>JAYESA010000001.1:12868113-14158113 GCA_036927795.1 Iris macrosiphon | reverse complement strand
TAGAGGTGTACTTGCTCCAATCCTGACTGGATATATTTTTCAGACAATCCAAAAGATTGGTGTCCGACGTTTTATGGACCTCAGCCTGTCGATGGTGCTGACAGGGACCCCCTAGTTCAGGAGTGATTTTCGGATTGGTAGCTGGGATCACTAGGACCTCAGTTGTATTTATTAGCTTTTGGTATCGGATTTGTCCCCGTCTTTTGGTTTGAGACTTTGTATTATATTTGATTCAGGATATTGTTGTTATTATTATTATCTTTAGTAGTAGTTGTTGTTTAGACTTTGTAGTTGTTAGACTTTCTTGTTATCTTATCGTACTTAGATCGTGATTGAGTATTTTTATTATCTTTATCATATTGTTCCTCCGTTTTGGAGTTGAGATCTTGGCAGGTACTTATATTATTGTGTGAGATTGTTAGCTAGATAGTAGACCTCGACAGCATTCTAACACCGATGCTGCGGCGTAGGCTGAACGTACCCACGACTCATGCCCAATTTTTCGGATGTCGGTCGTGACACATTTTTGGTGGTGGCCCACCCAGGTCTCGAGCTTCGCAATTAGTACGATATCGTGGTAGTACAACAATTTAGTTGTACTGTTGCGAGCCTACTCTAGGATATAGGATGAGAGTGTACTCAATCACGACTAGGAACAATTCCAATCTAATATTTGCTATTTCTAATTATTCTGAAATTGCTTCCTTTTGAAATATTACTGTCCTTCATTGATGATATCGTATCTTGTGCCGTATTGACTTCTTTTGATCTGTGTTTAGGATGCCTCCGAAGACACGGTCTCGCTGCACCATTCCAGCAACTGGCATCGAGAGGTCTGCTACCTCTCGTCCTGTTTGACTTCAGGCAGCTGCTACCGCTCCACTCACCACTCCTGCGGTTGAGGGAGCATCTACTTCTCTCGGGGATCCTCCCCCACCTATCGATCCGAGGACTACCCCAGTCGTTCCGGTGGTGCCTCCACCACCTCCTGCACCAGTAGACGTCGCGTAGTTGTTTACGTTCTTTAGGGAGATGATGGACGCGTAGCACCGCCAGGTGGATGTGATGAGGCTGGGCATTGAGAATGCCCACCAGGTGGCCATGACGACAGTAGACAAAGTGGCTCAGATCCAGCTACAGGCAGAGCAGGCACAACATTCTAGGCCAGGCAACATCATTGACTTCTAGAGGATGCGGCCCAAGGAGTTCTGGGGTACAGAGGGGATCCTGTACGCGGATGACTGGATAGAGCAGATTGAGGGGATTTTTTGGCTGACACAGATTTTAGACAGCATGCAGATAGAGGCAGCGGGCAGTCAGATGTTCGACCTCGCTTTGACGTGGTATCGCACTGATACGAGGATCGCGGCACCAGGGTCAAGAGGCTTTTTAAGGAGAAGTTTTTTCCAAATGTGGCTCTCAGTGCCTTGGAGAGCCAGTTTGAGGCACTCGTCTAGGGGAGCATGCTGGTGGATGAGTATGCAGCAGAGTTCTGCCGTCTGAGCAGATTTGTAGAGGGCTTGTGTGAGGCAGCAAAGGCGAGGAAGTTTCATAAGGGCTTGGTCATGGCGGTCAAGTCTTTTACTAGGAGTGACCGTGAGACAACTTTCGAGTAGATCGTATGGGACGCTCAGAGGGCAGAGGATGACTTGGAGCGTCCAAGAGAGGCAGGGATGATTCAGGTAGTACGAGTGGTAGTACGGGACTGTCTAACCGTCCCTATGTGCAGAAGATAGTGCAGTAGCCGCATCAGTGGATTATACCAGCTAGGGCTCCTTTTCAGCAGGGGCAGCTGGGCCAGGATCAGAGAGTGCCCACTTGTGCCTACTGCAGGAAGGCAGAACACACTTGGGATATTTGTAGGAGGAGGCTGAAAGTGTGTCTGTTCTGTGGATTCGCTGCTCACCAGATGCGAGATTGCCCCACTGCACCTCCATTTGGTGGAGCACAGGATCAGAGAATTGGAGCTAGGCCATATGTGGCACAGCATCATGCCCCGCACCAGCAGAGGGAGATACCCAGCAGGGTAGGTCTTTTGCGTTGACGGTCGAGGAGGCTGATGCTACGGGTGTCGGGTTAGCAGGTCTGTCTTTTTTGTTCTTCTTTCTGTCTTTTTTTATTTCTTGTGGTGGGCTTCATTAGTACCTGTTAGACATTTCTTTTGTGCTATGGTAGATAGTGTAGTGACCCTGATTGAGACTGTAATAACACGACCAATAGGACCATGATCTTGCATGTTGTTTAGGTAGAATTTCTTAATTGTGATTGTTGAGGATTTGACCTAGAAGAAGTGTGATCGACTTTAAATTTCGAGGAAAAAAATTTCTAAGGAGGATAGGCTTGTCACTACCCCATTTCCAGAGTAGGATATTTTTTATTTTAATTTGGTAAATTGTGTATTGATCATAAATATTTGTATTAATATTTAATTAGATACATGTATTTATTTTTATTAGTTGTTTTAGGATTTTGGCTAGTCTGAACCCATGTCAGACCCTAGTGGACCCTTGCCAGACCCAACCAACACCCTTGCCAGACTTATTTATTAGTTTAAAGTAGTTATTTATATTCTAATTAGTTAGTTGGAGTGATTAGGATTTAGTTAGAATACATTTGGAACCCCAAACCCAAACCCTAATTAGCATGACTTAAGTTGAGGGGTATTTTAGACTTTGTACCTAACCCTAACCCTAACCCTATTTCTATTATATGGCCGCCCCCCATTCCTTCATATTTCCTTCTTCTTCATTTTTCCACTCTCTTTCTTCATTTCTCCTTCCTTTACTCCTTCAACCCAAATTTTAAGTAAGTTTTCTTCCCCATTTCTATTTTCACCTCCAATCTTCATCCATATCTAACCCTAACCCTTTATTTTCCTTTAACCTAGTTGTATAGGAGTTACTTTGGGAGTAGAACTTGGATTTGGGAGCTTGGGAGCTAGTTTAGAGCTTTTAGGGCTTTTTGGAGACTTTGGCCTTGGGATTCTAACTTCCAAGAGGTAAACCCTAATTTTTTTCCTTGTGATTACTCTAATATAGTGTAATTAGTAGTTTAGAACCTTCCTAGACCTTAGGGCTACCCATGGGAGGAAGTTGGAGCTTGTTTGGATAGGTTTGAAGACTTTGACATAGAGTTTTGTGTTAATTTCAGGTAAAATCCGAGATTGGCCCATTTTGGGTGTTGTCATAGGTTAGACGGACCTAGGTAGACGTGCTTGGGTGTCTTGAGGGTTTGTTCGTGTCCCTGTTTGGAAATGCGAGGTCGTATCGCAGAGTTTTGGACGTTTCGGACAATTTGGGGGTTTTTCCTTCGACATGGGTTCCACATATATGTGGAATTTTGCCATGACCTATAATCGGAGAGTTAACATTTTTGTGAGGTTCTAGACATTGATTAGAACTCGTGAATAAATCTTGGGTCGATTCCGATTATGTTTGCAGTGCGTTCCGTGAGGTATCGCAAGCCGCACTCCAAGTGTTCGTCAAAATGACCAATTGGCCATTTCGACTTGGTTTCTAGGTTTCGGGCTTGTGCGCGGGTTGGTTTAGAGTTTTGGAGTATGTATTAGGGTTTTCGAGTTTATATTTATATATATATATATATATATATATATATATATATATATATATATATATATATATATATATATATATATGCATATGGGTGTTTGTGTGTGAGTGTGTAGTGTTTTTGTGTGTGAGTGTTGAGTGTGTAGTGTGTGTGTTTGTGTGTAGTGTGTGTGAGTATGTTTGAGTGTATAGGTGTGTGTTTGTGTGTGAGTGTATATATATATATATATATATATATATATATATATATATACACTACACACTATATATATATATATATATACACTTATATATATCTATACATATATATACACTAATATATATATATATACACTTATATATATCTATACATATATATACACTAATATATATATATATATATATATATATATATATATATATATATATATATATATGTATATGTGTAGTGTGTGTGAGTGTTGAGTGTGTAGTGTGTAGTGTGTGTGTTTGTGTTTGTGTGTGAGTGTATATATATATATATATATATGTGTGTGTGTGTGTGTGTGTGTGTGTGTGTAGATATATATAAGTGTATATATATATATATATATATATATATATATATATATATATATATATATATATATATATAGTGTGTAGTGTATATATATATATATATGTATGTGTGTAGTGTGTGTGAGTGTCGAGGTGAGTGAGTGAGAGGGAGCCAGCAACAGCTGCTAGTAGGAGCAGCAGCATGTAGGAGCAGCAGCAGCAGCAAGTAGGAGCAGTAGCAACAACAATAACAACTATAACCCCCCTATTAGCTATGAGTTGAGAGAGAGAGAGAGAGAGAGAGAGAGAGAGAGAGAGAGAGAGAGTATATGTATATAGATATATGTTGATATATATATAGGTATATACATATATTGGTATATATATATATATATATATATATATATATATATATATATACATATATATATATATATATATATATATACTAGTATAGATAAGTATATATATATATATATAGGTTAGTTAGTGAGATGAGAAGGATAAGGTAAGGTATCTCAATACCTCGAGATATCAAGGTATTAAGGTAAGTTGAGGTATCAGAGATGAGGTATTGAGGTATTGCCTGTATACTAGATTATATATATATATATTAATGTTTTTATATAGTAGTATATATAAGTATATATATATATATAGTTAGCTAGTTAGTTAGAGTTAGAGAGGGGTAAGGCTAAAGATATCTCAATACCTTGAGATACTCAAGGTATTTGGTATCGGGGCGAGGTATTGGGCTTATTCCTAGGTATGGAGTTAGTGATGATTTTATATATATATATATATATATATATATATATATATATATATATATATATATATATATATACATGTTAGGATATGTATTAGTGGGTCTAGATAGGATATATAGCGTATGTTGAGATATTGGATACCGAGGGTATCCCGGTATCTCAAAGAGGCGAGTTTGAGGGTTTACTAGCTTAATGAGCTAGTTTTGACCTAGAATTTTTGGGGCACCCTAGTTTGACCTAGAGTTGACCGTAGTTGAGCCGGTTAAGCGCCAAAGTCAACCTTTGGCCTAGTTTTGACCTAGAGTTGATTTTTTGGGCTCCGAGTTGACTTTTTGACCTAGAATGGACCGGTTTGACCCGTTTCACCTAGAACAACCCTAGAAACTTGTTTTTAGTTATTTTATATCAGTATAACTCTTTAGAATCCTGTTTAACCTTGCTTTTCGCAATAGGTCCTTGCGACGTCAGTTCGGACCTCGATCCTCGCTAGTTGCTCACGACGTCAGACCAGTACATTCTCTGATAGTTTTTATTATCTGATAATTATTATGATTCAGCTTCTAGTATAGTATTATCTTATTTTCTGGCACGATACTGACTAGTATTTCTGGATTCATTTACTTACGACACGTATATTTTATGTCTGGCCTTTATTTCTGGAATCACCTACTGGCATCACATCAGGACTCACTACAGATCACCTACTGGCATCACATCAGGACTCACTACAGGCATCACTCATGTTTCTGGCTGAACTCATATTTATTTTATGTGTCGGGTCTTGGATTCACTTATACTAGTCGGGATAAAGAAATACTCGAGTAGATATGTAAACATTTCTAAATCTGGAATCACTTCCTCTGGTCTAATCTGGAATGATAGCAGCCGCACACCCAGTATGCGGTGAGCCGTACTTACCCCTAGCAGTTTACATGTCGAAACAGGTATTTCAGAGACACTAGTTCATTGTTTCTAGTCTAGACTCCCTTACACTTCTTGACTGGTCTCACTTATACTTTATGGACTGGACTCATTATATTTACTCTTGTTGGACTCACTTCACGTTATTGTGCACACACTTGCTCTTAGTTTAGATTTCTTGTATCCTATAGTCATTATTATCTTGCTTCTGATTTTCATACATCTTTACCTTTATGCACCAGCTGACAGATATATATATATATATATATATATATATATATATATATATATATATATATATATATATATATTTCCTTTTTCATACTTCATTTCTTTCACCTTATACTACTTGCTACAACTGCTTTATAGTTTTTATCATTTAACTGGAACTGATGTTAGAGGTGTACTTGCTCCAATCCTGACTGGATATATTTTTTCAGAGGATCCAGAAGATTGGTGTCCGACGTTTTATGGACCTCAGCCTGTCGATGGTGCTCACAGGGACCCCCTAATTCAGGAGTGATTTCCGGTTGGTAGCCGGGATCACTAGGACCTCAGTTGTATTTATTAGCTTTTGGTACCGGATTTGTCCCGGCTTTTGGTTTGAGAATTTGTATTATATTTGATTCAGGATGTTATTGTTATTATTATTATTGTTGCTGTCTTTAATAGTAGTTATTGTTTAGACTTTGTAGTTATTAGACTTCCTTGTTATCTTATCGTGCTTATATTATGATTGAGTATTTATATTATCTTTATCATATTGTTCCTCCATTTTGGAGTTGAGATCTTGGCAGGTACTTATATTGTTGTGTGAGATTGTTAGCTAGATAGTAGACCTAGACAGCGTTTTACCGCCGATGCTGCAGCGTAGGCTGGACGTACCCACGACTCATGCCCGATTTTTCGGTTGCGGGTCGTGACAGCTACCACTAAAACTATGTCACACCCCAGTCCTAAATCATTCAATACCGGACACATGATAATGGCCAGGTGGTACATCTTCGTATGGCTTTCCAATTTAGTAGACCCGACGAAGTACACTTACGCTATGCACGATCAAGTATTTGAGCTAAATATCTATTTCTAATATCCAAGAACTAACTAAATCTTAATCCATGGTAAATAAAATCTCAAGAAGGAACGATATGCATCAGTAGTCTGCAGCCCAATAATACATTTGTTTGAACAGGCCAAGCGAATAATATAGGCCTATAAACCTTAGGCTATAAAAACAGAATCATAATGGAAAGTAGTACATAACTATGATAAGCGAATGATACAAAGATACCTTAAAAGATGTTCGACACTCCATTGGATTGGGCATCACTCAATATGCTCAAATAACTTGGAAGGGAACCAGGTCCTCAAAGGGACGTAATAAGATACAAAAAGTATATGCCATAAAGTAAATATTGTTGGCCCATTGGTTATGGACGAAGCTTATTTCGATAATTGCCTAAACTTTGACTTGATATAACCGACGAACTGACGAGTCAGATGAACTGCTGCTACATCTACAGAATCAGAGATTGGTACTGCGACTTATTTTTCATTACTTGTCAATGTAATATTTCTATTTATTGAGTCTAGGAAAATATCTAAATCGAGTCACACTTGATATTTAGAGGCTACCCAAATTATTTTCAACCCAGAATATTTAAGCCAAAATATTTCAAGTTTTGAAAATAATCCATCCTTATTTCAAAACCAAGCTAGCCCAAAGTAACCCAACCCCATTCAATTCTGACTTATTTTTGAACATTAGAACTCGGCACAAACTCGACACAGATTCGGTACGAGTTCGGACCGAACTCGGTTACCAGATCCAGTAAACCCTTACAACCAGTTCTTCCTGCTGACTCATCTCAAACGTTAAAAATTTGAAAGTTTGGCATTCAAATTTTTCCTGAACTCGATTTGCAAAATTGATATAAATAGAGAAGGAATTCACCATTCTTATCATCTCAACTCACTTTCATTCTCTTCTCTATTTCTATCAGTGTAATTCAAGAGGCTTTTCACTTTCCAATCCCAAGCTATTTACAACTCCTAAGCCTTAAGTGCCAGTGCATTCTTGATTAGAAGTTTTCAAGAGTTGTAAAAGAGCTTGTTAAGAAGTTCAACACTTCAACTAAAAGTATTTGAGCCATTCAAATCAAAGCTCGTGTCTGTATGAAGTTGCAAGCTCTTAGATCAAAACTTGTGTTTCACTTGATAGTAGATTTCAACTCCGAGCATGAGTTCTCGGGACTAGACTAGTCCTCTCGGAGGAAAATTAATATACATCATTGTGTTTTTGACTGCTGCTCTATCTTTCTCTCTCTCTTTCTCCTTACTTTTATTTTATACTTATATTGTTAGCTAACAGGTTAACTTTTTTATTAGGTGATTTTATTCCGCTGCATATACACACACTCTATTCATCCCCCCTATAGAGGTGCTTATTCGATCCTACAATTGGTATCAAAGCAGGAGATATTATACTTGTGCTTATTCTATACACTTTAGAATACACATGGCTAACATAAAATCTATCTACACAGGAGAGGCCAATCCACAAATAGACCCCTACTATTTGATGGAATCAATTACACTTATTAGAAGACACAGATGAGCTTTTACTTAAAATGACTTAATTTTGATCTATGGTCAATTGTTATTAACGGCTATAAAAAGCCACCAATAATTGTTGTAGATGGTGCACTTGTAGATAAGCCACATGACAAGTCTACTGATCACGAGAAGAAGCAAGCTAGTTTAGATGCCCGTGCTATTAATGCTCTATTTTGTGCTGTAGACAAGACATAATTCAACAGGGTATCAACTTGCACAACACCACATAAAGTATGGAAGCTACTTGGAGTCACACATGAAGGGACATCATATGTCAAATCAAAGATCAGTCGGCTTACACAATAGTATAAAGCCTTTAAGAGAAGCTTAACGAGACCATTACGCAAATGTTCACTCGTTTCCTTGACATTGTCAATCCTTTGTCATCTCTTGGCAAAGAATACAACAACCACGAGAAGATTTCCAACGTTCTTTGGGGACTCACCAAGAACTGGAATCCCAGGGCTACAATAATCATTGAAGGGAACGATCTTACCACAATGCCACTAGAGACACTCATGGGCAAACTGATGACACATGAGCTGGACCTCCAAGACTTCGAAGAGTCAACACCCAAGAAGAAGATAATTGCACTTAAAATGCAACACAAGAAGATCGTCGATGAAGACTCCGAAGATGACGACTCTGACGGTGAAGAACAAGCTCTCATAGTCAAAAAATTCAAAAAGTTCTTAAAGTTCAACAAAAGAAGCAAAGACTACAACAATGATGACGAAAAGCAAATCTGCAACAGATGCAAGAATAAAGGACACATCAAGAAAGACTGTCCGTCAGCAAAGAAAGGAAACAAATATGAAAAATCTGCAAAGCGATCATCCTCCCGAAAGTATGCTAACACAAGCATTTGGCACGAAAGCAAAGCCAACAACTCAGACGATGATAAATCACAAGACGCTGCCAATGTTTGTCTAATGGCATTCGATAAGGTATTTGACAACCCCCTATATGACAACTTTACTTTTGATGAATTAGGTGATGCTTTTAGTGATCTTCTTGATGACCATATGTCACTTTTAGATAAATACAATGACACCAAGAAAGAACTCAAAGCATACAAGCTAGATATTAATAGATTGTCTACACTGTTAGATGATATTAGACAAATAAATTGCCTGTTATTAGATTAAACTTGTATGAAGCCCTTTTTAGTATTAAACAGAAAGACAAGGACTATGCTATAATGCTCATGGACGAGTTTGTATTAGAGAAGAAAAAAATAGTTGTGCACTTATCAGAATAAATGCCTTGACTACTAAATACACTGAATTGTATAACACATCCAAAAAGTTGGAAATTAGATTAGGAAAATATCCTGTATAGACTGCTTCACAATCTAACACGAGTCACTCAAAACTCAAGGACACTCATAAGACACAGCCCAAGAAGGCCAAACCTTCTAAACATGCCTTCTATTACAAGTATCCACACACTTCACATATGACCAAAAAGCACACTTATCATACAAACAATACTTCTTATGTTCATGCTAAATGTTATTATTGTGCTACTAATGGTCACATCTCTTCATCCTATAGAATTAGAAAATTAGTTGATATGAATGTATATAAGTTGGTACCAAAGACTAACACATCAGGACCATTCATGAAATGGGTACCAAATGTTACATCTGGAAATTGTCTTATAGGTGGACCGCCCTTTCCATTCTAAAAGCAAATGGATCCTCGACAATGGTTGCTCACGACACATAACCGGTGACGCATCTCTATTGCAACACTGTCGATGAAGAAAGAAGGATATGTTTCCTTTGGCAACAACTTGAAAGGGTATATTTTGGTATATCTTCCTGTCCAGTAATTAAAGATATTTGTCTTGTTACTAAATTGAAACATAACCTTCTTAGTATCAGTCACTTAGCTGATCATGGATATGGCATCAATTTCGCAAAAGACAAATGCTCTATAATTGGTGAATCAACTGGTAAAATAGTCTTTGAAGGAATAAGGGAAGACAATATTTATGTATTTTATCTTTTAGAAGACACTAACCATGCAGGTAGATGCCTATACGCCAACAAAGATAAAAGCTGGCTATGGTACATGCATCTAGGACATGCCAATATGGACACAATTGTAAGACTTTCTACAAAAAATCTGGTGAGAGGCTTACCAGAAATCGCTTTTAAGAAGGATACGGTATGTAGCGAATGTGAAAAGAACAAAGCTACAAATTCCACCTTTAAATCAATTAGCGTTGTAAGCACTTCTCGACCTTTACAACTTATTCACATAGATTTATTTGGACCCAGTAGAATCTCCAGTCTTGAAAGTAAATTGTATAATTTTGTGATTATTGATGATTTCTCAAGATTTACATGGGTTTTCTTTCTTGTAAATAAGAATGATACATTTTTTGAATTTGTGACATTTTGTAAAAAGGTACAAAACAAAAAAGGCTTCATGATTACTCGAATTCGAAGTAATCATGGTGGCGAATTCGAAAATGCTGATTTTTAAAACTTTTGTGATTCAAATAGTTTTCTCATGAATTTTCGTTTCCTAGAACTCCCCAACAAAATGGTGTTGTATAACGAAAGAATAGAACTCTAAGTGAAATGGCTAGAGTAAAGCTAAATCAATTTAGCCTTCCAAAATATTTTTAGGCTGAAGTTGTAAATACAGCGTTTTATGTTTTGAATATGGTTCTAATTCGACCTAAATCGAAAAAGACTCCTTATGAATTATGGTTTGGTAGAACTCCATCTGTTAACTATTTCAAAGTTTTTGGTTGTAAATGCTTTATTCTTAATACCAAAGATAACTTAGATAAGTTTGATGCTATAGCAGATGAGGGTATCTTTATAGGATATGCTGCCAAGAGTAAAGGAAATAAATTTTTTAATAAACGTTCTATGATTATTGAAGAATTAATTAATGTTACTTTTGATGAGTTAAATTGTCAACCAGTACATGACAGTGACGATGAAGATATAATCATTAGCAAAGCACCAGCAAAGACTGCACCCAGTACCAGCTACCTGAAAAGTTTGCCAAAGAAAATAAGATTCATGACTGACCATCCAGAAAAACTGGTAATAGGTGATATAACCAAAGGTGTAAGTACTAACTCTTCTACTAGAGATATAGCTGCTATAGTAGCATTTATTTCACAATTAGAACCTAAAAATGTAGAAGAAGCTTTTCATGATGAATTCTGGATTTCTGCTATGCATGAGGAATTGAACTAATTTGAACAGAATCAAGTTTGGAAACTTGTTCCCAATCCTAAGGATCACTCAGTTATTGGTACTAGATGGATATTCCGAAATAAAATAAATGAGAATGGTTTAGTCACTCGTAACAAGGCTCGACTCGTAGCTCAAGATTACAACCCGGAAGAAGATATTGACTACGAAGAGACTTATGCCCCAGTTGCGAGACTCGAATCTATTCACATGTTATGTTCTTTTGTCAGTTTTCATGATTTTAAACTTTTTCAAATAGATATAAAAAGTGCATTTTTAAATAGTTTTATTAAAGAAGAGATTTATGTTGCATGACCACCTGGTTTTGAAGATTTTAAATTCCCTAATAATGTTTTCAAGCTACAAAAAACTCTCTATGGACTCAAACAAGCTCCTCGTGCTTGGTATGAGCACTTTAGTTCTTTTTTACTTGAAAATGGTTTTTCAAAAGAAAATTTGGACACGACACTATTTATTAAAGCATTAGATAATGATCTCCTATTAGTACAAATTTACGTTGATGACATTATTTTTGGTTCAATTAATGAGATATTATGTAAAGAATTTTCTAAGTGTATGCAGAGTAAATTCGAGATGAGTATGATGGGAGAGCTGAACTTCTTCCAAAGACTTCAAATCAAATAGAATTTATAAGGGACATTCATCAACCAAGCCAAATACACTAACGACTTATTCAAGAAGTTTGACATGGAGAATTCAAAACCAATTGGGACTCTTATGGCAACTTCTACCAAGTGTAACATTGATGAAAATGGCAAACCAGTTGATATGCATAAGTATCGAGGTATGATAGGTAATTTACTGTATTTAACTGCTAGTCGTCTAGATATAATGTTTAGCGTTTGCTTATGTGCAAAATTTTAAGCAAATCCTAAGGAATCACACTTGTGCGCGGTTAAGTGTATCTTTTGATACCTTAAAGGAACTTTGACTATCAGCTTATGGTATCCCAAAACCACGTCCTTTAACCTTTTTGGTTATTCAGATGCTAATTTTGCCGGATGCAAAGTTGATCGAAAAAGTACCAGCGACATGTGTCATTTCCTAGAAAAAGCTTTAGTCTCATGGTTTAGCAAGAAACAAAATTCAGTAGCATTGTCAACTACTGAGGCTGAGTATATCGCCGCAGGACGTTGTTGTGCTTAAATTTTGTGGATGAAGCAAACCCTTGAAGACTACAATCTTCACTATACCAAGATCCCTATATACTGTGACAACACCAACACGATCAATCTCACTAAAAATCCTATATGTCACTCACGTACCAAACACACTGAGATTAGACACCTTTTTTTAAGAGATCATCAAGCATACGGTGATATTTGTCTTGAATTTGTTGACACAGAGCATCAATTAGGTGGTATATTTACTAAACCTTTAGCAGAAGATCGATTCAACTTTATATGTCATGAATTAGGAATTTTGGATATCAATGGTATATAATTAATACGTATTTTCTTAAATCTCGGTCCTATATGTAAAAATTATTTTAGAGACAAGCCAAAAGGGTTATTCTGTCAAAAAGACATAACAGCCTAAGTGATATGGTACTTAAGCGTCTCCGGACCACCGCTAGCTGGGATACGACCCCTACATCTAATCTAACATGATTAATACATAACAAAAAAAATATTCATTAAATACTGTTAATTATTATTATTGAAATTCATAAATTACTAATTTATTAATTTAGAAAGTTGACATGATTGTATTTTAAAAAAGTGGACATAAATTAAAACATTAGAACTCTGTTAGAGTTCGTATAGAGCTCGGACCAAACTCTGCACGAACTCAGTCGGAGTTCTAATAACGTCTATTTAATTTCAGTTGTGGGCCCCACTCTCTCTTATATACACACCCATCATCTTCCCAATCGGCTCCAACACCCTCCAGCAGCCGAAAAACCACCAAAAACTCTAATTTCTCAAATCCTAACCTCTTTGGATCTCCCACCTCATATGGTTTCAGGAGCTAAAATTTTGTATTTTAGTTCATTTCATCATTCTCTACCATTGTTCAAACGAGCCAAGCCGTTCGCATGCTAATCGAAGCTCGGCTTGATAAAAGCTCGTTTGAGCTCGGTTCGTTTAGTAAACAAGCCAAGCTCAAGCTTCATTTTTGAGCTCGTTTAATAAATGAGCCAAGCTCAAGCTTAGTAGTACTCGGCTCGTTTGATCTCGCGAGCTGATTCGTTTAGAAGCTTGCGAGCTAACTCGTAAGCTGGCTCGTTTAGAAGCTCGTTTAGGAGCTCGTTGCTGGCAGTTTACAAATTTATTTTGTTATTTAAATTTAAATTTGTTCTTTGTTGAATTCTAATTTTATGCATGTTTGTATAACAATATTGTTGTATGCATTGTATATAATTATATGTCCTTAATAATTGATATTAAGAAACTTTTTAAATTAAATTTTTATAAATAATTGTTAATATTATAGGTACTTGAATTCAAGCCTAACTAGCTTGAAATCAAGTTCGTTAAGCTCGAAATCAACCTTAATGAGCTTGAAATAAAGCTGAACAAGCACAAAATCAAGCTTAACGAGCTTGAGTTTGAGCTTATCAAGCTTGTTTATCAAGCTTGAATCAAGCTTGCTTATCAAGCCAAGCTCAAGCTCAAACCAAGCCAAGCTTAAGCTTAATATAAACGAGCTCGAGCCAAGCTCAAGCTCTAAGATAAAAAATTTATCAAGCTCGAGCTCGGTTAATTCTAATCAAGCCAAGCCTGAGCTTATGAAAGCTTGGCTCAGCGTGGCTCGTTTGCACCCCTAGGTATAACCCATATTTCTTCTCCTTTCAATTATTTCTATGGCTCCCAAATTGTTTAGAAAAAAGAGAAAAGTAGGAGAAGCCTCATTTTCCAATCAGGATGATGTTTCTCAATATCTTTTTAGTCTAGCCTTACCGGACGAAGGAGAATTTAATGGATTAATTTTTTGCTTCATTAGACTAATCCATTGAATGGTTCAACGACTTTATCCACCGCACCGTCTGTCTTGGCAGTCCTATTAACTTTATTGTGTTTTCTAATTATTTGGAATCCTTTCGTACGCTAGGATTAGATGACATAGTGACTACTAGATTTCCAGTATTTATTAATGTTGTTCGCATGTTTTACTGTAATATGTCCTCTGTCAATAACTCTATTAAATCTCGTGTTGCCGGGTTAGATATTGAATTTGATGCTGACTACTTAGGGAAAATACTTCACATTCCCAACGAAAGAGAACCCTTAGTACAAATCACATCTTTCAAATTTACTAATGGCACGACTCTAAACTCCTTTAAGGACTTTCTTTGTGGACCCAACCTTCGTCCTCATGGTCATCTGAAGGCCAAACACCTGAACAAATGGTTCTACGACCTACATCGTATTATCTTTTCAACCAGTCTGCCTAAATAAACCTCCACTGATGATATTACCAGCCTAGAGTTAAGTGCTATGTATTATATCCACTTTGGAATTCCATTTAGCTTTCCAAATACTATGATTTAGATGATGACCCATTCCCGCAAGAACAAGCATAACCATGTGTACAATATGTACTTGCTCATTATTTTTTAGCATTTCCAGATCTCTCTTAAGGACTGTACTTAACTTGTCGAGCCATCTTATCTCTTTGCTGCTCGATGATCTAATCCGGTTTCTCTAGCTGTACCACATCCTCCTCTACCTACTACTGACCTATCTCACCCTGACCCTGCCGCTGTTCCTGAGCCACCTGTGTCAAGCCCCGATCTCCCGCAGGCTAATCGGCCATCCCCGCTAGGCAGGAATCACCCTCGCCAGCGCTCCCGCGGGACGATCGCTTCGACCCATCCGGGCGTGATGCCGTACGAGCGTGATCCACGCCCGTGCAAGGCCGTGGTTCATTGGCTGGCGATAATAGCTCTAAGCTACAGAGTCGCACAGATTGTCCGAGTGCATCGGAGTCATAAACGCATAGCGATTTGGTAACAGGTTCACTGAGTTGACAATATAGCGGAAGTATTGAAACACAAGTTGAAGTAAAGCAAGCTCTTTTATTGATATGAACAAGTGTTACAGACGGTGTATACCCGAGATTACAAGTCATTCAAGCCTCTCTCTCTGAAATAGTAAAAGCATGCCAAGTGGCTACAATTGTGGAATGATTGTACAGGCGATGTTCAGACGATGTTCACAATATTATGTCTTGTATATGTGCTTCAGTTCCGGACGACCGTTGCTTCGGAGTAATCTCCACACCTTAGCATGCACGAAGGAGGCATCTGCACCGAACGAGGTTCTCCCGCACCCTGCATACAAACTGGTGGATTATCAGTACATTGAATGCCCTGGTGGGGAAGCTACTCGCCCGCTCGACAAATCCAAATACGTAATACAGGTTCTGTGCACCAACTATTAAGTTGTCTTTCTAGTTGACTTAGGATCAGTTCCATGCAAGATTTGAATAGCCTAGTTCGTGTGGCAGTGTGCCGTACGACATGATAGAAAACACGGCGAGACTTACCAACTTACCATTTCTTCTTCCCCGTCCGAGGCAAACAATATATTCAAGCACGGGCAAGTATAAACATTCAGGGCATAGCATATGCAACACGATGAGTCATTTTATCATGATCGTTCAGGTGTTCAATTGTTTCTTGATGCGATGTAATGACTCACATGAGGATAGCCGCTAAGCGAGGATGACTTATCTATATGAACGTTAGTCGCTGGCATAGCCATAAAGGACCGTTTATAGTCTTGAACAAGGATGGAAAGCAATAAAGATTCGTTGGTTGCTGCAGACCATCCTATCCAGATGCGTGAGACTATCATGCAGTTCCATCTGGATCGGAACGGTCCCAGTGCCCCGGTGACCGCCCATGGAACCGAATGACCTTATTTCCAAGTTGTCCGCGACATGCAGGTCAGGGTCAGTTTCAAATCCATAACTTGAATGATAATCCATGATTCGTGATCTGAACGAGCGTTTGCTCCAAGAGCTGAGATTCGTTCGTTACATGACGTGATTCTTGTTCAGATATAAACTTGATGTGATTATCATTCAGTTGTCACGTTATAGGATTCACGTTCAGTATTTATTACCCTGATGCGTGCCCCTGGTTCGGGGATTGCCGTGGAGACCCAACGGTCCCGAATACTTGTAGGTTCATTCAGGCACGGAATGACTACGTAGTAGTCTCCCGGGGTTTGGATGAAAACATGGCAATATTACAAGCAGACAAGCATGTGTTTCTAAAGAACATAAGTAAATACGTTTGCTCGGACCGAAAGGTAAGCCGAGAGATGAAGCCTTTAGGGACTTAGCATGCGAGGGTCTGAATGTAAGCAATATTTCAATTTCCATGTTCTAGCATAAGCAATACAAGTTGGGATTATTCCCTTAGCTAGGTGCGTTGAATTTATTAGCATCACTACCAGAAAAAGTCAAATTAGCGACGTCTAAAAACGTCGCTAAAAAATGAAATGACGTCGCTAATTTGGTTTAGCGACGTTATAAAGTTGTCGGAAAAAACCAAGTCGCAAAAAAAAAAGTCGCTAAACATCGCTATACCGACGTTTTTAGCGACTTTAGTGTGTCGCAAAATTTAGCGACGTTTAGCGACGCCGAGTCACTAAATATCGACGTTTTTAAAGTCGCTAAATGTCGCTGATTAGCAATTTTTATAGCGACGTTACACCGACGTCTTTAATGACCTGGCTATTCTGCCATGTCAGCAATTGGCGACGTATAGCGACATTTTTAGCGACGTCATTAGCGACGTATTTAGCGACTTGTTACAGCATCGCTAATTAGTGACTTATTTAGCGACATAACTTAACGTCGCTAAACGTCGCTAAAAATGTCGCTAATTTTAAAAAAAAATAAAAAAATTGTGTCCAGAAGGAATTGAACTTGGGGCTACTTAAATTAATCTACTGGTGGGGACATATCAAGTAAGTATATATTAAGTAAGTATTCAATATATATTAATATTTTGGGAACTATATATATTAGACATTGTATTGTGCCTTGTGGGAACATATCAAGTAAGTATTCAATGCTATAATTGTAGATGTAGCCAAAGTTTAACAATATATAAGATGAACAGTACAAATACGAGATAAGTATCCAATACCAAGGACTATTGTTGAAGTATCAATAATTCATAATATAGAAATCAAACTCGAGTGACCATTGTGTTTACCGAAGAGAGGTATAAGTTCCTGACTAGGTGGCGGAAGATCAATGGATCAAGCCATGGAGGCGCATTATTCCTTCCATTTATTAATGGTGGGAGTTGAGGGGGACAGTGGGCCCACAAGACGTGCAACGAAGTATGCGCAAAGTCCCGTACGAAATGTTGGGCCACATAAAAAAATTTATTATAGTATAGGACAAATATGGATATGCAAGATAACTATATAATCCAATTAAATTAACTAAAAAATTAAAGACCACAAGAAGCATCATACATCTTGCCTATTGTTGAAGTATCAATAATTCATAATATACAATCGCATCCTAAATAATAATAAAAATAACTATACTACTGCGGATCTGCAGGAGGCTGACCATCGACGCGCTTGAAGGATAAGAACTCCTCATACTCGTCCCGTGGAATCGACACCGATGTTGATGGAGAAGGCAGTGACATCGGTGGAGGCCGTGCCCGCTCCAAGTCTGCGAGTCGCTGGTTGTAAGAATCCAGGGTAGATAACAGCCTCGTACTGCTATGACCCATTGAATCCTGCATCCTCGTCAGCTTCTCGCCCATCGATAGCTGTGACGCCTGCAGCTCCATGATGTTGCGGTCATTGGAGGCTCTAATATCATTTGTCAAATCCCGTAGCTCCGTTATGCTGTGGTCGAGCATATCCAATCGTGCGATGAGCATCGGATCGTCCGCCTGCGGCTGGGACCGGGGCTGCTCCTCCATACTTCGCAGCAACTCGTCACGGAAAGACGCAATCTGACGGTCAACGGCCTCCTGGACGGCCTCCTGGACTCTGGCTGACGACTGTGAGGGCTGCGACTGTGAGGGGTGTGTGAAATACGCAGCTGTCGGGGAGGCCCTAGATGACTACGTCGCAACCAGGGCGCCATAGGAACCCGTACCGTAGTACGTAACCCTCTGGAGACCACCACCTGCGGTCACCCACAGGTCGTCCGCCGACGGAGATGGAGCGGGCTGCGACGAAGTACCAGCCTCTCCAGGTGTAGGTGCACTAGCAGTCGCCCGCTCACACAACCTAAGATACTCGGCCTAGAAAAGGTTTGGAAACTCGATAATTGCCTAAGTTATATTAAAATTAACACAAAGTAAAGTAATACTTACATAGGTCTGTGAGGCCCTCTCATCAATGAGATTTCCGTCCTTGCGATGGGTGGCCAAGAAGACGGTCACCATGTTTGCATCCTCCCCCCTCTGTACCTGTTAAAAATATATTATTTATTACTAAACTTAAATATTTTTTCTAAGTACCATTTTATGGTACTTATATTAAAATAATATATTTTAAAAGAAAAACCATACCAAACGACGGAAATGTTTCGTCATCGGAATCGAGCCACCACACCACTTGGCAGCATTCTGCCTAGCCGCCTTGGCCTTCTTAGACCTTTTCTTGTAGCTCGGATCGTCGAATCTAGCCCTCATCGCAGTCCACTGCTCAGGCGTGATCCAACCTTGGATCAGTTTTCCAGCACGATCACGAGCCTTCTGGTCATCCAGAGCATCTCGGATAAGCTTGGCGGCAACGGTAGGAAATAGCCGCTCGATCAACTCGGCCCGGTGCAGAGGATAAAAATACGTTTGCTACAATAAATAATTCATTAAGTTAGCATCACGAATAAGTTATATAATATGCATAAATTAGAGGATTTATTTAATATACTTTTATCTGGAAGTGTGCAAACCAGAACGCATTCCTCTCCTCCGGAGCCTCAGAGTAGTTGATCCAAGGGCCACCGTAGTTGTTCCTCAGAAATTGGCCCAGGCGTCTCTGAACCGACGATGGACGATATCTATACAGAGATAATAATTTAGATTACTGAAAAAGTCAATATACGATGAATAAAGAGAAACACAAATATATACTAAACCATCTAATTGACTTACTTTGTACCGTCGGCCCAAATCTCTGTCCTCGTCTCCTCCGAAGGTGCGTATGGAGGATCTTGCTGATGCTGGAACAACGTCGGCACGACCTCCTCGACATGCTCATCTGTCTCCATGGTTCCGTCAGCAGAAGGAACGCTGGACGAGGGTGTACTATCACGCCAGGAACTACTCGTCCCAACAGTCGGAGATGTGAGTGATCGATATACTGGAGTACTGGGCGACGATGATCCGGAACCAACAGTAGGCAGTACCGGAGTGACACTCTGTCTACCTTGGGACATGTCGAATCCTCCACGTCGTCCTGTCATATCTGATAACAACATATGATGAATATAGAGAAACACAAATATATACTATATTTTACAGTTGAAATGTGATACATATCTCAAAGCATTCTACAGTCAAAATATAATACATATATTTGTTAATGGGTACATCTACTTCGTCAACTTTCCAACCTTGATCTATATTCTACAGTCAAAATATAGTTACATTCTATATGCAATATTTTTTATTTTTAATCATCTTCAGAAAATTCATCTTGTTCGCCTTCGTCGTCCTGCTCTTCCTCTTCCTCGTCTTCACTTTTATCTACTTCGTTGTCCTCTTCGGATAATTCTATATCTTCTATATTATTACTCGTGTAATGAGTAACTTCCGTTGAGTCCACATCTATAATATTTGTTACAAGAGGTAGATCGTCCTCCTGATAAGCTATTTCGTCAATGTCAAAGGTATTTCTAGCTTTAGTCTTGCATACTGCCTACCAATCCGACCTCGCTGTCCGCCGTCTAGGATAAGTTATGAAGTACACGAGCTGAGCCAGACTTGATAGGACAAATGGTTCGTGGCCTTGATATCTACGCTTGTAGTTTATATCCACAAGGCCATGCTTGTCAATTTTCCAACCTTGATCTTGAATCGGATCGAACCATTCATACCTGAATAGCACATATTAGCAGGTTCTGTGCCATAATTATATGTCAACTCCACAATATCTCGTAAGATGCCAAAGAAATCATTGCCCGAATTTACGTCTTTATAGTTTAAAGATTTGATACACAAACTACTATTTTTCGTAGAATCAAGATCCAGAAAGCTGTCTCTGATATGAGCATTTGTTGACTTGAACCTGAACCCATTCACACAGAAACTTGGCCATATTTTTACGACAGTAATTGGTCCCTTGGCTAGAGTTCTAATAGATTCAGTCTCGGGTGATATTAGACGATCGACCTAAATACCAAAGTAGCGATAGTAAGTTATTTGTTTTGCAAGTGCAGAAATAAAAAGTAATTACCAAGCATCTTACATATGCGCTCAACCAAGAAGGAAAATGGCATCTCATATCTTGTTCTACTTCTTCGTCTGTTATGTAGGGTCTAACCGACCTCAACTCATCATTATATGTGCTGAAAAACAATGAAGCAACTGCTGATTAGTAGCATAATAGTATCTTATACTATTACATTGAGATGATGTAAACGTGGACGTATTAATTACTTACCCCTCTAGCTTCTTCATTTCATCCTCGTCGCAATTAAGTAATATATACAATTGAGCAGCCCTTAGCTCATCGTCATTCAAATATCTCTTCTTCATTTTTCCCGAAGGCTTTCCGGACGCATTGAATACTTTGAGTATTGCATCATTAGATTCCTGATATGCGTCGTCGTTTCTGGGAGCTTCGTCCTATTAGTAGCAACATGCGGTTTGAAATACGTCGAGCAAAAGTTTGTAATCTCCTCGAGAACATAAGCTTCACAAATAGAGCCTTCAACCCATGCCTTATTTTTTACCTTTCTCTTTAGGTGATTCAGATGCCGCTCGAAGGGGTACATCCACCGATAACCGACATGACCACCAACACGTGCCTCATAGGAAATATGAATTGGCAAATGCTCCATAGAGTCAAAGAATTCAGGAGGAAATACCTTCTCGAGCTTACATAGTGTTACCGCCATGTCCCTCTCTTGCTTTTCTAGACGATCGACGAGCAACTTAGTACAACAAAGATCTCTGAAGAATATGCTCAGCTCTGTCAATGGGTCCCAAATGACCTGCGGTAAGAATTCCCAAAATACAATCGGAATTAACCTCTCCATGAATACGTGACAATCGTGGCTCTTCATACCCACCAGTTTGTTCTCCTTGAGGTCGACGCATCTTCTCAAGTTTGACACGTCCCCGTTTGGAAACTTTAGACCCTGAATCCACCTACAAAGTCTACCTTTATCCTCTTTATCCAGTGAGAAAACTGACTTAGGTTGCTTTAACTTTCCATTCCCCTCCTCAATCAAATGCAATGTAGGACGTCTACATATTTCTTCTAAGTCCAACCTGGCCTTCGGATTATCTTTCGTCTTTTCCTTTACCTCCATTACAGTATTAATTATGTTATCAAACATATTCTTCTCGATATGCATGACATCAAGGTTATGTCTGATCAGATTGGTGCTCCAATATGGCAGATCCCAGAATATACTCCTCTTTGTCCAGTTATGGGTGCGACCAAATCTGTCACACTTGTACCCCTTAGCAGGCTCTTCGATAGCACTTGGTAAATCTTTTACCTCTTCCCATATCGTGCATCCGGGCCACCTTGGTGGTGGATTGGCCTTCTCCACAACTCTCGCACGAAAAGAATTTCGGTTCCTCCGGTACGGATGATCCTTTGACAAAAATTGTCGATGACAATCGAAGAAGCATGGTTTGCCTCCGTGTTTCAAATGAAAAGCCTGAGAATGGTCCATACAATACGGACATGAGAGACGACCATGGGTGCTCCATCCCGATAACATTCCATAGGCCGAAAAGTCGTTGATGGTCCACATAAGTGCTGCCCTCATCTGAAAATTCTGCTTTCTAGAAATATCGTACGTGTTGGCACCTACTTCCCACAGCTGATTCAACTCATCTATCAAAGGCTGTAAATACACATCGATGTTCCTCTTCGGATTGTTCGGACCCGAGATAATAACGGTTAGGAACATATACGGAGTCTTCATGCACATCCAAGGTGGTAGATTATACGGAGTGACGATCACAGGCCAACACGAATACTGGGAGCCCAAAAGTTCAAATAGGGTAAAACCGTCAAAGGAGAGCCCCAATATAACATTACGCGCTTCCTCGGCAAAATATGGATACTCTCGATCAAAGTGCTTGCATGCTTCTCCATCGGATGGATGATCCAATACTCCTTCGATTTGTTTTCGCCTATGCCAACTCATGTTTTCTGCAGTCTCCTTAACCATAAACAACCGCTGCAACCGCGACGTCAAAGGCAAGTAGTGCATCGAATCGGTAGGCTTTCTTGCACCGCCAGACTTTCCTCTAACAGTGGCCTTGTAGCGATCAGCACCACAGAATCTGCACGCATCTTCATCCTTGTCGTCTTTGTAGTACAACATGCACCCGTTGCGACATGCATCAATTTTCTCGTATCCCATCCAAAGTGATCTCACCATCCTCTTAGATCGATAGAAGTCTTTAGGCAACTTTGCACCCTCGGGCAAGATCTCTATAATCAAATCGAGCAGTCGATTATAGCATTCTTGCGACATGTTAAAATTGGACTTTATGCTCAATAATCTTGTAACCACATCCAACGGTGAATTATCCTCACAACCAGGATATAGTGGAGTCCTTGCATTCTCCAACAACTCCATAAACTTTGCAGCATCGGCATTCGGTGCCTCCTCAGCTGCATCATAATTGTCCGGATTGAAACTAGGTCCCGCCGTATCATAATTGTCCGAATTGAAACTAGGCGCCACCGCATCATAAACCATGTTCACCAACCCGTCGTCGTAAGCATCGTGGTCTTGGACATCCATATACGGCTCCACATAGGGCTCCAACTCCGATGCTAGAGATACAAGTTCTTCGTGCGCGGTCTACTGATAGTAATTCGGCGTGAAGCCCGTCGAGTATAAATAATATATAACTTCCACTTCTAGATGATATTTCCTGTTGCGACATATCACACACGGACACTTAATTTTGGTACCGTCCATGTACTGAGGGAAAGCCTTGGAGAACTGCAGGAACTGCTGTACACCCTCAATGAATTCATCCTGCACACCGCACATGTCATCAGGATAACGGTTGTACATCCATGAACGATGACGCAGATAGTAATTCATATCCATTTCTAGATACTTCTGCAAAAATGATAGTATGTATCATATAAATTATTACATACAGTGGTTTATCACCTAACTTCATAACTTAACCGTACTATAAAAATCATAACTGATATAATACATACTTTCATTTATCAAAGTATAAAATAAGCAATATTCAAAACAACTGAAAAGAGGCCAAGTCTCTTAGTTTTTTAATATTTTATACTATTGGTAAAAGCTTGGGTTCTTTACTGTATACAATGCTTACTAGGACATATAGTTACTTAGCTAACTATTAACAAAATCAAGTATATCAGTAAGTAACTATTTAACTACACTAACTATGTACTAATTTAATACTAAACTGATACCCTTAACTTCTACCCAATAACTCATGCTAACCCATCTTAAACCAACTAACTAATACCTTGACACTAAGCTAACTAACACTAGTATACATAGCTCACTAAATGCAACTGAAAACGGATACTGATACAGTGGGACTTGTTGATACTTACTGATACATGGTTGCTGAAATGACACAGTGCTGATGGTTTTCCTCTTCAGTTGACTGCTCACTATTGCAGACCTCCTTCTCACTGCCTATTACAAGGCTCGACCACTAGTACACTCATACACAGTGTGGTCGAGGCATACTGTGCATACCATAGTGAAACTGATTCCCCCTGATACACTGGCATACTGATGCACAGTTTTACGGCCCGAGCTTTCCCTCCCTCACACAAAAATATAAAGTCACTGAACTTACTCACTCACTCACTCATTGATACACTAAACTCACTGATACACTAAACTAAACTCACTGATACACTAAGCTCACTGATACACTAAGCTCAACATAGCCCTACCTTCATATAAAATAATACTACCCACATTCAACACCACCAAATATCTCATGATTGAAAACTTAGCTAAATACTTAGAAAAACCTTAACCCTCACTCCTCTTTTACTGAATTACCCATACAAAGAAACCCAAGCTCTCCACTGACTGATACACTGAGGTATCAGTGCCAACACAGTGCACATACACTGAAGACACAGTAAAGAACCCGACTCCCTGTGTAAATCAGTCCCATGTCAGTGTCTGTGTGAGTGTGTGTGTGTGTATCTGCGTCTGTGTATGTATGTGTCGTGTGTGTTTGTCAGTGTCTGTCTGCGTGTGTCGTGTCTGTCTGCGTGTGTCATGTCTGTCCAGTCATCAGTTGCGTCAGTGTCACGTGAGAGAGAGAGAGAGAGAGAGAGAGAGAGATTACCTAGAGCTCGAGAAGGAGGAGGGGGGTACCGGAGTAGCCGCAGCCGTGGAGAGCCGGTCGCTGGAGAGGGGGGGAGGCGGGGGAAATCGAAAATGTTCAAAAATTTTGACAGATGGGGGAAAAGAATCTGAGCCCTAATTAACCAAAAATTAGCGACGTTTAGCGACGTCTAATTAAAACGTCGCTAAATTAAAATTTAGCGACGTCCAAGACGTCGCTAAACACGTTGCTAAATATTTTTGATATATACGTCGCTAATTACGCCTCTAAACGTCGCTAAATCAGATATATTAGCGACGTTTAGTGACCTTAATTGAACTTATAGCGACTCATCTTTTAAAATCTGAATAAAAGTCGCTGAACGTCGCTAAATGTCGCCATTTGGCGACGTTTAGCGACATTTTTAATGGAGTCGCTGATTTAGCGACGTTTATACCAGGAGTCGCTAAAATACGTCGCTAATCCCGATTTTTCTAGTAGTGCATGCAGGGGGTGAATCACCTAGCGACTAACATGAATTTTCTAGATTTTATGTGTGCTGGCTAAGCAAAGACAAGTTCACCGTAGCCACCTACCTTAGCGATGATTCACCTCGGTAGAGCGATACGTCAAGCAAGCCTCTGAAAGCCTAAGGCAGATTCCTGTAGGGACAAGTCTGGATATCCTTTGCTTCTCGTTTAAGGCAAAGCGGGTCAGGATAGTTGCACTTTTGCCGATTGAGTCAGCAGTCCGCTAGAACAGAACGGGGTGTTACAACCTGCCTCTTTGGACAAGCTCCGAACTTTGATTCGAGATCACATCTAAGTCGAGGATGAGCATCACAGACTAGCGCTTGAGTGTCACACTCTTGAGGATGACTATCACAAACAGACAGACTATCATACCACTCTTTATTTCCAGGCGTTGTCTAATACCTTGGCGGACATGCAGTACTCCTTCTCTCAGCTACCTGGTGGACCCTATCATATGGTTTATGATCCTTCACGAGACAGCTATCTGATTGTTGACCCTTTTATCTAGCCTTACTTAGATCTAGCTGCTGCCTTCGATGATCCAAACCGATCTACTATGGCTGAAGACCCGACGACTGGAGATGACGAGTGAACTTTTTGCTATCTTTTTAGTCGTACTAGTTCTTTGGATTGCTCTACTTTGTTATGTTTTTGCATTATGAATTTTAGATGATATAGTACTCTCAGTGTATGTAGTAGTTTGAGACTTCAGCTTATGTAGGGTAATTTAAAACTTCATAGTTTCTGAAATGTTTATTCAATGCTTCTACTACTTATTCCTAACTGCAATTGTGATATGCTTACATTTTTGCTTAAATATCTATGTTACTTCACTCTTTTTGTCTTTTTAACATTCATGCTATAATTATGGGAGAGTACTCCAATTTTGATCAAATAACAACGGGGGAGAGTAAACTGATATTATCAGCTATATCAAAAGAATAAGAGGGCAAAGCAAAAGAAGAAGAGTACATATTTTGAGATTCATTCTTTGCTATATCACTATATCAGTCAAAGTTTGTTAAATATCAAAATGGGAGAGCTTGTTGGTCCATTGGTCATGGTCGAACCTTATTTCGATAATTGTGTAAAATTAGACTTGATATAAATAACGAACCGACGAGTCAAACAAACTGCTGTTACATCTACAGAATCAGAGATTGGTACTGCGACTTATTTTTCATTAATTATCAATTTAATTTTTCTATTTATTGAGTATAGAAAAATATGTAAATCGAGTAGCTCTTGGCATTTAGAGGCTACGCAAAATATTTTCAACCTAGATTATTTAAGCCAAAATATTTTGAGTTTTAAAAATAACCCATCCTTGTTTCAAAACCAAGCTAGCCCAAACCAACCCAACACCATTTTAATTATGACTTGTTTTAGAATATTAGAACTCGGTACGAATTCGATATAAATTTGGTGCGGGTTCAGACCAAACTCGGTTCCCAAACCAAGTAAACCCTTGTAACCTGTTCTTCCTGTTGACTCGGCTCCATTGTTCAAAATTTGAACGTTTGACATCCGAATTCCCCCTAACTCGGTTTACAAAATTCTATAAATAGAGAAGGAATTCACCATTCTTATCATCTCAACTCACTTTCATTCTCTTCTCTATTTCAATCAGTGCAATTCATGAGCGTTTTCACTTTTCAATCCCAAGCTATTTACAAATCCTAAGCCTTTTCACTTTTCAATCCCTAACTCGGTAGAAGTTTTCAAGAGTTATAAAAGAGCTTGTCAAGAAGTTTAAAACTTCAACTAGAAGTATTCGATCCTTTCGGATCAAAACTTGTGTCTGTACGAAGTTGCAAGCCCTCGGATCAAAACTTGTATTTTACTTGATAGTGAATTTCAACCATGAGTAAGAGTTCCCCGGACTGGACTTGTCTTCTCAGAGAAAAACCAGTATACATCGTTGTGTTTGCGACTACTGCTCTCTCTCTCTCTCTCTCTTTCTCTCTCTCTCTCTCTCTCTCTCTCTCCTTACTATTATTTTATACTTATATTGTTAGCTAACAGTGTTAACTTTTTTATTAGGTGATTTTATTTTGTTGCATATACACGCATTCTATTCACCCCCCTCTAGAGGTGCTTATTCGATCATACAAATACTGTGTAAATATGAGGGTGAACTAACCAACTAAGTGACTGCACTTTGAAGACAACATTGGTGCGTATGAGTAGGTATATAGGGATAAAGCATAGCGTTGAGCCAGAGGCTAAGTATATATACTAGCATAAATCTCGATCAATCATAGCACGTAGCTAGTGACCACTGCCAGATATATCCACTAGCATATAAGCTCATAACCGGGTAGCTATGAATACCATAACCTGATAACTATGAGTGCCCATAACCAGGTAACTATGAAGCTTACGTTCCCGTAGTTTACTCTGAAACTACGATAGCCAAATTTTGTTCCATATGCCTACTAATTGCCTTTTCTGCCCAATGCCAATGTACAAAGTCATGAATACAACATGGACATCTCGAATCTATAATGCAAGTTACCTATGAACTAGAATAAAATCAACTACGCTATATAGCGATACACGTTCTACACGTACCGGTAGCAAATGGAGTACGTAAGCCCATGCCCTAAAATGGACACACTCTGTGATGTAAAATGATACGTGTCAAGGCCTCGAAAGTTATAATGATAATTCTATAACTTTGGGTACGTTTGTTACATCCAGCGTGCGCATGATCGGACACGGGTTATGAGCGCGTCTAGCCTACGCCGCAATATCGGTGGTAGTAAGCTGTTCTAAACCTCAATAGTCATCAAATCTCAATAATCATCAATCGTGCTCAATTACAGAAACTGTAAAACAAGAAACGAAACCCATACACGCACGCGATCACTACATCCACATGTATAATTTTATGTACATCATACAATACTTAAATCAAAAGAAAATCCAGTGTAATAACCATCTATATTATATATCAACTTATACATCAAAAATGTCTATCTAATTCTCAAAGTCTTCTAAAATCTGTCATCCTTTCTACCGTTATCTCCAGGAACTAATATGTTAATATCCCGTCAGGATTGGAGGAAAGTACATCCAAAAAATATCGCACCATAAAAAATAAAGCTATAAAATAAAATGCAATAAATGAAATAAAATCAAAAAATGTAACTCTGAATGTGGTCATGAAAGTGAACCTGCAACACTAAGAACCATGCGAAATAATGTGAAACAAGAATAAACACGCTAACATCTAAGTATGATTGAAATATTGTGTTCAATATGTAGCCGACTAAAGTTTGGTGGTTCAGAGGGTATGACTCAACATATGTACAATGCATGTCGGGCTATCGTTCAAACATTATACTGGTTGGCTATATGTCTACTTAGCATTTCCCCATCCCGACTCACCTGACACAATCAATATGATTCAAACAATAGGTACAAGAATCCCGATAAAGAGACAATATCACAATGAAAAAAATCAAACTCGAGTACAATTCGTGTCAGAGTCGTGTCACAATATGATAGGTGACCAGGGAATGAAGAAAATAATATTTATTAAGTATTAGGAAACATAAGTAAGAAGTACTTGCCTTAGATCTGAAGCTGACTTTGCTCCTAGTCCAAAACCTAATCATAAATTCAAGTTTAGATGTTAGGTTCTTACTCATCTCATCAAAGTCCTATTATTGGCTACCTATCCCATGCCAAAAAGTCCATAAAAAAATTCCAATAGAACCCGACCCATAATTTGATTTGCCAAAATAGTTACAACCAGCCCTAATCTAACTAAACTCCATTATATATGTAAGGGTCCACTTCCCCATTCTAGAAACCCAACAAGATTTTAATACTAAGTAATATATAATTATGAGCCCAACGGGTTTTTATAACTCTTATACATAAGCCCTATTTAAGAAGCAAGTCACATTTGTTCTTATTCTTTATTCCCAAAATAAATCCCAATTGAATTTAAAGCCCAAAATATAACTGGCCCAGGCCTTTAGACTTAAAGCCCTAATTTGTTCAGGTTAGAAATATAATGCCTCGCACCCGTACTGTGCATTACGCTGAGTCAGAATGAAATGAGACAAAGGGTTGGTTGCATTTCATTGAGTTGGATTTGGGAGCAAGTATTGATTCGAGTTGGTTTCTTGTGCAGATCACGTGCAGAGTTCTGTGGGATCAGAGAAGCGCCTCGCACGGGCTGAGGCATGGGTGTCGCGCAATGGAATTAGTGTGTTCATTCAGAGCAAGTACAGAGATAACATATTGGAGCGATAATGTCATCTTCCTTAGTTCGATCGGGTCGAATAATTTGGAAAGCACGGTCTGCTCGCACGGTCATACCAATTGAGTAGATCATACTTCGCATTGGACTACGGATTCAAGAGATCAGCCGTATTGACAAGGCATAGTGCTAGCAAATTCAACTTGGTAAGTGGGCTCTGTCCCTTCTCCTCTACTCCTTCATGCCTAATAATATAGAACACACGTAATGGTTTGAACTCTTGGTCTAAAATATTAGAAACTACCATAATGTAGCGTGCATGGAGTGTGCGCCGTTTGGTTGAATAGAATTGGTGGCTCTGAGTTGGACTTACGTTGGATAGTTGGGGCTTGAATTGATTAATATGGTTGGAGCATCGAGATACTTCAGCGAACGAGCGTGCATCCGTGTACGAGTATCAAGTTGGAATGCTTTGTCAAGCAAAGCGTGCAGTTATGATTCAAAATCGGACAATTACATCGAAGAGGGCATTGTGCTACTGTCGAAACATTGTGCCTCTGTCGGGACATTGTACCACAGATCTTTCGGAATGAGGGGTATTGCACCAATCAAAGCGCTGTGTCGAGAAGCGGCATGGTGCATAGTAGAGATAATTTGAGGATGATGCCTTGGGCTATAAGTTGAGAATGGTTATGGTGAATTGGATGGATCGAAACGAGTATCGTTTGGTGGGACGAGAAGGATCGATTCTCTCGTCATACCTACATTGTTAGAGTTTTGAATTAGTCACGAACAACCTGTTAAGCGCAGGGTTTAGTTTCCTCGAACGGGTTGTACCGGGACACCGGGACCGTTCGTCCATGGAGGAAACATTGGTAACATGCTTTCGAAGCACGAGTACTTGCAGTTCGAGACCAACAGGAGGGCTAGCTACTCAGCGTTGGATCAGGTCAAAATGCATTTGGATAGTCCTTTATGGCTTTTCCAATGACCTTCATATAGATAAGAGTTCGTTTGATTGTTGTGTTCGAGTATACTACGAGCGTCTACCTTGCCTTGGGCAAGAGTGTGCGCATTAAATGATTAGATTTTTAAGGCTTGGATTGTGGCATAGTTCGATATATTTGAGGCTTGGAGTATGATATGTTTCGATATATTCACGCTTGGCTTACGAGTTTTGAGTAGAACGAATTTGCATGTTTAGTTCATTTGAATTGATTAAACTGCTAGTGTGTTAACTTGAGTTCAATGCTTGCATGCTTAAACTGCTTTACAACTTTTCTTAACATGTCATGCCACTGCCATAAAATGAATCTAAGTTCAAGTAGAAAGATCACCATGTAATTTGTATGCTTCATATATTTACTTAGTGTCAGTTTAGATGAGTGGGTTACCCCGCTCACCAGTACGGCTGTGTACTAACCCACATTTATGGACATTATTTCCAGGTATGTAGGTATAGTGGCTTAGCTTGGATATACGGGACATAATGTACGGAATGGTAAGTACCTTTGTGGGCAAGAGAAAGAGCAAGAGTATTGCAAGCCATTATAGCATTCTTCTTTGTGGCATTTTTATTTGGACCATTTGAGAACTTTGTTGCTTATACTCTGTTGTGTTGTTGTTGGTAACAATACTTTGCTTTCGTTGTAACTTGGTCATTTCGATGATAACCTTGACGTTTGACGTAATTGCCTTGTGCGAGCATAACTCTAGGCTCGTACGACATCATGCCCGCGGGAGTGTTGGCGTGGTGATCTCACGTCCAACGGGGACGATCGAACTTGCAGTAGATTGGGGCATGACATTTGGTATCAGAGCGCCCAATTTATTTTCTCGGACTTTTTCTTTGGTTCATCACAAACTCTAAATAGCTTTCGTGTATTGTTTGGTTCTTGGCTCTACTCGGTGCCACCTTGGAAGTTCCATGCAGTAAGTCTATTTATTTGTTGGTTGTGTGTCCATATTTTTTTTTTTGCGTTAGTTTTTGTAGGATTTTGATAGACTCGTGTAGCATCGTTTGGCATTGTTGCATTTTTTAGCCCCATTTCCTGGCGCACTTTGGCGCATATTCTTCTTGGCATACTTTGGTGCACATTGGTTGCTAGCCCGGCCATTGTTTAGATCGAACCGAGAGTTATGGAGAGAGTGGGTTTGGTTGTGTTGGTGCATGTGTGGCTTAGATGGGTTTGAGGTAATCCAACAGTTCATATCTTAAACCTAAATCTATATATATTCTCATTTCTCTCTCTCTTCTCATTATCTTTCCTTTCCATTTCTTTTCTTTTCCATAGGTTTCCTCTCCCTCCGTAGGCAAGTACATCTTGCACAAGAAGAAGAACCATAGATTTATGCATGTTTTTGATTCTTAATCATTCTTGTTTATTTCTAGCTTATATTATTGGGACCAAGCACCCCTTCATATTTAAGACTTGTTCTTGATTTTCATGGTTGGAATTGCATGGGCCTGAGTTTGGGTCTATGGGTTCACTTTTATTTTTCCTGGGGTTTGATCTCCTAAGTGTTTTACAAAACTAATTAGCTCATAGTATATATCACCATATTTTATGTAACTTTGCTTTTGACCGTGCTTGATTTCGAGTCCAGCTAAGTTCGGTGCTGAACTTGATACAATATGTATACCAAAATGGCTGACTGGAGAAGAATAATAGTGCTATGTGAAGAGTATGCAAGATGACCCATTTTGCATAGAAATACATATGTTTCACTTTGGACGCATTGGTGTGTTGTTCCAATTTTTTATGCATACTAATCATACTTCACTCAGTCTTTCTTGCAAAAGTGCCAGTCACATTCCTTGACTCAGTGGCGCACATTCGAGAGGAAAACTCAGTTGGCGCACTTTGGTGCGTATTCACTCAAAGTTATTCATAGAAAACTAAGAGAAAAGTGTGACACAGTCAGTCAGCGCACTTTCTTTGCATTTGGCAATATGGCGCACTTTTCTTTGCATTTGGCAATATGGTGCACTTTTCTTATGTTTCGTCAGCTGGTGCACTTTCTTATGTGGGTCTGCTCACGCACTTTCTTCCCTCTTCATTTTCTAAGGGACGAAGCTTTGGTTGGTTTCTCGATTTCAAAGTTTTTGATTTGTGTGCTCCTCGACTGACGAGTTTCTCGACTGTCGAGCTTTGACCTCAGATTGTGTGTTTTATCTTTTAGCTAGTTTGCTCGCGCACTTTCTTTGAAAGCATGCCTTATTTTTGTCCACGTACTTTTGTCAAGTGTACCGTATTGGTTAACTTGACAAAGTGTACCACCCCTTTTGTAGTTAATAAGACTTTGTGCGCCAACCTTGTTTCTATGAGTTTGTGCGCCAACCTTACTTTGGTGAGTTTGTGCGCCAACTTTACTTTTGTGTGTTTATGCGCCACCCCTTTTGTAGTTCATGCGGCTTTATATGCCAGACCTTCATGCGTACAATTTCATGTACATGTTATCCTTAGTGATCCCATGCGTGCACGTAGTGCTTTTATTATGTGTTCACTTATCCTATTTGGAACGTGCTTATCATCCTCTATATGGTTGATCCTAGTATTGCTTGTGTTATGATTCTAAGGAAGAATAGACTTAGAAACCAAACCTCATGTAGACGTGACCTTGTGCTAAGATTGGCTTCATACATGGCATAAATATGTGTTAGACTTGAGATATTCTGTTTGGACAAGACTAAGTGAATAGTGACTAACCAGCTATGTGTATGACATAAGCTTCGTGTTATAATATGATCAAGATTCATGTGACCCAATGATAATTGGTAATTGGACTCGAATAATGTATCCGTACTAATACGATTATTGCCTAATAAAGTTCCTGATCTAATATGTAATGAGGTGCGACATATTGTGTTACATGTTAAAGTGATTATATTTGGGATGTGCATCGAGAATGCCTCCAAATTTCTGAACGTGTGATACTATAAATATACTATTTTTTAGCACGAACATGATATGCGATTCAAATACTAAAGCGTGGCTAGGATATTGATTTATTAAATGTTGCATACACGCTCGGGTAGATCCAGATTGATCTTTCAAGGATTCATATTTAGCGTACCCGTACTTTGTACGACATCTTAAGGGAAATTCTCATGTGGTCATGCCTTGAGATTTTTGAGCTCAATATAGGGTTAATTAAAAAAATAAAAGTGGTAGTAACAAGGTAAGGAAACGGTATCCCAAGTTCATGCCAACGAACCTTCCCACAGAGATTCAATCTAAGTGCGTTGTGGGCTGGCCACCACAGATACTGTATATCATCTGCCTTAGTGGAGTGCAATATCTGACCTATTATAATATGTCGAGCCACTATTTTACATATTTAGGAACATTGGAACCGCTATTAATGTATTTTTAGCACAGTGGCCCTATGAAAAACTAGTACAATTCGTGAAATACCTGTATATTCATCTATTGGCTAGGTTAGCTCATGTTCGGCAATGGCGTAATAAAGGATACCTATTATGCATTATTCTGAGATATCCTCATAATTCACAAATAGCAAGCCGTAAAAGTGTTTGCCCAATTTTATTAATTGGAATGGGTTGTGATTGTATTATTATGTTAGTAGCCTAGGGAAATGGACTATCATAGTGTGATGGATTCAACCCTTGTCCTTGTTTGGATTGAGGGTTGGGCTTTTATGCTAATATATACCATGGACCTACACTACGATGCAGAAATATATATATATATATATATATATATATTGCTTTGGGTTTTGTTTTTCTTTTTGTGCTTCCTTTGTGGTACTTGCTATTTGGGGTCTAACCCACTCGTTTTGCATGGCCATATTTTGAGCCAGCACCAGAGGATCCAGCGTACTTTCTTCAGACTAATGGCGTATACCAGGAATATTGCCACCGAGGATAACGAGTGGGTTCCTTTATTCACTTTTCATCTTTGTAAACTATATTCTTTTAGGCGTTTAGCCAACCGGCACTGTTAGCTGACAAATCTGGACACGAGTTCCTTATATGACAATATATATTCAGACTGCAGCTGACACACTGTCATGTATACTTTGATCTTGCATCTGGCACATCATTCTGTATAGGCAGATCTCTAAAGAATATTCTGATGTGGCCTTTGGGATGCCTTACTGCTTATTCTGAAGTATTCTATATTATTGCTTTTTGTTTGAATGATTGAGACATACAAGTTCTTGACCCTAGGAGACTTGATTGTAGCATGCACCCTAATGTCTAGTTATAGCTGTGATCACCGTTATAGTACCTTATATGGGGTAACTGGCCATATCTGCCACCATATTTTAGATTCTGGGGCGTGACATCATTCGTGCAATAAGTTTTGTGTTGTTGTTGCATTCGTGTAGCAAGTTAAGAGGTATCATTATGTTTGTTTGGCTAGTCATTCGGAGAGATTTTTGGTTGCATCAGTTGAGTAGTTGATTTTGAAGACGAGATGGGTATGTTGTGTCACGCCCCGATATCGCTAAGTTAATAATCGTCCCTCGGGCGTGATGTCGTGCACCCGTAAGGCGCATGTGCACAAGGCCTAGGCATAATGATATACTTTAGAACAACTGCAGCAGAGTACGCAAGTAAGATAATACATATTTGAGGCATATAAAAGTTTCCTATATTAATAATAAACATCTGGATACAAGCTCTTGACCCAAAAGTAGTGACGATGCCGTACGGGTTTACAATTTGGATACAAAATAAGATAGTCGTTCCATACATTACATCCTTTACTAGTATTTCAAAAACATAAAACACCTTGGGTATGAGTCAGCACCATCGCCTTGAAGCTTCAAAAAGGGAAGTGCAAGCTCCTATCTTTATTATGTACTTGGGCTTCAAAGGTCAAAGCACGAATACGCCCTGATTCAGGAAGGGTTGGAGAAAGCTTCAGCTCCTCGCCGCGTCGCCTTGGCTCGGGGAACCTGCTGCAATGAGGTTCAGTACTTCAAAGAGTACCGGTGAGGGTGAGCTTGTAATACCCCGTTCCGCTCAAGCGGACTGTCGACTCAATCGGCAATAGTGCAACTGTCCCGACCCACTTTGCCTCAAAGGAGAAGCAAAGGATATCCAGACTTGCCCCTACAGGAATCCGGCTTAGGCTTTCAGAGGCTCGCTTGACGTATCGCTCTACCGAGGCAAATCATCGCTAAGGTGGGTGGCTACGGTAAACTTGTCTTCGCTTAGCAAGCACACATAAAATCTGGAATGATACATGCTAGTCGCTAGGTGAATCACCCCCTGCGTGCTAATAAATCCAACGCACCTAGCTAAGGGAATAATTCCAACTTGTATTGCTTATGCTAGAACATGGAAATTAAAATACTGCTTATATTCGGACCCTCGTATGCTAAGTCCCTAACGGTTTTATCTCTCGGCTTACCTTCGGGTCCGAGCAAACATGCCTGCTTATGTTCCTTAGAAACACATGCTTGTCTGCTTGAATGTTGCCTTGTTTTCATCCAAACCCCGGGAGACTACTAAGTAGTCATTCCGTGCATGATTGAACCTGCAAGTATCCGGGATTGTTAGGTCACCAGGCAGCCCCGAACCAGGGGAATACATCAAGGCAAGATATTCACTGTACATAATCATGTTTCAAGTATCCCGTGTACTCATGTACTCGTGTTCCCGTGCACTCGTGTTCTCGTGTTCTCTTGTTCTAGTGCACGCGTGTTCTTGTGTTCTCGTGTATCTCGTGATAATTGGAAGACCCCAATTATGCATGTCGTGGACTAGTTCCACGGACGGTCACCGGGGCACTGGGGTCGATCCGGTCCGGATGGAGCTCGTGTGTAGTCGTCGTGTTCGGGACTGGGTAGCTTGCAACGCCTCGTGTACTCTCGTAGCATGCTATCCTTGTCCTCGACTATGTCCAGTAATGGCTCTGCCAGCGACTCGTGTTCATATAGATAAGTCATCCTCGCTTAGCGGCTACACGCGTGCGAGTCATTACATCGCATCAAGAAACAACTGAACACGTGAACGATCATGTTAAAATGACCTTCGTATTTGCATATGCTATGCCCCTGAATGTTTATACTTGCCCGTGCTTGAATTAACACTGTTTGCCACAATGTTTGCCTTGGACAGGAAAGGAGATGGTAAGTTGGTAAGTCTCATCGTGTTTCCTCTCATGTTGCACGACGCACTGCCCGACACGTTAGGCTATTCAATATTTGCATAAAACTGATCCTAAGGCAACTAGAAAGACAACTTAATAGTTGGTGCATGGAACCTGTATTACTTGTTTGGATTTGTCGAGCGGGCGAGTAGCTTCCCCACCAGTGCATTCAATGTACTGATAATCCACCAGTTTGTATGCAGGGTGCGGGAGAACCTCGTTCGGTGCAGATGCCTCCTTCGTGCGTGCTAAGGCCAGGAGTTCCCTCTGAAGCCTTGCAACGGTGCGTCCGGAACAGAAGCACATATATAAGACATAATATTGTGAACATAGCCCGAACTCGCCTGAACATCGCCTCTACAATCATTCCACAGTTGTAGCCACTTGGCACGCTTTTACTGTTTCAGAGAGAGAGGCTTGAGCGACTTGTAATCTCAGCTATACGCCATCTGTAACACATGTTTATATCAATAAAAGAGCTTGCTTTACTTCAACTTGTGTTTTAATGCTTCCGCTATATTGTCGACTCAGTGAACCTGTTACCGATCGCCTATGCGTTCATGACTCCGCTGCACTCGGACAATCTGTGCGACTCTGTGGCTTAGAACTCTTACCGCCAGCCAATGAACCATGGCCTTGCACGGACGTGGCTCACGCTCGTACGGTATCACGCCCGGATGGGTCAAGCGATCATTCCGCGGGAGCGTTGGCGAGGGTGATTCCCGCCTAGCGGGAACGGCCGATTTGCCTGCGGGAGATCGGGGCGTGACAGAGCTAACCCAACTTACCAAAATCTATAATGAGTTTATATGAGCATGCAAAATCTTTATTATATGATCTTTTCTATCTTGTCTTAGTTCAATTCTTTGAATATGATAGAATAAAATGACATAACTAAATGTGGCACTGCTCGGTGACTTTACCTGTACCGTCTTAACCACTTGTACAAAACTTACCATGACCTTCCCTGCCACGAAGACATAGTTAGTCTGCACAATTTAAATTTATATGACAATCACTTGGTTGGACTAGGGATGGGTCGGCTGCCATTCCGCCTCGGGTAGCTGGCCCTTGGAGGACGTACGGACCCATCCAATGCTAGGACTACACTAACAAATTGTTCTACCTGGGGCAAAGCGGTCCCAGTGCTCCGACGATCATTCGTAGAACGACATCCCTTGTATACAAGTTGTCCAAGACCATGCCTCCTCAACCAACTAAGTTATCAACTTAAAACACATATTCAAGCAATATAAGTAAATAAACTTCAGGCATTTCCCATAGTCTAAGCTATTTGTATAATGATCACATTTCACCCTTTACACCATACATGAACAGTTATAGATAAATGAGTTCTAACTACAATTGATACAAGATGGCTATATGTATAACGGATATGCACGCATCAATGTGATCGTTTGAAATTCTGTGTGGCAAGCATTATTAATGTTTCAAGTCTACTTCTTCTTTATTCTGACTCAATTTGATTATTTTGGTAGCGTTTGATCGGAATGCACAAATGGAGTCAATCTATTTAGAATGAAGACTTGGAAGAAGGGATCTAATCGAAGTAAAGCCACTCACAAGTTGGTTGGAAGGAAGGGAAAGAGGTGCTTTAGGACTCCGCTCGCGCATCATCTACTGCTCGTTCACCTGCATTACCATAAATAGCTGATCAATACCTCATCCGCTCTTTCCAAACTCAAAATTGAAGTACAGTTCAACGAACAAAAGCAATGAAATCCATCGAAACCATTCAAGAAAATGCAAACAAATCCGAAAACCAACTCAAGGTACGAAAGCAACAAAAGCGACATCGAAAACTACGCAAGAAAAATTGCAGTGGAGAGGTCCCTCTTGACTCTGCCGCTAAGCCCATCCTTGGGACACGGTCCACTGAATATGGGAATCAATTTTGAAGAAATAAATTCATAATGAGGATGAGTTCTTGATTCAATCTATCCCGATCGAACGATACCAAGTATTCCTTAGCCGTGCTCCCCGAATAGGGGGAACGGGGCACTACATCATAACCATCTAATAAAAAGTTTTGTCCTCGAAACTTAGAAATAGAACCTACCCCTAAGGAATAATGAGGGAAACTTTTCCCTCATGTCTGATTCGAGTTCCCAGGTCAATTCTTCGACCGAGTGGTTCCGCCAAAGAATACGCACTAACGAGACTGCTCGATTCCGTAACTGCTTTTCCTTACGATCCAAAACCTGAACGGGCTCTTCGATGTACGATAAGTCCGCTTGCAGATCCAGCTGGCTGAAGTCTACCACGTGATTCGGGTTATGCACGTACTTTCTAAGCTGTGATACATAGAAAATATCATGCACTTCTGACAGAGCTGGTGGCAAGGAAATTTGATAGGCAATTGGAGTGACTCATCTAAGAATTTTGAACGGGCCAATAAGTCTCGGACTTAATTTCCCTTTTACCCCAAATCTTGTAACTCCTCACATAGGCGAGACCTTTAAAAACACGTGGTCACCCTCTTGGAACTCCAGGGGACGACGATAGCTTTTCTGCTGACTTTGTGCTACCTTTAATCGTTCTCGGATCAACCGAACCTTTTGGAATGTTTGTTCAACCAGTTTCGGCCCAAGGATTTGTCGTTCTCCAACTTTATCCCAACAGATCGGTGACCTACACTTCCGCCCATACAAAGCCTCATAAGGAGCTATTTGGATGCTGGACTAATAACTGTTGTTGTATACAAATTCGGCCAGCAGCAGATAGACGTCCCAACTTGACTTCAAATCAATTACGCAGAGGCACAGCATGTCTTCTAGTACCTGATTCACTCATTCTGTTTGGCCGTCTGTTTGAGGATGGTACGCTGAGCTGAACTTCAACTTGGTCCCCATCGCTGACTGAAGGCTTATCCAGAAACGTGATATGAATCGTCCGTCCCGATCTGATACTATAGAAACTGGCACTCCATATAGCCGGACTATCTCATCAAGGTAGGTCTTGGCGAGGCGATCGGTGCTCCAAGTACTTTTGATGGCAATAAAATATGCAGACTTGGTTAACCGATCGACGATGATCTAGATTGTGTCGTTCCCCCATTGCGTCCTTGGCAGGCCAACAATGAAGTCCATGCTTATGTGCACCCACTTCCATTCAGGGAGAGCAAGATTCTGCATTTCTCCGCCCGGCCTCTGATGCTCTGCTTTCACCCTCTGACATTTAATGTATTTTGACACAAAGAGTGCCACATCTTTCTTCATGTGCTGCCACCAGAAGATAGTGCAAAGATCTTTGTACATTTTTGTGCTCCCAGGTTGGATCATATAGGCTGCATAATAAGCTTCCGTAAAGATCTCTTTTCTGATTTTTGAGTTCTGAGTCGCTGGGGATGCATAGCCTTCCCATAACTCGCACCACACCATTCTCATCTACTGCAAAGTCCTTCGTCTTCTCCGCTAGAATCTGCTCACGCATTTTTCTTAGGAATGGGTCGTCCCTCTGAGTAGATGTGACTCTCTCTATCAGGTTGGATACAAATTGTATTTGAGTAACCCGCGTGCCACGATATCGAATTTGGAGTTTGATGCCCATCTGTTTTAAGTCCCTTTGTAACCTACTATAAATGGACAGGGATCCCGCAAAGACCCGACTCAACGCATCTGCTACCATATTTTCCTTACCAGGCGTGTAGTCTATCGTCAAGTCGTAATCCTTTATCAATCTAGCCAACACCACTGTCGTAGGTTCAGATCCGCCTGGGTGAATAAGTACTACAAACTCTTATGTCGATATAAATTGGACAAGGTACTCCATAAAGGTAGTGTCGCCATAACTTCAGCCCGAACACAATTGCCGCTAGTTCCAGAACATGCGTAGGATAATTTTTCTCGTGCTTTTTTAGCTGTCTGGATGCATAGGCTATCACCCTATCCTGTTGCATAAGTACACACCCTAAGCCCTGCCCTGATGCGTCGCTAAAGATTTGGAATCCCGAGGTCTCGTCTGGTAGTGCAAGTAACGGGGCAGAGGTGTGGCGATATTTTAACTCTTCAAACGAGATTTTGCAGTCGACGGACAACTCAAATGCGACTCCCTTCTATGTGAGGCGAGTCAGAGGTGATGCTAGTTTGGAAAAATCCTTTACCAACCACCTGTAATAGCCCGCTAGCCCGAGGAAGCTTCAAATCTCACTAACGGAGGCATGTCGCTTCCACTCGACGATGGCTTCAATTTTCTTTGGATCGACTGAAATGCCTCCCGCAAAAATGATATGCCCGAGGAAAGATCACTATTCAGCCAGAATTCGCACTTACTCAGTTTCGCATATAGCTTATTGTCCCAAAGAGTCTATAGCACGGTCCGCAGGTGCTCTGCACGATTCTCTCTATTCTTTGAGTACACCAAGATATCATCAATGAACACTACTACAAATTTATTGAGATACAGCCGGAATACACGGTTCATTAAGTCCATAAAGGTAGCAGGGGCATTGGTCAATCTGAACGACATTACCAAAAACTCATAGTGGCCGTAGCGAGTGCGAAAGCCTGACTTTGGCACATCGTCGGCCTAAATCATGAGCTGATGGTAACCCGAACGAAGATCAATTTTCAAGAACACTATTGCAGCTTGTAACTGATCAAAGATATCATCTATCCTGGGAAGGGGGTACTTATTCGGGGCAGTAGCTTTATTCAATTCTCGATAGTCAATGCAGAGGCATAATGAGCCATCATTTTTCTTAACAAACAACACAGGCGCACCCCACGGAGACACGCTCGGACAAATATACCCACGATCTAGCAATTCTGGCAACTGAATCTTTAACTCCTTTAGTTCTCCTTGGGCCATTCGATACGGAGTCTTAGAAATTGGTCGAGTTTTTGGAAATGTGTCAAAAGTGAACTCTATCTCTCGATCGGGCGGTATGCCGGGCAAATCGTCTGGAAACACATCAGGAAAATACGCCACAACGGGAATAGACTCAACATTTGCACAATCTTACAGAGTGTCTCGAACGGACGCCAAGTACCCTACACAGCCGGAGTGAATCATCCGTCGAGCAGACATTGCTGAGATCACCTTGCAGGCATTCGACACTTTTGACTGTGGACTGCACGAATAGCAAAATTTGATTTCGCCAGGAAGATAAAATATGACTTTCTTTTTCGTACAATCAATAGTAGATGAACAAGCGCCAAGCCAATCCATACCCAGAATGATGTCGTAGTCCCCTATGTCTAGAACTATCGCATCAAGTGACAGTTTTCTTTCTCCGATACAAATGCTGCCGTCATGACAAACTGACTCGATAGGCAAGCTCGTGCGTGATGGGGTACTGATGCTAAGCCTTAGGCCTAGCGGTGTCATAGGGAATATGTTTTCGGCGGCAAAATCTGCCGCAATAAACTATGTGTTGCACCAGAATCAAACAATAATCGAGCAGGTACATTATTGAAGAGTAATATACCTGACACCGTCGTGTTTGATACGAGTGTCGCATCCCGAGTTAGAGCATAGACTCAGCCTTGAGCGTTCTGCGGTGCCGTCTGGTTTGCTCCAAGTACTTGCCCCTGATCTTGAGGTACACAGTTTTGTTGTTGCTGCTGGTTTGGTCCACCTGCTCGACAGTTTGCTGCCATATGGCCTTGGCGACCGCACTTAAAGCATGATCCATTAAATACTCGGCAGTTTTGATCGATGTGTCCAGTATGATTACATCAGTGACAAACGAGCTCGCTACCCTTCCCTGGGTTTGTACCCTGATTACTGTCATTATTGGAGCGCTTGGGCACGTTGTTACCTCCTGTGTTGCTAGGACGCTTGTGATTATTTTGCACAGTGCCGGTGCAAACTGGGGGGTACTGCGGTTCGAGGAAGAGGGCGTGGTTTAGAGACTCCCGCATGGTTCAGTATTGGGGAACAACGACGTAGGCACAAATAAAAGGTCGCAGTCCAATCTCGAATCTCCATGCACGAGTCTCGGCATCACAGAGGTGAGACTTAGCAAAATTTGTAAGCCTGTTGAATTCTGAAGCGTACTACTGTACTGTCATGTCGCCTTGCTGCAGATGTGTAAACTCATCCTCTTTTTTATGGTGGATGGTGGATAAAAGGTACTCCTCCTCAAAGGCCTTGCGGAACACGGACCAAGAGATAGTCGTCCTGCTACCTTCACTCAATAAAGCTGGTTTGTACACATCCTACCAATCATATGCATTTAAATGGAGTTGAAGTTGGGCTCAAAGCAAATCCTTCTTTTTAATATCATATTTTTTAAGAAATTTCAGCAAGCTACTCTCTTGGTTTCGTCTATGTGAAGCACTTCGAAGTGGTCTTCCAACTCAACCAATCAGTCCAACGCCACGGAGGGATCCTCAGTCCCTTTAAAGGTAGTATGACATATCTTTTTGTCACTACCATATTCCGAAAATAGGGGTATTTTTGATTTTTTTTATAATATTTAATATTATTGTAGTTATAATTAATTAATTGCATGAATAGTATATATTTAAATTAAATAACTGTGTGATGTGTACTTTAATATATTATATTATAGACAGTGTTCATTTGTGTTTGTGATGGTAGACTTGACCTAGAAGCCAGTAGATGAGCACCTGTCGGAATTATGGAATTTTGAGGTAAATTGTTTTATTTTAGAATTAATTTATTGGAGGTGAAATTAATTACTGTATTTTTATTTAATATTTTTGCGCATTGCATTTGCTTCGATAATTGGAGCAGTATCCTGACTTTTGTCTTCCAACAAGTTTCACAATCTTGCCCTAGACATGCCCGCCTTCAATTCTGCTATTTTGCAACTCATAATTATGCTCTTTGTGCATTATTTCTGGCCGCGCAAAAATTGTCGCGGACGTCATTTAATAAATCCTTATTTTTTTCATCATTGTGCGTTCCAATCGAAATTGGAGGCAATCTTGACCTATTTATCGTGCGGCCCAAATTAGGAAAATATTCTGTTCTGAGTCTTCTTCATTTTTGGTATTGATGACCTGACCTAATTTTGGCCCCATGTACTCCTAATTAATTGTTGAACACAACTTGCATTTAATTCTAATTAATTTGAGGATACTATTTTATCTGATTCTGAAATTCCATATTAATTCTGGTGCCCTGTAAATTGAGCCCATACCGATTTTACAGCGCCCCTGACCCTACAAAACATCGGACCCCGAATCGCCCGCCAAATTTTCGTCATTTTATGTGTTTGTGCAATTTCTCGAATTTAAGGGGCTAAGTTGCAATTATTCAATTGTAGGTGTCATCACCCTATTGTGCAAGACCAAATGGAAAGATTATTTACTTGGGGACCAAATTGCATTTTCCTACATGAATTAATTTCCCTCATGCTCAATCTGGACCACCCAATTAATGGGCCAATCCCAACCCTTCATTCCAACACCTTCATCCCTATATAATGTCTACATCAAACCCTAATCCCAAGAAACCTAGAAAACCCACCCCCTCACAAGCCTCCTCCCTCTCTCCTACGTATGTAAATTTTCTCCTTCTTTTTCTTCTTCTCATTTCTTCTCTTCTTCTTCCTTTTTCTTCTTCTTTAATTTTGGATTGATTTCAAATTCGAATAGGGAAAAGGGGGAACACAGTTCACCCACCCCTTCACTATACATCCGACCATCAGCCTGCTGTCCGGCCGACCCTGCTCATCCCTGAGCAACTCCATCTCCGGCGCTCCACTCCACATCCCCGGCGGTCCAGCGGCTTCTCCGACCTGCGGCCACTGCTTCCTCCCCATTTCCCCCTGTGCTCCACCACTCCCATCTCCACCCTACAGCCACCCATTGGCCCGGCAGCCATCCCCCTTCCTGTGCACTCCCTGCTCCGGCCATTGTCCCGGCACTGCATCTGCTCCCGGCGGACTTCCCAGCGTCCGGCAGCCTGCAGCCACCCCGGCCTGTCCTCGAGCACCCCCGCTGGAAGCTCCTCCCAGCCACTGCCGACTCCCCTCCCAACGACTGCCCGCAGTTCTCCGGCTGTGCTCCCCTCCTCGACCAGCCCGCATCCGGCGGCCCTTGCTGCTGTCCGGCGACCCACAGTAAGCTTCTTCTCCTCTCTCTTCCTTCTTTCTTCCTGTGAATATACATCATACATGTATGTGAGTATGTATATAGATATTAATGTATAGGTATTTGTATAAATTAATTAATGAGAATGTATATTATCTATTTCATTTATGTTAATACGCAAATATGTATAGTGTATATCTAATTGGTATATTATGTATGAATGTATATAATTAGTGTATAAATATATGTGTAAGTATATATCTAATTGGTATATGTATATATTAGCATGTATATGTAATTACGTATTTAAATTAATGTTCACAGTATATGTATGTATATATATATTTATTATGATTATATATATATAAATATTTCGTATATACTTAGTATGTTATTATATAAATGGGTATACATGTATATATATATATATATATATTTAGTATATATATGAAATCATTAATTGGTATATATATATATATAACAGTATTTTGGTATAAATATATATATATGGAGATTTATATTTTTATATTGGTTTATATATATAAATATAAATTATTATATTTACCTGTATATAGTATGATATATTTTAATTGGTATATATGAGTATATATATGTATAATTAGTCTATATATATGTATATTGTTAATTCGTATATGTATATATTTGGTATAAACCCTTAGTATATTTTTTATATATATATTGCATATGTATTTAATTTGATATATATAGATATATTGTAAGTACATATGTTATTTACGTATCTATCTACTAGGTGACCCTAGTTGACTAGTGCCCTGCCTGGCATGGCCCTGAGGCCAGTGTTCATAGACTGTGTATTAGCGTAGCTTCTGATGCAAATGTTATATTGTGTTATGTTATAGGACTGTTGGTTTACCCAGGGGATACTCTAGAACAGGACATCCATAATTACCAGCTAAGGATCCAAGGCAAGTACATTCTCCGATAATTTCCAATTCTTGATAATTTCTATAAGTTCAACAATCATGAAATGTTACATCTGAATCCTTGACACTGTGCTACACGGACTAGTATAGCTTGGATCTGTAGTCATGAGATGTTACCTTGATTTTCGTATTGATATTATACACGATATTGACATTGACATTGACATTAGACATTGATAATTAGACATTGTACATAATATATTAGACAATGTTCGTGTATTCGTGACGTGTCATGATTTGATCCACAGTACTAGTTGGGGGCGGGGAAATTGCTAGTGAGAGATGTGATCAAATACCCATGGTATAATTAAATATTATTGGTGTTAATCATACCCCCACGTATGATTAGCCAGACTGTAGCAATCGTACATGTTCCCAAGCCGATCACATTTCGAAACTACTATTTCAAACACTTAGAGTAGATTACAGTTTCCCTATTTAAATCATATACTATATCACCCGTATATGATACTGTTTCTTGTTCTTTCATTTTCATACATGCACTGACTGTATCATATTGCCTATTGCCTGTCTCCTTACATTGCCTGTCTCTCTTTACTTGCCATTGCATTTTATTTCACTGTCTTCTCAGTAGCTAGCATGACATGTTTATTGTATTATAGTCCTTATCAATTAAATGGAACTGTTATTTGAGATTGTGCTTTGCTCCTTCCTGACTGGAAATATTTTTCCAGACTATGCCCTAGAGGACCGCTGTCCGACACTTTATGGACCATATGGTGAGTAGCTGCAGACTTGGTAGTAGTTGTGATTCCGGGAGGTCTAGCCGGAATCACTAATTCTTCTAGTTTTCTGATTAGTTCTTTTAGTAGGCTATTGGTACCGGATTTGTCTCCGGCATTTTTAATGATTCTTGGATATTGTTGAGTTAGAATATTACTTGTGGACTTGTGTTGTGTTTAATTTTAATTTCTGTTTCGAAATCTTATCGTGCTGTAATCTTGTGATTGAGTATGTGTTCATCTTATTTGTGTCATCCGTGCCTCCTAATGGAGATTGGATGCTTGCGTGACATTAGCTAGATAGTATCAAGACCTTGACAACGTTCTACCGCCGACACTGCGGCGTAGGCTGGACGTACCCACGCACTCGTGCCCCTAAACCGGGTGCGGGTCATGACACATTTTTAGTGGTGGCCCATGCAGGTCAGACTTCGCATTTAGAGCGATGTCGTGGTAGTGTGACATCCTTGTTATACTACTGCGTGCCTGCTATAGAATCTAGGACATAGGATACTAGGACGAGAGCAAATACTCAATCATAATTCCTTGAGAGATTCCTGGGATGACCCCTGAGAATCTTGTTAAAACTTCTAATTTATAATCATTCCCTTGTTCCGTCCATTCTCATTGTTGATATTGATTTGATTATTGTTGATTAGGTATTAAATTAGGATTTTGGTTTCCTAGTACGGTTGGATTTCATATCAAGATAAATTGCAGACTGATTTATAATATTATTTGATGATGGCCGTCAATGAGGACAGTGAAAAGTGATTAACATCAGAGCTATTGGACTACAGAAGGTGGATTTAAAATTTTTAATTGAAGATCAAAAATGAATTTCAAATTTTAGGATTCCGAGAAGATTGAGATTGTTATTAAAATTTATTTTGAAGATTTCAATGAATTGCAAAATTTTGAAATTTGAGGAGTTGAAATATTGTTATTAAATTTTTATTTTTGAGGATTCGGATTCGATTCAATAAACCTAGACAAGTCTGTAAGGATTTTGTGTGATTAAGTTTTATTTCAGTATTTAAATAATTAACCTTGAGAAAAGTATATGCAATTTTACTTTAAAATTTATTCGAGGAGTTATTTTGAGGAAATTTTATTTGGGGATAAGATTTTATAGTGGGAGAGATATATTAGTATACAATAGATGAGATGCATGTGTAAGGATCTGTTGGCTTGAGTATAATTGAGATCTCACTGCCCACTGACTTGGGTGTCCATTTAAGATTGTATTAGAGGGAGCAGTATTTAGTATAGAGTATTGCGTTTGATATGCACTTGGGTGATAAGAATAACTAGCATCAACTGTTGCAGTAGGTAAGGAAGCTAGCAGTGAGTGTGTTTGTGATAGAACTGTGATCCCTAAGGGATAGTGGTATCAAACCATGGATGTATCTTTGACCTGTGCAATCACAACTAGGAATTTATTCCCAATCTTTTATCTTGAATGTTGTTTCTTTAGATCTGTACTGTCCTTCCTTGATGGTATCGCATTTTGCCTAAATTGATTCTTTGGGATCTGTCTTCAGGATGTTGCCGAAGACACGATCTATGAGAGCGGGAACACCAGCTTTAGAGGGGTCTGCCACCTCTCCACCTGATGGACAGACATCCGTAGTTCCTCCTACATCTCTGATACATGTGGGAGTTTCTACACTTTTCGGGGATCCTTCTTCCCCACCTGTTCAGAGGATAGCCGCAGCTGTGACGGACAACCTTCCTCCTCCACCGACTCCGATTCCCGGAGGTTTGCCCATTGACGGGGCGCAGATGTTTACCTTGATCCAAGGCATGGTAGATGCCCAGAGAGTGGCGGCAGATGCTCAGCGAGTTCAAGCTGAGGCTCATAGGGTGCAAGCAGAAGCGCACCAGGCACAAACCGAGCTGATGAGAGAGAGCATGGAGAACGCTCACCAGATGGCACTACAGGCAGTTGAGAGAGTTGCCCAGCAGTATCCTGGCCAGTGGCAGCCGAGGGCATTTCAGTATCAACGGCAGTACCCGACACCAGTTCCTGTACAGCAGGATCAACGAACTTGTCATTTCTGTAAGAAGTCAGGTCACCTTTGGAAGAGCTGTAGAACGAGGCTGGGACTTTGTTTGCACTGTGGCGCTGCGGGACATCGAGTAAGGGATTGTCTTCGAGTTCCTTATCTTTCCGACCAGCGTGCAGCTCTAAATTATAGAGATCCAGTTAGGTTACCTGTGGAACCGTATATTGCTCAGCACCCGCAAAGGGAACCACCCCAGCAGGGCGGGCATTTGCGATGACGGTCGAGGAGACCGATACTGCAGGTAATGTGTTAGCAAGTTCTGTTCTTTTCTTCATTCTGTTCCTATCTACTTGATTGATTCCTTAGTACCGTAGTTGCATGCATGAATTCTTGTGATAATGTAGTTAGTAGTACCCCTGATACAGAGACTGCAATACCATGACAAAAGACACCATGATCATACATATTTCCCTTAGGTTGCATGTTGTATGGCTGTAGGAAGAATTCTCTTAGATTTTGATTGTTGAGGATTTAACTGTAGTAAAGATTAACGAAGAGGTTATGACTTGACAAAGAGAGACAAGGTGCCTTAAATTTTGAGGAAAAATATTAAATTAAATAAGGAGTTGGGATGCGTAATTGAAGTTTTGTTAAATCATTGATTTTAAGAAGATTATAAAATGATTGAATTTATCATTGAATTTGAGGAAATTAGGAAGGCCATCGATATATTTATTGGACTGCAAGTCATGAACTTATATCTTGAATATTGTATTGGAGGTTTCATAAGTATTACATCGTTGCATATTATGTAAAAAAAAAAATCGAGGAATAAGAACACAAATGGATTAGTGTTAAATTCAAATTTTGGGATGAGATTCAATTTTAGAAATATGCATTGATTGGATTTCAATTAGAGGATTGAATATTAAATTCTTGTATTTCGTTATTAACCTAAAATTTTTGGAGGATATTGTGCTAAGAATGGGATTTGATTTTATATTTGAAGATTTTTAGGGATAGGATATTTATAGAATTTTGAAAAATTATTGTGAAATAACAATATGGAGTAGTTCATGATTATATGATTTGATGAATTTAAATTTGATGGTAGTAAATGAATAAATAAAACAATTGAGGATTTAAAAAAAAAATTTTGAGGATAAACATTGATTAAATAGAGGGTTAAGAATTTAACATGGCAGAATTTATGACTTATTAATTCCGGGAAATTATGACATGATTAAATGGGTTATAAAATTTGAGAATTAGGGGGATTATCAATATATTTAATTGATTGCAAGTTATGAATTTTAAAATATTATAATTGGATGTGGCATTGTTGAGTATTTTGAGGAAAGAGGAAATCGAAGAATAAAATCATTTATGGATTTATGTTTAAATTCAAATCTGGTGGGACGAGATTTCATTTTATAATTGTGCATGGATAAAAACCAAATTTGAGGAGTAAATATTAAATTATGAGTATTGAATTCTTAACTAAAAACTTTCAGGAAATTTTGATAAAAATGGACTTTGATTTTTTTTCGAGGATTTTTCAGGTTATGCAATAATTTTAGAATTATGAAATTGTGCAAAGACATTGTGGATTATTACCTAATTTCAGGGATGCTGAATTTAAACTTTGAGGGAAATAATTAATGTGTATGATTAAATGCTACTTTGAGGATTTTAAATTTCGAGGACGAAATTCTTTTAAGGTGGGTAGACTTGTCACTACCACATTCCGAAAACAGGGGTATTTTTGATTTTTTACAATATTTAATATTATTGTAGTTATAATTAATTAATTGCATGAATAGTATATATTTAAATTAAATAACTGTGTGATGTGTACTTTAATATATTATATTATAGACAGTGTTCATTTGTGTTTGTGATGGTAGACTTGACCTAGAAGCCAGTAGATGAGCACCTGTCGGAATTATAGAATTTTGAGGTTAATTGTTTTATTTTAGAATTAATTTATTGGAGGTGTAATTAATTACTGTATTTTTATTTAATATTTTTGCGCATTGCATTTGCTTCGATAATTGGAGCAGTATCCTGACTTTTGTCTTCCAACAAGTTTCACAATCTTGCCCTAGACATGCCCGCCTTCAATTCTGCTATTTTGCAACTCATAATTATGCTCTTTGTGCATTATTTCTGGCGCGCAAAAATTGTCGCGGACGTCATTTAATAAATCCTTATTTTTTTCATCGTTGTGTGTTCCAATCGAAATTGGAGGCAATCTTGACCTATTTATCGTGCGGCCCAAATTAGGGAAATATTCTGTTCTGAGTCTTCTTCATTTTTGGTATTGATGACCTGACCTGATTTTGGCCCCATGTACTCCTAATTAATTGTTGAACACAACTTGCATTTAATTCTAATTAATTTGAGGATACTATTTTATCTGATTCTGAAATTCCATATTAATTTCGGTGCCCTGTAAATTGAGCCCATACCGATTTTACAGCGCCCCTGACCCTACAAAACATCGGACCCCGAATCGCCCGCCAAATTTTCGTTATTTTATGTGTTTGTGCAATTTCTCGAATTTAAGGGGCTAAGTTGCAATTATTCAATTGTAGGTGTCATCACCCTATTGTGCAAGACCAAATGGAAAGATTATTTACTTGGGCACCAAATTGTATTTTCCTACATGAATTAATTTCCCTCATGCTCAATCTGGACCACCCAATTAATGGGCCAATCCCAACCCTTCATTCCAACACCCTCATCCCTACATAATGTCTACATCAAACCCTAATCCCAAGAAACCTAGAAAACCCACCCCCTCACAAGCCTCCTCCCTCTCTCCTACGTATGTAATTTTTCTCCTTCTTTTTCTTCTTCTCATTTCTTCTCTTCTTCTTCCTTTTTCTTCTTCTTTAATTTTGGATTGATTTCAAATTCGAATAGGGAAGGGGGGGAACACTGTTCACCCACCCCTTCACCATACATCCGACCATCAGCCTGCTGTCCGGCCGACCCTGCTCATCCCTGAGCAACTCCATCTCCGACGCTCCACTCCACATCCCCGGCGGTCCAGCGGCTTCTCCGACCTGCGGCCACTGCCTCCTCCCCATTTCCCCCTGTGCTCCACCACTCCCATCTCCACCCTACAGCCACCCATTGGCCCGGCAGCCATCCCCCTTCCTGTGTACTCCCTGCTCCGGCCATTGTCCCGGCACTGCATCTGCTCCCGGCGGACTTCCCAGCGTCCGGCGGCCTGCAGCCACCCCGGCCTGTCCTCGAGCACCCCCGCTGGAAGCTCCTCTCAGCCACTGCCGACTCCCCTCCCAACGACTGCCCGCAGTTCCCCGGCTGTGCTCCCCTCCTCGACCAGCCCGCATCCGGCGGCCCTTGCTGCTGTCCGGCGACCCACAGTAAGCTTCTTCTCCTCTCTCTTCCTTCTTTCTTCCTGTGAATATACATCATACATGTATGTAAGTATGTATATAGATATTAATGTATAGGTATTTATATAAATTAATTAATGAGAATGTATATTATCTATTTTATTTATGTTAATACGCAAATATGTATAGTGTATATCTAATTGGTATATTATGTATGAATGTATATAATTAGTGTATAAATATATGTGTAAGTATATATCTAATTGGTATATGTATATATTAGCATGTATATGTAATTACGTATTTAAATTAATGTTCACAGTATATGTATGTATATATATATTTATTATGATTATATATATATAAATATTTCGTATATACTTAGTATGTTTTTATATAAATGGGTATACATGTATATATATATATATATTTAGTATATATATGAAATTATTAATTGGTATATATATATATAACAGTATTTTGGTATAAATATATATATATGTAGATTTATATTTTCGTATTGGTTTATATATATAAATATAAATTTGTATATTTACCTGTATATAGTATGATATATTTTAATTGGTATATATGAGTATATATATGTATAATTAGTCTATATATATGTATATTGTTAATTCGTATATGTATATATTTGGTATAAACCCTTAGTATATTTTATATATATATATTGCATATGTATTTAATTTGATATATATAGATATATTGTAAGTACATATGTTATTTATGTATCTATCTACTAGGTGACCCTAGTTGACTAGTGCCCTGCCTGGCATGGCCCTGAGGCCAGTGTTCATAGACTGTGTGTTAGCGTAGCTTCTGATGCAAATGTTATATTGTGTTAAGTTATAGGACTGTTGGTTTACCCAGGGGATACTCTGGAACAGGACATCCATAATTACCAGCTAAGGACCCAAGGCAAGTACATTCTCCGATAATTTCTAATTCTTGATAATTTCTATAAGTTCAACAATCATGAAATGTTACATCTGAATCCTTGACACTGTGCTACACGGACTAGTATAGCTTGGATCTGCAGTCATGAGATGTTACCTTGATTTTCGTATTGACATTATACACGATATTGACATTGACATTGATATTAGACATTGATAATTAGACATTGTACATAATATATTAGACAATGTTCGTGTATTCGTGATGTGTCATGATTTGATCCACAGTACTAGTTGGGGGCGAGGAAATTGCTAGTAAGAGATGTGATCAAATACCCATGGTATAATTAAATATTATTGGTGTTAATCATACCCCCACGTATGATTAGCCAGACTGTAGCAATCGTACATGTTCCCAAGCCGATCATATTTCGAAACTACTATTTCAAACACTTAGAGTAGATTACAGTTTCCCTATTTAAATCATATACTACATCACCCGTATATGATACTGTTCCTTGTTCTTTCATTTTCATACTTGCACTGACTGTATCATATTGCCTATTGCCTGTCTCCTTACATTGCCTGTCTCTCTTTACTTGCCATTGCATTTTATTTTACTGTCTTCTCAGTAGCTAGCATGACATGTTTATTGTATTATAGTCCTTATCAATTAAATGGAACTGTTATTTGAGATTGTGCTTTGCTCCTTCCTGACTGGAAACATTTTTCCAGACTATGTCCTAGAGGACCGCTGTCCGACACTTTATGGACCATATGGTGAGTAGCTGCAGACTTGGTAGTAGTTGTGATTCTGGGAGGTCTAGCCGGAATCACTAATTCTTCTAGTTTTCTGATTAGTTCTTTTAGTAGGCTATTGGTACCGGATTTGTCTCCGGCATTTTTGATGATTCTTGGATATTGTTGAGTTAGAATATTACTTATGGACTTGTGTTGTGTTTAATTTTAATTTCTGTTTCAAAATCTTATCGTGCTGTAATCTTGTGATTGAGTATGTGTTCATCTTATTTGTGTCATCCGTGCCTCCTAATGGAGATTGGATGCTTGCGTGACATTAGCTAGATAGTATCAAGACCTTGACAGCGTTCTACCGCCGACACTGCGGCGTAGGCTGGACGTACCCACGCACTCGTGTCCCTAAACCGGGTGCGGGTCGTGACACTTTTTGAACTCTGATATTTGCAGGATAGGACCCTTATCATCTGAAGAAGGAGGTTCTGGAGAGTCCTGAGGTCCCGCGGTATCAGCTACAACTACCGCTGCCAAGGCGACCGCTGATGTAAGGTGATTGTTGGCGACTAGCGTCGTCCCAATCGTTTTGTAAGGTATCCATTTGCTTCTGCTGTACATCGGCCTGAGTCCGCTGTACCAGAAATTGAGCCTCAATCTGGGACTCGATTTGATTCTATCGTAGTTCGGCCTGTCTCTGTTACGTTTCCATCAAACACATCATTCGTTCGAATGGATCAACAGAGGGTGCAGCAGTTGGACTTCCTGAGCTGCCTGACATGCCAGAACTGCTCCCTTGTACTTGTGCCACCATCTGCGCTTGTGCACCCGGCTCGGAGGCCATTCCTTCAAAGAAAAGTAACTTATATCAGTCTCAAAGTATATTATGGACTCACTGTATGGAATGCATCTCATTTTGGCCAAGCAAATTCAAGGGTTCAACTGGGAGGGACAGGGTCATTTCAAGAAAACTTTCTGACATGAGATCAAAGGATCTGAAGCTTTTGCTCTGATACCAATATGTCACGCCCCGATATCGCTAAGTCGATAATCGTCCCCCGGGCGTGATGCCGTGCACCCGTAAGGCGTATGTGCACAAGACATAGGCATAATGATATACTTTAGAACAACTGCAACAGAGTACGCAAGTAAGATAAACACATATTTGAGGCATAAAAAAGTTTTCTTTATTGATAATGAACATCTAGATACAGACTCTTGACCCAAAAGTAGTGACGATGCCGCACGGGCTTACAACTTGGATACAAAATGAGATAGCCAATCCATACATTACATTCTTTACTAGTATTTCAAAAACATAAAACACCTTGGGTGCGAGTCAGCACCATCGCCTTGGAGTTTCAAAAAGGGAAGTACAAGCTCCTATCTTTAGTATATACTTGGACTTCAAAAGTTACAGCACGAACACACCCTGATTCAGGAAGGGTTGGAGAAAGCTTCAGCTCGTCGCCGCGTCGCCTTGGCTCGGGGAACCTGCTGCAATGAGGGTCAGTACTTCAAAGAGTATCGGTGAGGGCGAGCTAACCCAACTTACCAAAATCTATAACGAGTTCATATAATCATGCAACATCTTCATTATATGATCTTTTGTATCTTGTCTTAGTTTAATTCTTTCAATATGATATAATAAAATGACATAACCAAATGTGCCACCGCTCGGTGACTTTACCTGTATCGTCTGAACCACTTGTACAAAACTCACCATGACCATCCCTGCCACGAAGACATAGTTAGTCTGCATAGTTTAAATATACATGACAATTACTTGGTCGGACTAGGGATGGGTCAACTGCCATTCTGCCTCGGGTAGCTAGCTCTTGGCGGACGCACGGACCCATCCAATGCTAAGACTATACTAGCAAATTGTTCTACCCGAGGCGAAGCAGTCCCAGTGCCCCGGCGACCGTTCGTAGAATGACATCCCTTGTATACAAGTTATCCAAGACCATACCTTCTCAACCAATTAAGTTATCAACTGAAACACATATTCAAGCAATATAAGTAAATGAACTTAATGCATTTCCCATAGTCTAAGCTATTTGTATAATGATCACATTTCACCCTTTATACCATACATGAACAGTTATAGATAAATGAGTTATAACTACAACTAACACAAAATGGCTATATGTATAACGGACATGCACGCATCAATGCGATCGTTTGGAGTTCTGTGTGACAAGCATTATTAATGTTTCAAGTCTACTTCTTCTTTATTCTGACTCAATTTGATTCTTTTGGTATCGTTTGATCGGAATGCACAAATGAGTCAATCTATTTAGAATAAAGACTTGGAAGAAGGGAGCTAATCGAAGTAAAGCCACTCACAAGTTGGTTGAAAGGAAGGAAAAGAGGTGCTTTAGGACTCTGCTCGCGCGTCGTCTACAGCTCGTTCACCTGCATTGCCATGAATAGCTGATCAATACCTCATCCGCTCTTTCCAAACTTGGAAATAAAGTACAGTTTAACGGACGAAAGTAATAAAATTCATTGAAACTGTTCAAGAAAATGCAAAAAAATCCGAAAACCAACTCAAGGCACGAAGCAACAAAAGCGACATCGAAAACCAGGCAAGAAAACTGTCACGTCCCAGTCCCAAAAATACGTAGGACTAGGACACGTAAGCATGCCAGCCGCATGGGTATGGCAACTCCAATATATGGAAACCAAATCCATACGTACGCTGTAATATGAATATCAAATCCATAAGTGGTATAAAATATAATACAAGTCACAGGGTAAAATCTAAATCTCATCCACCAAAATCATATAGAAATAAATAACCAGTATCTATGAAACTAGATCTGAATAAGAAGTATCTAAGGATGATAGTTGGATGGAAACAAATCTACTACCAACTCGAATATAAGAGCAAATACAATATGAGTACAACACAATATAAGAATACCAGCTATCAATCACGGACTCGAAGAGAAGACATCCTCGGATCACATGTAACCATCCAAATCTGCGCTCCTGCAAATACTCAAGAACAGATACACCTGGCAAAGGACCAGATCCTCAGAGGGACGTAACAAGATACAGAAAATACGAGCCAACTTGAATATAGTAAACATGCATATTATTTGAAAATAAATAAGTATGCTGTACAAGACCATCTATATGAATGCAAATGAGGACAACTTTTTGACGTATGGGCAAAGGTAGGCTACTCGATCTAATCCTCACAACCTTACGCTCGTCAGTGGACATCATCAGCCGACATACCTCTGGGGTAGCGACCCTCGGACTCCATCAATCGACATACCTCTCGGGTAGCGACCATAGGACACGACCACCATAGTGCGTGCTAGTGACTACGGTGTTACCAGAGTGGTTAAAAGCCCATACGCCTAATGATTGTCCTCTATGATACTAAGTGCCATGTGTGTGTCAACATATCTAATACATAGTAATGACTGAAAGAAAACTACATATGCAAGAATAAACAGAAATGCAATAAATATAAAGAAATATAAATAGCATGCAAAAGTACTGTAACAATTTGGTAAGGTATCTTGCCTGGGGTCCTGCTGCTGGTATGAATCAGAGTCCAAGTCACAGTCCAAATAGCCTATGTATTACAAATTTATCACGTCAAAAGATAATTTATTTTAATTTATTTAATTCTAGAATAATTACTCTAAAATCCTATTTTAATCTTATTATTCTGATTTTTATGTTAATTCCTAAATTTTGTCCAAAGAAACTAAAATTTATCAACTCGAGACTCATGGCACGCAAATCGAGGCGATCTGTTGACCAAAAAGTCAATCGACACAAACTCAACTTTCATGCATGATTTTCTATAGATTTTAGCGTCAAAAATATGTTAGAATTTATGGCTCGTCTAATTCAAATTCTTTGGGAATTTGGGCACATACAAATTTTGTATTGTGCACCGATGGTTAAATTCTAACCTAGAAATTCTACAGAATTAACAGTATGTAAATACTTCGAATTAAATTCTGGTAAAAATATATGTCAATGATCTCGACATTAGCTTTCTGAAACTTTAAACGGTTCATGATTCTGATTCCGGGTTCTCCCGAAATTGCAAAAACATCGAAATACGTCTATTTTCGGACATGCTGTACTCTACGAATTTTCCAGAATTTAATACTAATAATTTCGAAAAATAATTTATATAATTAGAAAGCTAACCTCAATATCTTTCTAACGCAAGAAACTATGCCTCGTTTGGAGTCCGGAGCTATGCGCAATGGCTTTTGGAAGATGAAGGAACCCTAGATGGCAATTCGCCAAAATCTCTCTCTCTAAATAATGGGATAATTAGGGTTAACATATTATATATATAGAGAGATGTACCTGCGGCTGAATGGATATCTATAGGCTGACACGTGTCAGAATCTGATTGGATGGTTTTATTTATATTATTTATTTTTGATTTGCCTTTATCAAAACATTATTTAAGTCATTTTAAATCTAAATAACTCCAAATAAATATTAAAAATAATCATAAAAATCTGGAAAAATTACATAAAATATATTTTGAACCTATAAACCCTAGAAAAATATTTGGGATAATTTTATATTCATAAGTTTACTACTATAATTAGGAGAAGCTCTAAACATTAGTTTTACCCATTTAACTAAAAATAAATACTAACATTATTCCAAAAATTCTGAAATAATTCCAAAAAATATATAATAATATTATAAACACTAGAAAATAATGTGGGTCCATTCTATATTCCTGGGCTTGCACAATAAATTTTACAAGTCCTAAAAATTAGTTATTAGTCTAAATAACTCCCAATAAATACTAAAATTATTCAGAAAATTCCCAGAAAATTCTAGAAAATATATTTGACTATTTAGAACCTAAAATAAAATTTTGGAATATTTTTAATTAAGTTTGAACATAAAATAAATTTTTTAAAGTCCTAAAAAATTAGTGTTACTAGTTTTTAATTAACTAAAAATTATGGGAAAATCTCAATAATTTAAAATAGCCTAAAAATAATTCTAAATAAATATTTATATAATTAAATATACTAAAAAAATGTATTTTCTAATTAACTAAGAGAATACTCTAAATAAATTCAACATCTATAATAAATATAATAATATAAAATATACACAAAATACCTATTTTGGGTGAGGGGGTTTACAAAAACTTGCAGCGGAGAGGTCCCTCTTGACTCTGCCACTAAGCCCATCCTCGGGACACGGTCCACTGAATATGGGAATCGATTCCGAAGAAACAAATCTATAACGGGGATGAGTTCTTGATTCAATCTATCCCGATCGAACGATACCAAGTATTCCTTAGTCGAGCTCCCCGAATAGGGAGAACGGGGCACTACATGTTGGCATGTTGGGAGTAGGGACATTGGAAATATATGAATGTGTTAGAAGAAGTTTGAGTTTTGGCTGAGAATATCAGAGAGAACATTGCACGAGTTGCTCGTACAGCGTATGAGTGATCAAATATGAGTTTTTGGCTTAGAATATCAGGAAGAGCATTGAATGAGTTACTCGTACAACGAATGTGTCAAACGGTTTAAAATATAATTGGGAGTATCAAGAATGGAACATTACACAAGTTACAACGGACGAGATCAACAGAAGAGTAAGATGGCTCATGCATTGGTTGTGTTTCGTGCCAGAATTTGATTAATCGGTTGAGTTGTGAATGGCAGGATCATGTAGAATGGATGGTTCGAACGGATGTTGGATCAATGAGGAGTAAGTATAGTGTAAGGAGTGACTTGATTCGAAGTGGTATATGGTATACTACATAGTGATCGCGACATTGGAATGTTTGGATGGACAACAATGGAATTGCCGTAACGGATATGGAGAATGGAAATGGAAGTGGTTTGTCTGCATCGGTTGAGTTCTATTTTGAAACATTGTCATGCCCCAGTCCCAAAATACCGAGGGACCGGACGCGTGATAATGGCCAGCAGCACACACCGATGGACAAACCCAATTTAATGGATCCATCGGGGCATACTTAAGCTGTAATATAACAATAAGTAGGTACAATGATATAAGTCATAGTCTATACTAATCTCATCCACAACAGATAAACACAGATCCAATGCCAGAATAATGTAAATAAAATAAACTAACAAAACTGAATAAAAGTGTCTCGGAGAACAATCCGAGTACAAGTCTGGTACATGAATGAAATAGACTGGAAATAAAATAACTATAAACTGAAATAAATGAGTATCTCAAGCCAATACTCAAGAGAAGTCCTCTGGTACAATCTCATCCTCAGATCCTGGTTCTGCTCCAATGTAGGCACCTGCTCCTGCTAATGCTAGTGCTCCGGTCCCGTATACCTCGGGATAGATCTTGTCAGTTATACCTGGGGACACAGTCCGGATCCAAGCCCTCAGGGGATAGCAAGGTGCAGAAAATACAAGCCAAAATATATACAATATAGCAATAAATGAACAATAGGGTAAATATATAACCAGCTAAGTGATATGCAAGTTGAGAGTTTTAGTCATACTCGGGCTGAGGCTACTACAGGATCAGTGTCGGAGAAACCTATAGCAGTATTTTCTCGAAGGGCCAGAACTGGTGCCATAGCTCTGTGCCAGAGACTAAGACACATCCAGATTACAATATATATAATATAATCAGCCTTTGATATGGTAATACTCTTTCCACCCAATAAAATCTCACGTCTCATGTCCATGACACGCAGGATCAATACTAATGCAACATGTCAGGATATAATCTAAGCATGTAAACTGTGTATGGCATAAACCTGTATCCTATACAGAATCACCATGAATATTTCAGGAAGATTCTGTCATGAATAGTGTCAAGTGTCCTGGGTCTATGTACTTGATACGACAAGTACGAGAGTGTAAAGGGTCACGAATGTCCATCTCTAGATGATAATACACAACACCGCGTACGGTGTTGGCACCCGACTATAATCGGACGCTAAGTAAGTCACACGGTCCTAGGTCAAGCATGCACAACAATGTAAAAGAATCAAGGAAAATAAGTAACAAGACTGCAAAGTTTGGCAAGGTACACTTGCTTGTGGTCCTGGCTCCAACTGTAGCTCTGGTCTCAGTGTGATTTGCTGGTACCACTCCGGTTGCTGAAATAAACATCACCATTAGATTCAGAAAATATCAAATAGCTAGAAACGCCTATCCTTAAGTCCAATTTGGACACAGGGGCAAAAATAACATTTTCGGGTCAAAGTTGGGTCTACATGCGGGCCACTTTGCACCAAAAAATGTGTCAGGGTCAAAGGTCTCCAAATTCGCCAAACTTAGTGTCAACAAGTCAGGAACGATGATACGAAACCAACAAAACTTTCAGAATTGGATTCCGATGAGCCGATCACATAATCGCCCGTCAAGTAGAGCCTGTGGGGCCCACGATACGCGATTCTGTCAACGTTCTCAAAATCGAACCAAACTTGGGTCACAGGACCAGCGTATTGCTACGAGTCCGATGGCACAAGTTTTGTTTCGATCCGACATGTGTACACAAAGTTAGGGCACATTCCAGAAAGGGCGGATACGGGACGGTGTTCGCAGATACGCGTTGATTCCGGTGTGCACGCAAATCCAAATCAACTTCCTTGAAATCCCACACGTCCGTATCGACGATGCGCACGATTCGGTAAAGACCACGTGCGACCAAGTCGTCCTGTTTGGCGGGGCGCACTCAGTTCCGGGGTAAAACAAGGTATTATTTTTTCTGTTTTTGGATCGCGGTTTGCGATCACCACAGGATGCGATGCACCGAGCGGGTTGCAAGGGCACCGAGAGGGTCATACAGCCTACGCGACGCAACTGACGGAATCGAAAACGGAATTACGAGGAGAGAGAAACGGGTACCTGAACAGGGCTCCGTAAAGTTTGAAATTCTCGTGTCCGAGGGTCTCCTTCGTATCCTGCGTCCGTGTCCGGTACTGTTGCTGTGTCCGTGTCCACTGTTGCTCATCCTAGGGTTAGGTTTAGAAATCAAGTGCTGCCGGGGACTCGTCGGAGGGTGACTGGGCTCGGTGCGGCCTGGGAGTGGCTCGGGAGGAGGACGGCGAGGGGATTGCCGGCTTTGTGGGAGTTCGTCGGGGTCGTGATCGGGTGGAGAACGATGCTGGCCGCGGGGAGAGACGGAGGGAGGTGGTCGGCTACTGCGGAGTCGATCGTCGGAGGGGCTGCTGGGTGGTGCTCCAGGCGGAGCTAGGGTTTCATCGAGGGCGGCCGGGATCTGGAGAAGGCGGCGCTGCGCTAGGGCACGAATATCGAGGAAGGCGGCTGCGGCTACGTGGAGTACGAGGAGTATTTATATGTCGCGTCGCCGGGTCGGAACAGTATTACCGACCCGGTTTGGGATTTGGGTTACGGTGGGTTTGGGTCCGGGTCGGGTTTGTCTCAGATTCGACCCGACCCGCTATGCTGGGTTTGGCCCCGTTTGGTCCAAGTTGGGTTTGGTTTGGTTTAATTCAGTTTATTTGAAAAAACCCGGTTTGTTTCTGGATTTAAATTGGTTTATTTATTTAATAGTTTTTAGGGCTTTAAACGGGTTTCCGGAGTCCAATAAATTCACAAAAAATTACCCTATGTCCGATTTTCTATTTTACACCATAAAATATTATTTCCATAATATTATAATATTAATTAACAGTAATTAAAAATTATTTAATTATCAAATACCTAGGTTTTAATTTCAGAAAAATCCTAAAAAATTCTAGAAAATTATGAAAATCCAAATTAAAATTTCTTAAAAAATCAGGGGGATTACAATCTACCCCCCTTAAGAGGATTGCATCCTCGCAATCAAAAGAATAACCGGTCAACAGAGATGACACGATTGTAAATATTGTTTGAAGCACATCACGATCAAGGAGATTCAAGGATGAGAGTGTAAGAATAATACATAGGAAAAATTATTTCCCTAAGCATTAAAAGTTATGCAATTTTTCGGGTGAAGGAAATCTAGAAGGCTATAATTTAGAAAACTAGGTTATCACTAGGTTATCAATTATAAAACATTCTAGGTTATCAACTATAAAAACATTCTAGGTTATCAACTATAAAAATATTCTAGGTTATCAAAAACATACTAGGTTATTAGCAAGTTCAACATTACTAGGTTAAGGCTAGGGTCACGAACCAATATGCAAAAACTAAAGCAAATCTAGAAGCAGATAATTATAAAAATTTACGCGCATTAGCTACTCCATGAATTTGTGCATCCTCCAAAGTCATCGCAAAAGCTTGTCCGCGTCCTTGAGGGGGTGCCCTCTGCTGTTGCAGGGCCTGCTGGAAGGGTGCTGGTCGAGGTGCCAAAGGTGGCCTTGGTTGATATTCTCCTGGTGCTGGTAGAGCTTGTTGGTTTGCCCTTGGTGCTCCTTCTCTACGCTCAGGGCAGTCCCTCACTGCATGCTGTCTGGATCCGCAACCTAAGCATAGTCCTAACCTGCGTCGGCATTTCCTGGCGAGATGGCCTGGTTTGCCACAGTAGTGACAAGTAGAGAGGACTATTACTTGTGGTGTAGATGCGTTCTATTGTTGCTGTAGGTGAGGTCTCTTTGCAGCTTCTTCTTGTGGTGCTCTGGTTGTTGCTGATGTGGAAGGCCGCTTCAGACTGGTCTCTCTTCTGGTGACGCGCTCCATGCGTCGGGCTGCCGCAAGGACGTCCGAGTAAGATGTGGGCGCAATGGATCCAATTAGTTTCTGTAGCTCAAAGTTTAGTCCATCGAAGAACTTCTCGGCCTTCTCTTCTTCTGTCGGAATCAAGGTAGGGGCGAAGCGACTCAGACGAATAAATTCCGCGTTGTACTCTTCCACTGTCATATTGCCTTGGATAAGGCGGTTGAACTTATCTCTGAGTTCTGATCGAGCGGTAGCTGGAATGTACATTTCCTGAAAGAGTCTGGAGAACTCCTCCCAGGTGACTCGGTCTGGTGTGAGCCGGGTCTCCTCGGATAGCCACCAGTGATGTGCATTATCTGTCAATTGCATTCTGACGGCAGTCATCCAACGTTCCTTTGGTAGCTCTGCTGCTTCTAATTGATGTCGTATGTTGGTAAGCCACTCATGAACTTCTGTAGGTTCCTCTTTGTCGGAGAAGGTACGGGGCTTCAGCTGGCGGAAGTCGGTGATAGAGCCCATCGGTTGCCGTCGAGTTGGTAGGTTGGCCTGATCCAGTGCATTTACTATGCTGTTCCTCAAGTAATCTGCTTCGCAACGCTGAGCTTCTTGATAAATTTGTTTTTGGGCTTGCATCATTGCGTAGATCATTTGGAACATCTGCTGCCCGTCCATAGGCTGTCCTGGTGGGAATACAGGCATTGGTGGAACGAACTGCGGAGGCGGTGGGATGTCGTCACGACGAAATCTAGAAGCCTGCTGATCTGCTTGGCTACCTTGGTGAGTCGAGGGATCTCCACTCAATGGTGCCACTTCATCTTCTCCGTAGGTGGCTACCGCACCTATTGGTGTGTTTGCTGGAGTTTCGTCGTTTTCTCTTGAATCTATTACTCTGCATCAAAAATAAACTATAAGAGGCACACAGGAATCAAGGCAAGATGCAAGAAAATTTAATTCGAATACAATATTGTCACTACCACATTTTAGGAAAAAGGGTATTTTAGTAATTTCCTATTTAAATAAATATTGTGCATGGTAAATAATTTTTGTTGTATTATTTAATTGTTGTTGGATGTTATTTAATTATTTTGGACTTATTTTAGTGGACCCAACTAGTGTAGTTTGGACCCATGGACCAACATGAATTAAATAGTTAGATTTGGCCCATTTAGAAAGCCCATAGTTAAGGAGATGGATTAAATTAATTAAGTGATTAGACTAGAAGCTTCCTTCCTTAATTATTTCTTCATGAGAGGCCCCAAGGGGTACATTGGACATTTTATAATTGCTTGGGAGAGGGGCAAGGCCGGCCTATTAAAAGAGGGGGGAAATTTCTCTCTCCTCTCATTCTCATTCCAAATCTAGATCTAGAATTTCCCACTCCCAAATTCCCTCCATTCCCATTCCAATTTCCTACCAAATTCATTCCAAATTCTTTCCAATTCACCATTAGAAAAGGAGGAAGCAAGGATCTAGAAGAAGGAAGCAAGGATCTACAAAGAGGAGCAAGGATCTACAATTTGGAAGCAAGTTCTTCTCAATTGGAGGTTTCATTGGGAATCCATCTCCCAATAGGTATAATTCAGATTTTCTCATTTAAATAGCTTCTAAATCTGAGATTTAATCATGTAAAATTAACCTATATGTATGTACTACCCATAGGACTTTATTTTGTGTTCATAGGAGACCCATGAAGAAAGTTATGGTACTTTTTGTGTTAATTTTGTTGGAATTCCGAATTTACATTTTGTTGTGTGTATCAATTGATCCTATAGATCAATTGGACATGAGCTTATATGTTTGGGGCTAGTGTCGTGTCCATAATTTGGTACATGTGGTTCGTATCCCAACTATTTGGTGATACGTGCCATTTTGGGGGTTTTCCCTCCGACACGGGGCTTTGAACATGTCGTATTTTGACACGGACACATAAATCTACTTTTGACACTTTGATTTATTTATAAATATTATTTGTGATTTGTTTGTATCCTTCGGGGTACAATTGGTTGTGTATTGGACTCGTGTCACATGCGTATCCTAGATCTAGTGGGATACGGTGTGATACTCTCCAATTGTGTGGATTTTTTAATAGATCTAATTATGTATGGTTTAAATTCTTTAATTATAATTAGTAAATATATATAGATATTATATATTTATTTTGTGTATTTATTATAGTAATTATTGTAGCATAGATCTATATATTTTTGTGTGTGCTAATATGATGTACAAATATAATATGTAGCTTTCTTGCATGTAATTATATATGTACTTATGTTAATAGTATAAATTATACATAAATGTTTTATAAAATATATTTATGTGTTTAATTATGTAATTATATTATTTATTATTATTATGTAATTATTTGTATATTAATGTATATATTTTAGGTGTGCTTCTAGCCATGTAAAATATGATCATTAATATGTGCATGTGTTGTAACTATTAGTATTTAATTATAAGTTTATATGTACATATATATATAAGTATATAATTATTTATTTATATATATATATTGTGATTATTATTGCATATATATATTTATATATATATATATTTCTGTGTTTTAGCAGCAGTGGGTTTGTGACAGTGAAATTGTCGCTAAATAGGCGGGTCACCAGCAGCCGCTGTAGCCCACTGTGCATTAATGACAGTTCTGTCATTAATGCTGCAGGCGGGATCTTAGCAGCAGTGGCGACAGTTTTCGGTGACAGTTGATTAACTGTCACCAATGCAGCAGCAGTGGGTTTTATTACACAGTGGCTTTTGCGACATTTTCTGTGACAGTTGAGACTGTCACTATAAGCTGTTTTAATTAAATTGTATTTTTAACTCCCTGTTTTCAGTGACGCTTTGGCAGTTTTAAATTATATTTTATATATTATTATTGTATATATATATATATGTGTATATATATGTGTTTTGTGAGGTATAATATTTGTAATAATATATTATGTTATTTGTATACATATTGGTTTGTATATATATTATTTTAGGGTATATATTATTTGTATTAGTAGTATACTTTGTGTGAGTATGATTTGGGATCTAATTTTGATTCCTAAATTGTTGTATTTCATTTCTATATTATTTTATATAGTTTTCTTGTGAGGTTGACCTTGGTTTGACCATGTTTGACTTTAGTTGACTTTAGAGTTGACCATAGTTGACTTTTAACTTAGAATTTATTTATTGACCTAGGAGTTGACTAGTTTGACTTGTTCTCTTTTCGGGACCTTGTTTTAATGTGGTATTCCATATCTAGGTCTTCGAGGTACCGAGTCAGACATCTGTGAGACTGTTCTTTGGATTTCAGGCGAGTACATTCTCTGATAGTTTCTCATTTATGATATCCTCTATGTTTGTTGTATCTAGTGTAGATTTACATGTTTCTCTCGACACTATGGTTACACGGATTGGTATATCCGGATCTCGTCATGAGATGTTATTCCTTGGTATATTGTGTATATGGTGCAAGTATTATTTCATTGGTTATCTTGTATATTGTGTATATGGTGCAAGTATTGTTTCATTGGTTATCTTGTACATGTACAGACACCGATTCTCGGGGAGACTAGCTATCTTCTTGGGGAATCTAGTGCCATAGCATACCGTGGTTGGATCTATTATACCAGTTGGGGGTGGGGAGTATTAGTATAGATATGTGATCAAATCCCTATTGAATAAAGTATTGGTAAGCGAATAGTGTTGATCATGCACCGCACGTATGATTAGCCAGGCCGCCTTGTATCTTGCCCAAGTCGATCACATGTTAAGCTAGTACTCACACACTTAGTCATTAGTATTATTGTTTCATTGGCATATTGTTCATTATTGTATTTCTTTCCAGTATTTTCTTATTGTCTATATATCTCTTGTATCTATTTTGTGCATCTTGTTTATCCACAGCTATTTACTGTTACATAGTTTTTATCATGGATTAGAACTGCTGTTAGAGATGTACTCTGCTCCTTTCCTGACTGGATATATTTTTCCAGATGACACTGAGGAGTACCCTACCTATTATGGACCCCAGGATGTTGTGGGTTTAGATTCGGAGACCCTGGCTCAAGAGGGACTTATCCCAACTGAGACAGTTGACCCTGGAGTGTAGCTTGTAGTATGATAGTATTCTTTTGTACTGGATTTGTCTCCAGCTTATTTTTGTTACTCTTCAGACTCATTGATGTATTATTTTAAACTCATGAGTTGATGACTATTCTATTCTTATCTGATCCGTGTTCATTCTATCTTAGTTCTATGATTGAGTACACTATCTTTTGGTGGTTCATTATATTAGATAGACTTTCTAGACAGCGTTCTAACGCCGATTCTGCGGCGTAGGCTGGGCGTTGTTTCTGACTAGTACCCTTACCCCGGGTGTGGGTCATGACATGTTTTTGGTGGTGGCCCATGCAGGTCTAGCTTCACAAGTATGTAGTGTCGTGGTAGTGCGACAACTTAGGTGTACTACTGCGAGCCTGCAATAAGATATAGGATATAGGCTGAGATACTCAATCACATCTAGGAAAATTCTTTTGATTCAACTATTCTCCTTTGATATTGATACTTGATCCCTTAAACTGTCCTTTCCTTGATGTCTTACATCTTGTGCCATATTGATCCTCATTCCGTCTTTTTATGAGACATACTCGGAGATACTTGCGGAGGCACGCAAGGTTGAGCGGGATCTGGGTTTGAAGACCAAGAGAGACCGTAATTCTTTTCTGGGGGCCAACGGCAGTGCAGTATCTGCCAAACGTCCTCATTTCCAGTCCAGACCTTTCCAGCAGCCACAGCAGAACCAGACTCCAGCTAGAGCGCCTTTTCACCAGGCACCTCAGCAGCAGAGGCAGTTACAGCAGGCCCCATGCAACTTCTGCAAGAAGCCCGGCCACATCTGGGAAGTTTGCAGGAGGAGGCTAGGAGTTTGTTTGTATTGTGGTACGGAAGGGCATCAATCGAGGGAGTGTCCTCGTCGTGCAGTTCAAGGAGCAGCTCCAGCTCTGAGGACACAGACGAGACCACCTACAGCACGCCGAGGGGACCGCTTCCGACACAGCAGCAGCGTTTTGTCCAGCATCAACAGCAGGGAGGTGCTCGGCAGGGACGAGCGTTTGCTATGACCGTCGAAGAGGAGGAACCCACAAGAGATGTCATCGCAGGTTCTATTCTTCTTGATTCCATTCCAGCTTTAGCTTTATTTGATAGTGGTGCTTTTCATAGTTTTGTATCTGTTTCTTTTGCTCTGAAGCATGGTTTGGTAGCTGAGTCTTTGTTTAGGACTTGCAAGATCATGACCGGGGGAGGCATTATCCTGGTTAATGATATTTGCAAGGATCGGAGAGTTACTCTGGGAGGCCGGGAGTTGAGTGCGTGTCTACTTGTAATGCCACTTCCAAGCTATGACATTGTACTTGGGATGGATTGGTTGAGTAGGCACCGTGCTAGCATAGACTGTAGAGGAGGTAGAGTTTTGTTTGGTCCGCCAGGAGAGCCAGAGTTCGAGTTTACTAGAGGAGCTGCGGAACAGGAAGAAGGCATTATTTGTGGAGCTATGGTAGAAGACAAGGAGTTGCCACATCCGTTGATAGCAGAATTCTTGGATGTATTTCCTGAGGAATTGCCAGGATTGCCACCAGATCGAGATGTTGAATTTTCTATAGACTTGGTGCCAGGTTCAGAACTAATTTCGTAACATGTTTATAGAGTAAACAACAGCGAGCTGGTCGAGTTGAAGAAGTAGGTGGACGAATTGCAGGATAAGGGGTTTATCAGATCGAGTTCTTCACCATGGGGAGCCCCGGTATTGTTTGTACCTAAGAAGGATGGATCGGTGCGCATGTGCATTGATTACAGGGCTTTGAATAATCTCACTATCAAGAATAAGTATCCTTTGCCACGGATTGATGATCTGTTTGATCAGTTGAGTGGTGCGAAGGTGTTTTCTAAGATAGATTTGAGATCAGGCTACCATCAAGTGAAGGTGAAGTCGGAGGACATATCGAAGACTGCTTTTAGAACTTGGTATGGTCAGTACGAGTTTATGGTGATGCCGTTTGGTTTGACTAATGCACCGGCGGTATTTATGAACTTGATGAACAAGGTGTTCCACCAGTACCTTGACAAGTTCGTGGTGGTGTTCATCGATGACATACTCATATACTCGAGGACACCGGAGGAGCATGAGAAGCATTTGAGGATTGTGTTGGATGTGCTGAGAAAGGAGAAGCTGTATGGGAAGTTGTCCAAATGTGAGTTTTTCTTGGACAAAGTAGAATTCTTGGGGCATGTTATGACTGGTGATGGTATTTCAGTAGATCCGAAGAAGATTTCAGCAGTGGAATCTTGGAAGACTCCGAGTTCAGTAGCAGAGATCAGGAGTTTCTTGGGATTGGCAGGCCATTACAGGAAGTTTGTGCAAGATTTTTCGAGGATTGCCGAGCCGATGACCAGACTCACAAGAAAGGATGTGGAGTTTGTTTGGACGGAGGATTGTCAGGTTGCTTTTGAGGAGTTGAAGAAGAGGTTGACGTCTGCTCCTATTTTGACGTTGCCATCAGGGTCCGGAGGTTTTACTATTTATAGTGATGCATCGGGGAAGGGTTTAGGTTGTGTTCTTCAGCAGCATGGGAAAGTGATTGCCTATGCATCCAGGCAATTGCGTCCTCATGAAAAGAACTATCCTACCCATGATTTGGAGTTGGCAGCTGTCATATTCGCCCTGAAGTTGTGGAAACATTATTTGTACGGAGAGCGTGTGGAGATCTTCACAGACCACAAAAGCTTGAAGTACGTTTTCACGCAGAAGGAGTTGAACATGAGGCAGCGTCGGTGGTTGGAATTGATGAAGGATTTTGATATCTCTTTGCAATATCATCCTGGAAAAGCCAATGTAGTTGCCGATGCTTTGAGCAGGTATCCGGTAGCTATGTTCTTGACGCAGGATCGATATCTGTTGGAGGACTTGGAGAGCTTGGGCATTGAGGTGATTGTTCCTGGGTGTGCTATGCAGATATGGGGATTGCAGATACACTCAGATTTGATGGACAGGATCAAGGCAGCACAGTATGATAATGTATCTTTGAGGAGTATCAGAGCTCAGGTGAGAGCAGGATTGGAGGATGATTTCACTATTGCAGAGGATGGATCCTTGAGGCATGGAGTTAGATTGTGTGTGCCTAGTGGGGAGTTGCGCGAGGAGGTATTGCAGAAAGCGCATCGCTCTCAGTATTCCATACATCCAGGTGCTAACAAGATGTATCGGGATATACGAGAGAGTGTGTGGTGGTATGGCATGAAGAGGGAAGTGGCACAGTTTGTATCCAGATGCTTAGTGTGCCAGCAGGTGAAAGCCGAGAGGCAGAGGCCAGGAGGTTTACTTCAGCCATTACCCATTCCAGAGTGGAAGTGGGAACACATTACTATAGATTTTGTGTCCGGACTTCCACGATCTCCAGGAGGGAAAGACGCAATTTGGGTCATTGTTGATAGATTGACCAAGTCGGCCCACTTTTTGCCTTTCAAAGTGGGTTTGTCTACGGAGAAGCTGGCAGAGATGTATGTGAGGCAGATCGTTAGGATACACGGAGTTCCCGTCAGCATAGTCTCAGATCGAGATAGTCGTTTCACTTCTCATTTCTGGAGGAGTTTGCAGGAGAGTTTGGGCACTCAGCTTAAGTTCAGTACTGCATATCATCCCCAGACAGATGGATAGTCAGAGAGGACTATCCAGACTCTCGAGGATATGTTGCGCACTTGTGTACTGGATTTTGGGAGTTCTTGGGAGGACCATCTCTATTTGGTAGAGTTTGCTTACAACAACAGTTACCAGGCCAGTATAGAGATGTCACCTTTTGAAGCTCTATATAGTCGGAGGTGTCGTACTCCTTTGTCTTGGGACGATGTTGGAGAGAGAATTTTGCTTGGGCCAGAGATGGTTGTGGATGCAGCGGAGAAGGTTCATTTGATCAGAGACAGACTTCGAGTGGCGCAGGACAGACAACGGCATTGGGCCGATAGCCAGCGGAGACCTTTGGAGTTTGAGGTATAGTTTAGATTTTGTTTGTGCTTGTTCTTGTTTGTTATAGATTAAGTTCTTAAGATGGTGTTTTGTTCTAGGTGGGTGGTTTGGTGTTTCTGAGGATTTCTCCGATACGAGGCACGATTCGCTTCGGTGGAGGCGGAAAGCTTAGTCCGCGATTCATCGGACCTTTCACTATTCTAGAGAGGGTCGGTGCAGTTGCTTATAGACTAGACTTTCCACCTGCATTGGAGGAAGTGCACAACGTGTTTCATGTGTCGTAGTTGAGACGATACGTGGCAGATCCTAGTCATGTATTGGATCACTCGGAGATAGAGGTGGGCCCTACTCTTAGCTATCCAGAGCAGCCAGTTGAGATTCTGGATCGGAGAGAGAAGGTGCTGAGGAACCAGACTATTCCTTTGGTGCGCGTCGCATGGAGGCATCACTCTCCGGGGGAGTCTACCTGGGAGAGAGAGGATGACATGCGAGAGCGTTATCCATATTTGTTTGTACCTTGAGGTATGTTATTTCTAGTTATGTTCTGTTCATTGTTATGTTCTGTTCATTAGTTAGTTGTGATTCTTTAGTTCTGTTCTGTGTTTTTCTGGGGGTAGTTTTCGTCTTTGAATTTCGAGGACGAAATTATTTTAAGGAGGGTAGACTTGTCACTACCACATTTTAGGAAAAAGGGTATTTTAGTAATTTCCTATTATATAAATATTGTGCATGGTAAATAATTTTTGTTGTATTATTTAATTATTGTTGGATGTTATTTAATTATTTTGGACTTATTTTAGTGGACCCAACTAGTGTAGTTTGGACCCATGGACCAACATGAATTAAATAGTTAGATTTGGCCTATTTAGAAAGCCCATAGTTAAGGAGATGGATTAAATTAATTAAGTGATTAGACTAGAAGCTTCCTTCCTTAATTATTTCTTCATGAGAGGCCCCAAGGGGTACATTGGATATTTTACAATTGCTTGGGAGAGGGGCAAGGCCGGCCTATTAAAAGAGGGGGGAAATTTCTCTCTCCTCTCATTCTCATTCCAAATCTAGATCTAGAATTTCCCACTCCCAAATTCCCTCCATTCCCATTCCAATTCCCTACCAAATTCATTCCAAATTCTTCCCAATTCACCATTAGAGAAGGAGGAAGCAAGGATCTAGAAGAAGGAAGCAAGGATCTACAAAGAGGAGCAAGGATCTACAATTTGGAAGCAAGTTCTTCTCAATTGGAGGTTTCATTGGGAATCCATCTCCCAATAGGTATAATTCAGATTTTTCCATTTAAATAGCTTCTAAATCTGAGATTTAATCATGTAAAATTAACCTATATGTATGTACTACCCATAGGACTTTGTTTTGTGTTCATAGGAGACCCATGGAGAAAGTTATGGTGCTTTTTGTGTTAATTTTGTTGGAATTCCGAATTTATATTTTGTTGTGTGTATCAATTGATCCTATAGATCAATTGGATATGAGCTTATATGTTTGGGGCTAGTGTCGTGTCCATAATTTGGTACATGTGGTTCGTATCCCAACTATTTGGTGATACGTGTCATTTTGGGGGTTTTCCCTCCGACACGGGGCTTTGAACATGTCGTATTTTGACACGGACACATAGATCTACTTTTGACACTTTGATTTATTCATAAATATTATTTGTGATTTATTTGTATCCTTCGGGGTGCAATTGGTTGTGTGTTGGACTCGTGTCACATGCGTATCCTAGATCTAGTGGGATACGGTGTGATACTCTCCAATTGTGTGAATTTTTGAATAGATCTAATTATGTATGGTTTAAATTCTTCAATTATAATTAGTAAATATATATAGATATTATATATTTATTTTGTGTATTTATTATAGTAATTATTGTAGCATAGATCCATATATTTTTGTGTGTGCTAATATGATGTACAAGTATAATATGTAGCTTTCTTGCATGTAATTATATATGTACTTATGTTAATAGTATAAATTATACATAAATGTTTTATAAAATATATTTATGTGTTTAATTGTGTAATTATATTATTTATAATTATTATGTAATTATTTGTATATTAATGTATATATTTTAGGTGTGCTTCTAGCCATGTAAAATATGAAAATTAATATGTGCATGTGTTGTAACTATTAGTATTTAATTATAAGTTTATATGTGCATATATATATAAGTATATAATTATTTATTTATATATATGTATTGTGATAATTATTGCATATATATATATATATATATATATATATTTCTGTGTTTTAGCAGCAGTGGGTTTGTGACAGTGAAACTGTCGCTAAATAGGCGGGTCACTAGCAGCCGCTGTAGCCCACTGTGCATTAATGACAGTTCTGTCATTAATGCTGCGGGCGGGATCTTAGCAGCAGTGGCGACAGTTTTCGGTGACAGTTGATTAACTGTCACCAATGCAGCAGCAGTGGATTTTATTACACAGTGGCTTTTGCGACATTTTCTGTGACAGTTGAGACTGTCACTATAAGCTGTTTTAATTAAATTATATTTTTAACTCCCTGTTTTCAGAGACGCTTTGGCAGTTTTAAATTATATTTTATATATTATTATTGTATATATATATATGTGTATATATATGTGTTTTGTGAGGTATAATATTTGTAATAATATATTATGTTATTTGTATACATATTGGTTTGTATATATATTATTTTAGGGTATATATTATTTGTATTAGTAGTATACTTTGTGTGAGTATGATTTGGGATCTAATTTTGATTCCTAAATTGTTGTATTTCATTTCTATATTATTTTATATAGTTTTCTTGTGAGGTTGACCTTGGTTTGACCATGTTTGACTTTAGTTGACTTTAGAGTTGACCATAGTTGACTTTTAACTTAGAATTTATTTATTGACCTAGGAGTTGACTAGTTTGACTTGTTCTCTTTCCGGGACCTTGTTTTAATGTGGTATTCTATATCTAGGTCTTCGAGGCACCGAGTCAGACATCTGTGAGACTGTTCTTTGGATTTCAGGCGAGTATATTCTCTGATAGTTTCTCATTTATGATATCCTCTATGTTCGTTGTATCTAGTGTAGATTTACATGTTTCTCTCGACACTATGGTTACACGGATTGGTATATCCGGATCTCGTCATAAGATGTTATTCCTTGGTATATGGTGTATATGGTGCAAGTATTATTTCATTGGTTATCTTGTACATGTACAGACACCGATTCTCGGGGAGACTAGCTATCTTCTTGGGGAATCTAGTGCCATAGCATACCGTGGTTGGATCTATTATACCAGTTGGGGGTGGGGAGTATTAGTATAGATATGTGATCAAATCCCTATTGAATAAAGTATTGGTAAGTGAATAGTGTTGATCATGCACCGCACGTATGATTAGCCAGGCCGCATTGTATCTTGCCCAAGCCGATCATATGTTAAGCTAGTACTCACACACTTAGTCATTAGTATTATTGTTTCATTAGCATATTGTTCATTATTGTATTTCTTTCCAGTATTTTCTTATTGTCTATATATCTCTTGTATCTATTTTGTGCATCTTGTTTATCCACAGCTATTTACTGTTACATAGTTTTTATCATGGATTAGAACTGCTGTTAGAGATGTACTCTGCTCCTTTCCTGACTGGATATATTTTTCCAGATGATACTGAGGAGTACCCTACCTATTATGGACCCCAGGATGTTGTGGGTTTAGATTCGGAGACCCTGGCTCAAGAGGGACTTATCCCAACTGAGACAGTTGACCCTGGAGTGTAGCTTGTAGTATGATAGTATTCTTTTGTACTGGATTTGTCTCCAGCTTATTTTTGTTACTCTTCAGACTCATTGATGTATTATTTTAAACTCATGAGTTGATGACTATTGTATTCTTATCTGATCCGTGTTCATTCTATCTTAGTTCTGTGATTGAGTACACTATCTTTTGGTGGTTCATTATATTAGATAGACTTTCTAGACAGCGTTCTACCGCCAATTCTGCGGCGTAGGCTGGGCGTTGTTTCTGACTTTTTCAAGCAAGTGGATGAGATCATAAAAAACTTATCCTATTCTTATTGCAGGGTTGCTCGGTCCCTAAGTTGAAACCGAATAATTTAGTCGTTGACCTGCATGGGCCACCACAAAAACTAAGTCACGCCCCAGTCCCAAAATACCGAGGGACCGGACGCGTGATAATGGCCAGCAGCACACACCGATGGACAAACCCAATTTAATGGATCCATCGGGGCATACTTAAGCTGTAATATAACAATAAGTAGGTACAATAATATAAGTCACAGTCTATACTAATCTCATCCACAACAGATAAACACAGATCCAATGCCAAAATAATATAAATAAAATAAACTAACAAAACTGAATAAAAGTGTCTCGGAGAACAATCCGAGTACAAGTCTGGTACATCAATGAAATAGACTGGAAATGAAATAACTATAAACTGAAATAAATGAGTATCTCAAGCCAATACTCAAGAGAAGTCCTCTGGTACAATCTAGTCCTCAGATCCTGGTTCTGCTCCAATGTAGGCACCTGCTCCTGCTAATGCTAGTGCTCCGGTCCCGTATACCTCGGGATAGATCTCGTCAGCTATACCTGGGGACACAGTCCGGATCCAGGTCCTCAGGGGACAACAAGGTACAATAAATACAAGCCAAAATATATGCAGTGCAGCAATAAATGAACAATAGGGTAAATATATAACCAGCTAAGTGATATGCAAGTTGAGAGTTTTAGTCATACTCGGGCTGAGGCTACTACAGGATCAGTGTCGGAGAAACCCATAGCAGTATTTTCTCGAAGGGCCAGAACTGGTGCCATAGCTCTGTGTCAGAGACTAAGACACATCCAGATTACAATATATATAATATAATCAGCCTTTGATATGGTAATACTCTCCCCACCCAATGAAATCTCACGTCTCATGTCCATGACACGCAGGATCAATACTAATGCAACATGTTAGGATATAATCTAAGCATGTAAACTGTGTATGGCATAAACCTGTATCCTATATAGAATCACCATAAATATCTCAGGAAGATTCTGTCATAAATAGTGTCAAGTGTCCTGGGTCTATGTACTTGATACGACAAGTACGAGAGTGTAAAGGGTCACGAATGTCCATCTCTAGATGACAATACACAACACCGCGTACGGTGTTGGCACCCGACTATAATCGGACGCTAAGTAAGTCACACGGTCCTAGGTCAAGCATGCACAACAATATAAAAGAATCAAGGAAAATAAGTAACAAGACTGCAAAGTTTGGCAAGGTACACTTGCCTGTGGTCCTGGCTCCAACTGTAGCTCTGGTCTCAGTGTGATCTGCTGGTACCACTCCGGTTGCTGAAATAAACATCACCATTAGATTCATAAAATATCAAATAGCTAGAAATGCCTGTCCTTAAGTCCAATTTGGACACAGGGGCAAAAATGACATTTTCGGGCCAAAGTGGGGTCCACATGCAGGCCACTTTGCACCAAAAAATGTGTCAGGGTCAAAGGTCTCCAAATTCACCAAACTTAGTGTCAACAAGTCAGGAACGATGATACGAACCCAACGGAACTTCCAGAATTGGATTCCGATGAGCCAATCACAAAATCGCCCGTCAAGTGGAGCCTGTGGGGCCCACGATACGCGATTCTGTCAACGTTCTCAGAATCGAACCAAACTTGGGTCACAGGACCAGCGTATCGCTACGAGTCCGATGGCGCAAGTTTTGTTTCGATCCGACGTGTGTACACAAAGTTAGGGCGCATTCCAGAAAGGGCGAATACGGGACGGTGTTCGCGGATACGCGTTGATTCCGGTGTGCACGCACATCCAAATCAACTTCCTTGAAATCCCACACGTCCGTATCGACGATGCGCACGATTCGGTAAAGACCGCGTACGACCAAGTCGTCCCATTTGGCGGAGCACACTCAGTTCCGGGGTGAAACAGGGTATTGTTTTTCCTGTTTTTGGATCGCAGTTTGCGATCACCACAGGACGCGATGCACCGAGCGGGTTGCACGGGCATCAAGAGGGTCATACAGCCTACGCGACGCAACTGACGGAATCAAAAATGGAATTATGAGGAGAGAGAAACGGGTACCTGAACAGGGCTCCGTAAAGTCTGAAATTCTCGTGTCCGAGGGTCTCCTTCGTGTCCTACGTCCGTGTCCGGTACTGTTGCTGTGTCCGTGTCCACTGTTGCTCGTCCTAGGGTTAGGTTTAGAAATCAAGTGCTGCCGGGGACTCGTCGGAGGGTGACTGGGCTCGGTGCGGCCTGGGAGTGGCTCGGGAGAAGGACGGCGAGGGGATTGCCGGCTTTGTGGGAGTTCGTCGGGGTCGTGATCGGGTGGAGAACGATGCTGGCCGTGGGGAGAGACGGAGGGAGGTGGTCGGCTGCTGCGGAGTCGATCGTCTGAGGGGCTGCTGGGTGGTGCTCCAGGCGGAGCCAGGGTTTCGTCGAGGGCGGCCGGGATCTGGAGAAGGCGGCGCTGCGCTACGGCACGAATGTCGAGGAAGGCGGCTGCGGTTACGCAGAGTACGAGGAGTATTTATATGTCGCGTCGTCGGGTCGGAACAGTGTTTCCGACCCGGTTTGGGATTTGGGTTACGGTGGGTTTGGGTCCGGGTCGAGTTTGTCTCAGATCCGACCCGACCCGACCCGCTATGCTGGGTTTGGCCCGGTTTGGTCCAAGTTGGGTTTGGTTTGGTTTAATTCGGTTTATTTGAAATAAACCCGGTTTGTTTCTGGGTTTAAATTGGTTTATTTATTTAATAGTTTTTAGGACTTTAAACGGGTTTCCGGAGTCCAATAAATTCATGAAAAATTACCTTATGTCCGGTTTTCCATTCTACACCATAAAATATTATTTTCATAATATTTTAATATTAATTAACAACAATTAAAAATTGTAAACTCCCTCACCCAAAATAGGTATTTTGTGTATATTTTATATTATTATATTTATTATATATGTTGAATTTATTTAGAATATGCTCTTAGTTAATTAGAAAATAAATTTCTTGATATATTTACTTATATAAATATTCATTTAGAATTATTTTAGGTTATTTTAGATTTTTGAAGATTTTTCTAGAATTTTTGGTAATTTAAACTTAGAAAACATAAATTTCTAGGACTTCTATGATTTACTATACGACCATACTTGCATGTCGTTCCTACCAAATATTTATTTTAGTTTAAAATATTTAATTATATTTTTTTGTAATTTATTTAGAATTTTAAGAAATTTATTTAGATTTTAAAATTATTTAGGATTTATTTGGATATATATAGTCTTAATATTAGATAGATACTAATTTAGTGTTAATAGATATTAATAAGATTTTATAGATTATTTGTATTATCTTTAATTATATTTAAGATTATAAATTATTGAGATAAATTCAAACTCTATTTTAAATTAATTCAAATCCTGAACCTACTAGGAAATCAACTTCATGCATATCCTATCCTTATTTAAATTCATCATAATCCTATCCAAATTAACCAATCCTATTCGTATTTAATTAAGTAGTGTCCACCATTATAAATACCTCATCCTTCATATTTTTTTTCCCAAATTTCTCTCTTTTTCGTCCAAAAAATAGTCAAAATTCGTCATAAATTCAGCCTCATTTTCTACTAGTTATGACGAATTAAAAAGACGATATCTCCTAGCTCCGGACTCCAAACACGCTCCATTTTTTTTGTTAGAACGATAATGAGGTTAGCTTTTTGATAATATAAATTGTTTTTTTAAATTATTAGTATTAAATTCTGGAAAATTCGTAGAGCACAGTATGTCCGAAAATATACGTATTTCGATATTTTTGCGATTCCGGGAGAACCAGGAATCAGAATCACGAACCGTTTAAAGTTTCGGAAAGCTAATGTCGAGATCATCGACATATATTTTTCCCAGAATTTATTTAAAAGTATTTATATACTCTTAATTCTGTAGAACTTCTAGGTTAGAATTTAACCATCGGTGCACAATACAAAATTTGTATGTGCCATAATTTCCAAACGAATTTGAATTCAGACGAGTCGTAAATTCCAGTATGTTTTTGATGCTGAAATCTACAGGAAATCATGCATGAAAGTCGAGTTTGTATCGGTTGACTTTTTGGTCAACAGATCGCCTCGATTTGCGTGCTATGAGTCTCGAGTTGATAAAATTTAGTTTCTTTGGACAAAATTTAGGAATTAACATAAAAATCAGAATAATAAGATTAAAATAGGATTTTAGAGTAATTATTCCAGAATTAAATAAATTAAAATAAATTAATGGTTATATTATTATATAGTTATATGAATATATATGTAAGTAAATACTAATTGATAATTATGACTAAATATTCAGACTGTATGACCCTAGGACATCATGGACTATCCCATACTTACCTTGACCATGTTGATCCTAAGAACTTGTGAATTTGTCTGCCTTGCGTACACTAACGTACTGGCATAGACACCTGTCAGTTGACTGACTGATTTCGTACAGTACTTGAAGATGCGACACCCGCGTAATTCAATGCGTAATTGACCGTGTTAGATGACTAGTGTTACCCCTAGTATACCTCCTGATTCCAGTATAAATATGGTTGAGTATGTGCTAGTGTAATGACTAATGATTCTATTATATTATATTTATGTGTACATAGGATATTGGATTGTTCTGCACGATTTTTGGAGCAGGTTATTGGTACATTGCAGTTTCCTTGCCAGGCAAGTATACCTTGCCATTGTACTGTTATTCTTATTCCATATGTTGCACGCATCTTTATTTTCTGTCTTTAGTTCATATATTTTAATTGTTATATAAAATGCGCGCGACGGTGACGTCGCGATATGTTTTTATTTATGTATTGCATTGACCTTGTTCATGAGACTACCCCATTATCATGTAGCACCATTAGGTTCATTGACCGTGACACAGTGGTTACACGAGTGTGAGTCTCATATAGATCACAGACTGCGTGACAGGTCTGGCCTCTTGTACGTATGGGCCGTGCGTTAGGAATAGCTGCTGTTAGAAACTTTGCATGCTAGAAGACTTGGCAGTTATTAGAGGTGTTATTGTGTCATGGATGTGACATGCTTAGAGCATGGGGTAGGGAGAACAACAAGTACCGCATTTGAGCTCCTTTACACTTTTTCCTGTGCACCCGGATTCTCCACTGGAGATACGGGCGGTGATGACCCATATATATATTATATACATTGGCGGGCCTCCGCCGTTCAAAAGACGACGTGCCTTTGGGCCCCTGGATCTTCAAAAAAGAACCATGCCAAATCCCAGTTTTCAGCCAGATAGCTCACTTGTGGGGAAAGTTGTTCTTAACTGCATTCACTTTAGACGGTTAGGCGACCCCTTTGGATATTTATTTCAGTACTTTATTGGCATGTGTTTAAGTATCTTGTTATGTCCCTCTGAGGACCTGGTCCGCTGCCAGGTGTATCTTTTCTTGAGTATTTGCAGGAGCGCAGATTTGGATGGTTACATGTGATCCGAGGATGTCTTCTCTTCGAGCTGTGATGGATAGCTAGTATTCTTATATTGTGTTTTGGTGTTGTACTCATATTGTATTTGCTCTTATATTCGAGTTGGTAGTGGATTTGTTTCCATCCAACTATCATCCTTAGATACTTCTTATTGAGATCTAGTTTCATAGATACTGGTTATTTATTTCTATATAATTTTGGTGGATGAGATTTAGATTTTACCCTGTGACTTGTGATATATGTTTATACCACTTGTGGATTTTGTATTCATATTACAGCGTACGTATGGATTTGGTTTCCATATATTGGAGTTGCCATATCCATGCGGCTGGCATGCTTACGTGTCCTAGTCCTACATATTTTTGGGACTGGGGCGTGACATATTTTTGTGGTGGCCCATGCAGGTCGAGAGCATATTATCTCGGTTATGTTACTGTACCGAACAAGCCTGCACATAGGACTAGAGTATAGGATCTCATCCACAATTGACTATGATTCACCTTTCTCCTCTATGATCTATTCGAACAATTGTATCCTGCTTGATTCCTGTACTTTCATAATAAGTTCCTTGAGTATATATGGCCTTCTGCTAGAATATAGGAACCCCTGTTATTAGGATGATAATTAGAGTAGCACACCTATTAAGAATACAACGAGAATATAGACACACCACTAAGTTTAGAATATCTAGTGAACCGTAGAATTTCTTATCTTTAGAATTGATTTACCATTACCCCCCTGATGTATTATTAAGACTTGAGAGTAGTATAGACACTACTAGAGTTAGTTAGAAGTTTTACCATAATGTTTGACCCTAGTATTGAGGAACCAATGGAGAACCAATATTGAACATTAGGACTGAACCTAACCCTCATAATTGGATAGTATTAGAGAACTATAAAACTTATGTCATTGTCTTGTTACTAGTAGACAGCACCCTAGGAAGCCTAGAGGAATGTAATCAACCCTTTCCCTTGATCATACCCCGAACATGGCAACTAGCATGCCACCCCCTTAGAGAACCATGATGCTATCTAGAGTCCTCTATTTTTGATTTCATAACTTGTCCCCCTGCAACCTTAGCGTTCGCTAATTGTGTGACGACTAAATTATGATTCTTCTTTCTTTATCATTTAACTCGTGCCACATAACTCGTATGATTGAAGGCCAAATAATCTTATTCTATGTTAGGACATGTAGTTTGCTAGGGTATAGCTTGGTAATTTGAACTTTGAATTTTGTGCGTGATAGTTGGAATTTGATAGTTTGCGTAGTTCCCTTAGGTTGTGACCTAATGATTACCCCTTAGCTTTAAATCACAAAATTTGTACCCATAGCTCGATACGAGTTAAATCCCTTTCCCCTTAACGGCTAGTAACTCTTCTATCCCTACGATTGATACCTGTTCTATGAGCACTTGACCCTTACCTATATAATGCAATATGAGACCCTAATAAGAGTTTCTGTTCTATGTACATGTACAAGGTTATTTTTGTAGGTATCCTTAAGGCAATACAATAGTAGTTAAATTATTTTAAGTTGGATAGTATACCTCACCACCTAGTATCACGTAGTCCCTGTGATCCATTGATGAAGTATAACTGAATGACATTAATTGTATGCTAGCAAAGACGACAATGTTTATTCAGACGATAGAATTTAGAGGTCCATGTCCCTATTGGTCGACTAGCGACTTAGACAAGAAATTAATATGACAACTGTAGAGATTGTGTAGTCTTTCATTATTATTGCTTATTTTGCTTTTATTTTTGTGAATTTGAATTGTTATGAACCTTCTTTCATCATAATCTAGCGTATTCATATTTGCTGTACTACCTTGACTTATGCTGCTATTATAGCCTAGTTTTTGCAAGCTTATTCTTTATCGAGCTTGTCCATGACATACGTATTATTGGGGGCCCACAATAATACATTTCAGAATCAGTGTATTAGGGTCTAGCTAACCTTAGTGCGCTTGGTTCGCCCTTCGCATAACTACTTTACGTGGATTGAGATATGTAGTGATTAGTAGACGAATATACTTACCCTCTAGATACGACAAAGTATATCATATCAAGTACATAACTGCACCGATGTGAGCATGCGAATAGGAAATTACTAAATTAAGATTTTAATCCACAACTGTCTTGACAATTTCCATTTGAATTCTTTAAACGCTTTGATTCCCATACTTCTATTCTATTACCCCACCTTGAACTCTTTTCCGTTATTTTCCGTCTTCCCTTGTTTCGAAAAGACGAAATCTCGTGCTTGGATATAAGTGATACACGGATAGTACAAGATATACCTGTCACGACCCGCACCTGAAAAATTGGGCATGAGTCGTGGGTACGTCCAGCCTACGCCGCAGCATCGACGGTAGAACGCTGTCTAAGTCAACTATCTAGATAAAATTTCACACAAAAATCGGCCATGACCTCTCCAAAAGGAGGGCAACCACACAATCAATATATAAACCTGTCAAGATCTCAACTCCAAACGGAGGAGCAATATCAAATGATAATCTCAAGTACTCAATCACGAATCTAAGCACGATAAGATAACAAAGAAGACTAACAGCTATAAAGTCTAACCAACAACAACTACTACAACAACCACAACATCCATAATAATAATACATCATCCAAATCATCCAAAATAATATACAATACAAGGTCTCAATCCAAAACCGGAGACAAATTCGGTGCTAAAGCTAATAAAACAACAACAAGGTCCTAGTGATCCCGGCTACCAACCCGGAAATCACTCCTAAACTAGAGGGTCCCTGTCTGCACCATCGACAGGCTCAGGTCCATAAAACGTCAGACACCACTCCTCCGGATACTCTGAAAAATATGTCCAGTCAGGACTGGAGCAAGTACATCTCTAACAGCAGTTCCATTTAAATGATAAAAACTATAAAACAGTTATAGCAAGTAGCAAGAAGAATGAAGCAAGTATGAAACAAGAAAATATGTATAACTGGTGCATAAAGGTAAAGATGCATGGATATCAGAGCAAGATAGTAATAACTGCAAGATACAGAAAATCTAAGCTAAGATCAAGTCCGTGCACATGAACGTGTAGTGAGTCCAGCATAAAAAATATGTAGTGAGTCAAGTCCAGAAATATGTAAGTGAGACAAGTCAAGAAATGCATGAGAGTCCAGATTATAAAGAATGAACTCGGTGTCTTTGAAATACTTGTTTCGACATGTAAACGGCTAGGGGTAAGTACGGCTCACCGCGCACTGGGTGCGCGGCTGCTATCATTCCAGATTAGACCAGAGGGAGTGATTCCTGATGATGCCAGATAGGAATGTTTACATGTCTACTCGAGTATTTCCCCGCCCCGACTAATACAAGTGGATCCAAGATCCGACACGCAAATCAAGATGAGTCCAGCCTGAACATGAATGATGCCTGTAGTGATGCCTGTAGTGATGCCAGTAGTGATTCCAGAATAGAGGCCAGAAACATGAAATGTATGTGTCGCAAGTAAATGAATCCAGAAATACCAGTCAATGTCTCGTGTTGTGCCAGAATAATCAGATGATACTATACTAGAAGCTGAATCATAATAATCATCAGATAATGAAAACTATCAGAGAATGTACTCGCCTGACGTCCTGAGCAACTAGCGATCCGAAATGGTGTCACAAGGACCTAATGCGAAAAGCAAGGTTAAACAGGGTTCTAAAGAGTTAAACAGATATAAAATAACTAAAAATAGGCTTCTAGGGTCGATCTAGGTCAAACGGGTCAAACCGGTGAAATCTGGGTCAAAAAGTCAACTCTAGGCCTAAAAAGTCAACTCTGAGTCAAAACTAGGTCAAAAGTTGACTTTGTGGTCAACCGAGTCAACCACGGTCAAGTCTGGGTCAAATTAGGGTGCTCCTGAAATTCTAGGTCAAACCGAGCTCATTAAGCTAGAAAACTCACAAACTCGCCTCCTTGAGATACCGGGATACCCTCGGTATCCGATACCTCAACCTAGGCCACGCACCCCGCCTAAACTCACAAACTCACAAACCCGCTAAAACCAATACCATTCCTAGGCTATTGCTCAAAAATCCCGCTCGAAACCCAATACCTTGGTTATCTTAAGGTATTGAAATACCTCGGTAGCTCAAGGTATTGAGGTTTCGCTCTAAAACCCCTCTAACTAGCTATCTAGCTACTAATTATGCACCTAGTTATTAATCTAGGCTAGGTAGTAGAGATATCTACCATATATTTATATATCTAAGTATCTATACACCTATATACATAGATATCCACACTCACATATACAATAATACCCATTACCTTACCCTACGCATAAATATATGACTATACTATCTAGATATCTCTAGGTATTGATATAACTATATGTATATAGATATATATATACCTTAGATAGATAACTACCTATCTATCTATGTATCTATCCATAGATAGATCTATCTATAATACTATCTATCTATCTATTCTAGTAACTTATCTACTACCTACCTATTTATCTTATTTACCTAACTATCTAACTATCTAATAACTTACCTATCCATCTAATTATCTGTCTTACCTATATACCTATCTAAGTGACTATCTAACATACTATCTATTTATCTAGCTATCTACATATATATCTATCCATTTACCTATCTATCTATCTATTGATATATCTATCTATCTATCTAACTTATTATTTATCTATTGATATATCTATCTATCTATCTATCAACATATATACATATATATATCAATCTCTCTTCCTCCCTCACTAGCCCTCGCTACCCTGGAGCTTGCTGCTACTACTGCTTGTGCTGATGCTGCTGCTGGCGCTTCGCATTGCTGCTGCTACTGCTCTTGGCTGCTGCTGCTGCAGCTCTTCCTGCTGCTGCTGTGCTGCTGCGGCGGTGCAGCAGCAGCTGCTGCTGTTGCAGTTGGTCTCAGTCCCCCCCCCCTCATCTCACACACACACACACGACCACATACCCATATACATATATATATATATATCTATATATATATATATATATACATACATATATATACATATATATAACCCTATAGATATATATACACTAACTTATATACATTCTAACATACACACACACTCAAACACAAATCAACACACACACACATAATTATATACAAACACATATCTATATATACATACACACATATATCTATATATATATATATACACTAATATATATATATATATACACACACACACACACTCACACACTTAAATATATATATATATCTATATATATCCTCACTCACACACACTCAACCTCACACACTCTCTCACACACACTAGCACACACTCTCACAAACACACAACCTCACACACAAACCCTCATACATATATATATATATATAAATATATATACATATATACATAAACTCATATATATATACCTATAAACACTCACTCACACTCACACACACTCACCTACACACTCACACAAGCACTCACTCACACACACTCACCTAGACACATACACTAGCACATAGATATAAATACACACACACACATATATATATATATATATACAACACACATACATATAAATATATACATATATATATATATATAGACACATATACACTAACACAACACAACACATAACAACACACAAACCACACGCCCCACTCACGCCCAACGACCCCGACACTCACCAACACCCTAAAATATATAAAATATAACTCGAAAACTCTAGTACACACTCCCCGATACTAACCCAACGCGCGCACAAGCCCGAAACGAGGAAACCAAGTCGAAATGGCCGTTCGGTCATTTCGACGAACACGTGGTGCGCGGCTGGGAAAACCTCCTGAAACGCACATCAAACGAACTCGGAATCGGCCCAAAATTTACCCACGCGCTCTAAACGATGTCTAGATCCTAGAAAATGCACTCCCGCGTTGATTCTAGGTCCGTGGCGGAAACGCGCACGCACTTAGAATCGGCGACGACGAAAAGTCCCAATTTCGCCCGAAACGCCCGTTTCTCCGCGACATGACTTTCCGTGTCCGAACGGAGACACGCACTCACCCTCTAGACACTCGACAACGTCTACCTAGGTCCTTCTAACCTAGGGCATCACCCAAAATTGGGCCAAATTTGGATTTCACCCGAAATTGACACAAAACCTAGTGTTAAAGTCTCCAAACACTACCCAACTAGTTCCAACTTCCTCCCACGGGTAGCCTAAGGGTTTAGAAAGGTTCTAAACTATTAATTACACTATATAAGAGTAATTACAAGGGGAAATTTAGGGTTTACCTTTTGGAAGTTGGAATCCCAAGCCAAAGTCTCAAAAATGCTCCAAATTCTCCAATCCAAGCTTCCAAGCTGCCAAATCTAGCTCCAACTCCAAATCTAGGCTCTACCCACCTAGGTTGGGGAAAATGCAAGGTTAGGGTTCAAGTAAGGAAGAAGAAATGGAAGAAAGAAGGAAGAAAAGTGAAGAAGAACTTACTTTGGAGAAGAAAGAAGAAGAAAGAAGAAGTGGAGAAGAAGAGGAATGAAGAAGAAGAGTGGAATGGGATGGGGGGGCTGCTGTGCTTGCTGGTTCCACGGGTGGGGGCTGGAAATAATCGGCCAAGGCAATAATAAAGGGGTTGCCAAGTTGGGAAATTACCAAAATGCCCTCCCGAAACTCGGTTTTGGGTTCCGGGTTCCAAAAGCACTCAAACTAGCTCCAAATCTCTCCAACTAACCTTCTAAAAATAAAATAAATATTCTAAGCCCCAAAATAATTCTCACAAGGGTGTGGGTCGGGTCGGACATGGGTCCACTAGGGTCTGACATGGGTCCAGGCTAGCCAAAACCCTAAAACAATCAAAATAAAAATAATAAAAAATAATGTAATCACTAATTAAATATAAATACAATTAATTATAAATAATACACAATTAACCCAAATTAAAATTAAAAAAAAAATACCCGGCTCTGGAAATGGGGTGGTGACAAGCCTATCCTCCTTAGAAAATTTTGTCCTCGAAATTTAAAGTCAATCACACTCTCTCTAGGTCAAACCCCCAACAATCACAGTCAAGAAATTTTACCTAAACAACATACAAGATCAGGGTCCTACTGGTCGTGTTATTACAGTCTCAATCGGGGTCACTACACTATCTACCACAGCACAAAGAAAATCTAACAGGTACTAATGAAGCACACCACAGGAATGGAAAAGGACAGGAAGAAGAAACAAGAGACAGACCTGCTAACCCGATATCCGTAGCATCGGCCTCCTCGACCGTCAACGCATAAGCCCTGCCCTGCTGGGGTGTATCCCTCTGCTGGTACGGGGCATGATGCTGTGCCACAGATGGCCTAGCTCCAACTCTCTGATCCTGTGCTCCACCCAATGGAGGTGCAGTGGGGCAATCTCGCATCTGGTGAGCAGCGGATCCACAGAACAAACACACCTTCAGCCTCCTCCAACAAACATCCCAGGTGTGTCCTACCTTCCTGCAGTAGGCACAAGTGGGCACCCTCTGATCCTGACCCTGTTGCACTGCCTTCTACACATAGGGACGCTTAGCTGGTCCCGCACTACCACTGGCACTGCCTGAATCATCCCTGCCTCTCTTGGACTTGAGCTCCAAGTCATCCTCTGCTCTCTGAGCATCTCCTACTATCTGCTCAAAAGTTGCCTCGCGGTCGCTCCTGGTCAAAGACTTGACTGCCATAACCAAGCCCTTGCGAAACTTTCTCGCCTTAGCTGCCTCACTCAAGCCATCTATAAATCTGCCCAAACGACAGAACTCTGCTGCGTACTCGTCCACCGTCATGCTCCCTTGGACGAGTGCCTCGAACTGGCTCTCCAAAGTACTGAGCGCCATATCAGGGAAAAACTTCTCCTTAAAAAGCCTCTTGAAAGCCTCCCAAGTAATCCCTGGCGCTGCGATCCTCGTATCTGTGCGATACCACGTCAAAGCGAGGTCGAACATCTGACTGCCCGCCACCTCTATCTGCATGCTGTTTGGAATCTGCGCTAGCCTGAAGATCCCCTCAATCTGCTCTATCCAGTCATCCGCGTACAGGATCCCTTCTGTACCACGGAACTCTTTGGGCCGCATCCTCTGAAAATTAATGATACTACCTGGCCTCGGATGCTGAATCTGATCTGCCTGTGGCTGAATCTGTGCCACCCTATCCACTGCTGTCATGGCCACCTGATGAGCGTTCTCAATGCCCAGCCTCATCACATCCACCTGACGGTGCTGCGTGTCCATCATCTCCCTGAAGAATGCAAACAACTGCGCGGCATCTACTGGAGCAGGAAGTGGTGGAGGAACCACCGGAACGACTGGGGTAGTCCTCGGATCGACAGGTGAAGGAGGATCCCCAAGAGAAGCAGATGCTCCCTCAACCGCAGGAGTGGTGAGTGGAGCGGTAGCAGCTGCCTGAATACGAGCTGGACGAGAGGTAGCAGACCTCTCAGTGGCAACTGCTGGAACGGTACGATGGGATCGTGTCTTCGGAGGCATCCTGAACACAGATCAAAAGATGTCAATACGGCGCAAGATACGATATCATCAAAGAAGGACAGTAATATTTCAAAAGAAGCAATTTCAGAATAATTAGATTGGAATTATTCCTAGTCGTGATTGAGTACACTCTCATCCTAAATCCTAGATCCTATAGCAGGCTCGCAGCAGTACAACTAAGTTGTTGTACCACCACGATATCGCACTAATTGCGAATCGAGACCTGCATGGGGCCGCCACCAAAAACGTGTCACGACTCGCACCCGGAAAATCGGGCATGAGTCATGGGTACGTCCAGCCTACGCCGCAGCATCGGCGGTAGAACGCTGTCTAGGTCAACTATCTAGATAAAATTTCACACAAAAATCGGCCATGACCTCTCCAAAAGGAGGGCAACCACACAATCAATATATAAACCTGTCAAGATCTCAACTCCAAACGGAGGAGCAATATCAAATGATAATCTCAAGTACTCAATCACGAATCTAAGTACGATAAGATAACAAAGAAGACTAACAGCTATAAAGTCTAACCAACAACAACTACTACAACAACCACAACATCCATAATAATAATACATCATCCAAATCATCCAAAATAATATACTATACAAGGTCTCAATCCAAAACCGGAGACAAATCCGGTGCTAAAGCTAATAAAACAACAACAAGGTCCTAGTGATCCTGGCTACCAACCCGAAAATCACTCCTAAACTAGAGGGTCCCTGTCTGCACCATCGACAGGCTCAGGTCCATAAAACGTCAGACACCACTCCTCCGGATACTCTGAAAAATATGTCCAGTCAGGACTGGAGCAAGTACATCTCTAACAGCAGTTCCATTTAAATGATAAAAACTATAAAACAGTTATAGCAAGTAGCAAGAAGAATGAAGCAAGTATGAAACAAGGAAATATGTATAACTGGTGCATAAAGGTAAAGATGCATGGATATCAGAGCAAGATAGTAATAACTGCAAGATACAGAAAATCTAAGCTAAGATCAAGTCCGTGCACATGAACGTGTAGTGAGTCCAGCATGAAAAACATGTAGTGAGTCAAGTCTAGAAACATGTAAGTGAGACAAGTCAAGAAATGCATGAGAGTCCAGACTATAAAGAATGAACTCGGTGTCTTTGAAATACTTATTTTGACATGTAAACGGCTAGGGGTAAGTACGGCTCACCGTGCACTGGGTGCGCGGCTGCTATCATTCCAGATTAGACCAGAGGGAGTGATTCCTGATGATGCCAGATAGGAATGTTTACATGTCTACTCGAGTATTTCCCTGCCCCGACTAATACAAGTGGATCCAAGACCCGACACGCAAATCAAGATGAGTCCAGCCTGAACATGAATGATGCCTGTAGTGATGCCAGTAGTGATTCCAGAATAGAGGCTAGAAACATGAAATATACGTGTCACAAGTAAATGAATCCAGAAATACCAGTCACTGTCTCGTGTTGTGCCAGAATAATTAGATGATACTATACTAGAAGCTGAATCATAATAATCATCAGATAATGAAAACTATCAGAGAATGTACTCGCCTGACGTCCTGAGCAACTAGCGATCCGAACTGGTGTCACAAGGACCTAATGCAAAAAGCAAGGTTAAACAGGGTTTTAAAGAGTTAAACAGATATAAAATAACTAAAAATAGGCTTCTAGGGTCATTCTAGGTCAAACGGGTCAAACCGGTGAAATTTGGGTCAAAAAGTCAACTCTAGGCCCAAAAAGTCAACTCTGGGTCAAAATTAGGTCAAAAGTTGACTTTGGTGGTCAACCGAGTCAACCACGGTCAAGTCTGGGTCAAACTAGGGTGCTCCTGAAATTCTAGGTCAAACCGAGCTCATTAAGCTAGAAAACTCACAAACTTGCCTCCTTGAAATACCGGGATACCCTCGGTATCCGATACCTCAACCTAGGCCATGCACCCCGCCTAAACCCGCTAAAACCTATGCTAGCACGCGTAAATATATACACATAAGCATATAAAAATCACTCCAATACTATTCCTAGGCTATTGCTCAAAAACCCCGCTCGAAACCCAATACCTTGGTTATCTTAAGGTATTGAAATACCTCGGTAGCTCAAGGTATTGAGGTTTCGCTCTAAAACCCCTCTAACTAGCTATCTAGCTACTAATTATGCACCTAGTTATTAATCTAGGCTAGGTAGTAGAGATATCTACCATATATTTATATATCTAAGTATCTATACACCTATATACATAGATATCCATACTCACATATACACTAATACCCATTACCTTACCCTACGCATAAATATATGACTATACTATCTAGATATCTCTAGGTATTGATATAACTATATGTATATAGATATATATATACCTTAGATAGATAACTACCTATCTACCTATGTATCTATCCATAGATAGATCTATCTATAATACTATCTATCTATCTATTCTAGTAACTTATCTACTACCTACCTATTTATCATATTTACCTAACTATCTAACTATCTAATAACTTACCTATCCATCTAATTATCTGTCTTACCTATATATCTATCTAAGTGACTATCTAACATACTATCTATTTATCTAGCTATCTACATATATATCTATCCATTTACCTATCTATCTATCTATTGATATATCTATCTATCTATCTATCTAACTTATTATCTATCTATTGATATATCTATCTATCTATCAACATATATACATATATATATCAATCTCTCTTTCTCCCTCACTAGCCCTCGCTACCCTGGAGCTTGCTGCTGCTGCTGCTTGTGCTGATGCTGCTGCTGGCGCTTCGCATTGCTGCTGCTACTGCTCTTGGCTGCTGCTGCTGCAGCTCTTCCTGCTGCTGCTGTGCTGCTGCTGCTGTTGCAGTTGGTCTCAGTCCCCCCCCCTCATCTCACACACACACACACGACCACATACCCATATACATATATATATATATCTATATATATATATACATACATATATATACATATATATAACCCTATAGATATATATACACTAACTTATATACATTCTAACATACACACACACTCAAACACAAATCAACACATACACACATAATTATATACAAACACATATCTATATATACATACACACATATATTTATATATATATATATACACTAATATATATATATATATACACACACACACACACTCACACACTTAAACATATATATATATATCTATATATATCCTCACTCACACACACTCAACCTCACACACTCTCTCACACACACTAGCACACACTCTCACAAACACACAACCTCACACACAAACCCTCATACATATATATATATATAAATATATATACATATATACATAAACTCATATATATATATACCTATAAACACTCACTCACACTCACACACACTCACCTACACACTCACACAAGCACTCACTCACACACACTCACCTACACACATACACTAGCACATAGATATAAATACACACACACATATATATATATATATATACAACACACATACATATAAATATATACATATATATATATATAGACACATATACACTAACACAACACAACACACAACAACACACAAACCACACGCCCCACTCACGCCCAACGACCCCGACACTCACCAACACCTTAAAATATATAAAATATAACTCGAAAACTCTGGCATACACTCCCCGATACTAACCCAACGCGCGCACAAGCCCGAAACAAGGAAACCAAGTCAAAATGGCCGTTCGGTCATTTCGACGAACACGTGGTGCGCGGCTCGAAAAACCTCCTGAAACGCACATCAAACGAACTGGGAATCGGCCCAAAATTTACCCACGCGCTCTAAACGATGTCTAGATCCTAGAAAATGTGCTCCCGTGTCGATTCTAGGTCCGTAGCGGAAACGCGCACGCACTTAGAATCGGCGACGACGAAAAGTCCTAATTTTGCCCGAAATGCCCGTTTCTCTGCGACACGACTTCCCGTGTCCGAACGGAGACACGCACTCACCCTCTAGATACCCGACAACGTCTACCTAGGTCCTTCTAACCTAGGGCATCACCCAAAATTGGGTCAAATTCGGATTTCACCCGAAATTGACACAAAACCTAGTGTTAAAGTCTCCAAACACTACCCAACTAGTTCCAACTTCCTCCCACGGGTAGCCTATGTAACACCCCGTTCCGCTCAAGCGGACTGCCATCTCAAACGGCAATCGTGCAGCTGTCCCGACCTGCTTTACCTCAAATGAGAAACAAAGGATATCCAGACTTGTCCCTACAGGATCCGGCTTGGACTTTCAGAGGCTCGCTCAGACGTATCGCTCTACCGAGGCGAATCATCGCTAAGGTGGGTGGCTACGGTGAACTTGTCTTTGCTTAGCCAGCACACATAAAATCTGGAATATTATGCTAGTCGCTAGGTGATTCACCCCTGCATGCTAATAAATCCAACGCACCTAGCTAAGGAAATAATCCCAACTCATATTGCTTATGCTAGAACATGGAAATAAAATACTACTTATATTCAGACCCTCGCATGCTAAGTCCCTTAACGGTTTCATCTCTCGGCTTACCTTCGGGTCCGAGCAACGTGCCTGTTTATGTTCCTTAGAAACGCATGCTTGTCTGCTTAATGTTTGCCTTGTTTCCATCCAAACCCCGGGAGACTACTAAGTAGTCGTCCCGTGCATGATTGAACCTGCAAGTATCTAAGACCGTTGGATCATCAGGCAGCCCCGAACCAGGGGAATGCATCAAGACAAGTCAATCACTGTACAGAATCAAGATTCAAGTATCTCGTGTTCTCGTGTTCAAAGTGCATTTGCGTCCTCAATTCCAGTGCACTCTTGTTCCCGTGTATCTCGTGATAATTGACTGACCCAACCACTGCATGTCGCGGACAACCTGTGCACAAGGTATTGAACGTTCAAGTTCCTGCGGACGGCTACACCGGGGCACCGGAGCCGATCCGATCCGGACGGAACTTTCTGATAGTCTAACGTGAGTGGGCGGCATGGAGTGAACGCCCCTATGGCCTAGCGTCTCGCTCCATACCGTCCCGGGCGAGGTGACGTGTAGCGACACAAGACCTCTCGCACCCAACCGCCCAAAGACTATAAACGGTCCTTTATGGCTTCGCCAGCGACAACTGTTCATATAGATAAGTCATCCTCGCTTAGCGGCTATCCGCGTGCGAGTTATTGCATCGTGTCAAGAAACAACTAAACACCTGAACGATCAAGACATAACGACTCTCTTGTTGCATATGCTATTGGTTTGGTTTTCATCAAGTATGCCTCCTGAATGTTTTATACTTGCCCGTGCTTAAATTAACAATGTTTGACTTGGACAGGGAAGGCCAAATGGTAAGACTCGCCGTGTTTCCTCAATATCGCACGGCACACTGCCCGACACGTTAGGCTATTCAATATTTGCATGAAACTGATCCTAAGGCAACTAGAAAGACAACTTAATAGTTGTGCACGGAACCTGTATTACGTGTTTGGATTTGTCGAGCGGGCGAGTAGCTTCCCTACCAGTGCATTCAATGTACTGATAATCCACCAGTTTGATATGCAGGGTGCGGGAGAACCTCGTTCGGTGCGGACGCCTCCAACGTGCGTGCTAAGGCGTGGACATCACTCCGAAGCAACGGTGCGTCCGAAACTGAAGCAAATATACAAGACATAAGTTATGAACATCGCCTGACCATCGCCAGTACAAATCATTCCACAGTTGTAGCCACTTGGCACGCTTTTACTGTTTCAGAGAGAGAGGCTTGAGCGACTTGTAATCTCGGCTATACGCCGCCTGTAATACATGCTTCATATCAATAAAGAGATTACTTTACTTGTTTCAATGCTTCCGCTATATTTGTCAACTCAGAGAACTTGTTACCGAATCGCTATGCGTTCATGACTCCGCTGCACTCGGACAATCTGTGCGACTCTGTGGCTTAGAACTCTTATCGCCAGCCAATGAATCACGGCCTTGCACGGGCGCGGTTCACGCTCGTGCGGCATCACGCCCGGATAGGTCAAGCGATCGTTCTGCGGGAGCGCTGGCGAGGGTGATTCTCGCCTAGCGGGAACGACCGATTTGCCTGCGGGAGATCGGGGCGTGACAGAATGGCATCAGAGCCTGGCTTCTACGCCTTTGGACTTCAATTCGATATCTCTGTTTTGAAAGCTCGTTCGTGGGTTATGTGCACGCTCTCTCTCAATGCCTCGATGGGATGTTCCAACAATAAGTCTAAATACTTTCAAAATACGTTTTGATTGATATGATTGCCTGTCTGGTTGTATGCTGCGAGTGGCCTTTGTGCCAACCTGTGCGAACCCTTGAGAGTATCGCTAGTAGCTTGTCCGATTTTCACTAACCCTAAGTTTGGTTGAATGCATCTATTCGAGGGACGCCTTGAACTAGTGCACCATCCAAGACTTAAGAAAATGGTGAAACTCGAGTGCTAAGACTTCGCTATCACTGAGCTGGTTGACGTGTTCACGCTAGAGGGTACCTTCGAAAGTGCGCACGATCCAGTCTAAGCGATATGCTGATTTCGACGCTTGTGCAAGTGAATATCCAAATGAACAAGTACAACGACTTGTCTAGGATTGCCTCAACCCTAGATTACTGCTTGTCCTTCGTAAGTCTCGAGGACGAGACTTTTTTTAAGTTGGGTAGGATGTAACACCCCGTTCCGCTCAAGCGGACTGCCATCTCAAACGGCAATTGTGCAGCTGTCCCGACCTGCTTTGCCTCAAATGAGAAACAAAGGATATCCAGACTTGTCCCTACAGGATCCGGCTTGGACTTTCAGAGGCTCGCTCAGACGTATCGCTCTACCGAGGCGAATCATCGCTAAGGTGGGTGGCTACGGTGAACTTGTCTTTGCTTAGCCAGCACACATAAAATCTGGAATATTATGCTAGTCGCTAGGTGATTCACCCCTGCATGCTAATAAATCCAACGCACCTAGCTAAGGGAATAATCCCAACTCATATTGCTTATGCTAGAACATGGAAATAAAATACTGCTTATATTCAGACCCTCGTATGCTAAGTCCCTTAACGGTTTCATCTCTCGGCTTACCTTCGGGTCCGAGCAACGTGCCTGTTTATGTTCCTTAGAAACGCATGCTTGTCTGCTTAATGTTTGCCTTGTTTCCATCCAAACCCTGGGAGACTACTAAGTAGTCGTCCCGTGCATGATTGAACCTGCAAGTATCTAAGACCGTTGGGTCATCAGGCAGCCCCGAACCAGGGGAATGCATCAAGACAAGTCAATCACTGTACAGAATCAAGATTCAAGTATCTCGTGTTCTCGTGTTCAAAGTGCATTTGCGTCCTCAATTCCAGTGCACTCTTGTTCCCGTGTATCTCGTGATAATTGACTGACCCAACCACTGCATGTCGCGGACAACCTGTGCAGAAGGTATTGAATGTTCAAGTTCCTGCGGACGGCTACACTGGGGTACCGGAGCCGATCCGATCCGGACGGAACTTTCTGATAGTCTAACGTGAGTGGGCGGCATGGAGTGAACGCCCCTATGGCCTAGCGTCTCGCTCCATACCGTCCCGGGCGAGGTGACGTGTAGCGACACAAGACCTCTCGCACCCAACCGCCCAAAGACTATAAACGGTCCTTTATGGCTTCGTCAGCGACAACTGTTCATATAGATAAGTCATCCTCGCTTAGCGGCTATCCGCGTGCGAGTTATTGCATCGTGTCAAGAAACAACTAAACACCTGAACGATCAAGACATAACGACTCTCTTGTTGCATATGCTATTGGTTTGGTTTTCATCAAGTATGCCTCCTGAATGTTTTATACTTGCCCGTGCTTAAATTAACAATGTTTGCCTTGGACAGGGAAGGCCAAATGGTAAGACTCGCCGTGTTTCCTCAATATCGCCCGGCACACTGCCCGACACGTTAGGCTATTCAATATTTGCATAAAACTGATCCTAAGGCAACTAGAAAGACAACTTAATAGTTGTGCACGGAACCTGTATTACGTGTTTGGATTTGTCGAGCGGGCGAGTAGCTTCCCCACCAGTGCATTCAATGTACTGATAATCCACCAGTTTGATATGCAGGGTACGGGAGAACCTCGTTCGGTGCGGACGCCTCCAACGTGCGTGTTAAGGCGTGGACATCACTCCGAAGCAACAGTGCGTCCGGAACTGAAGCACATATACAAGACATAAGTTATGAACATCGCCTGACCATCGCCAGTACAAATCATTCCACAGTTGTAGCCACTTGGCACGCTTTTACTGTTTCAGAGAGAGAGGCTTGAGCGACTTGTAATCTCGGCTATACGCCGCCTGTAATACATGTTTCATATCAATAAAGAGATTACTTTACTTGTTTCAATGCTTCCGCTATATTTGTCAACTCAGAGAACTTGTTACCGAATCGCTATGCGTTCATGACTCCGCTGCACTCGGACAATCTGTGCGACTCTGTGGCTTAGAACTCTTATCGCCAGCCAATGAATCACGGCCTTGCACGGGTGCGGTTCACGCTCGTGCGGCATCACGCCCGGATGGGTCAAGCGATCGTTCCGCGGGAGCGCTGGCGAGGGTGATTCTCGCCTAGCGGGAACGGCCGATTTGCCTGCGGAAGATCGGGGCGTGACAGAATGGCATCAGAGCCTGGCTTCTACGCCTTTGGACTTCAATTCGATATCTCTGTTTTGAAAGCTCGTTCGTGGGTTATGTGCACGCTCTCTCTCAATGCCTCGATGGGATATTCCAACAATAAGTCTAAATACTTTCAAAATACGTTTTGATTGATATGATTGCCTGTCTGGTTGTATGCTGCGAGTGGCCTTTGTGCCAACCTGTGCGAACCCTTGAGAGTATCGCTAGTAGCTTGTCCGATTTTCACTAACCCTAAGTTTGGTTGAATGCATCTATTCGAGGGACGCCTTGAACTAGTGCACCATCCAAGACTTAAGAAAAAGGTGAAACTCGAGTGCTAAGACTTCGCTATCACTGAGCTGGTTGACGTGTTCACGCTAGAGGGTACCTTCAAAAGTGCGCACGATCCAGTCTAAGCGATATGCTGATTTCGACGCTTGTGCAAGTGAATATCCAAATGAACAAGTACAACGACTTGTCTAGGATTGCCTCAACCCTAGATTACTGCTTGTCCTTAGTAAGTCTCGAGGACGAGACTTTTTCTAAGTTGGGTAGGATGTAACACCCCGTTCCGCTCAAGCGGACTGCCATCTCAAACGGCAATCGTGCAGCTGTCCCGACCTGCTTTGCCTCAAATGAGAAATAAAGGATATCCAGACTTGTCCCTACAGGATCCGGCTTGGACTTTCAGAGGCTCGCTCAGACGTATCGCTCTACCGAGGCGAATCATCGCTAAGGTGGGTGGCTACGGTAAACTTGTCTTTGCTTAGCCAGCACACATAAAATCTGGAATATTATGCTAGTCGCTAGGTGATTCACCCATGCATGCTAATAAATCCAACGCACCTAGCTAAGGGAATAATCCCAACTCATATTGCTTATGCTAGAACATGGAAATAAAATACTGCTTATATTCAGACCCTCGCATGCTAAGTCCCTTAACGGTTTCATCTCTCGGCTTACCTTCGGGTCCGAGCAACGTGCCTGTTTATGTTCCTTAGAAACGCATGCTTGTCTGCTTAATGTTTGCCTTGTTTCCATCCAAACCCCGGGAGACTACTAAGTAGTCGTCCCGTGCGTGATTGAACCTGCAAGTATCTAAGACCGTTGGGTCATCAGGCAGCCCCGAACCAGGGGAATGCATCAAGACAAGTCAATCACTGTACAGAATCAAGATTCAAGTATCTCGTGTTCTCGTGTTCAAAGTGCATTTGCGTCCTCAATTCCAGTGCACTCTTGTTCCCGTGTATCTCGTGATAATTGACTGACCCAACCACTGCATGTCGCGGACAACCTGTGCACAAGGTATTGAATGTTCAAGTTCCTGCGGACGGCTACACTGGGGTACCGGAGCCGATCCGATCCGGACGGAACTTTCTGATAGTCTAACGTGAGTGGGCGGCATGGAGTGAACGCCCCTATGGCCTAGCGTCTCGCTCCATACCGTCCCGGGCGAGGTGACGTGTAGCGACACAAGACCTCTCGCACCCAACCGCCCAAAGACTATAAACGGTCCTTTATGGCTTCGTCAGCTACAACTGTTCATATAGATAAGTCATCCTCGCTTAGCGGCTATCCGCGTGCGAGTTATTGCATCGTGTCAAGAAACAACTAAACACCTGAACGATCAAGACATAACGACTCTCTTGTTGCATATGCTATTGGTTTGGTTTTCATCAAGTATGCCTCCTGAATGTTTTATACTTGCCCGTGCTTAAATTAACAATGTTTGCCTTGGACAGGGAAGGCCAAATGGTAAGACTCCCCGTGTTTCCTCAATATCGCACGGCACACTGCCCGACACGTTAGGCTATTCAATATTTGCATGAAACTGATCCTAAGGCAACTAGAAAGACAACTTAATAGTTGTGCACGGAACCTGTATTACGTGTTTGGATTTGTCGAGCGGGCGAGTAGCTTCCCCACCAGTGCATTCAATGTACTGATAATCCACCAGTTTGATATGCAGGGTGCGGGAGAACCTCGTTCGGTGTGGACGCCTCCAACGTGCGTGCTAAGGCGTGGACATCACTCCGAAGCAACGGTGCGTCCGGAACTGAAGCAAATATACAAGACATAAGTTGTGAACATCGCCTGACCATCGCCAGTACAAATCATTCCACAGTTGTAGCCACTTGGCACGCTTTTACTGTTTCAAAGAGAGAGGCTTGAGCGACTTGTAATCTCGGCTATACGCCGCCTGTAATACATGTTTCATATCAATAAAGAGATTACTTTACTTGTTTCAATGCTTCCGCTATATTTGTCAACTCAGAGAACATGTTACCGAATCGCTATGCGTTCATGACTCCGCTGCACTCGGACAATCTGTGCGACTCTGTGGCTTAGAACTCTTATCGCCAGCCAATGAATCACGGCCTTGCACGGGCGTGGTTCACGCTCATGCGGCATCACGCCCGGATGGGTCAAGCGATCGTTCCGCGGGAGCGCTGGCGAGGGTGATTCCCGCCTAGCGGGAACGACCGATTTGCCTGCCGAAGATCGGGGCATGACAATCTAAGGGTCTAGGAAGGTTCTATACTATTAATTACACTATATAAGAGTAATTACAAGAGAAAATTTAGGGTTTACCTCTTGGAAGTTGGAATCCCAAGCCAAAGTCTCAAAAATGCTCAAAATTCTCCAATCCAAGCTTCCAAGCTCCCAAATCTAGCTCCAACTCCAAATCTAGGCTCTACCCACCTAGGTTGGGGAAAATACAAGGTTAGGGTTCAAGTAAGGAAGAAGAAATGGAAGAAAGAAGGAAGAAAAGTGAAGAAGAACTTACTTTGGAGAAGAAAGAAGAAGAAAGAAGAAGTGGAGAAGAAGAGGAATGAAGAAGAAGAGTGGAATGGGATGGGGGGCTGCTGTGCTTGCTAGTTCCACGGGTGGGGGCTGGAAATAATCGGCCAAGGCAATAATAAAGGGGTTGCCAAGTTGGGAAATTACCAAAATGCCCTCCCGAAACTCGGTTTTGGGTTCCGGGTTCCAAAAGCACTCAAACTAGCTCCAAATCTCTCAAACTAACCTTCTAAAAATAAAATAAATATTCTAAGCCCCAAAATAATTCTCACAAGGGTGTGGGTCGGGTCGGACATGGGTCCACTAGGGTCTGACATGGGTCCAGGCTAGCCAAAACCCTAAAACAATCAAAATAAAAATAATAAAAAATAATGCAATCACTAATTAAATATAAATACAATTAATTATAAATAATACACAATTAACCCAAATTAAAATAAAATAAAATAAAAAATACCCGGCTCTGGAAATGGGGTGGTGACAATACCTCATAGGCCAATCACATTATTTGGTGACTATCTTTCATAATTGATTAAGGGCATATCACATATGATATAGTTGGTGTTAAAGTTTTGAGGATTGAATGACATGAGAAAATAAATTGAGGAATATTTTTCTTAAGTGTAAGAGCCTTATGTGATAGATGGATAAATTCTAAGTTGGGTAGAAATTGCAGTATTAAACTTGAGGAGAATTCTTTTAGATTGTGATCAAGTAGGATTAGATTGAGAGATTAAGTCCTTTTAAATGTAGAGAATTTTAAAAGAGGGATTAAGATAATAAGGATTTAATAAATTTTAAAAATCTTGATATTGAGGACCCACTATTTATACTTTGAGCACATGATTTAAATTTTGAATATTGAAGGATGAATCATCGATTTAAATTTTGAGGATAAATATAGAATTTTAGACTTGAACAATTGGTTAATTAGATTTAAATTTTACAATTTGATGATTTGAATTAAAAGTTTAATTTTGATTGTTGGGTCACCTATTTGAAATATTGAGGATATAAATTGAGTTTAAATATTTGAATAGTACAAAATTCTTAAGTTAAGAATAGAAATAAGATTTGATTAGAATTGTTTATTGTTCAAAGTCTAGAGGAGATTATGATAGTTGAAAATTATGATATAAATTTTGATGTGGGATGTCATATAGACTTGAGTCAGATTTGGATGTTGATTATTTAAAAATCGAGAAGAGATTATGACAGGTTAAATTTTGATTTAAACAGTGGTTATATTAATTTTGAAGTGATCGCGATAGATTCGAATAGATTTTGTTATTTAAATTTTTGGAAGAGATTGCGATTGACATACCTTATGTACGAATGTGAAGGATTTAACAAATTATGTCTTATTTTAATTTTGAGGACGAAATTATTTTAAGTTGGGTAGATTATAAACTCTCTCACCCAAAATAGGTATTTTGTGTATATTTTATATTATTATATTTATTATATATGTTGAATTTATTTAGAATATGCTCTTAGTTAATTAGAAAATAAATTTCTTGATATATTTACTTATATAAATATTTACTTAGAATTATTTTAGGTTATTTTAGATTTTTGGAGATTTTTCTAGAATTTTTGGTAATTAAAACTTAGAAAACATAAATTTCTAGGACTTCTATGATTTACTATATGACCATACTTGCATGTCGTTCCTACTAAATATTTATTTTAGTTTAAAATATTTAATTATATTTTTCTGAATTTATTTAGAATTTTAAGAAATTTATTTAGATTTTAAAATTATTTAGGATTTATTTGGATATATATAGTCTTAATATTAGATAGATACTAATTTAGTGTTAATAGATATTAATAAGATTTTATAAATTATTTGTATTATCTTTAATTATATTTAAGATTATAAATTATTGAGATAAATTCAAACTCTATTTTAAATTAATTCAAATCCTGAACCTACTAGGAAATCAACTTCATGCATATCCTATCCTTATTTAAATTCATCATAATCCTATCCAAATTAACCAATCATATTCGTATTTAATTAAGTAGTGTCCACCATTATAAATACCTCATCCTTCATATTTTTCTTTTCCAAATTCCTCTCTTTTTGCCCAAAAAATAGTCAAAATTCGTCATAAATTCAGCCTCATTTTCTACTAGTTATGACGAATTAAAAAGACGATATCTCCTAGCTCCGGACTCCAAACACGCTCCAGTTTTTTTTGTTAGAACGATAATGAGGTTAAATTTCTGATAATATAAATTGTTTTTTTAAATTATTAGTATTAAATTCTGGAAAATTCGTAGAGCACAGCATGTCCGAAAATAGACGTGTTTCGATATTTTCGCGATTTCGGGAGAACCAGGAATCAGATTCATGAACCGTTTAAAGTTTCGAAAAGCTTATGTCGAGATCATCGACATTTATTTTTCCCAGAATTTATTTCGAAGTATTTACATACTGTTAATTCTGTAGAACTTCTAGGTTAGAATTTAACCATCGGTGCACAATACAAAATTTGTATGTGCCATAATTCCCAAACGAATTTGAATTCAGACGAGCCGTAAATTCTAGTATGTTTTTGATGCTGAAATCTACAGGAAAACATGCATGAAAGTCGAGTTTGTATCGGTTGACTTTATGGTCAACAGATCGCCTCGATTTGCGTGCCATGAGTCTCGAGTTGATAAAATTCAGTTTCTTTGAAAAAAATTTAGGAATTAACATAAAAATAAGAAGAATAAGATTAAAATAGGATTTTAGAATAATTATTCCAGAATTAAATAAATTAAAATAAATTAATGGTTATATTATTATATAGTTATATGAATATATATGTAAGTAAATGCTAATTGATAATTATGACTAAATATTCAGACTGTATGACCCTAGGACATCGTGGACTATCCCATACTTACCTTGACCATGTTGACCTTAAGAACTTGTGAATTTGTCTGCCTTGCGTACACTAACGTACTGGCATAGACACCTGTCAGTTGACTGACTGATTTCGTACAGTACTTGAAGACGCGACACCCGCGTAATTCAATGCGTAATTGACCGTGTTAGATGACTAGTATTACCCCTAGTATACCCCCTGATTCCAGTATAAATGTGGTTGAGTATGTGCTAGTGTAATGACTAATAATTCTATTATATTATATTTATGTGTACATAGGATATTGGATTGTTCTGCGCGATTTCTGGAGCAGGTTATTGGTACATTGCAGCTTCCTTGCCAGGCAAGTATACCTTGCCATTGTACTGTTATTCTTATTCCATATGTTGCACGCATCTTTATTTTCTGTCTTTAGTTCATATATTTTAATTGTTATATAAAATGCGCACGATGGTGACGTCGCGATACGTTTTTATTTATGTATTGCATTGACCTTGTTCATGAGACTACTCCATTATCATGTAGCACCATTAGGTTCATTGGCCGTGACACAGTGGTTACACGAGTGTGAGTCTCATATAGATCACGGACTGCGTGACAGGTCTAGCCTCCTGTACGTATGGGCCGTGCGTTAGGAATAGCTGCTGTTAGAAACTTTGCATGCTAGAAGACTTGGCAGTTATTAGAGGTGTTATTGTGTCATGGATGTGACATGCTTAGAGCATGGGGTGGGGAGAACAACAAGTACGGCATTTGAGCTCTTTTACACTTTTTCCTGTGCACCCGGATTCTCCACTGGAGATACGGGCGGTGATGACCCATATATATATTATATACATTGGCGGGCCTCCGCCGTTCAAAAGACGACGTGCCTTTGGGCCCCTGGATCTTCAAAAGAGAACCATGCCAAATCCCAGTTTTCAGCCAGATAGCTCACTTGTGGGGAAAGTTGTTCTTAACTGCATTCACTTTAGACGGTTAGGCGACCCCTTTGGATATTTATTTCAGTACTTTATTGGCATGTGTTTAAGTATCTTGTTATGTCCCTCTGAGGACCTGGTCCGCTGCCAGGTGTATCTTTTCTTGAGTATTTGCAGGAGCGCAGATTTGGATGGTTACATGTGATCCGAGGATGTCTTCTCTTCGAGCTGTGATGTATAGCTGGTATTCTTATATTGTGTTGTGGTGTTGTACTCATATTGTATTTGCTCTTATATTCGAGTTGGTAGTGGATTTGTTTCCATCCAACTATCATCCTTAGATACTTCTTATTGAGATCTAGTTTCATAGATACTGGTTATTTATTTCTATATGATTTTGGTGGATGAGATTTAGATTTTACCCTGTGACTTGTGACATATGTTTATACCACTTGTGGATTTTGTATTCATATTACAGCGTACGTATGGATTTGGTTTCCATATATTGGAGTTGCCATATCCATGCGGCTGACATGCTTACGTGTCCTAGTCCTACGTATTTTTGGGACTGGGGCGTGACAAAAATCATTTAATTATCAAATACCTAGGTTTTAATTTCAGAAAAATCCCAAAAAATTCCAGAAAATTATGAAAAATCTAAATTAAAATTTCTTAAAAAATCAGGGGGATTACAATCTACCCCCTTAAGAGGATTACGTTCTCGCAATCAAAAGAATAACCGGTCAACAGAGATGACACGATTGTAAATATTGTTTGAAGCACATCACGATCAAGGAGATTCAAGGATGAGAGTGTAAGAATAATACATAGGAAAAATTATTTCCCTAAGCAATAAAAGTTATGCAATTTTTCGGGTGAAGGAAATCTAGAAGGCTACAATTTAGAAAACTAGGTTATCACTAGGTTATCAATTATAAAATATTCTAGGTTATCAACTCTAAAAACATTCTAGGTTATCAACTATAAAAACATTCTAGGTTATCAAAAACATACTAGGTTATTAGCAAGTTCAACATTACTAGGTTAAGGCTAGGGTCACGAACCAATATGCAAAAACTAAAGCAAATCTGGAAGCAGATAATTATAAAAACTTACGCGCATTAGCTACTCCATGAATTTGCGCATCCTCCAAAGTCATCGCAAAAGCTTGTCCGCGTCCTTGAGGGGGTGCCCTCTGCTGTTGCTGGGCCTGCTGGAAGGGTGCTGGTCGAGGTGCCAAAGGTGGCCTTGGTTGATATTCTCCTGGTGCTGGTAGAGCTTGTTGGTTTGCCCTTGGTGCTCCTTCTCTACGCTCAGGGCAGTCCCTCACTGCATGTTGTCTAGATCCGTAACCTAAGCATAGTCCTAACCTGCGTCGGCATTCCCTGACGAGATGGCCTGCTTTGCCACAGTAGTGACCAGTAGAGAGGACTATTACTTGTGGTGTAGATGCGTTCTGCTGTTGCTGTAGGTGAGGTCTCTTTGCAGCTTCTTCTTGTGGTGCTCTGGTTGTTGCTGATGTGGAAGGCCGCTTCAGACTGGTCTCTCTTCTGGTGACGTGCTCCATGCGTCGGGCTGCCGCAAGGACGTCCGAGTAAGATGTGGGCGCAATGGATCCAATTAGTTTCTGTAGCTCGAAGTTTAGTCCATCGAAGAACTTCTCGGCCTTCCCTTCTTCTGTCGGAATCAAGGTAGGGGCGAAGCGACTCAGACGAATAAATTTCTCGTTGTACTCTTCCACTGTCATATTGCCTTGGATAAGGCGGTTGAACTTATCTCTGAGTTCTGATCGAGCGGTAGCTGGAATGTACATTTCCTGAAAGAGTCTGGAGAACTCCTCCCAGGTGACTCGGTCTGGTCTGAGCCGGGTCTCCTCGGATAGCTACCAGTGATGTGCATTATCTGTCAATTACATTCTGACGGCAGTCATCCAACGTTCCTTTGGTAGCTCTGCTGCTTCTAATTGATTTTTATATTGGTAAGCCACTCATGAACTTCTGTAGCTTCCTCTTTGCCGGAGAAGGTACGGGGCTTCAGCTGGCGGAAGTCGGTGATAGAGCCCGTCGGTTGCCGTCGAGTTGGTAGGTTGGCCTGATCCAGTGCATTTACTATGCTGTTCCTCAAGTAATCCGCTTTGCGACGCTGAACTTCTTGATAAATTTATTGTTGGGCTTGCATCATTGCGTAGATCATTTGGAACATCTGCTGCCCGTCCATAGGCTGTCCTGGTGGGAATACAAGCATTGGTGGAACGAACTGCGGAGGCGGTGGGATGTCGTCACGACGAAATCTAGAAGCCTGCTGATCTGCTTGGCTACCTTGGTGAGTCGAGGGATCTTCACTCAATGGTGCCACTTCATCTTCTCCGTAGGTGGCTACCGCACCTATTGGTGTATTTGCGGAAGTTTCGTCGTTTGCTCTTGAATCCATTACTCTGCATCAAAAATAAACTATAAGAGGCGCACATGAATCAAGGCAAGATGCAAGAAAATTTAATTCGAATACAATATAGATATCAAGAACGTTTTCAAGCAAGTGGATGAGATCATTAAAAACTTATCCTATTCTTATTGCAGGCTTGCTCGGTCCCTAAGTTGAAACCGAACAATTTAGTCGTTGACCTGCATGGGCGACCACAAAAACCATGTCACGCCCCAGTCCCAAAATATCGAGGGACCGGACGCGTGATAATGGCCAGCAGCACACACCGATGGACAAACCCAATTTAATGGATCCATCGGGACATACTTAAGCTATAATATAACAATAAGTAGGTACAATAATATAAGTCACAGTCTATACTAATCTCATCCACAACAGATAAACACAGATCCAATGCCAGAATAATGTAAATAAAATAAACTAACAAAACTGAATAAAAGTGTCTCGGAGAACAATCCGAGTACAAGTCTGGTACATCAATGAAATAGATTGGAAATGAAATAACTATAAACTGAAATAAATGAGTATCTCAAGACAATACTCAAGAGAAGTCCTCTGGTACAATCTCGTCCTCAGATCCTGGTTCTGCTCCAATGTAGGCACCTGCTCCTGCTAATGCTAGTGCTCCGGTCCCGTATACCTCGGGATAGATCTCGTCAGCTATACCTAGGGACATAGTCCGGATCCAGGTCCTGAGGGGACAGCAAGGTACAAAAAATACAAGCAAAAATATATGCAGTGCAGCAATAAATGAACAATAGGGTAAATATATAACCAACTAAGTGATATGCAAGTTGAGAGTTTTAGTCATACTCGGGCTGAGGCTACTACAGGATCAGTGTCGGAGAAACCCATAGCAGTATTTTCTCGAAGGCCAGAACTGGTGCCATAGCTCTGTGTCAGAGACTAAGACACATCCAGATTACAATATATATAATATAATCAGCCTTTGATATGGTAATACTCTCCCCACCCAATGAAATCTCACGTCTCATGTCCATGACACGCAGGATCAATACTAATGCAACATGTCAGGATATAATCTAAGCATGTAAACTGTGTATGGCATAAACCTGTATCTTATACAGAATCACCATGAATATCTTAGGAAGATTCTGTCATGAATAGTGTCAAGTGTCCTGGGTCTATGTACTTGATACGACAAGTACGAGAGTGTAAAGGGTCAAGAATGTCCATCTCTAGATGACAATACACAACACCGCGTATGGTGTTGGCACCCGACTATAATCGGACGCTAAGTAAGTCACACGGTCCTAGGTCAAGCATGCACAACAATGTAAAAGAATCAAGAAAAATAAGTAACAAGACTGCAAAGTTTGGCAAGGTACACTTGCTTGTGGTCCTGGCTCCAACTGTAGCTTTGGTCTCAGTGTGATCTGCTGGTACCACTTCGGTTGCTGAAATAAACATCACCATTAGATTCAAAAAATATCAAATAGCTAAAAATGCCTGTCCTTAAGTCCAATTTGGACACAGGGGCAAAAATGATATTTTTGGGCCAAAGCGGGGTCCACATGCGGGCCACTTTGCATCGAAAAATGTGTCAGGGTCAAAGGTCTCCAAATTTGCCAAACTTAGTGTCAACAAGTCAGGAACGATGATACGAACCCAACGAAACTTCCAGAATTGGATTCCGATGAGCCGATCACAAAATCGCCAGTCAAGTGGAGCCTGTAGGGCCCACGATACGCGATTCTGTCAACGTTCTCAGAATCGAACCAAACTTGGGTCACAGGACCAGCGTATCGCTACGAGTCCGATGGCGCAAGTTTTGTTTCGATCCGACGTGTGTACACAAAGCTAGGGCACATTCCAGAAAGGGCGGATACGGGACGGTGTTCGCGGATACGCGTTGATTCCGGTGTGCACGCACATCCAAATCAACTTTCGTGAAATCCCACACGTCCGTATCGACGATGCGCACGTTTCGGTAAAGACCGCGTGCGACCAAGTCTTCCCGTTTGGCGGGGCGCACTCAGTTCCGGGGTGAAACAGGGCGTTATTTTTCCTGTTTTTAGATCGCGGTTTGCGATCACCACAGGACGCGATGCACCGAGCGGGTTGCACGGGCACCGAGAGGGTCATACAGCCTACGCGACGCAACTGACGGAATCAAAAACGGAATTACGAGGAGAGAGAAACGGGTACCTGAACAGGGCTCCGTGAAGTCTGAAATTCTCGTGTCCGAGGGTCTCCTTCGTGTCCTGCGTCCGTGTCCGGTACTGTTGCTGTGTCCGTGTCCACTGTTGGTCATCCTAGGGTTTGGTTTAGAAATCAAGTGCTGCCGGGGACTCGTTGGAGGGTGACTGGGCTCGGTGCGGCCTGGGAGTGGCTCGGGAGGAGGATGGCGAGGGGATTGCCGGCTTTGTGGGAGTTCGTCGGGGTCGTGATCGGGTGGAGAACGTTGCTGGCCGCGGGGAGAGACGGAGGGAGGTGGTCGGCTGCTGCGGAGTCGATCGTCGGAGGGGCTGCTGGGTGGTGCTCCAGGCGGAGCTAGGGTTTCGTCGAGGGCGATCGGGATCTGGAGACGGCGGCGCTGCGCTAGGGCACGAATGTCGAGGAAGGTGGCTGCGGCTATGCGGAGAACGAGGAGTATTTATATGTCGCGCCGCCGGGTCGGAACAGTATTTCCGACCCGTTTTGGGATTTGGGTTTCGGTGGGTTTGGGTCCGGGTCGGGTTTGTCTCAGATCCGACCCGACCCGACCCGCTATGCTGGGTTTGGCCCAGTTTGGTCCAAGTTGGGTTTGGTTTGGTTTAATTCGGTTTATTTGAAATAAACCCGGTTTGTTTCTTGGTTTAAATTGGTTTATTTATTTAATAGTTTTTAGGGCTTTAAACGGGTTTTCGGAGTCCAATAAATTCACGAAAAATTATCCTATCTCCGATTTTCCATTTTATACCATAAAATTATTTCCATAATATTTTAATATTAATTAACAGCAAATAAAAATCATTTAATTATCAAATACCTAGGTTTTAATTTCAGAAAAATCCCAAAAAATTCCAGAAAATTATGGAAAATCTAAATTAAAATTTCTTGAAAAATCAGGGGGATTACAATCTAACCCCCCTTAAGAGGATTGCGTCCTCGCAATTAAAAGAATAACCGGTCAACAGAGATGACACGATTGTAAATATTGTTTGAAGCACATCACGATCAAGGAGATTCAAGGATGAGAGTGTAAGAATAATACATAGAAAAAATTATTTCCCTAAGCATTAAAAGTTATGCAATTTTCCGGGTGAAGGAAATCTAGAAGGCTATAATTTAGAAAACTAGGTTATCACTAGGTTATCAACTATAAAAACATTCTAGGTTATCAACTATAAAAACATTCTAGGTTATCAAAAACATACTAGGTTATTAGCAAGTTCAACATTACTAGGTTAAGGCTAGGGTCACGAACCAATATGCAAAAACTAAAGCAAATCTAGAAGCAGATAATTATAAAAACTTACGCGCATTAGCTACTCCATGAATTTGCGCATCCTCCAAAGTCATCGCAAAAGCTTGTCCGCGTCCTTGAGGGGGTGCCCTCTGCTGTTGCTGGGCCTGCTGGAAGGGTGCTGGTTGAGGTGCCAAAGGTGGCCTTGGTTGATATTCTCTTGGTGCTGGTAGAGCTTGTTGGTTTGCCCTTGGTGCTCCTTCTCTACGCTCAGGGCAGTCCCTCACTGCATGCTGTCTGGATCCGCAACCTAAGCATAGTCCTAACCTGCGTCGGCATTCCCTGGCGAGATGGCCTGCTTTGCCACAGTAGTGACAAGTAGAGAGGACTATTACTTGTGGTGTAGATGCGTTCTGCTTTTGCTGTAGGTGAGGTCTCTTTGCAGCTTCTTCTTGTGGTGCTCTGGTTGTTGCTGATGTGGAAGGCCGCTTCAGACTGGTCTCTCTTCTAGTGACGCGCTCCATGCGTCGGGCTGCCGCAAGGACGTCCGAGTAAGATGTGGGCGCAATGGATCAAATTAGTTTCTGTAGCTCGAAGTTTAGTCCATCGAAGAACTTTTCGGCCTTCTCTTCTTCTGTCGAAATCAAGGTAGGGGCAAAGCGACTCAGACGAATAAATTCCGCGTTGTACTCTTCCACTGTCATATTGCCTTGGATAAGGCGATTGAACTTATCTCTGAGTTCTGATCTAGCGGTAGCTGGAATATACATTTCCTGAAAGAGTCTGGAGAACTCCTCCCAGGTGACTCGGTCTGGTCTGAGCCGGGTCTCCTCGGATAGCCACCAGTGATGTGCATTATCTGTCAATTGCATTCTGACGGCAGTCATCCAATGTTCCTTTGGTAGCTCTCCTGCTTCTAATTGATGTCGTATGTTGGTAAGCCACTCATGAACTTCTGTAGGTTCCTCTTTGCCGGAGAAGGTACGGGGCTTCAGCTGGCGGAAGTCGGTGATAGAGCCCGTCGGTTGCCGTCGAGTTGGTAGGTTGGCCTGATCCAGTGCATTTACTATGCTGTTCCTCAAGTAATCCGCTTCGCGACGCTGAGCTTCTTGATAAATTTGTTGTTGGGCTTGCATCATTGCGTAGATCATTTGGAACATCTGTTGCCCATCCATAGGCTGTCCTGGTGGGAATACAGGCATTGGTGGAACAAACTGTGGAGGCAGTGGGATGTCATCACGATGAAATCTAGAAGCCTGCTGATCTGCTTGGCTACCTTGGTGAGTCGAGGGATCTCCACTCAATGGTGCCACTTCATCTTCTCCGTAGGTGGCTACCGCACCTATTGGTGTGTTTGCTGGAGTTTCGTCGTTTGCTCTTGAATCCATTACTCTGCATCAAAAATAAACTATAAGAGGCGCATAGGAATCAAGGCAAGATGCAAGAAAATTTAATTAAAATACAATATAGATATCAAGAACGTTTTCAAGCAAGTGGATGAGATCATTAAAAACTTATCCTATTCTTATTGCAGGCTGGCTCGGTCCCTAAGTTGAAACCGAATAATTTAGTCGTTGACCTGCATGGACCACCACAAAAACTATGTCACGCCCCAGTCCCAAAATACCGAGGGACCGGACGCGTGATAATGGCCAGCAGCACACACCGATGGACAAACCCAATTTAGTGGATCCATCGGGGCATACTTAAGCTGTAATATAACAATAAGTAGGTATAATAATATAAGTCACAGTCTATACTAATCTCATCCACAACAGATAAACACAGATCCAATGCCAGAATAATGTAAATAAAATAAACTAACAAAACTGAATAAAAGTGTCTCAGAGAACAATCCGAGTACAAGTCTGGTACATCAATGAAATAGACTGGAAATGAAATAACTATAAACTGAAATAAATGAGTATCTCAAGCCAATACTCAAGAGAAGTCCTCTGGTACAATCTCGTCCTCAGATCCTGGTTCTGCTCCAATGTAGGCACCTGCTCTTGCTAATGCTAGTGCTCCGGTCCCGTATACCTCGGGATAGATCTCGTCAGCTATACCTGGGGACACAGTCCGGATCCAGGTCCTCAGGGGACAGCAAGGTACAAAAAATACAAGCCAAAATATATGCAGTGCAGCAATAAATGAACAATAGGGTAAATATATAACCAAATAAGTGATATGCAAGTTGAGAGTTTTAGTCATACTCGGGCTGAGGCTACTACAGGATCAGTGTCGGAGAAACCCATAGCAATATTTTCTCGAAGGGCCAGAACTGGTGTCATAGCTCTGTGTCAGAGACTAAGACACATCCAGATTACAATATATATAATATAATCAGCCTTTGATATGGTAATACTCTCCCCACCCAATGAAATTTCACGTCTCATGTCCATGACACACAGGATCAATACTAATGTAACATGTCAGGATATAATCTAAGCATATAGACTGTGTATGGCATAAACCTGTATCCTATACAGAATCACCATGAATATCTCAGGAAGATTCTGTCATGAATAGTGTCAAGTGTCCTGGGTCTATGTACTTGATACGACAAGTATGAGAGTGTAAAGGGTCACGAATGTCCATCTCTAGATGACAATACACAACACCGCGTACGGTGTTGGCACCCGACTATAATCGGACGCTAAGTAAGTCACACTGTTCTAGGCCAAGCATGCACAACAATGTAAAAGAATCAAGGAAAATAAGTAACAAGACTGTAAAGTTTGGCAAGGTACACTTGCCTGTGGTCCTGGCTCCAACTGTAGCTCTGGTCTCAGTGTGATCTGCTAGTACCAATCCGGTTGCTGAAATAAACATCACCATTAGATTCAAAAAATATCAAATAGCTAGAAACGCCTGTCCTTAAGTCCAATTTGGACACAGGGGCAAAAATGACATTTTTGGGCCAAAGCGGGGTCCACATGCGGGCCACTTTGCACCGAAGAATGTGTCAGGGTCAAAGGTCTCCAAATTCGCCAAACTTATTGTCAACAAGTCAGGAACGATGATACGAATCCAACGGAACTTCCAGAATTGGATTCCGATGAGCCGATCACAAAATTGCCCGTCAAGTGGAGCTTGTGGGGCCCACGATACGCGATTCTGTCAACGTTCTCAGAATCGAACCAAACTTGGGTCACAGGACCAGCGTATCGCTACGAGTCCGATGGCGCAAGTTTTGTTTTGATCCGACTTGTGTACACAAAGTTAGGACACATTCCAGAAAGGGCGGATACGGGATGGTGTCCGCGGATACACGTTGATTCCGGTGTGCACGCACATCCAAATCAACTTCCGTGAAATCCCACACGTCCGTATCGACGATGCGCACGTTTCGGTAAAGACCGCGTGCGACCAAGTCGTCCCGTTTGGCGGGGCGCACTCAGTTCCGGGGTGAAACAGGGCATTGTTTTTCCTGTTTTTGGATCGCGGTTTGCGATCACCACAGGACGCGATGCACCGAGCGGGTTGCACGGGCACCGAGAGGGTCATACAGCCTACGCGACGCAACTGACGGAGTCAAAAACAGAATTACGAGGAGAGAGAAACGGGTACCTGAACAGGGCTCTGTGAACTCTAAAATTCTCGTGTCCGAGGGTCTCCTTCGTGTCCTGCGTCCGTGTCCGGTACTGTTGCTGTGTCCGTGTCCACTGTTGGTCGTCCTAGGGTTAGGTTTAGAAATCAAGTGCTGCCGGGGACTCGTCGGAGGGTGACTGGGCTCGGTACGGCCTGGGAGTGGCTCGGGAGGAGGACGGCGAGGGGATTGCCGGCTTTGTGGGAGTTCGTCGAGGTCGTGATCGGGTGGAGAACGTTGCTGGCCGCGGGGAGAGACGGAAGGAGGTGGTCGGCTGCTGCGGAGTCAATCGTCGGAGGGGCTGCTGGGTGGTGCTCCAGGCGGAGCTAGGGTTTCGTCGAGGACGGCCGGGATCTGGAGAAGGCGGTGCTGCGCTAGGGCACGAATGTCGAGAAAGGCGGCTGCGGCTACGTGGAGTACGAGGAGTATTTATATGTTGCGCCGCCGGGTCAGAACAGTGTTTCTGACCCGGTTTAGGATTTGGGTTACGGTGGGTTTGGGTCCGGGTCGGGTTTGTCTCAGATCCGACCTGACCCGACCCGCGATGCTGGGTTTGGCCCGGTTTGGTCCAAGTTGGGATTGGTTTGGTTTAATTCGGTTTATTTGAAATAAACCTGGTTTGTTTCTGGGTTTAAATTGGTTTATTTATTTAATAGTTTTTAGGGCTTTAAACGGGTTTCCGGAGTCCAATAAATTCACGAAAAATTACCCTATTTCCGGTTTTCTATTTTACACCATAAAATATTATTTCTATAATATTTTAATATTAATTAACAGCAATTAAAAATCATTTAATTATCAAATACGTAGGTTTTAATTTCAGAAAATCCCGAAAAATTCCAAAAAATTATGAAAAATCCAAATTAAAATTTCTTGAAAAATCAGGGGGATTACAAACATGGAGCAAGCGAATGTTAAGTTGTGATCAATGAGATCGCCACGGGATAGTTGGTTCGAAATAAACGTTCGTCGACATAGAGTAAATCTGGCACAAAAGCGACTCAATTTCCAAAGTGGTATATATCGCGCCATGAAGTGGAGCGCGAGTTAGAAATGTTTGGAACAAGACAAGTGATAGGTTTGCTTACAACGAATGCGGTAGCATAATATTGTGTCAGCAATTGGTGTAACAGAGTTTGACTTAGGTATTCTACGATATGTTAGATTTGAGCGATCATAAAGGGACTTATATAAATGGAAGTTTCGTTGGAGAGAACAAAACGAGCAATTGTCACGACCCGCACCCGGTTTAGGGGCACGAGAGCGTGGGTACGTCCAGCCTACGCCGCAGCATCGGCGGTAGAACGCTGTCTAGGTCAAGTACTATCTAAACAATCTCACGCTAGTATCCAACTCCATAAGGAGACGTGGATAACATAAAATAAATCTAGAAATACTCAATCACAACTACAGCACGATAGGAAAAAATGAAGAAATAAAAGAATACAACACAAGTCTAATGACACAATAATCATACCTACAATCATTACTTCCAATCCCCAAGTATGTCAGAGCCAGTCTACTAAGGTCACAGTCTGGAAAAATATTTTCCAGTCAGGAAGGAGCAAAGTACATCTCTAAATAGCAGTTCTATATAAATGACATAAGCTATGTAGCAGTTCTAGATGGAAACATACCAGATGCATGTATAGGTACGAGAAATGTACAATGAGAGAAATACTATAAGTAAATGCAGGAAAAGAAACAATATGTCCATGAGCAAGAATCCTATGACTAAGTGTGTGAGTACTAGCTTTAATATGTGATCGGCTTGGGAACTTGATCAGGCTGGTTACATGTGATTAGCTATGGTTCATATAAAGTCAGGCTAACCGTTGGTTAGCTATGGTTCATATAAAGTCAGGCTAACCGTTGGTTAGCTATGGTGCATGTAGAGATCAGGCTAATCACACGTAACAGCTATGGAGCATATAAATGGTCAGGCCGCACCCGACGTGAGATGTGGGGTGAGCTATGGTGCATATAAAGTTGGGTATGATCACATATCTACACTAAAGTACTCCCCAAACCCCCGACTGGTATAGTAGATCCAATCATGGTACGCTATGGCACAGGATTCCCTAGGAAGGTAGCAAATCTCCCCGGGAATCAGTGTCTGTACATGCACAAGATATCAAGGAAACAAGTCTTGTACAAGCTACACCATAAGTAAGGAATAACATCTCATGACGAGATCCGTGTATACCAATCCGTGTAACCAATGTGTCAAGAACATGGATATTTACACTAGATACAGTGAACATAGGAGATATCATAAATTAGAAACTAATCAGAGAATGTACTCGCCTTGGGTCCTTAGCTGGTAAAACCAATGTCCTGTCCCAGAGTATCGTCTGGAGGATCCAACAGTCCTAAAATATATCAATACAACATTTGCATCAGGTGTTATACAACACAACACAAAACATCGAACTCAGGGCCGTGCCAGGTATGGCACTAGTCAACTAGGGTCATCTAGTAGGGATACGTATATAAATACACATTTACACTCAGAATATATACCAATACAAACGTATATAATTTATTTATATAAGTGTCTCTTAGTAATTGTACAAAATACTTATACGTGTATATACACTAAATAGATGTATATAAATATATATTTTTATACCAAAATACATATTTGTATAAATATATATCAATCAAATATTTATATATATGTATATTAACAATCAAAGAATGTACATAATGCCACACTTCTCAAGGTGATCCCAAATGAATTAGCAGTTAGTTCTAATGAGTCCGGAGTAGTCCAAATAGCTAAAAATGATATAAAGAAATTCAAAATCAGAATTTTGGCACGATAATCGAGATGTAGGTTCCGGGTCAACAATGGCCCGCCAAGAGACAAAAACACAAATTAACTAAGCTCTTAAAAAAATAGTAACAAGTTATGCTTTGGAAAAAGGGTTGGTCAAGTTATTATGAAATATTATAAAATCTATTTTCAAAAATCTATTTAATCAAATACCCAATATATAACCAAATCAAAAATTAATCTGTTTAAATCGATAATTTATTTTTTATAAAAAATATATAAATTCTTTTTATTAACCCAAATTATTATATAACTGAAACTATGTTAATTATAATAAAATAACTAACTATGTTATAACAAGCATCTCAAAAACGATGCTATAGCTATAATATTATTAGGAACCCAATTTTAATTATATTTTACAAAGTTCTATCAAAAGATTATTCTGTAGTTAGTCATCTAAATTAATATAACATAGCTACTTTATAAACATAACTAATCTGTGTATAACTATTAGGCTCTTAACTCTACAGTACAACCGAAAGAGGGAGGCTCACATTGGTGGTTCAATCGGTGGAGACAGCGCCAAGGGTGGTCGTCGGTCGGAGCCAACGGAGCAGACGATTATCGTCGCGAAATCCACCACGACGACGGGTTCGGCACAGAGGACACCAACAGTGGAGGATGGTACGACATCTAGATCTGAAGTCGATGGCGTCAGATCCGAGGATGGCGGTGGATCACCGTGACTTCGGGAGGGAGGAGCCGGCTCGAGTGGATGAGAAGGTAGATGGTGGTGGAGGTGATGATTCTGCTCGATGGGGGTCAGTTCGACGCGAGGGAGGAGGAGCTCCAGCGTCGAGGTGGTGATGCACGGCAGCGGGCCGGCGGGGATGTGCAGTGGGGTGCTGCCGGAGTGCCGGAGTTGCAGTCGGCTGTAGTCGGGGCCGCTTCGGGTGAACAGCGGGTAGTCGTTGGTGCAGACGTCGGTCGCTCGGCTCTGGCCGGAGCTCACAGCAGCGGGGATGGGCTTCGAACGGAGGGAGGAGATGAGGGAGAGCCGCCGGAGTGTGGCCGGGTGGCCGGAGTACAGGATTGGCTGATCAGTGGTGATGGGCAGTGGAGGGCTCGAGGACTGGGCTGCCGGAGCACCTCCGGACGCGTCGAGGCAGCGGCCAGCGCGGTCGAGCAGCAGGCCAGCGGCTTCAGGCTTGGCCGCCGGAGTGCAGAAGCCCGCCGGAAACTGAACAGTATGGGGGGAGGGATGATGAATAGTGTTCCCCCCCCTCTATCTAATTTAAATTTGAAGAAGGAAGAAGAAGAAGAAAATAGAAGAAGAAAGGAAAGAGAAGAAGAAAGGAAAAGAATTTTCATACGTTGGAGATGGAGGCTTGGAGGAGAGAGAGAGAGAGGTGGGGGCTTGCTTGGGGATTAGGGTTTTTCTAGGGAAATGGGTTGATGTGACATTATATAGGGAAGAGGGTTGTGCATCTAATGGTGAGGATGCACCCAATTAAATGGGTGGTCCAGATTAAACATGAAGGAAATTTCATGTGGGGGAAAAATGCAATTTGGTCCACAAATAATTAACCTTTCCATTTGGTCTTGGACAATGGGGTGATGACACCTACAATTGAATAATTGCAACTTAGCCCCTTAAATTCGGGAAATTGCACAAATACATAAAATGACGCAAATTTGGCAGACGATTCGGGGTCCGGTGTTTTGTAGGGTCAGGGGGCACTGTAAGACTGGTACGGGCTCAATTAGCAGGGCACTAGAATTAATTTGGGATTTACGGAATCAGATAAAATGGTATCCTCAAATTAATTAGAAATAAATGCAAGTTGTGTTCAACAATTAATTAGGAGTACATGGGACCAAAATCAGGTCAGGTCATCAATACCAATAATGAAGAAGGCTCAGAACAGGATATTACCCTAATTTGGGCCGCACGAAAAATAGATCAAGATTGTCTCCAATTTTCGATTGGAACACCCAACGATACAAAATAGGAATTTAAAAATAAACGTCCGCGACGATTTTTGTGCGGCTAGAAATAATGTACAGAGAGCATAATTATGAGTTGCAAAAATAGCAGAATGGAAGGCGGGCATGTCTAGGGCAAGATTGTGAAATTTGTTGGAAGACAAAGGTCAGGGTAGCGTCCCAAATATTGAAGCAAAGGCAATGCGCAATAATAAATTAAAATATGGTAATTAATTACAAACTCCAAGAATTAAATTCTAGATAAAAATAAGTAAATACAGAATTCTATAATTCGGACAGATGTTCATCTACTGGCTTCTAGGTCAAGTCTGCTAGTTCAAAATAAATGGACACAGCATATAATTATATTTAAATTACACATCACGCATTTATTTAAATCAAATATATCTATCACGCAATTACTTAATTATAATTACAATAATATTAAATATTATTAATAGTCGAAAATACCCCTGTTTTCGGAATGTGGTAGTGACAAGTCTACCCACCTTAAAAGAATTTCGTCCTCGAAATTTGAAGTCCTCATAGTAGTGTTTACTCAAACACATTATTATTTTCCATAAATAGTGAAACTCAACAACCCACATAATCCTGAAATAGTCCACCTTGTCATTTCGCAATTTTCAAAATTTTTGAAATTACTATATTCCTGAAATGTCCTCAATTAAAAATCAGTTTCCATTTCCTCACAATTTCGACGAATTTAAATTTAAAAATATTTATACTCGGAATTTGATATCTGTTCCTCAAATTTAATTTCAATCAATGTATTTGAATCTCGTCCCAAAAGTCTGAATCCAAACAATAATCCATCAATGATCTAATTATTCAGTTTCCTCCTTTCCTCAAATACTTAACAATGCGATACTTATGGATCCTTCAATGTAATGTCCGCAATTATAAATTTTTTAAATTACTATCTTGCAATCAAACACATAATGATAATTTTCCAAATTTTCCTCAAATTTTCAATGATAAATTATATCATAGCCAACCTTCCTAAAATTAATAATCATCAATTCTGCCATGTGAAATTTTAATCCTTTATTTAAATTAATGTTTATCCTCAAATTTCAATCATACCTCGATCTTCGTAATTATCAAGGATCCATCAATTTTGTTATATTACTCATTAACTCTTTATTTAAATGAATGCTTATCCTTAAATTTTTAATCAGCTAGTCCCTTTCGTCCAGTCATAACCTTTTCAAAATCTTTGCTATGGTCTAAACCCCAATGATCGTGGTTTTAAGAAAAAATTTACCTACAGCCATGCAATTTAAGAAAATATATAGGTCATGTATCTTTTGTCATGGTATTTCAGTCTCTGTTAGGGTGCACTACTAGCTATATTCTAACAAGAAAATCATGAATACGAACTACAGCACTAGGGAAATCAATCAATCAAAAGACGGGAACATTAGGAAAAAGAACCTGCTACCATATTACTTGTAGTATCTACTATCTCTAACAAACACTTAACTCTAGCACATTCACTAACTAATTCCTATTCATGTACACTGGTACCCATATCAACTAGTCATTTATCCACAAGATCCATGAATATATCCATGTGCACACACATGTCTATTAACACCTAAATCTGATGCCAAGAACCTCTAACACGATTATAGGTCAATTGGTGCATGTAAAGTTGATACCTCTATCTCTTGAGGTACCCCTGTTCTACTTCAGTACACCCACTGCTAGTTCTCGTTCCTACTACAATTGTTCATACTAGTCGTTCTTATCACTCAAATATACGTCAAGTGCAACACCATACTAAATACTGCTCTTTCCAATACAACTTTAGATGGACACCCTAGTCAGTCTGTGGTGCCATCTCGATCATGCTCAAATCACCCGATCCTTACACATGTATATCCTCTACTCATATATTAATATTCATATCTCTCATCTACCATAGAATTAATCCTCAAAATAATCGTCAAGGTTTAACTTCTCGATCAACTTAAAATAAACTGTATATACTTCCTCAAAATCAGATACTCAACATCGAAATAAAATTTAATCACTCCAAAAAAAAATCTTTGTAGCCTTAACCACGTTTATTGAATTCATATTTGAAATCCTCACAATTTAATGACGTAATCTCAACTCCTCAATTATTCTAAAGATAAAATTTTATTTCCACTTTTTAATTCATAAATCCACAAATATACATATAAGTGCTCACGGTCTCTAATACTCGAGGTGCATTCAATACCTCTATTGTCTACAACTGTGTACTAAATTGTACTGCCCGAATCACTTGTACTATTACCTCCAATGATCAAGGTTATCATCACATGTTTTTTCTTCCATGATTTTCAATCTATATTAACTGGTATATCATCCGATTATCATCACGCAGAGTGCTTACTGTTTTGAGCGTCATTCTCGACTAACCCTCGAAATAGAACCATTATCACTCTTGGTATTATATCACTAGCTTCATTAATGGATCATCTCTTCAAGCTCATTATAACTCATGATTACATGTATCTTCTATAACACTCATGTTTCTTTACTCTCATGGGCAAGTATATGGTTCTCATCTCAATTGATGTATATGTATTTTCCTTTAACCTTTTATAGTTTGTTAAACTAATCTGTGATACGCTTCACCATTTTCCTTTCCAATTCCGATATTTCTCTACTCATGACACCTCATTAACTCTTTATGCGTATATATTTCCTTACCTGTAACACTTCCGATATTAATCATCAAATTGAACATCATGCTCCATAAATCCTTAACATAATTCCTGGATACTTAATTGTTTACATAAATCACTCAATTCCATAATCATGATTATCCAGGACGGGTAATTGGCTCTGATACTAACTCTGAGAACTATCACCGATACTCTATACTCTCCTTAACTCTCAGTCTCTAATGACACTACTCCTAGAATCATTGGTACAAGGTACTATGCTAAGGGCTAACTCTAGATTAAAGCCTACTGCTCACATGTCCAACTAAGAAATACTTACAACTCACTAGCAACACAGTCAATACTAATACAAGACACAAACAAAATTTCAAGCCACTAATTATCATACTTAGCAAGAAATCCTCAAGGAATAGGAGCTCAAAGACTGAATTGAGGACAGAGGGTATCCTTACTGCTAGTAAAGAAAGAAGCGGTGGAACAAAGTCCTGGATTAACAGAAATAGATAAGGCTTGAGATGATATTTTAAGAACCAATTTAGGATACAACCTGATAATCATACACGTCTGTCTGAAATCATGACACTCAGAATCCTCGCCACGCCAGTAAGCATAGAGGCGATAACGACAGGTTTCGTAACTAAGGTATGCAACTCTATAATCATGTCATCTAGAATCCTCGCCACGCCAACCGGTATGGCTGCGAGAGACCCTAAGTTTCATAACTACAGTATGTACACCCAAGTCAGGTTCCTACGTTCTCGTCACCACAGCTAATATGGCTGCGATAAACTCCAGGGTCCATAACCAAAGTAGACGTTTTACCTTTCTCACTGTCCTCATCAAAATATGTTATCAGATGATACCGTAAATTTAGCCCGTAAAATTCATCTCGATATGAAATCAACTCAACAACGATACCAAGAATTAAATTTAACAACTGGTCAACAAGAATCAAACTCAACAATGATACCAAGATTTTAATTTAATAACTTATCAACAAGAATCAAGTTCAGTGACAACAAGCGAGAGCGGACGGAAACAAGGAAAGATTTAAATTGAAAATAAGATTCTCATGGGGTCATCCCAGGAATCTCTCAAGAATTTGTGATTGAGTATCCTCTCTGATCCTAGTATCCTATGTCCTAGTTCCTATCGCAGGCACGCAGTAGTACAACTATGATGTCGCACTACCACGACATCGCACAACTAGCGAAGTCGACCTGCATGGGCCACCACTAAAACGTGTCACGACCCGCACCCGGTTTAGGGGCACGAGAGCGTGGGTACGTCCAGCCTACGCCGCAGCATCGGCGGTAGAACGCTGTCTAGGTCAAGTACTATCTAAACAATCTCACGCTAGTATCCAACTCCATAAGGAGACGTGGATAACATAAAATAAATCTAGAAATACTCAATCACAACTACAGCACGATAGGAAAAAATGAAGAAATAAAAGAATACAACACAAGTCTAATGACACAATAATCATACCTGCAATCATTACTTCCAATCCCCAAGTATGTCAGAGCCAGTCTACTAAGGTCACAGTCTGGAAAAATATTTTCCAGTCAGGAAGGAGCAAAGTACATCTCTAAATAGCAGTTCTATATAAATGACATAAGCTATGTAGCAGTTCTAGATGGAAACATACCAGATGCATGTATAGGTACGAGAAATGTACAATGAGAGAAATACTGGAAATACTGTAAGTAAATGCAGGAAAAGAAACAATATGTCCATGAGCAAGAATCCTATGACTAAGTGTGTGAGTACTAGCTTTAATATGTGATCGGCTTGGGAACTTGATCAGGCTGGTTACATGTGATTAGCTATGGTTCATATAAAGTCAGGCTAACCGTTGGTTAGCTATGGTTCATATAAAGTCAGGCTAACCGTTGGTTAGCTATGGTGCATGTAGAGATCAGGCTAATCACACGTAACAGCTATGGAGCATATAAATGGTCAGGCCGCACCCGACGTGAGATGTGGGGTGAGCTATGGTGCATATAAAGTTGGGTATGATCACATATCTACACTAAAGTACTCCCCAAACCCCCGACTGGTATAGTAGATCCAATCATGGTACGCTATGGCACAGGATTCCCTAGGAAGGTAGCAAATCTCCCCGGGAATCAGTGTCTGTACATGCACAAGATATCAAGGAAACAAGTCTTGTACAAGCTATACCATAAATAAGGAATAATATCTCATGACGAGATCCGTGTATACCAATCCGTGTAACCAATGTGTCAAGAACATGGATATTTACACTAGATACAGTGAACATAGGAGATATCATAAATTAGAAACTAATCAGAGAATGTACTCGCCTTGGGTCCTTAGCTGGTAAAACCAATGTCCTGTCCCAGAGTATCGTCTGGAGGATCCAACAGTCCTAAAATATATCAATACAACATTTGCATCAGGTGTTATACAACACAACACAAAACATCGAACTCAGGGCCGTGCCAGGTATGGCACTAGTCAACTAGGGTCATCTAGTAGGGATACGTATATAAATACACATTTACACTCAGAATATATACCAATACAAACGTATATAATTTATTTATATAAGTGTCTCTTAGTAATTGTACAAAATACTTATACGTGTATATACACTAAATAGATGTATATAAATATATATTTTTATACCAAAATACATATTTGTATATATATATATCAATCAAATATTTATATATATGTATATTAACAATCAAAGAATGTACATAATGCCACACTTCTCAAGGTGATCCCAAATGAATTAGCAGTTAGTTCTAATGAGTCCGGAGTAGTCCAAATAGCTAAAAATGATATAAAGAAATTCAAAATCAGAATTTTGGCACGATAATCGAGATGTAGGTTCCGGGTCAACAATGGCCCGCCAAGAGACAAAAACACAAATTAACTAAGCTCTTAAAAAAATAGTAACAAGTTATGCTTTGGAAAAAGGGTTGGTCAAGTTATTATGAAATATTATAAAATCTATTTTCAAAAATCTATTTAATCAAATACCCAATATATAACCAAATCAAAAATTAATCTGTTTAAATCGATAATTTATTTTTTATAAAAAATATATAAATTCTTTTTATTAACCCAAATTATTATATAACTGAAACTATGTTAATTATAATAAAATAACTAACTATGTTATAACAAGCATCTCAAAAACGATGCTATAGCTATAATATTATTAGGAACCCAATTTTAATTATATTTTACAAAGTTCTATCAAAAGATTATTCTGTAGTTAGTCATCTAAATTAATATAACATAGCTACTTTATAAACATAACTAATCTGTGTATAACTATTAGGCTCTTAACTCTACAGTACAACCGAAAGAGGGAGGCTCACATTGGTGGTTCAATCGGTGGAAACAGCGCCAAGGGTGGTCGTCGGTCGGAGCCAACGGAGCAGACGATTATCGTCGCGAAATCCACCACGACGACGGGTTCGGCACAGAGGACGCCAACAGTGGAGGATGGTACGACATCTAGATCTGAAGTCGATGGCGTCAGATCCGAGGATGGCGGTGGATCACCGTGACTTCGGGAGGGAGGAGCCGGCTCGAGTGGATGAGAAGGTAGATGGTGGTGGAGGTGATGATTCTGCTCGATGGGGGTCAGTTCGACGCGAGGGAGGAGGAGCTCCAGCGTCGAGGTGGTGATGCACGGCAGCGGGCCGGCGGGGATGTGCAGTGGGGTGCTGCCGGAGTGCCGGAGTTGCAGTCGGCTGTAGTCGGGGCCGCTTCGGGTGAACAGCGGGTAGTCGTTGGTGCAGACGTCGGTCGCTCGGCTCTGGCCGGAGCTCACAGCAGCGGGGATGGGCTTCGAACGGAGGGAGGAGATGAGGGAGAGCCGCCGGAGTGTGGCCGGGTGGCCGGAGTACAGGATTGGCTGATCAGTGGTGATGGGCAGTGGAGGGCTCGAGGACTGGGCTGCCGGAGCACCTCCGGACGCGTCGAGGCAGCGGCCAGCGCGGTCGAGCAGCAGGCCAGCGGCTTCAGGCTTGGCCGCCGGAGTGCAGAAGCCCGCCGGAAACTGAACAGTATGGGGGGAGGGATGATGAATAGTGTTCCCCCCCCTCTATCTAATTTAAATTTAAAGAAGGAAGAAGAAGAAGAAAATAGAAGAAGAAAGGAAAGAGAAGAAGAAAGGAAAAGAATTTTCATACGTTGGAGATGGAGGCTTGGAGGAGAGAGAGAGAGAGGTGGGGGCTTGCTTGGGGATTAGGGTTTTTCTAGGGAAATGGGTTGATGTGACATTATATAGGGAAGAGGGTTGTGCATCTAATGGTGAGGATGCACCCAATTAAATGGGTGGTCCAGATTAAACATAAAGGAAATTTCATGTGGGAGAAAAATGCAATTTGGTCCACAAATAATTAACCTTTCCATTTGGTCTTGGACAATGGGGTGATGACACCTACAATTGAATAATTGCAACTTAGCCCCTTAAATTCGGGAAATTGCACAAATACATAAAATGACGCAAATTTGGCAGACGATTCGGGGTCCGGTGTTTTGTAGGGTCAGGGGGCACTGTAAGACTGGTACGGGCTCAATTAGCAGGGCACTAGAATTAATTTGGGATTTACGGAATCAGATAAAATGGTATCCTCAAATTAATTAGAAATAAATGCAAGTTGTGTTCAACAATTAATTAGGAGTACATGGGACCAAAATTAGGTCAGGTCATCAATACCAATAATGAAGAAGACTCAGAACAGGATATTACCCTAATTTGGGCCGCACGAAAAATAGGTCAAGATTGTCTCCAATTTTCGATTGGAACACCCAACGATACAAAATAGGAATTTAAAAATAAACGTCCACGACGATTTTTGTGCGGCTAGAAATAATGTACAGAGAGCATAATTATGAGTTGTAAAAATAGCAGAATGGAAGGCGGGCATGTCTAGGGCAAGATTGTGAAATTTGTTGGAAGACAAAGGTCAGGGTAGCGTCCCAAATATTGAAGCAAAGGCAATGCGCAATAATAAATTAAAATATGGTAATTAATTACAAACTCCAAGAATTAAATTCTAGATAAAAATAAGTAAATACAGAATTCTATAATTCGGACAGATGTTCATCTACTGGCTTCTAGGTCAAGTCTGCTAGTTCAAAATAAATGGACACAGCATATAATTATATTTAAATTACACATCACGCATTTATTTAAATCAAATATATCTATCACGCAATTACTTAATTATAATTACAATAATATTAAATATTATTAATAGTCGAAAATACCCCTGTTTTCGGAATGTGGTAGTGACAGCAATGGAACGAGTATTTAGAATTCGAAGGGTTGAGGAGAACAAAGTATTGTATATCATATGAGATTGATCAGACGGAAAGCTGAATATCTGAGTTTCACTAGTGCAATTTGGAAGTCAGGTGGAGCATTCATTGATGCAAAAAGAGTTAAGCACAAGGAACAAATAGTTGGTGCATTAGTGCACGAGCAATGGGCGTATTGAAGAGTAGCGAGCACGAACTATGGATTTTGGTAACGTTAAAGGAACACGTTCGGTTTTGAAGGAGCAATGCAATTAAGCCGCACCAGAACTTGAAGGATTATGGATGTCAGTGCTCAGAAATTTTGACTCAAAGTTAGCGGATGCAGAGTTAGCGAAATGGTGCAACAATGGTAGACGGGTTCTCCGGAAGACGTAAACGAGCGTGATGCGAGTCTAGTCGATGTTGAGTCATATAGGAAGTTAACACTTAAAGTATTGAGACGGATGTGGCACAACGAGATGATTAAAAGTAAAAGTAAAAGTAATAGCGCATTTGAGATTCGTGTACAAGTCATCGAGAGTGTATGGACACAATGGAACACAGAGAGATCATGATAGTGCTTAGGAATGGAACGAGAACCAGGATCATGGCGGATGGACCTTTGAAGATAGCGGAACAAGAAGGCGACATTGAAGCAAATTACTGTACCGCTCGAGCGAGTTGGACGTGCAATACCGAAGCATATCGTATGTATAAGAAATGGAGCAAGCTATGGGTTCAGAAAATCGTTGCAAGTAATAGTGCGAGAAAGTCGAGCAAGTCAGTTCGAGATTTTAATGGATTCAGGGAAGAACGACGGAGTTATAGAAGACAGTTTTAACGAGCGTAGCTCGTCGATTTGTGGCATGAATAGATAGTCAGACTCTATGTGGTTATGCAGTGTTTGGTTGACAGATACGTCAGAGGTAGTGCATGAAGTTCTCGGATTTGGATTTATAGAGGAGATATAGCATAAGTAACTATCCATCGTGATGACTTATAATTATCGAGCGTAGCTTCTGGACAGCTAACCCTAGAGACTTGACTGCCAAATCGAAATGAATATTGTAAACCATAGAATGACCCATGCGATGGCGCATTTGGGAATATGTCGATGGGGTATATTGAGTTATGAAGCCCCTTATAACGTATGCTCTTCCTTCCCAGTTAACCTCTTTGAACCCCTGGAAAGCAAAAACCAAAAAAGTAAGAAATAGCACAACAAACAAAACTCGCGCTTCAGCCGCTTAGAAAAAGAAGACGGGATCTCCATCACTAAGAGTACTAAGCAAGAATAAAATGAACCCTCATAAAAAGCTATAAGATATTTTACATCAAATCGCGTGCAACAAAAAGAGAGGGATGGTACACACTATCCAAACTGTAAGAAAAATCAATCAAAGGCGGTAGATGACAGGTCAAGACTACTAAGATCTTCCGTCGTTGTGCTCTTTCCATGCAGGATCAATCAGGATTAACTGCGATGCTGGACTCTATAATGAAAGAGATCGAAACCCCTTTCTTTCAGTTTACATGGGAAATAATTTGGCTTGAACCTTACTTGATTTGGCCCTAATGTCAGGGACACTGATCTAAGGTCACCATCATGGTGTAGACAATTATCCCATGCTATACATAGCCTTGCTTTACTTTTGAACTTCTAAGCGTTGAGCTCCACTACAAATAGGAGAGTTGATTCATTTCTGTTGGTCACACTCTGCAGAAAATATTATGTGAATCTAAGCTTCACAATCGGGAGTTCTTTTTTCGCTAACAGTGATTCCGAAATTGGATTTCCTTCATGGGGAACTCTCAGAAGAAGTGTATATGACAGGACCTCCCAGTTTTGTAGCTCAGGGGAAGGAAATGTTTGCCGCTTGAAGAAAGCAATTGTTGGGCATATTGAAGATAGGTCTCAGCATCTGAGTGTTGGATTTGAGAGATCGTTGGGATAGCCTTCAGCTGAAGATGCAGCTAGAAGATCAAAGTGATGGTAAAAAGGGCCTAAGTCAACTGATGAGATTCAAAGTCACAGATTTTTCAAGATGATATCGCCTCTTACTCGTCATGCCCCAGAAGGGAATATCATTCTTACGAATTTACGACTATGTATCTACCTTCAAGAAGTTAAAGCCGTGACTCATTTCAAATCAAATCATTCCACTACCGGAAGGGACATATGTGCCTCAGATCTACAAGATAAAATCAGACTTGGTTTGTGGTACGTACTCATACAGAGGGTGAAGGTGATATCCAGGTGCTTCGAGGCAGTGGGAGCAGCGCGAAGAACTATTCCATGCGAGACCTACGAATTATGGCGAGTGTGTCCGTATTAAAATCATGGTGACACTACCTATGGTGTGACATCAAAATCTTCATGGATCACATGAACCCCAATATAGATGTTCACCCAAAGAAAAATTGAGATTGAAGCAGAGGTGTTGGGCCAAACTGATCTAAGAGTATAGTGCGATGTTGGATAAGTCACTTAGCTGGGGTAGTATCAGATGTGATGATCGTTCGGAGCATAAAGATATTTTAAGATAGTATGTGTGGAACATGGTGTGCTTGAAGTCAAGCTAGAGATTGGTTAATTGAGCTCGGCGATGCAAGTATGGATTCAGAAATAGTTGGATAATAGGGCCTTGCAAATTACTCGTTTCACTTGGACGCGTAAGGACTTGAAGCGTGTGTGGTTTGGGCTATCGATAGAGAATGGCTTGAGTAGGAACAAGAATTGAATTAGGTCAGGTGAAGAGATAGGCAATAGAGGATCATCGTTTTGAGAATAGCGCGTGCGATGAGTTGTGGGATGAAAGTTAGGATTAGTTCAGTCGAGAGGGAAGCGATGAATGTCTCGGATATTAAGATACCCTTGTAACTTGTCCAAATTCGCTATCGCTAAGCTCGGCTGAAATACATGTATTTTGGGGATACCTTAAATATGTGTATAATTCAAACTAAGCGATATGTTGAATTCGAATTCAGCTGCAAGAAGGATGTAGGAATATGGAATTTATGTAAGCGTTCCGCGTGAAGCGAAGATAATGAGTATGGATCAGTGAAGTATGAGTTACATGGGCAGAGTTTATGAAATGGTCAAGCGATATACAAGAAAAGAATGGGTGCTGGTATGGTTCAAGGACGAACATTATTTCTAAGATGTATATTATGTAATGTCCCGCACCCGCACGGTGTATTACGCTGAGTCGGATTGAAATAAGACAAATGTTTGGTTGCATTTTATTAAGTTGAATTTGAGAGCAAGTATTGATTCGAGTTGTTTTTCTTGTACAGATCGTGTGCGGAGTTCAGTGGGATCAGAGAAGCACCTCGCACGGGCTGAGGCATGGGCGTCGTGCAATGGAATAAGTATATTTATTTGGAGCAAGTGCAGAGATAGCAGATTGGAGCGATAATGCCGTCTTTCTTTGTAACGACCCGCTCTGCATCAATGCGGATAGCCGATTCAAACGACACAAGTGCGATGACCCGACCCACTTTGATCAGCGAGAAGACTCGTTTAAGGCAAATGATTCTAGACTTGGACCTTCAGAAGTTCGGACTTAGACTTTTAATGGCTCGCTCGGAGTATCGCTCGACCGAGGCAAATTATCGCTAAGGTGGGTGGCTACGATGAACCTATCTTTGCTTAGCCTGCGCACTTAAAAAATATGGTTGATATATGCTAGTCAATAGACGAATTACACCTTGCATGATAATAAAGAATACCACACACCTAGCTAAGAAAATAATCCCATCTTATATATATCTTTGCATAGAACGTGGAAGTAGATCGGTTGAACGGAATGATAGTCTCGTTTTACAGTTCTTATAACCTCACCCTCGTAGCGTTACTTTTGTTCCTTATATGTTCCTTCAAGCATATTGTTCTATATGTCTTGAAATGCTCGTAAGATAGATATTGCCTTGATATAGAAGCACAATACAAATCATGGTCCACTTACCTGTGGCAGAAAGATTATCAAAATAGTCATTCCAAGCCAAATAATGGAAACATGGAAATTCTTCGGGACCGTTAGGTCACCAAGACAACTTCCAAAATGGGAGTTGCAATAAGTAGTAAAATATCAGCATAAATGGTGCATTGAATAGAATACACCAGATCATGAGATTTCTGAATGAGTATATGCATTCGTACTGTGTCAAGTAGTTATGTTCATTCAAGGCCTTAAAATGTTGCATATAATAAAAGCGTAGTATTGATCGTCAATGGTCATGGACAACCTGTGCACGTGCTTTTGGTTCCTGCGGACAGTACACTGGTCGCACCGGGCCGATCCGAACCGGTCAAGAACATTCAGATAATCATTTGCTTCGGATGGGAAGGTGTGCAGCGGGGCTCGCTACCTGCATTGCATGACATTCCCGTGTTGAGACTATAACTTGTCCATGGCGGCTCGTCAGGTCATAAGACCAATTATGTATCATTAAGTATATTTCATACGTGGCATAAATCCGCGTATGGGCTCGTATGCAGTTATGGCAAGTAGCGGATGTAAGACGCACTCTGCATGCAGATCATTAATTGAATCAAGTAATCTGAAGCTTTGAACACATTTGAAATAGTCTGAGTATAACATGCCTATATAAGTATAAAATGCCTGTGTAAAATAAGTATAAGACATCTGAGAAATTTGTACGGCCTGAGTATAACACATTGCACAACCTGAGTCACAAAGCAATATGAGTATAGTAATTTGTGTATATCGTGCACCTGATTTAGAAATACGCTCGTAGCATACATGTGTTCGTTATGCGATCTTGGAATTTCTATATATATATATATATATATATATTCGTGCTTGGTTTAATTTGGTTTTATACTTGGACAGGGACGGACAAATGGTAAGTTGGTAAGTATCACCGTGTTTCCCATATATCGTACGACGCACTCCCACATGAGTTAGGATTTGTATCTTATCCCATAAAATTGATCCTAAGAAAAGGCTAGAAAGATAACTTAATAGTTGGTGCACAGAACTAATATAACCGGTTGGATTTGTCTAGCGGGCGAGAAGCCTCTCCACGATGCATTCATGTACTGATAACCCACCAGAATGTTCCCTCGTTCGGTACAGAATGTTCCCTCGTGCGCGCTAAGACGTAGAGTTCGCTCTGGAGCCTTGGAGTATTGCGTTCGAAGCTGGAGCACATATACAGGACATAATGTTGGAACATCGCCTATGCATCATCCCAAGTTGTAAGCCGCTTGGCACGCCTTTATTGTTTGAGAGAGAGAGAGCTTGAGCGACTTGTAATCTCGGCCTAACGCTGCTTGTAACCTTATTCATTATCAATAAAGATATTATTTATGTATCATACTTGTTTTTATTCTATGCTTCCGCTATATCGACTTGGTGAACTAGTTATCAACGGCCGTTTCGATATTTGCCTCGCCCGGGCGCAACTCCAGGCTCGTACGATATTACGTTCCGATGGAAATGATCGTCCTGCGGGAGCGCTGGCGCAGTGATTCGCGTCTAGCGAGGAAGACCGATTCCTGTAGGAGATCGGGACGTGACATATTGGTATCAGAGAATGGCTTTACGTCCTTGGACTTCTTATTGATTCTCTCAGTTTTGAAAGCTCGTTCATGGGTTATGTTACAAATGCTCTTTCTTATTATCCAACGGGATATTCCATATAATGAGTCTAAATATTTTCGAAAGTGCATATGATGATATAATTTCTTATACAAAATTGTGAATCGAAGGCCTTTGTGCGAACCTGTGTCAGAGTTCATAGGAATAGACTCGTGTTAGAATATGCAAGTTATATGTGAACCCGAATACCTATACGTGAACACCAAGCGAGTTAGTGTGTGAGACAGAATATCGTTCGGACAGTTAGCTATGCATACAGCCTCCCGGCTAAGTTGCGTGGGTATCGCAGGATAAGACCCTTAGGTGCGAGCAAGTTGCGAACAAGATTGGGATATCATCCAGGTAAGGATAAGTCAGACTTAGAATGGCTATCGATAGAAACGTTATCGGACTATCGCTAAGGAGAATCTTGGGAGTCATGCCTGGATTTTGATATATAGTTCAGACAGTTATTCATATCGATAAGTCATAACTCAAGTGTAGTTTGTATGAAGGACTATCGATAGAGGGGTATAAGATATTAAGATTATTAAGGTGACACATAGGGATTGCACAGGAGTTCTAAGGAACGATCTAGAGAGATTGATGCGAACACGATTGAAAATTTACTTGAGTAACTCAATTTATGAGTGGTGTATACGATAACTCCGGAACGAATAAGCGATTTGATGATTCGTAGAATATGGCTCGAACCTTGAGTGGTGTATTGATCATCTTAGAAATATTCGAGCGAATCAAGGATTTTGGAATAACAAACGGGTCTAGCAGCAAGCGACGTAATTGTGCGAAGCCTTAGTATAAATATCGCCTAACAAGTAATCAAATTCGAAAGAATCGTGCGATATTTTATTCAAACAAGTTAGAATGTGTTGAACAAGTGATAAGGCTTATATCGAATAGGGATTCAAGGTAATAAAATTAATACCTTGGTTAAGAAAAACTTAGTAAATCGTACGAGCGATTTCGAATTGAATCAAATAAATTAAAAATTGAGTTTGAAATGGAATAATCTAGGATACGATCAGAGTATAGCGCAGTGGAAGATAGCGTGCATCAAAAATATGGATTTAGTAGGATATCTCTCGATAGAATTTTAGCCTGAATATGAATGTTATGGTTTCAAATTTGGATGACTAATACGATATCGACAAGTAGAAGATAGCAAGGATTGATATAAGTTACAAAATCTTGGTTCAATGATTGAGGTTGGCGATAACAGATTTAATCTTAACCTGGACGAACGATCTAAAATCTAGTTCGAATGGTAATACTCGACATCGGGCCTAAATGAGAACGATTATCTCGCGGGAGCGCTGGTGTGGTGATTTCACGTCTGGGAGATGATCGAACTCGCGGGAACATGTTCGAAGATTTTACAAATGAACTCGATGAATGAAATGTAACAAAGTTGGATAGGGTTAGGCTTGAGGATTTAAACTTAGTTGTTTGAGAAATGTTAAAAGTAAACTACAGATTGATCAAACGGTAACATTGAAGTTGGATAATTTTGCTAGACGAATTATGATCATGCTCTGGACGAACATGACTTAAAGGATATATATTTAGTATGGAGCAAAGTGTAAACGATAAGGTGTTTGTTCGTTCGATGATAACCATAACGTTTGACGTTCTTGTCTTTTACGAGTGAAACTTCATGCTTGTACATGTGTCATTCCCGGATTAAGACGGTTATCCCGCGGGAGCATTGACGTGATAATTTTACATCCAATAGGGATTATTGAACTTGTGGGAGACCAGAGCGTGGTAATTAAAGGATCGTCTTGACTTGTGGTTTGACACGATATGACGAGTTTCAGGATACAAATGAATCAAAGTATTTTGAGGAGGAGTTAGTCTAGAACATGAAGTAAGATATACTTGATAATTTTATGAACGGATACGTAGATCGTGTCGAACAAATTAGAGTTTATGATTTATATCGAAGATTTAGAATGTGATCGTGACTTGGTAGTCTAAAATTGGAAAAGAATGGATGGGTAAATTCTATCAAATATAATGGAGGAGATAGACTATACAAATTAATGGGTTTGACCAACGACGTAGATATATCATGGATTTAATTGAACGAACGTGTCTTAGGAACAATTTTGCTAAACGGACCCAGATCCGTACAAAGAACGTGTTGATGTAGATAGAATAATCTGTGCTCGATGTTTAGAAATCTGAGTGAAACGAACTTAGGTAGAATACCCCGTACCAAAGAACAATGGTTTGACCTTAGAAATTTGGGCTGAGTACCGTACAACGAATTGGCACAATGAGAACCATGAACTTGAAATGTACCTATGACCTTCTGAGCCGACCTAGCGGTTGGACAGACGACCCTATACCGAGTGAAAGAATTGTGCGACCTACTTTAGGGTATTGCTTGAACAACCGATAAAACTGGGGCAGCAAGGCTTAGAGTTAGTCTTTGGTCAATAAGTGTACACTATGTTTAAACGTGAACGAAATAGATAATAAGACTTGGATGCTAGTCGGTTGATAGGATAGATCGTGCTTAACGGTAGTGCAAATACTTGGTGGGATTGGAAATGACTTGGATTTGATTGACCCTGTTGGAAGTATCCTTGTGATTCATAAAACGAGAACCCTTGAGATTTTTGCAAAGTAGCTTGTCTGAATTCACTATCGCTAAGTTTGGTTAAATGCATATGTTCGAGGGACGCCTTGAACGTGTGTACTATCCAAGACTCAGTGATATGTTGAACTCGAGTGAAAAGACTTCACTATTGCTAAGTTGGTTGACATGTATATGTGAGAGGGACGCCTTTAATATGTGCATAATCCAGACTCGCGATATGCTGATCTCGAATGCTAGTGCAAGTGAATATGTTAGATTCGCATAGACGAGTATAACGAATTGAATAAATTTGCCTTAGCCATAGATCATCATTTATGATGGATTATAACATACTCCGCGTTAAGCGATATATGCTCCGCGCTAAGTCGTAGTAGAGACCGAGTCAGAACTTAGATTGAATGATAGTGTCATTCAATGAGGCAGACCCAGCACATACGGGACACGGAATGAGAAGCGAGTAGGAAGTTATGTTCGAACGGATCTAATGATACAGATTGATATACTTGAGTTAGATTCGATAGAATAATTTGTGCTCAGGAAGTCTCAAGGACGAGACTTGTTTTGAGTGGTGTATAATATAACAACCCGCCCTACAACAATGCGGATAGCCGATTCAAACGGCACAAGTGCAATGACATGACTCACTTTGCTCAACGAGAAGACTCATTCAAGGCAAATGATTCTAGACTTGGCCCTTCAGGAGTTCAGACTTAGACTTTCAAAGGCTCGCTCGGAGTATCGCTCGACCGAGACGAATCATCGCTAAGGTGGGTGGCTACGATGAACCTGTCTTTACTTAACATGCACACTTAAAAAATATGGTTAATATATGCTAATCGCTAGACGAATCATCCCTTGCATGCTAATAAAGAATACCATACCCCTAGCTAAGGGAATAATTCCATCTTATATATATCTTTGCATAGAACATGGAAGTAGATCGGTCGAACAAAATGGTAGGCTCGCTTTACAGTTCTTATAACCTCACCCTCATAGCGTTTCTTTTGTTCCTTATATGCTCCTTAAAGTATATTGTTTCATATGTCTTGAAATGCTCGTCAGATAGATATTGCCTCGATATAGAAGCACAACACAGATCATGGTCCACTTACCTGTGGCAGAAAGACTATCAAAATAGTCGTTCCAAGCTAAATAATGGAACCATGGAAAGTCTACACGACCGTTGGGTCACTAAGGCAAATTACAAAATGGGAGCTGCAATAAGTAGTAAAACATTAGCATAAACAGTGCATTGAATAGAACACACCAGATCATGAGATTTTTGAATGAGTATATGCATTTGCACTGAGTCAAGTAATTATGTTCATTCAAGGCCTTAAAATGTTGCATATAATAAAAGCTTAGTGTTGATCGTCAATGGTCATGGACAACCTGTGCACATGCTTATGGTTCCTGCGAACAGTGCACTGGTCGCACTGGGGCCGATCCGAACCGGTCAGAAATATTCAGATAGTCTTTTGCTTCGATTGGGAAGGCGTGTAGCGGGGCTCGCTACCCGCGTTGCATCCCATTTCCGTGCCAAGACTATAACTTGTCCATGGCGGCTTGTCAGGTCATAAGACCAATTATGTATCATTAAGAATATTTCATACATGGTGGCAACCCACGTATGGGCTCGTATGAACTTATGGCAAGTAACGAATGCACGGCGCACTCTGCGTGCAGATCGTTAATTGAACCAAGTAATATGAAGCTTTGAACACATTTGAAATAGTCTGAGTATAACATGCCTATATAAGTATAACATGCCTGTGTAAAATGAGTATAAGACATTTGAGAAATTTGTACGACCTAAGTAAAATGTATTGTACAAGCTGAGTCACAAAGCAATATGAGTATAGTAATTTGTTTATATCGTGCACCTGATTTAGAAATACGCTCGTAGCATACATGTGTTCGTTATGCGATCTTGGGATTTCTTTTATACTTGGATTAATTTGGTTTTATACTTGGATAGGGATGGACAAATGGTAAGTTGGTAAGTATCTCCTTGTTTCCCGTATAACGCAAGACGCACTTAATAGTTGGTGCACAGACTAGAAAGATTGATCCTAAGGCAAGACTAGAAAGATAACTTATGCCATAAAATTGATCCTAAGGCAAGACTAGTTAGGCTTTGTATCTTATGTCATAAAATTGATCCTAAGGCAAGACTAGAAAGATAACTTAATAGTTGGTGCACAGAACTAATATAACGTGTTGAATTTGTCGAGCGGGCGAGAAGCCTCCCCACCAGTGCATTCATGTACTGATAATCCACCAGATTTCTTGTAGGGTGCGGGAGAACCTCGTTCGCTGTAGAACATTCCCTCGTGCGCGCTAAGGCATAGAGTTCGCTCTGGAGTCTTGGAGTATTGCGTCCGGAGCTGGAGCACATATACAGGACATAATGTTGGAACATCGCCTATGTATAATCCCAAGTTGTAAGCTGCTTGACACACCTTTATTGTTTGAGAGAAAGAGAGAGAGAGAGAGAAAGAGAGAGAGAGCGACATGTAATCTCGGCCTAGTGCCGCTTGTAACCTTTTTTATTATCAATAAAGAGCTTGTTTATGTATCATACTTATGATAATTCTATGCTTCCGCTATATCGACTTGGTGAACTAGTTATCAACGGCCATTTTGGTATATGCCTCACATGGGAGCAACTCCAGGCTCGCGTGGCACCATGTCCTGATGGAAATGATCGTCCTGTGGGAGCGCTGGCGTGGTGATTCGTACCTAGCGGGGAAGATCGATTCCTGCGGGAGATAGGGGCATGACATCCTTTGTCCGATTGGGTCGGATGATTTCGAGAGTAATGTCTGCTCGCACGGTCATACCAATTGAGTAGATCGTGCTTCGTATCGGACCACAAATTCAAGAGATCGGCCTTATCGGTAAGGCAGAGTGCTAGCGGATTCAACTTGGTGAGTGAGCTCTGTCCCTTCTCCTCTACTCATTTATGTCTAATAATACGGAACACACGTAATAGTTTGAACTCTTGATCTGGAATATTGGAAATCACCGTACTATGGGTGCATAGAGTATGCGCCATTTGGTTGAATAGAATTGGTGGCTTTGAGTTGGACTTACGTTGGACAGTTAGGGCTTGAGTTGATCAGTATAGTTGGAGCATCGAGATACTTCTGCGAGTGAGCGTGCATCCGTGCACGAGTATCAAATTGGAACGCTTTGTCAAGCAAAGCGTGCAGTTGTGGTTCAAAAATGGAAAACTGCATCGGAGAGGGCATTGTGCCACTGTCGAGGCATTTTGCTATGGAGCTTTCAGAATGAGGAGTGCTGCACCAATCGGAGCACTGTATCGAGAAGCGGCATGGTACATAGTAGAGATAATTTGAGGATGATGCCTTGGATTATAAGTTGAGATATGGTGAATTGGATGGATCAGGGTGAGTATCCGTTTGTTGGGGCAAGAAGGCTCGATTCTCTTGTCATACCTACATTATTGGAGTTTTTAATTAGTCACGGACAACCTGTTGCGCACAGTGTTTGGTTTCCTCGAACGGGTTACAACGGGACACCAGGACAGTTCGTCCATGGAGGAAACATTGGTAACATGCTTTCGAAGCACGGGTATTTGCAGTTCGAGACCACCAGGCGGGTTAGCTGCTCAGCGCTGGATCGGTTCAAAATGTATTTGGATAGTCCTTTAAGGCTTAGCCAGTGACTTTCATATAGATAAGAGTTTGTTTGATTATTGCGTTCGAGTAGACGATGAGTGGCCACTTTGCCTTGGGCAAGAGTGTGCGTATATGATGATTGTATTTTTAAGGCTTGGATTGTGGCGTAGTTCAATATATTTGAGGCTTGGAATACGATGTTGTTCGATAGGTTCACGCTTGGCTTATGGGTTTCGAGTAGAACGGATTTGCCTGTTTAGTTCCTTTGAATTAATTAAACTGCTAGTGTGTTAACTTGAGTTCAATGCTTTCATGCTTAAACTGCTTTACAGCTTTTCTTAAAATGTCATGACACTACCATGAAATGAATCTAGGTTCAAGTAAAAAGATCACCATGTAAATTATATGCTTCACATATTTTCTTAGTGTCGGTTTAGACGAGTGGGTTAGCCCGCTCACTAGTACGGTTGTGTACTGACCCACATTTGTGGGCATTATTTCTTGATACGTAGGTATAACGGCTCTGCTTGGATATACGGGACATGATGTATAGAACGGTAAGTATCTTTATGAGCAAGAGGAAGAGCAAGAGCAAGAGCGTTGCAAGCCATTGTAGCATTCTCCTTTGTAGCATTTTTATTTGGACCCTTCAAGAATTTTGCTTCGTATACTCTGTTGTGTTATTGCTGGAAACAATACTTGGCTTTCGTTGCAACTTGGTTGTTTCGATTATAACCTTGACATTTGACGTCATTGCCATGTGCGAGCGCAACTCCAGGCTCGTACGACATCATGCCCCGATGAGAACGATTGTCCTGCGGGAGCGTTGGCGTGGTGATCTCACGTCCAGCGGGGACGATCGAACTTACGGGAGATTGGGGCATGACATTTGGTATCAGAGTGCCCGGTTTATTTCCTCGGACTTTTTCTTTGGATCATCACAAACTCTAAATAGCTTCCGCGTATCGTTTGGCTCTTTGTCTACTAGGTGCCATATTGGAAGTTTCATGCAGTAAGTCTATTTATTTGTTGGTTGTGTGTGCATGTTGTTCTTTATTTGCGTTAGTTTTCATAGGATTTCGATACATTCGTGTAATATCGTTTGGCATTGTTGCATTCGTGCAGCAAGTTGTATGGATTTGTTGCATCTGTACAGCAAGTTGAGAGCCGTCGTTGCGTTTGTTTGGTAGTCGTTAGGGGAGATTTATAGTTGCATCAGTTGAGCAGTTCATTTGGTAGACGAGATGGTTATGTTGGCATGTTGTCGATAGAGACATAGTAAATATATGAATATGTTGGACGAAGTTTGAGTTTTGGCTGGGAATATCAGAGGGAACGTTGCACGAGTTGCTCGTGCAGCATTTGAGTTAATTAGATATGAGTTTTTGGCTTGGAGTATCAGGAAGAGTGTTGAATGAGTTGCTCATGCAGCGAATGTGTCAAATGGTTTAAGAGAGAATTTGGAGTATCAAGAATGGAATATTGTGCAAGTTGCAACGGACTAGATCAATATAAGAGTAAGATGGTTCATGCATTGGCTGAGTTTTTTGTCAGACTTTGATTAATCAGTTGAGTTATGAACGACAAGATCATGCAGAATGGATGGTTCGAACAAATGTGGATCGATGCGGAGTAAGTATAGTGTAAGGAGTGACTTGATTCAAAGTGGTATATGGTATAGTACGTAGTGATCGAAGTTTTGGAATATTTGGATGGACAGTAATAAAATTGCCGCAACAGATGTGGATAGCGGAAATGCAAGTGGTTTGTCTGCATCGGCTGAGTTCTATTTTGGAACATGGAGCAAGCGAATGTTAAGTTGTGATCTACTTGATCGTCACGAGATAGTTGGTTCGGAATAGTCGTTTGTCGACGCAGAGTAAATCTGGTGCGAGAGCGACTAGATTTCCAAAGTGGTATATGTCGCGCCACGAAGTGGAGCGCGTGTTAGAAATGTTTCGAACAAGATAAGTGATAGGTTTGCTCGCAACGGATGAGGTAGCACGAGATTGTGTTAGCAATTGGTGTAACGAAGTTTGACTTAGGTATTCTTCGATACGTAGGATTTGAGCATCAGGAAGGGACTGGTATAAATGGAAGTTTCGTTGAAGAGAATAAAATAAGTAATGGAACGAGTATTTAGAATTCGAAGCGGTGAGACGGACCAAGTATTGTAGATCAGATGAGATCGATCAGACGGGAAGCTGAATATCAGAGTTTCGCTTGTGCTATTTGGAAGTCAGGTGGAGCATTCATTTATGCAAATAGAGTTAAGCGCAAGGAACAAACAGTTGGTGCATCAGTGCACGAGCGATGGACGTATTGAAGAGTAGCGAACACGGACTATAAATTTTGGTAACGCAAAGGAACACATTAGATTTTAAAAGAGAAATGCAATTGAGCCGCACCGGAACTTGAAGGATTATGGATGTCAGTGCTCTGGAATTTTGACTCAGAGTTAGCAGATGTAGAGTTAGCGAAATGGTGCAACGATATTGGACGGGTTCTCCGGAAGACGTGAATGAGCGTGATACTAGTCTAGTCGATATTGAGTCGGATCGAAAGTTAACACTTGTAGTATCGAGATGGATGTAACGCAACAAGATGATTAAAAGTGGATGTAATAACGCATTTGAGATTGGCGTGCAAGTCATCAAGAGTGTGTGGACACATTGGAACACAAAGAGATCAAGACGATGTTAAGGAATGGAACGAGAACAAGGATCATGGTGGATGAACCTTTGAATATAGCAGAACAAGAATACGACATTGATGCAAATCACTGTGTCGCTCGAGCGAGTTGGATGTGCAGTGCCAAAGCATAGCGTATGGATAAGAAATGGAGCAAGCTATGGGTTCAGGAAATCTTTGCAAGTAACAGTGCGAGAAAGTTGAGCAAGGCGGTTCGAGATTTTGATAGATTCAAAGCAGAACGACGGAGTGATGAAAGACGGTTTCAACGAGTGAAGTTCATCAATTTTTGGCATGAATAGATAGTCAGACTCTATGTGGTTAGGCAGCGTTTGGTTGACAGATACGTCAGAGGTAGTGCATGAAGTGCTCGAATTTGGATTTAAAGAGGAGATATAGCACGGTTCGTAGTAACTGTCCATCGTGATGACTTACAATTATCGTGCGTAGCTTCGGAACAGCTAACCCTAGAGACTTGACTGCCAAATCGAAATAAATATTGTAAACCATAGAATGACCCTTGCGGAGGCATATTTGGGAATGTGTCGATAGGGAATATTGAGTGGTGTATATTGAAGATGGGTCTAGGCGTCTGAGTGTTAGATTTGAGAGATCCTTGGGATAGCCTTCAGCTGAAGATGCAGCCAAAAAATTGAAACGTTGGTGACAATGGCCTAAGTCAACTGATGAGATTCGAAGTCGCAGATTTTTGAAGATGGAACCGCCTCTGACTCGTTGTGCCCCAGAAGGAAATTACATTCATATGAATTGGCGACTGTGTATCTAGCTTCGAGAAGTTAAAGCCACGGCTCATTTCAAATCAAATCCTTGCACTACCTGTCACGACCCGCAGCCGGCATAGGGGCACGAGTAGTGAACAACGCCCAACCTATGCCGTAGCATCGGCGGTAGAACGATGTTTGGGTAAACTATCTATCTAGAAATCAAGATATAATAATGCCACCAATGAAATATGAATACTCAATCACAAATCTATAAGATGGAACAATCGCACGAATAAGATAAAAGAACTAAAGAGACAATACAACTCACAAGACAAGATAATATCCAATGAGTCATATAAAAAAATACTAATAACAAAGCTGGAGACAAATCCAGTACAAAAGATCTATCTACTTAGCTTCGAGTCCTGGGTCGTCTGTCTCAATCGGGATGAGACCCTCCTGAGCCAAAGTCTCTTGCTCTAATCTAACTACGTCCTGAGGCCCATAGTGAGTGGGGTACCACTCCTCAGTGTCATCTGAGAAAAATATATCCAGTCAAGAAAGGAGCAAAGTACATCTCTAACAACAGTTCCAATAAATGATATAAACTATATAACAATAAATAGAGAGAATATACAAGATGCAATATAAAGGTATAAGAGATATACAATAGATAAATACTGAAAATAAATACAAGAATGAGCATCATATAAATGAACAAGAAATACTACTACTAAGTGAGTGAGTACCAGCTTCAATATGTGATCGACTTGGAAACTTGTATAAGGATAATGGCCTGGTTAATCATACGTGCGGTGTATGATTAACATTATTTAAGGAACAAGACATGCACAAGGAGGGTATGATCATATATCTACACTAAATACGTCCCGCCCCCGACTGGTATAGTGGATCCAAACATGGTACGTTAGGACAAGGGATTCTCTGGAAAGTTAGCAAGTCTCCCCGAGAATCAATGTATGTACATGTACAAGAAGAACAAGGAATAAGGCTTGCATAAGATACACCATAAATACTAAGGAATAATATCTTAGGACAAGATCCGGATATACCAATCCGTGTAACTATCGTGTCAAGAAATTAATGATATCTACACTAGATACAAGAGACAGAGGATATCATGAATGAAAAACTATCAGAGAATGTACTTGCCTGAAATCCGGTGAACAGTATCAAAGATGTCCGATACGGTGCCTCGGAGACCTAAATATGGAATATTACATCAATACAAGATTTTGGAATGAAAATAAGTTAAACTAATCAAATTCTAGGTCATAAAGCCATTTCTAAGTCAAAACAGTCAAACTAGGTCAACTCTAGTTCAAACTAGTCAAACTTGGTCAAACTAGCTATTTCTAGGTTGTATGAGTCTATCTCTAGAATATTGGGTCCATACACTATGTTACTAGGCCATACTAGCTATAATAGGATACTAGGATACCAACAAAATACCGTATCATAAGATACGCAAGTTATTAGATATAAAAATACTATAATATATATATATATATATATATATATATATATATATATATAACAAAATATTAGCACTCCTGGCTAAACTAATGGTAAGTGGATACCTTGACTTTGAATCAAATACGGTATCACACCACCTACACACCCATCTTGATATACAAACTCAATACCTTGAGTATAAATCAATACCTTGACATTACCTAGGTATCACAAGGTAATACAATATCTAACATTAGCTAACTAACCAACATACCTCACAATACACTAGCATGCATTTAAACTTATAACAATACTATACTATACTAAACTAACATACTAACATACCCCTTGATATTTAATACCCGTACCCAAGATACCTCAACTCTCATTACCTTGGTGTAACTCAAGCTAATCTAGAAATAATACTAACCAATGCTAACTAGTGCTTAGCTATTTATCTCTCTCTCTCTCTCATATATATATATATATATATATATATATATATATATATATATATATATATATATATATATATATATATATATATATATGCGTAACTTACTAACAATATATAAATAACTAACTATCAATAAAAACTAACTTAGCTTATTAACTAGCTTATCCTAACTTATCAACAACTTAATCTATAAGCACTCAAACTATTGCTGCTTATTGTTACTGCTCTTGCTTATCGCTATTGTTGCTTATCGCTGCTGCTGCTGCAACTTATCGCTGCTGCTGCTGCTGTAGCTTATCGCTGTTGTTGTTGCTGTTGCTGTTTATGGCTTCTGCTGCAGCTTATCGCTGCTTCTGCTGCTACAGCTTATTGCTGCTTCTGCTGATGCAGCTTATCACTGCTTATCCGGCTACTTCTCTCTGCTTATTGGCCTGCTTATTGCCTGCTTCTCGCTGCTTCTCGCTTATAATTCCCTCCTCTAGCTTACATGCACACATCTATACACACATACACTCACTCACATATATATATATATATATATGTCACCACATACTCACACTAATGATGCACATGCACTCTCCTATTCTCCCATGACTACCAACACATCAATAAAATATAGAACATACAATAATTATAATTACAATATTATAATAGTTATAACCAAGATAATTTGAATTAAAAAGCAAAGCATCAAACACGTGGAGTGCACCGCACCTATATCACACTCAATCTATGATACACTTGCGATATGGCTCCACCACACAACCAACGTACCCCGAAGGATATGAGCAAGTCTAAAATCACAATTATGAACAACATAAAGAGCTAGCTACTCAACTACGTGTCTGTGTCAAAATGTGACATGCTCAAACCCCCATGTCAGAAGAAAATCCCCAAATCAATCTGTATCTCCAAATTATCGGGATACGGTCTACACGTATCCAATTGTGGATACGACACTAGTCACACACAACCAAACATATGTCAATGTGGTCTAATTGACCTATTGACAAACACAAGATCTGTCAATCTCGAAATTTCCCCAAAATTGATACAAAATACCACATAACTTTCTCCATAGGCCTCCTATGAACCTAATTTCAATTCCTATGGGTAGCCTTAGTATAGGGGGGCTAATGATTAAATACAAATTTAGAGTCTAATTAGAGAGAAAAAATCGAATTATACCTATTGGGAGATGGATTCCCAATGAAATTACCAAATTGAGTGTCAAGAGCCTTTAACTTGTAGATCCTTGCTCCTCCTTGTAGATCCTTGCTTCCTCCTTGTAGATCCTTGCTTTCTCCTTATTCTAATGGCCTCCAATGATGAATAGGAAAGGAATTAGGAAGAAATTTGGATAAAACTTGGTGTAGGAAAGAAGGAATTTGGAAGAGAGAAATTCTAGATCTAGATTTGGAATAAAAAATGAAGAGAGAGAGTCTCTCTCTCCTCACTCTACTAGGCTGGCCACTAACCCCTCCTCCAAGATACTATGCAATGTCCATAATACCCCTTGGGGCTTGTCTTGAAAGAATTAATTAAGGAGGGAAGGTTCTAGTCTAATTGGTTTAACTAATTAATTCATCCTCCTAATGAATGAGCTTACTATTAGGCTCAATTCTAACTAGAATTAAATGTTGGTCCAAGTATCTAATCTAAACTAGTTAGGTCTACTAACACAAGTCCAAAATTAAATACTAATATATAAAAATAAATAAATAATATAATAAACAAATTTATAATATGCACAATAGTTAATTAATTATGAAATAACCAAAATACCCTTTCCTAGAAAATGTGGTAGTGACAAGTCTAGCCCCCTTAAAATAATTTCGTCCTCAAAATTTAAAGACGAAACTACCCCCAAAAATTAAAACAGAACAGAATCAGGAAAGAACATACCTCAAGGCACAAACAAATATGTGTAACGCTCTCGCATTTTATCCTCTCTCTCTCCTAGGTAGACTCACCCGGAGAGTAGTGCCTCCATGCGATGCGTACCAAGGAAATGGTCTGGTTCCTTAGCACCTTCTCTCTACGATCCAGAATCTCAACTGGCTGCTCTGGATAGCTAAGAGTAGGGCCCACCTCTATCTCCGAGTGATCCAACACGTGACTAGGATCCGCCATGTACCATCTCAACTGTGACACGTGAAGCACGTTGTGCACTTACTCCAATGCAGGTGAAAAGTCTTGTCTGTAAGTAACTGTACCGATCCTCTCGAGAATACTGAAAGGTCCGATGAATCGCGGACTAAGCTTCCCGTCTCCATCGAAATGAATCGTGCCTCGTGTCGGATAAATCCTCAGAAACACCAAACCACCAACCTAGAACAAAACACAACCTTAAGAACTTAATCTATAACAAACAACCAATATAAAGCACAAAACAAAATCTAAAACTATACCTCAAATTTCAAAGGTCTCCGGTGGCTATCGGCTCAATACCGTTGTCTGTCCTGCGCCACTCGAAGCCTGTCTCTGATCAGCTTAACCTTCTCCGCTACATCCACAACCATCTCTGACCCTAGCAAAGCTCTCTCTCCAACATCGTCCAATGACAAGGGAGTACGACATCTCCGACCGTACAGAGTCTAAAATGGTGATATCTCTATACTAACTTGGTAGCTGTTGTTGTAAGCAAACTCTACCAAATGGAGATGAATCTAGTACACAAGTGCACAGCATATCCTCGAGAGTCAGAATGGTCCTCTTTGACTGCCCATCCGTTTGGGGTGATATGCAGTACTGAACTTGAGCTAGGTGCCCAAACTCGCCTGCAAACTCCTCCAGAAATAAGAAATAAAATGACTATCCCGATCTGAGACTATGCTGACAGGAACCCTATGTATCCTGACGATCTGCTTTACATACATCTCTGCCAGCTTCTCCGTAGACAAACCCACCTTGAAAGGCAAAAAGTGGGCCGACTTGATCAACCTGTCAACGATGACCCAAATCGCGTCTTTGCCTCCTGGAGATCATGAAAGGTCGGACAGAAAATCCATAGTAGTGTAATTCCAATTCCACTCTAGAATGGGTAATGGCTGAAGTAAACCACCTGGCCTCTGCCTCTCAGCTTTCACCTGCTGGCACACTAAGCAACTGGATACAAATTGTGCCACTTCCCTCTTCATGCCATACCACCACACACTCTCTCGCATATCCCGATAAATCTTGTTGGAACCTGGATGCATGAAATACTGAGAGCGATGCGCTTCCTGTAACACCTTCTCATACAACTCCCCACTAGGCACACATAATCTAACACCATGCCGCAAAGAACCATCCTCAGCAATGATGAAATCATCCTCCAATCCTGCTCTCACCTGAGCTCTGATGCTCCTCAGAGATACATCCCCAGATTGGGCTGCCTTGATCATGCCCATCAACTCTGAGTGTATCTGCAACCCCCATATATGCATGGCAAAACCAGGAATTACAACATCAATGCCCAAGCTCTCTAAGTCTTCCAACAAATACCGATCATGCGTCAACAATATAGCTAACGGATACCTGCTCAAGGCATCGACAACTACATTGGCTTTCCCAGGATGATACTGCAAAGATATGTAAAAATCCTTCATCAGTTCCAACCACCGACGCTGCCTCATATTCAACTCCTTCTGAATAAAAATGTACTTCAAGCTCTTGTGGTCTGTGAAGATCTCTACATGCTCTCCGTACAAATTGTATTTTTACAACTTCAAGGCAAAGATGACTGCTGCCAACTCTAAATCGTGGGTAGGATAGTTCTTCTCATGAGGACGCAATTTCTTGGATGCATAGGCAATCACTTTCCCATTATGCTGAAGAACACAACCCAGCCATTTTCCTGATGCATCACTATAAATAGTGAAACCTCCAAACCCTGATGGCAACGTCAAAATAGGAGCATACGTAAACCTCGTCTCCAATTCCTCAAAAGCAACCTAGCACTCCTCTGTCCAAACAAACTCTTCATCCTTTCTGGTGAGTCTAGTCATTGGCTCGACAATCCTTGAAAAATCTTGCACAAACTTTCTGTAATAGCCTGCTAGACCCAAGAAACTTCTGATCTCTCTATTGAACTCGGGGTCTTCCAAGATTCCACTACTGCGATCTTCTTCGGATCTACTAAAATTCTATCACCAGTCACAATATGTTCTAAGAATTCCACCTGGTCCAGGAAGAACTCACACTTGGACAGCTTCCCATATAGCTTCTTCTTCCCCAGCACATCCAACACAATCCGTAAATGCTCCTCGTGCTCCTCCGATGTCTTCGAGTATATGAGTATGTCATCGATGAACACCACCACAAACTTGTCAAGGTACTGGTGGAACACCTTGTTCATCAAATTCATAAATACCACCGGGGCATTAGTCAACCCAAACGGCATTACTATGAACTCATACTGGCTATACCAAGTCCTAAAAGCAGTCTTCGGAATATCCCCCGGCTTCACTTTCACCTGGTGGTAGCCTAATCTCAAGTCTATCTTAAAAACACCTTGGCCCACTCAACTGGTCGAACAGGTCATCAATCCGTGGCAACGGGTATTTATTCTTGATAGTGAGATTATTTAATGCCCTGTAATCGATGCACATGCGCACCGATCCATCTTTCTTCGGTACAAACAATATCGGGGCTCCCCATGGTGAAGAATTGGATCTGATAAACCCCTTATCCTGCAATTCATCCACTTATTTCTTTAGCTCGACCAGCTCGATGTTGTTCACTCTATAGATATGTTGGGAAATTGGTTCTGCACCTGGCACCAAGTCTATAGAGAATTTAACATCTCGATCTGGCGGCAATCCTGACAATTTCTCAGGAAACACATCCAAGAACCCTGCTATCAAAGGATGCGAGAACTCATTGTCTTCCACCATAGATCCACAGATAATGCCTTCTTTCTGCTCTGTAGCTCCTTTAGCAAACTCAAACTCTGGCTCTCTTGGCGGGCTAAACAAATCTCTACCTCCTCTGCAATCTATACTAGCATGGTGCCTACTCAATCAATCCATCTTGAGTATAATATCGTATCTCAAAAGTGGCATTACAAGTAGATACACACTCAGCTCCCGGCCTCCCAGAGTAACTCTCTGATCCTTGCAAATATCACTAACCAGGATAATGCCTCCCCCGGTGATAATCTTGTAAGTCCAAAGCAAAGACTCAGCTACCAAATGATGCTTCAAAGCAAAAGAAACAGATATAAAACTATGGGAAGCACCATTATCAAATAAAGCTAAAGCTGGAATAGAATCAAGAAGAACAGTTAAAGATCAAATATCAATATCAAGGAAGAACAGTTGAAATAAACAATAGAGTTTTTTCTAGATGTGATTGAGTATTCTCAGTCTATAGCCTATATCCGGGAATAGGCTAGTAATAGCACTGAAATAAGAGCACCACTACAAATCGCACTAATTGCGACCTCGAAGACTTGAATGTGCCACCATTAAAAATATGTCATGACCCACACCCGGTGTAGGGGCACGAGTAGTGAACAACACCCAGCCTACGTCGCAGTATCGATGGTAGAACGCTATTTGGGTACACTATCTATCTAGAAATCAAGATATAATAATGATACCAATGAAATATAAATACTCAATCACAAATCTATAAGATGGAACAATCGCACGAATAAGATAAAAGAACTGAAGAGACAATACAACTCACAAGACAAGATAATATCCAATAAGTCATAGAAAGAAATACTAATAACAAAGTTGGAGACAAAACTAGTACAAAAGATCTATCTACTAAGCTAAGAGTCATGGGTCGTCTGTCTCAATCGGGATGAGACCCTCCTGAGCCAAAGGCTTTGGCTCTAAGCCAACTACGTCCTGAGACCCGTAGTGAGTGGGGTACCACTCCTTAGTGTCATTTGAAAAAAAAATATTCAGTCAGAAAAGGAGCAAAGTACATCTCTAACAATAGTTCCAATAAATGATATAAACTATGGAACAGTAAATAGAGCGAATATACAAGATACAATGTAAAGGTACAAGAGATATATAATAAAGGAATACTGAAAATAAATACAAGAATAAGCATCATAGGAATGAACAAGAAATACTACTACTAAGTGAGTGAGTACCAGCTTCAACAAGTGATCGACTTGGGAACTTACATAAGGATAATGGCCTGGTTAATTATACGTGCGGTGTATGACTAATACTATTCAAGGAACAAGACATGCACAAGGAGGGTATGATCACATATCTACACTAAATACTCTCCGCCCCCGACTGGTATAGTGGATCCAACCATGGTACGTTATGACATAGGATTCTCTGGGTAGGTAACAAGTCTCCCCAAGAATCAATGTTTGTACATGTACAAGAAGAACAAGGAACAAGGCTTGCACAAGATATAAATACCAAAGAATAATATCTCATGACGAGATCCGAATATACCAATCCGTGTAACCATCGTATCAAGAAATCAAGGATATCTACACTAAATATAAGAGACATAGAGGATATCATGAATGAAAAACTATCAGAGAATGTACTTGCCTGAAATTCGGTGAACAGTATCAAAGATGTTCGGTACGGTGCCTCGGAGACCTAAATATGGAATATTACATCAATTCAAGGTTTTGTGCACGCTCTCTCTCTGTTTCGAAAGCTCGTTCGTGGGTTATGTGCACGCTCTCTCTCAATGCCTCGATGGGATGTTCCAACAATAAGTCTAAATACTTTCAAAATATGTTTTGAATGTAATGATATGCTTGCTTGTCTGGTTGTATGCTGCGAGTGGCCTTTGTGCCAACCTGTGCGAACCCTTGAGAGTATCGCTAGTAGCTTGTCCGATTTCACTAACTCTAAGTTTGGTTGAATGCATCTATTCGAGAGACGCCTTGAACTAGTGCACCCTCCAAGACTTAAGACAAGGTGAAACTCGAGTGCTGAGACTTCGCTATCACTAAGCTGGTTGACGTGTTCATGCTAGAAATGCATTTCGAAAGTGCGCACGATCCAGTCTAAGCGATATGCTGATTTCGAAGCTTGTGCAAGTGAATATCCAAATGAACAAGTGCAACGACTTGTCTAGGATTGCCTCAACCCTAGATTACTGCTTGTCCTCAGTAAGTCTCGAGGATGAGACTTTTTCTGAGTTGGGTAGGATGTAACACCCTGTTCCGTTCTAGCGGACTGCCGACTCAAACGGCAAAAGTGCAACTGTCCCGACCCGCTTTGCCTCAAACGAGAAGCAAAGGATATCCAGACTTGTCCCTACAAGGAATCCGGCTTAGGCTTTCAGAGGCTCGCTTGACGTATCGCTCTACCGAGGCGAATCATCGCTAAGGTGGGTGGCTATGGTGAACTTGTCTTTGCTTAGCCAGCACACATAAAATCTGGAATGATACATGCTAGTTGCTAGGTGAATCACCCCCTGCATGCTAATAAATCCAATGCACCTAGCTAAGGGAATAATCCCAACTATATTGCTTGCTAGAACATGAAAATGAAATACTGCTTATATTCAGACCCTAGCATGCTAAGTCCCTTAACGGTTTTATCTCTCGGCTTACCTTCGGGTCCGAGCAACGTATTTACTTATGCCCCTTAGAAACGCATGCTTGTCTGCTTGAATGTTGCCTTATTTTCATCCAACTCCGGGAGACTACTAAGTAGTCGTTCCGTGCATGATTGATCCTGCAAGTATTCGGGACCGTTAGGTCACCAGGCAACCCCGAACCAGGGGAATGCATCGAGGCAAGATATTCACTGTACAGAAACAAGATTCAAGTATCCCGTGTACTCGTGTACTCGTATTCCCGTGCACTCGTGTTCTCGTGTTCTCGTATTCTAGTGCACGCGTGTTCTCGTGTTCTCGTGTATCTCGTGATAATTGGAAAGACCCAATACTTGCATGTCGTGGACAACTCGAAAACGAGGTATAGTTCCACGGACGGTCACCGGGGCACTGGGACCGATCCGATCCGGATGGAACTCACGTATTGTACAGTCCATTGTGCTGGACGGGATGGCATATAGCGCCCCTTGTTCTATCGCTGCATACATTCTCTCCAATGACTGAACCGTATTGTATAGTCCATTGTGCTGGATGGGATGGCATGTAGCACTCCTTGTACTTTCGCTGCATACCCTTACCGCCAGTGACTATCGTCCTGAATGGCTATGCCAGCGACTCCTGTTCATATAGATAAGTCATCCTCGCTTAGCGGCTATCCGCGTGCGAGTCACTACATCGCATCAATGAACAACTAAACACCTGAACGATCATGTTAAAACGACCCTCGTGTTTGCATATGCTATGCCCCTGAATGTTTATACTTGTCATGCTTGAATTAACAATGTTTGCCACAATGTTTGCCTTGGACAGGGAAGGAGATGGTAAGTCTCGTCGTGTTTCCTCTCATGTCGTACGGCGCACTGCCACATGAGTTAGGCTATTCAAATATTGCATGAAACTGATCCTAAGGCAGCTAGAAAGACAACTTAATAGTTGGTGCACGGAACCTGTATTACGTGTTTGGATTTGTCGAGCGGGCGAGTAGCTTCCCCACCAGTACATTTAATGTACTAATAATCCACCAGTTTATATGCAGGGTGCGGGAGAACCTTGTGCGGTGCGGATGCCTCCAACTTGCGTGTTTAGGCGTGAAGATCACTCCGAAGCAACGGTGCGTCCGAAACTGAAGCACATATACAAGAGATAATATTGTGAACATAGCCCGAACTCGCCTGAACATCGCCTGTACAATCATTCTACAGTTGTAGCCACTTGGCACGCTTTTACTGTTTCAGAGAGAGAGGCTTGAGCGACTTGTAATCTCGGCTATACGCCGCCTGTAACACATGTTCATATCAATAAAAGAGCTTGCTTTACTTTAACTTGTGTTTCAATGCTTCCGCTATATTTGTCAACTCAGAGAACTTGTTACCGAATCGCTATGCGTTCGTGACTCCGTTGCACTCGGACAATCTGTGCGACTCTGTGGCTTAGAAATCTTGCTGCCAGCCAATGAACCATGGCCTTGCACGGGCGTGGATCACGCTCGTGCAGCATCACGCCCGGATGGGTCAAGCGATCGTTCCGCGGAGCGCTGGCGAGGGTGATTCCCGCCTAGCGGGAACGGCCAATTTTCCTGTGGGAGATCGGGGCGTGACATATTGGTATCAGAGCCTGGCTTCTACGCCTTTGGACTTCGATTCGAATATCTCAGTTTCGAAAGCTCGTTCGTGGGTTATGTGCACGCTCTCTCTTAATGCCTCGATGGGATGTTCCAACAATAAGTCTAAATACTTTCAAAATGCGTTTTGAATGTAATAATATGCTTGCTTGTCTGGTTGTATGCTGCGAGTGGCCTTTGTGCCAACCTGTGCGAACCCTTGAGAGTATCGCTAGTAGCTTATCCGATTTCACTAACTCTAAGTTTGGTTGAATGCATCTATTCGAGGGACGCCTTGAACTAGTGCACCATACAAGACTTAAGAAAAGGTAAAACTCGAGTGCTGAGACTTTGCTATCACTAAGCTGGTTGACGTGTTCACGCTAGAAATGCATTTCGAAAGTGTGCACGATCCAGTCTAAGCGATATGCTGATTTTGAAGCTTGTGCAAGTGAATATCCAAATGAACAAGTGCAACGACTTGTCTAGGATTGCCTCAACCCTAGATTACTGCTTGTCCTCAGTAAGTCTCGAGGACGAGACTTTTTCTGAGTTGGGTAGGATATAACACCCCGTTCCGTTCTAGCGGACTGCCGACTCAAACGGCAAAAGTGCAACTGTCCCGACCCGCTTTGCCTCAAACGAGAAGCAAAGGATATCCAGACTTGTCCCTACAAGGAATTCGGCTTAGGCTTTCAGAGGCTCGCTTGACGTATCGCTCTACCGAGACGAATCATCGCTAAGGTGGGTGGCTACGGTGAACTTGTCTTTGCTTAGCCAGCACACATAAAATCTGGAATGATACATGCTAGTTGCTAGGTGAATCATCCCCTGCATGCTAATAAATCCAACGCACCTAGCTAAGGGAATAATCCCAACTGTATTGCTTGCTAGAACATGGAAATGAAATACTGCTTATATTCAGACCCTAGCATGCTAAGTCCCTTAACAGTTTCATCTCTCGGCTTACCTTCGGGTCCGAGCAACGTATTTACTTATGCCCCTTAGAAATGCATGCTTGTCTGCTTGAATGTTGCCTTGTTTTCATCCAACTCTGGGAGACTACTAAGTAGTCGTTCCGTGCATGATTGACCCTGCAAGTATCCGGGACCGTTAGGTCACCAGGCAGCCCCGAACCAGGGGAATGCATCGAGGCAAGATATTCACTGTACAGAAACAAGATTCAAGTATCCCGTGTACTCGTGTACTTGTGTTCCCGTGCACTCATGTTCTCGTGTTCTAGTGCACGCGTGTTCTCGTGTTCTCGTATATCTCGTGATAATTGGAAAGACCCAATACTTGTATGTCGCGGATAACTCGAAAACGAGGTATAGTTCCACGGACGGTCACCGGGGCACTGGGACCGATCCGATCCGGATGGAACTCACGTATTGTATAGTCCATTGTGCGTGACGGGATGGCATGTAGCGCCCCTTGTTCTATCGCTGCATACATTCTATTCAGTGACTGAACCGTATTATATAGTCCATTGTGCTGGACGGGATGGCATGTAGTGCGCCTTGTACTTTCGCTGCATACCATTACCGCCAGTGACTATCGTCCTGAATGGCTATGCTAGTGACTCCTGTTCATATAGATAAGTCATCCTCGCTTAGCGGCTATCCGCGTGCGAGTCACTGCATCGCATTAATGAACAATTGAACACCTGAACGATCATGTTAAAATGACCCTCGTGTTTGCATATGCTATGCCCCTGAATGTTTATTCTTGTCATGCTTGAATTAACAATGTTTGCCACAATGTTTGCCTTGGACAGGGAAGGAGATAGTAAGTTGGTAAGTCTCGCCGTGTTTCCTCTCATGTCGCACGGCGCACTGCCACACGAGTTAGGCTATTCAAATATTGCATAAAACTAATCCTAAGGCAACTAGAAAGACAACTTAATAGTTGGTGCACGGAACCTGTATTACGTGTTTGGATTTATCGAGCGGGATAGTAGATTCCCCACCAGTGCATTCAATGTACTGATAATCCACCAGTTTGTATGCAGGGTGCGGGAGAACCTCGTGCGGTGCGGATGCCTCCAACGTGCGTACTTAGGCGTGAAGATCACTCCGAAGCAACGGTGCGTCCGAAACTGAAGCACATATACAAGACATAATGTTGTGAACATAGCCCGAACTTGCCTGAACATCGCCTGTACAATCATTCCACAGTTGTAGCCACTTGTCACGCTTTTACTGTTTCAGAGAGAGAGGCTTGAGCGACTTGTAATCTCGGCTATACGCCGCCTGTAACACATGTTCATATCAATAAAAGAGCTTGCTTTACTTCAACTTGTGTTTCAATGCTTCCGCTATATTTGTCAACTCAGAAAACTTGTTACCGAATCGCTATGCGTTCATGATTCTGCTGCACTCGGACAATCTGTGCCACTCTGTGGCTTAGAACTCTTGCCACCAGCCAATGAACCATGGCCTTGCACAGGCGTGGATCACGCTCGTGCGGCATCACGCCCGGATGGGTCAAGCGATCGTTCTGCGGGAGCGCTGGCGAGGGTGATTCCCGCCTAGCAAAAACGGCCGATTTGACTGCGGGAGATCGGGGCATGACAGCTATAGTAACCGATCCCCCAACCGATCAGTTCCTCTCCCGAATCCCCGACCGCTCATTTCCCCTCCCGAAATCGACGACCGCTCCTTTACGCTTCAGTAACACCCATTCACTCCCTATATATACATCAGAGCTGACCACTACCACCAGCATCTCCCCTACCATCCAGGCACACCGTCGACCATCGCCGACGTCGTCGACCGCCAACGCACGCCGCCGTGCAGACCCGCCCAGAATCGCAAACACCAGAGCTTGAGGTACCCTTCTTCCCATCTCTGTATATCCCTACACAGTAAACCAAACAGCGAACCTCTGACTCCTATGCGAAGACCACATGACCCCCATGAACCCTGTTTAATTAGTTTAGCTTATCGTGTCCTGTGTCCATCATAAATCGTGACACAAAACAGGAAACAATGTCTTAATTTTAGGAACATAAACTGTTCCAAGTACGCGTTTTTGAGTCCCGTTATCTCTATAACGGCACACGATGCTAAAATTTTACCCAAACAGACTTCTTGACAACATAACCTAGTTTTAATCCCTAAAACACTTTCTTTTAATTCGAATTATGCTGTGATTTATTTACTGCTGAAATTTGTCAAAAACTTGATTTCGTAAACCCAAATTCTCTTAATACGGGATACGTCCCGCGAAAAGAGACGACTTCGTCGTGTGAGAATTTTACCGAAAGGCGCGTATCGTCAACACGGGCGTGTAGGATTTTGTAAAACTTGATTTGGATATGCGTGCACACCGGAATCAACGCATATCCGTCAAAAAATACCGTATCGACCTATTCCGACACTTGTCATAATTTTGTGTGTTTGTCGTTTCGCAACGAAACTTGCGACATCGGATTCGCACCGTTACACTGGTCCTACAACCCAAGTTTGGTTCAATTCTGAGAACGTTGACAAAATACCGTTTTGTGGGCCCCACGGTTCCACTTGACCGATGATTTCGTGACCGACTCATCGGAGTCCAATTTCGGACATTTCTTTGAGGTCGTGTCCTCGTTCTAGACTCGTAGACACTAAGTTTGCTAAATTTGGAGAATTTCATCTTTGACATATTTTTTGGTACGAAGTGGGCCACATATGGACCCTACTTTGACCAAAACTGTCAATTCTGTCCCTGTGTCCAAATTGGACTTATGGGTAGTCAATCCTAGATATTTCAAGTATTTTGAGAGCATTGGTGATGTTTATTTCACCATCCGGAGGCGTACTTGGAGATTCTATTTTTACAGGAGCAACTAACGAAGTTCAAAACCCAGGCAAGTGTACCTTACGAAATCTGTAGAGATCTTGTTATATTATTTGCTTGTATTCTTTCTATATATATATATACTTTTGTGATATATCTGTTCAACCTAGGACCGTGAGACGTTGCTTAGCGTCAGAACAAGATTCGGGTGTCGACGTCGTACGGAGAGTCGTATAACGTCATTTAGAGAGTTGATTCCATGATCTTATTTTTATGTACTTGCTTTACCAAGTACGTTATACCATAGGACACTTGACACTATTTTATGTGGCAGAATCTTTCTTGAGTTGTTCATGGTGATTCTGTATATGCTTACAGGATTCGTGACATGAGACTTACATATATAGAGATTGCATGTTATGGACATAAGACGGTGTGGACATGAGACGTGAGGTTACATTGGGTGGGGAGAGACACACATGCTACAGGCTGATATATATATATATATATATATATATATATACTATACTATACTATACTATACTATACTATACTACTGGAGACTACTTGCTGCTACGGGTTTCCCGACACAGAGCCTGTAGTGGTCTCAGCCTGAGTACTAGAGAAGCTTTCATTTGTATTTTACTTAGCCTGTTACATAGCTTGCCCTGAGGATCTATTTTTATTTACTCTATCTCATTTGGCTTGAGTTTTTCTTGTACCTTGCTATGTCCCTTGATGACCTAGATCCGGATTATGTCCCCAAGTACTGTAGAGGAGGATTACCCCGAGGTTTACGGGACATGAGCTAACGCTGGAGCAGTGTCATGCCCCGATTCTGTGGAATCGATAGTCGTCCCTCGGACGTGACGCCCTGCGGGCCTAGGTTGCGCACCGCACAAGGCTAACGGTATTTTGCATAGCGAGCACATATTCAGAGGACGCAGATAAATTGAAACACAAGTTGAAACATGTAAAAGTTCTCTGTATTGATAATGAACATCTATTACAAACTCTTGAACGAGTCATAGGGTTGCCGAACGGGCTTACAAAATATTGACACAAAATGAGATAGTTGTCCTGTATATTACATCTCTTTACTAAAGCTTCAAAATGTAAAGATCTCCTGGTGGAATGATGGCCTTTCCACGGAGCTGCATTAAGTTTGGGTCGCTAGCTCCTTGCTTCAAAATACTTCAAAAGGGTAGCACGATCAAGACGTGCCTATAGCTGGACTGGATTGGGGGATGACTTCGACTCCTTGCTCGCATCTCCTTAGTGCGGGGAACCTGTTTCAACGAGGGTCAGTACATCGAAACGTACTGGTGAAGGCAAGATAACCCAACTATACTAATCAACACGTTATTTATATGAAGCATGCATATTATTTGTGGTCTTTCTATCTTGCCTTAGTTCATTTTACAAGTAGGCAATATATATAGAAACTACTGAAATGAACTTGCCACCGTTTGGTGACATTTACCTTCCCGTCTGAACCACCTGCACATTACTTACCTCGTCCTTCCATGCCACGAAGACACAAGTTAGCTTGCAACAGGTTTAAATAAGCGTGGGGATCACTGGCACGTTGCCAAGATGGATGGTTCTAGTATTAGTACGGAATGTCGTACGACGCATAGTTCAGGACGTCACAGGCTATTCCGTCCTATAGTAGGCGACTATCAGGAGTTCCGTCTGGATCAGATCGATGTCAGTGCCCCAGCGACCGTCCGCAGGAACTAAGACCTTGTGCACAAGTTGTCCTTGATCAAACGTAGTACACTAAATTAGTAGTTGAGGCATCTCAGGGCAATATCAGGCACAGGACAGTAACAGGACTCGATCTACTTTTGAATAGTCCTCCTGTTCAGTTTATCGCATGGCAGGATGAGTTCTATTACATAGCACAATTTAAGAAGAGTATACATTCTACTTGTATTTATGCATATGATTAACATTCCAAACGAACAAGCATGCAAATAAGTAACCGTTCACAAGTTTGATTGACAAGCAAAATAATCCAAGTCTATTCCTTTTTATCTTGACATCTTTTAGTTATTACTTGGTATCGTTTGATCGGGGCAAACAAGGATGCAAGATTTTACATGTGAAGACTTAGAAGAAGGGCCAACTAAATCGAATATAAGCTACTCACAAGTTTGTTGGGAGGAAGAAGGAAAGAGGTGCTTCAGGAGTCCGCTCGGGCGTTGCCTACTGCTTGCTCACCTGTATTGCCATGAACAGCTGATTAATACCTCTTCAACTCTTTCCAATATCGGAATTGAAGTTCAGTTCAACGAACGAAAATAATAAAATCTATCGAAACCGTTCAAGAAAATGCAAGCAAATCCGAAAACCAACTTAAGGCACGAAAGCAACAAGCGACAGCGAAAACTAGGCAACAAAAGATGCAGCAGAGAGGTCCCTCCTGACTCTGCCGCTAAGTCGATCATGGGGGCACGGTCCACTGAATATGAGAATCGATTCCGAAGAAGCAAATCTATAACGAGGATGAGTTCTTGATTCAATCTATCCCGATCGAACGATATCGTCTTGTATTTCTTAGCCGCGTTCCCCGAATAGGGGGAACGGGGCACCACATCCTGTCACGACCCAATTCCGTAGAATCGTTTGAGGCGTCCCCCGAATCGTGACCGCCGTGCGGGCCTGGAGTTGCGCCCGCACAAGGCTTTAATGATTTGCATAGCAAGCACATATTCAGAGTACGCAGATAAATTGAAACACAGATTTGAAACATGGAAACGTTCTCTTTATTGGTAATGAACATCTATTACAAACTCTTGAACGAGTTAGCTAATATGCCGAACGACTTACAAAAGAGATGACTCAAAATGAGATAGCAGTCCTGTACATTATATCCCTTTACTAAACTTCAAAAGATATAGACCTCCTGGCTGGAGGATAGCTTTGCCACGGAGCTGCATTTGTGTATAAAGAGTTGCAAGCTCCGGTCTTCAAAATGCTTCAATGGCGCGGTGAAGGTGCGCTAACAGCTGGACTGGATCAGAAAGACGACTTCGGCTCCTCGCTCGGTTCGCCTTAGTGCGGAGAACCTGTTTCAACGAGGGTCAGCATATCGAAACATGCTGGTGAAGGCGAGCTAACCGAACTATACCAATCAACACGTTGTTTTAATGAAGCATGCATATTTGTGGATTTCTATCTTGCCTTAGTTCATTTACAAGTAAGCAGCATATAGAATTTACTGAAATAAACTAGCCACCATTCGGTGGATTTTACCTGCCCATCTGAATGACCTGCACAATACTTACCTTGCCTTCCCTGCCACGAAGACACAAGTTAGTTGCAACAGTTTAAATATACAGAGGATCACTGGCATAATACCACGAAGGACGATTTATAGTCTCAGGACGGAAGGGTATGCAACGCGGGTGGCGAGCCCCTGTTGCACGCCTCAATCCGACGATACAGACGACTATACAGACGTTCCGTCCGGATCGGATCGGTCCCATTGCCCTGGCAACCGTCCGTAGGAACCAAAAACCTTGTGCACAAGTTGTCCATGATCGAACGTTATTAACAGATTTAGCAGATTATGCAGATGAGGCAACACGAGAACAGACAAGCAGAATTTATATGATTCATATTGCAGAGCCTCACTGAATATTTATTTGCATACAAGATATGATCCATAGTTAGCACGATTTATGGAACATTTATAAACGAACTAGCATGCAGTATGAAAACCGTTCACAAGTTGAGTTGACAAGCAATGCTTACCAAGTCTATTTCATTTTTATCTTGGTTTCTTTTATTATCACTTGGTATCGTTTGATCGGGGCAAAGGAGTGAAGCTGGGAAGCAGGGCTAGCTAATCGGGTTGGTAGCCACTCACTTAGATTTTGGAAGGAGAGAAGGAAAGAGGCGCTTCATGACTCCGCTCGCAAGCCGCCTACTGCTCGTTCACCTGCACACGAACATCTCGATTAATACTTCTTCCTCTCTTTCCAATCTCGGAATAGAAGTGCAGTTCAATGAACGAAAACAATGAAAACCATCGAAACTGTTCAAGGAAAACAAGCAAATCCCAAAACCAACTCAAAGCATGAAAGCAACAAGCGACATCGAAAACCGAGGCAATAAAAGATAGCAGCGGAGAGGTCCCTCCTGACTCTGCCGCTAAGCCGATCCTTGGGGCGCAGTCCACTGAATATGGGAATTGATTCCAAAGAAACAAATCCATAACGAGGACGAGTTTTTAATTCAATCTATCCCGATCGAACGATACCGTCTTGTGTTTCTTAGCCGCGCTCTCCGCACCGGGAGAACGGGGCGCTACACATCCTACCCAACTAATTGGAAGTTTCGTCCCGAAACATAGGAATAGAACCTACCACTAGGAAATATTTGTCATGCCCCAGTCCCAAAATACCGAGGGACCGGACGTATGGCAATGGCCAGCAGTACGCACCGATGGACAAACCCAATTTAATGGATCCATCGGAACATACTTAAGCTGTAGTACAACAATAAATAGGTCCACTGATACAAGTCACAGTCCAATCTAATCTCATCCACAACAGATAATCACAGATCAAATGCCAGAATAATACAAATAAAATAAACTGACAAATCTCAATAAAAGTGTCTCGGAGAACAATCCGAGAATAAGTCTGATACATCAATGCAATAGGGTGGAAATAAAATAACTAAAAATAGAAATAAATGAGTATCTCAAGCCAATACCCAGGAGAAGTCCTCTGGCACAATCTCGTCCTCGGGTGTCGGTACAGCTCCTGTATAAGCTTCTGCTACTGTTCCGTATACCTCGGGATAGATCTCGTTTGCAAATCCTGGGGACATAATCCGGATCCAGGTCCTCAGGGGACATAGTGTCACACCCCGATCTCCCGCAGGCAAATCGGCCGTTCCCGCTAGATGGAAATCACCCTCGCCAGCGCTCCCGCGGAACGATCGCTTAACCTATCCGGGCGTGATGCCGCACGAGCGTGATCCACGCCCGTGCAAGGCCATGGTCCATTGGCTGGCGGCAAGAGTTCTAAGCCACAGAGTCGCACAGATTGTCCGAGTACAGCGGAGTTTAGGAACGCATAGCGATCGGTAACAGGTTCACTGAGTCGACAATATAGCGGAAGCATTGAAACAAGTAAAGTAATCTCTTTATTGATATGAAACATGTATTACAGGCGGCGTATAGCCGAGATTATAAGTCGCTCAAGCCTCTCTCTCTGAAATAGTAAAAGCGTGCCAAGTGGCTACAACTGTGGAATGATTTGTACAGGCGATGGTCAGGCGATGTTCACAACTTATGTCTTGTATATGTGCTTCAGTCCCGGACGTACCGTTGCAAGGCTTCAGAGGGAACTCCTGGCCTTAGCACGCATGAAGGAGGCGTCCGCACCGCACGAGGTTCTCCCGCACCCTGCATATCAAACTGGTGGATTATCAGTACATTGAATGCACTGGTGGGGAAGCTACTTGCCCGCTCGACAAATCCAAAGACGTAATACAGGTTCCGTGCACAACTATTAAGTTGTCTTTCTAATTGCCTTAGGATCAGTTTCATGCAAATATTGAATAGCCTAACTCGTGTCGGGCAGTGCGCCGTGCGATATTTGAGGAAACACGGCGAGACTTACCAACTTACCATTTCTCCTTCCCTGTCCAAGGCAAATATTGTTAATTCATGCACGGGCAAGTATAAACATACAGGAGCATAGCATATACAAACATGAGGGTCGTTATTTTTAGATTGTTCAGGTGTTCAGTTCATTGATGCTATGCAATGACTCGCACGCGGATAGCCGCTAAGCGAGGATGACTTATCTATATGAACATAAGTCGCTGGCGTAGCCATTATGGACGGTTCACAGTCTCAAGACACAGAATGATATGCAACGCAGGTGGCGAGCCCCGCTGCATAACACCTTGCCCCATAACATACGACTGCTCATACGTCCCGTCCGGATCGGATCGGTCCCGGTGCCCCAGTGACCGTCCGCGAAACTCAACATAACATACCTTGTGCACAAGTTGTCCGTGACAATGCAGGTCAGGGTCTATCCATATTCCATAGCTTGACATGATAATCATGAAACTTAAACTTAATCTGAACGAGCATATTGCTCCACGAGCTGGGATTCCATCAGTACATAACACGATCCTCGTTCAGATGCATATATAGCATGATTATCATTCAAGGTGATTTATGTTCAGTATTCATTCTTGCTTAATGCATTCCCCTGGTTCGGGGATATGCCTTGGTGACCTTACGGTCCCGGATACTTACAGGTTCATTCAGGCACGGAACGACTACGTAGTAGTCTTCCGGAGTTTGGATGAATACAAGGCAACATACAGGCAGACAAGCATGCGTTTCTAAGGAACGTAAGCAGGCACGTTGCTCGGACCCAAAGGTAAGCCGAGAAGTGAAATCGTTAGGGGATTTAGCATGCGAGGGTCTGAATATAAGCAGTATTTCATTTTCCATGTTCTAGCAAGTAATATGAGTTGGGATTATTCCCTTAGCTAGGTGCGTTGGATTTATTAGCATGCAGGGGGTGATTCACCTAGCGACTAGCATAAACATTTCCAGATTTTATGTGTGCTGGCTAAGCAAAGACAAGTTCACCGTAGCCACCCACCTTAGCGATGATTCGCCTCGGTAGAGCGATACATCTGAGCGAGCCTCTGAAAGTCCAAGCCGGATTCTTGTAGGGACAAGTCTGGATATCCTTTGCTTCTTGATCGAGGCAAAGCGGGTCGGGACAGCTGCACGATTGCCGTTTGAGACGGCAGTCCGCTTGAGCGGAACAGGGTGTTACATCCTACCCAACTTAGAAAAAGTCTCATCCTCGAGACTTACTAAGGACAAGCAATAATCTAGGGTTTTGAGGCAATCCTAGACAAGTCGTTGTACTTGTTCCATTTGAATTTTCACTTGCACAAGCATCGATCTTAGCATATCGTTCAGACTAGATCGTGCGCACTTTCGAAGGGCCCCTCTAGCGTGAACACGTCAACCAGCTCAGTGATAGCGAAGTCTCAGCACTCGAGTTTTACCTTTTCCTAAGTCTTGGATGGTGCACTAGTTCAAGGCGTCCCTCGAATAGATACATTCAACCAAACTCAGGGTTAGTGTAAATCGGACGAGCTACTAGCGATACTCTCAAAGGTTCGCACAGGTTGGCACAAAGGCCACTCGCAGCACACAACCAGACAAGCAAGCATATCATTCAAAACGTATTTTGAAAGTATTTAGACTTATTGTTGGAACATCCCATCGAGGCATTGAGAGAGAGCGTGCACATAACCCACGAACGAGCTTTCGAAACAGAGATATCGAATCGAAGTCCAAAGGCGTAGAAGCCAGGCTCTGATACCAACTTGTCACACCCCGGTCCCGCCCGGGCCGCCGCTCCGCCCTGTCTCGCGCCCGTGCGACCAGGGATTAACGAACCGGGCACGTATCACCGTGCCTCGGCACGCCCGGACGCGAATTACCGCGCCCGTCCCGCGGGTGCGAGGGAGGAAGGGAGTCAAGCGAATGGCCCGTTCGAGCTTTCGGGGGACGTCAAGCGAATGGCCTGGGGTTGCGCCCGTGCAAGGCCAATCGTTTAAGTTGATAGTTGGCTATCATCGCATCAATCGAGTAAGCAGCGGAAAGGGACTTGTTGCAATGCAATGCATTAGCCAACTGAGTGTTCGGGACAATCAAGGCAACTTGGGTTTCCTTTAGCAAAGGCACACGTTCGTTCCATACATTATGCCCCCGTATACGATAGCATTCTCGGGGCAACAATCGAAACCAGGATTCCGGGTCTTCGGGACTGTGGCACGCCTATCGCTCCCTCGGACGATCCAGTACCTGCGAACAAGTAAACTGTTGGTGGGTCAGCACTTTATACAAGTACTGGTGAGATAAATCAACTGAACAGAAACAAGCATTCACTCAAACAGGCACTAAGTAATCATGTTATAAAACATTACATTACTAGTGATCTTTCTAGTTTTACCTAGTATCGTTTCGTGCAGTTCTAGCAGAGTCGATTTACTTGTTTAGAAACATGTTTGGAAACAGAGTTTCATATTGAATATGCAAGCAAGCAAACCGTTCATGTTCAGGGTGTGCACAGCGTGTCTCGTGCGACTCGAGGGTCTGATGCAAAGCTAGACACACGATGCACATTCTTAGGGGCAGTCACTATCCAAGCCAACACAATGACTTAGCTATATGCAGGGCGGTCCCCGAGTATCTCAGGATCGGCAGCTGGTGGAACAGCATACCAATGACTCATTTTCTGAAGCTAATGGCAGCTGTGACCCATGGTGGTTATAACGCATGCAGTTCAGCTCTCCACCAAAAGCCATTGTCCGACCGCGTGCGAATGCATGGAACACTATCAAATAAACTCTAGTATGCAGACGAGACGAACCATCAGAATACACTCATTGTTGCGGGGCAATCCGACTTATCACTTGAACACGTTCAGGCACAGTATGGTTCTCTCGAAGCATAGACGATAGTGAACATATTCATGCACTCTAAGCAGGCGATTCTGGATTCTCGTTAAGCAGGCATTGTTTCAAAGACAAGCTAGGTGAGTTCGTTCATTAACATGCAAGGCAGGTTCTATCATTCTCTTAAGAAAACATTGCAAGCAAAAACTCAGGTTATTATTAAGGCGTGCAAGAATCAGAGAACGAAGTTCTGCCCACTCACCTTGATACATAACGCCGGCGCGAAGCGGGGCGTTACATACTTACCAACCAACAAAAAGTTTTGTCCTCAAAACTTCAAGGATAAACTTCTCGATATCCCGAGTAGCGATAGTGCCGTCCCTCGCCGTACTCAATCGAAACAATCAAGCAATTCAAGTTCAGGAAACATTTTGCACTTTGAGAATATCTATGGACTTATTGTATGGAACGCTCTTTGCAAAACCATATCGATAATATCTCAGAGTCATAGCAACGGTTTGGGCCAGAGAATCGATTCCGCTCTGATACCATTCTGTCACGCCCCGGTCCCGCCCGGGCCGCCGCTCCGCCCTGCCCCGTGCCCATGCGGTCGGGAATTAATGAACCGGACACGTATCAACGTGCCTCGGCGCGCCGGACGCGAATCACCGCGCCCGTCCCGCAGGTGCGAGGGAGGAAGGGGGCCAAGCGAATGGCCCGTTCGAGCTTTCGGGGGACGTGATGCCGCACGGGCCTGGGGTTGCGCCCGTGCAAGGCCAATCGTTTAAGTTGATAGTTGGCTATCATCGCATCAATCGAGTAAGCAGCGAAAAAGGACTTGTTGCAATGCAATGCATTAGCCAATTGAGTGTTCGGAACAATCGAGGCAACTTGGGTTTCCTTTAGCAAAGGCACACGTTCGTTCCATACATTATGCCCCTTATACGATAGCATTCTCGGGGCAACAATCGAAACCAGGATTCTGGGTCTTCGGGACTGTGGCACGCCTATCGCTCCCTCGGACGATCTAGTACCTGCGAACAAGTAAACTGTTGGTGGGTCAGCACTTTATACAAGTACTGGTGAGATAAATCAACTGAACAGAAATAAGCATTCACTCAAACAGGCACTAAGTAATTATGTTATAAAACATTACATTACTAGTAATCTTTCTAGTTTTACCTAGGTTCGTTTCATGCAGTTCTAGCAGAGTCGATTTACTTGTTTAGAAACATGTTTGGAAACAGAGTTTCATATTGAATATGCAAGCAAGCAAACCGTTCATGTTTCAGGGTGTGCGCAGCGTGTCTCGTGCGACTCGAGGGTCTGATGCAAAGCTAGACACACGATGCACATTCTTAGGGGCAGTCACTATCCAAACCAACACAATGACTTAGCTATATGCAGGGCGGTCCCCGAGTATCTCAGGATCGACAGCTGGTGGAACAGCATACCAATGACTCTTTATCTGATGCTAGAGGCAGCCGTGACTCATGGTTGCTTTGCACTATCATGGTAGCAGCCGTGACACATGCAGTTCAGCTCTCCACCAATAGCCATTGTCCGACCGCGTGCGAATGCATGGAACACTATCAAATAAACTCTAGTATGCAGACGAGACGAACCATCAGAATACACTCATTGTTGCGGGGCAATCCGACTTATCACTTGAACACGTTCAGGCACAGTATGGTTCTCTCGAAGCATAGACGATAGTGAACATATTCATGCACTCTAAGCAGGCGATTCTGGATTCTCGTTAAGCAGGCATTGTTTCAAAGACAAGGTAGGTGAGTTCGTTCATTAACATGCAAGGCAGGTTCTATCATTCTCTTAAGAAAACATTGCAAGCAAAAACTCAGGTTATTATTAAGGCGTGCAAGAATCAGAGAACGAAGTTCTGCCCACTCACCTTGATACATAACGCCGGCGCGAAGCGGGGCGTTACATACTTACCAACCAACAAAAAGTTTCGTCCTCGAAACTTCAAGGATAAACTTCTCGATATCCCGAGTAGCGATAGTGCCGTCCCTCGCCGTACTCAATCGAAACAATCAAGCAATTCAAGTTCAGGAAATATTTTGCACTTTGAGAATATCTATGGACTTATTGTATGGAACGCTCTTTGCAAAACCATATCGATAATATCTCAGAGTCATAGCAACGGTTTGGGCCAGAGAATTGATTCCGCTCAGATACCATTCTGTCACGCCCCGGTCCCGCCCGGGCGGCCGCTCCGCCCTGCCCCGCGCCCGTACGGCCGGGAATTAACGAACCGGACACGTATCACCGTGCCTCGGCGCGCCGGACGCAAATTACCGCGCCCGTCCTGCGGGTGCGAGGGAGGAAGGGAGCCAAGCGAATGGCCCGTTCGAGCTTTCGGGGGACGTGATGCCGCACGGGCCTGGGGTTGCGCCCGTGCAAGGCCAATCGTTTAAGTTGATAGTTGACTATCATCGCATCAATCGAGTAAGCAGCGGAAAGGGACTTGTTACAATACAATGCATTAGCCAACTGAGTGTTCGGGATAATCGAGGCAACTTGGGTTTCCTTTAGCAAAGGCACACGTTCGTTCCATACATTATGCCCCCTTATACGATAGCATTCTCGGGGCAACAATCGAAACCAGGATTTTGGGTCTTCGGGACTGTGGCACGCCTATCGCTCCCTCGGACGATCCAGTACCTGCGAACAAGTAAACTGTTGGTGGGTCAGCACTTTATACAAGTACTGGTGAGATAAATCAACTGAACAGAAACAAGCATTCACTCAAACAGGCACTAAGTAATTATGTTATAAAACATTACATTACTAGTGATCTTTCTAGTTTTACCTAGGTTCATTTCATGCAGTTCTAGCAGAGTCGATTTACTTGTTTAGAAACATGTTTGGAAACAGAGTTTCATATTGAATATGCAAGCAAGCAAACCGTTCATATTTCAGGGTGTGCGCAGCGTGTCTCGTGCGACTCGAGGGTCTGATGCAAAGCTAGACACACGATGCACATTCTTAGGGGCAGTCACTATCCAAGCCAACACAATAACTTAGCTATATGCAGGGCGGTCCCCGAGTATCTCAGGATCGGCAGCTGGTGGAACAGCATACCAATGACTCTTTATCTGATGCTAGAGGCAGCTGTGACTCATGGTTGCTTTGCACTATCATGGTAGCAGCCGTGACACATGCAGTTCAGCTCTCCACCAATAGCCATTGTCCGACCGTGTGCGAATGAATGGAATACTATCAAATAAACTCTAGTATGCAGACGAGACGAACCATCAGAATACACTCATTGTTGCGGGGCAATCCGACTTATCACTTGAACACGTTCAGGCACAGTATGGTTCTCTCGAAGCATAGACGATAGTGAACATATTCATGCACTCTAAGCAGGCGATTCTGGATTCTCGTTAAGCAGGCATTGTTTCAAAGACAAGGTAGGTGAGTTCGTTCATTAACATGCAAGGCAGGTTCTATCATTCTCTTAAGAAAATATTGCAAGCAAAAACTCAGGTTATTATTAAGGCGTGCAAGAATCAGAGAACGAAGTTATGCCCACTCACCTTGATACATAACGCAGGCGCAAAGCGGGGCGTTACATAGATGTAACACCCTGTTCCGCTCAAGCGGACTGCCGTCTCAAACGGCAATCGTGCAGCTGTCCCGACTCGCTTTGCCTCGATCAAGAAGCAAAGGATATCCAGACTTGTCCCTACAGGAATCTGGCTTGGACTTTCAGAGTCTCGCTCAGACGTATCGCTCTACCGAGGCGAATCATCGCTAAGGTGGGTGGCTACGGTGAACTTGTCTTTGTTTAGCCAGCACACATAAAATCTGGAATATTCATGCTAGTCGTTAGGTGGTAACCCCCTGCATGCTAATAAATCCAACGCACCTAGCTAAGGGAATAATCCCAACTTGTATTGCTTGCTAGAACATGGAAAATGAAATAATGCTTATATTCAGACCCTCGCATGCTAAGTCCCTTAAACGGTTTCCTCTCTCGGCTTACCTTCGGGTCCGAGCTAACGTGCCTGTTTATGTACCTTAGAAACGCATGCTTGTCTGCTTGAATATTACCATATTTTCATCCAAACTCCGGGAGACTACTACGTAGTCGTTCCGTGCCTGAATGAACCTGTAAGTATCCGGGACCGTAAGGTCACACCTGTCACGCCCCGATCTCCCGCAGGCAATCGGCCGTTCCCGCTAGGCGGGAATCACCCTCGCCAGCGCTCCCACGGAACGATCGCTTAACCCATCCGGGCGTGATGCCGCACGAGCGTGAGCCACGCCCGTGCAAGGCCATGGTTCATTGGCTGGCGGTTAGAGTTCTAAGCCACAGAGTCGCACAGATTGTCCGAATGCAGCGGAGTCATGAACGCATAGGCGATCGGTAATAGGTTCACTGAGTCGACAATATAGCGAAAGCATCGAAACAAGTAAGTAATCTCTTTATTTATATGAAACATGTATTACAGGCAGCGTATAGCCGAGATTACAAGTCGCTCAAGCCTCTCTCTAAAACAGTAAAAGCGTGCCAAGTGGCTACAACTGTGGAATGAATGTACAGGCGATGGTCAGGCGATGTTCACAACTTATGTCTTGTATATGCGCTTCAGTCCCGGACGCACCGTTGCAAGGCTTCAGAGGGAACTCCTGGCCTTAGCACGCACGAAGGAGGCGTCTGCACCGCACGAGGTTCTCCCGCACCCTGCATATCAAGCTGGTGGATTATCAGTACATTGAATGCACTGGTGGGGAAGCTACTCGCCCGCTCGACAAATCCAAACACGTAATACAGGTTCCATGCACAACTATTAAGTTGTCTTTCTAGTTGCCTTAGGATCAGTTTCATGCAAACATTGAATAGCTTAACGTGTCGGGCAGTGCGCCGTGCGATGTTTGAGGAAACACGGCGAGACTTACCAACTTACCATTTCTTTTTCCCTGTCCAAGGCAAACATGATTAATTCAAGCACGGTAAGTATAAACATTCAGGAAGCATAGCATATGCAAACATGAGGGTCGTTATATTCAGATCGTTCAGGTGTTCAGTTCATTGATGCTATGCAATGACTCGCACGCGGATAGCCGCTAAGCGAGGATGACTTATCTATATGAACATAAGTCGCCGGCATAGCCATTATTGATGGTTCACAGTCTCAAGACACAGAATGATATGCAACGCAGGTGGCGAGCCCCGCTGCATAACACCTTGCCCCGTAACATATGACTGCTCATACGTCCCGTCCGGATCGGATCGGTCCCGGTGCCCCAGTGACCGTCCGCGAAACTCAACATAACATACCTTGTGCACAAGTTGTCCGCGACAATGCAGGTCAGGGTCTATCCATATTCCATAGCTTGACATGATAATCATGAAACTTAAACTTAATCTGAACGAGCATATTGCTCCACGAGCTGGGATTCTATCAGTACATAACACGATCCTCGTTCAGATGCATACATAGCATGATTATCATTCAAGGTGATTTACGTTCAGTATTCATTCTTGCTTAATGCATTCCCCTGGTTCGGGGATATGCCTTGGTGACCTTACGGTCCCGGATACTTACAGGTTCATTCAGGCACGGAACGACTACGTAGTAGTCTCCCGGAGTTTGGATGAAAACACGGTAACATTCAAGCAGACAAGCATGCATTTCTAAGGAACATAAACAGGCACGTTAGCTCGGACCCGAAGGTAAGCCGAGAGAGGAAACCGTTTAAGGGACTTAGCATGCGAGGGTCTGAATATAAGCATTATTTCATTTTCCATGTTCTAGCAAGCAATACAAGTTGGGATTATTCCCTTAGCTAGGTGCGTTGGATTTATTAGCATGCAGGGGGTTACCACCTAGCGACTAGCATGAATATTCCAAATTTTATGTGTGCTGGCTAAACAAAGACAAGTTCACCGTAGCCACCCACCTTAGCGATGATTCGCCTCGGTAGAGCGATAGGTCTGAGCGAGCCTCTGAAAGTCCAAGCCGGATTCTTGTAGGGACAAGTCTGGATATCCTTTGCTTCTTGATCGAGACAAAGCGAGTCGGGACAGCTGCACTATTGCCGTTTGAGACGGCAGTCAGCTTGAGCGGAACAGGGTGTTACATCCTACCCAACTTAGAAAAAGTCTCGTCCTCGAGACTTACTAAGGACAAGCAGTAATCTAGGGTTGAGGCAATCCTAGACAAGTCGTTTGTACTTGTTTCATTTGGATATTCACTTGCACAAGCTTCAAAATCAGCATACCGCTTAGACAGGATCGTGCGCACCTTCGACATGCATTTCTAGTGTGAACACGTCAACCAGCTTAGTGATAGCGAAGTCTCAGCACTCGAGTTTCACCTTTTATTAAGTCTTGGATGGTGCACTAGTTCAAGGAGTCCCTCGAATAGATGCATTCAACCAAACTTAGGGTTAGTGAAAATCGGACAAGCTACTAACGATACTCTCAAGGGTTCACACAGGTTGGCTCAAAGGCCACTCGCAGCATACAACCAGACAAGCAAGCATATCATTCAAAACGTATTTTGAAAGTATTTAGACTTATTGTTGGAATATCCTATCGAGGCATTGAGAGAGAGCGTGCACATAACCCACGAACGAGCTTTCGAAACAGAGATATCGAATTGAAGTCCAAAGGCGTAGAAGCCAGGCTCTGATACCAACCTGTCACGCCCCGATCTCCCGCAGGCAATCGACCGTTCCCGCTAGGCGGGAATCACCCTCGCCAGCGCTCCCGCGGAACGATCGCTTAACCCATCCGGGCGTGATGCCGCACGAGCATGAACCACGCCCGTGCAAGGCTATGGTTTATTAGCTGGCGGATAGAGTTCTAAGCCACAGAGTCGCACAGATTGTCCGAATGCAGCGGAGTCATGAACGCATAGGCGATCGGTAACAGGTTCACTGAGTCGACAATATAGCGGAAGCATCGAAACAAGTAAGTAATCTCTTTATTTATATGAAACATGTATTACAGGCGGCGTATAGCCGAGATTACAAGTCGCTCAAGCCTCTCTCTGAAACAGTAAAAGCGTGCCAAGTGGCTACAACTGTGGAATAAATGTACAGGCGATGGTCAGGCGATGTTCACAACTTATGTCTTGTATATGCGCTTCAGTCCCGGACGCACCGTTGCAAGGCTTCAGAGGGAACTCCTGGCCTTAGCACGCACGAAGGAGGCGTCCGCACCGCACGAGGTTCTTCCGCACCCTGCATATCAAGCTGGTGGATTATCAGTACATTGAATGCACTGGTGGGGAAGCTACTCGCCCGCTCGACAAATCCAAACACGTAATACAGGTTCCGTGCACAACTATTAAGTTGTCTTTTTAGTTGCCTTAGGATCAGTTTCATGCAAACATTGAATAGCTTAACGTGTCGGGCAGTGCGCCGTGCGATGTTTGAGGAAACACGGCGAGACTTACCAACTTACCATTTCTCCTTCCCTGTCCAAGGCAAACATGATTAATTCAAGCACGGTAAGTATAAACATTCAGGAATCATAGCATATGCAAACATGAGGGTCGTTATGTTCAGATCGTTCAGGTGTTCAGTTCATTGATGCTATGCAATGACTCGCACGCGGATAGCCGCTAAGCGAGGATGACTTATCTATATGAACATAAGTCGCTGGCGTAGCCATTATAGACGGTTCACAGTCTCAAGATACAGAATGATAAGTCCCGATGACTTATCTATATGAACATAAGTCGCTTGCAACGCAGGTGGCGAGCCCCGCTGCATAACATCTTGCCCCATAACATACGACTGCTCATACATCCCGTCCGGATCGGATCGGTCCCGGTGCCCCAGTGACCGTCCGCGGAACTCAACATAACATACCTTGTGCACAAGTTGTCCGCGACAATGCAGGTCAGGGTCTATCCATATTCCATAGCTTGACATGATAATCATGAAACTTAAACTTAATCTGAACGAGCATATTGCTCCACGAGCTGGGATTCCATCAGTACATAACACGATCCTCGTTCAGATGCATACATAGCATGATTATCATTCAAGGTGATTTACGTTCAGTATTCATTCTTGCTTAATGCATTCCCCTGGTTCGGGTATCGCTACTCGGGATATCGAGAAGTTTATCCTTGAAGTTTCGAGGACGAAACTTTTTGTTGGTTGGTAAGTATGTAACGCCCCGCTTCGCGCCGGCGTTATGTATCAAGGTGAGTGGGCAGAACTTCGTTCTCTGATTCTTGCACGCCTTAATAATAACCTGAGTTTTTGCTTGTAATGTTTTCTTAAGAGAATGATAGAACCTGCCTTGCATGTTAATGAACGAACTCACCTAGCTTGTCTTTGAAACAATGCCTGCTTAACGAGAATCCAGAATCGCCTGCTTAGAGTGCATGAATATGTTCACTATCATCTATGCTTCGAGAGAACCATACTGTGCCTGAACGTGTTCAAGTGATAAGTCGGATTGCCCCGCAACAATAAGTGTATTCTGATGGTTCGTCTCGTCTGCATACTAGAGTTTATTTGATAGTGTTCCATGCATTCGCACGCGGTCGAACAATGGCTATTGGTGGAGAAGTGAACTGCATGTGTCACGGCTGCTACCATGATCGTGCAAAGCAACCATGAGTCACAGCTGCCTCTAGCATCAGATAAAGAGTCATTGGTATGCTGTTCCACCAGCTGCCGATCCTGAGATACTCGGGGACCGCCCTGCATATAGCTAAGTCATTGTGTTGGCTTGGATAGTGACTGCCCCTAAGAATGTGCATCGTGTGTCTAGCTTTGCATCAGACCCTCGAGTTGCACGAGACACGCTGCGCACACCCTGAAACATGAACGGTTTGCTTGCTTGCGTATTCAATATGAAACTCTGTTTCCAAACATGTTTCTAAACAAGTAAATCGACTCTGCTAGAACTGCATGAAACGAACCTAGGTAAAACTAGAAAGATCACTAGTAATGTAATGTTTTATAACATAATTACTTAGTGCCTGTTTGAGAGAATGCTTGTTTCTGTTCAGTTGATTTATCTCACCAGTACTTGTATAAAGTGCTGACCCACCAACAGTTTACTTGTTCGCAGGTACTGGATCGTCCGAGGGAGCGATAGGCATGCCACAGTCCCGAAGACCCAGAATCCTGGTTTCGATTGTTGCCTCGAGAATGCTATCGTATAAGGGGGCATAATGTATGGAACGAACGTGTGCCTTTGCTAAAGGAAACCCAAGTTGTCTCGATTGTCCCGAACACTCAGTTGGCTAATATATTGCATTGCAACAAGTCCCTTTCCGCTGCTTACTCGATTGATGCGATGATAGCCAACTATCAACTTAAATGATTGGCCTTGCACGGGCGCAACCCCAGGCCCGTGCGGCATCACGTCCCTCGAAAGCTCGAACGGGCCATTCGCTTGGCTCCCTTCCTCCCTCGCACCCGCGGGACGGGCGCGGTGATTCGCGTCCGGCGCGTCGAGGCACGGTGATACGTGTCCGGTTCGTTAATTCCCGGCCGTACGGGCGCGGGGCAGGGCGGAGCGGCGGCCCGGGCGGGACCGGGGCGTGACAGAATGGTATCAGAGCGGAATCGATTCTCTGGCCCAAACCGTTGCTATGACTCTGAGATATTATCGATATGGTTTTGCAAAGAGCGTTCCATAGAATAAGTCCATAGATATTCTCAAAGTGCAAAATGTTTCCTGAACTTGAATTGCTTGTTATTTTCGATTGAGTACGGCGAGGGACGGCACTATCGCTACTCGGGATATCGAGAAGTTTATCCTTGAAGTTTCGAGGACGAAACTTTTTGTTGGTTGGTAAGTATGTAATGCCCCGCTTCGCGCCGGCGTTATGTATCAAGGTGAGTGGGCAGAACTTCGTTCTCTGATTCTTGCACGCCTTAATAATAACCTGAGTTTTTGCTTGCAATGTTTTCTTAAGAGAATGATAGAACCTGCCTTGCATGTTAATGAACGAACTCACCTACCTTGTCTTTGAAACAATGCCTGCTTAACGAGAATCCAGAATCGCCTGCTTAGAGTGCATGAATATGTTCACTATCGTCTATGCTTCGAGAGAACCATACTGTGCCTGAACGTGTTCAAGTGATAAGTCGGATTGCCCCGCAACAATGAGTGTATTCTGATGGTTCGTGTCGTCTGTATACTAGAGTTTATTTGATAGTGTTCCATGCATTCGCACGCGGTCGGACAATGGCTATTGGTGGAGAGCTGAACTGCATGTGTCACGGCTGCTACCATGATAGTGCAAAGCAACCATGAGTCACAACTGCCTCTAGCATCAGATAAAGAGTCATTGGTATGCTGTTCCACCAGCTGCCGATCCTGAGATACTCGGGGACCGCCCTGCATATAGCTAAGTCATTGTGTTGGCTTGGATAGTGACTGCCCCTAAGAATGTGCATCGTGTGTCTAGCTTTGCATCAGACCCTCGAGTCGCACGAGACACGCTGCGCACACCCTGAAACATGAACGGTTTGCTTGCTTGCATATTCAATATGAAACTCTGTTTCCAAACATGTTTCTAAACAAGTAAATCGACTCTGCTAGAACTGCATGAAACGAACCTAGGTAAAACTAGAAAGATCACTAGTAATGTAATATTTTATAACATAATTACTTAGTGCCTGTTTGAGTGAATGCTTATTTTTGTTCAGTTGATTTATCTCACCAGTACTTGTATAAAGTGCTGACCCACCAACAGTTTACTTGTTCGCAGGTACTGGATCGTCCGAGGGAGCGATAGGCGTGCCACAGTCCCGAAGACCCGGAATCCTGGTTTCGATTGTTGCCCCGAGAATGCTATCGTATAAGGGGGCATAATGTATGGAACGAACGTGTGCCTTTGCTAAAGGAAACCCAAGTTGCCTCGATTGTCCCGAACACTCAGTTGGCTAATGCATTGCATTGCAACAAGTCCCTTTCCGCTGCTTACTCGATTGATGCGATGATAGCCAACTATCAACTTAAACGATTGGCCTTGCACGGGCGCAACCCCAGGCCCGTGCGGCATCACGTCCCCCGAAAGCTCGAACGGGCCATTCGCTTGGCTCCCTTCCTCCCTCGCACCCGCGGGACGGGCGCGGTGATTCACGTCCGGCGCGCCGAGGCACGGTGATACGTGTCCGGTTCGTTAATTCTCGGCCGCACGGGCGCGGGACAGGGCGGAGCGGCGGCCCGGGCGGTACCGGGGTGTGACCAACTATTAAGTTGTCTTTCTAATTGCCTTAGGATCAGTTTCATGCAAACATTGAATAGCTTAACGTGTCGGCAGTGCGCCGTGTGATGTTTGAGGAAACACGGCGAGACTTACCAACTTACCATTTCTCCTTCCCTGTCCAAGGCAAACATGATTAATTCAAGCACGGTAAGTATAAACATTCAGGAAGCATAGCATATGCAAACATGAGGGTCGTTATGTTCAGATCGTTCAGGTGTTCAGTTCATTGATGCTATGCAATGACTCGCACGCGGATAGCCGCTAAGCGAGGATGACTTATCTATATGACGAAAGTCGCTGGCATAGCCATTATGGACGGGTTATGGTCTCGGGACTAAGAGCGATAGCAACGCAGGTGGCGAACCCCGCTACATAACACTCCGTCCGTGACTAACGACCATACAAACTCTTTCGCCCGGATCGGATCGGTCCCAGTGCCCCGGTGACCGTCCGCGGAAGCCAAAAATCCTTGTGCACAGGTTGTCCGCGACATGCAGGTCAGGGTCTATCCAAATCCAAAGCTTGACATGATAATCATGGAACACACAAACTTATTCTGAACGAGCACATTGCTCCACGAGCTGGGATTCGAACAGTACAAACACAATCCTCGTTCAGATCCAAACATGGCATGATTATCATTCAAGCGTGATTCACATTCAAATATCCATTCTTGCTTAATGCATTCCCCTGGTTCGGGGATTTGCCTTGGGTGACCTAACGGTCCCGGATACTTGCAGGTTCAAATGCACAGAAGGACTATTTGATAGTCTTCTGGCTAAACAAGAATGCATGCACAACACAATAACGCTAGACGTTCGAAAGCAGACAAGCATACGTTTCTAAGGAATATAAGCAGGCACGTTGCTCGGACCCGAAGGTAAGTCGAGAGTTGAAACCGTTAAGGGACTTAGCATGCGAGGGTCTGAGTATAAGCAGTATTTCATTTCCATGTTCTAGCAAGCAATACAAGTTGGGATTATTCCCTTAGCTAGGTGCGTTGGATTTATTAGCATGCAGGGGGTGATTCACCTAGCGACTAGCATAAACATTCCAGATTTTATGTGTGCTGGCTAAGCAAAGACAAGTTCACCGTAGCCACCCATCTTAGCGATGATTCGCCTCGGTAGAGCGATACGTCAGAGCACAGATTCAAGTTCCTTAGACTTCGTGCTGGAAAAGTTCCTTTAACGATCAAATTCCTGTGCGAACTCTTGAACTCGCTAGGCCAAAATGAGATACGTTCATGCAATAAGTCCATAATACATTATGATCCTAATGTAATTTACCTTCTTTTGAAGTAATGGATCCAGCGCAATCTGCAGCGCAACCACTGAACGAAACACAAGAAAGTAGTTCGGGTACTTCGGGAAGCTCTCGGAGCCAACGAGGCATGTCTCAAGTCGACCCGCTTGAGCGGGTAATACAAATGTTAGAATCGCAACGACAACGAGACGATGCTCGCCAAGCCAAGCTCGAGAGTAATCTAGAGACCCGATTCTCAGTCCAACAGAAGCAGGTAGATGCCCTGCAACAGATCGTTCAGACTTTGGCTGCCAACCATTCCGCCGCAACAGCAACGACTCCGGTGGGACAGCCCGTGCTTGAAGTAGAGACGCCACAAATTCCAAGGCCGAGGGACGTGACTGCCTTCAACTTGGGACACTTCAAGAAAGTCTGCAACACCCCGTTCAACGGGACTGAGGACCCAGTGGTAGCTCTAGATTGGCTAGCAGAACTAGAAGATCACTTCGTTCTGCTAGAGGTCCCCGAAGAGAAGCGCGTCTCCTGCGCGCAACTACAGCTCCGCCTCAACGCACACGATTGGTGGGACGTGCATCGACGATCTCTCCAATTTGATCACGGAGAGGAGGCGATCTCGTGGACGACCTTTCGTGCCGCATTCGAAGAGGAGTTTATACCCCCTCCAGTACAATGTAAAATGGAGAATAATTTCGCGCAACTGAGGCAGGGCAATTTGACTGTGAAGTAGTACTCCGCCGAATTCAACCGACTCTCCAAATTCGCTAGGGCCTATTTACCTGATGCAGCGAGTCAATCCAGAAGGTTTGAAGGTGGACTACGCCCTGCCATCCATTCGCACGTGGTCAATAATCAGTATGGGACAATGCGTGAAGTCATGAATCACGCCCTATCTCTCGAACCGCAGTATCCTCACGTTTCCACTGGCGCTGTGCATACCTACAATCACAAACGCCAAGGCAACGATAGAGGAAACAACGCTGCAAAGCGACAAAACAACAGTGGTCGGAACAAGACAAATGCTGGAGTGCGTTGTGAGCACTGCCACAGGCCGGGGCACACCATCGTTAATTGTTACTTGAAAAATGGGTCTTGTTACAACTGTGGCGGCAACGGGCACTTGATTCGAAACTGTCCGCTCCCGGATTGCCGCCAGCAACAAAATAATCCCTAACGGTTGGTTCTATTCCTAAGTTTTGGGACGAAACTTCCAATTAGTTGGGTAGGATGTAGCGCCCCGTTCCTCCTATTCGAGGAGCGCGGCTAAGAAACACAAGACGGTATCGTTCGATCGGGATAGATTGAATTAAGAACTCGTCCTCGTTATGGATTTGTTTCTTTGGAATCGATTCCCATATCTTTTATTGCCCCAAGGATCGGCTTAGCGGCAGAGTCAGGAGGGACCTCTCCGCTGCTATCTTTTATTGCCTCGGTTTTCGATGTCGCTTGTTGCTTTCGTGCTTTGAGTTGGTTTTGGGATTTGCTTGTTTTCCTTGAACGGTTTCGATGGTTTTTATTGTTTTCGTTCATTGACTTGCACTTCTATTCCGAGATTGGAAAGAGAGGAAGAAGTATTAATCGAGCTGTTCGTGTGCAGGTGAACGAGCAGTAGGCGGCTTGCGAGCGGAGTCGTGAAGCGCCTCTTTCTTTCTCCCTTCCTAAATCTATGTGAGTGGCTACCAACCCGATTAGCTAGCCTTGCTTCCAAGCCTCACTCCTTCGCCCCGATCAAACGATACCAAGTAATAATAAAAGAGATCAAGATAAAAGGGAATAGACTTGAAATATTGCTTGTCAACTAAACTTATGAACGGTTATCATCCTGTATGCTAGTTCGTTTATAACTGTTCTATGAATCATGCTAAGTATGGAAATATATGCTTGTTATGAAACAAACTGTTAGTAAGACTATGCAAAACTGTTTGGCTATGAAGCCTGCTCCTATTCGTTCGAAATTCGTTTGTAAATTCGTGTGAAATAATTCGAACTAAATGTGCTCGATCACGGACAACTTGTGCACAAGGTATTTTGGCTTCCGCGGACGGCCGCCAGGGCACTGGGGCAGATCCGATCCGGGCGGAAGAGTTCGTATAGTCGTTTGTCATGGACGGGATGCTATGCAGCGGGACTCGCCACCTGCGTTGCATAATATTCTTGTCCCGAGACTATAAACCGTCCCTTTGTGGCATCAAGCCAGTGATCCCTGTGTATATTTAAACCTGTTGCATACTAACTTGTGTCTTCGTTTCAGGGAAGGCATGGTAAGTATTATGCAGGTAATTCAGACGGTCAGGTAAAATCCACCGAACGGTGGCACGTTTATTTCAGTAAATTCTATATGCTGCTTACTTGTAAATGAACTAAGGCAAGATAGAAACCCACAAAAATAAGCATGCTTCACTAAACAACGTGTTGATTGGTATAGTTCGGCTAGCTCACCTTCACCAGCATGTTTCGATATGCTGACCATCGTTGAAACAGGTTCTCCGCACCAAGGCGAACCGAGCGAGGAGCCGAAGTCGTCTTCCCGATCCAGTCCAGCTGTTGGCGCATCTTCACGGCGCCCCTGAAGCCTTTTGAAGTCCGAAGCTGCAACTCTTCATACACAAATGTAGCTCCGTGGCAAAGCCGTCCTCCAGCCTGGAGGTCTTTATCGTTTTGAGTTTATAAAAGGATGTAATATACAGGACTGCTATCTCATTTTGAGTCAACCCTTTTGTAAGCCGTTCGGCATATTAGCTGACTCGTTCAGGAGTTTGTAATAGATGTTCATTATCAATAAAGAGAACTTTTCTATGTTTTAAATCTGTGTTTCAATTTATCTGCGTACTCTGAATATGTGCTTGCTATGCAAATCATTAAAGTCTTGTGCGGGTGCAACTCCAGGCCCGCAAGGCAGTCACGATTCGGGGGACGCCTCAAGTGATTCTACGAAATTGGGTCATGACATAGTTAGGATGTAACACCCTGTTCCGCTCAAGCGGACTGCCGTCTCAAACGGCAATCGTGCAGCTGTCCCGACCCGCTTTGCCTCGCTCAGATGTATCGTCTCAAACGGCAAAAAGCAAAGGATATCCAGACTTGTCCCTACAAGAATCCGGCTTGGACTTTCAGAGGCTCGCTCAGATGTATCGCTCTACCGAGGCGAATCATCGCTAAGGTGGGTGGCTACGGTGAACTTGTCTTTGCTTAGCCAGCACACATAAAATCTGGAAATGTTTATGCTAGTCGCTAGGTGAATCACCCCCTGCATGCTAATAAATCCAATGCACCTAGCTAAGGGAATAATCCCAACTCATATTACTTGCTAGAACATAGAAAATGAAATACTGCTTATATTCAGACCCTCGCATGCTAAATCCCCTAACGATTTCACTTCTCGACTTACCTTTGGGTTCGAGCAACGTGCCTGCTTACGTTCCTTAGAAACGCATGCTTGTCTGCCTGTATGTTGCCTTGTATTCATCCAAACTCCAGGAGACTACTACGTAGTCGTTCCGTGCCTGAATGAACCTGTAAGTATCCGGGACCGTAAGGTCACCAAGGCATATCCCCGAACCAGGGGAATGCATTAAGCAAGAATGAATACTGAACGTAAATCACCTTGAATGATAATCATGCTATGTATGCATCTGAACGAGGATTGTGTTATATACTGATAGAATCCCAGCTCGTGGAGCAATATGCTCGTTCAGATTAAGTTTAAGTTTCATGATTATCATGTCAAGCTATGGAATATGGATAGACCCTGACCTGCATTGTCGCGGACAACTTGTGCACAAGGTATGTTATGTTGAGTTCCGCGGATGGTCACTGGGGCACCGGGACCGATCCGATCCGGACGGGACGTATGAGCAGTCGTATGTTATGGGGCAAGGTGTTATGCAGCGGGGCTCGCCACCTGCGTTGCATATCATTCTGTGTCTTGAGACTGTGAACCGTCCACAATGGCTACGCCAGCGACTTATGTTCATATAGATAAGTCATCCTCGCTTAGCGGCTATCCGCGTACGAGTTATTGCATAGCATCAATGAACTGAACACCTGAACGATCTGAAAATAATGACCCTCATGTTTGTATATGCTATGCTCCTGTATGTTTATACTTGCCCGTGCATGAATTAACAATATTTGCCTTGGACAGGGAAGGAGAAATGGTAAGTTGGTAAGTCTCGCCGTGTTTCCTCAAATATCGCACGGCGCACTGCCCGACACAAGTTAGGCTATTCAATATTTGCATGAAACTGATCCTAAGGCAATTAGAAAGACAACTTAATAGTTGTGCACGGAACCTGTATTACGTGTTTGGATTTGTCGAGCGGGCAAGTAGCTTTCCCACCAGTGCATTCAATGTACTGATAATCCACCAGTTTGATATGCAGGGTGCGGGAGAACCTCGTACGGTGCGGACGCCTCCTTCGTGCGTGCTAAGGCCAGGAGTTCCCTCTGAAGCCTTGCAACGGTGCGTCCGGGACTGAAGCACATATACAAGACATAAGTTGTGAACATCGCCTGACCATCGCCTGTACAAATCATTCCACAGTTGTAGCCACTTGGCACGCTTTTACTGTTTCAGAGAGAGAGGCTTGAGCGACTTGTAATCTCGGCTATACGCCGCCTGTAATACATGTTTCATATCAATAAAGAGATTACTTTACTTGTTTCAATGCTTTCGCTATATTGTCGACTCAGTGAACCTGTTACCGATCGCTATGCGTTCCTAAACTCCGCTGCACTCGGACAATCTGTACGACTCTGTGGCTTAGAACTCTTGTCGCCAGCCAATGAACCATGGCCTTGCACGGGCGTGGATCACGCTCGTGAGGCATCACGCCCGGATAGGTTAAGCGATCGTTCCGCGGTAGCGCTGGCGAGGGTGATTTCCGTCTAGCGGGAACGGCCGATTTGCCTACGGAGATCGGGGCGTGGCAGAATGGTATCAGAGCGGAATCGATTCTCTGGCCCAAACCGTTGCTATGACTCTGAGATATTATCGATATGGTTTTGCAAAGAGCGTTCCATACAATAAGTCCATAGATATTCTCAAAGTGCAAAATGTTTTCTGAACTTGAATTGCTTGATTGTTTCGATTGAGTACGGCGAGGGACGGCACTATCGCTACTCGGGATATCGAGAAGTTTATCCTTGAAGTTTCGAGGACGAAACTTTTTGTTGGTTGGTAAGTATGTAACGCCCCGCTCTACGTCGGCGTTATGTATCAAGGTGAGTGGGCAAAACTTCGTTCTCTGATTCTTGCACGCCTTAATAATAACCTGAGTTTTTGCTTGCACTATTTTCTTAAGAGAATGATAGAACCTGCCTTGCATGTTAATGAACGAACTCACCTAGCTTGTCTTTGAAACAATGCCTGCTTAACGAGAATCCTGAATCGCCTGCTTAGAGTGCATGAATATGTTCACTATCGTCTATGCTTCGAGAGAACCATACTGTGCCTGAACGTGTTCAAGTGATAAGTCGGATTGCCCCGCAACAATGAGTCTATTCTGATGGTTCGTCTCGTCTGCATACTAGAGTTTATTTGATAGTGTTCCATGCATTCGCACGCGGTTGGACAATGGCTTTTGGTGGAGAGCTGAACTGCATGCGTTATAACCACCATGGGTCACAGCTGCCATTAGCTTCAGAAAATGAGTCATTGGTATGCTGTTCCACCAGCTGCCGATCCTGAGATACTCGGGGACCGCCCTGCATATAGCTAAGTCATTGTGTTGGCTTGGATAGTGACTACCCCTAAGAATGTGCATCGTGTGTCTAGCTTTGCATCAGACCCTCGAGTCGCACGAGACATGCTGCGCACACCCTGAACATGAAAGGTTTGCTTGCTTGCATATTCAATATGAAACTCTGTTTCCAAACATGTTTCTAAACAAGTAAATCGACTCTGCTAGAACTGCATGAAACGAACCTAGGTAAAACTAGAAAGATCACTAGTAATGTAATATTTTATAACATGATTACTTAGTGCCTGTTTGAGTGAATGCTTGTTTCTGTTCAGTTGATTTATCTCAACAGTACTTGTATAAAGTGCTGACCCACCAACAGTTTACTTGTTCGCAGGTACTGGATCGTCCGAGGGAGCGATAGGCGTGCCACAGTCCCGAAGACCCGGAATCCTGGTTTCGATTGTTGCCCCGAGAATGCTATCGTATAAGGGGGCATAATGTATGGAACGAACGTGTGCCTTTGCTAAAGGAAACCCAAGTTGCCTCGATTGTCCCGAATACTCAGTTGGCTAATGCATTGCATTGCAACAAGTCCCTTTTCGCTGCTTACTCGATTGATGCGATGATAGCCAACTATCAACTTAAACGATTGGCCTTGCACGGGCGCAACCCCAGGCCCGTGCGGCATCACGTCCCCCGAAAGCTCGAACGGGCCATTCGCTTGACTCCCTTCCTCCCTCGCACCCGCGGGACGGGCGCGGTGATTCGCGTCCGGGCGCGCCGAGGCACGGTGATACGTGCCCGGTTCGTTAATCCCCGGCCGCACGGGCGTGGGGCAGGGCGGAGCTGCGGCCCGGGCGGGACCGGGGTGTGACACATAGCAAGGTACAGAAAATACAAGCCAAAATAAATGCAGTGCAGCTGAGAATAAAATAAATAGGGTATGTAACCATCTATGTGAAAATACAAGTGAGAGCATCACAAGTATTAAGGCTGAGCCACTACAAGCTCTGTGTCGGGGAGCCGGTAGCAGTAATAATGAGTAATGGGCCAAGCTCGGGCTTCAGAGTCTTGTGCCTCACAATAATAGGGGATTTATATATATAATCAGCCTGTAGCCTGTGTGTCTCTCCCCACCCAATGTAATCACACGTCTCATGTCCACGATGCACCATGTCCATGTCACGCACGATCATATCTAATGCAGCAAGTCATAGAGTATCTAGGAATATAATGTCAATGTCATAAAGTCTGTATCCTATACAAAATCACCATGAATATATCAGAAGATCCTGTCCATGAATAGTGTCAAGTGTCCTGGGTTATAGTGTACTTGATAAGACAAGTACGAGAATGCAAAGGATCACGAATGTCCATCTCTAGATAACAATACACAACATCGCGTACGGTGTTGGCACCCGACTAATAATCGGACGCTAAGTAAGTCACACGGTCCTAGGTCAAGCATGCACAGCAATGTAAATAAAGCAAGGAAATATGCAACAAGAACTACAGAGTTGGCAAGGTATACTTGCCCACTGATGTATAACTAAGTCAAGAAAATAAGTAGCATAGCTGCAGGATTTGGCAAGGTACACTTGCCTGGGGTTCTGGCTCCAACTGTAGCTCTGGTCTCGGTGTGATCTGCTGGTACTCCTCCGGCTGCTGAAATAAAAATTACCATTAGATTCAAAAAATATTAAATAGCTAGAAACGCCTATCCTTAAGTCCAATTTGGACACAAGGGCAAAAATGACATTTTCGGGTCAAAGCGGGGTCCATATGTGGGCCACTTTGCACCAAAAAATGTGTCAGGATCAAAGGTCTCCAAATTCGCCAAACTTAGTGTCAACAAGTCAGGAACGATGATACGAACCCAACGGAACTTCTAGAATTGGATTCCGATGAGCCGATCACAAAATCGCCCGTCAAATGGAGCTTGTGGGGCCCACGATACGTAATTTTGTCAACGTTCTCAGAATCGAACCAAACTTGGGTCACAGGAACAGCATATCGCTACGAGTCCGATGGCGCAAGTTTCATCTCGATCCGACGTGTGTACACGAAGTTACAGCGTATTCCAGAATAGGCAGATACGGGGCGTTATCGGCGGATACGCGTTGATTCCGGTGTGCACGCACATCCAAATCAACTTCTGCGAAATCCCACACATCCGTATCGACGGCGCGCAAGTTTCGGAAAAGATCGCGTGCGACCAAGTCATCCCGTTTGGCGGGCGTACTCAGTTCCAGGGTGAAACAGGGCGTTGGTTTTCCTCTTTTTGGATCGTGGTGTGCGATCACCACAGGACGCGATGCACCGAGCGGGTTACACGGGCATTGAGAGGGTTATACAGTCTACGCGATACAACTGACGGAACAGAAATCGGATCAGCGAGGAGAGAGGAAACGCTACCTGAATAGGGCTCCGTGAAATCTGAATTTCACGTGTCCGTGTCGTGTCCGAGTTCTAGGGTTAGGGTTAGGGCTTCGCCGGAGCTGCGGCGGCTGCTGGCGGCCGGAGGGAGGCAGGGGACTGTGGAGGCGGCGAGGGCCGGAGGCGGCGGCGTGCGGTGAGGCGACGCAGGGCTCGGGCGGAGAGGGCGGCGCTCGGGCTGCTGCTGGTGCTGGGGGCTTGCTGTTGAGGCGGAGGAGCTTGGCTACGGCTGAGGGAGGGAGGAGGAAGGAGAGGGAGGCCGGGGCAGCGTCGCGGTGAGATGGCGAGGCGGTTCGAGAGGAGGCGGCTGAGGAGTCGGGGACGGGCGGAGTCGTCGAAACTTCAACGCCAGTGGAGATGGACCGAGGCGGAGATAAGCGGCTGGGGATCATTAGGAAGTCAGCGGCGGCGGTGGCGGTTCGAGATGAGAGAGGAAGGGTTTAGGGTTTAGGGCTAGGTCGAAGGGGATGACCGGAACGGCACTGCGAGCGGCGAGGAGAGGGGAAAGAGAGTTGCGGCGGCGGCGGGCGCGGATCACGAGGCACATTTATAGGGCTGCTATAGTAATTCCGAGGGGTATTCCGACTTAGGGTTCGGTTTGGGTTTCGGGTCCGGGTCGGGTTCGATTCGGATCCGACCCGCTAAGAATGGGTTGGTCCAGTTCGGGTAAACCGGTCCGGTTTGGTTTATTTTGGTTCAGTGAACCGGGTTCGATCAGGTTTAATTGGGTTTAATTCTTTGTTGGTTTTTAGGGCTTTAAAACTGTTTTCGGAGTACAATAAATTCGCAGAAAATTACCCTATGTCCGGTTTTTTATTTTACACCATAAAATATTATTTTATAATATTTTAATATTAATTAACAGTAAATAAAATTATTTAATCAGAAAATACCTAGGTTTTTAATTACAGAAAATTCCTGAAAATTTCGAAAAATTGTGAAAAAGCCAAATTAGAAATTTCTGGAAAATCAGGAGGTGTACAATCTACCCAACTTATAAAAATTTCGTCCTCGAAATTAAAAAATGGTAGGGTTCTCTCTATCCAATCTCACTTGATTACAGTCTAAAGGATTCCTCTCAAATGAACATTGCAGTCTCTACCCAACTTAGAATTTACCTATCTATCATCTAAGGCTATACATCTAATAAAGCTATGCCCCAACTTATTTAATCATGTTATTGAATTCTCAAGTCTTTAACACCAAACATATCACCTATGATATTCCCTTAATCATATATAAAAGGGTCATCAACAATGCGACCGGCCTGTGGGGTATATCTAGTACTGTCTATATATCAAACTTATACCAAGCATGAGGTTTCGTCTTTCCGAAATAAGAGAAGACGAAGATCAATAATAAAGAATTCAAGGGCGAGGTAATAGAATAGAAGTATCAGGATCAAGGCGTTTAACGAATTCAAATAGGATTTGTCAAGACAATTGTGGATTGAAATCCTATTCTGGTAATCCTTTGTTCGCATGCTCGTATTAGTACAGTTATATAACTGATACGATATGCTCAGTCATATCTAGGGGGCAAGTATACTAGTCAACTATATATCTCAATCCACGTGAAGTAGTCGTGCGAAGAGCGAACCAAAATGCACTAAGGTTGATCAGACCGTAATACACTAATTCTGAATAGACAATTGTATTAGTGTGTCAACCCAATAATACATATGTCATGAACAAGCTCGATAAAAGGATAAGCTTGCAAAACCAGGCTATATTAACAGCATAAGTCAAGGTAATACAACAAATATAAGTACGCTAGATGATGATGAAAGGAGGTACAACTTAATTCAAGTTCACAAAATAACACAAAATAAGCACAATAACAAAAGACTCTTCAATCTCTATAGTTATCAATTATAAGCAAGTTCAAAATTACATAGGTTAAGGCTGAGGTCACGAACCAATAGGCACGAGATAAAACAAACCTATAAACAGATAACTACAAAAAATTATGCGCATTAGCTACTCCAAGGGTCTGTGCGTCTTCCAAAGTTATCGCTGGAGCTTGTTCACATTCTTGCAGTTGATTCCTCTGCTGCAGTTGAGCCTGTTGGAAGAGTGTTGTTTGTGGTGCCAAGGGTGGCCTCGGCTGATTCTCTTCTGGGGCTGGTGGTCTGACTCCTTCAACTCTCATTTGTGGTGCTTCCAATGCTGGAGAGGCTGGCCTTGGTGCTGGTAACGCTTGTTGGTTTACCATTGGTGCTCTTTCTCGATGCTCAGGGCATTCCCTGAATAAATGCTGACTGGATCCGCAAGCTAAGCATAATTTCCTTTTTTGTCTGCACTCGTTCTCTATATGGCCTTGCCTGCGACAATATGGACAGACAGGTAGTACTTGCGGAGGTGCTTCTGGTGGCTGGTGCATGTGAGACTTTCTTGCAAATTTTTTCTGTGGTGCTCCGGCTGGTGCTGATGTGGCTGGTTGATGAATCATCACTGCTTTCTCTCGATGCTGAGGACAATCCTTGGCTAAGTATTGATTGGTTCCGCAAATCAAGCATAATCCTAACTTGCGTCTGCACTCCTTATTAATATGGCCTATCTTGCGACAATACTGACAGGTAGGTAGTACTTGCGGAGATGCTTCTGGCGGCTGGTGCATGGGAGAACTCTTTGCAATTTCTTCCAGTGGTGGTCCGACAGGTGCTGATGTGGCTGGTTGATGAATCATTACTGCTTTCTCTCGACGTTCAGGGCAATCCCTTACGGAATGCTTTTTGGATCCGCAAGATAAACATCGTCCCAATCTGCGTCGGCATTCTTTAGCGAAATGGCCTACCTTGCCACAGTAGTGACAAGTAGGAAGGACTAGTGCGAGTGGTGTAGATGCTCTCTGCGGTAGATTCATCTGTGGTCGCTTCGCAACTCTTTCTTGTTGTGCTTGGTCTGGTGCTGATGCATACGGCCGCTTCTGGCTGGACTCTATCCTTGTGTTGCTCTCCATGGGTCGTATTGTAGTAAGAACATCCTCGTCTAAGGTAGTTGCATTTGAACTGGTTAACTTCCGTAATTCTGAGCTAAATCTGTCGATGAACTTCTCCGCTTGGTTTTGCTGAGCTTCTTCCTGAACCTTCTGGTGGGCTTGCATCATCGCGTAGAATATTCGAAACATTTGTTGTTCGTCCATTGCCTGCCCTTGTGGAACGGTAGGCGTCGGTGGAGCCAACTGCGTCGATGGTGGAACATCATCTTCTTGGATTCTCGAGGCATGCTGACTTGCTTGCTGTGATGATGGACCTTCACTAACTGGTGTCACTTCATCTCCGTTGGTTATCACAGCACCTTGTGGTGTTTCTGGATGAGTCTCGTCGCGTGCTTGTGAATCCATTGCTCTGCATCAAAATAAACTATAAGAGGCGTACAGGAATCAAGGTAGGATGCAAGTCAAGAATTTAATTCGAATCCGATATAGATGTTAAGAACGATTCAAGCAAGTGGATGAGATCCTTAAACTTATCCTATTCTTATTGCAGGCTTGCTCGGTCCCTAAGTTGAAACCGAACAATTTAGTCGTTGACTTGTATGGGCCACCACAAAAACTATGTCACGCCCCAATCCCAAAATACCGAGGGACCGGACGCGTGGAAATGGCCAGCAGTACGCACCGATGGACATACCCAATTTAATGGATCCATCGGGACAGACTTAAGTTATAGTACAACAATAAATAGGTCCACTGATACAAGTCACAGTCCAATCTAATCTCATCCACAACAGATAATCACAGATCAAATGCCAAAATAATACAAATAAAATAAACTGACATATCTCAATAAAAGTGTCTCAGAGAACAACCAGAGAATAAGTCTGATACATCAATGTAATAGGCTGGAAATAAAATAACTAGAAACAAAAATAAATGAGTATCTCAAGCCAATACCCAGGAGAAGTCCTCTGGCACAATCTCGTCCTCGGGTGTCGGTACAACTCATGTATAAGCTCCTGCTGCTGTCCCGTATACCTCGGGATAGATCTCGTCTGCAAATCCTGGGGACATAATCCGGATCCAGGTCCTCAGGGGACATAGCAATGTACAAAAAATACAAGCCAAAATAAATGCAGTACAGCAGAGAATAAAATAAATAGGGTAAGTATGTAACCATCTATGTGAAAATGCAAGTGAGAGCATCACGAGTACTCAGGCTGAGCCACTACAAGCTCTGTGTCGGGGAGCCGGTAGCAGTAATAATGAGTAATGGGCCAAGCTCGGGCTTCAGAGTCTTGTGCCTCACAATAATAGGGGGTTTATATATATAATCAGCCTGTAGCCTATGTGTCTCTCCCCACCCAATGTAATCACATGTCTCATGTCCACGATGCACCATGTCCATGTCACGCACGATCATATCTAATGCAGCAAGTCATAGAGTATATAGGAATATAATGTCAATGTCATAAAGTCTGTATCCTATACATAATCACCATGAATATCTCAGAAAGATCCTATCCTTGAATAGTGTCAAGTGTCCTGGGTTATAGTGTACTTGATAAGACAAGTACGAGAATGCAAAGGGTCACGACTGTCCATCTCTAGATGACAATACACAACATCACGTACGGTGTTGGCACCCGACTAATAATCGGACGCTAAGTAAGTCACACGGTCCTAGGTCAAGCATGCACAGCAATGTAAATAAAGCAAGGCAATATGCAACAAGAACTGCAGAGTTGGCAAGGTATACTTGCCCATTGATGTATAACTAAGTCAAAAAAATAAGTAGCAAAGCTGCAGGATTTGGCAAGGTACACTTGCCTGGAGTTCTGGCTCCAACTGTAGCTCTGGTCTCGGTGTGATCTGCTGGTACTCCTCCGGCTGCTGAAATAAATATTACCATTAGATTCAAAAAATATCAAATAGCTAGAAACGTCTGCCCTTAAGTCTAATTTGGACACAAGGGCAAAAATGATATTTCCGGGTCAAAGCAGGATCCATATGTGGGCCACTTTGCACCGAAAAATGTGTCATGGTCAAAGGTCTCCAAATTTGCCAAACTTAGTGTCAACAAGTCAGGAACGATGATATGAACCCAACGGAACTTCCAGAATTGGATTCCGATGAGCCGATCACAAAATCGCCCGTCAAGTGGAGCTTGTGGGGCCCACGATACGCAATTTTGTCAACGTTCTCAGAATCGAACCATACTTGGGTCACAGGACCAGCGTATCGCTAAGAGTCCGATGGCGCAAGTTTCGTCTCGATCCGACGTGTGTACACGAAGTTACAACGTGTTCCAGAATAGGCGGATACGGGACGTTGTCGGCGGATACGCGTTGATTTCGGTGTGCACGCACATCCAAATCAACTTCTGCGAAATCCCACACGTCCGTATCGACGGCGCATAAGTTTCGGAAAAGACCGTGTGCGACCAAGTCGTCCCGTTTGGCGGGCGTACTCAGTTCCGGGGTGAAACAGGGCATTGGTTTTCCTGTTTTTGGATCGCGGTGTGCGATCGCCACAGGATGCGACGCACCGAGCGGGTTGCACGGGCATTTAGAGGGTTATACAGTCTACACGATACAACTGACGGAACAGAAATCGGATCAGCGAGGAGAGAGGAAACGCTACCTGAATAGGACTCCGTAAAATCTGAAATTCACGTGTCCGTGTCGTGTCCGAGTTCTAGGGTTACGGTTAGGGGCTTCGCCGGAGCTGCGGCGGCTGCTGGCGGCTGGAGGGAGGCAGGAGACTGCGGAGGCGGCGAGGGCCAGAGGCGGCGGCGCGCGGGGAAGCGGCGGCGCGCAGGGAGGCGGCGCAGGGCTCGGACGGAGCGGGCGGCGCTCGGGCTGCTGCTGGTGCTGGGGGCTTGCTGTCGAGGCGGAGGAGCTTGGCTGCGGCTGAGGGAGGGAGGAGGAAGGAGAGGGAGGCCGGGGCGGCATCGCGGCGAGGAGGTTCGAGAGGGTGCGGCTGAGGAGTCGGGGACGGGCGGAGTCGTCGAAAGTTCGATGCCGGTGGAGATGGACCGAGGCGGAGATACGCGACTGGGGATCAGTAGGAAGTCGGCGGCGACGGTGGCAGTTCGAGATGGGAGAGGAAGGGTTTAGGGTTTAGGGCTAGGTCGGAGGGGATGACCGGAATGGCACTATGAGCGGCGAGGAGAGGGGAAAGAGAGTTGCGGCGGCGGCGGGCGCGGATCATGAGGCACATTTATAGAGCTGCTACAGTGATTCCGAGGGGAATTCCGACTTAGGGTTCGGTTTGGGTTTCGGGTCCGAGTCGGATTCGATTCGGATCCGACCTGACCCGCTAAGAATGGGTTGGTCCGGTTCGGGTAAACCGGTCCGGTTCGGTTTATTTTGGTTCAGTGAACCGGGTTCGATCAGGTTTAATTGGGTTTAATTCTTCGTTGGTTTTTAGGGCTTTAAAACTGTTTCCGGAGTCCAATAAATTCGCAAAAAATTACCCTATGTCCGGTTTTCCATTTTACACCATAAAATATTATTTTCATAATATTTTAATATTAATTAATAGTAATTAAAAATCATTTAATCACAAAATACCTAGGTTTTTAATTACAGAAAATTCCTGAAAATTTTGAAAAAATGTGAAAAAGCCAAATTAGAAATTTCTGCAAAATCGGGGGTTTACAATAATGAAGGGAACCTATCCCTCATCTTAGATTCAAGCTCCCAAGTGGATTCTTCAACCGAATAATTTTGTCAAAGCACGCGCACGAGAGGAACCGAGCGACTTCGAAGCAGCTTTTCTTTGCAATCCAAAATTTGCACAGGTTGTTCGACATACGTCAAGTCTGCCTTAAGATCCAGTTGATCAAGATCTACCACGTGGCTCAGGTCGTACACATACTTCCTTAATTAAGAAACATGGAAGATATCGTGTACTTCGGACAACGACGGTGGTAGGGCAATCTGATATGCAACTGAGGCAACTCGCTTTAGTATTTCGAACGGACCGACAAATCTTGGACTTAGCTTTCCCTTTGCTATGAATCTGGTGACTCCTCGCATGGGTGAGACTTTGAGAAATATCCGATCGCCTTCTAGAAACTCAAGTGACCGTCGATGCGTATCAGCGTAGCTCTTTTGCGACTCTAAGCTACCTTTAGCCGTTCCGAAATCAAACAAATCTTTTGGACAGTCTGCTCCACAAGTTCGAGGCCAAGGATCTGTCATTCTCCAACTTTGTCCCAACAGATCGGGGATCTGCACTTCCGCCCATACAACGCCTCATACGGCGCCATCTGAATGCTGGATTGAAAGCTATTGTTGTATGCAAATTAAGCTAACGGTAGATACAAGTCCCAACTCGTCTTCAAGTCCAAGGTGCAGAGTCGTAGCATGTCTTCGAGGATTTGGTTGACACGTTCCATTTGGCCGTCTGTCTGTGGATGGTAGGCGGAGCTAAACTTTAACTTTGTCCCCATTGCTGACTGCAGGCTTTCCCAGAAATACGATATGAATCGACCATCTCTATCGGAGACTATGGATACGGGCACACCGTGGAGCCGAACGATTTTGTTGAGGTAGATCTGAGCCAAGCGGTCGGCACTCTAAGTAGACTTTATAGGCAGAAAGTGAGCTGACTTGGTGAGTCGATCGACGATAACCCAGACAACATCATTCCCTCGTTGCGTCTTTGGCAAGCCAACAATGAAATCCATTATTATATGTTCCCATTTCCACTCCGGTATAGCGAGGTTCAGCATCTCTTCGCTCGGCTTCTGGTGCTCGGCCTTTACCCTCTGACAAGCCATATTGTGCGACACAAATAGCGCCACATCTCGTTTCAAGCCGTACCACCAAAACGTCGTACTGAGATCACGATACATCTTTGTGCTATCCGGATGAGAAGTATAACTAGCATAATGAGCTTCCGTGAGTATCTCCTTCTTGAGGGCCACATCGTCTGGAACGCACAGTCTTTCCTTCACTCGGATCATCCCGTCCGTGCCTACCGCAAAGTCGGCTGCCTTTCCTGCTGAGATAAGACCTTGCATCTTTTGCAGGAACAGGTCATCATTCTGAGCGGTCTTGACTTTTTGTAACAAGTCAGGTTCGAGGCGCAGTTGTGCCACTTGCGCCCACTTTTTGTATCTGATTTTAAGGGTAATGCCCAAAGACTCAAGATCCCGGTGCATCTTGTCATCAATAGCCAAACTCCCAACGAACACTCGACTCAGTGCATCAGCTACAACGTTTCCCTTGCCAGGCGTGTATCTGATCATGAGGTCAAAGTCGCTAAGGAGCTCAAGCCAGCACCGTTGGCGAAGATTCAAATCTTTTTGTGTATAAAGATATTTCAAACTCTTATGGTCTGTATAGATCTCGCACGGTACGCCGTAAAGGTAGTGGTGCCACAGCTTCAGCGCGAACACCACCGCGGCAAGTTCAAGATCATGTGTTGGATAATTCTTCTCGTGAGGCTTTAGTTACCTCGATGCGAAGGCTATTACTTTGTCCCGTTGCATAAGGACACATCCCAATCCCTTACCTGAGGCATCATTGTATATTTTGAAGTCATCAGGTCCGTCCGTAAGGGTAAGAATTGGGGCTGAGACGAGGCGCTGCTTTAACTCCATAAACGAAGCTTCACAGTCGTCCGTCCACACAAATGTTACTCCTTTCCGAGTGAGCTGAGTCTGGTGCAACGCATAGTTTTATATCCATAAATTTTATCGTGGAGAACAATATAGAAATAACTCTGTTGTATCTAGACCTTAGTGTTAGCACCCCCTCCGGCACGAAAATATATGTTCGTTCAGTATGCCAAGGTGGATACGTCTATATTAGAGGAAGGAAGCTATTGCTAGATGTTTTAGTTCTAGATGTACGGGACTATGATATTATTTTGGAAATGGATTGGCTCGGCGCCTACTAGACAATTATCGAGTGTGCAGAGAAATGAGTCATCTTTCGCCTGCCTGGAGAAGCCGAATTCTGCTACACGAGTAGTCCAGCAACTGATACGACCAGGCCCGCATGGTAATTTCTGCAACATCTGCTCGGCGAATGCTACACTCAGGCTGCGAGGGATTCTTAGCCTCGGTTCGGGACACACAGCTGGATTACGCAAACATTGAGTCTTCTTCCATTGATGTGGAGTTCCCTGATGTGTTTCCGAGCGAACTACCCGGCATGCCAACAGACTGAGAGATCGAATTCACCATAGACACATTCCCGAATACACAGTCGATTTCTAAGCCTCCGTACAGAATGGCCCCTGCTGAACTAAAAGAGTTAAAGTGCCAATTGCAAGAGTTACTGGATCGTGGATTCATTCGTCCGAGCGTCTCCTTGGGGCGCGCCTGTGCTCTTTGTGAAGAAGAAGGACGGAATGCTACGTCTCTGTATCGATTATCGGGAGCTGAATAAAGTCACTATCCGAAACAAGTATCCTCTGCCAAGGATAGATGACCTGTTTGATCAGCTACAAGGGGCAACGGTGTTTTTAAAAATTGATCTTCGCTCGGGCTACCACCAGTTGAAGATTAAGCCAGAAGACATGCCCAAGACTGCCTTCCGAACCCGATATAGGCATTACGAGTTTTCTGTTATGCCGTTTGGACTGATGAACACACCTGCTGCCTTTATGGACTTGATGAATCGAGTATTCCGACCCTTTATCGATAAATTTGTAGTCGTTTTCATAGACGACATCTTAGTGTACTCGAAGAATAGGGATGAACACGCTGGATGTCACGCCCCAATCTTCCGCGAGCTCGATCGTCCCCGCTGAACGTGAATCACCACGTTACAGCTCTCCCGCAGGACAATCGTTCTCATCGGGACGTGATGTCGTGCAAGCCTAAAGTGCGCTTGCACAAGGCCAAAGCTTTGATACAAGGGCAAGTAAGCTGTTCTATACTGAAGCAGCGACACATAACATTGCAGAAAAGTGAAGAACTCAATGGCATATGAAAAATAGTCTCTTTTATTGATAATCGAAAGTGTTACAAGCGGCACGTGGCCGAGATTACAATTCGCCCAAGCACTCTTCTCTCGATTACAATAACACCGTTCCATACATTATGTCCCTCTATCCGAAAGCAGCTCAAAGCAGGTACAAACTCGATGCAGCTCGAGGCATCGACTCCAGATTTCCGGCTCCTTGGGATGAGGCACGGCTATCGCTTCCTCAGACGGACGAGCACCTGAGAACAAGCAAACTGTTGGTGGGTCAGCACTTTATACAAGTACTGGTGAGATAAAGCAACTGAACAGAAGCTACACCCCCTGAAACCCACACTAAGTAATCATGTGGCAAAACATTGCATTACTAGTGATCTTTCTAGTTTTACTTAGGTTCATTTCATGCAGTTCTATAGCAGAGTCATATTACATTGTTTGGAAACATGTCTTTGAAAACATAATCAGACAACCAATCAATCGAGGCAACCAATTCAAGCACGAGGAATCCTGTTCGGGTGTGCGCAGCGTGTTCGGTGAACTATATGCACGGATTCTAGGGACAGGCAGCGTTTAGGGACCATCAATCAATCTAGCACACAAGTTAACTATCAATCAGAAGTCGGTCCCCTAGTAACTCAGGATCGGTAGCGGTAATCCAGCTAACCAATGACTCACATTCTGATCCTATTAGCAGCTGTGACGCATGGTTGCACGTTACTGCCGAAGCAGCCGTAGCCAAGGTTCAGCTCTTCACTAATAGTCTCATTGTCCGACCGAATGCAATGCATGAAGCGCTAACAGGTGGTCTCTACGATGCAGACAAAATGAATAAGCAGGCTTATGTATAAACTAATATTTCTTACCCATGGCCGAACGGTTATTCCTGCAACAGACATACAAGTTAGCAACAATTGCATAAACATATATGTTTTACCGTTCTTTAGTTCCCTGTCCGTCTCTGCATCAAACAGTTAGGTATGCAAGAAGGCTAGCCTAGCATGCTCCCTAACGACCTGAATGCTGCTTATCTCCATACATTTCTCTAATGCAGACTCGACTCTTCTCAACAGAAGCACCGCCTCCCTCTAATAGCCACGCCCCCCAAGATCCCGAAGGACCGATCCTCAGGGCGCACTATTAGTCTCACCCCATCGCATCACCATCCTCCCTTCCAATATCCACGCCCCGAGCTCAGGGCGCGTTATCGGTCTCCCATATATCGTTTGTCCCCCATCCACCGCAAGCACCCACATGTCTCTTGTCTCTATCACAATAGCACACAACATGACAAGCACATTTAAACCATCGTATCACATTACTAATAGCCGCACCCCCAAGATCCCGAAGGACCGGACCTCAGGTGGGCTACTAGTCTAGCACACACATGACAAGCATTTACTCTCACATCGAAACAAGCATTCAAGACAAGCCATATAAACACGATAACAAGCAAACATATAAACGATCTTTTAGTTGAGACTAGCATGGCACGGGTCTATTATCACATCAAGTAAAACATGCAGTTCTATCTTCTTAGCATAGCAAGGGTTCTATTTCATTTCGGACAAGCATACATATTCTCTTAGCTAGGCAGCATATTCGTTTCAGTGACAAGCTATGTGAGTTCTCTTATTAGCATGCTGAGTCGGTTCTATCATTTTCTTATGAAAACATTTCTTCTTAAGCAAATAAGCATTTAAAACTCAGATTCATTATTAAGTCGTGCAAGAATCAGATAATGCAGTTCTGCCCTCTCACCTTGATTAATCGGTCGGGAACTCTCCGAGAAGACTTCAGTTGGAGCAAGCAAGGCCATCTCACTTGTACATAGCGTCGACGCTAAGCGGGATGCTACACTGGACACCTGCGGATGGTGCTTCAAACCCTTCGTGACAACAAGTTGTATGCCAAGCTAAGTAAATACGAGTTCTGGTTGGACAACATATCCTTTCTAGGGCATATTATTTCTGTAACGGGTATCTCGGTAGATCCAAAGAAAATAGAAGCCATTGTGATGTGGAAACGACCTGAGTCAGCTAGCGATATACGGAGTTTCCTTGGTCTGGCGGGCTACTACCGGAGAATGTCACGCCCCGATTCCATGGAATTGATAGTCGTCCCCCGGGCGTGACGCCGTGCGGGCCTAGGTTGCGCACTACGCAGATAAATTGAAACACAAGTTGAAATATGAAAAAGTTCTCTTTATTGATAATGAACATCTATTACAAACTCTTGACGAGTCATAGGGTTGCCGAACGGACTTACAAAATGTTGACACAAAACAAGATAGTTGTCCTGTACATTACATCCCTTTACTAAAGCTTCAAAATATAAAGACCTCCTGGTGGAATGATGGCCTTTCCACGGAGTTGCATTGAGTTTGGGTCGCTAGCTCCTTGCTTCAAAATACTTCAAAAGGGTGGCACGATCAAGACGTGCCTACAGCTGGACTGGATTGGGTGATGACTTTGGCTCCTCGCTCAGATCTCCTTAGTGCGGAAAACCTGTTTCAACGAGGGTCAGTACATCGAAACGTACTGGTGAAGTCAAGCTAACCCAACTATACCAATCAACATGTTATTTATATGAAGCATGCATATTATTTGTGGTCTTTCTATCTTGCCTTAGTTCATTTTACAAGTAGGCAATATATATAAAAACTACTGAAATGAACTTGCCATCGTTCGGTGACATTTACCTGCCCGTTTGAACTACCTGCACAATATTTACCTCGTCCTTCCCTGCCACGAAAACACAAGTTAGCTTGCAACAGGTTTAAATAAGCGCGAGGATCACTGACACATTGCCAAAATCGATGGTTCTAGTCTCAGTACGAAATGTCGTACGACACATAGTTCAGGACGTCACATGCCATTCCGTCCTATAGCAGGCGACTATCAGGAGTTTTGTCCGGATCGGATCGGTGCCAATGCCACAGCGACCGTCCGCGGGAACAAAGACCTTGTGCACAAGTTGTCCGTGACCAAACGTAGTACACTAAATTAGCAGTTGAGGCATCTCAGGGCGATATTAGGCACAGGACAGTAACAGGGCTAGATCTACTTTTGCATAGTCTTCCTGTTCAGTTTATCGCATGGCAGGATGAGTTCTATTACATAGCACAATTTAAGAAGAGTATACATTCTACTTGTATTTATGCATATGATGAACATTCTAAACGAACAAGCATGCAAATAAGTAACCGTTCACAAGTTTGATTGACAAGCAAAATAATCCAAGTCTATTCCTTTTTATCTTGACATCTTTTAGTTATTACTTGGTATCGTTTGATCGAGGCAAACAAGGATGCAAGATTTTAGATGTGAAGAATTGGAAGAAGGGCCAACTGAATCAAATATAAGCCACTCACAAGTTTGTTGGAAGGAAGAAGGAAATAGGTGCTTCAGGAGTCCGCTCGGGCGTTGTCTACTGCTTACTCACCTGCATTGCCATGGACAGCTGATCAATACCTCTTCCATTCTTTCCAATATCGGAATTGAAGTACAGTTCAACGAACCAAAATAATGAAATCCATCGAAACCGTTCAAGAAAACGCAAGCAAATCCGAAAACCAACTCAAGGCACGAAAGCACCAAGCGACAGCAAAAACTAGGCAATAAAAGATGCAGCAGAGAGGTCCCTCAAGACTCTGCCGTTAAGTCGATCCTGGGGGCACGGTCCACTGAATATGGGAATCAATTCTGAAGAAGCAAATCCATAACGAGGATGAGTTCTTGATTCAATCTATCCCAATCGAACGATACCGTCTTGTATTTCTTAGCCGCGCTCTCCGAATAGGGGGGAACGGGGCACCACAAGTAGTACTGGCACCAGAGGACTGTCACGCCCCGATCTTCCGCAGGCTAATTCGGCCGTTCCCGCTAGGCGGGAATCACCATCGCCAGCGCTCCCGCGGAACGATCGCTTTGACCCATCCGGGCGTGATGCCGCACGAGCGTGGGCCACGCCCGTGCAAGGCCATGGTTCATTGGCTGGCGACAAGAGTTCTAAGCCACAGAGTCGCACAGATTATCCGAGTACAGCGGAGTCATAAACGCATAGCGATTTGATAACAGGTTCACTGAGTTGACAATATAGCGAAAGCATAGAAACACAAGTTGAAGTAAAGCAATCTCTTTTATTGATATAAACTTGTGTTACAGGTGGCGTATAGCCGAGATTACAAGTCGCTCAAGCCTCTCTCTCTGAAATAGTAAAAGCGTGCCAAGTGGCTACATTTGTTGAATGATTGTACAGGCGATGTTCAGACGATGTTCACAACTTATGTCTTGTATATGTGCTTTAGTTCCGGACGCACCGTTGCTTCGGAGTGATCTTCACGCCTAAGCACGCACGTTGGAGGCATCCGCACCGAACGAGGTTCTCCCGCACCCTGCATACAAACTGGTGGATTATCAGTACATTGAATGCACTGGTGGGGAAGCTACTCGCCCGCTCGATAAATCCAAACACGTAATACAGGTTCCATGCACAACTATTAAATTGTCTTTCTAGTTGCCTTAGGATCAGTTTCATGCAAACATTGAATAGCCTAACGTGTCGGGCAGTGCGTCGTGCGATGTTTGAGGAAACACGGCAAGACTTACCAACTTACCATCTCCTTCCCTGTCCAAGGCAAACATTGTTAATTCGAGCACGGGCAAGTATAAACATTCAGGAGGCATAGCATATGCAAACACGAGGGTCATTTTTAATATGATCGTTCAGGTGTTCAGTTGATGCGATGCAATAACTCGCACGCGGATAGCCGCTAAGTGAGGATGACTTATCTATATGAACAGGAGTCGCTGGTATAGCCATAAAGGACAGGTGTAGCACATGAAAGGAGATGAATGCAGTGACACGGATCAGGAGCGCTACAGATCATTCCTTCTGAGTCAGGCGTCTACTTAGTCTGTGAGCAAGAATGGCGTGAAGGATAAGTTCACAGGCGCTACACACCATTCTGCCCGAAGCAGGCAGACTAACAGGGGTTCCTGTCCGGATCGGATCGGCCCGGTGCCCCGGAGACCGTCCGCAGGAACTGAGATCAGGAGAATCTCACTTGAAACAAGTTGTCCACGATATGCAGGTCAGGGTCAGGGTCAGGTACAGGAACAAGTTTGAGGCAGGATATATATATGAACAAGTTATATAGAACAAGTTCGAGTCAGGATATATATATATAAACTTGTTTAGGCAGGAACGTTGATTCAGTAGTTTGCTCCACGAGCTGTGATTCAGGGATTCATTCATTCAGGGTGCAGATTCCCTGGTTCGGGAATTGCCTTGATGACCTAACGGTCCCGGATACTTGCAGGTTCATTCAGGCACGGAACGACTACATAGTAGTCTTCCGGGGTTTGGATGAATACAAGGCAACATACAGGCAGACAAGCATGCATTTCTAAGGAATATAAGCGGGCACGTTAGCTCGGGCCCGAAGGTAAACTGAGAGTTGAAATCGTTAAGGGACTTAACATGCGAGGGTCTGAATATAAGCAGTATTTCATTTTCATGTTCTAGCAAGCAATACAAGTTGGGATTATTCCCTTAGCTAGGTGCGTTGGATTTATTAGCATGCAGGGGGTGATTCACCTAGCGACTAGCATAAATATTCCAGATTTTATATGTGTTGGCTAAGCAAAGACAAGTTCACCGTAGCCACCCACCTTAGCGATGATTCGCCTCGGTTGAGCGATACGCCTGAGCGAGCCTCTGAAAGCCTAAGCCGGATTCTTGTAGGGACAAGTCTGGATATCCTTTGCTTCTTTGTTGAGGCAAAGCGGGTCGGGACAGCTGCACTATTGTCGTTTGAAATGGCAGTCTGCTTGAGCGGAACGGGGTGTTACAAGGACGAGGTTGTGCCAGATGATTTCTTCTGAGTACTCAGTTAGATACTTAGTTTTTATGCTTAGTATTATTTCATATCTGGACTTGACTTCTAGACATATGTATTGGTGTTATTCTCTTTTCTTATTGTGTCGGGTTGTTCCCCGAGACACTACTTATGTGGACTTGATGATAGACTATATTTTATTATCTATCATCTTGACTGGTCTATCATAATGAATTGTGTTTACTTTCTATGGATGAGACTAGAATTATACTGAGATAGATGGTGTAGACATGCATTTATATTTATTACAGCTTAAGTGCACTTTAACGGGTCCATTAAATTGGGTTTGCCAATTGGAGTTGTGCTGCTGGCCATTGCCACGTGGCTAGTCCCTCGGTATTTGGGACTGGGGTGTGACACACGAGCAAGTCTAAAATCATAATTATGAACAATACGAAGAGCTAACTACTCAACTACGTGCCCGTGTCAAAATATGACATGCTCAAACCTCCGTGTCGGAAGAAAACTCCCAAATCAACCCGTATCTCCAAATTGTCGGGATACGGTCTTCACGTATCCAATTGTGGACACGACACTAGTCACATACAACCAAACACATGTCAATTTGGTCTAATTGACTTATTGACAAACACAAGATGTGTCAACTCGAAATTCCCCCAAAATTGACACAAAATACCACATAACTTTCTCCATATGCCTCCTATGAACCTAATTCCAATTTCTATGGGTAGCCTTAGTATATGGGAGGGTTCCTAATGATTAAATATATATTTAGAGTCTAATTAGGGAGGAAAAACTGAATTGTACCTATTGGGAGATGAATTTCCAATAAAATTACCAAATTGAGTGTCAAGAGCTTCCTCCTTGTAGATCCTTGCTTCCTCCTTATTCTAATAGCCTCCAATAATGAATAGGGAAGTAATTGGAAAGAAAAATGGGTAGAAATTGGTGTAGGAAAGAAGGAATTTGGAAGAGGAAAATTCTAGATCTAGATTTGGAATGAAAAATGAAGAGAGAGAGTCTCTCTCATCCCTCTACTAGGCCGGCCACTAACCCCTCCTCCAAGCTACTATGAAATGTCCATAATACTCCTTGGGGCTTGTCATGAAAGAATCAATTAAGAAGGGAAGGTTCTAGTCTAATTGGTTTAACTAATTAATACATCATCCTAATGAATGAGCTTACTATTGGGCTCAATTCTAACTAGAATTAAATGTTGGTCCATGGATCTAATCTAAACTAGTTAGGTCTACTAACACAAGTCCAAAATCATATGCTAACATCTAACAATAAATAAATTTACAACATGCACAATATTTAATTAATTATGAAATACCAAAATATCCTTTCCTAGAAAATGTGGTAGTGACACTACCAGAAGGGATAGATATGCCTCAGATATATTAGATGAAATATGACTCGGTTTGCGGTATATGCTCATGCAGAGGGCGAATGCGATATCCATGTGCTTCGAGAAAGTGGAAGCAACGCGAAGAACTATTCCAAGCACGACCTAGGAATTGTGGAGTTTGTACGCGTTGAAATCGTGGTGACACTACCTATGGCGTGGCAGCAAAATCTTCGTGATCACTTGAACCCCAATATAGATGTTCACCCAGAGAGGAATTGAGATTGAGGCAGAGGTGTTAGGCCGAACTAATCTAAGAGTATAATGCGATGTTGGGTAAGTCGCTTAACTGGGGTATATCAGATGTGATGATTGTTCGGAGCATGAAGATATTTTGATATAGTGTATGAGGAACATGGTGTGATTGAAGTCAAGCTAGAGATTCGTTAGTTGAGCTCGGACGATGCAAGTATGGATTCATAAATAGTTGGATGATAGGGCCTTGCGGAATACTCGTTGCGCTTGAACGGGTAAGGACTTGAATCGTGTGTGGTTTGGGCTATCGATAGAGAATGGCTTGAGCCGAAACACGAATTGAATTGGGTCAGGTGAAGAGATAGTCAATGGAGGATCATCGTTTTTAGAATAGCGCTTGCGATGAGTTATAGGATGAAAGTTAGGATTGGCTCAGTCGAGAGGGAAGGGATGAATGTTTCGGACATGAAGATACCCTTGTAACTTGTCCAAATTCTCTATCGCTAAAAGCTTGACTGAAATGCATATATTTTAGGGATGCCTTAAATATGTGTATGATCCTAACTAAGCGATATGTTGAATTCGAATTGAGCTGCAAGGAGGATGTAGGAATATGGAATTTGTGTGAGCGTTCAACGTGAAGTGAAGATGATGAGTCTGGATCCGTGAAGTATGAGTTACATGGGCATAGTTTATGAAATGGTTAAGCGACATAAAAGAAAGGAATGGGTGCTGGTATGGTTCGAGGACAAACCTTATTTTAAGTGGTATATTATGTAATGACCTGCACCCGCATGATGCATTATGCTGAGTAGGATTGAAACAAGACATTTTTGGTTGTATTTCATTGAGTTGGATTTTGGGAGCAAGTATTGATTCGAGTTGGTTTCCTTGTGCAGATCGTGTGCGAAGTTCAATGGGATCAGAGAGGCGCCTCGCACGGGCTGAGGCATGGACGTCATGCAATAGAATCAGTATGTTCGTTTCGAGCAAGTGCAGAGATAGCATATTGGAGCGATAATACTGTCTTGCTTAGTCCGATCGGGTCAGATGATTTGGATAGCACAATCTACTCGCTATAGTACCGCGTTCCCCTTTTTTCGGGGAGCGCGGCTAAAAAATACTTGGTATCATTCGATCGGGACAGATTGAATCAAGATTCTTTAATCATTATGGATTGGTTTCTTCGGAATCAAGTCCCACATTCAGCGAATCGTGCCTCGAGGAAGGACTCGGTGGCAGAGTCGCTATGGGCCTTTCTGTTGTGCTAGTTTCTTTATCCGTTTTTGATGGCACTTGGTTGCTTTTTTGTTGGTTTTGTGACTTGCGTTTTCTTGAACGGTTTCGATGAATTTCATTATCTTCGTTCTTTGAACTTCGCATTTCTTATCAAACTCTAGGAGACCGAGGCAGGATATTTTGATCATATGTTGGTGCGTACAGGTAATCATGTAGGCGACGCGCAAGTGGAGTCATGAAGATCTTCCCTTTCTCTCCCCTAATCCACCAACTTGTGAGTGGCTTTACTTCCAATTAGGGCCATTCTTCCAAGTCTTCATTCTTAATAAGCTGACTCATTGCGCGTTCTCAACGATACCATAATAATAAATTGAGTCAAGATAAAAAGAAATAGACTTGAAACACTTAATGCTTGTCATATAAAATCATTGTACGATCATATTGTTGCGTGATGGTCTGCTATGCATGTATCTGTTTATGTTTCAGTGTCTCTGGAATTTATTTATCTATAATTGTTCAATGGGTAGTACATAACTTGTAATATGATCACATAAGCAAGTAGACTATGCCATCACATTGTGCTAAAGTAGTTATGTTCATTCTGATGTCTTAAAATGCTTCGTATGTTAACTTAGCGTTTAGATCATCAATGGTCATGGACAACTTGTGCACAAGGTATATGGTTCCTGCAAATGGTCACTAGGGCATCGAGGCCGATTCGTCCCGGGCAGAACAACAGTTAGTCGTTCTAGTAACTTAGCATGGGTGAGGCAGGAGTTTATAGAGGGGCTCGCTACCTGCGCTGCAAGAATCGCTGTCTACCCAGACTATAGTCCATGATGGCATGTCATGACAGTAATCCTTATGTATGTTTAAACTGTGCAAACTAACTATGTCTTTGTGGCAGGGAATGTCATGGTAAGTTGTGTACAGGTTGTTCAGACGGTTCAGGTAAAAGTCACCGAGCGGTGGCACATTTTTGTTATGTCCTTTCATTCTATCGCATATTGTAAAACTGAACTAAGGCAAGATAGAAAGATCACATAATAATAATGGTGCATGTTCAAATGAATACGGTGTCGATTTGGTGTGTTGTGTTAGCTCGCTCTCACCGGTACTTTTTGAAGTATTGGCCCTCGTTGTAGTTCCCCGAGCCAAGGTGACACAGCGAGGAGCTGAAGCCCCCCCCCCCAACCTTCCACTGGCCTGACGCGTTCGTGTTCGTGACTTTTAGAGTGCAAGTACATATTCTCAAGGAGCTCGCACATATCCTTTCGAAGCTCCTAGGCGATGGTGAAAGCACACCCAAGGTGGTTTGACTTTTAAATTTTTGTAAAGGATGTGATGTATGTATCGACTATCTCATTTTGCGTCCATCTTGTAAGCCCGTGCGACATCCCTTTTACTGTTGAGTTAAGAGTTTATAACAAAGATGTTCATTATCAATAAAGAGAACTTTTCGTTATTCCAATGTGTGTTATTCCAATTGCGTACTCTGTTGCATATATTTTAAAGTATATCATTATGCCTAGGCCTTGTGCGGGCACACCTTACGTCCGCATGGCATCACGCCCGGAGGATGATTATCGATCTAGCCAAAATCGAGACGTGACATATTTGGTATCAAGGCATGGCTTCAGATCCTTTGACCTTCGTGTCAGAAGAGTTTTCTTGAAACGACCATGTCCCTCCTAGTTGAACCCTTGAATTTGCTTGGCCAAAATGAGATGCGTTCCATACAGTGAGTCCATAATATGTTTTGAAACTGATATAAGTTACTTTACTTTGAAGGAACGACCTCAGAGCCGAACATACAAGCGCAAGTAATGGCACAGGTGCAAGAGAGCAGTTTCGGCACTTCAGGCAGCTCTGGAAGTCAAGCAGCCACGTCCCTTGTTGATCCGTTCGAGTGGATGATGCGCTTGATGGAAACACAGCAGAGGCATGCAGAATTACGTCAGAGCCAATTTGAGTCCCGGATTGAGGCTCAATTTCAAGCACAATGGACTCATGCCGAGGCGCAGCAGAATCAGATGAATACCCTACAAACGATCATGACGATGTTTGTCGCCAACAACCATTCTGCATCAACAGTCGCCGCGACAATGCCAGTTGTAGCCGAGTCCGTGGGACCTCAGGGGTCTCAGGAACCTCCGTCCTCTGACGAGAAGGGTTTCATCCTTCAAATATCAGATTTTAAGAAGATGTGTCATTCTACCTTCAAAGGGACTGAGGACACCTCTGTGGCGTTAGATTGGATGGTTGAGCTAGAAGACCACTTTGAAGTGCTTCGCATGGATGAGACAAAGAGAGTTGCTTGCACTCAGCTCCAGCTCCGTTTGAATGCACATGATTGGTGGGGTGTGCACAAACATGCTATCCTGAGTGAAGACGACAAGGCGATTCTCTCTTTGTTCGTATTCAGTAAAGCCTTCAAAGAGGAGTACCTTACGCCAGCCGTCCGTCGCGAGAAGGAAGACGAATTTACACATCTTGAACAAGGAAATATGACAGTACGGCAGTATGTCGCATAATTCAAAAGGCTTACAAAATTTGCCAAGTCTTATCTACGTAATGACGAAAGTCGAGCCCGCAGATTTGAGATAGGACTGTGACCTTCTATTCGTGCTCACGTTGTCGTCCCTTAATACTGTACGATGCGAGAGTATCTAAACCACGCCCTCTCCCTAGAGCCGTAGTACCCCCCAGTTCGTACCAGCGCTGTATAAAATTTCCATCACAAGAATCATAACAACACAGAAGATAACAATGCACCCAAGCGCCACAATAACGGCGGCTCTCAGGACCACGATCGAGGGAGGAACCAAGGGCCACCTTGTGCCTACTGCCACAGGCCAGGACAACATATCAACGACTGTAGTATTAAAAAAGGGGGATGTTTCGATTGTTGTAAGTTTGGCCACGTTGCTCGTGACTGTCGGGATAGCCCTAACGATCTCCCTCCACTCCGTCCTCAGCAACAACAATATCGTCCGCCTCAGAATCAGGGTCAAGTGCCTCGAGCGAACCAGACGGCACCGCCGAACGCTCAAGGCCGGGTCTATGCTCTGACTCGGGAAGAGGCATTTGCTTCCAACACGGATGTGTCAGGTATATTACTTTTCAATAATGTACCTGCTCGAGTATTGTTTGATTATGGTGTCACACATAGTTTTATTGTGACGCATTTTGCCGCCGAAAACAAATTTCCTATGACACCGCTACGCCTAAACCTTAGCGTCAGTACTCCATTGGGCGTAGATTTGAGTAGGATATCGCTCGATAGAGTTCGGTTTGAGTACGAATGCTACGGTTTCAAATTTGGGAGACTTTATATCATATCAATGGTTGAAAGATAACATGAATTGATGCAAGTTAGAAAATCTTGGTTTAATGATTGAGGTAGGCGATAACGAATTTAATCTTGATTTGAATGAACGATCTTGAGTCGAGTTCGAAGGTAACACTGGTAACACTCGACATCAGGCCTAGACGAGATCGATTATTCTACGGGAGCGCTGGCGTGGTAATTTCACGTCCGACATGGATGATCGAACTCGCAGGAACATGTTCGAAGATTTTACAAACGAACTCGATAAAATGGAACGTATCGAAGGTGAATAGACTTGGCTTTTGGATTTGAACTTAGTTGTTTGAGGAATGCTGGAAGTAGACTATGGATTGATCAAATGGTAACATTGAAGTTGGATGATTTTACTAGATGAATTATGATAATGGCCTGAACGGACATGACTTAAAGGATATATATATCTTGGATGGAGCGAAGTGTAAACGATAAGGTGTCTGTTCGCTCGATGATAACCATAATGTCGAGGTTCTTATCTTGTACGAGTGAAACTCCATGCTCGTACATGTGTCACGTCCGGATTAGGACGGTTATCCCGCGGAAGCATTGTCGTGGTGATTTTACGTCCATCAAGGATGATTGAACTTGCGGGAGACCGGAGCGTGGTAATTAAAGGATCGTCTTGACTTGTGGTTCGACACGATAAGACGAGTTTCAGTATACAAATGAATCAAAGTGTTTTGAGGAGGAGTTAGTCTAGAACGTGAAGATATACTTGATAATTTCATAAACGGATACGTAGATCGTGTTATACGACTTAGAGTTTATGATATATATCGAAGATTTAGAATGGGATTGTGACTTGGTAATCTAGACTTAGAAAATAATTGATAGGTGGATTCTATCAAACGTAATAGAGGAGATAGACTATGCAAATCAATGGGTTTGACCTTTGACGTGGATAGGTCATGGATTTGATTGAACGAACGTATCTTAGGAACTATTTTGCTAAACGAACCTGGATCCTGTGCAAACGAACGTGTTAATGTGGATAAGAATGATCTGTGCTCGATGTTTAGAAATCTGAGTGAAACGAGCTTCGGTAGAATACCCCGTACGAAGGAACAATGGTTTGACCTTAAGAATTTAGGACGAGTATCGTGTAAGAATTTGCTCAATAAGAATCGTGAACTTGGAATGTACCTATGACCTTGTGAGCTGACCTAGCGGTTAGGCAAACGATCCTATGCCGAGTGGAAGAATTGTGTGATCAACTTTAAGAGTATTGCTTGAACAAGCAATAGAACTGGGATAGCAAGACTTAGAGTTAGGCTTGGGTCGATGAATGTACACTATGTTCAAACGTGAGCGAAATATATAATAAGACTTGGATGCTAGTCGGTTGATCGCATAGATCGTGCGTAACGGTAGTGCAATATTTGGTTTGAGTGAGATTGGAAATGACTTGGATTTTGATTGACCCCATTGGAGGTATCATTTGATTCATAAGACGAGAACCTTAAAGATTTTCGCGAGTAGCTTGTCCGAATTCACTATCGCTAAGTTTGGTTGAATGCATATGTTTGAGGGATGCCTTGAACGTGTGTACGATCCAAGACTCAGTGATATGTTGAACTCGAGTGCAAAGACTTCACTATTGCTATGTTTGTTGGCATGCATATGTTAGAGGGACGTCTTGAATATGTGCACGATCTAGACTCGCGATATGCTGATCTTTAATGCTAGTACAAGTGAATATATTGTATTGCATGGACGAGTATAACAAATTGAACAAGTTTGCCTCAGCCCTAGATCATCATTTATGACGGATTATAACATACTCCACGTTAAGGTATATATGCTCTGTGCTAAGTCGTATTAAAGACCGAGTCAGAAGTTAGATTGAATGATAGAGTCATTCAAGGAGGCAGACCTTACACATACGTAACACAGAACGAGAGGCGAGTAGGAAGTTGTGTTCGAACGGATCTAATAATACATATTGATATGTTTGAGTTAGATTCGATAGTGTGCGATAGAACGATTTGCACTCAGGAAGTCTCGAGGACGAGACTTGTTTTGAGTGGTGTATAATATAACGACCCGCTCCGTATCAATGCGGATAGCCGATTCAAACGGCACAAGTCCGATGACCTGACCCGCTTTACTCAGCAAGAAGACTTGCTTGAGAGAAAGAATTTCCATACTTGGCCCTTCAGGAGTTCAGACTTAGACTTTCAGAGGCTCGCTCGGAGTATCGCTCAACCGAGGCGAATCATCGCTAAGGTGGGTGGCTACCATAAACCTATCTTTGCTTAGCCTGCACACTTAAAATATGGTTGATATAAGCTAGCCGCTAGATGAATCACCCTTGCATGCTAATAAAGAATACAACACATCTAGCTAAAGGAATAATCCCATCTTATATCTTTTGCATAGAACATGGAAGTAGATCGGTTGAACGGAATGGTAAGCTCGCTTTACAGTTCTCATAATTTTACTGCGTAGATTTACCTTGTTCCTTATATGTTCTTTCAAGTATATTGCTTCATATGTCTTGAAATGCTTGTCACATAGATATTGCCTCGATATGGAAGCACAGCTAGATAACGGTTCACTCACCAGTGGCAGGAAGACTATCAAAATAGTCGTTCCAAGACAAACAATAGAAACATGGAAAGTCTTCGGGACCGTTGGGTCACCAAGGCAACTCCCCAAACGGGAGTTGCAATAAGTAATAAAACCCCAGCATAAACGGTGCATGGAACGGGACACACCAGATCATGAGATCTCTGAACGAGTAAATGCATTCTCACTATGTCTAGTAGCTATGTTCATTCAAGGCCTTAAAATGTTGCATATAATAAAAGCTTAGTGTTTATGGTCAATGGTCATGGACAACCTATGCACAGACTTATGGTTCCTGCGGACGGTACACTGGTCGCACCGGGGCCGATCCGAACCGGTCAGGAATAATTCAGATAGTCGTTTGCTTCTGACAGGAAGGAGTGTAGCGGGGCTCGCTACCTACATTGCATTCCATTCCCGTGCCGAGACTATAACTTGTCCATGGCGGCTCGTTAGTTCATAAAACCAAGTTTGTACCATTAGTATATTTCATACGTGGCGGCAACCCGCGTATGGGCTCATAGGAACTTGTGGCAAGTAACGGATGTAAAGTAATCTACAGCTTGAAATACATTTGAGTAGACTGAGTAGAACATGCCTATACAAATATAACATGTCGGTGTAAAATGAGTATAAGACATCTGAGTAATCTGCACAACCTGAGTCACAAAGCAATACGAGTATAGTAATTTATGTATATTGTGCACCTGATTTAGAAACACGCTCGTAGTATACATGTGTTCGTTATGCGATCTTGGAATTTCCGTATATCTATATTCGTGATTGGTTTAATTTGGTTTTATACTTAGACAGGGAAGGACAAATGGTAAGTTGGTAAGAATCGCCGTGTTACTTATATATCGCACAACGCACTGCCACACGAGTTAGGCTTTGCATGTTGTCACGTCCTAGTCCCAAAATACATAGGACTAGGACACGTAAGCATGTCAGCCATATGAATATGGCACTCCAATATATGGAAACCATAACACACGTACGCTGTATATGAATAACAAAATTCACAAGTGGTATAAATCCATCACAAGTCACATGGTATAATGTAGATCTCATCCATAGAATCAATATAATTAAATGACTAGTAGATATGAAACTAGATCTCAATAAAAAGTATCTAAAGATGACAGTCGGATGGAAACAAATCCACTGCCGAACTAGAATAAAGAATAAACAAGTTAAATACGATATAAGTACAACATCTACCAATCACGAGACTCGAAGAGAAGACCTCTCGCAATATAAATAGCCAGTCCAGATCTGCGCTCCTGTAAATACTCATGAACAATACACCTGGAAAGGGACCAGGTCCTCAGAGGGACATAACAAGATACATAAAAGCATGTCATAAAGTAAATACTGTAAAACTCCAGGATGACCTAACCATCTAAGTGAAATGCAACTTGAGGACAACTTTGGTACGTATGGGAATGTGTAGGCTAGACATATGCTGACATAATTCACCAATCGTGACAACCGGCTAGTATATGCCACATATGCCCCCCTATAACACGGGCGCATGAATATAATAACGTCCAACGTTCTCTAGAGTATGGTATCTGCAACGTCCATCATTCCGAAGAATGAGGTATCTGTAAAATCACCAAGTAACGTCCAACACTCTAGGGAACATGGTATCTGTATAAATAATAACGTTCGTATCACTCCGTCGAGTGCGGTATCTGTATAAAGAAGGTGGGTGTCCCATACGCCTACTAGTCGTCCTCCCCGCCCAATGATCTATGCATGTTGTATCCACAACACCCCTTAGCTACTATGCCGAAGTGCAAGCATCAGCGTCGTAACTCTGGCTCATACTCTGTCGTTAGAACAATAGCCCAACCTTACAACCAAACAAGGACAAGGATTGGACCATCATATCACGACAGTCTACGCTCCGCCTACTAGTAACTGCTAAGACTTCTAATCATGCATCACTATTAGCAGTTATACCATATCCGTTGCACGACCTACACGTACAGGTGGCCAACCAAATACGCAAGTCCGTGCCCTATATGAGACTCACAACACGTGTAAGAAATGTGTCAAGGCCTGGGGAGTCATACCAATAACTTCACAACTTTAGGTGGGTCTACTAGACATTAGGTCAGACACAAGTCCTAATGTCAACGCCTTCATTGACTGCACCCGAGTCTCTCTCGGACGCACACAATTAAATAATAAATATGCAGCTAATAATACAGAATTTAAATAGTACAACAAGGCAAGGTATACTTGCCTGTCAAGAAGCTGCGTAGTCCCAATATCCGGCTCCGGAAGTTACGCAGAATATTCCAATAGCTCTTCGGGGTCAGCGTGCGCAGGCACGGGAATCGGGGGTGACTGCTATGGGTTGTCTGGCAAGGGTGATGGGTCCACGATGAGGATGATGGCGAGGGTAATGACGATGTGATGATTAGGTTATGGTTAAGGTGATGATTTGGCCAATGGTAGTGGTTATATTGATGATGGGGGGTTATAATGGTGATGATGATCACCATAGTGATGATTATAGAATAATGATAAAATTTATGATAATGGTGGTGACATGGATGATGAATGGGACGATGGTGAGGACGACTAGGATGATGATGTAGATAATGGTGATGACGAGGATGAGATGTTAATGATACGACGATGATAACGACGATGATAATGACGACGATGACGATGCTTGTTAAGGTGATGGCGAAGACGACGATGATAATGACGACGATGGCGATGATAGTTAGGGTGATGATGATAACGACAATGACGATGATGATGGTAAAGGTGTACATAAGATGATGATGGTGATGGTGTTTACTTGATGGTGGCGGTGTTGACACTCCGGCCAGTGGGGAAGGGTGGTCCGGTCAGGGGGGTCCGGTCCGGCCAGGGGAGGGGAGGTCCGGCAATGGGGAAGAGGTAGACAGGGAACAGAGATGACAGGGAAGCGGAGGAGGTGATGGCGACTGCTTGGTCGACTGGATGTGGAGGAGCTCCGGGAGAGGTGGAGGTCAGGCGAGGCTGTTTGGTGGCTGTGTTCATCCGGTCAGGGAGTCGGCAGGAGGGGTGCTCCGGGTTCAAGCGAGGGAAGGAGGTCGAGGACAGCCGGAAAGAGGCGGCGGTCGAGGTGTGCAGAGGCGGAGGAGTCGTCGGTGCTGCATAGTCGGGGTACTCGGGGATGATGGTGGTTGTGGTTCTGCGGGAAGATGGCCGGGGCTGCTCGTTTGGTCGGCGGAGGAAGTGGAAGGGAAGGTCTGGACGTTGTTCCTGCCGGCGGTGAGCAGCAACGGAGGAGGGGATAATGCAGGGTGTACACGACGGGTTCTGGTGGTGATGGTGCAGTTGTCGTGGAGGAGATGGAGGTCGGGGTGGTCTGTGATGGGAAGATCCCGGTGGGTCAAGGGGATCCGGCGGGAGGAAGGAGTCGGAGGAGAGGGAGGAGGAGCGGAGTGATCGTGCTGGTGGTGGTGGCGATTGTTGGTGATGTTCAGGCGGAGGTGAGGAGGAGTTCAGAGGTCGGGGACGAGTCCGGCGAGTCGTGGTGAGCGGGGATGGCTGCGGCGGAGCTCCGGTGAGGTCAGGCAGGGAAGAGGGGTAAGGTTGAAGATAAACAGGGATGTGTAGGGGAAAAGGGGTCGGCTGAGTACTATTTAGGGTTAGGTGATTTTTGAGAAGAAATCAAGAAAAGGGGAAGAAAAAGCTATTTTATACATAGGGACTTTGGATTTGGGTTGACCAAGGTAGGTGGGCTTGGTCAACATCTTCTAGGGATGGGCGAAGGCTCACATGGGGATGTTTGGAGGGCCATAATTGAATTGTTTAAATGCTGTCACGACCCGCACCCGGTTTAGGGGCACGAGTGCGTGGGTACGTCCAGCCTACGCCGCAGCATCGGCGGTAGAACGCTGTCTAGGTCGTGTACTAACTAACAATCTCATGCTAGTATCCAACTCCATAAGGAGATTCGGATAATACTATAAAATATTCACAACATACTCAATTACAACTACAGCACGATAGGAATTTGAAGAATAAAAGAATACAACACAAGTCTAGAGACAACATAATCATACCTGCAATCATTACTTCCAATTCCCAAGTGTGTCGGAACCAGTCTACTAAGGTCACAGTCTGGAAAAATATTTTCCAGTCAGGAAGGAGCAAAGTACATCTCTAAATAGCAGTTCTATATAAATGACATAAACTATGTAGCAGTTCTAGATGGAAACATACCAGATGCATGTATAGGTACGAGAAATGTACAATGAGAGAAATACTGGAAATACTGTAAGTAAATGCAGGAAGGAAACATTATGTCCATGAGCAAGAACCTATGACTAAGTGTGTTGAGTACTAGCTTTAACATGTGATCGGCTTGGGAACTTGATCAGGCTGGTTACATGTGATTAGCTATGGTTCATATAAAGTCAGGCCGCACCCGACGTGAGATGTGGGGTGAGCTATGGTGCATATAAAGTTGGGTATGATCACATATCTACACTAAAGTACTCCCCAAACCCCCGACTGGTATAGTAGATCCAATCATGGTACGCTATGGCACGGGATTCCCTAGGAAGGTAGCAAATCTCCCCGGGAATCAGTGTCTGTACATGCACAAGATATCAAGGAACAAGTCTTGTACAAGCTACACCATGAATAAGGAATAACATCTCATGACGAGATCCGTGTATACCAATCCGTGTAACCAATGTGTCCAGAACATGGATATTTACACTAGATACAGTGAACATAGGAGATATCATAAATTAGAAACTAATCAGAGAATGTACTCGCCTTGGGTCCTTAGCTGGTAAAACCAATGTCCTGTCCCAGAGTATCGTCTGGAGGAACCAACAGTCCTAAAAATATATCAAATACAACATTTGCATCAGGTGCTACACTAACACATCACAAATACATGAACTCAGGGCTCTGCCAGGTATGGCACTAGTCAACTAGGGTCATCTAGTAGGGATACGTATATAAATACACATATTATTAATTATCATTAATACTTACAATATATACACATGCACCAATTTAAATGTATTTACAATATATATATATATATCTTTTAAATACATATTTGATTTATACTAGTTGAACATTATATATGTATACTCATACATATGCTAAAATATATTTTAAAAATATATATGTATATTGTCAATGTTATTATTATTAAAATATATACTAATACTAGTACATCACATTAAATACATATACAATACATTAATTGTATGTACAAGATATATATATATATACATTTATACTAATTATACATATTTGAAAATATATTAAGTACATATATATATATATATATATATACAATATATACATATACTAAACATTTTATATTTTTATACCAAAATAATACGTATACTATTACATTTTATTTACCAAAATATGTATATCTCATATATGTGCAAAAGTACATTTTAGAATATACATATACATATTGTCAACATCATTCTTAACATACTAACATTAATTCACCAAATTAATTTTATACCATATAAAAATAACCAATATATATACGTATACAGCTAGTTATACATATTTAATTATACAATTTATTAATAAAAATAAATAATATACCTACTCATATTTTAAATACATACATATACCAATACGAAAATATAAATCTACATATACATATTTATGCCATAATACGGTTATATATATATACAAATTTTCATAATCAAAAACCCTTATATATAATACATAACTAAATTTACACATACTAAATAACTAATTTTATACATTAAAATAATAAACTAATTATGTTGTATTTACTAAACCAGTTACATGAATTTACTAAGCTAATTATATTTATTTACTAACTAATTACATGAATTTACTAGACTAATACATATTAATAAAATCAAATTATATAAAATAACCAAATTACATATTAATATAACTAATTATATTAATATAACCAAAGTACATAAACTAATTACATTAATTAAACTAACTTTATAAAATAACTAATTATATATACTAAACTGATTTTATAATTTAATTAAACTAATTGATTACTAATTAACTACTGATTAACAATTAACTAAACTAATCTAATTAATTAATTAACTAATCATTTTTAACTAAACTAATTAAATTATACTAATTGATTTATTACTTAACCCTTAATCTAATTAACTAAACACTAAAATTAATTATACCTAACTGTTAACATACAGTATCCCTAATCGAAAGAAAGAGGGAAGAGGAAGAAAGAGAAGGGGCTCACGATTTGGGTCTACCGGCGTCGGCGGAGGAGAAGCTCGCCGGGGTCGGCGCGGTGGGGTTCAGCTCGAGGCGGCGGGTCTGTTCCAGCGGCGGCGCTCGGCTTCCGCGGCGGTGCTCGACTCAGCGGCCAACGACGGCGGCAGGTACTCGATCTCGGCGGAGGGGATCCGCGGCGGCGTCGCTCGGCTCGAGGCGGCGCTCTGCCCGAGGGGCGGGCGCTCTGTCCGAGGAGGCGGGCGCTCCGAGGCGACGGCGGTGACTGGTTCCAGCGGTGGTGGCGTCTGGTCGGCCACGGCGAGCTCGACGACAGGCGCTCGACTCGGCGGCGGCCTGCTGGACTCGGCGGCTAGATCTAGGGTTAGGGTTTTGGGTTCCGTGTCGAGGTCGGGTGCATCGTGTCGGCTGGACACGATGGGTTCGCTGTATAGTGGGCGTGTCCGGGTGTTGGACACGGGGTGGGTGTTTGCTGTGGTGTGGGGGTTGTGTCCGGGTGTGTCGGACACGGAAATCAGGTTGTAATATTGTAACCGATCCCAGAAAATGAATGGATACTGTGGGACACCCGGGGTCGGACCCGAGGCCATCACGGCTGACACGGTGATGCTGGACACACGGACACGAGCACACAAAAATGGTGGTGGCTTTGGCTTTGGGAATTGTGGGGGCTAGCAAATAATTAGGAGATTAGGGTTTCTTGGGAATTGTGAGAATGGAAACTTAAATAGGGAGAGATGGTGTGGGATAAAGGGTTGCGGGTTGGCCCAATAACGAATGGCCCAGAATTAAATATAAAAGGGTTTCTCATGTGGGAAAAATGAGGGTGTGGGCTAGTTAATGCGAAATGACAACTTGTAAAAATAAAAATAAAGATTATAATTTCAGAAAATGTTTTTAGGAAGGCTAGCTAATTTCCAATTAGCTACTAATTAATACATTTTGCAAAATCTTAGAAAGTATGACATTTATTTATTTACTATCCCAATAAATAAAAATTTATTTTATTTTATCAACTAGTCTTTTAAATAAATATTTAGTTAAAACAATAATTTTTATGATTCAAGCCAATAAATATTTGAAACTAGAAATATATATATATTATTATTTATGTACTTATTTTATAAGAAAGCGACATTTATGAAAAATGATTTTTATACAAGATTATAAATTACCTTCTACAATCAAACATCGTTCAAAACCAAATAAAAATTTCAAGGAGAAATATTTTATAAAACTTGATATTTTAAAATAAATTAAAATCTAATTATTTTGGAAATTGGAAATCGGAGGTTACAAGTCTACCCACCTTAGAAAAATTTCGTCCTCGAAATTTAGGATTCTCAATAATTGCTTTTACTCATCATATTATTTCTATCAAAATTTAAACTTCAAACCAAATAATCCTGAAGTAATTCCATGTTGTTATCTCACATCCTTCAAAATTTTATAACATCATATTCCTGAAAATCTTTAAGTTTAAAAAAAAAACCAAGTCCCCTTTTGTCATAATCTCCTCCAAAATTTTAAGTTTGTATCTAAATACTCAAGGATTTTAATATCCAATCCTCCAATTGAAATCTCATCAATGCATATTTATAAAAATCTGTATCCCAAATTTTAAATTTTAAGCAATAATCCATCAATCATCTTACTCCTCTAACTCAAATTCAATTGATGCTTATTCAAATCTAAATCCTCATCCCGAGAATTGAATTCGACACTATTCTATTAATGATTTTTATTTTCCTGATTTTCTTTTTCCTCAAATACTCAACGATGCGATGCTTCCAGAATCTTCAATGCAATATTCATAATATAAAATATAAAATTTCTATCTTGCAATCAATTAGATAAAATGATATTTCTCAAATTTTCTCAAATTTTTAATAATCAATTTAATCATATCGAGACCTTCCTAAAATTAATAAATCCTCAATTTTGCCCTGTGAATTTCTTAACTCTCCATTTAAGTTAATGTTTATTTTCGAATTTCAATCATACCTCAATTTTCGTAAAATCAATGATCCATCTACTCTGTTATAACAATCCCCTAAATTCTTTATTTAAATTAATGCTCATCCATAATTTAATCATCTTGTCCCTTTCTGTTGGCCATAACCTTGTCATAGACCTTTGCTATGGTCAAAAACCCTAATGATCATGGTTTAAGAAAACTCTACCTACAGCCATGCAATTTAAGAAAATAAAGGTCATGTATCTTGTCATGGTATTTCAGTCTCTGTTAAGTGTACTACTAGTTATATCCTAACAAGAAAATCATGAATACGAACTACAGTATTAGGAAAATCAATCAATCGAAAGATGGAAGAAGGAATCATTAGGAGAGAAAGAAAGAACCTGCTAACATATTACTTGCGGTATCTGCTATCAAACACTTAACTCTAGCACATTCGCTAACAAATTCCTATTCATGTACACTGTACCCATAGCAACTAATCATTAATCTACAAAATCCATGAATATATCCATATGGCACACACCTGTTTATTAATACCAAATCTGATACCAAGGGCCTCTAATATTGCCATGGTTCAATAATGCATCCTAGTTGATACCTCTATCTCTTTAGTACCATACCCTCTGTCAGTTCCCGTTCCTACTACAATTGTTCATACTAGTCGTTCTTATCGCTCAAATATACGTCAAGTGCAACACCATACTAAATACTGCTCTTTCCAATACAATTTTAGATGGACACCCAAGTCAGTCTGCGGTGCCATCTCCATCATGCTCAAATCACCAGATCCTTACACACGTATATCATCTACTCATGTATTAATATTCATATCTCCCCTCTACCAAAAATTTATCCTCAAAATAATCGTCAAGGTTTAACTTCTCGATCAACTTAAAATAAATGCATATACCTCCTCAAAATCAGATACTCCGCATCGAAATAAAATTAATCGCTTCTAAAATTTTTGTAGCTTGACTATGTTTATTGAATTTAAATCCTCAATATTTTAACAACATAAAATCTCAACTCCTTAAAATTCTCAAAATCTCATTTCATTTCCATTCTTGAAACGATAAAAAATTAAATCCACAAGTACACATTTATAAATGTTCATGGTCTCTAATGCTCAAGGTGCACCCTAATACACCAATCTAATTATCATCACTTGAAGTGCTTATTGTTTGAGTGTCATTCTCGACTAACCCTCGAAATAGAACCATTAGCACTCTTGGTATTATACCACTAGCTTCATTATTGGATCATCTCATCAAACTGATTTAGAACTCATGATTACCTGTACCTTCTATAACACTCAGGTTTCTTTACTCTCATGGGCAAGTATATGGTTTCTCATCTCGATTATTGTGTAGGTATTTCCCTGCAATCTTTTACAGCCTGTTAAACTAATCTGTGATACGCTTAACCACTTTCATTACCAATTCCAATATTTCTCTACCCATGACACCTCATTAACTCTTTATGCGTATGTATTTCCTTACCTTTAACGCTTCCGATATTAATCATCAAATTGAACATCATGCTCCATAAATTCTTAACACAATTCCTGGATACTTAATTGTTCACGTAGATCATCCAATTGATTACCCAGGACGGGTATGTTGGTTCTGATACTAACTCCTGAACTATCACTGATACTCTATACTCTCCTTCTACTCACAGTCTCTAATGACACTACTCCTAGAATCATTGGTACAAGGTACTATGCTAAGGGCTAACTCTAGATTAAAGCCTACTGCTCACATGTCCAACTAAGAAACACTTACAACTCACTAGCAACACAGTCAAATACTAATACAAGACACAAACAAAATTACAAGCCACTAATTACCATGCTTAACAAGAAATCCTCAAGGAATAGGAGCTCGAAGACTGAATTGAGGACAGAAGGTATCTTTACTGCTAGTAAAGAAAGAAGCGGTGGAACAAAGTCCTGGAATAACAGAAATAGATAAGTCTTGAGATGGTATTTTAAGAACCAATTTAAGATACAACCTGATAATCATACACGTCTATCCGAAATCATGACACTCAGAATCCTCGCCACGCCAGTAAGCATAGACGCGATAAACGACAGGTTCCGTAACTAAGGTATGCAACCCTATAATCATGTCATCTAGAATCCTCGCCACGCCAACCGGTATGGCTGCGAGAAACTCTAAATCTCATAACTAAAGTATGTACATCCAAGTTAGGTTCCTACGTTCTCGTCACGGCAGCTAATATGGCTGCGATAAACTCTAGGTTCCATAACCAAAGTAGACGTTTTTACCTTTCTCACTGTCCTCATCAATATATGTCATCAGATGATACCGTAAATTTTAGTCCGTAAAATTCACCTCAATTTGAAATCAACTCAACAATGATACCAAGAATTAAAGTTAACAACTGGTCAACAAGAATCAACTCAAAAATGATACCAAGAATTTAATTAAATAACTGCTCAACAAGAATCAAGTTCAGTGACAACAAGCGAGAGCGGACGGAAACAAGGAAAAGATTTAAATTAGAAATTATAATAAGATTCTCAAGGGGTCGTCCCAGGAATCTCTCAAGAGTTTGTGATTGAGTACCCTCTCTCATCCTAGTATCCTACGTCCTATATTCTATAGCAGGCACGTAGTAGTACAACTATGACGTCGCACTACCACGACATCGCATAACTTGCGAAGTCTGACCTGCATGGGCCACCACTAAAACGTGTCACGACCCGCACCCGGTTTAGGGGCACGAGTGCGTGGGTACGTCCAGCCTACGCCGCAGCATCGGCGGTAGAACGCTGTCTAGGTCGTGTACTAACTAACAATCTCACGCTAGTATCCAACTCCATAAGGAGATTCGGATAATACTATAAAATATTCACAACATACTCAATTACAACTACAGCACGATAGGAATTTGAAGAATAAAAGAATACAACACAAGTCTAGAGACAACATAATCATACCTGCAATCATTACTTCCAATTCCCAAGTGTGTTGGAACCAGTCTACTAAGGTCACAGTCTGGAAAAATATTTTCCAGTCAGGAAGGAGCAAAGTACATCTCTAAATAGCAGTTCTATATAAATGACATAAACTATGTAGCAGTTCTAGATGGAAACATACCAGATGCATGTATAGGTACGAGAAATGTACAATGAGAGAAATACTGGAAATACTGTAAGTAAATGCAGGAAGGAAACATTATGTCCATGAGCAAGAACCTATGACTAAGTGTGTTGAGTACTAGCTTTAACATGTGATCGGCTTGGGAACTTGATCAGGCTGGTTACATGTGATTAGCTATGGTTCATATAAAGTCAGGCCGCACCCGACGTGAGATGTGGGGTGAGCTATGGTGCATATAAAGTTGGGTATGATCACATATCTACACTAAAGTACTCCCCAAACCCTCGACTGGTATAGTAGATCCAATCATGGTACGCTATGGCACGGGATTCCCTAGGAAGGTAGCAAATCTCCCCGGGAATCAGTGTCTGTACATGCACAAGATATCAAGGAACAAGTCTTGTACAAGCTACACCATGAATAAGGAATAACATCTCATGACGAGATCCGTGTATACCAATCCGTGTAACCAATGTGTCCAGAACATGGATATTTACACTAGATACAGTGAACATAGGAGATATCATAAATTAGAAACTAATCAGAGAATGTACTCGCCTTGGGTCCTTAGCTGGTAAAACCAATGTCCTGTCCCAGAGTATCGTCTGGAGGAACCAACAGTCCTAAAAATATATCAAATACAACATTTGCATCAGGTGCTACACTAACACATCACAAATACATGAACTCAGGGCTCTGCCAGGTATGGCACTAGTCAACTAGGGTCATCTAGTAGGGATACGTATATAAATACACATATTATTAATTATCATTAATACTTACAATATATACACATGCACCAATTTAAATGTATTTACAATATATATATATATATCTTTTAAATACATATTTGATTTATACTAGTTGAACATTATATATGTATACTCATACATATGCTAAAATATATTTTAAAAATATATATGTATATTGTCAATGTTATTATTATTAAAATATATACTAATACTAGTACATCACATTAAATACATATACAATACATTAATTGTATGTACAAGATATATATATATATACATTTATACTAATTATACATATTTGAAAATATATTAAGTACATATATATATATATATACAATATATACATATACTAAACATTTTTTATTTTTATACCAAAATAATACGTATACTATTACATTTTATTTACCAAAATATGTATATCTCATATATGTGCAAAAGTACATTTTAGAATATACATATACATATTGTCAACATCATTCTTAACATACTAACATTAATTCACCAAATTAATTTTATACCATATAAAAATAACCAATATATATACGTATACAGCTAGTTATACATATTTAATTATACAATTTATTAATAAAAATAAATAATATACCTACTCATATTTTAAATACATACATATACCAATACGAAAATATAAATCTACATATACATATTTATGCCATAATACGGTTATATATATATACAAATTTTCATAATAAAAAACCCTTATATATAATACATAACTAAATTTACACATACTAAATAACTAATTTTATACATTAAAACAATAAACTAATTATGTTGTATTTACTAAACCAGTTACATGAATTTACTAAGCTAATTATATTTATTTACTAACTAATTACATGAATTTACTAGACTAATACATATTAATAAAATCAAATTATATAAAATAACCAAATTACATATTAATATAACTAATTATATTAATATAACCAAAGTACATAAACTAATTACATTAATTAAACTAACTTTATAAAATAACTAATTATATATACTAAACTGATTTTATAATTTAATTAAACTAATTGATTACTAATTAACTACTGATTAACAATTAACTAAACTAATCTAATTAATTAATTAACTAATCATTTTTAACTAAACTAATTAAATTATACTAATTGATTTATTACTTAACCCTTAATCTAATTAACTAAACACTAAAATTAATTATACCTAACTGTTAACATACAGTATCCCTAATCGAAAGAAAGAGGGAAGAGGAAGAAAGAGAAGGGGCTCACGATTTGGGTCTACCGGCGTCGGCGGAGGAGAAGCTCGCCGGGGTCGGCGCGGTGGGGTTCAGCTCGAGGCGGCGGGTCTGTTCCAGCGGCGGCGCTCGGCTTCCGCGGCGGTGCTAGACTCAGCGGCCAACGACGGCGGCAGGTACTCGATCTCGGCGGAGGGGATCCGCGGCGGCGTCGCTCGGCTCGAGGCGGCGCTCTGCCCGAGGGGCGGGCGCTCTGTCCGAGGAGGCGGGCGCTCCAAGGCGACGGCGGTGACTGGTTCCAGCGGTGGTGGCGTCTGGTCGGCCACGGCGAGCTCGACGACAGGCGCTCGACTCGGCGGCGGCCTGCTGGACTCGGCGGCTAGATCTAGGGTTAGGGTTTTGGGTTCCGTGTCGAGGTCGGGTGCATCGTGTCGGCTGGACACGATGGGTTCGCTGTATAGTGGGCGTGTCCGGGTGTTGGACACGGGGTGGGTGTTTGCTGTGGTGTGGGGGTTGTGTCCGGGTGTGTCGGACACGAAAATCAGGTTGTAATATTGTAACCGATCCCAGAAAATGAATGGATACTGTGGGACACCCGGGGTCGGACCCGAGGCCATCACGGCTGACACGGTGATGCTGGACACACGGACACGAGCACACAAAAATGGTGGTGGCTTTGGCTTTGGGAATTGTGGGGGCTAGCAAATAATTAGGAGATTAGGGTTTCTTGGGAATTGTGAGAATGGGAACTTAAATAGGGAGAGATGGTGTGGGATAAAGGGTTGCGGGTTGGCCCAATAACGAATGGCCCAGAATTAAATATAAAAGGGTTTCTCATGTGGGAAAAATGAGGGTGTGGGCTAGTTAATGCGAAATGACAACTTGTAAAAATAAAAATAAAGATTATAATTTCAGAAAATGTTTTTAGGAAGGCTAGCTAATTTCCAATTAGCTACTAATTAATACATTTTGCAAAATCTTAGAAAGTATGACATTTATTTATTTACTATCCCAATAAATAAAAATTTATTTTATTTTATCAACTAGTCTTTTAAATAAATATTTAGTTAAAACAATAATTTTTATGATTCAAGCCAATAAATATTTGAAACTAGAAATATATATATATTATTATTTATGTACTTATTTTATAAGAAAGCGACATTTATGAAAAATGATTTTTATACAAGATTATAAATTACCTTCTACAATCAAACATCGTTCAAAACCAAATAAAAATTTCAAGGAGAAATATTTTATAAAACTTGATATTTTAAAATAAATTAAAATCTAATTATTTTGGAAATTGGAAATCGGAGGTTACAAATGCAAGGACATGTTTAATATCCGGGAGCGTTGTTGCGCGCTGTACATCCCAAAAATTATGGAAAAAATTCATGTGAAGGAAAAATTGGGTTTCTTCACGTATTGTCCAATGGTGTGGACACCTCAATGCATTTTTGCATAAAAGTGCTCAACAATTGGAAAATTGCACAAGGACAAAAATTGGATTTAATTAATTTAATTGAATGCGCATGATGTTCTGGAATTAATTAGGAGTACATAGGATTAAGATTAGGTGGGACAAAAGTATCAGGGACGTAGAGGGTACGGTATAGAATATTAATAAAATTCAGGTTATACAAAATGGTCAAGATTGTGTCTCCAATTTTGATTGGAACGCACAAGGGTACAGAGTTGGAATTTATTTAGAATTAAAATAATGACGTCCGCGACGTTTATTGTGTGACTAAAATATAGCACAATAAAGCATAATTATAAGTTACACAAAGATCAGAATAGTAGGCGGACATGTCTAGGACAAGGTTGTAAAATTTGTAGACAGACAATGGTTAGTGAGGTGCTCCAATTATCGAAGCAACGGTAAGGTGCGCTACGTGATATAAATTATTGTATACTTAAATAAATGTCGTGTTCTAATTCTAATTGGTTCAAACTAGCCCTAATTTCACTATCTAAGCCAAGTAGGCCTAATTTTGGGTGAGGGGGGTTTACAATCTACCCAACTTAAAATATAATTTCGTCCTCAAAATTTAACTAGGTTATAATTGGATAATTCCTTCACATTCGTACATAAGGCGAGTCAATCGCGATCTCTTCCAAATATCTAAAGCTTATTTAAATCCATTGCATTCACTTTTAATTTAGATTAACCATTGTTTAAATCGAACTTCAATACATCGCACTATCTTCTCAATTTTTTTTAAATTAGAATAATCACATCCAAATCTAATTCAAATATATATGACATCCCATATTAGAAATTAATACCGCAATCTACAATTATCATAATCTTCTCTAGAAAGCAATTAAAATCGAATAATATTTATATTTTCAACTTATGAATTCCATACTCTTCCGATTTTACTTTAAATTTACATCCTCAATGTTCCAAATAGGTGATCCAACACTCAAAATTTTAATTCTTAATTCAAGTCATCGAATTTGGAATTTAATTCGACCATGTTCATATTTAGAGTTCTATTTTATTCTTCTCGAGGTTTAAATCGATGATTCGACCCCCAATTCTCAAAATTCAAATCATGTGCTAAAAATTGAAATTCATTGATCCTCATCATCTTACTTATTCGTCCAAAATTCTAAAAATTGAAAGGACTTGAACCTTTCAATCAAATTTTGCTCGATCATAATCTAAAGAAATTACTCTCAAGCTGATAATGCAACTGCTACCTAACTTAGAATTTTTTTATCTATCACATTAGGCTCTTACATTTAAGAAATCTCATTCCTTAATTTTTTTTCCTTAACCATGTTACTCAATCCTCAAAAATTTTAACACCAAATATATTACATGTGATATGCCCTGGGTTACAAAATAATCATCAAATAATGTAATTGGCCTATAGGGTATATCTAATACTATCTGTGTAACAACTTATGCTAGGCACGAGGTTTCGTCTTTCCGAAATAAGGGAAGACAGAAAACAATAATAAAGAGTTCGAGGGGAGGTAATAGATTAGAAATATGGGGATCAAGGCGTTTAAAGAATTCAATGGAAATTGTCAAGGCAGTTGTGGATTAAAATCCTATTTTGGTAATCCCTATTCACATGCTAGCATCAGTACAGTTATGTAACGGATACGATGTGCTCAGACATATCTAGAGGGCAAGTACATTCGTCTACTAATCACTATATATCTCAATCCATATAAAATAGTTATGCGAAGGCGAACCAAGCGCACTATAGTTGATCAGACCGTAGTACACTGATTCTGAAATGTATTAGTGTACGCGTCCAATAATACATATGTCGTAAACAAGCTTGATAAAAAGATGAGCTTGCAAAACTAGGCTGTAACAGCAGCATAAGTCGAGGTAGTATAAAAAATATAAGTACGCCAGATTATGATGAAAGGAGGTACACAAATAATTTAAGCTCACAAACCAAACAAGATACAAAATTAAGACTCTACAATCTCTATAGTTGTCATACTAACTCCTTGTCTAAGTCGCTAGTCGACCAAATAGGGGTTTGGGCCTTTAATTTCTACAGTCTGAATAAACACTATCTTCTTATGCAAGTCTAAAGTTGTGTCATCCTATTATACTTCATCAATGGGTCAATAGGGCTATGTGGTACTATGTTGTGAGGCATACTACCCAACTTAAAAATAATAAACTAATACTGTGACAGTCTTAAGGGGATCCTACAAATTAATAAAGTTCTTGTAAATAAAGTACAATTTCTTATTGGGCTATACGAGGAACGGATCTTAGTACTTATTTGGGTCTCCTATTATATCATGTAGGTAATGGCCATCTTAAGTCTTAATCATAGTGCTTATAGAACAAGTATCAATAGTATGAATGGAGAAGTTACTGGTCTTCAAGGGAAAAGAGGATATAATCTATATTTAGGTGGGATACATGTTACGTGATTTAAAACTAAGAATAATCATATCACAATCTAAGGGAACAACTAAAACTATCAGATTCTAACTACCACGCACAAAATTCAAAGTTCAAGATTACAATTATCATCCTAGCAAACTATATATCCTAGCACAGAATAAGATCACTTGGCTTATAATCAGAGGTGTTAAGTGGCACGAGTTGAAAGATGAAGGAGAAAGAACACAATTTAAATCGTCGCACAATTGGCGAACGTTAAGGTTGCAGGGGAACAAGATATGAAATTAAAATAGAGGGACTCAAGATAATATCATGGTTTCCTAAGGGGAAGGTGGTGTGCTAAACTCTGTGTTTGAGGAATGATCGAGGAAATGTTATATTCATTCCTCTTGGCTTTCTAGGGTACGGTCTGCTAATATCAGACAATGAATCTAATGTATAGTTCTATAACACTATCTCACTATAAAGGTTAAGTTTGGTCCTAATATTCAACCTTGGATTTCTATGGGTCGCTTAATGCTAGGGCCAAACACTATGGTTAAATTTCTAACTAGCTCTAGTAGTGCCTATCCTACTCTTAAGTTATTCATAATTATGTCAAGGAATAATGGTAAGCCATTCTTTAGATAAGGATGCTGGGGTTTACTTAAATATTTGAAACTTAGTGATGTGTCGGGGTTCTAGTTATTCCAAATAGGAAGGTTACCCTACTTACTATCTAACAACAGGGACTTCTATATTTTAGGAGAAGGCTACACTCAAGGAACTATCAGGGAAGTACATGAATCAAGCAGGATGCATTCGTTCAAATAGAATGGATTGGAAAGAAGATGAGTCATAGTCAGATGTGGATGAGATCCTATACTCTAATCCTATTTGCAGGCATGCTCGGCACAGTGACGTAACCGAGGCAATATGCTCTGACCTGTATGGGCTACCACAAAATATGTCATGCCCCAGTCCCAAAATATATAGGACTAGGACACGTAAGCAAGCCAGTCGTATGAATATGACACTCCAATATATGGAAACCATAACACACGTACGCTGTATATGAATAACAAAATCCACAAGTGATATAAATCCATCACAAGTCATATGGTATAATCTAGATCTCATCCATAGAATCAATATAATTAAATAACCAGTAGCTATGAAACTAGATCTCAATGAAAAGTATCTAAAGATGACAGTCGGATGGAAATAAATCCACTGCCGAACTAGAATGAAGAATAAACAAGTTAAATACAATATAAGTACAACATATACGAATCACGAGACTCGAAGAGAAGACCTCTCACAATATAAATAGCCAGTCCAGATCTGCGCTCCTGCAAATACTGATGAACAATACACCTGGAAAGGGACCAGGTCCTCAGAGGGACATAACAAGATACATAAAAGCATGCCATAAAGTAAATACTGTAAAACTCCAGGGTGACCTAACCATCTAAGTGAAATACAATTTGAGGACAACTTTGGTACGTATGGGAATGTGTAGGCTAGACATATGCTGACGTAATTCACCAATCGTGACAACCGGCAAGTATATGCCACATATGCCCCCTATAACACGGGCGCAGGAATATAATAGCGTCCAACGTTCTCTAGAGTGTGGTATCTGCAACGTTCTCTAGAGTGTGGTATCTGCAACGTCCATCATTCCGAAGAATGAGGTATCTGTAAAATCACCAAGTAACATCCAACACTCTAGGGAACATGGTATCTGTATAAATAATAATGTCCGTATCACTCCGTCGAGTGCGGTATCTGTATAAAGGAAGTGGGTGTCCCATACGCCTACTAGTCGTCCTCCCCGCCCAATGATCTATGCATGTTGTATCCACAACACGCCTTAGCTACTACGCCGAAGTGCAAGCATCAGCGTCGTAACTCTGGCTCATAGTCTGTCATTAGAACAATAGCCCAACCTTACAACCAAACAAGGACAAGGATTGGACCATCATATCACGACAGTCTACGCTCCGCCTACTAATAACTGCTAAGTCTTCTAATCATGCATCACTATTAGCAGTTATACCCTATCCGTTGCACGACCTACACGTACAGGTGGCCAACCATATACGCAAGTCCGTGCCCTATATGAGACTCACAACACATGTAAGAAATGTGTCAAGGCCTGGGGAGTCAAACCAATAACTCCACAACTTTAGGTGGGTCTACTAGACACTAGGTCAGACACAAGTCCTAATGTCAATGCCTCCGTTGACTGCACCCGAGTCACTCTCGGACGCGCAAAATTAAATAATAAATATGCAGCTAATAATACAGAATTTAAACAGTACAACAAGGCAAGGTATACTTGCCGGGCAAGAAGCTGCGTAGTCCCAATATCCGGCTCCGGAAGTTACGCAGAATGTTCCAATAGCTCTTCGGGGTCAGCGTGCGTATGCACGAGAATCAGGGGTGACTGCTGTGGGTTGTCTGGCAAGGGTGACGAGTCCACGATGAGGATGATGGCGAGGGTAATGACGATGTGATGATTAGGTTATGGTTAAGGTGATGATTTGGCCAATGGTAGTGGTTATATTGATGATGGGGGGTTATAATGGTGATGATGATCACCTTAGTGATGATTATGGAATAATGATAGAATTTATGATAATGGTGGTGACATGGATGATGATTGGGACGATGGTGAGGACGACTAGGACGATGATGTAGACAATGGTGATGACGAGGATGAGATATTGATGATACGACGATGATAACGACGATGATAATGACGACGATGACGATGCTAGTTAAGGTGATGGCAAAGACGACGATGATAATGACGACGATGGCGATGATAGTTAGGGTGATGATGATAACGACGATGATGATGATTATGGTGAAGGTGTACATAAGATGATGATGGTGATAGTGTTTACTTGATGGTGGCGGTGTTGACACTCCAGCCAGTGGGGAAGGGTGGTCCGGTCAGGAGGGGTCCGGTCCGACCAGGGGAGGGGAGGTCCGACAATTAGGAGGAGGTGGACAGGGAATAGGGATGACAGGGAAGATGCGGAGGTGATGGCGACTGCTTGGTCGACTGGATGTGGAGGAGCTCCGGGAGAGGTGGAGGTCAGGCGAGGCTGTTTGGTGGCTGTGTTCATCCGGTCAGGGAATCGGCAGGCGGGGTGCTCCGGGGTCAGGCGAGGAAAGGAGGTCGAGGACAGCCGGAAAGAGGCGGCGGGTCGAGGTGTGCAGAGGCGGAGGAGTCGTCGGTGCTACACAGTCGGGGTACTCGGGCAAGATGGTGGTGGTGGTTCTACGGAAAGATGGCCTGGGCTGCTCATTTGGTCGGCGAAGGAAGTGGAAGGGGAGGTCTGGACGTTGTTCCTGCCGGCGGTTAGCAGCAGCGGAGGAGGGGATAATGCAGGGTGTCCATGGCGGGTTCTGGTGGTGATGGTGCAGTTGTCGTGGAGGAGATGGAGGTCGGGGTGGTCTGTGATGGGAGGATCCAGGCGGGTCGAGGGGATCCGGCGGAAGGAAGGAGTCGGAGGAGAGGGAGGAGGAGCGGAGTGATCGTGCTGGTGGTGGTGGCAATTATTGGTGATGTTCAGGCGGAGGTGAGGAGTTCAGCGGTTGGGGATGAGTCCGGCGAGTCGTGGTGAGCGGGGATGGCCGCGGCGGAGCTCCGGTGAGGTCAGTGTCACTACCACATTTCCAGATAAGGGCATTTGGGTAATTTCACTATTTGTAATAATTATGTGTTTAATTAATCTGCTGAGTTTTTAAACTATTTATTTGATGTTGGTTGTGTTGGTTTAGGTCAAACCCTAGAAGTCAGTATGGCTAACCCTAGTTGAAAATCCAATTCTAGAGAAACCCTAGAATTCAAACTTTAGGTTGGACCTCAAACCCTAGACTGACTAAACCTTAGTTAATTAGGTTCTACATGACCTAACATAGGGACTTTAACCTAAACTATGCATTGGAAACCCTAAACTAGTTTTAATATAAAAGGGAGCCACATCTTCCTTCATGAAGGAAGAAAACCCTAGCCTCCATTAGAAGAGCCATTTTCCCCACCCCAAATACTCAGAAGCAAACCCTAGAGATTCCATTTTTCTCTTTCAAGCAAGGAGAACAAGGAGCTTGGGTCAAGAATACTTGGAGAAGGAGAACCCCCATTGAAGAAACCATCTCCCTAGGTAAAACCCTATTTTTTATTCAATTTTTATTCAATTTTTCTTGTTATTGGCCAATAGGGAACCTACCTTGTTGTATGGATCTCGATTTCATAGGTCCTACATGGAGATCTAGGTAATTCTAGGGTTTAGGTGCCCCAGCGTTGGATTTCCCCAATTTTGTGAGCCCTAACCCTAGGTGTTTGTATTAGACTGATTTCATCCTCCAACGAGAAGGGTTGGATCTCGATTTTAGGGTTGATTTGGGGGCTTTCACTGTACAGTAGGTATATGGGTATTTTCCTGTACAGTCGGGTTGTGTACTGTGGGCACAGTCGGGTTATTGTGTATGTGTGTTTGATTCCTGTCCAATTTGAGTTTTGTGCACTGTGTATTCAGTATATCCAGATATCTGTGGGTGTATTATCTCTGAAAACCAATGTGTAGCTGGGTATTCCCATCTAGTGTATCAGCATATATGTGTATAGAGAACTTATGTATCAGTATGTGTGGAATGTTCCCAGGTTCAATAGAATAATACCTGTGTGTAGGTAGTTAAGGGTCAGAATGTGACTGAGTATGAGAATTCTTTGTGTGTGTGTATTTTCAGTGAGGTGTGAGTGAGTGAAAATTTCCCAGTTCCAGTGTGAGCATGCCTGGGTGAATAGCAGTGTATATATGTGTGTGTAGTTGTTATGTGTCAGTGAGTTAGTGAAGTGTAGAGGAGAGGGGGGATCTGTGCATTTGGACTGAGTAGTGATTCTCAGTGTCCCTGTGTTAAGGTGTGTGAGCAGTCATTTAGTGAGGGAATTTAGTTATGAGTTAACCTGTGTTAGGGGTTTAAGAGAGGACAGTTCAGTATCTGTGTATCTGTGTGAGTTTTACCTGCATTAGAGTGTCAGTAGGATTGTAGGTTTAGTGAGTTTCAGTGTGTGCCAGTGTGAAATATGTCTGAAACTATATGTGTGTGTATCAGTAAACTGTTTGTATACGTGTATCAGTTAACCTGAGTGATTAGATACCTACCTATGTGTAATGTATGTGTGAGTGTAGGTCAGTGAGTTGTGTGCCAATGTATGCCTCAATAAGGAACCAGTGTTTCATAGTGTGTGTTTGAGGAGTGGGAGAACTCATTGAGTTGAGCAGTTTCAGACTGAGAAACTGAGTTTGTGAGGTCTGCACTTAGGGTATTTTGGTATTGGGATAGGATGCAAGGCTTCAAGGCTTGAGGAGTGTAGGGTTTGGATGACTGATGCTAATGTCAGTTAAGGGGGAACCACACACAGGCAAGTGCAAGTGCAGTGTAGGAATTGGTGTATCAGGTATTGGTATGAATGCTGATATGAATAGATTGGTGTTGGTACCAAGGTTTAACTCAAGCAAATTTAACTAATACTAATGTAATTTACAGTATAGCCTAGCTACATAGTGTATGGACTCATACAACCTAGAATTAGCTAGTTCGACCAAGAGTTGACCCAGTTTGATTATTTGACTTAGACTTGGCCTAATGACCTAGAATTGAACTAGTTTAGTTTGTGTTTACTTCAAACCTTGTATTGATGTATTATTCATTTATTTAGGTCATTGTGATCCCACTTTGGACATCGATCCTCACACCTGGCTCAGGACCACAGGCGAGTACATTCTCTGACAGTTTTCATTCTTGATTATTTCTATAATGCAGTTGTATTACATACTTGATTCCGACACTATGGATACACGGGTTAGCACCCTAGATCCCCATCATGAGGAGTCGTGATTGGAATTCATCGTGCTAGCGGGGGGATAGGGAACTATTAGTAGATTATGTGATCATATCCAAACCTTTACATGCATCATAGCTCACCCCACTTCTCACGCCGGGTGCGGCCTGACCATTACATGCATCATAGCTGTTATATATGATTAACCTGACCACTACATGCATCATAGCTAACCATATGGTTAGCCTGACCTACAAGAATCATAGTTAATCATATATAACCAGCCTGATCTAGTCCCAAGCCGATCACATAATAAACTGATAATTCAAACACTTAGCTAGATATCTATTTATTCAGATTCACTTGTTCTAGCATTCACTGTCTATTGTTCATTGCTAGATGCTCTATTGCCTATTTCCATCTTGTATTTCTTACACTGTTTATAGTTTTTGTCAATTTAATGAAACTGCTGTTAGTGCTTGTGCTTCGTTCCAATCCTGACTGGATAACATTTTTCAGAGGACCTGGAGGATCTTTGCCCCACTCATTACGGCCCAGGATTAGAGGGAGATTTCACTCCAAAAACCCCAGAGGAGTTGCCTATCCTAGAGGAGACCTTACCTGCCAGTTCTTAGATTATTTTTTTGCATTTATTGTTCTGGACTGAGACTGAGTTGTATTTGTTATTTTGTGATTTTGTGAGGTCATCTAGACCCAAGATTTGAGTTGGACTTATTGTGGTTGGTTTATATTAGAACTCTTTTCTATTCTCATCGTGCCATTATTTTCTATTAGCTTGTGCTTGAGTATATCATAGAACTGTGGATTACTTATCTTTGTCCTCCGTGCGGAGTTGAGACTATTGGCAGGATATATTATATGTTGAGACCTAGAAAGCGTTCTACCGCCGATGCTGCGGCGTAGGCTGGACGTACCCACGACTCATGCCCAAATTCCGGGTGCGGGTCGTGACACGTTTTAGTGGTGGCCCATGCAGGTTTGTCCTAGATTCGCATTAGAGCAATATCGTAGTGGTGCTCGCTTAGAGTATTACTACGAGCCTGTTTTAGGAAATAGGATTAGGCCAAGGATATGCTCAATCACAATTAGGAATTTCTGATTCTTATAATACTACTCTTAATGATTTTTTCCTTTAGAAATTTACTGTCCTTCTTTGATGAGATCGTGTCTATTGCCTTGATTAAATTCTTCGATCTGTCTTCAGGATGCCGCCGAGAACCAGATCCCGGAGAACCGGAGCAGCAGAGTCAGAGAGGTCTGCCACCTCTCGCCTTGCCGGACAGACATCCGCAGCACCTCCTACATCTCTAGTACATGTGGGAGTGTCTGCAGCATTCGGGAGTCCTCCACCACCTGTTCAGAGGGTCCCCATAGCTACGACGGCGCCTCCACCACCACCACTCCCACCACCAGTTCAGCATCCAGGAGGTGTGCCCGTCGATGGAGCACAGATGTTCGCTTTGATTCAGGGCATGGTCGATGCCCAGAGGACGTCGGCAGAGGCCCAGAGGGTGCAGGCTGAGGCACATCAGGCCCAGACAGAGATGATGAGGGTGAACATGGAGAATGCTCATCAAGTGGCTCTCCAGGCTGTGGAGAGAGTTACTCAGCAGCAGCAGCGTCCTGATCAGCACCACCAGAGGCCGGGCACCATTGTGGATTTCAAGAGGATGATGCCTCGGGAGTTCAAGGGGACAGAAGGGATACTCTACGCCGATGATTGGCTAGAGGACATCGAGAGGAACTTGCGCTTGGCGCAGCTTCCGGAGGCTCTTCAGATCGAGGCCGCCGGCAGCCAGATGTTCGACATCGCCTTGACGTGATTTCGCACAGAGCCGAGACTCCTTGACCGGGGACTCACTTGGGAAGCTTTCAAGGAGCTCTTCAAGGAGAAGTTCTTTTCTGATGTTGCCTTGGGAGCTTTGGAGAGTCAGTTCCATGACTTAGTCCAGGGGAGCTCGTCCGTCGACGAGTATGCCGCAGAGTTTTCCCGCCTGAGCCGCTTCGCGCCATCGATGATTAGAGATCCGGGGGACAGGGCCCGAAAGTTCAGAAAGGGGCTGGCAAGGGAGATCAAGTCTCGCACGTCGGGACGTCGCACAGCTACCTACGAGGGCATATTGATGGATGCCCAGATAGCCGAGGACGACTTGGGCCTCAGGCCCAAGAGGGGACGCGATAGTCCCGGAGGAGCAAACAGTAGTGCGGGACCGGGCAAGCGTCCACACTTTCAGCAGCAGTAGAGGCCCTTTCAGCAGCAGCACCAGGCACCAGCCCGAGGGCAGGTCCAGCAGCAGCAACAGAGACAGACTCGGTGTCACGACCCGATTTCTTAGAATCGTTTGAGGCGTCCCCCGAATCGTGACCGCCGTGCAGGCCTGGAGTTGCGCCCGCACAAGGCTTTAATGATTTGCATAGCAAGCACATATTCAGAGTATGCAGATAAATTGAAACACAGATTTGAAACATAGAAAAGTTCTCTTTATTGATAATGAACATCTATTACAAACTCCTGAACGAGTTAGCTAATATGCCGTACGGCTTACAAAAGGGTTGACTCAAAATGAGATAGCAGTCCTGTACATTACATCCTTTTATAAACTCAAAACGATAAAGACCTCCAGGCTGGAGGACGGCTTTGCCACGGAGCTGCATTTGTGTATGAAGAGTTGCAGCTTCTGACTTCAAAATGCTTCAAGGGGCGCGGTGAAGGTGCGCCAACAGTTGGACTGGATCGGGTAGACGACTTCGGCTCTTCGCTCGGTTCACCTTGGTGCGGAGAACCTGTTTCAACGAGGGTCAGCATATCGAAACATGCTGGTGAAGGCGAGCTAGCCTGACTATACCAATCAACACGTTGTTTAGTGAAGCATGCATATTTTTGTGGGTTTCTATCTTGCCTTAGTTCATTTACAAGTAAGCAGCATATAGAATTTACTGAAATGAATGTGTCACCGTTCGGTAGATTTTACCTGCCCGTCTGAATTACCTGCACAATACTTACCATGCCTTCCCTGAAACGAAGACACAAGTTAGTATGCAACAGGTTTAAATATACAATAGATCACTGGCGTTGCCATTAAGGACACTAGTCATAGACGAAAATGGTTTGCAGCGAAAGTACAGTGGTGCTACAAGCCATTCCGTCTAGTACAGTTGACTATACAGTAGGGTTCCGCCCGGACCGGATCGGTGCCAGTGCCCCAGCGACCGTCCGCAGGAACCAGTTACCTTGTGCACAAGTTGTCCGTGATCGAACAGTACGTTGCTAAGTTAACAGTTCATGCAGTTGAGGCAAACAGTAGTACGGGACAGTCGGTATTGCATGATTCATTTAACATAGTCTCATTGAACAGTTTAGCGCATACAAGGTGTTCCAGACTTAGCACGATTTATAGAACAGTTATGAACGAACTAGCATACAGCATGATAACAGTTCACATATTTGATTGACAAGCATAAGAACCAAGTCTATTGTCTTTTATCTTGGTTTCTTTTATTATTATTTGGTATCGTTTGATCGGGGCAAAGGAGTGAAGCTTGGAAGCAGGACTAGCTAATCGGGTTGGTAGCCACTCACTTAGATTTTTGGAAAGAAGAAGGAAAGAGGCGCTTCACGACTCCGCTCGCAAGCCGCCTACTGCTCGTTCACCTGCACACGAACAGTTCGATTAATACTTCTTCCTCTCTTTCCAATCTCGGAATAGAAGTGCAAGTCAATGAACGAAAACAATGAAAACCATCGAAACCGTTCAAGGAAAACAAGCAAATCCCAAAACCAACTCAAAGCACGAAAGCAACAAGCGACATCGAAAACCGAGGAATAAAAGATAGCAGCGGAGAGGTCCCTCCTGACTCTGCCGCTAAGCCGATCCTTGGGGCGCAGTCCACTGAATATGGGAATCGATTCGGAAGAAACAAATCTATAACGAGGACGAGTTCTTAATTCAATCTATCCCGATCGAACGATACCGACTTGTGTTTCTTAGCCGCGATCTCCGCACCGGGAGAACGGGGCACTACATCCTACCCAACTAATTGGAAGTTTCATCCCGAAACTTAAGAATAGGACCTACAGTTAGGGATTATTCTGTTGTGGGCGACGGTTAAGGCGGCTCAGTGGACAGTCACGAACGGTATGATTTGCTTCACCGCAAACTAAACATAACCCAAGTTTCAGGCGGCACTTATCTATTGTGTGCCCCGGCCGTCTACAGAAATGGCATACTTTGTCTAACTTTTCTCCATGCTTGCCATCGTTGTTCGGACGCTTTGCAGCGTTGTTTCCTCTATCGTTGCTTTGGCGTTTGTGATTGTAGGTATGCACAGCGCCGGCAGGAACGTGAGGATAGAGTGATTCAAGCGACAGGGCGTGATTCATGACTTCACGCATCATACGATACTGAGGAACGGCTACGTGCGAATGGATGGCAGGGCGTAGTCCACCTTCAAACCTTCTAGCTAGACTCGTGCATCAGGTAAATAGGCCCTATCGAATTTGGAGAGTCGGTTGAATTCGGCGGAGTACTCCTTAACTGTCATGCTGCCTTGCCGCAGCTGCACGAACTCGTTTTCCATTTGACGTTGTACTGGAGGGGGTACAAACTCCTCTTCGAACGCGGCACGAAAAGTCGTCCACGAGATCGCCTCCTCTCCGTGATCAAATTGGAGAGATCGTCGATGCACGTCCCACCAATCGTGCGCGTTGAGGCGGAGCTGTAGTTGCGCGCAGGAGACGCGCTTCTCTTCGGGGACCTCTAGCAGAGCGAAGTGATCTTCAAGTTCGGCCAACCAATCTAGAGCTACGACCGGGTCCTCAGTCCCGTTGAATAGGGTGTTGCAGACTTTCTTGAAGTGGCCAAAGTCGAAGGCAATCACGTCCCTCGTCCTTGGAATTTGCGGCGTCTCTACTTCAAGCACGGGCTGTTCCACCGGAGTCGCTGGCGTTGCCGCGAACTGGTTGGATGCCAAAGTCTGAACGATCTCCTGCAGGGTATCTACCTGCTTCTGTTGGACTGAGAATCGTGCTTCTATATTGTCTTGAAACTTGAGCTGACTCTCTTCCGCCCGCTTCTCGGCCCGTTCATAGCGAGCCTCGTCCCTTTGTTGGTTTGCCTCCAACATCTGCAACATTCGTTGGACGGGATCGATGCTTGGCATGGCTCGCTGGCTCTCTGAACTTACCGAAGTACCCGAACTACTTCCTTGGCCTTGTATTTCGTCCGGTGTTTGCGCTGCAGATTGCGCTGGAGCCACTCCTTCAAAAGAAGGTAAATTACATTAGTATTATAATGTATTATGGACTTATTGCATGAACGTATCTCATTTTGGCCTAGCGAGTTCAAGAGTTCGCACAGGAATTTGATCGTTAAAGGAACTTTTCCAGCACGAAGTCTAAGGAACTTGAATCTGTGCTCTGATACCACTATGTCACGACCCAATTCCTTAGAATCGTTTGAGGCATCCCCCGAATCGTGACCGCCGTGCGGGCCTGGAGTTGCGCCCGCACAAGGCTTTAATGATTTGCATAGCAAGCACATATTCAGAGTACGCAGATAAATTGAAACACAGATTTGAAACATAGAAAAGTTCTCTTTGTTGATAATAAACATCTATTACAAACTCCTGAACGAGTTAGCTAATATGCCGTACGGCTTACAAAAGGGTTGACTCAAAATGAGATAGCAGTCCTGTACATTACATCCTTTTATAAACTCAAAACGATAAAGACCTCCAGGCTGGAGGACGGCTTTGCCACGGAGCTGCATTTGTGTATGAAGAGTTGCAGCTTCTGACTTCAAAATGCTTCAAGGGGCACGGTGAAGGTGCGCCAACAGTTGGACTGGATCGGGTAGACGACTTCGGCTCCTCGCTCGGTTCGCCTTGGTGCGGAGAACCTGTTTCAACGAGGGTCAGCATATCGAAACATGCTGGTGAAGGCGAGCTAGCCTGACTATACCAATCAGCACGTTGTTTAGTGAAGCATGCATATTTTTGTGGGTTTCTATCTTGTCTTAGTTCATTTACAAGTAAGCAGGATATAGAATTTACTGAAATGAACGTGCCACCGTTCGGTGGATTTTACCTGCCCGTCTGAATTACCTGCACAATACTTACCATGCCTTCCCTGAAACGAAGACACAAGTTAGTATGCAACAGGTTTAAATATACAATAGATCACTGGCGTTGCCATTAAGGACACTAGTCATAGACGAGAATGGTTTGCAGCGAAAGTACAGTGGTGCTACAAGCCATTCCGTCTAGTACAGTTGACTATACAGTAGGGTTCCGCCCGGACCGGATCGGTGCCAGTGCCCCAGCGACCGTCCGCAGGAACCAGTTACCTTGTACACAAGTTGTCCGTGATCGAACAGTACGTTGCTAAGTTAACAGTTCATGCAGTTGAGGCAAACAGTAGTACGGGACAGTCGGTATTGCATGATTCATTTAACATAGCCTCATTGAACAGTTTAGCGCATACAAGGTGTTCCATACTTAGCACGATTTATAGAACAGTTATGAACGAACTAGCATACAGCATGATAACAGTTCACATATTTGATTGACAAGCATAAGAACCAAGTCTATTGTCTTTTATCTTGGTTTCTTTTATTATTATTTGGTATCGTTTGATCGGGGCAAAGGAGTGAAGCTTGGAAGCAGGACTAGCTAATCGGGTTGGTAGCCACTCACTTAGATTTTTGGAAAGAAGAAGGAAAGAGGCGCTTCACGACTCCGCTCGCAAGCCGCCTACTCCTCGTTCACCTGCACACGAACAGTTCGATTAATACTTCTTCCTCTCTTTCCAATCTCGGAATAGAAGTGCAAGTCAATGAACGAAAATAATGACAACCATCGAAACCGTTCAAGGAAAACAAGCAAATCCCAAAACCAACTCAAAGCACGAAAGCAACAAGCAACATCGAAAACCGAGGAATAAAAGATAGCAGCGGAGAGGTCCCTCCTGACTCTGCCGCTAAGCCGATCCTTGGGGCGCAGTCCACTGAATATGGGAATCGATTCCGAAGAAACAAATCCATAACGAGGACGAGTTCTTAATTCAATCTATCCCGATCGAACGATACCGACTTGTGTTTCTTAGCCGCGATCTCCGCACCGGGAGAACGGGGCGCTACACTCAGCCCGCCATCCAGTGTGCGTACTGCGGGAAGATGGGACATACTAGAGATATCTGCAGGAAGAGATTGGGCTCATGTCTGTCCTGTGGATCGACGACACACCAGCTGAGGGATTGCCCTACCATTCGTCCAGGTCAGGGTGGAGCAGCCGCCCAGAGAGGACCAGACAGGGTACCTACCGTACCAGGAGGCCAACAACAGAGGGCACCACTTCCACCGCAACATCAGAAGTTTGCCCAGCACCAGCAGCAGAGAGGTGTACCCCAGGGGCGAGCGTACGCCATGGCAGTCGAGGAGATCGAGCCAGCAGGAGACTTGATCACAGGTTCGGTTCTTCTCGATTGTATTCCCGCATTTACCTTATTCGACTCTGGCGCTTCCCATAGTTTTGTGTCTGTATCCTATGCACTTCGACATCATTTAGACACAGAACCATTAGCTAGGACTTGCAAGATCATGATTGGTGGAGGTATTATCCTAGTCCGTGATCACTGCAAGGACCGGAGGGTGTCAGTAGGAGGCCGAGAGTTGAGCGTAAGCTTACTCGTCATGCCACTTCCGGGGTATGATATTGTACTCGGAATGGACTGGTTGAGTAGGCATCATGCTACTATAGATTGTTATAGAGGCAGAGTATTATTTAGACCACCAGGAGATCCGGAGTTTGAGGTTGTCAGAGGAGCAGCGGAACAGAGCAGGAGCACATTTTGCGGAGCCAGGGCGGAAGAAGAAGAGTTGCCACATCCTCTGATAGCGGAGTTCCTGGATGTATTTCCAGAGGAGTTGCCAGGCTTGCCACCAGACAGAGATGTTGAATTCTCTATAGACTTGGTTCCAGGAGCGGAGCCCATTTCACAACATGTCTATAGAGTCAACAACAGCGAGCTGGCAGAACTGAAGAAGCAAGTTGAGGAGCTGCAGGACAAAGGCTTCATCAAATCCAGTTCATCACCATGGGGAGCTCCGGTATTGTTCGTACCGAAGAAGGACGGCACGGTGCGCATGTGCATTGATTATAGAGCTTTGAACCATATTACTATCAAGAACAAGTACCCGCTGCCGAGGATAGATGATCTTTTCGATCAGTTGAGCGGGGCGAGGGTATTTTCAAAGATAGATTTGAGGTCAGGCTATCACCAGGTGAAGGTGAAGAGGGAGGACACGCCGAAGACAGCTTTTCGGACCAGATACGGCCAATTTGAATTCATGGTGATGCCATTTGGTTTAACCAATGCACCGGCAGTATTCATGAACTTGATGAACAAGGTGTTCCACCAGTACCTTGACAAGTTCGTAGTGGTGTTCATCGACGATATTCTTGTGTATTCCAAGACTCCGGAGGAGCACAAAGAGCACCTGAGGTTGGTATTAGAGACTCTCAGGAGGGAGAAGCTGTACGGGAAACTCTCTAAGTGTGAATTCTTCCTTGACAAGGTTGAATTTCTTGGGCATGTGGTATCGGGTGACGGAATCTCGGTTAACCCCCAGAAGATCGAGGCAGTGAAGTCGTGGGCTACCCCCAGTTCGGTAGCTGAGATCAGGAGTTTTCTCGGGCTGGCAGGATACTACAGGAGGTTTGTACAAGACTTCTCCAGGATTGCAACGCCAATGACCAGATTGACTAGGAAGGATGTGGATTTTGTCTGGACGGAGGAGTGTCAGGCTGTATTTGATGAGCTGAAGAAGAGGTTGACGACAGCTCCAGTTTTGACGTTGCCAGCAGGGACAGGTGGTTTCACCATCTACAGTGATTCTTCAGGTAAGGGTCTGGGATGTGTTCTTCAGCAGCACGGAAAGGTGATTGCCTATGCTTCCAGGCAGTTACGCCCTCATGAAGAGAACTACCCCACCCACGATTTGGAGTTGGCAGCAGTTATCTTCGCTCTAAAGCTGTGGAAACATTACCTGTACGGAGAGCGTGTGGAGATCTTCACAGACCACAAGAGCTTGAAGTACGTATTCACACAGAAGGAACTAAACATGAGGCAGAGGAGGTGGTTAGAGTTGATGAAGGACTTTGATATCTCATTATAGTACCACCCAGGGAAGGCCAACGTAGTCGTCGATGCCTTGAGCAGGTATCCGATGGCTATGTACTTGACGACAGATAGACATTTGTTGGCTAATTTGGAAAGCTTGGAGATTGAGGTGTTAGTTCCCGGTACTGAGATTCAGATGTGGGGATTGCAGATACAGTCCGAGCTGATGGACAGGATCAGAGCTGCGCAGTACGATGATGAGGCACTGAGGAGTATCAGAGCACAGGTTCAGACAGGATTGTCGTACGACTTTACTATCGCAGATGATGGTTCCTTACGACACGGCACGAGGATATGTGTGCCGAGCGGGGAGCTGCGCGAGGAGGTTTTGCAAGAGGCACACCGCTCTCAGTACTCGATGCATCCTGGTGCCAACAAGATGTATCGAGACTTGAGGGAGCACGTATGGTAGTATGGAATAAAGAGCGAGGTAGCACGCTTCGTATCCCGGTGCCTAGTGTGCCAGCAGGTAAAGGCAGACCGGCAGAGGCCAGGTGGGTTGCTTCAACCTTTACCGATCCCAGAGTGGAAATGGGAGCACGTGACCATGGATTTCTATTCAGGGCTTCCACGTTCTCCAGGAGGGAAGGACGCGATTTGGGTCATCGTGGACAGGTTGACCAAATCAGCCCATTTCTTACCTTTCAAGGTGGGCACGTCGACAGAGAGGCTAGCAGAGATGTACGTGCGACAGATTGTTAGGCTTCAAGGAGTTCCTGTAAGCATCGTCTCGGATCGGGATAGCCGTTTCACTTCCCACTTCTGGGGGAGTCTGCAGGCTAGCTTGGGCACTCAGCTCAAGTTCAGTACCGCATATCACCCCCAGACAGACGGGCAGTCTGAAAGGACTATTCAGACTCTCGAGGATATGTTTTGCACTTGCGTTCTAGATCTCGGAGGTTCTTGGGAGGATCATCTGCACCTGGTAGAGTTCGCTTACAACAACAGCTACCAGGCCAGCATCGAGATGTCACCATTTGAGGCTCTTTATGGACGAAGGTGTCGTACACCGTTATCTTGGGACGACGTTGGAGAGAGAGCCTTGCTAGGACCAGAAATGGTTGTGGATGCAGCAGAAAAGGTGAAACTCATCAGAGACAGACTGCGAGTGGCGCAGGACAGACAGCGGCATTGGGCCGATAGCCACCGTAGACCCCTTGAGTTTCAGGTATAGATTGTTATTTTCTGGTTTGTGTTGTTTATTTAGACTGCATGTTGAGACTGTTTTGTTTTAGGTTGGCGATCTAGTATTCCTACGGATTTCTCCGACGCGTGGCACGATTCGTTTTGGTCGAGGCGGGAAGCTTAGTCCACGCTACATCGGACCCTTCGGTATTCTTACAAGGATAGGTGCAGTGGCATATAGACTGGACTTGCCGCCTGCATTGGAGGGAGTGCATGATGTGTTCTACGTGTCGCAGCTGAGACGGTACGTGGCAGACCCTAGTCACGTACTTGACCACTCGGAGATTGAGGTTGGTCCGACGCTCAGCTACCCCGAGCAGCCCGTGGAGATATTGGACCGCAGAGAGAAGGTGTTGCGGAACCAAACTATTCCTTTGGTCCGTGTTGCATGGAGACATCACTCTCCAGGGGAGTCGACCTGGGAGAGAGAGGACGAAATGAGCGAGCAATACCCGTACCTCTTCTAGACTTGAGGTATATCCCTTTCTGATTTTATTTTTGTTTTGTTCAGTCCAAATTTTGAGGACAAAATTTCTTTTAGGAGGGTAGACTTGTCACTACCACATTTCCAGATAAGGGCATTTGGATAATTTCACTATTTGTAATAATTATGTGTTTAATTAATCTGCTGAGTTTTTAAACTATTTATTTGATGTTGGTTGTGTTGGTTTAGGTCAAACCCTAGAAGTCAGTATGGCTAACCCTAGTTGAAAACCCAATTCTAGAGAAACCCTATAATTCAAACTTTAGGTTGGACCTCAAACCCTAGACTGACTAAACCTTAGTTAATTAGGTTCTACATGACCTAACATAGGGACTTTAACCTAAACTATGCATTGGAAACCCTAAACTAGTTTTAATATAAAAGGGAGCCACCTCTTCCTTCATGAAGGAAGAAAACCCTAGCCTCCATTAGAAGAGCCATTTTCCCCACCCCAAATACTCAGAAGCAAACCCTAGAGATTCCATTTTTCTCTTTCAAGCAAGGAGAACAAGGAGCTTCGGTCAAGAATACTTGGAGAAGGAGAACCCCCATTGAAGAAACCATCTCCCTAGGTAAAACCCTATTTTTTATTCAATTTTTATTCTGTTTTTCTTGTTATTGGCCATTAGGGAACCTACCTTGTTGTATGGATCTCGATTTCGTAGGTCCTACATGGAGACCTAGGTAATTCTAGGGTTTAGGTGCCCCAGCGTTGGATTTCCCTAATTTCGTGAGCCCTAACCCTAGGTGTTTGCATTAGACTGATTTCATCCTCCAACGAGAAGGGTTGGATCTCGATTTTAGGGTTGATTTGGGGGCTTTCACTGTACAGTAGGTATATAGGTATTTTCCTGTACAGTCGGGTTGTGTACTGTGGGCACAGTCGGGTTGTTGTGTATGTGTGTTTGGTTCCTGTCCAATTTGAGTTTTGTGCACTGTGTATTCAGTGTATCCAGATATCTGTGGGTGTATTATCTCTGAAAACCAATGTGTAGCTGGGTATTCCCATCTAGTGTATCAGCATATATGTGTATAGAGAACTTATGTATCAGTATGTGTGGAATGTTCCCAGGTTCAATAGAATAATACCTGTGTGTAGGTAGTTAAGGGTCAGAATGTGACTGAGTATGAGAATTCTGTGTGTGTGTGTATTTTCAGTGAGGTGTGAGTGAGTGAAAATTTCCCAGTTCCAGTGTGAGCATGCCTGGGTGAATAGCAGTGTATATATGTGTGTGTAGTTGTTATGTGTCAGTGAGTTAGTGAAGTGTAGAGGAGAGGGGGGATCTGTGCATTTGGACTGAGTAGTGATTCTCAGTGTCCCTGTGTTAAGGTGTGTGAGCAGTCATTTAGTGAGGGAATTTAGTTATGAGTTAACCTGTGTTAGGGGTTTAAGAGAGGACAGTTCAGTATCTGTGTATCTGTGTGAGTTTTACCTGCATTAGAGTATCAGTAGGATTGTAGGTTTAGTGAGTTTCAGTGTGTGCCAGTGTGAAATATGTCTGAAACTATATGTGTGTGTATCAGTAAACTGTTTGTATACGTGTATCAGTTAACCTGAGTGATTAGATACCTACCTATGTGTTTGTGAATAATGTATGTGTGAGTGTAGGTCAGTGAGTTGTGTGCCAATGTATGCCTCAATAAGGAACCAGTGTTTCATAGTGTGTGTTTGAGGAGTGGGAGAACTCATTGAGTTGAGCAGTTTCAGACTGAGAAACTGAGTTTGTGAGGTCTGCACTTAGGGTATTTTGGTATTGGGATAGGATGCAAGGCTTCAAGGCTTGAGGAGTGTAGGGTTTGGATGACTGATGCTAATGTCAGTTAAGGGGGAACCACACACAGGCAAGTGCAAGTGCAGTGTAGGAATTGGTGTATCAGGTATTGGTATGAATGCTGATATGAATAGATTAGTGTTGGTACCAAGGTTTAACTCAAGCAAATGTAAATAATACTAATGTAATTTACAGTATAGCCTAGCTACATAGTGTATGGACTCATACAACCTAGAATTAGCTAGTTCGACCAAGAGTTGACCCAGTTTGATTATTTGACTTAGACTTGGCCTAATGACCTAGAATTGAACTAGTTTAGCTTGTGTTTACTTCAAACCTTGTATTGATGTATTATTCATTTATTTAGGTCATTGTGATCCCACTTTGGACATCGATCCTCACACCTGGCTCAGGACCACAGGCGAGTACATTCTCTGACAGTTTTCATTATTGATTATTTCTATAATGCAGTTGTATTACATACTTGATTCCGATACTATGGATACACGGGTTAGCACCCTAGATCCCCATCATGAGGAGTCGTGATTGGAATTCATCGTGCTAGCGGGGGGATGGGGAACTATTAGTAGATTATGTGATCATATCCAAACCTTTACATGCATCATAGCTCACCCCACTTCTCACGTCGGGTGCGGCCTGACCATTACATGCATCATAGCTGTTATATATGATTAACCTGACCACTACATGCATCATAGCTAACCATATGGTTAGCCTGACCTACAAGAATTATAGTTAATCATATATAACCAGCCTGATCTAGTCCCAAGCCGATCACATAATAAACTGATAATTCAAACACTTAGCTAGATGTCTATTTATTCAGATTCACTTGTTCTAGCATTCACTGTCTATTGTTCATTGCTAGATGCTCTATTGCCTATTTCCATTTTCTCCAGTACTTTATATTTCCGGCATTTATTTCCATCTTATATTTCTTACACTGTTTATAGTTTTTGTCAATTTAATGAAACTGCTGTTAGTGCTTGTGCTTCGTTCCAATCCTGACTGGATAACATTTTTCAGAGGACCTGGAGGATCTTTGCCCCACTCATTACGGTCCAGGATTAGAGGGAGATTTCACTCCAGAAACCCCAGAGGAGTTGCCTATCCTAGAGGAGACCTTACTTGCCAGTTCTTAGATTATTTTTCTGCATTTATTGTTCTAGACTGAGACTGAGTTGTATTTGTTATTTTGTGATTTTGTGAGGTCATCTAGACCCAAGATTTGAGTTGGACTTATTGTGGTTGGTTTATATTAGAACTCTTTTCTATTCTCATCATGCCATTATTTTCTATTAGCTTGTGATTGAGTATATCATAGAACTGTGGATTACTTATCTTTGTCCTCCGTGCGGAGTTGAGACTATTGGCAGGATATATTATATGTTGAGACCTAGACAGCGTTCTACCGCCGATGCTGCGGCGTAGGCTGGACGTACCCACGACTCATGCCCAAATTCCGGGTGCGGGTCGTGACAGTCAGGCAGGGAAGAGGGGTAAGGTTGAAGATGAACAGGGATATGTAGGGGAAAAGGGGTCAACTGAGTACTATTTAGGATTAGGTGATTTTTGAGAAAAAATTAAGAAAAGGGGAAGAAAAAGCTATTTTATACATGGGGACTTTGGATTTGGGTTGACCAAGGTAGGTGGGCTTGGTCAACATCTTCTTGGGATGGGCCAAGGCTCACATGGGGATGTTTGGAGGGCCATAATTGAATTATTTAAATGCAAGGACATGTTTAATATCCGGGAGCGTTGTTGCGCGCTGTACATCCCGAAAATTATGGAAAAAAATTATGTGAAGGGAAAATTGGGTTTCTTCACGTATTGTCTAATGGTGTGGACACCTCAATGCATTTTTGCATAAAAGTGCTCAACAATTGAAAAATTGCACAAAGACGGAAATTAGATTTAATTAATTTAATTGAATGCGCACGATGTTCTGGAATTAATTAGGAGTACATAGGATTAAGATTAGGTGGGACACAAGTGTCAGAGACGTAGAGGGTACGGTATAGAATATTAATAAAATTCGGGTTATACAAAACGTTCAAGATTGTGTCTCCAATTTCGATTGGAACGCACAAGGGTACAGAGTTGGAATTTATTTAGAATTAAAATAATGACGTCCGCGACGTTTATTGTGCGACTAAAATGTAGCACAATAAAGCATAATTATAAGTTACATAAATGTCAGAATAGTAGACGGGCATGTCTAGGACAAGGTTGTGAAATTTGTAGACAGACAATGGCTAGTGAGGTGCTCCAATTATCGAAGCAACGGTAAGGTGCGCTACGTGATATAAATTATTGTATACTTAAATAAATGTCGTGTTCTAATTCTAATTGGTTCAAACTAGCCCTAATTTCACTATCTAAGCCAAGTAGGCCTAATTTTGGGTGAGGGGGGTTTATACATGTTATGCCATAAAATTGATCCTAAGGCAAGACTAGAAAGATAACTTAATAATTGGTGCACAGAACTAATATAACGTGTTGGATTTGTTGAGCAGGCGAGAAGCCTCCCTACCAGTGCATTCATGTACTGATAACCCACCAGATTGCTTGCAGGGTGGGGGAGAACCTCGTTCGGTGCGGATTGTTCCCTCGTGCGAGCTAAGGCGTAGAGTTTGCTCTGGAGCCTTAGAGTTTTGCGTCCGAAGATGAAGCATATATACAGGACATTATGTTGGAACATCGCTTATGTATCATCCCAAGTTATAAGCCACTTGGCACGCCTTAATTGTTTGAGAGAGAGAGCTTGAGTGACTTGTATACTCGGCCTAGCGACGCTAGTAACCTTATTTATTATCAATAAAGAGATCTTGTTTATGTATTCAAACTTGTGTTATTCTATGTTTTTGCTATATCAACTTGGTGAACTTAGTTATCAACGGCCGTTCCGGAATTTACCTTGTACGAGCGCAACTCCAAGCTCGCGCGCATCACGACCCGATGGAAATGATCGTCCTGCGGGAGCGCTAGCATGGTAATTCTCGCCTAGCGGGGACGGTCGATTCTAGCGGGAGATCGGGGCGTGACATCGTCCTCGAGACTTCATGAGCGCAAAACGTTCTATCGCACTATTGAATCTATCTCAAGCATAGCAATCGGTAACACTAGATCCATTCGAACACAATTTCCTACTCGTTTCGTATATCGTGTTACGTGTATGTTAGGTCAGTTTCACTGAATGACTCTATCATTCAATCCAAGCTCTTACTCGATCTCAACTACGCCTTAGCGTGGAATATATTTAGCTTAATTCGGGGTACATTATAATCCATCATGAATGACGATCTAAGGCTGAGGCAAACTTATCCAAATCGTTATACTCGTTTATGCGAATCTAACATATTCACTTGCACGAGCATTCAAGATCAGCATATCGCGAGTCTGGATCGTGCACATATTCAAAGCGTCCCTCAAACATATGCATGTCAACCAACTTAGCGATAGCGAAGTCTTTGCACTCGAGTTCAACACATCACAGGGTCTTGGATCATGCACACGTTCAAGGCGTCCCTCAAACATATACATTCAACTAAACTTAGATATAGTAAAATCCGACAAGCTACTTGCGAAAATCTCAAGGGTTATCGTCTTACAGATCACGATGATACTTACAACAGGGTCAATCAAAATCCGAGTAATTTTCATTCAAACCAAGCATTGCACTACCGTTAAGCACGATCTATCTGATCAACCGACTAGCGTCTAGGTCCTATCGTAAATTCTGTTTGTGTCAAACATAGCACACACTTACCGTTCCAAGTCGAACTCTAAGTCTTGCTGCCCCAGTTCTATGGCTTGCTCAAGCAATATGCTAAGGTCGGTTACACAAGTTCTTTCACTCGGCACAGGATCGTCTGCCTAATAACTAGGTCAGCTCACAAGGTCATAGGTACAAGTTCAAGCACACGATTTATTGTGCAAATTTGTCGCACGATGCTCGCCCCAATTCCTAAGGTCAAACCATTGTTCATTTTACACGGGATATTCTAGCCAAGCTCGTTTCACTCAAATTTTTAAATATCGAGCACAGATTATACTACTCACATTAACACATTTGTTTGTACAGGGTTCGAGTTCGTTCAGTCAAATCCATGATATATCCAAGATGCATGACAAGCGTAACAATTTGCATAGTCTATCTCCTTCAAAAATGTTTTTGATAGATTTCATATATCCATTATAAGTCTAGACCACCAAGCCATGATTCAATTCTAAATCTTTGCTCACAATTATAAATCCAAGTCGTGCAACAAGATTCATGTATCTGTTCACGAAACCATCAAGCATGACCTACTCCAGGTTCTAGACTAACTTATCCTTAAAATACTTCCGATTCACTTGCATTCTCAAACTCGTCTTATCGTGTCGAACCACAAGTCAAGACGATCCTTCAGTTATCACGTTTCGGTCTTCCGCAAGTTCGATCATCCTCGCTGGACGTGAGATCACCACACCAACGCTTCCGCTGGATAATCGTCCTAATCCGGGCGTAATGCATGTACGAGCATATAGTTACGCTCGCACAAGACAAGAACGTCAAATGTTATGATTATCATCGAAACGATTGAGACACCTTATCATTTCACTTCACTCCATCCAAGTTATATATGTTTATCCACCAAGTCATGTCCGTTCATGCCGTGATTATAATTCGTTTATAGCAAAATCATCTAATTTTAATGTCACCGTTTGGTAAATCCATAGTCTTACTTCTAGCATTCCTCAAGCAACTAAGTTCAATACTCAAGCCAAAGTTTATCCACTTTTGATACGTTCCATTCATCGAGTTCGCTTGAATAATCATCGAGCATGTTCCCGTGAGTTCGTTCATCCCCGCCGGACGTGAAATTACCACGTCGGCGCTCCCGCAGGATAATCGTTCTCGCTGAGACTGATTGTCAAGAGTTATCTTTTGAACTAGATTCAATACCGTTCTACCAAACTCCGAATCAAATCCGTTATCGCTTATATCTTTCATCGAACCACAATATCCATACTCAAGTTTCAATCCATTTGATTCAATTCGAAATCGCACGTACGATCCTCCTTTCCAACAAGTTTCTTTGACCAAGATATTGATTTTATTTCCTTGAATCCATGTTCGATATAAGCCTTATCACTTATTGTCACGTCCCGATCTCCCGCAGGCTAATCGGCCGTCCCTGCTAGGCACGAATTACCGCGCCAGCACTCCCGCGGGACGATCGCTTGACCCATCTGGGCGTGATGCTGCACGAGCATAAGCTGAGCCCGTGCAAGGCCGTGGTCCATGCAGGCGGTAAGAGCTCTAAGCCAAAGAGTCGCACAGATTGTCCGAGTGCAGCGGAATAATAAACGCATAGGCGATTGATAACAAGTTCACAGAGTCGTCAATAGTGGAAGCATTGAATAACACAAGTATATAAGTAAAGCAAACTCTTTATTGATATTGAACAAGTGTTACAAGCGGCGCTTGGCCGAGATTACAAATTGCTCAAGCCTCTCTCTGAAATAGTAAAAGCGTGCCAAATAGCTACATTTGTGGAATGATGTATAGACGATGTTCCAACATTATGTCATGTATATGTACTTCAGTTCCGGACGCAATGTTCCAAGGCTTCAGAGTGAACTCCACGCCTTAGCACACACGAATGAGGCATCCGCACCGAACGAGATTCTTCCGCACCCTACAAGCAATCTGATGGATTATCAGTACATGAATGCACTGGTGGGGAGGCTACTCTCCCGCTCGACAAATTCAAACATGTTATATAGGTTTCATGCATCATCTATTTAGTTATCTTTCTAATCTTGCCTTAGGATCAGTTTTATGGCAATGATGTAAAACCTAACTCGTGTGGCAATGCGTCGTGCGATATAAAGGAATACGGCGAGACTTACCAACTTACCATTTGTCCTACCATGTCCAAGGCAAAACAAGTTAATTCAAGAACGAGTATATATATAATGAATCCAGGGGCAATAGCATATGCAAACACAAGTGTTATGAGCGAGATTATGTTTCGAGTGCACAAGTTACATGGATTATCAGGTGTGTTGCATAAGATGTTGAAGTGTTCCCTATACAAGTGTGTTCTACTCATGATCGTTCAGGTGTTCAGATATTCTCGATGCGATGCAATGACTCGCACGCGGATTGCCGCTAAGCGATGATGACTTATCTATATGAACAGGAGGTCACTAGCACGGCGCCATAGTTGGACGGTGTAGTCTCATGTCGGAATGGTGTGCAAGAAAGAATAGGGGGCATTGCACACACATTCTGCCTGACGCAAACAACTACCAGAAGGTTCTGTCGAGATCGGATCGGCCCCAGCACCCCGGCGACCGTCCGCGGAACGGGATGCTGTAATCCCCCTTGTGCACAAGTTATCATGTGACCATGCAAGTCTTGGTCTTCCAAATTCATAACTTGACATGATAATCCATGATTCTTGTTCTGAACCGAGCATTTGCTCCACGAGCTGTGATTCTTGATTTGCTTGACATGATTCTCGTTCAGCTATAAATTTGACATGATTATCATTCAGATATAAACTTGACATGATTCCCATTCAGTGTTCAACTTGCCTTGATGCATGCCCCTGGTTCAGGGATTGCCTTGGCGACCCAATGGTCCCGGATACTTGCAGGTTCATATTACACAGAAGGACTATTTGATAGTGTTCTGGCTAACAAGATGCATACACGATACGCGATAGTGTTACTTGATTATGGCATAAGTATCATTGTGGCAAGTATTGGATCGAGGCAATATTACAAGTTAACATATAAGTAGGCAAGCATGCATTTTTATGAAAACATAAGCATTTACGTTGGCTCGGGCCTAAGGGAAAGCCGAGGAGTAAAACCGTAAAGGGACATATCGAGCGACATAATCTAGGGTCGTGCAGTGTAGCAAGTGAACAGTGCACTATAGAGTATACATATATCGTTCTACTCGAGGCATAGCGGGGTCTAGTTGCACAAGGCAAAGGTAGCATGCGATGGTCCATTTATAAGCAAAGTTTCTTTTCAATGTTCTAATACAAGCAATACAAGTTGGAATTATTCCCTTAACTAGGTACGTTGTATTCTTATTAGCATTGAGGGGCTGATTCACCTAGCGACTAGCAGGTATCGTCCATATTTTAAGTGTGCTGGCTAAGCAAAGACAAGTTCATCATAGCCACCCACCTTAGCGATGATTCGCCTCGGTCGAGCGATACTCCGAGCAAGCCTCTGAAAGTCCAAGTCGGAACTCCCGAAGGGCCAAGTCGGAAAATCCTTTGCCTCAAACGAGTATTCTCGATGAGCAAAGCGGGTCGGATCGTTGCACTTTTGCCATTTTGAATCAGCTTAGCTAGCACACTTTAGCGATGATTCGCCTCGGTCGAGCGATACTCCGAGCAAGCCTCTGAAAGTCCAAGCCGGAACTCTTGAAGGGCCAAGTCGAAAAATCCTTTGCCTCAAACGAGTATTCTCGATAAGCAAAATGGGTCGGGTCGTTGCATTTTTGTCGTTTTGAATCGGCTGTCCGCTTGAGCGGAATGGGTCGTTACACTTATTCAGTACATACTCAATCGTTCAATCGAACTAACGCACGAGACCTATGAATTCGTTTGAACATTTCTAAAATGATCTATACACCACTCAGGAATCAAGTCACCCAATCAAATCATAAATCGTGTTCGCATCACTCGCTAGCATATCCACCAAGTCGTTCCTTAGAATTCCTGCTCGATACCTAAGCATCGCCTGATAAATCTTAGTCTCATATATATATATATATATATATATATATATATTTATCCTGTTGATAATCATCCAAGTGAACCATATTCGATTTGTATCTTCCAGATACGAAATACCGTTCGAGCTATTTCTCAAAATTCAAGCACGATATCTATATTCACCTTAGCGATAAACTGATAAGGTTTCTATCGGTTGTCATTCTAAGTCTGACTTATCTTTTCCTGAACGATATTCCAATCTCGGTTGCAACTAGCTTGCACCAAAAGGGTCTTGACGCGCGATACTCTACACAACTTAGCCGAAAGGCTGTGTGCATAGCTACCCGTCTGAACGATATTCTATCTCGCACACTAACCAGCTGGATAATCATGTATAGGTATTCGGGTTCGCACATAACTTGCAAATTTCTAGCATGAGTCTATTCCTACAAAGCCTAACACATATCAGCACAAAGGCCTTCGCATCACAATTTCGTACAATCAATCATATCATTCACATGCACTTTTAAAATTATTTAGACTCATTGTATGAAACATCCCATCGGGTCAATGAGAGAGAATGTATGCACATAACCCACGAACGAGCTTTCAAAACTGAAAAAATTGATACGAAATACAAAGACGTAAAGCCATGCTCTGATACCAATATGTCACGGCCCGATCTTCCTCATGTAATCGGCCGTCCCCGCTAGGCGCAAATCACCGCGCCAGCGCTCCTGCGAGACGATCTTTCCCATCTGGACGTGATATCGCATGAGCGTAAGCTACGCCCGTGCAAGGCCATGATCCGAACATGCGATAAAATGACTAAGTCACAGAGTCGCACAGATAGTCCGAGTGCAACGAAATAAGAAACGAACAGGCGATTAGTAACAAGTTCACAGAGTCATCAATAGCAGAAGCATTGAATAACACAAGTATAGAAGTAAAACAAGCTCTTTATTGATATTGAACAAGTGTTACAAGTGGAGCTAGGCCAAGGTTACAAGTCGCTCAAGCCTCTCCCTCTCTCTGAAACGATAAAAGCGTGCCAAGCGGCTACAATGGTGGAATGATGCATAGGAGATGTTATGACATTATGTCGTGTATATGTGCTTCAGTTCCTGAAGCAACTTTCCAAGACTTCAGAGTGAACTCCACACCTCACCGAACGAGGTTCTCCCGCACCCTGCAAGCAATATGGTGGGTTATCAGTACATAAATGCACTAGTGGGGAGGCTTCTCGCCCGCTCGACAAATCCAAACACGTTATACATGTTTCGTGCACCATTTATTAAGTTATCTTTCTAGTCTTACCTTAGGATCAGTTTCATAGCATAATGTACAAGCCTAACTCGTGTGGCAGTGCGTCGTGCGATATTAAAGAAAATACGACGAGACTTACCAACTTACCATTTGTCCTTCCCTGTCAAAGGCAAACCAAGTTAAACCAAGCAGGAGCACATATATATAAAAAATCTAGGAGCAATTGCATAAGCAAACACAAGTGTCGTGAGCAATGTTCTGGTTCAGGTGCACGAGTTACACGGATACTCGAATGTGTTGCAATGGATTGCTCAGGTGCTCAATTATGTATAAGTATGTTATACACATATCTGTTCAGGTGATTCAAATTCCATTATACGATGCAATGACTCGCACGTGGATTGCCGCTACGCGAGGATGACTTATCTATATGAACATGAGTTGCTGGCATAGCCATAAAGGACGGGTTGTAGTCTTGAGCAAGAATGACGTGCAACGAAAGAACACGAGGCGCTACATGCCATCATGTTCGAACACGAGACTACTTAGTCTTTGAGCAAGAATGACGTGCAACGAAAGAACACGAGGCGCTACATGTCATCCTACCCGAATACGAAGACTAACACGAATGTTCAGTCCGGATCGGATCGGCCCCAGTACCCCGGAGACCGTCTACAAGAACCCATTTAATACCATGTGCACAAGTTGTCCGCGACATGCAAGTCTTGGGTCATTCCAGATTCATAACATGACATGATAATTCTTGATTCTTTTTTTGAACGAGTATTGCTCCACAAGCTGTGATTCTTGCTTTACTTGACATGATTCTCGTTCAGTGTTCAACTTGACTTGATGTATTCCCCTGGTTCGGGAACTGCCTTGGCGACCTAACTGTCACGCCCCGATCCCGTAAGGGTCGATCGTCATCGCTGGATCCTTTACGGAACCGATTCATCCTCGCTTGGGGCGTGATGCCGTACGAGCCTGGAGTTGCGCTCGCACAAGGCATGAACATGCAGTTATAGGAACCCATTTTGAAACACAATTTAGAAAACACATTCACAGAGATTTGAACATAAGTGCAGGAAGAAACATGCTTTTTCATTGATAATTCAGAGTAATTTACATAGAGTTTACATTGATGCGCCTCTCGGCTGCTTGATTTGCATTACAAAAAGATAACTCAAAAGGCAGGGCGCACTCCATCAGATAGTCCACGTCGTTCATACATTACGCCCTTGTATAGGTTGAAAGTCCAAGCCTCCAAAATGATCTGACTCCAACTATACTTCAAAATAGAGGTGCTCCTAACGCCTCCTCGTCTATCCACTAGCGTTGCACCGTCTGAGTGCCTGAAATAGATGCCCACAACGTGGGTCAGTACTCGACTTGTACTGGTGAGCGGGATGAACCCACTCGACTAAATCGACACTAGCTTATTAGGGGCGAGCATGCATTAAGATGAACTTCTATAAAGAAGCAAGTGAATTCAATTCATATCAGTTGCATGTTTTGATAGGAATGAAAATAGCATTGAATCAAACCAGTGCATCGATTGCTTACTCAACCGATGCACGCCTTCCCTGCAACGAAACACAAGTATACTTACCATCTGCACAAGACAATAAATTAGCATGTGTTCTATTCTATGCGGTCATTGGTGTGATCGACACCTTAGGGACATATTTCAAGCATTAGCGGCGCGCCCTATCAGCCCGGGTAGCAAGCCCTGCTGGAGGTCCCGCAATGCATCGTGACGAGCACGAATCAAATATTTTCCTCCGGATCGATACGGTTCCAGTGCCCCGGAAAGCCGTTTCGAGGAAATGCCAAACCTTGTGCACAAGTTGTCCCAGACCATGCAAATGCATGAACAATTTATATTATCATACAATGCATCGAAATAAACAAGGAAGTAAAGCAGCAATATATATCTCATGCAACAGTTCATATTTTCTCAATGCGGTATTCCGATTTTGGTATCCCATAGGTCCAAACTCCGTCCGAGGCACTAGGCCGCCACCAACAACCAATTTCCTTTATAACAACTCAAATTATAAGGTGTACAAGCATATAGTAAAATTAGTCTACAAATCCTATGTTCCTTTCTTAGTGGCTGGCATACATTATGGCAAGGATTTCCTAGGCGTCCAACCGGACATCATCGAGTGAACGTTTGAAATATTAGAGATATGGGCGTGAAGAAGTAGGAAAGAAGGGTCCAAACCACTCACTGGTTAAGGAAAAGGTAGCTGAAACACGAATCCCGCCTAGCGACGATCAAACGTCAGTTACGCGGACCTGCACAGCACGAGCACCAATTAGAATTCTTGCCTATCCTTCCTTGCCGAACTCCCCAAGAATCAAAGCTCCAAACGATAAAACCAGCAGCGAAACCAAGCAAATCGAAAGCAACACCAAATCAAAATCCCAAAGCGGCAATCAAGAAAACCAAGTAACCAAACACGAAAACTATTGGACTCGTTTCAATAGAGGCCTTTCCATGAGTTGGAAAGGATCATCGCATTTCGTCCGTGGCAAGAAGATGCCGAAGATCTAAGCTACGACTCAGACGGACTAGCCACAAGCCCAATTACGTAGTGCACATCCCGGTCGGATCGGGATTTGAGGCACTACATAATATACCACTAAGAAAAAGTTTTGACCCGAAACTTAAGAACAAGGCCGACCCGAAACTTAAGAACAAGGCCCTACCTCCGACTGAATGAACAATGAAGGATACTTCTCCTTCATCTCCGATTCCAACTCCCAAGTTGATTCCCCAACAGAATGGTTCCGCCACAGCATGCGAACCAAGGACATCATACGGTTGCGAAGTACTTTTTTCTTACGATCCAGAATCTGCGCCGGCTCCTCTGAGTATGACAAATCCGTACGCAATTCCAATTGTTCGAAGCTAACCACATGACTAGGGTCATGCACATACTTCCGGAGTTGAGAAACGTGGAATACGTCATGCACTTCTGCCAAGGCGGGAGGCAGTGCAATCCGGTACGCCACAGCTGCCACTCGTTCCAGTATCTCAAAGGGGCCGACAAACCGGGGACTCAGTTTGCCCTTCATGCCGAAACGCATCACACCTCGCATCGGCGTCACTTTCAAGAAGACATGATCCCCGACCAAGAATTCCAAAGGCCTTCTATGAGCATCAGCATAACTTTTCTGTCGGCTCTGTGCTGTGCGGAGTCTTTCCCGAATCAAGCGAACTTTCTCAACTGCCTGCTCTACCAGCTCTGGCCCGAGTACCTGCCGCTCGCCGACTTTGTCCCAACAGATTGGAGATCGACACTTTCGCCCATATAGTGCTTCGTACGGTGCCATCTGGATGCTTGATTGGTAGTTGTTGTTGTACGCAAACTCTGCCAATGGAAGATGCGTGTCCCAACTAGTCTTTAAATCAATAGCACACAGCCGTAACATATCTTCAAGTATCTGATTTGTCCTCTCTGTCTGTCCGTCAGTCTGCGGGTGATATGCGGTACTGAACTGTAGCTTGGTCCCCAAAGCAGCCTGTAGACTAGTCTAGAAACGAGATAAGAAGCGTCCGTCACGGTCAGAGACGATTGAGGCAGGTACTCCGTGTAATCGGACAATCTCATCTATGTAAATTTGTGCTAACCGATCGACGCTCCAAGTAACTTTTATGGGAAGAAAGTGGGCTGATTTGGTCAAACGATCAACTATGACCCAAATCGCATCATGCCCCCGTGGCGTCTTCGGAAATTCTACAATAAAATCCATAGTGATGTTGTCCCATTTCCACTCGGGAATAGCGAGGTTCTGAAGCTCCCCGCCGGGCCTCTGATGTTCAGCTTTAACATGTTGACAGGCCATGCACTGTGACACAAAGGTCGCCACATCCCGCTTCATACCGTGCCACCAGAAGGTCCCGCGCAAGTCCTTGTACATCTTAGTGCTCCCCGGATGTAAAGAATACTTTGCGTAGTGTGCTTCCGCCATAATTTCCCTTCGAAGTTCTGGGTCGCTAGGAACACATAGCCTTCCTTTCATCTGTAAGGCCCCATCTTCGCCTGCCACAAAGTCAGACGTCTTCCCCGCCGAGATCAATCCGCGTACCTTCGCTAAGAACTGATCGCCCTCCTGAGCTGATTTGATTCTACCACGTAAACCCAGTTCAAGATGGAGTGGTGCCAACTGCACTCCTTGATGCCGAACTCGAAACTCGATGCCCATCGCCTCAAGATCTCGAAGTAAACGGTTGTCTATAGATAACAAGCCCACGTGCTTTCGACTCAGAGCATCAGCAACGACGTTTCCCTTGCCCGGTGTATACGCGATCGTTAGGTCATAGTCCTTAATAAGTTCTAGCCAACGCCGCTGCCGGAGGTTCAATTCCCGCTGGGTGAATAGGTACTTTAGGCTCTTATGATCCGTAAAGATTTTGCAAGCAACACCATAAAGATAATGCCTGCATAACTTTAATGCAAACACAATTGCCGCCAATTCCAGATCATGCGTCGGGTAGTTTTTCTCGTGCGGCTTCAGTTGCCTAGAGGCGTACGATATTACCTTGTCCCTCTGCATGAGCACACACCCTAAGCCGAGTCCTGAAGCATCGCTGTATATCTGAAACTCTTCTACCCCATCTGGAAGTGCAAGAATCGGAGCTGAAACAAGACGCCGCTTAAGTTCCTGAAAGCTGGCTTCGCAGTCATCACCCCATTCGTATGCAATCCCTTTCTGAGTAAGGCGAGTCATCGGCGAGGCCAGTTTAGAAAAATCCTTCACGAACCTACGGTAGTATCCCGCTAGGCCCAGAAAGCTTCGAACTTTGCTTGCTGACGTAGGTTGTTTCCAGTCCACCACCGCCTCTATTTTCTTCGGGTCTACGGAGATGCCTTCGGCCGAGACGACATGACCAAGGAACGCCACGCTGTTCAACCAGAACTCACACTTGCTGAGCTTAGCGAACAACTGATGTTCTCGTAATGTCTGCAGCACGATCTTCAGGTATTCCTTGTGCTCCGTCTCGTTCTTGGAATAAATTAGTATGTCGTCTATGAACACGACTACAAACTTATCCACAAACGGCCGAAACACACGGTTCATCAGATCCATGAAAGTTGCAGGGGCGTTCGTCAAACCGAACGACATCACGAGGAACTCATAGTGTCCGTAACGGGTTCTGAAAGCAGATTTTTGAATATCCTCTGATTTGATTTTCAACTGGTGATACCCTGACCTGAGATCAACTTTAGAGAAAACTGTTGCACCTTCCAGCTGATCAAACAAGTCATCTATTCTTGGCAATGGGTACTGATTCCGCACGGTCGCCTTATTCAGCTCTCGGTAGTCAATACACAGCCGCATGGATCCATCCTTCTTTTTCACGAACAGCACCGGAGCGCCCCACGGAGAAACGCTTGGACGAATGTATCCTCGGTCCAACAGATCTTGCAACTGAACTTTAAGTTCCTTAAGCTCTGCTGGGGCCATGCGATAAGGTGCCTTTGATATCGGTTGCGAATCCGAAAAAGTGTCAATGCTGAATTCGATCTCACGATCAGGAGGCATTCCAGGCAGCTCGTCTGGGAACACGTCGAGGAAATCTGCAATGACTTCAGCCTGAGCTGCATCTGCACATTCCCGCCGGGTGTCTCGAACAGAAGCTAAGTACCCTTCACAGCCCGAATGCAACATACGCCTAGCCGAAATTGCTGATATCACCATTGTCGTCTTCGGTGCAGCGCTGCACGAATAGTAGAAGTCTGCCACGCCGGGTAGACGGAATACGACTCGCTTCTCCGCGCACTCGATTGTTGCATGGCAAGCACCCAACCAGTCCATACCGAGAATAATATCATAATCCTTGATGTCTAGTACAATGACATCTAAGGAAAGCTTCCTTCCTACGATGCAAATGTAACCATCCCTACAGATCGCATGGGCGGGCATATCGACTCCCGAAGGGGTACTTACGCAAAGGTTCATATTTAAAGGAGTAGAAGCTAATTTATGCTCAACAGTAAAATCAGCAGATATGAAACTATGCGTAGCACCTGAATCGAATAAGACTCTAGCGGGCAAATCTCTGAAAAATAAAGTACCTGTCACGACAGTTTCAGAGACGGATGCCTCATCCAGAGTCAGTGCATAGACTCGGCCTTGAGCACCCTGGCGTTGTGGATTTACTGGCACAGCATTGGCATCACTTGCTGGAGGCCCCTTGTTTTGATTCCCGTTGTTCTGATTCGGCTTGCCCTCTTGGCAGTTAAACTGTTTGTGACCCAGACGACCACATTTAAAACATCCTTGTACCCGACATTCATTCACTTTATGCCCTGATTTGCCGCATCGGCTGCAGTTCAGTGATTGGGATTGGCCCCTATTATCAGACGTATGCGACCGCTTGTGTGCTCCAGACCCTCCCGTTTCATGAGGACGTTTATTGTTGTTGGTACGGGGGGTTTGCACCTCGGCCTTTGGGAGATGGCGCCCAAAGATCCGCTCACTGTTCAGAGCCGCTTCGTAACATTCCCTGTATGTTTGACATTTTTGGTTGATGACGTCCCTACGCAAATCGTCATTCAAACCCTTCTGAAACCGATAGCACCAAGCCTGCTGATTAGGCAAGAAGTGCCCTGCAAACTTAGCCAGTTTAGCGAATACTGAGTCGTAATCGTCAACAGACAAACTTCCTTGCACCAGATTACTGAAGTCGTCTTCCTTTTGTTGACGCACGGCTCGGGGAATATATTGTTCAATGAAGGCAGATTTGAACATTTTCCAAGTAATTTTACAGTTGGGATTGGCATCATAAATCCCTTGCTTCGTGGCCTCCCACCAATCATGCGCACGCAGTTCCAGCTGAACCGATGCACAGGCCACTCGCTTGGATCCCCTGATGCCAACCAGGTTGAAGAGTCCTTCCAGCTTAGCAATCCACCCCATCACCACGTCCGGTTCGGCTCGTCCGTTGAACTTTGGCAGATGCATTTTAGTGAACTCGGCTGCACGGCAGAAGTTCCTTGCTGGAGGCTGCGTCTCTTCTGACTCATCTTCTACCGCCACGGCCGGCGGCGTGACCGGCGTCCCTGTGGCTGCCCCGTTGCTTGGTACCAGGGATGCAATCAGTTGCATCATTGTATCCATTTGCTTCTGTTGAGAAGCAAACTGCGCTTGTATGTTAGCTTGTTGGGTAACAGCTTGTTGTTGCTGCGCCTCCATGAGGTGCATAAGCCGTTCCGCCATACCGGTTGAACCCGCTCCCCCGGATTCTCCAGAGCTTGCTGGATCGCTCTGAATGGGTTGAGCACGGCTGGCAGTTGCAGTGTTCTTCTTTGCCATGGCTACAAAAGAGAGTAGCTTGTTAACACTCCAAAAATGATAGATTTTGTATCTATGGGCTCATTGTATAGGCGACTCATCTCATGCAGCGGACGCCGAACGCAACTCAATTGAGAGGCGCATCAAACTCCTTTATAATCTTTTGAAATCCTATGGAAGTAAAGCCTAGGCTCTGATACCAATATGTCACGCCCCGATCCCGTAAGGGTCGATCGTCCTCGCTGGATCCTTTACGGAACCGATTCGTCCTCGCTTGGGGCGTGATGCCGTACGAGCCTGGAGTTGCGCTCGCACAAGGCAAGAACTTGCAGTTATAGGAACCCATTTTGAAACACAATTTAGAAAACACATTCACAGAGATTTGAACACAAGTGCAGGAAGAAACATACTTTTTCATTGATAATTCAGAGTAATTTACATAGAGTTTACGTTGATGCGCCTCTCGGCTGCTTGATTTGCATTACAAAAAGATAACTCAAAAGGCAGGGCGCGCTCCATCAGATAGTCCACGTCGTTCATACATTACGTCCTTGTATAGGTTGAAAGTCCAAGCCTCCAAAATGATCTGACTCCAACTATACTTCAAAATAGAGGTTCTCCTAATGCCTCCTCGTCTATCCACTAGCGTTGCACCGTCTGAGTGCCTGAAATAGTTGCCCACAACGTGGGTCAGTACTCAACTTGTACTGGTGAGTGGGATGAACCCACTCAACTAAATCGACACTAGCTTATTAGGGGCGAGCATGCATTAAGATGAACTTCTATAAAGAAGCAAGTGAATTCAATTCATATCAGTTGCATGTTTTGATAGGAATGAAAATAGCATTGAATCAAACCAGTGCATCGATTGCTTACTCAACCGATGCACGCCTTCCCTGCAACGAAACACAAGTATACTTACCATCTGCACAAGACAATAAATTAGCATGTGTTCTATTCTATGCGGTCATTGGTGTGATCGACACCATAGGGACATATTTCAAGCATTAGCGGCGCGCCCTATCAGCCCGGGTAGCAAGCCCTGCTGGAGGTCCCGCAATGCATCGTGACGAGCACGAATCAAATATTTTCCTCCGGATCGATACGGTTCCAGTGCCCCGGAAAGCCGTTTCGAGGAAATGCCAAACCTTGTGCATAAGTTGTCCCAGATCATGCAAATGCATGAACAATTCATATTATCATACAATGCATCGAAATAAACAAGGAAGTAAAGCAGCAATATATATCTCATGCAACAGTTCATATTTTCTCAATGCGGTGTTCCGATTTTGGTATCCCAAAGGTCCAAACTCCGTCCGAGGCACTAGGCCGCCACCAACAACCAATTCCCTTTATAACTACTCAAATTATAAGGTGTGCAAGCATATAGTAAAATTAGTCTACAAATCCCATGTTCCTTTCTTAGTGGCTGGCATGCATTGTGGCAAGGATCTCCTAGGCGTCCAACCGGGCATCATCGAGTGAACGTTTGAAACATTAGAGATGTGGACGTGAAGAAGTAGGAAAGAAGGGTCCATACCACTCACTGGTTAAGGAAAAGGTAGCTGAAACACGAATCCCGCCTAGCGACGATCAAACGTCAGTTACGCGGACCTGCACAGCACGAGCACCAATTAGAATTCTTGCCTATCCTTCCTTGCCGAACTCCCCAAGAATCAAAGCTCCAAACGATAAAACCAGCAGCGAAAACCAAGCAAATCGAAAGCAACACCAAATCAAAATCCCAAAGCGGCAATCAAGAAAACCAAGTAACCAAACACGGAAACTATTGGACTCGTTTCAATAGAGGCCTTTCCATGAGTTGGAAAGGATCATCGCATTTCGTCCGTGGCAAGAAGATGCCGAAGATCTAAGCTACGACTCAGACGGACTAGCCACAAGCCCAATTACGTAGTTCACATCCCGGTCGGATCGGGATTTGAGGCACTACACTAACGGTCCCACATACTTGCAGGTACATATTGCACAGAAGAACTATTTGATAGTCTTCTGGCTAACTAGATGCATGCACAATGCGGACATCATTACTTGATTGTGGCATAAATTCATGTGGCAAGCATTGGAACGAGGCAACGAGTAAAAGTTATAATGTAAGTAGACAAGCATGCATTTGTTGGAAACATAAGCATAAGGAAAATATTGTATAGTCTACCTTAGGACGTAAGTCTAGACTTTAAGTTTGCACGGGTCCAAGGGGGTAGTGCGAGGAGTAAAACCGTACAGGGACAAATTGCCATGCCCCGATTTCGCCGAATCGTAGGGGCATCCCCCGGCGTGACCGCCGTGCGGGCCTGGGGTTGCGCCCGCACAAGGCTAAAGTGTTTTGCATAACGAGAACATATTCAGAGTACGCAGATAAATTGAAACACAGATTTGAAACATGGAAAAGTTTTCTTTATTGATAATGAACATCTATTACAAACTCTTGAATGAGTCAGCTAATTTGCCGCACGGGCTTACAAAAGTGTTGACTCAAAATGAGATAGATGTCCTGTACATTACATCCCTTTAATAAACTTCAAAATGATAAGGACCTCCGGACTGGAGGACGGCTTTGCCATGGAGCTGCATTCTTGCTTGGGTTCTAGCTCCTTTCTTCGAATACTTCAAAATGCGGCGCGGTCAGGATGTGCCTACAGCTGGACTGGATCGGAAAGACGACTTCGGCTCCTCGCTCGGTTCGCCTTAGTGCGGAGAACCTGTTTCAACAAGGGTCAGTATGTCGAAACATACTGGTGAAGGCGAGCTAAACCCAACTATACCAATCAACACGTTATTTTAATGAAGCATGCATATTAATTGTTGTCTTTCTATCTTGCCTTAGTTCATTTACAAACAACAGTATATATGTATAATACTGAAATGAACTTGCCACTGTTCGGTGGCTTTTACCTGTCCGTCTGAACCACCTGCACAATACTTACCATGCCTTCCCTGCCACGAAGACACAAGTTAGTTTGCAACAGGTTTAAATATACAAGAGGATCACTGGCTTGATTGCCATAATGGACATAGTCAATGACGAGGATGGTTTGCAGCTGCAAGTACGTGAGATGCTGCATACCATCCCGTCCAAGAACGTGAGACTAAACGTGAAGTTCCGTCCGGAATCGGATCGGCGCCAGTGCCCCAGCAGCCGTCCGCAGGAACTATACCTTGTGCACAAGTTGTCCATGATCTAACGGTATCAATAATTTGTTAAACATTCATGCACTTCAGGCAACACGAGTACAAGATATATCAATAATTGTTAAACATTCATGCACTTCAGGCAACACGAGTACGAGACATATAACATTGTTAAACATTCATGCACTTCAGGCAACACGAGTACGAGACATATAACATTGCATGATTTATTTTGCATAGCCTCCCTGAACAATTATGCGTATACAAGGTGTGTTCCATACTTAGCACAATTTATAGAAAATTTGCACGAACTAGCATACAATAAGATAACAGTTCACATGTGTCACGACCCAATTCCGTAGAATCAATTGAGGCGTCCCCCAAATCGTGACCGCCGTGCGGGCCTGGGGTTGCGCCCGCACAAGGCTTTATTAATTTGCATAGCAAGCACATATTCAGAGTACGCAGATAAATTGAAACACAGATTTGAAACATAGAAAAGTTCTCTTTATTGATAATGAACATCTATTACAAACTCTTGAACGAGTTAGCTAATATGCCGAACGGCTTACAAAAGTGTTGACTCAAAATGAGATAACAGTCCTGTACATTACATCCCTTTATAAACTCAAAATGATAAAGACCTCCAGGCTGGAGGACGGCTTTGCCACGGAGCTGCATTTGTGTATGAAGAGTTGCAGCTTCTGGCTTCAAAATGCTTCGAGGGAGCGATGAAGATGCGCCAACAGCTGGACTGGATCGGGAAGATGACTTCGGCTCCTCGCTCGGTTCGCCTTGGTGCGGAGAACCTGTTTCAACGAGGGTCAGCATATCAAAACATGCTGGTGAAGGCGAGCTAGCCGAACTATACCAATCAACACGTTGTTTAGTGAAGCATGCATATTTTTGTGGGTTTCTATCTTGCCTTAGTTCATTTACAAGTAAGCAGCATATAGAATTTACTGAAATGAACGTGCCACCGTTCGGTGGATTTTACCTGCCGATTGAATTACATGCACAATACTTACCATGCCTTCCCTGAAACGAAGACACAAGTTAGTATGCATCAGGTTTAAATATACACGTTGGGATCACTGGCTAAAAGCCATAATGGACCGTTTAGTCTTTGAACGAGGATGGTGTGCAACGAAGCACGTGAGGCGCTGCACGCCATCCCGTTCGCACGTGAGACTATCGTGAAGTTCCGCCCGGACCGGATCGGTGCCAGTGCCCCAGCGACCGTCCGCGGAACCCGTTACCTTGTGCACAAGTTGTCCGTGATCAATCGTTCGTGGCACGTTAACGTTGATGCAGTTGAGGCACGTGAACAAGATAAGCAACATTGCATAATTTGTTTTGCATAGTCTTCCAGACAGTTTATTTCATAACACGTGTATTCCATACTTAGCACAATTTATGGAAGAAGATGCATTCTAAATAAACTTGAAGCATGTATAGAACATTTAAAATGAACAAGCATGCAAATTGAGTAACCGTTTCCCAGTTAAGTGACAAGCATAAATACCCAAGTCTATTCTCTTTTATCTTGGTTTCTTTTATTATTAACTTGGTATCGTTTGATCGGGGCAAGGGAGTGAAGCTTGGAAGCAGGGCTAGCTAATCGGGTTTGTAGCCACTCACTTAGATTTTGGAAAGAAGAAGGAAAGAGGCGCTTTACGACTCCGCTCGCAAGCCGCCTACTGCTCGTTCACCTGCACACGAACAGATCGATTAATACTTCTTCCTCTCTTTCCAATCTCGGAATAGAAGTGCAGTTCAATGAACGAAAATAATGAAAACCATCGAAACCGTTCAAGGAAAACAAGCAAATCCCAAAACCAACTCAAAGCACGAATGCAACAAGCGACATCGAAAACCGAGGCAATAAAAGATAGCAGCGGAGAGGTCCCTCCTGACTCTGCCGCTAAGCCGATCCTTGGGGCGCAGTCCACTGAATATGGGAATCGATTCCGAAGAAACAAATCCATAACGAGGACGAGTTCTTAATTCAATCTATCCCGATCGAACGATACCGTTTGTGTTTCTTAGCCGCGCTCTCCGCACCGGGAAAACGGGGCGCTACATCCTACCCAACCAATTGGAAGTTTCGTCCCGAAACTTAAGAACAATGCTTACCGTTAAGGGTGATGAACAGAATAGTTTGGGCAATCACGAATTCGGTGGGTGGAGTCACCGCAAATAAGACATTGCCCGAGTTTCTTGTGGCACTTATCGGACGTGTGCCCTTGTTTCTTACAAAAATTGCACGAAGGCCCTGGGTTTGCTCGTTGTGGACCGCCGTGGTTAGGGCGCTTTGCAACGGTGTTTCCTCTATCGTTGCCTTGGCGTTTATGATTGTAGGTATGCACAGCGCCGGTGGAAACGTGAGGATACTGCGGTTCCAGAGATAGGGCGTGATTCATGACTTCACGCATCGTTCCATACTGATTATTGACTACGTGCCCATGAATGGCAGGGCGCAGACCGCCTTCAAACCTTCTAGCTCGACTCGCTGCATCAGGTAAATAGGCCTTAGCGAATTTGGAGAGTCGGTTGAATTCGGCGGAGTACTGCTTCACCGTCATACTGCCCTGCCTCAGTTGTACGAAATCATTTTCCATTTGACGTTGTACTGGAGGGGGTATAAACTCCTCTTCAAACGCGGCACGAAAAGTCATCCACGAGATCGCCTCCTCTCCGTGATCAAATTGGAGAGATCGTCGATGCACGTCCCACCAATCGTGCGCGTTGAGGCGGAGCTGTAGTTGCGCGCAGTCGACGCGCTTCTCTTCGGGAAGTTCTAGCAGAGCGAAGTGATCTTCAAGCTCGGCTAGCCAATCTAGAGCTACCACTGGGTCCTCAGTCCCGTTGAATGGGGTGTTGCAGACTTTCTTGAAGAGTCCCAAGTTGAAGGCAGTCACGTCCCTCGGCCTTAGAATTTGCGGCGTCTCTACTTCAAGCACGGGCTGTTCCACCGGAGTCGTTGCTGTTGCGGCGGAATGGTTGGCAGCCAAAGTCTGAACAATCTGTTGCAGGGCATCCACCTGCTTTTGTTGGACTGAGAATCGGGTCTCTAGATTGCTCTCGAACTTGGCTTGGCGAGCATCATCCCTTTGTCGTTGCGATTCTAACATTTGCATTACCCGCTCAAGCGGGTCGACTTGAGATATGCCACGCTGGCTCCGAGAGCTTCCCGAAGTGCCCGAACTGCTTTCCTGTGTTTCGTTCGGTGGTTGCGCTGCAGATTGCGCTGGTACCATTCCTTCAAAAGAAGGTAAGTTACATTAGAATCATAATGTATTATGGACTTATTGCATGAACGTATCTCATTTTTGGCCTAGCGAGTTCAAGAGTTCGCACAGGAATTTGATCGTTAAAGGAACTTTTCTAGCACGAAGTCTAAGGAACTTGAATCTGTGCTCTGATACCACTATGTCACGACCCAATTCCGTAGAATCAATTGAGGCGTCCCCCGAATCGTGACCGCCGTACGGGCCTGGGGTTGCGCCCGCACAAGGCTTTAATGATTTGCATAGCAAGCACATATTCAGAGTACGCAGATAAATTGAAACACAGATTTGAAACATAGAAAAGTTCTCTTTATTGATAATGAACATCTATTACAAACTCTTGAACGAGTTAGCTAATATGCCGAACGGCTTACAAAAGTGTTGACTCAAAATGAGATAACAGTCCTGTACATTACATCCCTTTATAAACTCAAAATGATAAAGACCTCCAGGCTGGAGGACGGCTTTGCCACGGAGCTGCATTTGTGTATGAAGAGTTGCAGCTTCTGGCTTCAAAATGCTTCGAGGGCGCGGTGAAGATGCGCCAACAGCTGGACTGGATCGGGAAGACGACTTCGGCTCCTCGCTCGGTTCGCCTTGGTGCGGAGAACCTGTTTCAATGAGGGTCAGCATATCGAAACATGCTGGTGAAGGCGAGCTAGCCGAACTATACCAATCAACACGTTGTTTAGTGAAGCATGCATATTTTTGTGGGTTTCTATCTTGCCTTAGTTCATTTACAAGTAAGCAGCATATAGAATTTACTGAAATGAACGTGCCACCGTTCGGTGGATTTTACCTGCCGACTGAATTACATGCACAATACTTACCATGCCTTCCCTGAAACGAAGACACAAGTTAGTATGCATCAGGTTTAAATATACACGTTGGGATCACTGGCTAAAAGCCATAATGGACCGTTTAGTCTTTGAACGAGGATGGTGTGCAACGAAGCACGTGAGGCGCTGCACGCCATCCCGTTCGCACGTGAGACTATCGTGAAGTTCCGCCCAGACCGGATCGGTGCCAGTGCCCCAGCGACCGTCCGCGGAACCCGTTACCTTGTGCACAAGTTGTCCGTGATCAATCGTTCGTGGTACGTTAACGTTGATGCAGTTGAGGCACGTGAACAAGATAAGCAACATTGCATGATTCGTTTTGCATAGTCTTCCAGACAGTTTATTTCATAACACGTGTATTCCATACTTAGCACAATTTATGGAATAAGATGCATTCTAAATAAACTTGAAGCATGTATAGAACATTTAAAATGAACAAGCATGCAAATTGAGTAACCGTTTCCCAATTAAGTGACAAGCATAAATACCCAAGTCTATTCTCTTTTATCTTGGTTTCTTTTATTATTAACTTGGTATCGTTTGATCGGGGCAAGGGAGTGAAGCTTGGAAGCAGGGCTAGCTAATCGGGTTTGTAGCCACTCACTTAGATTTTGGAAAGAAGAAGGAAAGAGGCGCTTCACGACTCCGCTCGCAAGCCGCCTACTGCTCGTTCACCTGCACACGAACAGCTCGATTAATACTTCTTCCTCTCTTTCCAATCTCGGAATAGAAGTGCAGTTCAATGAACGAAAACAATGAAAACCATCGAAACCGTTCAAGGAAAACAAGCAAATCCCAAAACCAACTCAAAGCACGAAAGCAACAAGTGACATCGAAAACCGAGGCAATAAAAGATAGCAGCGGAGAGGTCCCTCCTGACTCTGCCGCTAAGCCGATCCATGGGGCGCAGTCCACTGAATATGGGAATCGATTCCGAAGAAACAAATCCATAACGAGGACGAGTTCTTAATTCAATCTATCCCGATCGAACGATACCGTTTGTGTTTCTTAGCCGCGCTCTCCGCACCGGGAGAACGGGGCGCTACATCCTACCCAACCAATTGGAAGTTTCGTCCCAAAACATAAGAACAATGCTTACCGTTAAGGGTGATGAACAGAATAGTTTGGGCAATCACGAATTCGGTGGGTGGAGTCACCGCAAATAAGACATTGCCCGAGTTTCTTACGGCACTTATCGGACGTGTGCCCTTGTTTCTTACAAAAATTGCACGAAGGCCCTGGGTTTGCTCGTTGTGGACCGCCGTGGTTAGGGCGCTTTGCAGTGGTGTTTCCTCTATCGTTGCCTTGGCGTTTGTGATTGTAGGTATGCACAGCGCTGGTGGAAACGTGAGGATACTGCGGTTCCAGAGATAGGGCATGATTCATGACTTCACGCATCGTTCCATACTGATTATTGACTACGTGCCTATGAATGGCAGGGCGCAGACCGCCTTCAAACCTTCTAGCTCGACTCGCTGCATCAGGTAAATAGGCCTTAGCGAATTTGGAGAGTCGGTTGAATTCGGCGGAGTACTGCTTCACCGTCATACTGTCCTGCCTCAGTTGCACGAAATCATTTTCCATTTGACGTTGTACTGGAGGGGGTATAAACTCCTCTTCAAACGCGGCACGAAAAGTCGTCCACGAGATCGCCTCCTCTCCGTGACCAAATTGGAGAGATCGTCGATGCACGTCCCACCAATCGTGCGCGTTGAGGCGGAGCTGTAGTTGCGCGCAGTCGACGCACTTCTCTTCGGGAAGTTCTAGCAGAGCGAAGTGATCTTCAAGCTCGGCTAGCCAATCTAGAGCTACCACTGGGTCCTCAGTCCCGTTGAATGGGGTGTTGCAGACTTTCTTGAAGAGTCCCAAGTTGAAGGCAGTCACGTCCCTCGGCCTTGGAATTTGCGGCGTCTCTACTTCAAGCACGGGCTGTTCCACCAGAGTCGTTGCTGTTGAGGCGGAATGGTTGGCAGCCAAAGTCTGAACAATCTGTTGTAGGGCATCCACCTGCTTTTGTTGGACTGAGAATCGGGTCTCTAGATTGCTCTCGAACTTGGCTTGGCGAGCATCATCCCTTTGTCGTTGCGATTCTAACATTTGCATTACCCGCTCAAGCGGGTCGACTTGAGATATGCCACGCTGGCTCCGAGAGCTTCCCGAAGTGCCCGAACTGCTTTCCTGTGTTTCGTTCGGTGGTTGCGCTGCAGATTGCGCTGGTACCATTCCTTCAAAAGAAGGTAAATTATATTAGAATCATAATGTATTATGGACTTATTGCATGAACGTATCTCATTTTTGGCCTAGCGAGTTCAATAGTTCGCACAGGAATTTGATCGTTAAAGGAACTTTTCTAGCACGAAGTCTAAGGAACTTGAATCTGTGCTCTGATACCACTATGTCACGACCCAATTCCGTAGAATTAATTGAGGCGTCCCCCGAATCGTGACCGCCGTGCGGGCCTGGGGTTGCGCCCGCACAAGGCTTTAATGATTTGCATAGCAAGCACATATTCAGAGTACGCAGATAAATTGAAACACATATTTGAAACATAGAAAAGTTCTCTTTATTGATAATGAACATCTATTACAAACTCTTGAACGAGTTAGCTAATATGCCGAACGGCTTACAAAAGTGTTGACTCAAAATGAGATAACAGTCCTGTACATTACATCCCTTTATAAACTCAAAATGATAAAGACCTCCAGGCTGGAGGACGGCTTTGCCACGAAGCTGCATTTGTGTATGAAGAGTTGCAGCTTCTGGCTTCAAAATGCTTCGAGGGCGCGGTGAAGATGCGCAAACAGCTGGACTGGATCGGGAAGACGACTTCGGCTCCTCGCTCGGTTCGCCTTGGTGCGGAGAACCTGTTTCAACGAGGGTCAGCATATCGAAACATGCTGGTGAAGGCGAGCTAGCCGAACTATACCAATCAACACGTTGTTTAGTGAAGCATGCATATTTTTGTGGATTTCTATCTTGCCTTAGTTCATTTACAAGTAAGCAGCATATAGAATTTACTGAAATGAACGTGCCACCGTTCGGTGGATTTTACCTGCCGACTGAATTACATGCACAATACTTACCATGCCTTCCCTGAAACGAAGACACAAGTTAGTATGCCTCAGGTTTAAATATACACGTTGGGAACACTGGCTAAAAGCCATAATGGACCGTTTAGTCTTTGAACGAGGATGGTGTGCAACGAAGCACGTGAGGCGCTGCACGCCATCCCGTTCGCACGTGAGACTATCGTGAAGTTCCGCCCGGACCGGATCGGTGCCAGTGCCCCAGCGACCGTCCGCGGAACCCGTTACCTTGTGCACAAGTTGTCCATGATCAATCGTTCGTGGCACGTTAACGTTGATGCAGTTGAGGCACGTGAACAAGATAAGCAACATTGCATGATTCGTTTTGCATAGTCTTCCAGACAGTTTATTTCATAACACGTGTATTCCATACTTAGCACAATTTATGGAAGAAGATGCATTCTAAATAAACTTGAAGCATGTATAGAACATTTAAAATGAACAAGCATGCAAATTGAGTAACCGTTTCCCAGTTAAGTGACAAGCATAAATACCCAAGTCTATTCTCTTTTATCTTGGTTTCTTTTATTATTAACTTGGTATCGTTTGATCGGGGCAAGGGAGTGAAGCTTGGAAGTAGGGCTAGCTAATCGGGTTGGTAGCCACGCACTTAGATTTTGGAAAGAAGAAGGAAAGAGGCACTTCACGACTCCGCTCGCAAGCCGCCTACTGCTCGTTCACCTGTACACGAACAGCTCGATTAATACTTCTTCCTCTCTTTCCAATCTCGGAATAGAAGTGCAGTTCAATGAACGAAAACAATGAAAACCATCGAAACCGTTCAAGGAAAACAAGCAAATCCCAAAACCAACTCAAAGCACGAAAGCAACAAGCGACATCGAAAACCGAGGCAATAAAAGATAGCAGCGGAGAGGTCCCTCCTGACTCTGCCGCTAAGCCGATCCTTGGAGCGCAGTCCACTGAATATGGGAATCGATTCCGAAGAAACAAATCCATAACGAGGACGAGTTCTTAATTCAATCTATCCCGATCGAACGATACCATTTGTGTTTCTTAGCCGCGCTCTCCGCACCGGGAGAACGGGGCGATACAACATGTTTGGTTGACAAGCAATACGATCCAAGTCTATTCCCTTTTTATCTTGACATCTTTTAGTTATTATTTGGTATCGTCTGATCGGGGCAAACAAGGATTCAAGATTTATTAGGTGTGAAGACTTGGAAGAAGGGCTAGCTAATTGGGATGGTAGCCACTCACTTAGTTGGTTGGAAGGGAGAAGGAAAGAGGCGCTTCAAGACTCCGCTCGTAAGTCGCCTACTGCTCGTTCACCTGTATCACGAACAGCTCGATCAATACCTCTTCCTCTCTTCCCAATCCCGGAATTGAAATACAGTGCAATGAACGAAAATAATGAAATCCATTGAAACCGTTCAAGGAAAACAAGCAAATCTGAAAACCAACTCAAAGCACGAAAGCAACAAGCGACATCGAAATCTGAGGCAACAAAGATAACAGCAGAGAGGTCCATCTTTACTCTGCCGCTAAGTCGATCCCGGGGGCACGGTCCACTGAATATGGGAATCGATTCCGAAAAAACAAATCCATAACGAGGACGAGTTCTTGTTTCAATCTATCCCGATCGAACGATACCATCTTGTGTGTCTTAGCCGCGCTCCCCGAATAGGAGGAACGGGGCGCCATACAAATCGAGCGACATAATTCATAAGCCGTGCAATGTAAATGTCACACCCCGATTTTGCCCAATCGATAATCGTCCCCCGGACGTGATACCGTGCACGCGTAGGACGCGCGTGCACAAGGCCTAAGCAAAATGATAATCTTTAGAACATATGCAACAGAGTACGCAAATAAGATAACACACATTGAGGTAGAGAAAAGTTTTCTTTTATTGATAATGAACATCTGATTACAGACTCTTGACCCAAAACGATAAGGATGCCACACGGGCTTACAACTTGGATACAAAATGAGATAGCCGTTCCATACATCACATTATTTACTAAACTATTAAAATGACGTAGACACCTGCTGGCGAAGCTATCGCCTTGCCTCGAAGCTGCATATAAGGGTTGTGCGGCCTCCGAGTACTTTGTACAACTTTTCAAAATGGGTCATGAATGGTTGCGAAGAGTACTGGACTGGTTGGGGGAAGAAGAAGCTTCAGCTCCTCGCCGCGTCGCTTGGGCCGGGGAACCTGCTGCAACGAGGGTCAGTACTTTGAAAAGTACCGGTGAGGGCGAGCTAACCCAACTAACCAAATCCAGAGTTGTTCATATGAAGCATGCAATTTATTTGTGGTCTTTCTATCTTTGCCTTAGTTTAATTTACATACAAGTATTGAGTATTCAATTTACAGAACAAACATGCCACCGTTAGGTGGCTTTTACCTTCCCGTCTGAACTACCTGCACAATACTTAACATGTTCTTCCCTGCCACGAAGACCATTAATTTGAGCAAGCAATGCAAATATATATATATACTTTGGGTCATGGCATATCGTTGCCACCGTGGACAATAGCTACAGTAAGTCGGTGAACCCTTGCAACTCGGGCAGCAAGCCCCGCTACAAGGCCTCCCCCGCCTTACCCGTGCTAGACTTGCTAGCGTAGCTATCCGAGTTCCGCCCGAAACGAATTGGCCCCAGTGCCCCGGGCTCCGTTCGCAGGAACTAAACCTTGTGCACAAGTTGTCCGACCGAACTACGCATTGACACTAAGTTAATAGATAAAGCATTCAAACCACAAGAATGTATACATCTACTTTAGCATAGTGCATTTGGCATAGTCTATCTGTCCAAGTGATTGCATTTCAATATAGTTTGCACAATACATCCGTACAGTTATATAGAATAAGTTCTAGCTACAACTGAAACATGGATATATATATATATATATATATAAATGCATAGCGGACAAGCACGCATCAAGTGATCGTTTGAGAATTCTATGTGACAAGCATTTCAAGAGTTTCAAGTCTAACTCTTTTTTTCATTTGACTCAATTTATTCTTATTATGATATCGTTGGGGCGGAATGCACAAATAAGCTAATTTTATTAGGAGTGAAGACTTGGAAGGAGGGTGCTAATCGAAGTAAAGCCACTCACAAGTTGGTGAACTAAGAGAGAAAAGGGAGAAATTCAAGACTCTGCGCGTGCATCATCTACCCGATCACCTGAACGCACCAACAGATGATCAATATCTCCGGCTTCGGTCTCCGAGGTTTAATACGAAATGCGAAATCCTAAGAACGAAATCAATGAAATCCATCGAAACCGTTCAAGAAAACGCAAGTCATAAAACCAACAAGAAAGCAACCAAGCGGCATCGAAAACGGGCAAGGAAACCAGCGCAACGGAAAGGCCCCTCTCGACTCTGCCGCTGAGTCCTTCCTTGAGGCACGATCCGTTGAATATGGGACCTGATTCCGAAGAAACCAATCCATAACGAGGAAAGGATCTTGATTCAATCTGTCCCCATCGAACGGTATCAAGTATTTTTTGGCCGCGCTCCCCGAATAGGGAAAACAGGGCATTACATCATAACCATCTAATAGAAAGTTTCGTCCCGAAACTTAGGAATAGAACCTACCCCTAAGGAATAATGAGGGAAACCTTTCCGTCATATCAGATTCGAGTTTCCACGTCGATTCTTTAACCGCGTGGTTTCGCCAAAGAACGCGCACTAGCGATACTGTCCGATTCCGTAACTGCTTTTCCTTATACTCCAAGATCTGAACGGGCTCATTGACGTACGACAAGTCAGCTTGCAGATCTAACTAACCAAAGTCTGCCACATGGTCTTGGTCATGCACATACTTTCTAAGCTGAGATACATGAAAAATATCGTGCACATCTGATAGGGCTGGCGGCAATGCAATTTGGTAAGCAACTGAAGTGACTCGTTTGAGAATTTCGAACAGGCCAACAAATCTCGGACTTAACTTCCCCTTTACCCCGAATCTCGTAACTCTACGCATGGGTGAGACTTTTACAAACACATGGTCCCCCTCTTGAAACTCAAGGGGGCGACGACGAGCATCGACATAGCTCTTTGGCCGACTTTGTGCTACTTTTAACCGTTCTCGAATCAGCCGAACCTTTTGGACTGTTTGTTCAACCAGTTCCGGCCCAAGGATTTGCCTCTCATCAACTTCATCCCAGCAGATCGATGACCTACACTTCCACCCATATAGAGCCTCATACGGAGCCATTTGGATGCTAGACTGGTAAATGTTGTTGTATGCAAATTCGGCTAGCGGCAGGTTGACGTCCCAACTTGACTTTGAATCGATTACGCAGAGGCGCAGCATGTCTTTTAGTACCTGATTCACCCGTTCTGTTTGGCCGTCTGTTTGAGGATGGCAGGCTGAGCTGAACTTCAACTTGGTCCCTATCGCCGACTGAAGGCTTTTCCAGAAACGTGAGACGAACCGTCTGTCCCGATCTGATACTATGGAAACTGGCACTCTGTGCAGCCGGACTATCTCGTCAAGGTAGGTCTGGGCAAGACGATCGGCGCCCAAAGTACTTTTAATGGCAATAAAGTGTGCAGACTTGGTTAACCGGTCGACGATGACCCAGATTGCGTCGTTCCCCCGTTGCATCCTTGGCAGGCCAACAATGAAGTCCATGCTGATGTGCTCCTACTTCCATTCTGAGATAGCAAGATTCTGCATTTCTCCGCCCGGTCTCTGATGCTCTGCTTTCACCCTCTGACAGGTTATGCATTTCGACACAAAGAGCGCCACATCTTTCTTCATACCGTGCCACCAGAAGACAATACGAAGGTTTCTATACATTTTCGTGCTCCCGGGATGGATTGTATAGGCTGCATAATGAGCTTCAGCAAGGATCTCCTTTCTGAGTTCTGAGTTGTTGGGGACGCATAGCCTTCCCTTCACTCGCAACACCCCACTTTCATCTACTGCAAAGACTTTTGCCTTCCCCGCTAGAACCTGCTCCTGCATTTTCCTGAGGAATGGGTCGTCCCTCTGAGTAGATGTGACTCTCTCTATCAGGTTGGGTACAAATCGCATCTGAGCAACCCGCGCGCCGCGATAACGAATTCGGAGTTCGATGCCCATTTCTTCTAGCTCCTTTTGTAACCTGCGATTGACGGACAGAGATCCCGCAAAGACCCGACTCAACACATCCGCTACGACATTTTCCTTGCCAGGTGTGTAGTCTATCGTCAAGTCGTAATCCTTTATCAATTCTAGCCAACGTCGCTGTCGTAGGTTCAGATCCGCCTGGGTGAACAAGTACTTCAAACTCTTGTGATCGGTATAAATTCGGCAAGGCACTCCATAAAGGTAGTGTCGCCACAACTTCAACCCGAACATAATTGCTGCCAGTTCCAGATCATGCGTAGGATAATTCTTTTCGTGCTTTTTCAGTTGTCTGGATGCATAGGCTATCACTCTGTCTTGCTGCATAAGTAGACACCCTAAGCCTGCCCCTGACGCGTCGCTGAAGATTTGGAATCCCGAAGTCTCGTCTGGTAGTGCAAGTAACGGGGCAGAGGTGAGGCGATGCTTTAACTCTTGAAACGAAGTTTCGCAGTCGACGGACCACTCAAATGCGACTCCCTTCTGAGTGAGACGAGTCAGAGGTGAGGCGAGTTTGGAAAAATCATTTACGAACCGCCTGTAGTAGCCTGCTAACCCGAGAAAGCTTCGAATTTCACTAACGGATGCAGGTCGCTTCCACTCGACAATGGCCTCCACCTTCTTTGGATCGACTGAAATGCCTCCCGCATAAATGATGTGCCCAAGAAAAGATACACTGCTCAGCCAGAATTCGCACTTACTCAGTTTTGCATATAACTTGTTGTCTCGAAGGGTTTGTAGCACGGTCCGCAAGTACTCTGCATGCTCTGCCCCATTCTTCGAGTATACTAAGATATTATCGATGAACACTACTACGAAGCTATCGAGATACGGCCGGAATACCTGGTTCATTAAACCCATAAAGGCGGTAGGAGCATTGGTCAAACCGAACGGCATTACCAAAAACTCATAGTGGCCGTAGCGAGTGCGAAAGGCTGACTTCGGCACATCGTCCGGCTTAATCTTGAGCTGATGGTAACCCGAACGGAGATCAATTTTCGAGAATACTGTTGCAGCTTGTAACTGATCAAAGAGATCGTATATTCTGGGGAGGGGGTACTTGTTTCGGACAGTAGCCTTATTCAATTCCCGATAGTCGATGCAGAGCCGCATCGAGCCATCCTTTTTCTTAACAAACAACACATGCGCACCCTATGGCGACACACTCGGACGGATGTATCCACGATCCAGTAACTCTTACAACTGTATCTTTAACTCTTTCAGCTCCGTTGGCGCCATTCGATACGGAGTTTTGGAAATTGGTTGGGTTCCTGAAATGTATCGATAGTGAACTCTATCTCTCGATCGGGCGGAATACCGGGCAACTCGTCGGGAAACACTCGGGAAAATCCACCACAACGGGAATGGACTCAACATTTACGCAATCTTGCCGAGTGTCTCGAACAGACGCCAAGTACCCTACACAGCTGGAGTAAATCATCCGTCGAGCAGACATTGTTGAGATCACCATACAGGCATTTGACGCTTTCGACTGTGGACTGCACGAATAGCAAAATTCGATCTCGCCGGGAAGACGAAACACGACTTTCTTCTCTGCACAATCGATAGTAGCTGAATAAGCGCCAAGCCAATCCATTCCCAGAATGATGTCGTAGTCCCCTATGTCTAGAACTATCGCATCAAGTGACAATTTCCTTCCTCCGATGCAAATGTAGCCGTCACGACAAACTGAATCTGCAGGCAAGCTCGTGCCTGACGGTGTACTGACGCTAAGCCTTAGGCCTAACGGGGTTTGAATGAATTTGTGTTCCCTAGCAAAGTTTGTTGACACAAAACTGTGTGTGGCACCAGAATCAAATAACACTCGTGCAGGTACATTGTTGAATAGCAACATACCTGACACTATGGTGTTCAAGGCAAGCGCCTCGTCCCTCGTCAAGGCATATACCCGGCCCCCAGTGTTCGGACGACGCTCTTATTGCTGCGCAGCCCAATTCGCTTGGGGTCCCTGAACTGAATTTTGCTGCTCTGCACGGCGCTGAGGGACTCGGTTTGGACGATCAAGATAGTCTCGAGCATACTGACCCAGCCGACCACAATTGAAGCATCCCTGATTTCGACATTCGCTAGCCTGGTGCCCTGTACGGTTGCATTTTGCACAGCGCTCCCCCTGGTTCCCCCCTGATTGTTGCCCTGGTTGCCGCCATTATTTGGACGCTTGTTAGCATTGTTTCCTCCTGTATAACCTTGGCGCTTGTGATGAGAATGTTGCACAACGCCGGCAATAGTTGAAGGATATTGCGGTTCCAGGACCAGGGCGTGATTTAGAACTTCCCTCATCGTCTCGTACTGTGGAGTGACTACGTGCGCGTGAATGGAATGTCGCAGGCCTCCCTCAAATCGTCTGGCTTGGCTTGCTGCATTGGGCAGGTAAGAACTAGCAAACTTCGCCAACAGATTGAATTCTGCGGCATACTGTTTCACTGTCATCGTTCCTTGTTGCAGACGCACGAAATTGTTATCTTTCTGACGACGAATGGGTGGGGGATAAATTCTTCTTCGAATGTGCCACGGAAGGTGGACCAAGAGATCGTCTCGCCATCAGCATCAGCGGAGAGAGATCTGCGGTGTACATTCCACCAATCATGCGCGTTCATCCGAAGCTGGAGTTGGGCGCAGGCGACTCGCTTGTCGTCGGGTACTTCTAGAAGCTTAAAGTGGTCTTCTAGCTCGACCAACCAATCTAGCGCCACGACCGGATCCTCAATGCCGCGGAAGGACGTGTTGCAAACCTTTTTGAAGTCGGCAAAGTCGAAGGCAGTCACATCCTTCTTCTTTGCAGTGTGGGGTATTTCGACTTCCTCCGGTTGTGGCTCCACTGGTGCCGCTATTGTTGTTGCGGAATGATTGGAAGCCATGGTTTGAACAATTTGTTGCAACGCGTCCACCTGCTTCTGCTGGATCACGAATCGAGCTACTAGATTTTTCTCGAATTTGTCCTGTCGGGCCTCATCCCTCTTTTGTTGCGCCTCTAGCATTTGCATCATTCGTTCGACCGGATCGACGGAGGGCGCAGGTCGTTGGCTCTCAGAACTAGCCGAAGTGCCAGAAGTACTTGCATCAACTTGCCATGTTGCTTGTGTTTGGGCCATTCCTGCTAAAACAAGGAATTTACGTCAGTCTCATAGAGTATTACGGACTCACTGTATGGAATGCATCTCATTTTGCACCAATTGATTTCAAGAGTTCAACTCGGATGGGACAGGATCATCTTAAGGAAATTTTCTGACACGAGATCAAAGGATCTGAAGCTTTGCTCTGATACCAATATGTCACGCCCCGATTTCACCCAATCGATAATCATCCCCCGGACGTGATGTCGTGCACGCGTAGGGCACGCGTGCACAAGGCCTAGGCATAATGAGAATCTTTAGAACATATGCAATAGAGTACGCAAATAAGATAACACACATTGAGGCAGAGAAAAGTTTTTTTTATTGATAATGAACATCTGATTACAAAATCTTGACCCAAAATGATAAGGATGCCACACGGGCTTACAACTTGGATACAAAATGAGATAGCCGTTCCATACATCACATCATTTACTAAAACTTCAAAATAATGTAGACGCCTGCTGGCGAAGCTATCGCCTTGCCTCGAAGCTGCATATAAGGGTTGTGCGGCCTCCGAGTACTTTGTACAACTTTCCAAAAGGGGTCACGAACGGTTGCGAAGAGTACTGGACTGGTTGGGGGAAGAAGAAGCTTCAGCTCCTCACCGCGTCGCTTAGGCTCGGGGAACCTGCTGCAACGAGGGTCAGTACTTTGAAAAGTACCGGTGAGGGCGAGCTAACCCAACTAACCAAATCCAGAGTTGTTCATATGAAGCATGCAATTTATTTGTGGTCTTTCTATCTTTGCCTTAGTTCAATTTACATACAAGTATTGAGTATTCAATTTACAGAACAAACATGCCACTGTTAGGTGGCTTTTACCTTTCCGTCTGAACTACCTGTACAATACTTACTATGTTCTTCCCTGCCACGAAGACACCATTAATTTGAGCAAGCAATGCAGAAATATATATATACTTTGGGTCATAGCATATCGTTGCCACCGTGGACAATAGCTACAGTAAGTTGGTGACCCTTGCAACTCGGGTAGCAAGCCCCGCTACAAGGCCTCCCCCGCCTTACCCGTGCTAGACTTGCTAGCGTAGCTATCCGAGTTCCGCCCGAAACGAATCGGCCCCAGTGCCCCGGGCGCCGTTCGCAGGAACTAAACCTTGTGCACAAGTTATCCGAACGAACTACGCATTGACACTAAGTTAATAGATAAAGCATTCAAACCACAAGAATGTATACAACTACTTTAGCATAGTGCATTTGGCATAGTCTACCTGTCCAAGTGATTGCATTTCAATATAGTTTGCACAATACATCCGTACAGTTATATAGAATAAGTTCTAGCTACAACTGAAACATGGATATATATATATATAAATGCACAGCGGACAAGCACGCATCAAGTGATCGTTTGAGAATTGTATGTGACAAGCATTTCAAGTGTTTCAAGTCTAACTCTTCTTTTCATTTGACTCAATTTATTCTTATTATGATATCGTTGGGGCGGAATGCACAAATGAGCCAATTTTATTAGGAGTGAAGACTTGGAAGGAGGGTGCTAATCGAAGTAAAGCCACTCACAAGTTGGTGAACTAGGAGAGAAAAGGGAGAAATTCAAGACTCTGCGCGTGCGTCGTCTACCCAATCACCTGCACGCACCAACAGATGATCAATATCTCCTGCTTCGGTCTTCGAGGTTCGATACGAAATGCGAAATCCTAAGAACGAAAGCAATAAAATCCATCGAAACCGTTCAAGAAAACGCAAGTCATAAAACCAACAAGAAAGCAACCAAGCGACATCAAAAACCGGCAAGGAAACCTTCGTATCGAAATCCTAAGAACGAAAGCAATGAAATCCATCAAAACCGTTCAAGAAAACGCAAGTCATAAAACCAACAAGAAAGCAACCAAGCGGCATCGAAAACCGGCAAGGAAACCAGCGCAACGGAAAGGCCCCTCTCGACTCTGCCGCTGAGTCCTTCCCTGAGGCACGATCCGTTGAATATGGGACCTGATTCCGGAGAAACCAATCCATAACGAGAAAATGATCTTGATTCAATCTGTCCCCATCGAACAGTATCAAGTATTTCTTGGCTGCGCTTCCCGAATAGGGGAACGGAGCATTACAGTAAACAGGTGAAACAGTGCACTACGAAGGGTCTATAATGATCTACTCGAGGCATAGCGGGGTCTACTTACATGAAACTAAGTTAGCATGCGAGGGTCCAAGTTATAACTAACACAAACAATATAAGATGGGATTATTCCCTTAGCTAGGTGCGTTTTATACTTTATTAGCATGCAATGGGTGATTCACCTAGCGACTAGCATGTATCGTCCATATTTTAAGTGTGCTGGCTAAGCAAAGTCAAGTTCATCGTAGCCACCCACCTTAGCGATGATTCGCCTCGATCGAGCGATACTCCGAGCGAGCCTTTGAATGTCTAAGTCTGAACTCTTGAAGGGCCAAGTCTGGTAATCCTTTGCCTCAAACGAGTGTTCTCGCTGAGCAAAGCGGGTCGGGTCATTGCACCTGCGCCGTTTGAATCGGCTGTCCGCTTGAGCGGAACGGGTCGTTACAATGAGAACGATCGTCCTACGGGAGCGTTGGCGTGGTGATCTCACGTCCAACGGGGACGATCGATCTTGCGAAAAATTATGGTGTGACAAGAAAATCTCAAACATTGTCAGTCTATTATTATTTTCAGTTTTCATATAAACATACAAAACCCAATGCTCTACTGACTTCATTGAATGTCGAGCTAATCCACAGTTATACCCCCTTCAATGGTTAAGGCCCAAACCAATCTTATAATTATAGGAAAAATTTGTTGGTATTTTTCACTTTTCTTTGGAAGTTTTAGTCCCACATTGGAAAACTAACAATGTGTATATCTCAATATATAACTATGCTTAGTATTGGTATATGCACATGGGGTGGAGGCCCATGTGGGATGACTTTTCCTAGAGGGTTTAAGTGTGAACTCCATTATGACAATCTTTGTTTTATCACCACCTTTGGAAAGGTTTTCTTAGGAGCTAAGCCCCACAGGGACTTAGCGACTCAGTCTCGGACTCGAGCTCGTGCTCAAGGATGCAAAGTGGAGCTTTGTTGGTGCACTTTGCACTTAGCATGTCAACATCGGCGCTTGTTCACTAATTTTATGCGCGAGTTACGTGCACGGTAGCTTGTTCGGGCGCATGCTTCGTGGATTCATGCGGCCTGGAGCGCATGTGGCCTGGAGCGCATGCAGTTAGGGGCTATGCGGTCAGGTGCGCATGCGGCTCGGTGCGTATGCGGCTCGGTTCCCATGCGTCCGGTTGCCATGCGGCCAAGTGTCACGCCCCGATTTCGCCTAATCGATAATCGTCCCAGGGGCGCGATGCCGTGCACGCGTAGGGCGCGCGTGCACGAGGCCTTAGGCATAAGGATATTCTTTAGATCAATGCAACAGAGTAGACAAATAAGATAACACAAGGTTGAGGCATAGAATAGTTTCTCTTTTATTTATAATGAACATCTTGTTACATTGCTTGACTCAAAAGTATAAAATGCCCCACGGGCTTACAAACTTGGACGCAAAATGAGATAGCCGATCCATACATTATATCCCTTTACATAGTTTCAAAACACAAAACTTCTTGGGTGCGAGTAAGCACCATCGCCTTAGCGTTATTCAGCAACAGGAGAGAGAGAGGAAGGCTTCTAGCTTGAGCCTCCAAAGTCTTGGCCACGACCCGCCAAGAATCCCAAAAGTTTGGAGAGATTTTCAGCTCCTCGCCGCGTTGCCTTGCGCCGGGGAACCTGCAACAACGATGGTCAGTACTTCGAAAAGTACTGGTGAAGGCTAGCTGCTCAACTTTACCAAGCTCTTTAGATGCGTTTTAAATGAACATGCAACATTTATGTGTTTATGTGACTTTCTATTCTAGCCTAGATCAGATTTCATTTAGCAGGTATGCAAGAACAAAATAACATAACTCCACATGCCACCGTTCGATGACTTTACCTGTACCGTCTGAACCACATGTACAACTTACCATAGCCTTCCCTGTCACGAAGACATAGTTAGTCTGCACAGTTTAAATATACACAACATCTTTCTTTGTTGTTTAGGAGCCATCATGGGTTTAGTCTGGGCTGGCGGCGACGCTTGCAGCGCGGGTAGCTAGCCCCGCTACAATTCCCCGCTCCCTGTGCTAACTCATTTTAGCACGACTAAGAAAGTAGATTCCGCCCGGGTCGAAACGGCCCGGTGCCCCGGTAACCGTTCGCAGGAACCTGGATCCCTTGTGCACAAGAATTCCCATGACCATTTCTATGAACTGAACTTCATAGATTTACTTACTAGCGATTTAAAGAACATCATGTACGAAACTGCTTTACTGTACTATTACAATCAACCAACAAGTTATATGAAATAACATGCAGCAGTTTATAGAAGAACACTTTGAACTATCAATAAATACCAACCCATTAAACACCCAACGAACATGCATGCATCAATGAATTTATGCAAGGTTTTGTATGACAAGCAATGGGTGTTCCAAGCCTACTTCTTATCTTATCTTGTTATCCAACTTGTTACTTAATTGGTATCGTTTGATTGAATGCACAACTGAGTCAATTTTATTATGAACGGAGCCCTTGGAAAGAAGGTGCTTATCGAAATAGAGCCACTCACAAGTTTGGTTGATTAGGAAGAAGAAGTAGAGATCTCTAAGACTCCGCTCGCGCGTTGTCTACACGATCACCTGCACGCACCAACGGATGATCAATACCTCCTGCTTCGGTCTCCAAGGCTCGATACGAAATGCAAAATCCTAAGAACGAAGGCAATGAAATCCATTGAAACCGTTCAAGAAAATGCAAGTCCTAAAACCAACAAGAACGCAACCAAACGGCAATCGAAAACGGGCAAGGAAAACCAACACAACGGAAAGGCCTCTCTCTACTCTGCCGCCGAGTCCTTCCTTGAGGCACGATCCATTGATTATGGGACCTGATTCCGAAGAAACCAATCCATAACGAGGAAAGGATCTTGATTCAATCTGTCCCGATCGAACGGTACCAAGCATATCTTAGCCGCGCTTCCCGAATAGGGGGAACGGGACGAACGGGGCGTTACATCATAACCATCTAATAGGAAGTTTCGTCCCGAAACTTAAGAATAGAACCTACCACTAAGGAATAATGAGGGAAATTTTTCCTTCATATCAGATTCAAGTTCCCAGGTCGACTCCTCGACCGAGTGGTTCCGCCACAATACGCGCACTAGAGAGACGTTCGGTTCCGCAACTGCTTCTTTTTATGATCCAAAATTTGGACAGGCTCCGCCGCGTACGACAAGTCCGCTTGCAGATTCAACTGACCCAAGTCAACTACGCAACTAGCAAGTAAGATTTCCATGTTCTATACGATAATAAGGCGGGGTTATCCCCTTAGCTATGAGCGTTCATCTCTTTTATTAGCATGCAAAGGTTATCGCCTGTAAACTAGCACGTAACATTCATTTTCTTAGTGTGCAGCTAAGTAGAGACGGGTTCACCGGGGTCACCCACCTTAGCGATGTATCGCATCGGTCGAGCTAGACTCCGGACGCGCTTCTGATAGCCTAAGTCTGACTCCATTGAGGATCCCAGCAAGGAAGCTTTTACATCGAACGAGCCATCTCGCTGAGAAAGGCGGTTGAATAGCTACACTTGTGCCGTTTGAATCGGCCCTCCGGATTGAGCGGAACGGGTTGTTGCATCATATACCACTCAGAACAAGTTCCGTCCTCGAGACTTCCTGAGCGCATCTCGTGCTATCGCATAACTTCTAAACTACCCTATGCATCTCGCCTTATCCTTCAAGGACTGTCTCAATACTACAATCCTCCATTTTCTCACCATGTGTTACGCCAATGTTGGCCAATTCTCATCGAACGACTCTATCGTTCAATGCTATCGAGTTATACTCAACTCGATCGTTGCACGTCCGTCTCAAAATCTACTGCACCTAGCGCAGGGCTGTATTACCCAAGCACATGGTATTCTATAACTCAACGAGCACTTACGACTCATAATTGGGTGGACTTGCCCAACTTGTTATGTTATCACCATAGGAACCCAACACAATTGAGCCTATTACTTGACGTTGCCTATCGAAACCCGTCGTTACGCCTAACCCAAAAGCTCGAATCTCGACAATTTTTCAATCTCGTTTTTGCATCAAATCTCTCTGAGTCACCGTCCAATCTCACTAAATAAATTCGCACCCAATCACCAACTCTTTCTGACTCAGTCTATATTGCGCCTTAGCGCAGAGCTAAATTGCCTGCCTGGGGTACGCTCAAGTCCTTCGCACCTTTTGCTCAATCGAACTTAACTTTCTATTCGTTTTTACTCGTTCCGTTCGCCATAGTGCTTAATCATTTTATCCGAATGATCTATTCGTTCAACTATTGCATCCCCAAACTCAGTCTCGTACTGCGCCTTAGCGCAGAACTATCCCGGTAGCACGAGGAACGATACAATCTTTCCTCTATGAAAATTTAGGTTGAGGCTAAATCATTTCAGTTGCCATACTCATCCATGCGAATCCGAACATTTTTCTTTGCAGCTGCATCCGAGTTATGCATATCGCTAAGTCTGGATCGTACCCATATTCAAGGCATCCCCCAAATATGTGTATTTCAACCAAGCTCAGTGACAGCTAAGTCTGACAAGCTACTCGTGAAAATCTTTCGAAACGCGGATCGTCCTGCTATATGAATGACCGAACTCTTGTTCGATCCAGCTATCGTCTTATCCTTTACCGTCGCGTAACCTATCCAACCAAATCAATTATCACCCGAGTCCTATCTTGCATTACGTTTGTTTCAACGCGAACGTTGCTAGTGTATATTCCCAATTCCAAATTCTAACTCTAAGTCTTGTTGCCCCAGTTCTATCATTCTTCCCGAACGATACTCTGAAGTCAGCCACTCCAGTTTAACTCAAGGCATAGGGTCGTCTGCCTAGTCCCTAGGCCAGCACACACAGTCATAGGTACAACTCAAGTTTGCGACTCATCGCGCAACCGTGTTGCACAACGCTCGCCCCAAACACCCTAAGGTCAAACCATTGTTCCTTTACACGGGTATTCTACCCAAGCTCGTTTCACTCAGATTTCTAAACATCGAGCACAGATCACCCTATCACACCAACACGCTCGTTCAACCGAACCCATGATACGCCCACGTTTCAGGGTTAACCTATCGATTCGCACATACTATCTCTTTCATCTCGTTTAATAGGATTTACCAATCCATCATTTTCTACGCTTGTATCACTAAGCCACAATTCCATTATAAACCATCGATGTATATCATGAACTCTAAGTCGTCCAGCACAATCTATGTATCCGTTCATGAAAACGTCCAACATCTCTTACTTTACATTTCTAGACTAACTCCTCAAGAAAAATCCTTAGACTCATTTTCTTAGTCTACTCTTAGCATTCCTCAAACAACTAAGATCAATTCCCAAACCCAAGTCTATCCCATTGATACGATCCATTCATCGAGTTCGTTTTTGGAATAATCACTGTAACGCCCCGCTCCGCGCCGGCGTTATGTATCAAGGTGAGTGGGCAGAACTTCGTTCTCTGATTCTTGCACGCCTTAATAATAACCTGAGTTTTTGCTTGCAATGTTTTCTTAAGAGAATGATAGAACCTGCCTTGCATGTTAATGAACGAACTCACCTAGCTTGTCTTTGAATCAAAGTCTGCTAAACGAGAATCCAGATCGCTTGCTTAGAGTGCATGAACATGTTCACTATCGTCTATGCTTCGAGAGAACCATAATGTGCCTGAATGTGTTCAAGTGATAAGTCGGATTTGCCCCGCAACAAGGATTTGCGTTATGATGGTTCGTCTCGTCTGCATACTAGAGTTTATTTGATAGTGATCCATGCATTCGCACGCGGTCGGACAATGGCTTTTGGTGCAGAGCTGAACTGCATGTGTCACGGCTGCTACAGAGATAGTGGAAAGCAACCATGAGTCACAGCTGCCATTAGCATCAGATAAAAGAGTCATTGGTATGCTGGACTAACCGCTGCCGATCTTGAGATACTCGGGGACCGCCAAGCATATAGATAAGTCATTGTGTTGGCTTGGATAGATGACTGCCCCTAAGAATGTGCATTATGTGTCTAGCTTTGCATCTGACCCTGGAGTCGCACGAGACACGCTGCGCACACCCTGGAACATGAACGGTTTGCTTGCCTGCTTAGTATATGAAACTCTGTTTCCAAACATGTTTCTAAACAAGTAAATCGACTATGCTAGAACTGCATGAAACGAACCTAGGTAAAACTAGAAAGATCACTAGTAATGTAATATTTTATAACATGATTACTTAGTGCCTGTTTGAGTGAATGCTTGTTTCTGTCCAGTTGTTTTATCTCACCAGTACTTATAAAAGTGCTGACCCCCCCCAACAGTTTACTTGCTTGTGCAGGTACTGGATCGTCCGAGGGAGCGATAGGCGTGCCACAGTCCCGAAGACCCGGAATCCTGGTTTCGATTGTTGCCCCGAGAATGCTATCGTATAAGGGGGCATAATGTATGGAACGAACGTGTGCCTTTGCTAAAGGAAACCCAAGTTGCCTCGATTGTCCCGAACACTCAGTTGGCTAATGCATTGCATTGCAACAAGTCCCTTTCCGCTGCTTACTCGATTGATGCGATGATAGCCAACTATCAACTTAAACGATTGGCCTTGCACGGGCGCAACCCCAGGCCCGTGCGGCATCACGTCCCCCGAAAAGCTCGAACGGGCCATTCGCTTGGCTCCCTTCCTCCCTCGCACCCGCGGGACGGGCGCGGTGATTCGCGTCCGGCGCGCCGAGGCACGGTGATTCGTGCCCGGTTCGTTCAAATCCCGGCCGCACGGGACGGGGCAGGGCGGAGCGGCGGCCCGGGCGGGTCCGGGGCGTGACAGAATGGTATCAGAGCGGAATCGATTCTCTGGCCCAAACCGTTGCTTTGACTCTGAGATATTATCGATATGGTTTTGCAAAGAGCGTTCCATACAATAAGTCCATAGATATTCTCAAAGTGCAAAATGTTTCCTGAACTTGAATTGCTTGATTGTTTCGGTTGAGTACGGCGAGGGACGGCACTATCGCTACTCGGGATATCGAGAAGTTTATCCTTGAAGTTTCGAGGACGAAACTTTTTGTTGGTTGGTAAGTATGTAACGCCCCGCTCCGCGCCGGCGTTATGTATCAAGGTGAGTGGGCAGAACTTCGTTCTCTGATTCTTGCACGCCTTAATAATAACCTGAGTTTTTGCTTGCAATATTTTCTTAAGAGAATGATAGAACCTGCCTTGCATGTTAATGAACGAACTCACCTAGCTTGTCTTTGAATCAAAGTCTGCTAAATGAGAATCCAGATCGCTTGCTTAGAGTGCATGAACATGTTCACTATCGTCTATGCTTCGAGAGAACCATAATGTGCCTGAATGTGTTCAAGTGATAAGTCGGATTTGCCCCGCAACAAGGATTTGCGTTATGATGGTTCGTCTCGTCTGCATACTAGAGTTTATTTGATAGTGATCCATGCATTCGCACGCGGTCGGACAATGGCTTTTGGTGCAGAGCTGAACTGCATGTGTCACGGCTGCTACAGAGATAGTGGAAAGCAACCATGAGTCACAGCTGCCATTAGCATCAGATAAAAGAGTCATTGGTATGCTGGACTAACCGCTGCCGATCCTGAGATACTCGGGGACCGCCAAGCATATAGATAAGTCATTGTGTTGGCTTGGATAGATGACTGCCCCTAAGAATGTGCATTGTGTGTCTAGCTTTGCATCTGACCCTGGAGTCGCACGAGACACGCTGCGCACACCCTGGAACATGAACGGTTTGCTTGCCTGCTTAGTATATGAAACTCTGTTTCCAAACATGTTTCTAAACAAGTAAATCGACTATGCTAGAACTGCATGAAACGAACCTAGGTAAAACTAGAAAGATCACTAGTAATGTAATGTTTTATAACATGATTACTTAGTGCCTGTTTGAGTGAATGCTTGTTTCTGTCCAGTTGTTTTATCTCACCAGTACTTATAAAAGTGCTGACCCCCCCAACAGTTTACTTGCTTGTGCAGGTACTGGATCGTCCGAGGGAGCGATAGGCGTGCCACAGTCCCGAAGACCCGGAATCCTGGTTTCGATTGTTGCCCCGAGAATGCTATCGTATAAGGGGGCATAATGTATGGAACGAACGTGTGCCTTTGCTAAAGGAAACCCAAGTTGCCTCGATTGTCCCGAACACTCAGTTGGCTAATGCATTGCATTGCAACAAGTCCCTTTCCGCTGCTTACTCGATTGATGCGATGATAGCCAACTATCAACTTAAACGATTGGCCTTGCACGGGCGCAACCCCAGGCCCGTGCGGCATCACGTCCCCCGAAAAGCTCGAACGGGCCATTCGCTTGGCTCCCTTCCTCCCTCGCACCCGCGGGACGGGCGTGGTGATTCGCGTCCGGCGCGCCGAGGCACGGTGATTCGTGCCCGGTTCGTTCAAATCCCGGCCGCACGGGGCAGAGCAGGGAGGAGCGGCGGCCCGGGCGGGTCCGGGGCGTGACAATCACCGAACCTGTTCTCTTGAGTTTGCTTATCCCTACCGTACGTGAAATCACCACGCCGACGCTTCCGCAGGATAATCGTTCTCGCTGGGACAGATTTCGAATGTTATCTTTCTGAACTTGATTTCAAGATCGTTCTTCCAAACTCCAAGCCAAATCTATTACCGCTTAACTCAATCCATCAAAATCATAATTTTTACTAACTTGCATCAATCCATACTATTTTCCAACCATTGTTATGGTCTAAATCTCCCAAAATTTGAAATCATCGCATTCATACTCAAACCGAATTCTATCGAGCGATATCCTACTCAAATGCAAATTTTCTATGCACGCTATCATTCGTTCACTCTATTGTTTCTAATTGTACTTACTTCGATCGCATCTCAGATTATTCAATCTCAACTCAAGTTTTTAATTCGCTTGTTTCAACTCAAACTCGCTCGTACAATCCTCTAAGTCTTTTCCGACCATGATATCGATTTCCAATTGCCCTGAATTTCTATTCGTTGTAAGCCTTATCCCTTATTCAACTCATTGTAACTCGTTCGAACCAAACATTGCATGCTTTCTCCGAGTTCGTTTACTTGCTAGGCACTGTTTATTTATACTAAGGCTTTACCCAATCTCGTCGCTTGTCGCTAGACTCGCTTAACTCTCCGAATCCACGACTTCGTTCAAGCATTTCTAAGCCAACAAATACACCACTCAGGGTTCGAGTTATACTCCTTGAATCTTTACAACTCATTATATCCACAAATTGCATAATCGAACAGGGGACTTATCACATACACTACTCAGGAATTGAGTCATCCTAATAACTCCTGATTCGCGTTCGCATCCTTCACTCGTATGCCCAATTCATTCCTTAGAACTCCAACACAGTCCCTATTTATCGCCTTAGCGATCTTAGACTCGTACACACCTGTATTCATAGTCCTCTATACAGACTATGCTTCAAATCATAACTTATCGCTATGAATAACCGTCCAAACTATTTTTGAAAATTCCCTACACGATTCTCATTACTCGCCTTAGCGGCAATCCGATAACGTCTCTATCGATTTCCCTCCAAGTCAACTTTATTCTCATCCCAACAATACCCAATTCTCGCTGCAACTCACTAGCACCAAGGGTCTTGGTGCACGATACTTAACACAAATTGGCCAAAAGGCCATGTGCATAGACCACTGTCTGAACGATATTCTTATCTCGCACTCTACTCGTTTGGTGTTTTCATATAGACATATAACTTGCCGATTATAACACAAGTCTCCTCTCAAAACATCCTCTATGAGTTGGGACAAAAGCCCTCACATCATAATCCCGTCCAAGCAATCGTATAATTCCCACGCACTTTTCAAAAATATTTAGACTTATTGTATGGAACGCATCTCATTTTGGCCAAGCGAATTCAAGGGTCTACTCGGGAGGTACAGAGTCCTCCTTAGAAACTTTCTTTGTGAGATCAAAGGATCTGAAGCATGCTCTGATACCAATATGTCACGCCCCGATTTCGCCTAATCGATAATCGTCCCAGGGGCGCGATGTCGTGCACGCGTAGGGCGCGCGTGCACGAGGCCTTAGGCATAAGGATATTCTTTAGATCAATGCAACAGAGTAGACAAATAAGATAACACAAGGTTGAGGCATAGAATAGTTTCTCTTTTATTTATAATGAACATCTTGTTACATTGCTTGACTCAAAAGTATAAAATGCCCCACGGGCTTACAAACTTGGACGCAAAATGAGATAGCCGATCCATACATTATATCCCTTTACATAGTTTCAAAACACAAAACTCCTTGGGTGCGAGTAAGCACCATCGCCTTAGCGTTATTCAGCAACAGGAGAGAGAGAGGAAGGCTTCTAGCTTGAGCCTCCAAAGTCTTGGCCACGACCCGCCAAGAATCCCAAAAGTTTGGAGAGATTTTCAGCTCCTCGCCGCGTTGCCTTGCGCCGGGGAACCTGCTACAACGAGGGTCAGTACTTCGAAAAGTACTGGTGAAGGCTAGCTGTCACGCCCCGATTTCGGCTATTCGATAATCGTCCCCCGGGCGTGATGCCGTGCACGCGTAGGGCGCGCGTGCACAAGGCCTTAGGCATAAGGATATTCTTTAGAACAATGCAACAGAGTGGACATATAAGATAACACAAGGTTGAGGCATAGAAAAGTTTCTCTTTTATTCATAATGAACATCTTTTTACATTGCTTGACTCAAAAGTATAAAATGTCCACGGGCTTACAGACTTGGACGCAAAATGAGATAGCCGATCCATACATTATGTCCCTTTACATAGATTCAAAAACACAAAATCCACCTTGGGTGCGAGTAAGCACCATCGCCTTAGCGATATTCAGCAACAGAGAGAGTGAAAGGCTTCTAGCTTGAGCCTCCAAAAGTCTTGGCCACGTACCGCCAAGGATCCCAAAAGTTCGGAGTGAGCTTCAGTTCCTCGCCGCGTCGCCTTGCGCCGGGGAACCTGCTACAACGAGGGTCAGTACTTCGGAAAGTACTGGTGAAGGCTAGCTGCTCAACTTTACCAAGCTCAAGAGATATGATCTAATGAGTATGCTACAATTATTTGCTTAGGTGGGTTTCTATTCTTGCCTAGATCAGATTTCATTTAGCAGGTATGCAAGAACAAAATAACATAACTTCCCATGCCACCGTTCGGTGACTTTACCTGTCCCGTCTGAACCACCTGTACAACTTACCATAGCCTTCCCTGTCACGAAGACATAGTTAGTCTGCACAGTTTAAATATACACAACATCTTTCTCTTGATGTTTAGGAGCCATCATGGGTTTAGTCTGGGCTGGCGGCGACGCTTGCAGCGCGGGTAGCTAGCCCCGCTACAATTCTCCGCTCCCAGGACTAAGAAAGTAGATTCCGCCCGGGTCGAGACGGCCCGGTGCCCCGGAACCGCTCGCAGGAACCTGGATCCCTTGTGCACAAGAATTCCCATGACCATTTCTATGACTCTACCTCATAGATTTGCTTACTAGCCATTTAAAGAACATCATGTATGAAACTGCTTTACCGTACTATCATAATAAACCAACAGTTATATGAAATAACATGCAGCAGTTTATAGAAGAACACTTTGAACTATCAATAGATACCAACCCATTAAACACCCAACGAACATGCATGCATCAATAAATTTATGCAAGGTTTGTATGACAAGCAATGGGTGTTCCAAGCCTACTTCTTATCTTATCTTGTTATCCAACTTGTTACTTAATTGGTATCGTTTGATTGAATGCCCAACTGAGTCAGTTTTATTATGAACGGAGCCCTTGGAAAGAAGGTGCTTATCGAAATAGAGCCACTCACAAGTTTGTTGAATAGGAAGAAGAAGGAAAGACGCCTAAGACTCCGCTCGCGCGTTGTCTACACGATCACCTGCACGCACCAACAGACGATCAATACCTCCTGCTTCGGTCTCCAAGGCTCGATACGAAATGCGAAATCCTAAGAACGAAAGCAATGAAATCCATTGAAACCGTTCAAGAAAACGCAAGTCATAAAACCAACAAGAAAGCATCCAAGCGGCACGAAAACGGACAAGAAACCAACGCAACGGAAAGGCCCCTCTCGACTCTGCCGCCGAGTCCATCCTCGAGGCACAATCCATTGTATATGGGACCTGATTCCGAAGAAACCAATCCATAACGAGGAAAGGATCTTAATTCAATCTGTCCCGTTCGGACGGTCGTAAGTATTTCTTGGCCGCGCTCCCCGAATAGGGGGAACGGGGCATTACATCATAACCATCCAAAAGAAAGTTTCGTCCCGAAACTTAGGAATAGAACCTACCCCTAAGGAATAATGAGGGGAACCTTTCCCTCATATCAGCTTCAAGTTCCCAGGTCGACTCCTCGACCGAGTGGTTCCGCCACAGGACGCGCACTAGCGAGACAGTTCGGTTCCGCAACAGCTTCTCTTTACGATCCAAAACTTGGACAGGCTCTGCCGCGTACGACAAGTCCGCTTGCAGATTCAACTGACCCAAGTCGACTATGTGGTTCGGGTCGTGTACAAACTTTCTCAGCTGTGAAACGTGAAAAATATTGTGTACTTCTGATAGGGCAGGCGGCAAAGCAACTTGATAGGCGACCGGAGTAACCCGCTTGAGAATTTCAAACGGTCCAACAAATCTTGGACTTAACTTTCCTTTTACTCCGAATCGCATAACTCCGCGCATAGGCGAGACTTTCAAGAACACATGGTCCCCTTCAAAGAATTCAAGGGGGCGACGTCGAGCATTGGCATAACTCTTTTGTCGGCTTTGTGCTGTCTTCAACCGTTCACGAATCAACCGAACCTTTTGCACGGTTTGTTCAACCAGTTCCGGCCCGAGGATTTGTCGCTCTCCGACTTCGTCCCAGCAGATTGGTGACCTACACTTCCGCCCATACAAAGCCTCGTACGGAGCCATCTCGATGCTGGACTGATAACTATTGTTATATGCAAATTCCGCCAGCGGCAGGTAGACGTCCCAACTTGACTTCGAATCGATCACGCAGAGGCGCAACATGTCTTCTAGTATCTGATTCACTCGTTCCGTCTGACCATCGGTTTGTGGATGATAGGCTGAGCTAAACTTCAACTTGGTCCCCATCGCCAGCTGAAGGCTCTCCCAGAAACGCGAGATGAATCGCCCGTCCCGATCTGATACTATAGAAACTGGCACTCCATGCAGCCGGACTATCTCGTCAAGGTAGGTCTGGGCGAGGCGATCGGCGCTCCAAGTACTTTTGATGGCAAGGAAGTGTGCAGACTTGGTTAACCGGTCGACGATAACCCAGATCGCGTCGTTCCCCCGTTGCGTCCTTGGCAGGCCAACAATAAAATCCATGCAGATGTGCTCCCACTTCCATTCCGGGATAGCAAGATTTTGCATCTCCCCGCCCGGCCTCTGATGCTCTGCTTTCACCCTTTGACAAGTTATGCATTGGGACACAAAGAGTGCGACATCTTTCTTCATGCCGTGCCACCAGAAGGTCGTTCGGAGGTTCTTATACATCTTCGTGCTCCCGGGATGGATCATATAGGCTGCGTAATGAGCTTCCGCAAGGATCTCCTTTCTGAGTTCTGAATCATCGGAAACGCATAGCCTTCCCTTCACCCGCAACGCTCCATTTTCATCTACTGCAAAGTCCTTCGCCTTCCCCGCTAGAATCTGCTCGTGCATCTTCCTTAGGAAAGGGTCGTCTTTCTGAGTAGATGTGACCCGCTCTATTAGGTTGGGTACGAATCGCATTTGAGCGACCCGCGCGCCACGATATCGGATTCGGAGTTCGATGCCCAACTCTTCTAAGTCCCTTCGTAACCTGCGATCGACTGACAGAGACCCAACGAAGATCCGACTCAGAGCATCCGCTACAACGTTCCCTTTTCCAGGCGTGTAGTCTATCGTCAAGTCGTAATCTTTTATCAATTCTAACCAACGGCGCTGACGAAGGTTGAGGTCCGTTTGAGTGAATAGGTACTTTAAGCTTTTGTGATCAGTATAAATTCGGCAAGGCACTCCATAAAGGTAGTGTCGCCACAATTTCAGGCCAAAGACAATTGCCGCCAATTCCAGGTCGTGTGTAGGATAATTTTTCTCGTGCTTCTTTAGTTGCCTGGAGGCATAGGCTATCACTCGATCTCGCTGCATAAGTACACACCCCAAGCCTTGTCCGGACGCGTCGCTGAATATTTGGAATCCCGAGATCTCGTCTGGTAATGCAAGTAACGGGGCAGAGGTGAGGCGATGCTTTAACTCTTTAAACGAAGCTTCGCAGTCGGCGGACCACTCAAACGCGACTCCCTTTTGTGTGAGGCGAGTCAGAGGTAATGCAAGTTTGGAAAAATCCTTCACGAACCGTCTGTAGTAGCCCGCTAGCCCGAGGAAGCTTCGAATCTCGCTAACGGATGCAGGTCGCTTCCACTCGACAATGGCCTCCACCTTCTTCGGATCGACTGAGATGCCTCCCGCAGAAATGATGTGCCCGAGGAAAGATACACTACTTAGCCAGAATTCACACTTACTCAGCTTAGCATATAGCTGGTTGTCCCGAAGAGTTTGTAGCACGGTCCGCAAGTGCTCTGCATGTTCTTCCTCACTCTTCGAATACACCAAGATATCATCGATGAATACTACTACAAACTTATCGAGGTAGGGCCGGAACACAAGGTTCATTAAACTCATAAAGGCAGCGGGGGCATTGGTTAGTCCGAACGGCATCACCAGGAACTCATAATGGCCATAGCGAGTTCGGAAAGCTGACTTTGGCACATCGTCTGGCTTGATCTTTAGTTGGTGATAGCCCGAACGGAGGTCGATTTTAGAGAATACTGTGGCAGCTTGCAACTGATCGAAAAGATCATCTATTCTTGGAAGAGGATACTGGTTACGAATGGTTGCTTTATTCAATTCTCGATAGTCGATGCAGAGCCGCAACGAGCCATCCTTTTTCTTCACGAATAGTACTGGGGCACCCCACGGAGATACACTAGGCCGAATGTATCCTTTATCTAGCAAGTCTTGCAACTGTACTTTAAGCTCCTTCAATTCTGCCGGGGCCATTCGATACGGTGTCTTGGAAATTGGTCGAGTTTCTGGGAACGTGTCTATAGTAAACTCTGTCTCTCGATCGGGCGGCATGCCTGGCAACTCGTCGGGGAACACATCAGGAAAATCCGCCACAACGGGGATAGACTCAACGTTTGCGCAATCTTGCCGAGTGTCTCGAACGGACGCTAAGTACCCTTCGCAGCCGGAGTGAATCATCCGTCGAGCAGACATTGCTGAGATCACCATGCAGGTATTTGACGCTTTCGACTCAGGACTGCACGCGAAGCAAAACTCGGTCTCGCCGGGCAAACGAAACACGACTTCCTTTTTTGCACAGTCGATTGTAGCTGAACAAGCGCCAAGCCAATCCATCCCCAGAATAAGATCGTAGTCCCTTATGTCTAGAACTATCGCATCTAATGACAATCTCCGTCCCCCGATGCAAATGTTACCTTCACGACAGACTAAGCGAGCCGATAGATCTACTCCCGAAGGAGTGCTAACACTTAGGTTTAAGCCTAGCGGTGTCATAGGGAATGTGTGTTCGGCGGCAAAATCCGCCGAAATGAAGCTATGTGTTGCACCAGAATCAAACAATACTCGAGCAGGTACATTATTAAAAAGTAATATACCTGACACCGTCGTGTTCGACGCGAGTGCCTCGTCCCGAGTCAAGGCATAGACTCGGCCCTGAGCGTTTTGCGGTGCCTGGTTTGCTCGTTGAGTTTGCCCCTGACCCTGAGCTGAGTCATTATTCTGCTGCGGACGGTGTGAAGATGGATCGTTGGAACGGGTTGGACAATTACGAGCAATGTGGCCCATCTTGCCACAACTGAAACATCCTCCCTTGCTCGCGCGACATTCGCTGATGTGGTGTCCTGGCTTGCGGCAGTAAGCACACTTTTGTCCTTGCTTCTTTCCCTGATTCGAGTCTTGGGAGCCGCCGTTATTATTGTGGCGCTTATGCGCGTTGTTTCCTCCTGTGTTGGCAGGACGCTTGTGATTGTGATTTTGCACAGCGCCGGTGCTAACTGGAGGATACTGCGACTCTAGGGACAGTGCATGATTCAGGGACTCCCGCATGGTACGATATTGAGTCACTACGACGTGAGCACGGATAGAAGGTCGTAGTCCGAGCTCAAACTTTCTGGCACGACTTTCGGCATCGGCGAGCTGAGACTTGGCAAACTTTGCAAGTCGGTTGAATTCTGAAGCGTATTGACGTACCGTCATGTCCCCCTGCTTCAGTAGGGCAAACTCGTCTTCCTTTTCGCGACGGACGGCGGGTGGAAGGTATTCCTCCACGAAGGCCTTGCGAAACACGGACCAGGAGATAGCCGTTGTGCCACCTTCACTCAGAATAGCTTGCTTGTGCACATCCCACCAATCATGTGCATTTTGTCGGAGCTGAAGCTGAGCACACGCTACCTTCTTGGTCTCGTCTAGGCACAGCGCTTCGAAGTGGTCCTCCAACTCGACCAGCCAATCCATCGCTAAGGAAGGGTCCTCGGTGCCTTTAAACGTAGCACGGCACATCTTCTTGAATTCTGATATTGAGACGATTGACCCGTTCTCGCCTGAGGGTAAGGTACCCTGAGAATTCTGCGGTCCGGTGGCTTCAGCAACTATAGGCACGGTTGCGGGGGCGGATGCAGAATGATTGTTGGCGACCATATTCGTCACCATTGTTTGCAGGCTATTCATCTGCTTCTGCTGTGTATCCGCCTGAAGTCGCTGCGCCACGAATTGGGCTTCAATCCGTGACTCAAACTGACTCTGCCGTAGTTCAGCTTGTTTCTGCTGCGTCTCCATCAAACGCATCATTCGTTCAAACGGATCGGCAGAGGGTGCGGCAGCAGGACTCCCAGAGCTGCCCGAGGTGCCTGAACTACTCGCTTGCACTTGCGCCACCATCTGCGCTTGTGCACCCGGCTCGGAAGTCGTTCCTTGAAAGGAAAGTAACTTGTATTAGTCTCAAGGTATATTATGGACTCACTGTATGGAACGTATCTCATTTTGGCCAAGCGATTTCAAGGGTCTACTCGAAAGGAACAAGGTCCTCTTTAGAAACTTTCTTGTGAGATCAAAGGATCTGAAGCATGCTCTGATACCAATATGTCACGCCCCGATTTCGGCTATTCGATAATCGTCCCCCGGGCGTGATGCCGTGCACGCGTAGGGCGCGCGTGCACAAGGCCTTAGGCATAAGGATATTCTTTAGAACAATGCAACAGAGTGGACATATAAGATAACACAAGGTTGAGGCATAGAAAAGTTTCTCTTTTATTCATAATGAACATCTTTTTACATTGCTTGACTCAAAAGTATAAAATGCCCACGGGCTTACAGACTTGGACGCAAAATGAGATAGCCGATCCATACATTATGTCCCTTTACATAGATTCAAAAACACAAAATCCACCTTGGGTGCGAGTAAGCACCATCGCCTTAGCGATATTCAGCAACAGAGAGAGTGAAAGGCTTCTAGCTTGAGCCTCCAAAAGTCTTGGCCACGTACCGCCAAGGATCCCAAAAGTTCGGAGTGAGCTTCAGTTCCTCGCCGCGTCGCCTTGCGCCGGGGAACCTGCTACAACGAGGGTCAGTACTTCGGAAAGTACTGGTGAAGGCTAGCTGCTCAACTTTACCAAGCTCAAGAGATATGATCTAATGAGTATGCTACAATTATTTGCTTAGGTGGGTTTCTATTCTTGCCTAGATCAGATTTCATTTAGCAGGTATGCAAGAACAAAATAACATAACTTCCCATGCCACCGTTCGGTGACTTTACCTGTCCCGTCTGAACCACCTGTACAACTTACCATAGCCTTCCCTGTCACGAAGACATAGTTAGTCTGCACAGTTTAAATATACACAACATCTTTCTCTTGATGTTTAGGAGCCATCATGGGTTTAGTCTGGGCTGGCGGCGACACTTGCAGCGCGGGTAGCTAGCCCCGCTACAATTCCCCGCTCCCAGGACTAAGAAAGTAGATTCCGCCCGGGTCGAGACGGCCCGGTGCCCCGGAACCGCTCGCAGGAACCTGGATCCCTTGTGCACAAGAATTCCCATGACCATTTCTATGACTCTACCTCATAGATTTGCTTACTAGCCATTTAAAGAACATCATGTATGAAACTGCTTTACTGTACTATCATAATAAACCAACAGTTATATGAAATAACATGCAGCAGTTTATAGAAGAACACTTTGAACTATCAATAGATACCAACCCATTAAACACCCAACGAACATGCATGCATCAATAAATTTATGCAAGGTTTGTATGACAAGCAATGGGTGTTCCAAGCCTACTTCTTATCTTATCTTGTTATCCAACTTGTTACTTAATTGGTATCGTTTGATTGAATGCCCAACTGAGTCAGTTTTATTATGAACGGAGCCCTTGGAAAGAAGGTGCTTATCGAAATAGAGCCACTCACAAGTTTGTTGAATAGGAAGAAGAAGGAAAGACGCCTAAGACTCCGCTCGCGCGTTGTCTACACGATCACCTGCACGCACCAACAGACGATCAATACCTCCTGCTTCGGTCTCCAAGGCTCGATACGAAATGCGAAATCCTAAGAACGAAAGCAATGAAATCCATTGAAACCATTCAAGAAAACGCAAGTCATAAAACCAACAAGAAAGCATCCAAGCGGCACGAAAACGGACAAGAAACCAACGCAACGGAAAGGCCCCTCTCGACTCTGCCGCCGAGTCCATCCTCGAGGCACAATCCATTGTATATGGGACCTGATTCCGAAGAAACCAATCCATAACGAGGAAAGGATCTTAATTCAATCTGTCCCGTTCGGACGGTCGTAAGTATTTCTTGGCCGCGCTCCCCGAATAGGGGAAACGGGGCATTACACTAGCTGCTCAACTTTACCAAGCTCTTTAGATGCGTTTTAAATGAACATGCAACATTTATGTGTTTATGTGACTTTCTATTCTTGCCTAGATCAGATTTCATTTAGCAGGTATGCAAGAACAAAATAACATAACTCCACATGCCACCGTTCGGTGACTTTACCTGTACCGTCTGAACCACCTGTACAACTTACCATAGCCTTCCCTGTCACGAAGACATAGTTAGTCTGCACAGTTTAAATATACACAACATCTTTCTTTGTTATTTAGGAGCCATCATGGGTTTAGTCTGGGCTGGCGGCGACGCTTGCAGCGCGGGTAGCTAGCCCCGCTACAATTCTCCGCTCCCTGTGCTAACTCATTTTAGCACGACTAAGAAAGTAGATTCCGTCCGGGTCGAAACGGGCCGGTGCCCCGGTAACCATTCGCAGGAACCTGGATCCCTTGTGCACAAGAATTCCCATGACCATTTCTATGAACTGAACTTCATAGATTTACTTACTAGCGATTTAAAGAACATCATGTACGAAACTGCTTTACTGTACTATCACAATCAACCAACAAGTTATATGAAATAACATGCAGCAGTTTATAGAAGAACACTTTGAACTATCAATAAATACCAACCCATTAAACACCCAACGAACATGCATGCATCAATGAATTTATGCAAGATTTTGTATGACAAGCAATGGGTGTTCCAAGCCTACTTCTTATCTTATCTTGTTATCCAACTTGTTACTTAATTGGTATCGTTTGATTGAATGCACAACTGAGTCAATTTTATTATGAACGGAGCCCTTGGAAAGAAGGTGCTTATCGAAATAGAGCCACTCACAAGTTTGGTTGATTAGGAAGAAGAAGTAGAGATCTCTAAGACTCCGCTCGCGCGTTGTCTACACGATCACCTGCACGCACCAACGGATGATCAATACCTCCTGCTTCGGTCTCCAAGGCTCGATACGAAATGCGAAATCCTAAGAACGAAGGCAATGAAATCCATTGAAACTGTTCAAGAAAATGCAAGTCCTAAAACCAACAAGAACGCAACCAAACGGCAATCGAAAACGGGCAAGGAAAACCAACACAACGGAAAGGCCTCTCTCTACTCTGCCGCCGAGTCCTTCCTTGAGGCACGATCCATTGATTATGGGACCTGATTCCGAAGAAACCAATCCATAACGAGGAAAGGATCTTGATTCAATCTGTCCCGATCGAACGGTACCAAGCATATCTTAGCCGCGCTCCCCGAATAGGGGGAACGGGACGAACGGGACGTTACACCAAGTGCACATGCGGCTAGGTGCCCATGCGGCCAGGAGCGCATGCGGCTCGGTGTCCATGCAGCCTGTAGCGAGTCTGACGTGGAGGGGACAGGGCCTGCTTTCAGCGTTTGGCGGCGTTGTCTACCACGTGCAGTACAGCGTGTCAGGCGGCGCGAGCGGCTGCTTTCGGCGTTTGGTGGCGCTGTCTGCCTCGTGCAGGGCAATGTGACTTATAGAGCTGACGGCTTTGACACCCAGATTTGGGAGATCTGGTCGGTCAGCGCCTATGCGGCCTGGAGTTTCCTCAGCCGCATAGGTGCTGTTTTTTTCTATTTATATAGAGGACCTCTTGTTTCATTTGAAGAGAGAATACAGATGGAAAACCGAGAACACCAGATCATATGCGGCCCAGAGTGTCTCTCTCACATGGTGTTTTCGAGTGTTTTCGAAAGTGACTTTGAGCGTTCCAGAATTTTTTTTTTGAACTTGCTGGTTCCTGGGGGCAGATCGTCTGTACGGCGAATCTTGCTTTGAGCAACGATGGTTTTGATCACCCCAGCAAGGAACTTCTCTTTAGTTTTTCCTTTGCTTCGTTCTTTCTCATTGTAGCATTTGCGAATGTAAAGAGAAGAACGTTTTACTTGTTGTAATTTTTATTTTCTTCGGAACCAGTTTGTAACATGTTTTTTGTTCGTGTTTTGTTGGAATCGAAAAATATCAGATGAGGAACTCTTGTGTGAATCTCTAATCTCGACGACAACTTGAGTTTCAGTAGATGTAATAAAAAAAATTTGTAAATTTTTTACTTAAATTTTTTTTAGACTAGTCCAAAAATTTATCTAAAACTGTCAAAATTTTGACAGTCCAAAACTATTAGAGGACTGTCAAAATTTTGATAGTCTAACATATTGAATTGACAGTCATAAATAATTTTTTTAATTAGTCATGAACAAAATTTTAAATAAAAAATTTAGAAAAAAAATTTAGACAGTTTGAGTGTATTTTGTAGTGCCTTTATCATCAACCTTTTATTATTACTTCTCCTTTGGTTTAAGTCGATCTTTAAATAGGAAACTGACTTTGTAGATAAAACCCTCCATTCTTATCCATCTTGTTTTGCCCACAGTATTACTTACCCATACTCTAGTTCATGAAAAGACATTAAAAACAAGAAAGATCGATCAAAAGAGAACAAGAAGAAGGGAATGAACAGAAGCTCACCTGATTTGGAAAAATCCCGAGTAGGGGGTAGACTCTGTTCGCGGGAAGCTCAACTGCGGAGTACACAGTTGTGAAGTCAACTGAACACCTCGCCAGGACCGCAGGAGTTCGTCAATCACTGGTAAAATTGTCGATGTCGAGTTTCTTGCAAGCAACTCGATCGGCTGATCGACACGCGATCGTCGGCTCACTGACGTGCTCCAAGTCTGTGAATCAACCGATCGGTCATGATCGCCGATAAGAAACAAACAAACGAACAAAACTGATTTGAAGAACCACTGAGCGCGCCTGCAGCGACGTGCTTCGTTCAATCAGAGACGACGACTCCTCTCTGAGGCATTTCGTCGAACAAAAAGTAGGCAAAAGAACAAAAAAATATTCAGATCCAACTCGAGAGATCGATCGATCGATTGATCAATCCGAACCGCTTCAAAAAGAAGAAAGCGAGGAACCTTGAGTTTGAACGATGAACTCACCGTCGATCGATCTTCATCGCCGGAGAAAGCTCGTTGACGCCGGAGGGACTGCTGCTCGCAGCTGCTCGACTTCGGATCGTCGGCGAGGAAGAGTTGAACTCGCCGACCGGAGCTCGAGGTTCCCGACGAACCTCTCGGGGGAGACATGCCAGAGACGAGCAACCTTCGCCGAAGATGAGCTCGGTCCTCTATGTCTCGAGGAGGAAGAAGAAGTAATGGTCTAACTGTTTCTTGATCGTGAGGCGGGAAAATGGTTTAAGAAGAGAGGCCCTCTCTGTAGTTTCTAAACAGAATGAATGGGTTTGGGTGCCTAAGAACAGGTTGGGCTTGGAAAATGATTTATAATGAAAGTTCTATGGGAAAAGGTCCTATTTATAGAGTCCTAAAGAAGCTTCAAGGCTCAAGGTTATTAGTCACATGTTCAAATTATATAGTTTTCTAGAATCCACTAAATTTTTTCTATTTAATTACTAATGATGTCACTCCCTTTTCTTTAAATGCCATTCTTCTATAACTAATTTATTTTTTAAATAATTCTTACTTCGAATTTTAAAAACTCAATTTTGAGAAATTTGTTTAAAATATTCGTTTAATTGAAAGATCCAAACTAATATTTGAATTATATAGATTTTCGAAAAAGATGAGTTACAACGTCCACTAAAAACCAGGTCAATCAAAAGTCCTAACATCGACGTCTTCGTCGACTGCATCCGAGACATTCTCAGACGCGCACAATTATATAATATTCAGAGCAGAATAATAACTGAATTTAAATAGTACAACAAGACAAGATATACTTGTCTGGATCTCCAAGTTGTAAGTGTAAACAGTACAACAAGGCAAGGTACAATAACTGAGTTGTAGGGGGCTTTGATGGTTGGGGTGTGAACGAAAAGTGTAGAGGAGAGGTAGGGTTAGAAGTTAAGGAAGCTATGGAGGTAGGGTTGTGGTTGTGGTGATGGTGTGGTGGCCTGAAAGACAGCAGTTGATGTGTTCGGTCCAACATATGTAGTGTTCGAAAATGGGGGTAAAGGATGGAGTTATGGGGATCCTTGGTGGTTGGGGTGTGAAGAAGAATTGTAGAGGAGAGGGAGATGAAGAAGTGAGGTGAGTTTCAAGTGAAACAAAGGAGTGTAGAGGGTGTTATAGTCAGCAAAAGGAGGAGGGTTGAGTAGGAGAGTATAAAAACCTTAATGAGTGATGGGAGGTTAGTGTGTAGGTTTGGTCATAGGTTTAGTCATATGTGAGGGTAATGATTGAGTGTTTAAGGAGGGAAACGAGGGTCATGATAGCCCACATGTTTGCTTGACCATTTATGGGTAGTATTTAATAGGTGAAATGAAGGGTGAGTTAAAGAGTTCATTCCCTAATATGTATATACTTAATTTTTATTCTCCATTGGGTTTAAGATTGGGTTTTCGGTCATGAATATGGTGTTTGGTATTTTATTGGGAGGGGAGATAATGTATGATATTGTGTATGAGCCATGTGAGGGTGTGTGAGGGTTTGGGTTGGGTGTTTGGACTAGTTTTGGGCTAGATTAAGTCGGTTGCTCAATATGACTAGAAATTATGTCATCGATGTTTGTCAATGTATTGGAAGCATGTAGGGGTTCATTTGGGTGGGACACAAGTATCATGGATGTAGTAGAATTAGAGTAGATCATTATCATATAACTGGTTGCAAGGAACGGGTCGAAGTTGTGTCTCCAATTTCGATTGGAATGGACATAGGTGCAAAGCTTATGTTTGATTTAGATATTGTGTGACGAATGTTGTACGATTAAAATAAAGCACAAAAGAGTGTATTTGTGAGTGACATAATGGTCAGGGTTGAAGACTGGCACGTCTAGGTCAAGGATGTAAAATTTGTTGGGAGGCAAAAGTTAGTGTAGTGCTTTAAATATTGAAGCAACTGTAAGGTGCACCAAGTGTATCAAAGATTGAATATGTGAATTATAACTCCAATTACCATTCCAAATTAACTCTAAATAAATCATAACACTTCCTAAGCTAAGTATATCTAAAATTGAGTGAGGAGGTTTACACAGACTCCTAGCAACCAACCGAGATTTTGTTCCCCAAATGATGACCCAGCAATTAGAAACCACAAAATCATGAATATATACTCAACAGGGTAAATCACTCTAGCATATCAAATCCCAAGTCAACAACATGTTCACTAAATGTCGACCTCAATTTAGTAGTACTTTGTGTCATTTTTGGTCCAACAAAACTAAAAGTTGTCACTGAACGTGATATTGTACAAGTCAAACTTGTACTTGTACAAGGCAAGATCAATCACGGTCGATAAAACATCTTAAAAATAAAGTCACTACAGGAAAAATAAGAAGAAAAGTTGAATAGACATAAGATATACAATATTGATTCTCTATATTGATAATTTGCAGCAAAATTATAAGGGCTTGAGACCAAAAGAATAACTTGATTACAATATTAGATATTATTAAAATCATTGATGCCACAAGATTTGTAACTCAAGAAACTATACAATCAATGATATTCCATACAATATGTCCTTTATATACAAGAGAAAAAAAATTATCTCCAGCTGAACATCTTTAAATTGCCAAACGAGCTCCAACTCTTTAGCATGTCCAATCGACTCCCTGCATCTACAGAGTTTGGGGAGAGGACAGCACATTGAAAAATGTAATGGTGAGTGGTCCAACTTACTTAAACCAACATGGTAATCATGTAAGAATAGATAAAATTATTAAGTGGTCTTTCTATTCTTGCCTTATGACAAGTTAACAATTCATAAGCAAATATACAAGACATATAAGTATCATTGGTTAATAATTTTATAAACAAATATGCATGAACATAAGTATGTCACTGGACAAAGTAAACCTTTTCAAAGGCTTATCATCCTTCCCTGTAACAATATTATCATTCATAATATATAAATGTGTGTCCCTGCATCAATTGTTAGCCTTCATAAAATATAAGTGTGTCATAAATTCGCTCGTGCATACAATTTGATAGTCCTGCAAGCAGATTGATATTAGCATGCAGTCTAACTATATAAGGTTACTAGTGACATACCATCTTGGACTATCCATGGTAAGACGATGATCCTTCAAGTGCGATAACTAGCCTCATAGAAGGTCCAAAAATATATTTGTTAGTACATCAACACCTATTACCCTTGTTCCCCTTCTACGAAATAGGTTCCAATGTCCCGACTACTGAGGGTGGAACTAAACATTGTGCATAAGTTGTCCATGACAATGCAAATGCATGGACCGTGTAACTATAAAATATATGTATGGTACAAAAACTGAAATTATATAACATATTCTTTTTTCCACTACAATATTCCTTGAGCCATCACTTGCACTTCCATTCATCCTAATCCACTATATTTGCGCACTTCCAAGTCTATATATTTTACCTTAGCAACTCAACGGTCCTAAACCTTTCTCCACAAATTCTATCTCTGAAATAACAGTACGATAATCCACCTTTCTATAATAGTAGTAAAATACTTTACATGATAGCCTAACAACAGTGTTATATTCTATATGATAATATAACAACACTATTTATACAATGTCACGTCCCGATTTTGCCCAATCGATAATCGTCCCCCGGGCGTGATGCCGTGCATGCGTAGGGTGCGCATGCACAAGGCCTAGGCATAAAGATAATCTTTAGAGCATATGCAACAGAGTACGCAAATAAGATAACACATCAGTTGAGGCATAGAAAAGTTTTCTTTATTGATAATGAACATCTGTTTACAGACTCTTGACCCAAAAATAGTAAATATGCCGCACGGGCTTACAACTTGGACACAAATGAGATAGCCGATCCATACATTACATCCCTTACTAAAATTCAAAATACCAAAACACCTTGGGTGCGAGTCAGCACCATCGCCTTGTGGCTTTCCCAAAAGTGGGAGTGAGCTCCTTGCTACTTATGTACTGGAGCTACCAAAAGTCACGACACGAATGCGTCTCGATTCAGGAAGAGGTTGGAGAAAACTTCAGCTCCTCGCCGCATTGTCTTGGCTTGGGGAACCTGCTGCAACGAGGGTCAGTACTTCAAAGAGTACCGGTGAGGGCGAGCTAACCCAACTTAACAAAAATCTACAACGAGTTCATATGAGCATGCAACATTTATTATCATGTGATCTATCTATCTTGCCTTAGTTCAATTCTTCGCATAAGATAGAGTAAAATAACATAACCAAATGTGCCACCGCTCGATGACTTTACTGTACCGTCTGAGCCACCTGTACAAAACTTACCATGACCTTCCCTGCCACGAAGACATAGTTAGTCTGCACAGTTTAAATATACATAACAATCACTTGGTTGGACTGGGGATGGGTCGGCTGCCATTCCACCTCAGGTAGCTAGCCCTTAGCGGACGCACGGACCCATCCAATGCTAAGACTACACTAGCAAATTATTCTACCCGGGGTGAAGCGATCCAAGTGCCCTAGCGACCATTTGTAGAACGATATCCCTTGTATACAAGTTGTCCAAGACTATGCCTCCATAACCAACTAAGTTATCATATAAAACACATATTCAAGCAATACAAGCAAGTGAACATAGTGTGTTTTCCATAGTCTAGGCTACTTTGTGTAAAGATTACATTTTCCTTCCAATTTTGTACCATACCATGAACAGTTATAGATAAATGAATCTAACTACAACTGACACAAAAATGGTTATGTGTATGACGGGCATGCACGCTACAGTGTGATCGTTCAGAACAATTCCATATGACAAGCATTATTAGTGTTTCAAGTCTACTTCTTTTATTTATTCTGACTCGAGCTATTGTTTCTTTGTATCGTTTGAACGAAATACACAATGAGTCAATTATCTAAAGTGAAGACTTGGAAGAAGGGTGCTAATCTAAATAAGGCCACTCACAAGTTGGTGAACTAGGAGAGAAAAGGGAGAACTTCAAGACTCCGCACGAGCGTCGTCTACCCGATCACCTGCACGCACCAACAGACGATCAATATCCCCTGCTTCGGTCTCCGAGGTTTGATACGAAATACGAAATCCTAAGAACGAAAGCAATAAAATCCATTGAAACCGTTCAAGAAAATGCAAGTCATAAAACCAACAAGAAAGCAACTAAGCGGCATCGAAAACGGGCAAGAAAACCAACGCAACGGAAAGGCCCCTCTCGACTCTGCCGCCGAGTCTTTCCTTGAGGCACGATCCGTTGAATATGGGACCTGATTCCAAAAAAACTAATCCATAATGAGGAAAGGATCTTGATTCAATCTGTCCCGATTAGACGGTCTTAAGTATTTCTTGGCCGTGCTCCCCGAATAGGGGGAACGGGGCATTACATATAAGTCTATATCAACAATTCAATATTCCATGTTCTATAACAGCAAGTTAACAATAAGATATTACTCTTTTATTTGGGCTCTTTTTTATTTAGCATTAACAAATTTATGGCATATAGACAAGGATTAGTAAAATCTTTTTATTAAGTATGAAAGTAAAGGAGAGAAGGATTAAAACCATCCACTATGAAGAATTGTCGTTTTTTCGAACATCTAGATCTCTTCACGATTCCTCCATATGAATCCAAGAACAGTTAAGCCCATCGAGCCAACAAACTTGCACAATGTACCTCACAGAGAGGGATATTACACTTTGTACCTCCATCACCATGTTCCTCAACTATGGGCAATGAACACCATTACTATGCTTATAACTCCGCTTCACTTTTTTACTATAATATGTCCTGAGCCAAGAGTATCAAGCGTACCTGCCAAACAACTACCCCTCGTCCAGTTTTTCATAAATCCTACTGTCACGACCCGCACTCGATTATTCGGGCACGAGTGCGTGGGCACGTCCAGCCTACGCCGCAGTGTCGGCGGTAGTACGCTGTCTAGGTCATTTCTGGGGTCAAAAGCATCTATCTCATCCACAATAATGAACATGTAAGAATAATCACAGGAAAAGGAATGCTAAGATTTCATAATATTTAATCTGTGACAACTAAACCACAGTTAATACAAGCCAGAAGATAAATCGGGGACAAACCCGAGTATGTGCTGAAAGGAAATAAAATAATAACTAACTGGCTACTCCTCCTCAAAGGTAGTCTCCGGAGTGGGAACCGGCTCCTCAATGTGTCACCTGCTAACTCATAGGGGCCATAATAGGTAGGGGCAAAGTCCTCATCATCGCCTAAAACAACGGATCCAGTCAGGAAAGGAGCAAAGTACACAATGCACAACAAGATTAAACTAAATATTCATGACAATTAAAAAGAACTGACAGGTATCATGTTGAGGATATGTATAAATAAATAGTAACAATAACTAAGAGTTAATTACTGTAAGATAGGGACATGAATAAAATAGGAACAAGGTGACAGGAAAATGAATTACAACCAGGCAATAGGAACTGTAACAAGACAAGAAACTATGTGTGTGAACTTGTGTATTTAGAATACCTAGTTGGCATGTAGGGGTTTATAGGGTTAAACCGGCCATCACAGACGGCTATTAATCAGGAATAATCGAGATCCGGCTGATGGACAGTCGTGTACCAACAGCTATTAAACATGGCAAGGGTCGGGGTAACTACATGCCTTTCAGTATTCTCCCACCCGACATGAAAACAAGACATGAAATACAGTATCCAAGACATGAAATCCAGAATTCTAACACTACGTGTAATCATCAAGGGTACTAGTAGAGCAGGAAATTAATTATTACAATATAAAGAATAAACTTGAAGTGCAGGTACTTGCCTGTTGTTTGGATCTGATTAATTTGGCTCTCGGGGAATTTCCAGAGATGAGTCCAAAAGCTGAAATAGACATTACCATCATGCTCAGAAGATGTCAAATAGCTAAAAATGCCTGTCCTTGGGTCCAATTTGGAGACAAGGGCAAAAACGGCAGTTTCGGGTCAAAACGGGGTCCGCCGGTGGGCCCACTTTGCACCGAAAAGCGTGTCCGGGTCAAAGGTCTCCAAATTCACCAAACTTAGTGTCAACAGGTCAGGAACGCTGATACGAACCCAACGGAACTTCCAGATTTGGATTCCGATGAGCCGAACACAAAATCGCCTGTCGAGCGGGGCCTGTGGGGCCCACGACACGCGATTTCGTCAACGTTCTCAGAATCGAACCAAACTTGACCCACAGGACCAGCGTATCGCTATGAGTCCAATGGCGCAAGTTTCGTCTCGATCCGACGAGTGTACAAGAAGTTAGGGCAAATTACAGAAAAGGCGGATACGGGCGATGTCCGCGGATACGCGTTGATTCCGGTGTGCACGCACACCCGAATCAGCTTCCGTGAAATCTCACACGTCCGTATCGACGACGCGTACATATCTGTGAAGACCGCACGCGACCAAGTCATCCCGTTTGGCGGGGCGTACTCAGTTCCGGGGTGAAACAGGATCTGGTTTTTCCTTTTTTGGATCGCAGTGTGCGATCACCACAAAACGCGATGCCCCGAACAGTTTATCCGGACACCGAGAGGGTCATACAGGCTTCGCATAGAAATTTACAGAATCGAAAACGGAGATACAGGGTGCAAGATACGAGTACCTGAACTGGCTCGAGAAACAGGGATATCTTGTGTCCGTGTCGTGTCCGACACGACACGAGGAATCGGGGAAATTAGGGTTTCGGTTCTGCGGATGGCCGTAGACGGCGGGGGCCGGCCGGAGGGGGCCGGAGAGGGCCGGGGAAGGTTCGCCGGGGCTGGGCGGAGTCGGTGGACGGCGGCGCGCGGGAAGGAGGGGCGGCCGGAGTCGGCTGCCCGCGTGTCCGGCTGCTGCGGTCGACCTCGAGCTGCTGGCGGTGTCTGAGACGGCGGAGGAGGAGGAGCAGAGGAGGGTGGCAGCGGCGGGCGGTCGAGGCGAGTGGGTGGTGGCTCGCCGGCTGGGGGGTGCCGGAGAAGGAGGCTAGGGTTAGGGTTAGGGTCGGAGTTGGAGGAGGAAGAAGAAGAGGGGGGGATTTAATAGGGCGGAGGAGGCCGGCCAAGGCGGGGCGAGAGGGGGGACGTGGCCGCGGAGAGCGGGGCGAGCCGGCCGGAGCGGGCGGCGCTGCGCGCGGAGCTCGCCGGAAGAGTCGGGCGGCGTGGGGGCTGGGGGAATCGGTCGTGCGGGTTTCGGGTCGCGGTCGGGCGGGTCTGGCGGATCCGACCCGACCCGCGAGGGGGCTGGGCCGGGCTCGGGCCCAATGAGCCGGGCCGGGCTGCTGGGCTGGAATAATAAAAATAATATAAATAATAATAATAATAATATAATAGAAATAGTTAATTAAATAATTAATTAATAAAAATTGGTTTTTAGGCATTTAAAAATAGGTCTGAGGTCCAGAAAAATCCAGAAAATTTTACCCTAAGTCCAGTTTTCCATTTTACACCCAAAAATGTTATTTTTATGATATTTTAATATTATTTATTGCCAATTAAAAATCATTTATTAATTAAAAACCTTGATTTTAATTACAGAAAATTCCCAGAAAATTCCAGAAAATTGGGAAAAATTTGAGATTTAATAATTTGAAAATTCAGGGGGTTTACAACCTACCCAACTTACAAAAATTTCGTCCTCGAAATTTAAAATTAAGCCATACTCTGTTAACCCTTCATGTACATCAATCGCAATCTCCTTGCGATAATTTAAATTCTAATCATGTCCACTGCAACCACTTCAAGGCTAAGATGACTACTTGTTCCCATCAAAATTCAACCTATGGTTATTACTTCTTACTTCCTCAAATTATCCACAAGCAGATTTTTAATTTTTAGTCCATATAGTATTTTCAAGATGACCTTGCCTCACGATTCGAATTATCATAATTCCTCTAGAAGTGATTCGAGTCCAATAATATTTGTATGTTTCAGCCCTTTTAAATTACATTCACATCCTCAATATTCCAACTAGGTAGTCCAACCATCAACTTTTAAATTCTTAATTTAAATCATCAAATTGAAAAATAATTTAAGTGTAGTCCACCAATGTTCAAGTCTGAATTACATCCTCTAAATTCAAGTTGACGATTTTACTCTCATTATTCAAAATTAAATTATGTACCTAGGATGTAACTATTGGGTCCTCGATATCAATTCATTAATCATCTTAGTCACTCCTCTAAATTTTCAAAAAATAAAAAAATAAAAATAAAAAAAATAGAATGGCTTGCTTCTTCCAATCTAACCTTACTCGGTCACAATCCAAAGGACATTCCCCTCGAGTTGACAATTATATTGCTACCCAACTTAGAATTTACCCATTCATCACAAAAGACTATATACTTTAAGAAAATATTCCTTAATATGGTTACTCATGTCATTCAATCCTCGAAATTTCAACGCCGATCATATCACATATGATATATCCTCAATTACGAAAGGTTAGTCCTCAAGTATGTGATCGGCCTAAGTGGCATATCTAGTACTATCTATGTATCAAACTTATACCAAGTACATGATTTCGTCTTCCCGAAATAAGGGAAGACGAGGATCAATAATAAAGAGTTCAAGGATGGGGTGATAGAACAGAAGTATAGGGATCAAGGCGTTTAAAGAATTCTAGTGGGATTTGTCAGGTGGTTATGGATTGAGGTTCTATTCTGGTAGTCATTTATTCGCATGCTCGTATTAGTTTAGTTATGTAACTGATACGATATGCTCAGCATATCTAGGTCAAGTATATTTGTCTACTAATCACTACGTATCTCAATCCACGTAAAGTAGTCGTGCGAAGTACGAATCAAAATGCACTAAGGTTGATCAGACCGTAATACACTGATTCTGAACAGACACTTGTATTAGTGTACACGTCCAATAATACACGTGTCATGAACAAGCCTGATAAAGAGTAAGCTTGCAAAACTAGGCTATAGAATAGCAGCATAAACAAAGTACATCAAAATTAAGTGCGCTAGATGATGATGAAAGAAGGTACAAAATTTAAATTCACATAATAAGCAAAATAACAGAAGACTCTACAATCTCTACAGTTATTAAATATAAAAGCATACCAGGTTATTAGCAAGTTCAAAATTACTAGGTTGGGGCTGAGGTCACGAACCAATAGGCACAAGCTAAAATAATACTAGAAAACGGTATCTACGAATCACTTACGTGCATTAGTGACTCTAAGAGTCTGCACGTTCTCCACGGTCATCGCGTAAGCTTGTCCGTGTTCTTGGAGCAGCTGCACAGTCCCTCACTTGATGTGCTGCTGATCCACAATATAGACAGACACCTAGCCTCTTTCTACAATCCTTCCAAATATGACCTTGTTTCCGACAATAGCCACAAGTGGGAGCTCGTTGGTTCTGTCTTTGAGTTGGATTCATCTGTGGTCGCTTTGCAGCTCTTTCCTGCTGTGCTTGGTCTGGTGCTGACGCATACGGTCGCTTCCGGCTAGACTCGATCCTTGTGGTGCACTCCACAGGTCGTGCTGCAGTAAGGACGTTCTCGTCGAAGGTAATTGCATTTGAACTGCTTGGCTTCCGTGACTCCGAGCTAATTCTGTCGATGAAGTTCTCCGCTTGATTTTGCTGAGTTTCTTGTTGAACCTTCTGATAGGCTTGCATCATTATGTAGAATATGCGGAACATCTGCTGTTCGTCCATAGGCGGTCCCTGTGGGAAGGAAGGCATCGGTGGAATAGGCTGCGTCGAGGGTGGAACGCCATCTTGACGGATTATTGAGGCAGGCTGACTTGCTTGACTGCCTTGTGATGATTGGCCTTCACCGACTGGTATCACATCGTTTCCTTGGGTAATCACAACGGTTTGTGGTATTTCTGGATGAGTCTCGTTGCTGGCTTGTGGGTCCATCTCCCTGTATCCAAAATAACCAATAAGAGGTGCACAGGAATCAAGGCAAGATGCAAGTTCATATTAGTTCGAATACGATACAGATATCAAAAACGATTCAAGCAAGTGGATGAGATCCTATAAACTTATCCTAGCTTTATTGCAGGCCTGTTCGGTCCCTGAGTTGAAACCGAACAATTTAGTCGTTGGACCTGCATGGGCCACCACAAAAACGTATCACGACCCGCACCCGGTTATTCGGGCACGAGTGCGTGGGCACGTCCAGCCTACGCCGCAGTGTCGGCGATAGTACGTTGTCTAGGTCATTTCTGGGGTCAAAAGCATCTATCTCATCCACAATAATGAACATGTAAGAATAATCACAGGAAAAGGAATGCTAAGATTTCATAATATTTAATCTGTGACAACTAAACCACAGTTAATACAAGCCAGAAGATAAATCGGGGACAAACCCGAGTATGTGCTGAAAGGAAATAAAATAATAACTAACTGGCTACTCCTCCTCAAAGGTAGTCTCCGGAGTAGGAACCGGCTCCTCAATGTGTCACCTGCTAACTCATAGGGGCCATAATAGGTAGGGGCAAAGTCCTCATCATCGCCTAAAACAACGGATCCAGTCAGGAAAGGAGCAAAGTACACAATGCACAACAAGATTAAACTAAATATTCATGACAATTAAAAAGAACTGACAGGTATCATGTTGAGGATATGTATAAATAAATAGTAACAATAACTAAGAGTTAATTGCTGTAAGACAGGGACATGAATAAAACAGGAACAAGGTGACAGGAAAATGAATTACAACCAGGCAATAGGAACTGTAACAAGACAAGAAACTATGTGTGTGAACTTGTGTATTTAGAATACCTAGTTGGCATGTAGGGGTTTATAGGGTTAAACCGGCCATCATAGACGGCTATTAATCACGAATAATCGAGATCCGGCTGATGGACAGTCGTGTACCAACAGCTATTAAACATGGCAAGGGTCAGGGTAACTACATGCCTTTCAGTATTCTCCCACCCGACATGAAAATAAGACATGAAATACAGTATCCAAGACATGAAATCCAGAATTCTAACACTACATGTAATCATCAAGGGCACTAGTAGAGCAGGAAATTAATTATCACAATATAAAGAATAAACTTGAAGTGCAGGTACTTGCCTGTTGTTTGGATCTGATTAATTTGGCTCTCGGGGAATTTCTAGAGATGAGTCCAAAAGCTGAAATAGACATTACCATCATGCTCAGAAGATGTCAAATAGCTAGAAATGCCTGTCCTTGGGTCCAATTTGGAGACAAGGGCAAAAACGGCAGTTTCGGGTCAAAACGGGGTCCGCCGGTGGGCCCACTTTGCACCGAAAAGCGTGTCCAGGTCAAAGGTCTCCAAATTCACCAAACTTAGTGTCAACAGGTCAGGAACGCTGATACGAACCCAACGGAACTTCCAGATTTGGATTTCGATGAGCCGAACACAAAATCGCCCGTCGAGCGGGGCCTGTGGGGCCCACGACACGCAATTTCGTCAACGTTCTCAGAATCGAACCAAACTTGACCCACAGGACCAGCGTATCGCTATGAGTCCGATGGCGTAAGTTTCGTCTCGATCCGACGAGTGTACAAGAAGTTAGGGCGAATTGCAGAAAAGGCGGATACGGGGCGATGTCCGCGGATACGCGTTGATTCTGGTGTACACGCACACCCGAATCAGCTTCCGTGAAATCTCACACGTCCGTATCGACGACGCGTACGTATCTGTGAAGACCGCACGCGACCAAGTCGTCCCGTTTGGCGGGGCGTACTCAGTTTCGGGGTGAAACAGGGTCTGGTTTTTCCTGTTTTTGGATCGCGTTGTGCGATCACCACAGGACGCGATGCCCCGAACAGTTTGTCCGGACACCGAGAGGGTCATACAGGCTTCGCGTAGAAATTTACAGAATCGAAAATGGAGATACAGGGTGCAAGATACGAGTACCTGAACTGGCTCGAGAAACTGGGATATCTTGTGTCCGTGTCATGTCCGACACGACACGAGGAATCAGGGAAATTAGGGTTTCGGTTCTGCGGATGGCCGTAGACGGCGGGGGCCGGCCGGAGGGGGCCGGAGAGGGCCGGGGAAGGTTCGCCGGGGCTAGGCGGAGTCGGTGGACGGCGGCGCGCGGGAAGGAGGGGCGGCCGGAGTCGGCTGCCCGCGTGTCCGGCTGCTGCGGTCGACCTCGAGCTGCTGGCGGTGTCTGAGACGGCGGAGGAGGAGGAGCAGAGGAGGGTGGCAGCGGCGGGGCGGTCGAGGCGAGTGGGTGGTGGCTCGCCGGCTGGGGGGTGCCGGAGAAGGAGGCTAGGGTTAGGGTTAGGGTCGGAGTTGGAGGAGGAAGAAGAAGAGGGGGGGGATTTAATAGGGCGGAGGAGGCCGGCCAAGGCGGGGCGAGAGGGGGGACGTGGCCGCGGAGAGCGGGGCGAGCCGGCCGGAGCGGGCGGCGCTGCGCGCGGAGCTCGCCGGAAGAGTCGGGCGGCGTGGGGGCTGGGGGAATCGGTCGTGCGGGTTTCGGGTCGCGGTCGGGCGGGTCTGGCGGATCCGACCCGACCCGCGAGGGGGCTGGGCCGGGCTCGGGCCCAATGGGCCGGGCCGGACTGCTGGGCTGGAATAATAGAAATAATATAAATAATAATAATAATAATAATAATATAATAGAAATAGTTAATTAAATAATTAATTAATAAAAATTGGTTTTTAGGCATTTAAAAATAGGTTTGAGGTCCAGAAAAATCCAGAAAATTTTACCCTAAGTCCAGTTTTCCATTTTACACCCAAAAATGTTATTTTTATGATATTTTAATATTATTTATTGCCAATTAAAAATCATTTATAATTAAAAACCTTGATTTTAATTACAGAAAATTCCCAGAAAATTCCAGAAAATTGGGAAAAATCCGAGATTTAATAATTTGAAAATTCAGGGGGTTTACACCTACCCTCATGATATCCTCACTAATTTTCCTCTCAAGGTACATTAAGCCTCAATAGTAGGGTATAAGTTATTTTAAGCACCTAATATAGGGGTGAATAGTATTTAATAAAAATTAAGTACATCTAAAGAATACGAATAGGCAATTTAAGGAAGTGTTAGGAATAAGGCAAGAATACAAACACCCAATATTTTTTAGTATCTACCGTGGGACACACCAGTCCCGGAACACTTTTAGATTAGTCTGCTATTATGAAAATAAGTACACTTGCGAGCTTTGATTAGTAGGACTTACAAACTTTATACACACAAGCCTTGATTTGAAGGGCTCGTAGACTTCTACAAAAGCTTCGATCTAAAGCTTGCGGACTTCAACCTCTTCAAAAAGGATTGATGATCTTCTTATAATAATTGAAGATCTAAATTTATAACTCAATTTTACTCTATCTCAAATAGATGATGATAAATGAAAACTCTTGAATATGGGAGGTTTGGAGCATTTAGTTTTTCAAGTATTGGCTCCAAGAAATGAGTGATAAGATAGGAGAATTACTCCTTATATATCACCCTCTAAACACAACCAATGTATGCTCATGTCATAATTGTATTCCAAAATAAGAAATTCGATATTAGATAGCCTGGTATCCACTTGATTATTGTTATATTATATAATTGATTTTCAAAATTTAATTTTGTCAAAATGAATTGTTAGCTTTATCAAGTCAAACTAATTTTGTAAATTGGAATTACCAATTTATTTAATATGTAATTATTTTATAAATTAGTCCTTGAAAATGTTTGTCATTATCAATTCACCTAGCCATATAAGTGGGAATATATGTTATGATATTAGGTCCTAAGGGCCACATAGCTTCCTTTAGAATTCCTTAATCACCACTCTAAATAAAAATAAAATAAAATAATATAAATCAAAAGAGAAGAGAAGAGAGAGAGAGAGAGAGAGAGAGAGAGAGAGAGAGAGAGAGAGATGAGTGGTCCCTTCTCCAAACCGACCTACTTTCTCTCATCTGACATCTCTTCCCTCTCTCAATCTCTCAACCCTTTCACCTCCCTTACTTCCCCACCTTCCTCCTCCCATCTCCCTACTGTTGCTACTCATGCTACGACTGTTGATGCTTCCTTGTCGCTACTGCTGTTGCGATTGATGTGCGTCGACCGTCGACCGCTGGCTTGGGGCCGCCACCCTCTACCGTCCCCCTCCCGACCTCCATCACCACACTACCAACAAGATCATCCATCTCCACCATCATCTTCATCACCATACCCCAACCTTAGCCTTTTCCTTTAAAATAGTGAAGAAGAAGAAGAAGAAGGAGGAGGAGATAAAGAAGAATAAAGTGGAGAAGAGAAAACCCAAGCCCTAACTCTAATCCCTAATTTCACAAGGCAAGCCCTCAATCCTTCTCTCTTAATTTTGACTATAAATTTTTTAATTGCTCTTCAATAGATGAAAATTTTATATACAAACTCTACTAATTTATTGTTTAAAGCTTTATTAGATTTTAGTTAATTATATATATATATATATATATATATATATATATATATATATATATATATATATATATATATATATATATATATATATATATATATATATATATATAACACTTGTACGAAAGAATGAAAAATAAATTTATATATCCTAGAGCTATGATACCGAGATATGAAAGATTAGGACACAATATGATACATTGACACAATCAAAATCGATATGGTATGAGGAATTGTAAGATTGCTTATATATGCTATGTGATAAGCAAATATGAAGACATGTGTCTATATATATATATATATATATATGTAAACACCCAGATTTTGCAAGAATTTTAAATTGGGATTTTTTTACAATTTTCTGGAATTTTCTAGGAATTTTCTGTAATTAAAATCAGGATTTTTAATTATTAAATGATTTTTTATTTGCTAATAAATGATATTAAAATATTATGAAAATAATATTTTTGGGTGTAAAATGAAAAACTGGACTTAGGGTAATTTTTCTGGAATTTATTGGACCCCGGACCTATTTTTTTATTACCTAAAAACTTTTATGTAATTAATCATTTAATTATTTTAATTAATTATTTATTATTTTTCATTTAAATTATTATTCATTTAATATCCGGCCCGGCCCAGCCCTTTGGGCCCGGGCCCAGCCCGCTCCCCTGCCGGGTCGGGTCGGGTCTGCCCGGGCCCAGCCCGCTCCCCTGCCGGGTCGGGTCGGGTCTGCCCGGACCCGACCCGCCTCCGACCCGTCTCCCCAGTCCCTTGCTGCCCGATTCCTCCGGCCGCCCGAGTCCCTCGCCGGCCACCCCCGCGCAGCGCCCGCGCTTCCCGGCAGTCCCGGCCATGTCTCACCCTCCTCCGCCTCGCTCGCTCCACCACTGCCGGCCACCTCCCCTCTCTCCTCCGCCTCCCCCGCTCGATCTCCCTATATAAACTCTTGGCTCCGGCCAGATCCGCCACCACCCTACCCCGAGCTTCACCGCCACCCTAGCACCGCCTCGCCGAGATGTCACCGCGGTTCCCCTCGCCCCTCGCCGAGACGCCGCACCACCGCACCTGCAGCCTCCGGCCTCCCCTCATCTTTCTCCTCCTCTCACTCGATCCGGCCAGCCCTCGCCGTGCCTCCGGTCGGCTCCGCCCGTCCCCGACGACGCCGCCCCGAGCCGCCCCAGCCCCTCCCCGGTGCTCCTCCGGCCGGCCCCACCGCATCCTCGTCGGAATTCCACAAACCCTAACCCTAATTTCAATTCTTCGTGTCGTGTTGGACACGACACGGACACGGTCTTTTTCCCAATTTTTGGGTCTTGTTCAGGTACTCATATCTTTCTACTCGCTGCCCCATTTTCAATTCCGTAAATTGCGTTGCGAAGCCTGTATGACCCTCTCGGTGCCCGGACAAACCGCTCAGGGCATCGCGTCCTGTGGTGATCGCACACCGCGATCCAAAAACAGGAAAAACCAGACCCTGTTTCACCCCGAAACTGAGTACGCCCTGCCAAACGGGATGACTTGGTCACGCGCGGTCTTCACAAATACGTGCGCAGCGTTGATACGGACGTGTGGGATTTCGCGGAAGTCGATTCGGGTGTGCGTGCACACCGGGATCAACGCGTATCCGCGGACACCGCCCCGTATCCGACTTTTCTGCAATTTACTCTTACTTCGTGCACACACGTCGGATCGAAACAAAAATTGTGCCATCGGACTCGTAGCGATACGCTGGTCCTGTGGGTCAAGTTTGGTTCGATTCTGAGAACGTTGACGAAATCGCGTGTCGTGGGCCCCACAGGCCCCGCTCGACGGGCGATTTTGTGATCGGCTCATCGGAATCCAATTCTGGAAGTTCCGTTGGGTTCGTATCATCGTTCCTGACCTGTTGACACTAAGTTTGGTGAATTTGGAGACCTTTGATCCTGACACGTTTTTCGGTGCAAAGCGGGCCCACCTGCGGACCCCGTTTTGACCCAAAATTGTCGTTTTTGCCCTTGTCTCCAATTTGGACTCAAGGACAGGCGTTTCTAGCTATATGATATCTTCTGAGCATGATGGTAATATTTATTTCAGCATCTGGACTCATCTCTGAAAATTTTTCCGAGACATAACTGTAATTGGATCCAAACAACAGGCAAGTACCTACACTTCAAGTTTAATCTTCATATTATGATAATTAGTTCCTTGCTCTACTAGTACCATTGGATGTTTACACGTAGTATTAGAATCTGGATTTCATGTCTTGAATATTGGAATTCATGTCTTGCTTTTCGTGTCGGGTGGGAGAATACTAGGAGGCATGTAGTTTACCCTTCCCCCTATTATTTAATAGCTGTTGGTACAAGACTGTCCATCAGCCGGATCTCGATTATATTGTTTAATAGCCGTCTATGACGGCCGAATTAGCCTTATAAACCCCTACATGCCAACTATGTATTCTAAAATAAATACAAGTTCACACACATAGCTTCTTGTCTTGTTATAGTTCTTGCTGGCTGTTGTAGTTTCATTTCCTGTCTAATATTAGTCCTGCTTTCTCATATTCCTGTTTATAGCATTAACTCTTAGTATTGTTGTTTCTTGTATGCATATTCTCAACATGATGCTTAGTCAGTTCTTTTCTACTTGTCACAAATATTTAGTTTAAATCTTGTTGTGCATTGTGTACTTTGCTCCTTTCCTGACTGGATCCGTTGTTTTAGGCGATGATGAGAACTTTGCCCCCACCTATTATGGCCCCTATGAGGCAGCAGGTGATACAGTTGAGAAGCCGATTCCCACTCAGGAGACTACCTTTGAGGAGTAGTCAACCAGTTAGCTAGTATTTCCTTTCAGCATAATACTCGGGTTTGTCCCCGATCTATCTTCTGGCTTTGTATTAACTGTGGATTTGGTTGTCACAGATTAAATATTATAAAATCCCAGCATTCTTATTCCTGTGATTATTCTTGCCTGTTTATTATTGTGGATGAGATAGATATTTAGTGATCCCAAAAAATGACCTAGACAGCGTACTACCGCCGACACTGCGGCGTAGGCTGGACGTGCCCACGCACTCATGCCCGAATATCCGGGTGCGGGTCGTGACACATTTTTGTGGTGGCCCATGCAGGTCAACGACTAAATTGTTCGGTTTCAACTTAGGGACCGAACAGGCCTGCAATAAGATTGAGGATTTTAAGAAAAGCTCATCCACTTGATTGAATCGTTCTTGATATTCATATCGGTTTCGAATCATTTTATTGACTTGCATCCTGCCTTGATTCCTGTGCGCCTTTATCGTTTATTTTTGGATGCAGAGTAAAGGATCTACCAGCAAGCGACGAGGTTCCTACAAGATCACCACGAGATGCTCTACCAGTATGACCGTGGAGAACGCGCAGACTCTTGGAGTAGCCAATGCGCGTAAGTGATTGTAGATACCGTTCCTAGTGTTGTTTAGCTCGTGCCTATTGGTTCGTGACCTCAGCCCCAACCTAGAAAATTTTGAACTTGCTAATAACCTGGTATATTTTTATATTTGATAACTAGTGTAGAGTCTTTTGTTATGTGCTTATTGTGTGTTATTTTGTGAACTTAAATAATTTGTACCTCCTTTCATCATCATCTAGCGTACTTATATTCGTTGCACCTTGACTTATGCTGCTAGTATAGCCTAGTTTTGCAAGCTTATCCTTCTATCAAGCTTATTCATGACATATGTATTAGTGGGTCGACACACTAATACAATTGTCTATTCAGAATCAGTGTGTTACGGTCTGATCAGCCTTAGTGCATTTTGATTCGCCTTTCACACTACTTTACGTGGATTGAGATATACAGTTGACTAGTATACCTGCCCTAGACATGTCTGAGCATAACTATACTAATACGAGCATGCGAACAAATGACTACCAGAGTAGAATTTCAATCCACAAATGCTTGATAATTCCTAATTTGAATTCTTTAAACTCCTTGATCCCGATACTTCTGTTCTATCACCTCACCCTCGAACTCTGTATTATTGATCCTCGTCTTCCCTTACTTCGGAAAGACGAAACCTCGTGCTTGGTATAAGTCTGATACACAGAGAATACTAGATATGTCCCATAGGCCGATCACATACTTGAGGATTAACCTTTCGAAATTGAGGACATATCATACGTGATATGATCGGCGTTGAAGTTTCGAGGATTGAATGACATGAGTAACCATATTAAGGAATATTTTCTTAAAGTATATAGTCTTTTGTGATGAATGGGTAAACTCTAAGTTGGGTAGCAATGCATTTGTCAACTCGAGAGGAATGCCTTTTGGATTATGACCGAGTAAGGTTAGATTGGAAGAAGCAAGCCATTCTAATTTTGAAAATTTAGAGGAGTGACCAAGATGATTAATGAATTGATATCGAGGACCCAATAGTTATATCCTAAGTACATGATTTAAATTTTTGGAATAATGCAAGTAAAATCATCAAATTGAATTTGGAGGATAAAAATATAGAATTCCAGGCTTGAACATTGGTGGACTACACTTAAATTATTCCTCAATTTGATGATTTGGAATTAAGAATTAAAAGTTGATGGTTGGACTACCTAGTTGGAATATTGGGGATGTGAATGGAATTTAAAAAAAAAGAGGTGGAAGCATACAATTGTAAATGAGAATACTATTGGACTCGAATTACTTCTAGAAGAAATTATGATAATTAGAATCGTGAGGTAAATTTATAAGCACATGCAAATCTTGAAGATGTTATATGGACTTAATTTAAAATTACCTGTGGATAGTTTAAGAAAGTAAGAAGTGATAACCATAGGTTGAATTTTGATTAGAACAGTAGTCATCTTAACCTTGAAGTGTTTGCAGTGAATATGATTAGGATTTTAATTATCGCAAGGAGATTGCGATTGATGTACATGAAGGATTAATAGATTATGGCTTAAATTTATTTTAAATTTCGAGGACGAAATTTTTATAAGTTGGGTAGATTGTAAACCCCCAGATTTTGCAAGAATTTTAAATTGGGATTTTTCACAATTTTCTGGAATTTTCTAGGAATTTTCTGGAATTAAAATCAGGATTTTTAATTATTAAATGATTTTTTATTTGCTAATAAATGATATTAAAATATTATAAAAATAATATTTTTGGGTGTAAAACGAAAAACTGGACTTAGGGTAATTTTTCTGAAATTTATTGGACCCCGGACCTATTTTTTTATTACCTAAAAACTTTTATTTAATTAATCATTTAATTATTTTAATTAATTATTTTTTATTTTTTATTTAAATTATTATTCATTTAATATCCGGCCCGGCCCAGCCCTTTGGGCCCGGGCCCAGCCCGCTCCCCTGCCGGGTCGGGTCGGGTCTGCCCGGACCCGACCCGCCTCCGACCCGTCTCCCCAGTCCCTTGCTGCCCGATTCCTCCGGCCGCTCGAGTCCCTCGCCGGCCACCCCGCGCAGCGCCCGCACTTCCCGGCAGTCCCGGCCACGTCTCACCCTCCTCCGCCTCGCTCGCTCCACCACTGCCGGCCACCTCCCCTCTCTCCTCCGCCTCCCCCGCTCGATCTCCCCTATATAAACCCTTGGCTCCGGCCAGATCCGCCACCGCCCTACCCCGAGCTTCACCGCCACCCTAGCACCGCCTCGCCGAGACGCCGCCGCGGTTCCCCTTGCCCCTCGCCGAGACGCCGCACCACCGCACCTGCAGCCTCCGGCCTCCCCTCATCTTTCTCCTCCTCTCACTCGATCCGGCCAGCCCTCGCCGTACCTCCGGTCGGCTCCGCCCGTCCCCGACGACGCCGCCCCGAGCCGCCCCAGCCCCTCCCCGGTGCTCCTCCGGCCGGCCCCACCGCATCCTCGCCGGAATTCCACAAACCCTAACCCTAATTTCAATTCTTCGTGTCGTGTCGGACACGACACGGACACGGTCTTTTTCCCGATTTTCGGGTCTTGTTCAGGTACTCATATCTTTCTACTCGCTGCCCCGTTTTCAATTCCGTAAATTGCGTTGCGAAGCCTGTATGACCCTCTCGGTGCCCGGATAAACCGCTCAGGGCATCGCGTCCTGTGGTGATCGCACACCGCGATCCAAAAACAGGAAAAACCAGACCCTGTTTTACCCCGAAACTGAGTACGCCCCGCCAAACGGGATGACTTGGTCGTGCGCGGTCTTCACAGATACGTGCGCAACGTTGATACGGACGTGTGGGATTTCGCGGAAGTCGATTCGGGTGTGCGTGCACACCGGGATCAACGCGTATCCGCGGACACCGTCCCGTATCCGACTTTTCTGCAATTTACTCTAACTTCGTGCACATACGTCGGATCAAAACAAAACTTGTGCCATCGGACTCGTAGCGATACGCTGGTCCTGTGGGTCAAGTTTGGTTCTATTCTGAGAACGTTGACGAAATTGCGTGTCGTAGGCCCCATAGGCCCCGCTCGATGGGCGATTTTGTGATCGGCTCATCGGAATCCAATTCTGGAAGTTCCGTTGGGTTCGTATCATCGTTCCTGACCTGTTGACACTAAGTTTGGTGAATTTGAAGACCTTTGACCCTGACACGTTTTTCGGTGCAAAGCGGGCCCACCTGCGGACCCCGTTTTGACCCAAAATTGCCGTTTTTGCCCTTGTCTCCAATTTGGACTCAAGGACAGGCATTTCTAGCTATATGATATCTTCTGAGCATGATGGTAATATTTATTTCAGCATCTGGACTCATCTCTGGAAATTTCCCCGAGACATAACTGTAATTGGATCCAAACAACAGGCAAGTACCTGTACTTCAAGTTTAATCTTCATATTGTGATAATTAGTTCCTTGCTCTACTAGTACCATTGGATGTTTACACGTAGTGTTAGAATCTGGATTTCATGTCTTGAATATTAGAATTCATGTCTTGCTTTTTGTGTCGGGTGGGAGAATACTAGGAGGCATGTAGTTTACCCTTCCCCCTATTGTTTAATAGCTGTTGGTACAAGACTGTCCATCAGCCGGATCTCGATTATATTATTTAATAGCCGTCTATGACGGCCGGATTAGCCTTATAAACCCCTACATGCCAAATATGTATTCTAAAATAAACACAAGTTCACACACATAGCTTCTTGTCTTGTTATAGTTCTTGCTGACTGTTGTAGTTTCATTTCCTGTCTCATATTAGTCCTGCTTTCTCATATTCCTGTTTATAGCATTAACTCTTAGTATTGTTGTTTCTTGTATGCATATTCTCAACATGATGCTTAGTCAGTTCTTTTCTACTTGTCACAAATATTTAGTTTAAATCTTGTTGTGCATTGTGTACTTTGCTCCTTTCCTGACTGGATCCGTTGTTTTAGGCGATGATGAGAACTTTGCCCCCACCTATTATGGCCCCTATGAGGCAGCAGGTGATACAGTTGAGAAGCCGGTTCCCACTCAGGAGACTACCTTTGAGGAGTAGTCAACCAGTTAGCTAGTATTTCCTTTCAGCATAATACTCGGGTTTGTCCCCGATCTATCTTCTGGCTTTGTATTAACTGTGGATTTGGTTGTCACAGATTAAATATTATGAAATCCCAGCATTCTTATTCCTGTGATTATTCTTGCCTGTTTATTATTGTGGATGAGATAGATATTTAGTGATCCCAGAAAATGACCTAGACAGCGTACTACCGCCGACACTGCTGCGTAGGCTGGACGTGCCCACGCACTCATGCCCGAATATCTATATATATATATATATATATATATATATATATCAATTTTGATTTTATACCCAAGATATATTCATGTTTTGTTTTTTTTCATATATAGGGTTATATGGTGAACAATCACAATTATTGATACTTATATCACCCTAGGTTGGATTCTGTACTCATACCGGACTATGGAAATTAAACCAAGATCTATAATCCAAACACCATACCTAATAAAGATATGTTTACTTGGATATGATATGATGCAAACACGATAAGTTGGTATTGTAAATCAAAACTTGGATATATAGTACTCATATTTATATTAGTTAACATTATGAATATAACCTTGTATATAATTAGTCTACGTGAGGATACTCGAGTTTGTATGTATTTGTCTTTACAAAAATTAGTTAATAATTTACGCTTGATAAGTGAAAATGTTAAATTTGTGCAATACATGATGATGATTTCAAGTGTGTACCATGGAATGAAGATGTAAACGAAATTTGTCTAAATATTTGATCTATATGTCTATAGGTGACATAAATAAATGGATATAGTTACATACTTGACAGGAATAGTTGAATATTGTCCTTGAATTTATTATGACTATAAAATTGGTAAGTATAATTGCTTGTGTGGATATGTAGTTGTCATGACCCGCACCCGAAATAAGGGCACGAGTAGTGAACAACTGTCATGCCCAAGTCCCAAAATACGTAGGACTAGGAACACGTAAGCATGCCAGCCGTATATATATGGTAACTCCAATATATGGATACCATAATACACACGTACGCTGTAATATGGATATAAACTCACATGTGGTATAAATATAGTGTCACAAGTCATAGGTATACTAATCTCATCCACAAAGTAAGTCACAGAAAGTAAATAACTGAACTAGAATAATGAGTCTGAATAATCTAAAATAATAGTCGGGTGGAGACAAATCCACTACCAATGACTATATCAATACTAAAAATAAGAGAGAAGAGTAAATCTCCAATATAAATTAAGATGATGATAGAAGTGTATCAGCTAAGAAGATCCATCACTATAGATAATCAATGATGCTCGGAAGGTAAGACCTCCTCGGAAGAGATAAGTGGTAAGTCCTGATCCGTGTTCCTGCGAATAGTCATGAACATCTACACCTGGAAAGGGACCAGGTCCTCAGAGGGACGTAATCAGATACATAGAAGCATGCCAATTTGAATACAGTAAATATGCATAATAGGTAAAAAATATGTAAGTACGCTGTAAAAGATAATCTATATGAAATGCATAATGAGGACAACTTTTTGACATATGGGCACGGGTAGGCTACTCTATCTAATCTCATAACTCACACACACGTCAGGAACATCATCAGCCGACATACCGTGGGGGTAGCGACCCTCGTGACTCCATCAATCGACATACCATGGGGGTAGCAACCATCGGACACGACTACCATAGTGCGTGCTAGTTACTACGGTTCACCAGAGTGGTTAAAGCCCATACGCCTACTGATTGTCCTCTCATGATACTAAGTGCCATGTGTGTGTCAATATATCTAATATATAGTAATGACTAAAAGAAACTACACATGCAAGGAATATACAAAAATGCAATGAATATACAGAAATAAAATAAGCATACAAAATACTGTAAGCAATTTGATAAGGTATCTTGCCTGGTCTGAAAAAGAATGAAGTCCCAACTCAAGGCGTCGTCCGATCTATCCGTCACATAAATTAAACAAATTAGGTTACAAAAGTGGGTGAATAGGTTCCTCTATTTTAATCTATTTTAATTTTGAATAAAATAACCTAAAATAGTATTTTAATCATATTATAATCTGATTTTATTACTAAACCCTAATTTTGGTCCAAAGAAAATTAACTTTACGAATTTGTGATCCGTGACACACAAATCGAGGCAATCTGTTGACCAAAAAATCAATCGACTCAAATCCTGGATTTGTGTATAAAATCCTATATATTTTAGCGCTACATGAATGCCAAAATTGATGGTTTTATAAAATCACAAGTCGGTAAAGAGTTATGGCCACAAGGGCGAATAGATGATAGTTTTCGGTGGTTTCTTATTTACGTCTATGTTGCACAAATTTTACAGTAGAATAAACTTGCATGTTAAATTCTAAAAAATTAATTTTATGAAATTTTATCATGTCAGATTTTCGAAACTTCAAACGGCTCGTAATTCCGAGTTCGGGATCTCCCGAAATCTCAAAAATACGAAAACGCGTCTGATTTCGGACAACTAGCACTTTTAAAATTTTCTGGAAAAATAGGTTCATAAATTATTAAAATAATTTATATATTCAGAAAACTAACCTAAAATAGTTATAATAAAAAAAATTGGAGCACATTTGGAGTCCGGAGCTAGGAGATATAGTCTTTTTAAGTCGTCATAACATACTAGAAAATGAGGCTGAATTTATGACGAATTTTGACTCTTTTTGGACGAAAAAGAGGTGAATTTGGGAAAGAAAAATATGAAGGATGAGGTATTTATAATGACGGAGACTAGTTAATTGAATATGACTAGGATTATCTAATTTGGATATGAATATGATCAGTTTAAATAAGGATAGGATATGCATGAAGTTGCTTTCCTATTAGGCTCAAGAATTGAATTAATTTAAAATAGAGTTTGAGTTCATCTCAATAATTTATAATCTTAAATAGAATTAAAGATAACACAAATAATTTATATATAATCTTATTAATATCTATTAACACTAAATTAGCATATATCTAATATTAAGATTATATATAACCAAATAAATCCTAAATAATTTCAAAAAAATCTAAATAAATTTCTTAAAATTCTAAATAAATTACAAAAAAATATAATTAAATATTTTAACCTAAAATAAATATTTGGTAGGAATAATATGCAAGTATGGTCTCGTAGTAAATCATAGTAGTAAATCATAGAAGTCCTAGAAATTTACGTTCCATATGTTTTAATTACCTAAAAATTCTAGAAAAATCTCCAAAAATCTAAAATAGTCTAAAAATATATCTAAATAAATATTTACATAAGTAAATATACTAAAAAAATATTTTTCATAAAAGAATACTCTAAAGTAATTCAATATTTAAAATAATCTATAATAAATATAATAATATAAAATACACACAAAATACCTTTTTTGGGTAGGGGATTTACAACAACGCCCAGCCTACGCCACAACATCGGTGGTAGAACGTTGTCTGGTTAATATAACTATCTACACATCTCACACAATATATAAGAGGGTACTTGTCATGCTATCTCAACTCCAAAATGAGGAACAATATGGTATATGATAATGGTAAACAATACTCAATCACAATATAAAACTAAAGGAGGATGAAAGCACAATATGGAATAAAAAAGAGAAAAAGAGTCACAATACATCAACAAGTCTAAATCCATAAGTCTAGACATGACCAAATCCAAAATAATACATACATGTCATGAGTCTAGAAATAAGACTAATACAATATCCAAAAATATAAAACTAGGCCTCCTCGGTCACTGGTACTAGGTCCTCCTGCTCTTGGGGAGAATCCTCTAATGGCTCATCGTCATGCGGCCCGTAATAAGTGGAACACTGATCCACAAGCCAATCATCTGAAAAATATATCCAGTCAGGATTGGAGCAAAGTATAAAATTTGAAAAGCAGTTCCAAATATATGGTAGAGCATATATGACAAATAATAGAAAAGAATACAAGATAACTAGCAATAGAAAATAGAAATGAACTAGAGTAAACATGTGAAGTAATGGAATGAAGAACATGCAATATGAATAACTGCAAGTGATAAAAATAGATAAACTGGCTAATGCGCCATAGAGTACAAGTTCGTTATGTGATCGATTTGAGTTGAACACGAATACAATATGGTAGCTCGATTACACGTGTGATATGTAATCGACATGTACACGAATACACTGGGCTTGATCACATAACCAACTCCTACCCCCCCATCCCCAACCAATACTTATGGATCAAATCATGACACGTTACGAACACGAATATAGGCACACTGAATACGAAAAGTGTGTGAACACGAACAATGTATGAATATGAAGTACACGATAATCAATATCCGATACACACGATAAAATATATGTGAAGGAGTACCCGCTGAACATGGTAGGGGATAACATCCCATGGTAGGATCCATCTAGTATTAGTCTGTGTAGCCACTGTGTCAGAATCAAGTAAACAGTTCTAGCATAACTGATATATACACTATCATAAAATTAAAACTAATAGGGAGATCTACTCGCCTCTGGTCCAGAGCAATGAATGTCTCTCGATGCCCAAGCTGGTGTCACACACTCCTATTTAGAAAATATTATATTAATTGGTGTATTGAATGATAATTGAGTTAAACAATGTACTAATATGCTTTCTAGGTCAATTCTAGGTTTATTGGTCTATATGGTCACTAATTAGCCAATACTAGCTAAACTAGTTTATTTGGTTAATACTAACTAGTTCTAGTAAATACCCTAGTCATAGATACACACTTACCTTAACTAAAGTCTGATACATACTATTCCATCCATACTCTGCCACACTTGCAGACTTGATGTGCAAGTCAATACTGCCTAATGTGTTCACCTTCTCCAACCTACTGTTCTAAGCCACACTTGCTAACCCAAACCAAAACTCCTACATACCCCTACTCTACTGATGTTACCTACTGCTGCCTAACCTCTAGTTGCTACTGCAACTGCTACTACTTTAATATTCTCGAGTATCAGAGATACTCGAGCCCCCCTTTACTTCCATGTATACACACACACACACACACCCAATCTATTAACAACCGAACACCCACTATAATAGTGCATAAACTAGCACTCTCCGTTTAGTCACTGGTCCTCACATCCTAATTTCTAAACACACTCATGGATGCACACTAGTATCAATCACTGATACTTTAGTTATCAGTTCACCTCACTCCTCAAAACTGGAAGTACACAGTCAGTGATCAACCCGAGCTAACCCCCAAGGATACACTCACATTCCCCACAAGTATATACATACTCGATACTTACCTTCACATCACTTTTTACTGCTACTGCTATTAACCATTTCAGACCAAAACCCGACCCTATTGTCCATGTACATTGATACTCACATACATGCACTTTCTGTCCTCCCATGTTACTAAACACTCCTCATAGCACCCTTGAATGTAAATCATTCTCAGTCATAAATATACTGCCATCTAACACTCCTATTCAGTTCTAACTAGGAGGAATTTATACTCAAGTATTAGTGGCAATTTGCTACTTGAGTATCAGTGATCAGGGGGTCTCCTTGACCACTAATTCACACTTCACAAGTGTGGCCCACTCCACTCGCCTCATGTCACTCTATCAATTATCAACCTTACACCAACACACACCTCTCACTCACCAACACCTCCCATTAACATATGATACACCAACACAAACCCTGATGCTGCCTTAAACTCTATTTGCTGCTACTGCTCAGGCCCGAGCTCAACTTTCCTTTAATATCTGTCATGACCCACACCCGGATATTTGGACACGAGTACGTGGGTACGTCCAGCCTACACCGCAGCATCAGTGGTAGAACATTGTCTGGGTCAACTCTACAATCTAACATCTCAATAATATATATATATGGTACATGTCAATCATCTCAACTCCAAACGGAGGAACAATATGGTATCATATAAATGTAACTATACTCAATTACAATACAACTAAGGAAGATAGAGCACAAATGGAATAACGAAGAAAAAGAATTATAATACATCAACAAGACCAAAATAATATATACATGCCAAAGTATCAATAAAAGTCTAATACAAGTCCACAAAAAATAAACTAAACCTCCTCAGGCTCTGGTACTAAGTCCTCCTGGTCTACAGGAGTATCCTCTAATAGAACACCGTCCTGTGGTCCGTAGTATGTAGGACACTGATCTATGAGCCAATCATCTGGAAAAAATATATCCAGTCAGGATTGGAGCAAAGTACATACCTCTGAAAGCAGTTTCAAATACATAATCGAGCATATAAAATAGATAATAGAAACAAAATACAAGATAACTAAACAACAGAATAAAATGAAATAGAGTGAACAGGTAATGTACTGGAATAAATAACAAGCAATATGAATATCTATAATATAAAGGAATAACTAAAATATAACTAATGTGCCTTGGAATACAAGTTTATTATGTGATCGGTTTAGGTTGAACACGAATACAATAAGGTAACTCGATTACAAGTATGGTATATAATTGACATATACACGAATACACTGGAGCTTGATCACATAATCAACTTCTACTCCCCTATCCCCAACTAATACCAATGGATCCAATCACGATACGTTACGAACATAAATATGGGCACACTAAATACGAGCAGTATGTGTACACAAATATAAGCACAGTGAACACGAGCAGTATGTGAACACGAAATATAATAAATCAATACCCGATACACACGATAAATACATGTAAAGGAGTACCCGCTGAACACGGTAGGGGATAACATCTCCTGACAAGATCCATGTAGTACCAGTCCGTGAAACCACTGTATCAGAATCAAGTATACAGTTCTAGAACATGCGATATATACACTATTATAAAATAAAAACTAACAAAGAAATATACTCGTCTGAGGTCCTGAGCAAGGTGGGTCTCTCGATGCCCAAGCTGGTGTCACATAGACCTATTTATAGTATATTACATCAATATAAGGTTTTGGAATGAAAATAAGTTAAACTAGTTCAATTCTAGGTCATAAAGCCATTTTTAAGTCAACACAATTAAATTAGGTCAACTCTTGGTCAAACTAGTCAAACTTGGTCAAACTAGCTATTTCTAGGTTGTAAGAGCCCATCTCTAGGATATTAGGTCCATATACTATGTAACTAGGCCATACTAGCTATGCTAAGATACTAGGATACCAATAAAATACCGTATCCTAAGATACACAAATTATTAGATATGAAAATACTATAATATATATATACAAAAAAATATGTAATAATCTTAGCTAAACTAATGCTAAGTGGATACCTTGGCTTTGAACCAAATGTAGTATCACGCCACCTACATACCCATCTTGATATACAAACTCAATACCTTGAGTATAAACCAATATTTTTGTCATGCCCCGATCTCCCGCAGGCAATCGGCCGTTCCCGCTAGACGGGAATCACCCTCGCCAGCGCTCCCGTGGAACGATCGCTTAACCCATCCGGGCGTGATGCCGCACGAGCGTGATCCACGCCCGTGCAAGGCCATGGTTCATTGGCTGGCGGCAAGAGTTCTAAGCCACAGAGTCGCACAGATTGTCCGAGTACAGCAGAGTCATGAACGCATAGCGATCGGTAACAGGTTCACTGAGTCGACAAATATAGCGGAAGCATTGAAACACAAGTTGAGGTAAAGCAACTCTTTTATTGATATGAACAATTGTTACAGGTGGCGTATAGCCAAGATTACAAGTCGCTCAAGCCTCTCTCTCTGAAACAATAAAAGCGTGCCAAGCGGCTACAACTGTGGAATGAATGTACAGGCGATGGTCAGGCGACGCTCCAACATTATGTCTTGTATATGTGCTTCAGTCCCGGATGCACCGTTGCAAGGCTTCAGAGGAAACTCCTGGCCTTAGCACGCACGTTGGAGGCATCCGCACCGAACGAGGTTCTCCCGCACCCTGCATACAAACTGGTGGATTATCAGTACATTGAATACACTGGTGGGGAAGCTACTCGCCCGCTCGACAAATCCAAACACGTAATACAAGTTCCATGCACAACTATTAAGTTGTCTTTCTAGTTGTCTTAGGCTCAGTTTCATGCAAACATTGAATAGCCTAACGTGTCGGGCAGTGCGCCGTGTGATGTTTGAGGAAACACGGCGAGACTTACCAACTTACCATCTCCTTCCCTGTCCAAGGCAAACATTTAGGCAAACATCGTTAATTCAAGCATGGGCAAGTATAACATTCAGGAGGCATAGCATATGCAAACAAGAAGGTCATTTTTAACATGATCGTTCAGGTGTTCAGTTGTTTCTTGATGCGATGCAATGACTCGCACGCGGATAGCCGCTAAGCGAGGATGACTTATCTATATGAACGTTAGTCACTGACATAGCCATAAAGGACCATTTAGTCTTTGAACAAGGATGGTGTGCAACGAAGCACGTGAGGCGCTACACGCCATCCTGTCCGTACGTGAGACTATCGTGATGTTCCATCCGGATCGGAACGGTCCCAGTGCCCCGGTGACCGCCCGTGGAACCGTTAAACCTTGTTTCCAAGTTGTCCGCAACATGCAGGTCAGGGCCAGTTTCTAATCCATAACTTGATATGATAATCCATGATTCGTGATCTGAACGAGCGTTTGCTCTAAGAGCTGAAATACGTGGATTCGTTACATGACGTGATTCTCGTTCAGACATAAACTTGATGTGATTATTATTCAGTTGCACATGACGTAATTCTCGTTCAGTATTCATTTGCCCTGATGCATGCCCCTGGTTCGGAGATTGCATTGGCGACCTAATGGTCCCAGATACTTGCAGGTTCGTTCAGGCACGGAACGACTATGTAGTAGTCTCCCGGAGTTTGGATAAAAATATGGCAATATACAAGCAGACAAGCATGCGTTTCTAAGGAACATAAGTAAACACGTTTGCTCGGACCCGAAGGTAAGCCGAGAGTTAGATCGTTAGGGGACTTAGCATGCGAGGGTCTGAATACAAGCAGTATTTCAATTTTCATGTTCTAGCATAAGCAGTACAAGTTGGGATTATTCCCTTAGCTAGGTGCGTTGGATTTATTAGCATGCAGGGGGTGAATCACCTAGCGACTAGCATGAATATTCCAGATTTTATGTGTACTGGCTAAGCAAAGACAAGTTCACCGTAGCCATCCACCTTAGCGATGATTCGCCTCGGTAGAGCAATACGTCTGAGCGAGCCTCTGAAAGCCTAAGCCGGATTCCTATAGGGACAAGTCTGGATATCCTTGTTTCTCGTTCGAGGCAAAGTGGGTCAGGACAGCTGCACTTTTGCCGTTTGAAATGGCAGTCCGCTTGAGCGGAACGGGGTGTTACATCCTACCCAACTTAGAAAAAGTCTCGTCCTCGAGACTTACTAAGGACAAGCAGTGATCTAGGGTTGAGGCAATCCTAGACAAGTCATTGTATTTGTTCATTTGGGTCTTCACTTGCCCAAGCTTCAAAATCGGTATATCGCTTAGACTGGATCGTGCGCACTTCCGAAGGGCCCCTCTAGCGTGAACACGTCAACCAGCTTAGTGATAGCGAAGTCTTAGCACTCGAGTTTCACCTTTTCCTAAGTCTTGGATGGTGCACTAGTTCAAGGCATCCCTCGAATAGATGCATTCAACCAAACTTAGGGTTAGTGAAAATCGGACAAGCTACTAGCGATACTCTCAAGGGTTCGCACAGGTTGGCACAAAGGCCACTCGCAGCATACAACCAGACAAGCAAGCATATCATTCAAAACGTATTTTGAAAGTATTTAGACTTATTGTTGGAACATCCCATCGAGGCATTGAGAGAGAGCGTGCACACAACCCACGAACAAGCTTTCAAAACAGAGATATCGAATCAAAGTCCAAAGGCGTAGAAGCCAGGCTCTGATACCAACATGTCATGCCCCGATCTCCCGCAGGCAATCGGCCGTTCCCGCTAGGCGAGAATCACCCTTGCCAGCGCTCCCGCGGAACGATCGCTTAACCCATCCGGGCGTGATGCCGCACGAGCGTGATCCACGCCCGTGCAAGGCCGTGGTTCATTGGCTGGCGGCAAGAGTTCTAAGCCACAGAGTCGCACAGATTGTCCGAGTGCAGCGGAGTCATGAACGCATAGCGATCGGTAACAAGTTCACTGAGTCGACAAATATAGCGGAAGCATTGAAACACAAGTTGAGGTAAAGCAACTCTTTTATTGATATGAACAATTGTTACAGGCGGCGTATAGCCAAGATTACAAGTCGCTCAAGCCTCTCTCTCTGAAACAGTAAAAGCGTGCCAAGCGGCTATAACTGTGGAATGAATGCACAGGCGATGGTCAGGCGACGCTCCAACATTATGTCTTATATATGTGCTTCAGTCCCGGACGCACCATTGCAAGGCTTCAGAGGGAACTCCTGGCCTTAGCACGCACGTTGGAGGCATCCGCACCGAACGAGGTTCTCCCGCACCCTGCATACAAACTGGTGGATTATCAGTACATTGAATGCACTGGTGGGGAAGCTACTCGCCCGCTCGACAAATCCAAACACGTAATACAGGTTCCGTGCACAACTATTAAGTTGTCTTTCTAGTTGCCTTAGGCTCAGTTTCATGCAAACATTGAATAGCCTAACGTGTCGGGCAGTGCGTCGTGCAATGTTTGAGGAAACACGGCGAGACTTACCAACTTACCATCTCCTTCCCTGTCCAAGGCAAATATTTATGCAAACATCGTTAATTCAAGCACGGGCAAGTATAACATTCAGGAGGCATAGCATATGCAAATAGAAAGGTCGTTTTTAACATGATCATTCAGGTGTTCAGTTGTTTCTTGATGCGATGCAATGACTCACACGCGGATAGCTGCTAAGCGAGGATGACTTATCTATATGAACGTTAGTCGCTGGCATAGCCATAAAGGACCATTTAGTCTTTGAACAAGGATGGTGTGCAACGAAGCACGTGAGGTGCTATACGCCATCCTGTCCGCACGTGAGACTATCGTGATGTTCCATCCGGATCGGAACGGTCCTAGTGCCCCGGTGACCGCCCGTGGAACCGTTAAACCTTGTTTCTAAGTTGACCGCGACATGCAGGTCAGGGCCAGTTTTTAATCCATAACTTGATATGATAATCCATGATTCGTGATCTGAACGAGTGTTTGCTCCAAGAGCTGAAATACGTGGATTCGTTACATGACGTGATTCTCGTTCAGACATAAACTTGATGTGATTATCATTCAGTTGCACGTGACGTAATTCTCATTCAGTATTCATTTGCCCTGATGCGTGCCCCTGGTTCGGGGATTGCCTTGGCGACCTAATGGTCCCAGATACTTGCAGGTTCGTTCAGGCACGGAATGACTATGTAGTAGTCTTCCGGGGTTTGGATGAAAATATGGCAATATACAAGCAGACAAGCATGCGTTTCTAAGGAACATAAGTAAACACGTTTGTTCGGACCCGAAGGTAAGCCGAGAGTTAGATCGTTAGGGGACTTAGCATGCGAGGGTCTGAATACAAGCAGTATTTCAATTTCCATGTTCTAGCATAAGCAGTACAAGTTGGGATTATTCCCTTAGCTAGGTGCGTTGGATTTATTAGTATGCAGGGGGTGAATCACCTAGCGACTAGCATGAATATTCCATATTTTATGTGTACTGGCTAAGCAAAGACAAGTTTACCGTAGCCACCCACCTTAGCGATGATTCGCCTCGGTAGAGCAATACGTCTAAGCGAGCCTCTGAAAGCCTAAGCCGGATTCCTGTAGGGACAAGTCTGGATATCCTTGTTTCTCGTTCGAGGCAAAGCGGGTCAGGACAGCTGCACTTTTGCCGTTTGAAACGGCAGTCCGCTTGAGCGGAACGGGGTGTTACAATTTTGATATTACCTTGATATCACAAGGTAATCCAAATGCTAACATGTAACTAGCTACCTATACACCTAACTATATACTATCATACCTCGATATTTAATACCCGTATCGAAGATACCTCAACTCTCATTACCATGGTATCACACAAGGTAATCTAGAAATATACTAACCATGATATTGGTTGTTAGTAAGTTATATATATATATATATAAATATATATATTTATATATATATATATATATATATATATATATGAGAGATATATATGTAGTTACTAACAACCAATATATATATATATATATATATATATATATATATATATATATATATATATATAACTAGTTTATCAATATGTACATGTATATAACTAACTAGCTACCTATACCACTCCCTGACTTGAGCTATAAGTCAAGACTAACCTTCCCTTTAAGTGCACATCATGTCCTTGCTGCTCTAGCTGCTATAGCTAGTTGCTGCTACTGCTGCTCTTGTTGTTGCTGCTGCCCTTTCTACTGCAGTTGCTGCTGCAGCTAGTTGCTGCTGCTCTTGCTATTGCTGCTGCAGCTGCTGCCCTAGCTACTGCAATTGTTGCTGCTCTTGCTGCACAGTTGTAGATGCTGCCCTTGCTAGTTGCTGTTGTTGCTGCTGTAGTTGCTCCTCTTGTTGCTGCAATTTCTGATATCAGTAACCCGATCCTCTTCTCACTGATACACTGACACTCGACCCTCACACACTATACACACACACACGATACATATATATATATATATATAAACAAACATAAATCCCCCCCCCACACACATAAATATAACTATACTTGCATACATATATAAATAGATTACCAAACATACATATATATACACTCATCTACATACATACATATATATATATATATATATATACCTCCAAATATATATGTATACCACATTCATCTATATATATATATATATATAGTGATGCATATGAACCCCCTATCTCTCATGTCCATCCATACATCAAAATAAAATGTAGAACATATACATAATTACACATATACATATATATCATATAACAATATAATTATAACATTCTAATAGCTTTAACCAAAGTATATTGAATCTAAATGCAAGGAGCAAATATGTGGAGTGCACCACAACCGTATCACACTCATTCTATGATATGCTTGCGATACGGCTCCACCACACAACCAAACATATTTCGAAGGACACGAGCAAGTCTAAAATCATAATTATGAATAACACAAAGAGTTAACTACTCAACTACGTGTCTGTGTCAAAATGTGACATGCTCAAACCCCTGTATCGGAAGAAAACTACCAAATCAATCCGTGTCACCAAATTATCGAGATACGGCCTACACGTATCCAATTATGGACACGACACTAATCACACATAATCAAACACATGTCAATTTGGTCTAATTGACCTATTGACAAACACAAGTTGTGCCAATCTCGAAATTTCTCCAAAATTGACACAAAATATCACATAACTTTCTCCATAGGCCTCCTATGAACCTAATTTCAATTCCTATGGGTAGCCTTAGTACATAGGAGGGTTCCTAATGATTAAATTATATATTTAAAATCATATTAGGGAGGGACAACTGAATTGTACCTATTGAGAGATGGATTCCCAATAAAATTCCCAAATTGAGTGTCAAGAGCCTCCAACTTGTAGATCCTTGCTCCTCCTTGTAGATCCTTGCTTCCTCCTTATAGATCCTTGCTTCCTCCTTTTAGATTATTGTTCTAATAGCCTCTAATAAAGAATAGAAAATGAATTGGGAGAATATTTCAGTAGGAAATGGTGTGCGAATGAAGAAATTTGGAAGAGGAAAATTTCTAGATCTAGATTTGAAATGACAAATGAGGAGAGAGAGAGAGTCTCGCCCCACTCCAATAGGTGGTCGGCCATAACCCCTCCTCCAAGCTACTATGAAATATCTAAAATATCCCTTGGGGCTTGTCGTGAAGAAATAATTAAGGAGGAAAGGCTCTAGTCTAATTGGTTTTACTAATTAATTCACCCTCTTAATGAATGGGCTTACTATTGGGCTCAATTCTAACTAAAATTAAATATTGTTCTATGGATCTAAACTAAACTAGTTAGGTCCAATAATACAAGTCCAAAATAAAATATAATATCTAATAATATCTAATAATAAATAAATAATACAATAAATAATATTTACAATATGCACAATATTTAATATTATAATTCTAAAATAAAAATACCCATGCTAATTTCCAAACTACCCTTAGTTGAAAAAGTGAGGGTGACAATCCTACCCACCTTAGAAAAATTTTGTCCTCGAAATTAAGGAAGAAACTAACTTCCAAAAGCACTCAATACAAGCAAGAAAGAATTATTCCTCACGGCCCAAACGGATATAGATATCGCTCGCACATCTCGGCCTCTCGCTCCCAGGTACTCTCTCCTGGCGAGTGATGCCTCCATGCGATGCACACCAAAGGAATCATCTGGTTCTTCAACACATTATCTTTTTAATACAGATCTCCACTGGCTGCTCTGGATAGCTAAGTGTATGGCCCACTTCTATCTCCGAGTGATCCAACACATGACTAGGATCTACTACGTACCGTCTTAGCTACGACTTATGGAAAATATTGTGCACTCTCTCCAATGCAGGTGGCAAGTCTAGTCTGTGAACAACTGCACCGACCCTCTCAAGAATACTGAAAGGTCCGATGAATCACGGACTAAGCTTTTTGCCTCCACCAAAATGAATCGTGCCACGTGTCGGAGAAATCCTCAAGAAAATCAGACCACCAACCTAGCACGAAACACAGCCTTAACATTCTAACAAAAATAAATAATCACAAGAAATACGAACAAAATCTATACCTCAAACTTCAATGGTCTCCGGTGGCTATCGGCCCAATGCCATTGTCTGTCCTGCGCCACCCGCAGTCTATCCCTGATGAGCTTCACCTTCTCAGCTGCATCCACGACCATCTTTGGTCCCAATAAAGCTATCTCACCAAGATCTTCCTATGATAACGGAGTACGACATCTTCGTCCATACAACACCTCAAACTGTGACATCTCGATATTGACCTGGTAGCTGTTATTGTAAAAAAACTCTACTAAGTGAAGATGATCATCCCAAGAGCCTCCTAAATCCAAAATATAGGTGCATAGTATGTCCTTGAGAGTCTGAATAGTCCTCTCCGACTGTCCGTCTGTCTGAGGGTGATATGGGGTACTGAACTTGAGCTGAGTGCCCAAGCTAGCCTGCAAACTCCTCCAGAAGTGGGACATAAAATGACTATCCTGATCCTAGACTATCTGACGTACATACATCTCTGCCAGCTTCTCCATAGACGTACCCACTTTGAATGGTAGAAAGTAGGCTGATTTGGTCAACCTGTCAACAATGACCCAAATTGTATCTTTACCTCCTGGAGAACGCGGAAGCCCCAAAACAAAGTCCATCGTCACATGCTCCCATTTCTACTCTGAAATAGGTAAAGACTGAAGCAATCCTCCCGACCTTTGTCTCTCTGCCTTTACCTGTTGGTATACCAAAAATCTGGATACGAAGCTAGGTACCTCCCGCTTCATACCATACCACCAAACATGCTCTCTCATATCCCTATACATCTTGTTGGCACCTGGATGCATAGAGTACTAAGATCGATACGCCTCCTGAAGAATTTTCTCGCGCAACGCTCCACTCGGCACACATAATCTGGTACCGTGGCGCAATGATCCATTGTAGAAGCATAAAAAATACGCTGAGGAATTATACGCATAAAACCCTCAAACATGCAGGAAGCCACGTAAACAAAGCTCCAGCACTGGGTGGCGTAAGACATAACTTCAGGGCCATTGGCAAAACAACAGAGCGTCAACGCTATTTAGCGTAAAATATAGCTCCAGAACAACCCGCGTAATACAGTATTTCCAGACTGCTTCAGCGTAAAAATGTTGTTACATCGCCACTTTGGCGTAAAACCTATCTACTTTTAATGCAGCGGGAAGTTGTACGAGGAACTCTTCGTATTCCTCGAATGAACCTGTCAGATCATGCAGTGAACCTGACCCCTGACAGAAAGTACCGCACGACGATGAGAGGACGGCTGTAATAATGATTCTTCAGAGATCCAGACCGTCTTTTAGTGACATTTCTTTAATACAAATTACTTTTACGCATTCAAGGAAATACGCTGCCTAGTTTTAGACAGGTAGACATGATCTTTTACGCTCAGCAGGAGACGAAAAGAACCGCCACGTCAAAAGCTGCTGTCTGTACAGAACTCGAGGCATATCTCTGCAGTTAATGCGCGTGATAGGGGCAGATCTCTGCATTTAATGCATGAGATTTGGTTCTACTTTTAACGACTGGGTGAGCCATAATTATGGCTAATACGTCCATATCATCACCTCTATATATTACGCCATCAGGCTATTTTCAGTTATAGGAGTACGCTGTACGCTATCTCCTTGAAATACGTCGACCTGGCTATTTTCAACTATAGGAGCACGCCGTATGCTATCTCCTCGGAATATGCCAACTCAGGCTATATTTGCATTGGTGCATGATAAAGCTATTTGGTCCAGAATACGCTCAAAACCTCAGTCAAATAAGGATAATCGGCTATCTTTACGCTGGCTACCTATCCATGCAGCATTGGGCTTCTATGCCTATTGGGCTTCTATGCCTACTTGGCTTCTACGCCAACTTGACAACTATTCGGCTTCTACGCCTACTTGGCTTCTACGCCAACAAGATAACTATTTGTCTTCTATGCCATGGTGACAGTCATTGGCTTCTACGCCAATCTTTTCTACGCGAGGGGCAGTTACCTACGTGGCTTGCATGCCGTGATCTTCGCAGCAGTTATACGCATTACTTCATAATGGGACACGCGTCACACTCGGATTCAAAAGATCATTTATACGTGGGTGGCAGTTATCATAATCGTCGCATAAAAAGTGCCACACTCTCTACTGTTCAGCTTCTACGCCGACTGGACAATTATTGTCACTAAACCCTATAAATTGAGACCTCCGGCCACGGAGGTCAAAGGTCGAAAGGTCAAAGAGTGGAAGGATCGGATCAGAGAGCATCAGATCGGATTTTATGGTTGAGAGAGAAGATCCTAGAGCACAGACAAAGGGGAGTGATTGACGACTTTGGCATCGAGCATCCAATCTCTCTTACAATTTTTGAAGCTTTTCCTTCTTCTACAGCACTTCTTCGTCATCGTGTGGTCCAAGGGACAAAGTGATCGACCGCAGATCAGACTCCTATAGAAATATTTACCCAGATTAAATTTTTGTACTTAACATCCTCGTATAGGATTAATTGTACTTCTTGTTTGTAAACCAAAGAAAGGGTTTCGTACAAACCTAGTTTCATTTCTTTCATTTATTATCAAACACAAGATGGTGACTCTGCTGGGGATCACTTTCTCTTTCGATGAGAAAGCCATTGCTCAACACGATGCTGTATCCGTCGGATCAACAAAGAAGACTCTGGTCGTCCAATTCGACCAATCTACTTATGAAGACATGCTTCGCGCAGGGGGTAGCTCTCATTCCCCATCTGTTCAGGACAGCAGGAAGTTGCGTAAAGTATGGATGCCCCGGACATCCTCTACTCTTCCTGCCGGCTCTCTCTCTCCGATCAACAAGGTTGTGGCATCCTAATCTATACGCTCTGTGCGTAAAAACTTGTCTCCCGTCGCTGATGTGGCTGACGTAATTTCTGGCAAGGCCTCAGCGCCAAGTAAGAAATTTTAAACGTGCCCTGCGCGTAAAACTCTGTCTCCCGTCGCTGACGTGGCTGACGTAATTTCTGGCAAGGCGTCAGTGCCAAGTCAGAAATTTTAAACGCGCCCTGTGCGTAAAACTTCGTCTTCCATCGCTGACGTGGCTGACATAATTACTGGCAAGGCCTCAGCGCCGAGTCAGAAATTTCAAAAGTGCCCCGCGCATAAAAATACCTCTCCCACCTATAAGAGGGCAGAGGATCCCTGTAATCTCCGCAAGGGAAAACAAGTGGCTGATTTCCCGACCTCTCGACTTTTACGCCATCAAGAGAAGAATCTGCTCGCTCTTCAGATTATGCGGAACGCTGATGGCCGTTTGAGGACTTCTTCAGTTTTACGCCAACCTGAGCAGAGTTCCAGATTACGCCAGGACAAGCCTCTTGGCGTAAAGAAGACCCAGTTTGTGGATAGATACGCTCCTCATGGATCATGTGCTACTCACATGGCTGAACTGCTGTATTCCTATGGTAGAGAGAGGGTTGGGGTTCCCAATATCCGCGTTCCGACTAATGTAAAAAGGCAGAATAAGCCTTCTTCTTCTTTTTCTTCTGTTAATCCTCCTGATTTGCGTGATTTCTTGATCCAGAAACGCAAAGGGAAGGGATATTCTGATATGTCTATTACACCCCCTAGGGAGCACTATTGTAATAGTCACAAAGTTGTAGTTAATTATTGCTGTTCCAAGGCAAAACGGTCAGTTTTCGACCGGTTGAAATACTCTTTGTCTTTACAGGAAGAAGAGCCTACATTTGCATCAGTGAATATGACTTCACACGTTCCTAGAAGAAGGTCAAATTCAAGACGTCATCCCTCTAGAACTCCAAGCCAAAGAAGATTCAAGAGACTCCTTGAGAACATTGAAGCTGGGGTGTTTCAAAACACCCGTCGAGGTTACGACAACCGGCTTCGTATTCTTCTGATTCCGACACTGGGGGTCGCCAGTTTCCCGAATCGGATGCTAGAGTATAGACTCAATCTCTACGGAGATCTATACTAATCCTTCAATGGCATCCAGAGAAATGGGAGTCTATGCCATTGGAGAAGAACATGAAGAGGCTTCCCCATCAGGAAGTACGGAACAACGCGTTGCTGTTTTGGAGGCATCACTCAAAGAGATGCATACCATGATGCAGAGTATGCACCAAATATTGGTGACTCAACATACAGCTGCTATAGCTCCAGCATCGGTTCCTCCGACTTAAATACGTGTGGGGGCTGACCTACCACCATCCAACACAAACCAGGAGCCTGTTCTAAATCAAGAGTCAGCAGCTCCTCCACTTCCTAACTCAGAGAATGTATTGCCCCCTGTCGGAATTATGATACAATCGATCTCTCACTACTCTGTAGTCCCATTACCAGCGGAAGATCCGATGCAGGCAGTGCAGGAATTGAAAGCCCAATTTGATGCCTTAAAGCATAAAGATCAGCTCAAGAAATTGGGAATCAACCAGCCGTACCCAGCTATCTGGGATGAGATCTCTTTCCCTCCTAAATACAAACCATAGGCTATGGCTTTGTTTGAGGGAAAGACATCACCGAGACAGTACATGAACTACTTCAGCATGATGACGGTGTTATTGTAAGGGAATGACGCCCTTCTCACTCGAGTGTTCAAAGGCTATCTCTCGGGAGTGGCTTATCAGTGGTACCGTAGTCTTGCGGACAACTGCATTACTTCCTTTGAAGATTTCAAGACTTGGTTCTTCGCACGATTCTACGAAGGAGGGATGGACATGTCTATGTCCTCTCTCATCAAAGTAAAGCAGAAGGAGAAAGAGAACGTTCGTACTTTCATCGAACGTTTTCATCAAGCCACTTTGCAAATGCCTCCCGGAGTTCCAAACTCGGCATTGGTGGACATTTCAAGGAAGAATCTTCTTCCAGTGATCTCGGTGTTCACAGGACCATATCAGTTCCATGATTGGCCCTCGTTTATCATCTCAGCGGTAGCCGCTGAAGACAACAGTCGGAAGGTGCGTGATAATGGAATTATGATCTCTACCTCTGATAGAGGAAAAAAGGTCATCCTCCAACAGCGACCATCCCCATGGTTCCAAAGGAAAAGAAGCTTTGACGATCAATACGTCCAGTCAAAATACTTCGGCAACCACATAGACGAAACCTTGGACTTCCAGGCCTATTGAAACATACTCTTTTGACGACGACGATATTCCGAGCATATTCGAGTGTCTAGTCAAAAGCGACAAGCTTACCCTCCCCGAGGTAAAGCGGCCTAATAAAGTCGGCAGTACCAATAACCCTAAGTACCGCATTTTCCATAGGTACATACATCACCCCACAAAGGCGTGTTATATATTAAAGAGGAAAATCCAGGAGTTGATCGACGCTAAGGCTATTACTCTGCGCAATAGCGAGAAGACGGTCACCGGCAACATGATCTCTCTCCAATTCGGCAATCTGCCTCCTCAAGAAGTTCCGGAAGGGGTTGTACCTATTTCCCGGACTATGATGAACATTGTTAATTTCCCTCCGGCCAGGGGTCAAAACCATGACCTGGTACCCCTAACTACCCAGCGTGGAGAGATTATGTGGGTTCATCCAGATCTGGTATCAGAGATCGAGGAAGAGACTCAAGCTGCTAAGGCGAAGTCTAAAAAGAACTCGAAGCATAGACCATATCATATGGTTGCGATATCCTCGACATCAGAAGAAGAGGTTTTAGATATCGGAACCCGTTCAGGGAAAGCCTACCTCAAGGACTATGGAGGAAATCAGGAAGAAGCAACGGCAGACACTTCAGCTGCCAAGTCTTCAGAACCGGAACCTGTCATACCAGAGGCCAGTCCTTCTAGAACAACTTCGGCGGACAAGGGCAAGCAAAAAGAAGTGTGCTTTGATAAACCTTTGGAGAATATTCAAAACAAAGGTTTGGAGAAGCCATATAACTTCGACATCCTGGCCCAGTTGGCTAATACACCAGCCAGATTGTCCATATTTGAGCTCCTAAGGCTATCTAAAGACACTCGTCAAGCCTTGAGTGAAGCGTTAATGCAGGTGGATGCATGCTTGACTCAGCTCAAGTCCCCCGATAAAGAACCTGTGGCATGTACTCAATGCCATAGTGTGATGGAAGTGGTCCCCAACATCACTTTCACTCAAGATGATATGCTATTGAAACATAACAAGCATGACAGACCCCTCTATTACACCGGATACGTCGGTTCCATGGAAGTCGACCGGATTTACATAGATCCGGGATCATCGATCAGTATCATTTCTCATAGTCTGCTCAGACCACTGAGGATTCCTACCAGCGAACTGGCTTACACCACCACTACAATCGTGGGCTTCAACGCCAGAAAAAGTAAGCCGTTGGGGAAGATTCGTCTGAGGATCCAGATCGGGGACCTTAGATCAGTGGCTACATGCTATGTCATTGATTCAGAGATGTCCTACGATATTCTGCTGGGCAGACCATGGATCCACGATCACAACATCGTTCCTTCGACTCTACATCAATGCTTCAAATATGTAGATGCCCAAGAAACAGTGCAAACGGAGTTTGCTGACCTTAACTCGTTCAAAGGAGTAGAATCCTACTACTCCGATGCCATGTTGTACACCCAAGACTACATGAAGGAGGTGTCAGGCAAGACAGAAGGGGAATCCCACCGGGAGCCAGAAGAACCCTCTGCCGAGCAACCTCTGTCAATCAAGGTGAAAGGGCGGACCACTCGTCCGAAAGTCATGGAACCCATGGCTATCCACTTGAACAAAACCAAGTCAGGAAAAGAAGGTGATCCTTTAGTGATCACTTTGAACCAGAAACCTCCACCTTTGGTCATCAACCTCCGGCGTAACAAGCAGCCGACCGATGTAAATACAACAGGAAATGTGGTTTCTGACGATAATAAAGATTCTCCTTTCCAGTATATTGATGCTCAAATTCCAAATCAGGAATCCTCTCCCCATAAAGATATAGAACCTATAGCACAAAAATTCTTCGAAGCTATAGACTTCTATCATCCGTATGTGTGGGAAGCAGCATCACCATCTAATATCATCATGACATATGGGCCACATGAGGATTCTATCTTTATTGTCTCGCCTACTCGCAGCAGTCAGCATCCAATAGTCTACGGTAGCATGCGCAATGAACCGACTGTACAAAAAGATTCTCACGAATCCGATACTAGAAAAATGCAGGTTCACAGATATAGCCGACAAGCTTTGAAGATTATACAAAGTATGGGATATAACTTGAAGCTAGAACCAGGTTTTAACTATAGGAAAGGCAGGCGAATACCGTTGCACGGTGATCCCTACTGTCAATGAACTCATTTTGGGTTAGGGTATACCACTTCTTTTGCAACTTCTGAGTTTAGTGAGGATAATTTTTCCCTTCTCAAAATGGCTCGTCGTCCTCCGGCTCATATGATGATCTCAAACGAGCATTATCAGTAAATATGGTATTGACAGATTCCTTCGAAGTCGATGAACAAGAATCTGAATCATTTGAGAATGACTCTTGGGCTCAGCAAATGGATATACAGTGGGAACTCAGGTTCGAGCAAAGAGAACCTCCCACTGAAGATAAAGTTATCCAGATTAACGTTGGGGATGAACTTTCACCAAAGCCGATATTTATCAGTAACAATCTTTCCGAAGAAAAAAGGAAGAAATAATCCAGCTGATAAAAGAATATATCGACGTCTTTACGTGGAATTATGAGGATATGCCAGGACTCGATCCTAAAGTGGCTACTCATAAGCTCAATATATTGCCCAATTTGAAGCCTGTGAAGCAACACCAACGCCGGTTTTGTCCGGATATGATGGACGCCATCGAAGCTGAAATCAGGAAGCTGATAGCCTATGGCTTCATCCGGGAAGAACAACATACTGACTAGGTCGCCAATGTTGTCCCAGTCATGAAGAAAAGTAGGAAAGTGCGTGTTTGCATCAATTACCGAGATCTGAATGCAGCCTGCCCCAAGGATGAGTTCTCCCTTCCCATCACAGACGTCTATAGAAGCATGAAAAATATGCTGGGAAGCTCTACGCAGCATATTGATGCAGAGCAGCGTAAACAGAGGCCTTCAGAGCCATCAAACGTGCAACAGAGCTTTTTTTGCTAAACACAGCGTGAAATATTAAAAGATCAAAGGACCATTCGCGTAAGTGCAGTATGTCCAGGATGCTTCAGCGTAAAACAGGGTTCTTCGTCGCCTCCTGGGCGTAAAACCCATCCGCTTTCAATATAGCATTAAAGTATACAAGGGAAGCTTCGTGTTCTCCGAAGTGAACCTGTCAGATCCTACAATAAACCTGACGTCTGGACTTCTGACAAAGGGATACTGCACGGCTACCCAGACGACGGCTATAATGATGGCACAATACTGCAACCCAGGCTGTCATTTACCGCCATCTCCTTTGCGTAAACTGCTTTTACGTGCACAAAGGGATACGCTGCCTAGTTTTACACAGGCAGACATGAGCTGTTTACGCTCCGTAGTAGACAAACCGCCTGCCATATCAAAAGCTGTACTTCGTACGAGGCTCAAGGCACGTCTCTACGTCTAAAGCACAGAGCGGTGACAGTTTCTTGAGGCACGTCTCTGCGACTGATGCACAGAAGGGCTGCAGACCTTCAAAATATACCTCCGCATTTAATGCATAGGATGGTGGCAAATCTCGATATTTAATGCAAGAGATTTGATTATATCTTCAAAAGCCATAATTTCGGCTAAGACGTCCACATCAGCACTCTGACACGGTACGCAGCGGCTTCTACGCCCATTCAGCTCCTGTGCTCACTCGGCTTCTACGCCCATTTGGCTTCTACGCCCACTCGGCCTCTACGACCACTCGGCTTCTACGCCCACTCGGCCTCTATGACCACTCGGCTTCTACGCCCACTCGGCCTCTATGACCACTCGACTTCTACGCCCACTCGGCCTCTATGACCACTCGGCTTCTACGCCTACTCGGCTTCTATGCCTACTCGGCTTCTACGCCTATTCGACTTCTATGCCGGTTTGATAACTATTTGGCTTCTACGCCATGGTGACAGTTATTGGCTCCTACGCCAACCTCTTCTACACAAGGGATAACTACCTACGTGGCTTCTACGCCGTGATCTTTGCAGCAGATATACGCGTTTTGTCCCCTTAGTTGGACACACATCACATGCTCACTCAAAAGGTCATCTATACGCAGGCATTGGTTATTTTAAACCGTCGTATAAAAGGGTGCTGTACTTTCCACTCCTCGGTTTCTACACCGACGGAGTGGTCACTGTCACCAAAACTCTATAAATAGAGACCTCTATCAACAGAAGAAAAAGGTCAAAGAGATTAGAGGTCAAAAATTGGTCAAGAAAACCAATATCAGATCCAAGGTCGAACTTCTAAGAAAGATCGAACCAGAGGTCAAGAGAGAGAGAGAGAGAGAGAGAATCCGGAGCTCAAGCAAAGAGTAGGGATCGACGACTTTGGCATCGTGCATCCACCCTCTTTTGCAACCTACGAAGCTGCTTCCTGTCTTCTACGGCACTTCTTCATCATCGTGTGGTCCAAGGGCTAAAGTGATCGACTGCAGATCAGACACCTATAGCAATATTTATCTAGATTAAATAAATTGTACTTCCATATCCTCGTATAGGATCAAATTGTACAAGTTTGTTTGTAAACCAAAGAAGGCTTTCTTGTTTGTGGCATTAAACGAAAGAACGAAGTGTATATAATACGAGGTTTTACACGAAACCCGCCTTCTCAGCTACATCAGCTATAACGTTGGCCCACCCCCTTCTCCAGGTATGACAGTTCGCATTGCATCATTAAGGCATGATTTAGCTACATCGGCTGTAGATGCGACATATATACCGTTGGCTACGGGTAAATATCATCTTTATGTCTCCTCTTAGAAAGATTACCATCATATTCATATCAACTTTCTTGTCCTCTTCTCAGGGGATGACGTCCACGGAGAGTATAGCGTTGAAGCGCCTTCTGGCTCTGCTCGGGCTCCTTGCGATGATACGGAGGCGCCCGACTTCGAGGAGGAAATATCTTCGGGGGCCAGCTCGCCCGGAGTGGTTTTGTCATCTCAAGAGGAGGACGAACCCGTTATCGTGACCTCACCTCTCGCGAGTATGCCGATGACTTCGACCGTCGTTGTCGCACCTCCTTCGGTCGCACCACCCGTTGAGGCGGCCGTAGCCACATCGTCTGCAACCACTCCTGGAGGGGGACTTGCCAATATTGGGGCCACTCCTGGCGTCCAATCAGATATGGCTGCGCTGACCGAGCAGTATACCAGCCTCTTTTATACCAGTTTGAAAATGCTGATATCAATGGTGTTGGCGAAGAATCTAGACTTCGTGCGTCTGAAGAAGGCCTTTTAGTTTTCGATTGGGGCGGTCAGGGAGTTCGTCGATTCTGGGGTAGCTGACGCCCTGGAGGCGATGGTTAATGGTTTGGAGCAACCTATTAACGAATACTTGCAGCTGACTCGGGACAGCCTTGAAGCTGAGGTCCAGGCCAGATACGACCTCATGACTGCGCGGCTTACTAAACAGCTGGAAAGCCTAGATAACTCCATCAAAGCACATAAGCTGGAGATGGATGAAAGAAAAGCTGTCGTGGAGGAGGCTCTTGCTCTTCAGACGAAGTGTCAATCCGAGCATGAAGGGAACGTAGCGAGGGCCCTCAAGTTGAAGAAAAAATTCGCTCTGGCAGAGGAGTGGGCTTCTCAGTCGTTGGCAGGTCTAGATGTAGCGACTGGTCGACTGAGCACAGCGCGACGGGATTTGGAGCGTGCAGAAGCCGCCCGTGTCGATGCCTTGGTTTCCAGGGATGAGAGGATAGCTGCACTGGTGCAGCTGATTCGCGATCTGACCGCTCCCCCACAATGATGTACCCTTTCTTCTTTTTGCTTTCCAACTGTAATTCTGCTTTTTTTTGGGAATAAATAAAGCGAATCTTTTCTGACTTTGTGGACCCATCATTTCGGAATGTAAATGATAGGTTTGGGCGAGAGTGATATCAGAGGTAGTATGGACGTGGTAGACTCTCGATAAACCTTTAGCAGGATATATCTATTCATAGGTCATACGGACATGATAGAATATGCTTTGGTAGGATATATCTATTCATAGGTCATACGAACATGATAGAATATGACCCAACTAGTTTCATTTTGGAAGTAGTTTTGTCAGAATTGAGATTCTTGCTATATTCCACTTGAGCATAGGAGATTAAGCATAGTACCTTTTCAGAAATTTACCGTTGATAGGAGCCATTAACAAGTCTCCATTAGGCTAGGCTAACCTGTAAGCGCCGTTTGAGAACGTTGTCTCGATCACATAAGGGCCTTCCCACTTGGGCTGGAATTTGCCTTTACTCCTGTGAGTAAGAATCATCGGCCTTCTTACGGCTAAAACTAGCTCGCCGACTTTGAACACTCTTTTCTTTACTTTATGATTGAAAGCTCTGGAAATGCGTGCTTGGTAGAGCGCGATGCACTGTTGAGCTTGGAGGCATTTCTCATCTAATCCTTCTAGCTCTTGAAGCCTTAAGATGTCATTCTTTTCTTGAGTCAGCTCATTAGTCACGGCTATCCTGAGTGACGAGATCTGGATTTCGATGGGAAGAACTGCTTCGCTCCCGTAGACCAGTGAAAATGGGGTACAATCTGTCAGTGTTCGTACCGTTGTGCGGTATGCCCAGAGACATTCACCCAGCTTCTCATTCCAATCTCTCTTGTTTGAAGAGACGAACTTCTTCAAGAGTTTGATAATGGTTTTGTTGAAAGCTTCCGCCAAACCATTAGCAGCTGGATAATATGCCGTAGAGGCAATATTGTGTATCCGATTTTTATCGCAAAATCGATAAAACGCTTGGCTGATGAACTGAGGTCCATTGTCATGGATTATCCTTCGGGGAATCCCAAAGCGATAAATGACGTGATGCTTGATGAAGCTGATCACATTAGACGCCTTTACCTCAGCAAGAGGGATCGCCTCTGCCCATTTGGAGAAGTAATCCGTGATGGCCAGTATGAACCGGTGACCTCTAGAAGAAGACAGGTGAATAGGACCAATGATATCCATACCCCATGCTTCGAAAGGCCATGATGCAACCGTAGGATGTAGGTATTCAGACGGTTGATGTATGAAGTCTGCATGAACCTGACAGGCTCAGCATTGTCTAACATAGTTGATCGCGTCTGCGATCATAATGGGCCAGTAATAGCCCATTCTCCTGATACGATCCTGTAGCTTAGGACCGGGCTGATGTGCTCCGCATACGCCGTCGTGAGCTTCCCGGATAATCTGCTGTGCTTCGTCGTCAGAGAGACATCTCAATAGCAGTCTGTCATAGGTCCGGCGATATAGGCATTATGAAGATGCATCGAAGTAGAAGCGTAATGATCGTCTTTTGATGGATACTGCTTCTTTGGGGTCCTCCGGCAAGATTTCGTATGCGACGAAATCTATGAAGGGAGTTCTCCAGTCTCTTTTAGGGGGATCTGTGTTCACAGCGTAGCTGCGTTCTATGTAAAAGTTGTTCTTCACACAGAATAAATCTCTGTTGAGAAGGATTACCGAATTCTTCCTTCTTATAGGAGTGGCTAAATTCGCAGCTAGACTGGCTAGGGCATCAGCTTCCAGATTCTGAGATTGAGGTACATGCTATAGGAAGAACCTTTTGAATGTCATAGCTATCTCGACCGTTGCTTGGTGATAGGGGATGAGGTCTGGATTCCGGACTTCATATATTCTCCTGGCTTAATTGACGATGAGCAGAGAATCACCGAAAGCTTCCAGGGACTTGACCCCCAGCTCTTTAGTAACTTGGAGCCCGATTAGCAAGCGTTGTACTCTGCCACATTATTGGAGCATGGCTTGCTAAGAGAATATGCTCGGTAGATGACGAGTTTATCAGGAGTGACCAGGACGATTCCTACCCCAGAAACCACGTTTCCCTTGGGACCAGTCCTGGAGGCGCCGTCGAAGAACAGTTGCCATGCGTCACTTTCCATTACGGAATTATATTCTGCAACTTCGTCGGAAATTTCCTCGTATAATTTGGAGGCCTCCGGGATCGGATGAGCAGCTAGGAAGTCGGCCAGCCCTTGGCCTTTGATAGACTTCTGCGAGACGTATACCATGTCATATAGGGTTAACAGCATCGCCCAAGTCGCCAGTCGAGAATTAAGAGCACTTGGCTTGCTCATCAGTACTCGAAGAGGGTTGATCCTGGAGATGATATGAATAGTCTGGCCGGTGACATAGTGCCGCATCTTCTGGATAGCGAACATCAGAGCCAAGCATTCTTTCTCCACTGGGTTGTACCGGTGTTCGGCTCCGACCATCATCCTGCTGAGGTAGTAGATGGCCTATTCATGACCCATATCGTTCTTCTGTGCGAGAAGAGCTCCTAGCGAATGATCCATCACTCGAACGTACAACAAGAATGGTTTTCCCATGACGGGAGGCACCAGAACTGGCGGACTGGGGAGGTAGCGCTTGATATCTCCGAACGCTTGCTGACAGGTTTCGTCCTATATGAAGGATACACCTTTCTTCATGAGATGAGAAAAGGGATGACATCTTCCCGAGAGGTTGGATATGAATCTCCGGATATAAGCCAGGCGGCCTTGAAATCCCCGGAGTTCCCTCAGATTACGGGGCGATCGTATTTCTACAATGGCCTGGACTTTGTCAGGGTCTACTTGGATGCCTTTGGCGGTAATGACAAATCCCAGGAATTTGCCACTAGATACACCCAGAAAGGACTTCGTAGGATTCATCTTGAGTCGATGTTGGCGCATTAACTCGAATACCGTCCTCAAGTCTTGAATGTGATCATCTTTGAGGCGGCTCTTGATGGCTATGTCGTCCACGTAACATTCTACTATTTTGCGTAAATGCTCATGAAATATATTACTCATAGCCCGTTGGTATGTAGTCCCGGCGTTCTTCAATCCAAAGGGCATAACCGTATAGCAATATACCCCCAACGGGGTCCGGAAGGCAGTGTGCTTCTCGTCTTCAGGATGCATCTTGATTTGATTGTATCTTGAGAATCCGTCCATGAAAGACATGCGTTCAAAACTGTAGGTGTTGTCGATCATGATGTCCGTGATGGGAAGAGGGAACTCATCCTTGGGGCAGGCCGCATTCAGATCTTGGTAATCGATGTAGATACGTATTTTCTCATTTTTCTTTATGACTGGGACAACGTTGGCGACCCAGTAGGGATATTGTTCTTCCCGGATGAAACCGCAGGCTATCAACTTTTTGACTTCAGCTTCGATGGCGTCCATCATATCCGGGCGGAACCGGCGTTGGTGCTGCTTTACAGGCTTTGAATTGGTCAATATATTGAGTTTGTGAGTAGCCACCTTTGGGTCAAGGCCCGGCATGTCCTCATAATCCCATGCAAAGACGTCGATATATTCTTTTATCAGCTGGATAACTTCTTTCCTTTCAGCTGGGGAAAGATTGTTACTGATAAATATCGGCTTTGGCGAAAGTTCACCCCCAACATCAACCTGGATAACTTCGTCTTTGGTGGAAGGTTCTCTTTGCTTGAAGCGAAATTCCCACTGCGTATCCATTTGTTGGGCCCAAGAGTCATTCTCAAACGGCTCAGAATCCCGTTCATCTACTTCAAAGGGATCTGTCACTACCATATTCACTGATAATGTTTGCTCGAGAGCATCAGGTGGGTCAGAGGGCGACGAGCCGTTCTGAGGAAAGGAAAATATATCCTCGTCCGACTTAGAGGAGGTGGCATACCCCAATCCGAAATGAGTTCATTGATAGTAGGGGTCGCCGCGCAGCGGCGTTCGTCTACCTCTTCCGTAGTTGAGGCCTGGCTTCCACTTCAAGTCATAGCCCATGTTTTGCATGATCCTCAACGCTTGTGGGCTGTATCGGTGAACTTGCATTTTTCCAGCATCCTCATTGAAAGAATCTTCCTGGATAGCCGGTTGATTGCATATGCGGCCGAAGACTATTGAACGCTGACTGCTGCAGGTAGGCGGGACAATGAAGATAAAATCCTCTTGTGGCCCATACGTCGTGACGACGTTGGATGATGACTCTACTTCCCAAACATACGGTCGGTAGGAGTCCATAACTTCCAAGAATTTTTGTGCTATGGGTTCTACCTCGTCACGGGGAGTGGATTCCTGACTTAGAATTTGAGCGTCAATATACTGGAAAAGAGGATGTTTATTATCATCTGGAACTCCATTCCTGGTTGTATTTACATCGGTCGGCTGCCTGTTGCGCTGAAGGTTGATGACCAAGGGTGGAGGCTTATGTCTGCTCAGAGGTGATATGGATATGGCAGTTTTTTTTGTGGACTTAACACTAATGGCGTACTTATGACTAAGTACGGGTGTTAAGTGTAGATGGCAACCTATATCAGAAGATAGTCGATAGCCGAAAGTTTATTCAGAGGTAATATGAACATGACAAACTTTGATCGTGACCCCTTTGGAGATGGAGGTACACGTCTGCTCAGAGGTAATATGGACATGGCAGTTTTTTGTGGACTTAACACTACTAGCGTACTTATGACTAAGTACGGGTGTTAAGTGTAGATGGCAACCTATATCAGAAGATAGTCGATAGCCGAAAGTTTATTCAGAGGTAATATGAACATGACAAACTTTGATCGTGACCCCTTTGGAGATGGAGGTACACGTCTGCTCAGAGGTAATATGGACATGGCAGTTTTTTGTGGATTTAACACTACTGGCGTACTTATGAGTAAGTACGGGTGTTAAGTGTAGATGGCAACCTATATCAGAAGATAGTCGATAGCCGAAAGTTTATTCAGAGGTAATATGAACATGACAAACTTTGATCGTGACCCCTTTGGAGATGGAGGTACACGTCTGCTCAGAGGTAATATAGACATGGCAGTTTTTTATGGACTTAACACTACTAGCATACTTATGACTAAGTACGGGTGTTAAGTGTAGATGGCAACCTATATCAGAAGATAGTCGATAGCCGAAAGTTTATTCAGAGGTAATATGAACATGACAAACTTTGATCGTGAAAATTTACTATAGAGTGATTTCTTCTGAAGGATCTACTGGGAAAATCTTTTAGGGACTCATCATCTGGTATTTTTCTGTAGTGATCGTTCCCTTGTTTACAAATGCAAAGTGATGACCTTGGCATCGATCAACTCCTGAATTCTCTTTTTTAGTACATAGCAGGCCTTTGTAGGGTGATGAGTGTACCGATGGAAGAGACAATAATCTGGGTCATCGACTTTGCCGGCCCTCTCAGGGTATCTGATGTTGGGTAGCTGAAGCTTGCATTCCTCCCTTAACATATTGAAGATTTTAATGACGTCATCTTCTTGGAAGGAGAAAATCCCTTTTGGTCGTAAGGCTCATGATGCCTGAGTTTTACGGTCTTCCGGGAAGATTGTCGTCGTTGCATCATCTTCGGATCTTGAGGATATTCTGCCCCTGGCCTTGGATGCCGCCTTGTTTTGCCAAGGTAAGTTACCCCCAGACATGCCGTGGCCTCTGGCCACAGGAACTGATTCAGTAGGAGCTGCCTCTGGTTGTACCGGATTAGATTTTAAAGATTTGGGTTTCGTAAGAGATGCAGTATATCCCAACCCGAAACGAGCTTGTTGATGGTGAGAATTACCACGCAACGGTGTTCGTCTACCTTTTCCATAGTTGAGGCCTTGTTTCAGCTTCAAATCATAACCCATGCTTTGCATAATATTCAATGCTTGCGGGCTATATCTGTGGGTTTGTATCCTGCCAGTTTTAGACTCGCGAAATTCTTTCTGTATGATCGGGGTGTCCCGTCTGCGACCGAAGATTATTGGATGCTGATCGTCGTAATTAGTGGAATAATAAAGATGGAATCTTCGTGTGGTCCGTCTGTCATGACGACATTGGACGTTGACGTATCTTCCCATAAGATCTCCCCGCGTTTGACCGTCAGGGGAACTGAAGCCTGTTTACGACTCTTGTCTTTGAGTTTCTGGATCAGATAATCCCGGAGGTTAGGAGAAGTTGCAGAAGAAGAAGATGATGGCTTGTTCCTTCTGTTCCCATCAGTGGGCATGCGGAGATTGGGCACCATGGTTTTCCCTGTGCCACCTGTGTTCAACAGGTTGGCTATCTGGGTGGCAGATAATCCCCGGGGAGGGTATCTTTCCGCAACCTGAGCTTGCTTTACGCCGTGGGACTTCGCCTGGCATAATTTAGAGATTTGCTCAGACTGGCGTAAAGCTGAAGAGGTCCTCAGTCGGCCATCGGCTTCTCGCATAATCCGGAGGGTTGGCAGATTGCTTCCTCGCTGGCATAAAGGCCGAGAAGTTGAGTACTCTGCCGCTTGCTTTCCCTTGCGAAGATCACAGCACTCATCTGGTTCCCCGTAGAGGTCAGATATTGTCTTGCGCACGGAGCGTGATTTGTAATTCCGATTTGGCGCTAAGGCATCATTAAAAGTTTTGTCTGTACCGCGAGTAGCGGGAGACTGGTTCCTACGCGTGGAACACAGTAGATACTTCTGGGTTAGCGTTGAGGCTTTGTTCGAAGTTTTGTCTGTACCGTGCGTAGCGGGAGACTGGTTTCTACGCGTAGAGCACAGTAGATACTTCTGGGTTAGCGCTGAGGCTTTGCCCGAAGTTTTGTCTGTACCGCGCGTAGCGGGAGACTGAATTTTACGTGTAGGGCACGGAGGGAGCAACGCTACAACCTCATTGGTCAGAGAGATCGGAGAGTCCACAGGAATGGTAGAGGAGGTCTTGGGCATCCAGACCTTGCACAGCTTCCTGTTGTCTTGGATGGAGAGAGGGTGAGAGCTACCCCCGGTTCGAAGCATGTCTTCGTAGCAGACTGGTCAAATTGGACGACCAGTGTCTTCTTCACGGTTCCTACAGATACCGCATCGTGTTGAGCAATTACTTCCTCATCAGAAGAGAAAGACGTCCCCAGCAGAGTTGCCATCTTGTTTGTGGTATTAAACGAAAGAACGAAGTGTATATAATACGAGGTTTTACACGAAACCCGCCTTCTTTGGTTTATAAACAAACTTGTACAATTTGATCCTACACGAGGATGTGGGAGTATAATTTATTTAATCTGGTAAATATTGCTATAGGTGTCTGATCTGCAGTCGATCACTTTAGCCCTTGGACCACACGATGATGAAGAAGTGTCGTAGAAGACAGGAAGCAACTTCGAAGGTTGCAAAAGAGGGTGGATGCACGATGCCAAAGTCGTCGATCCCTACTCTTTGCCTGAGCTCCGGATTCTCTCTCTCTCTCTCTCTCTCTCTCTCTCTTGACCTCTAGTTCGATCTTTCTTGGAAGTTCGACCTTGGATCTGATATTGGTTTTCTTGACCAATTTCCGACCTCTAATTTCTTCGACCTTTTTCCTCTGTTGATAGAGGTCTCTATTTATAGAGTTTTGGTGACAGTAACCACTCCGTTGGTGTAGAAACCGAGGAGTGGAAAGTATAGCACCCTTTTACACGACAGTTTAAAATAACTAATGCCTGTGTATAGATGACCTTTTGAGTGAGCATGTGACGCGTGTCCAACTAAGGGGACAAAACGCGTATATCTGCTGCGAAGATCACGGCGTAGAAGCCACGTAGGTAGTTATCCCTTGTGTAGAAGAGGTTGGCGTAGGAGCCAATAACTGTCACCATGGCGTAGAAGCCAAATAGTTATCAAACCGACATAGAAGCCGAATGGGCATAGAAGCCAAGTAGGCATAGAAGCCGAGTAGGCGTAGAAGCTGAGTGGTCATAGAGGCCGAGTGGGCGTAGAAGCCGAGTGGTCATAGAGGCCTAGTGGGCGTAGAAGCCGAGTGGTCATAGAGGCCGATTGGGCATAGAAGCCGAGTAGTCGTAGAGGCCGAGTGGGCGTAGAAGCCAAATGGGCATAGAAGCCGAGTGAGCACAGGAGCTGAATGGACGTAGAAGCCGCTGCGTACCGTGCCAGAGTGCTGATGTGGACGTCTTAGCCAGAATTATGGCTTTTGAAGATATAATCAAATCTCTTACATTAAATGTCGAGATTTGCCACCATTCTGTGCATTAAATGTGGAGGTGTATTTTGAAGGTCTGCAGCCCTTCTGTGCATCAGTCGCAGAGACGTGCCTCGAGAAACTGTCACCGCTCTGTGCTTTAGACGTAGAGACGTGCCTTGAGCCTCGTACGAAGTACAGTTTTTGATGTGGCAGGTGGTTTGTCTACTGCGGAGCGTAAACAGCTCATGTCTGCCTATGTAAAACAAGGCAGCGTATCCCTTTGTGCACGTAAAAGCAGTTTACGCAAAGGAGATGGCGGTAAATGACAGCCTGGGTTGCAGTGCTGTGCCATCATTATAGCCGTCGTCTGGGTAGCCATGTAGTATCCCTTTGTGTCACGACCCATACCCGATGTAAGGATACTAGTCAGAAACAACGCCAAGCCTACGCCGCAGAATCGGCGGTAGAACGCTGTCTAGATAGTCTATCTAAAGTAATGAACCACCAATAATGATAGAATACTCAATCACAGAACTAAGATAGAATGAGCACGAATCAGATAAGAATAGAATAGTCATCAACTCATGAGTTTAAAATAATATATCAATGAGTCTGAAGAGTAACAAAAATAAGCTGGAGACAAATCCAGTACAAAAGAATACTATCATACTACAAAGCTACACTCCAGGGTCAACTATCTCATTTAAGATAAGTCCCTCTTGAGCCAGGGTCTCCGAATCTAAACCCACAACATCCTGGGGTCCATAATAGGTAGGGTACTCTTTAGTGTCATCTGAAAAAATATATCCAGTCAGGAAAGGAGCAGAGTACATCTCTAACAGCAGTTCTAATCCATGATAAAAACTATGTAACAGTAAATAGCTGTGGATAAACAAGATGCACAAAATAGATACAAGAGATATATAGACAATAAGAAAATACTGGAAAGAAATACAATAATGAACAATATGCCAATAAAATAATAATACTAATGACTAAGTGTGTGAGTACTAGCTTAACATGTGATCGGCTTGGGCAAGATACAATGCGGCCTGGCTAATCATACGTGCGGTGCATGATCAACACTATTCGCTTACCAATACTTTATTCAATAGGGATTTGATCACATATCTATACTAATACTCCCCACCCCCAACTGGTATAATAGATCCAACCACGGTATGCTATGGCACTAGATTCCCCAAGAAGATAGCTAGTCTCCCCGAGAATCGGTGTCTGTACATGTACAAGATAACCAATGAAACAATACTTGCACCATATACACCATATACCAAGGAATAACATCTCATGAGGAGATCCGGATATACCAATCCGTGTAACCATAGTGTCGAAAGAAACATGTAAATCTACACTAGATACAACGAACATAGAGGATATCATAAATGAGAAACTATCAGAGAATGTACTCACCTGAAGTCCAATGAAAAAGTCTCACAGATGTCTGACTCGGTGCCTCGAAGACCTAGATATGGAATACCACATTAATACAAGGTCCCGGAAAGAGAACAAGTCAAACTAGTCAACTTCTAGGTCAATAAATCAATTCTAAGTTAAAAGTCAACTATGGTCAACTCTAAAGTCAACTAAAGTCAAACATGGTCAAACCAATGTCAACCTCACAAAACCTCTATATAAAATAATATAGAAAATAAAATACAACAATTTAGGAATCAAAATTAGATCCCAATAGATACCCACACAAGAATACTAATAATACAAATAATGTACACTCTAAATAATGTATATACAAACCAAATAGAATAATATATTATTATTAGTATTATACCTCACAGAACACCTATATATATACATATATATATACAAATATAATATATAATATATAAATTAAATCTGCCATATCGTCACTGAAAACAGTGAGCTAAAACAAAGATTTAAATAAAATAGCTTATAGTGACAGTCTCAACTGTCACAGAAATTCTGTCACAGAAACTATATATATATAAACCACTGCTGATACCGTTTGATGACAGTTTCAAACTGTCACAGAAACCGTCGCTGAAGGGTTGCCGCTCAAAACTGCCCGCAGCATTAATGACCGATCTGTCATTAATGCTGAACCACTGTTACAGCGGCTACTGTGACAGACCGAATAATGACAGTTTTCAACTGTCATTAAACCACTGTCACCAAACAGAAAATATAAATATATATATATATATATATATATATATATAAAAATATATATATACAATATATAAATCAAAATGCATATATATATATATATATAAACAATTTAATAACTATATACTTATATATACATACATATAAACTTACAAAATTAAAATACCAAACACATGCACATATGTAAGTATTTTACATGGCTAGAAGCACACATAAAAATACATTCATTAAATTAACAATTAAATATATAATAATTATAAATAATATAATTACATATTTAAACACATATATATATTTTATAAAATATTTATGTATAATTTATGTTATTAACATAAGTACATATATAATTGCATGCAAGAAAGCTACATACATATATTTATACACCACATTAGAACACATAGAAATATCTATAGATCTATGCTACAATAAATACCATAATAAATACACTAAAATAATATATAATATCTATATATATTTACTAATTATAAATGAAGAATTTAAAGCATAAATAATTAGATCTACACATAAACACACCAAATTGGAAAGTTTTACACCGTATACCACTAGATCTAGGATACGCATGTGATACGAGTCCAACACACAACCAATTGCACCTTGAAGGACACAAACAAGTCACAATTAATATTTATAAATAAATTAAAGTGTCAAAAGTATATCTATGTGTCCGTGTCAAAATACGACATGTTCAAAGCCCCGTGTCGGAAGAAAAACCCCCAAAATGACACGTATCACCAAATAGTTGGGATACGAACCACAAGTACCCAAATATGGACATGACACAAGTCCCAAACACATAAGCACATGCCCAATTGATCTATAGGATCAATTGACACACACAACAAAATATAAATTCAGAATTCCAATAAAATTGACACAAAAAGCACCATAACTTTCTCCATGGGTCTCCTATGAACACAAAACAAATTCCTATGGGTAGTACATACATATAGGTTGATTTTACATGATTAAATCTCAGATTTAGAAGCTATTTTAATGGAAAAAACTGAATTATACCTATTGGGAGATGGATTCCCAATGAAACCTCCAATTGAGATGAACTTGCTTCCAAATTGTAGATCCTTGCTTCTCAATTTTCTAATGGTGAATTGGGAAGAATTTGGGATGAATTTGGTGGGGAATTGGAATAGGAATGGAGGGAATTTGGTAGTGGGAAATTCTAGATCTAGATTTGGAATGAGAATGAGAGGAGAGAGAAATTTCCCCCCTCTTTTAATAGGCCGGCCTTGCCCCTCTCCCAAGCAATTGTAAAATATCCAATGTACCCCTTGGGGCCTCCCATGAAGAAATAATTAAGGAAGGAAGCTTCTAGTCTAATCACTTAATTAATTTAATCCATCTTCTTAACTATGGGCTTTCTAAATGGGCCAAATCTAACTATTTAATTCATGTTGGTCCATGGGTCCAAACTACACTAGTTGGGTCTACTAAAATAAGTCCAAAATAATTAAATAACATCCAACAACAATTAAATAATACAACAAAAATTATTTACCATGTATAATATTTATTTAAATAGGAAATTACTAAAATACCCTTTTTCCTAAAATGTGGTAGTGACAAGTCTACCCTCCTTAAAATAATTTCGTCCTCAAAATTTAAAGATGAAAACTACCCCCAGGAAAATCATAGAACAGAACTAAAGAATCACAATTAACTAATGAACAGAACATAACTAGAAAATAACATACCTCAAGGTACAAACAAATATGGATAACGCTCTCGGATGTCATCCTCTCTCTCCCAGGTAGACTCCCCCGGAGAGTGATGCCTCCATGCGACGCGTACCAAAGGAATAGTCTGGTTCCTCAGCACCTTCTCTCTCCGATCCAGAATCTCAACTGGCTGCTCTGGATAGCTAAGAGTAGGGCCCACCTCTATCTCTGAGTGATCCAATACATGACTAGGATCTGCCACGTATCGTCTCAACTGCGACACATGAAACACGTTGTGCACTCCCTCCAATGCAGGTGGCAAGTCTAGTCTATAAGCAACTGCACCGACCCTCTCTAGAATAGTGAAAGGTCCGATGAATCGCGGACTAAGCTTTCCGCCTCCACCGAAGCGAATCGTGCCTTGTGTCGGAGAAATCCTCAGAAACACCAAACCACCCACCTAGAACAAAACACCATCTTAAGAACTTAATCTATAACAAACAAGAACAAGCACAAACGAAATCTAAACTATACCTCGAACTCCAAAGGTCTCCGATGGCTATCGGCCCAATGCCGCTATCTGTCCTGCGCCACTCGAAGTCTGTCTCTGATCAACTGAACCTTCTCTGCTGCATCCACAACCATCTCTGGCCCAAGAAAAACTCTCTCTCTCCAACATCGACCCAAGACAAAAGAGTACGACACCTCTGACCATATAGAGCTTCAAAAGGTGACATCTCTATACTGGCCTGGTAACTGTTGTTGTAAGCAAACTCTACCAAATGGAGATGGTCCTCCCAAGAACCCCCAAAATCTAGTACACAAGTGCGCAACATATCCGCGAGAGTCTGGATAGTCCTCTTTGACTGCCCATCTGTCTGGGGATGATATGCAGTACTGAACTTGAGCTGAGTGCCCAAACTCTCCTGCAAACTCCTCCAGAAATGAGAAGTGAAACGACTATCCCGATCTGAGACTATGCTGACGGGAACTCCATGTATCCTAACGATCTGCCTCACATACATCTCTGCCAGCTTCTCCGTAGACAAACCCACCTTGAAAGGCAAAAAGTGGGCCGACTTGGTCAACCTATCAACAATGACCCAAATTGCGTCTTTCCCTCCTGGAGATCGTGGAAGTCCGGACACAAAATCCATAGTAATGTGTTCCCACTTCCACTCTGGAATGGGTAATGGTTGAAGTAACCCTCCTGGCCTCTGCCTCTCGGCTTTCACCTGCTGGCACACTAAGCATCTGGATACAAACTGTGCCACTTCCCTCTTTATGCCATACCACCACACACTCTCTCGCATATCCCGATACATCTTGTTAGCACCTGGATGTATGGAGTACTGAGAGCGATGCGCTTCCTACAACACCTCCTCGTGCAACTCCCCACTAGGCACACACAATCTAACTCCATGCCTCAAAGATCCATCCTCTGCAATAGTGAAATCATCCTCCAATCCTGCTCTCACCTGAGCTCTGATACTCCTCAAAGATATATCATCATACTGTACTGCCTTGATCCTGTCCATCAAATCTGAGTGTATCTGCAATCCCCACATCTACATAGCACCACCAGGAACAATCACCTCAATGCCCAAGCTCTCCAAGTCCTCCAACAGATATCGATCCTGCGTTAAGAACATAGCTACCGGATACCTGCTCAAAGCATCGGCAACTACATTGGCTTTCCCAGGATGATATTGTAAAGAGATATCAAAATCCTTCATCAGTTCCAACCACCGACGCTGCCTCATGTTCAACTCCTTCTGCGTGAAAACGTACTTCAAGCTTTTGTGGTCTGTGAAGATCTCCACACGCTCTCCGTACAAATAATGTTTCCACAACTTCAGGGCGAATATGACAGCTGCCAACTCCAAATCATGGATAGGATAGTTCTTTTCATGAGGACGTAATTGCCTGGACGCATAGGCAATCACTTTCCCATGCTGCTGAAGAACACAACCTAAACCCTTCCCCGATGCATCACTATAAATAGTGAAACCTCCGGACCCTGATGGCAACGTTAAAATAGGATCAGACGTCAACCTCTTCTTCAACTCCTCAAAAGCAACCTGGCAATCCTCCGTCCAAACAAACTCCACATCCTTCCTTGTGAGTCTGGTCATCGGCTCAGCAATCCTCGAAAAATCTTGTACAAACTTCCTGTAATAGCCTGCCAATCCCAAGAAACTCCTGATCTCTGCTACCGAACTCGGAGTCTTCCAAGATTCCACTGCTGAAATCTTCTTCGGATCTACTGAAATACCATCACCAGTCATAACATGCCCCAAGAATTTTACCTTGTCCAAGAAAAACTCACATTTGGACAACTTCCCATACAACTTCTCCTTCCTCGGCACATCCAACACAATCCTCAAATGCTCCTCATGCTCCTCCGGTGTCCTCGAGTATATGAGTATGTCGTCGATGAACACCACCACGAACTTGTCAAGGTACTGGTGGAACACCTTGTTCATCAAGTTTATAAATACCGTCGGTGCATTAGTCAAACCAAATGGCATCACCATAAACTCGAACTGACCATACCGAGTTCTAAAAGCAGTCTTCGGTATGTCCTCCGGCTTCACTTTCACCTGATGGTAGCCTGATCTCAAATCTATCTTAGAAAATACCTTCGCACCACTCAACTGATCAAACAGATCATCAATCCATGGCAAAGGATACTTATTCTTGATAGTGAGATTATTCAAAGCTCTGTAATCAATGCACATACGCACCGATCCATCCTTCTTCGGTACAAATAATACTGGGGCTCCCCATGGTGAAGAACTCGATCTGATAAACCCCTTATCCTGCAATTCGTCCACCTGCTTCTTCAACTCGACCAGCTCGCTGTTGTTTACTCTATAAATATGTTGCAAAATTGGTTCTGCACCTGGCACCAAGTCTATAAAAAATTCAACATCTCGATCTGGTGGCAATCCTGGCAATTCCTCAGGAAACACATCCAAGAATTCTGCTATCAACGGATGTGGCAACTCCTTGTCTTCTACCATAGCTCCACAAATAATGCCTTCTCCCTGCTCCGCAGCTCCTCTAGCAAACTCGAACTCTGGCTCTCCTGGCGAACCAAACAAAACTCTACCTCCTCTACAGTCTATGCTAGCACGGTGCCTACTCAACCAATCCATCCCAAGTACAATATCATAGCTTGGAAGTGGCATTACAAGTAGACACGCACTCAACTCCTGGCCTCCCAAAGTAACTCTCCGATCCTTGCAAATATCATTAACCAGGATAATGCCTCCCCCGGTCATGATCTTGCAAGTCCTAAGCAAAGACTCAACTACCAAACCATGCTTCAGAGCAAAAGAAATAGATACAAAACTATGGGAAGCACCACTATCAAACAAAGCTAAAGCTGGAATGGAATCAAGAAGAATAGAACCTGCGATGACATCTCCGGTGGGTTCCTCCTCTTCGACGGTCATAGCAAACGCTCGTCCCTGCCGAGCACCTCCCTGCTGTTGATGCTGGACAAAACGCTGCTGCTGTGTCGGAAGCGGTCCCCTCGGCTGTGCTGCAGGTGGTCTCGTCTGTGTCCTCGGAGCTGGAGCTGCTCCCTGAACTGCACGACGAGGATACTCCCTTGATTGATGCCCTTCAGTACCACAATACAAACAAACTCCTAGCCTCCTCCTACAAACTTCTCAGATGTGGCTGGACTTCTTGCAAAAGTTGCATGGAGCTTGCTGTAACTGTCTCTGCTACTGAGGTGCCTGGTGAAAAGGCGCTCTAGCTGGAGTCTGGTTCTGCTGTGGCTGCTGGAAAGGTCTGGACTGGAAATGAGGACGTTTGGCAGATACTGCACTGCCGTTGGCCCCCAGAAAAGAATCACGGTCTCTCTTGGTCTTCAAACCCAGATCCCGCTCAACCTTGCGTGCCTCCGCAAGTATCTCCGAGTATGTCTCATAAAAAGACGGAATGAGAATCTTCACCTCCCAGTTTAGGCCCTCTCGGAAACGAATAGCTCGAACCTCTGGCTCCCTCACCAAGTACTCTGCAAATCGGCTCAACCTACCGAACTCCGCAGCATATTCCTCCACAGATATGCTTCCCTGAATGAGACTCTCAAATTGTCTCCCCAAGTCAAGCCTGTCTATCCGAGCGAAAAACTTCTTCTTGAAAAGGTCCTTGAATACCTCCCAAGATTGTCCTGCATCAACTAGAACCGGCTCATTCCTGAACCAAGTGCGAGCGACGTCGAACAGTTGAAGTCCTACCGCCTCAACCTTCAGATCTTCAGAAAGATGGGACACCCTCATAAGACGCTCAATATCCTCGAGCCAATCATCAGCATAGACGATGCCCTCCGTCCCTTTCAAAACCCTAGGCTCCAGTTTCTTGAAGTCCTGAATGTTGCCTGGCCGAAGCTGAGCAACTTGAGGAACAACCTGCTGCTGGATCGAAACTCCTCTCTCAACTACAGCACGAGCAAGCTGATGAGCACTCTCGATGCCCTACCGTAGAACGTCGGTCTGCCTCTGATGTGCTTCTGACTGAGCCCTCTGTGCCTCGAGCATCTAACGAAAGCAGCTGACACTCCAATCACCGGAGAAGTGACTGGTGCAGGCCCTCGGGATGTCGCAGACCTCTCAGAAGCTGCTCTCCCCTGCTGTGATCTAGTCTTAGGCGGAATCCTGAGACAAAGCGAAAGAAAGAATCAATATGGCACAAGATGTAAGACATCAAGGAAAGGACAGTTTAAGAGATTAAGTATCAATATCAAAGAAGAATAGTTGAATCAAAAGAATTTTCCTAGATGTGATTGAGTATCTCAGCCTATATCCTATATCCTATTACAGGCTCGCAGTAGTACAACTAAATTGTCGCACTACCACGACATCACATACTTGTGAAGCTAGACCTGCATGGGCCACCACCAAAAACGTGTCACGACCCGTACCCGATGTAAGGATACTAGTCGAAAACAACGCCCAACCTACGCCGCAGAATCGACGGTAGAACGCTGTCTAGATAGTCTATCTAAAGTAATAAACCACCAATAATGATAGAATACTCAATCACAGAACTAAGATAGAATGAGCACGAATCAGATAAGAATAGAATAGTCATCAACTCATGAGTTTAAAATAATACATCAATGAGTCTGAAGAGTAACAAAAATAAGCTGGAGACAAATCCAGTACAAAATAATACTATCATACTACAAAGCTACACTCCAGGGTCAACTGTCTCAGTTGGGATAAGTCCCTCTTGAGCCAGGGTCTCCGAATCTAAACCCACAACATCCTGGGGTCCATAATAGGTAGGGTACTCCTCAGTGTCATCTGGAAAAATATATCCAGTCAGGAAAGGAGCAGAGTACATCTCTAACAGCAGTTCTAATCCATGATAAAAACTATGTAACAGTAAATAGCTGTGGATAAACAAGATGCACAAAATAGATACAAGAGATATATAGACAATAAGGAAATACTGGAAAGAAATACAATAATGAACAATATGCCAATGAAACAATAATACTAATGACTAAGTGTGTGAGTACTAGCTTAACATGTGATCGGCTTGGGCAAGATACAATGCGGCCTGGCTAATCATACGTGCGGTGCATGATCAACACTATTCGCTTACCAATACTTTATTCAATAGGGATTTGATCACATATCTATACTAATACTCCCCACCCCCAACTGGTATAATAGATCCAACCACGGTATGCTATGGCACTAGATTCCCCAAGAAGATAGCTAGTCTCCCCGAGAATCGGTGTCTGTACATGTACAAGATAACCAATGAAACAATACTTGCACCATATACACCATATACCAAGGAATAACATCTCATGAGGAGATCCGGATATACCAATCCGTGTAACCATAGTGTCGAGAGAAACATGTAAATCTACACTAGATACAACGAACATAGAGGATATCATAAATGAGAAACTATCAGAGAATGTACTCGCCTGAAGTCCAATGAAAAAGTCTCACAGATGTCTGACTCGGTGCCTCGAAGACCTAGATATGGAATACCACATTAATACAAGGTCCCGGAAAGAGAACAAGTCAAACTAGTCAACTTCTAGGTCAATAAATCAATTCTAAGTTAAAAGTCAACTATGGTCAACTCTAAAGTCAATTAAAGTCAAACATGGTCAAACCAATGTCAACCTCACAAAACCTCTATATAAAATAATATAGAAAATAAAATACAACAATTTAGGAATCAAAATTAGATCCCAATAGATACCCACACAAGAATACTAATAATACAAATAATGTACACTCTAAATAATGTATATACAACCAAATAGAATAATATATTATTATTAGTATTATACCTCACAAAATACCTATATATATACATATATATATATACAAATATAATATGTAATATATAAATTAAATCTGCCAAATCGTCACTGAAAACAGTGAGCTAAAACAAAGATTTAAATAAAATAGCTTATAGTGACAGTCTCAACTGTCATAGAAATTCTGTCACAGAAACTATATATATATAAACCACTGCTGATACCGTTTGATGACAGTTTCAAACTGTCACAGAAACCATCGCTGAAGGGTTGCCGCTCAAAACTGCCCGCAGCATTAATGACCGATCTGTCATTAATGCTGAACCACTGTTACAGCGGCTGCTGTGACAGACCGAATAATGACAGTTTTCAACTGTCATTAAACCACTGTCACCAAACAGAAAATATAAATATATATATATATATATATAAATATATATATACAATATATAAATCAAAATGCATATATATATATATATATATATAAATAATTTAATAACTATATACTTATATATACATATATATAAACTTACAAAATTAAAATACCAAACACATGCACATATGTAGGTATTTTACATGGCTAGAAGCACACATAAAAATACATTCATTAAATTAACAATTAAATATATAATAATTATAAATAATATAATTACATATTTAAACACATAAATATATTTTATAAAACATTTATGTATAATTTATGTTATTAACATAAGTACATATATAATTGCATGCAAGAAAGCTACATACATATATTTATACACCACATTAGAACACATAGAAATATCTATAGATCTATGCTACAATAAATACCATAATAAATACACTAAAATAATATATAATATATATATATATTTACTAATTATAAATGAAGAATTTAAAGCATAAATAATTAGATCTACACATAAACACACCAAATTGGAAAGTTTCACACCGTATCCCACTAGATCTAGGATACGCATGTGACACGAGTCCAACACACAACCAATTGCACCCCGAAGGACACAAACAAGTCACAATTAATATTTATGAATAAATTAAAGTGTCAAAAGTAGATCTATGTGTCCGTGTCAAAATACGACATGTTCAAAGCCCCGTGTCGGAGGGAAAACCCCCAAAATGACACGTATCACCAAATAGTTGGGATACGAACCACAAGTACCCAAATATGGATATGACACAAGTCCCAAACACATAAGCACATGCCCAATTGATCTATAGGATCAATTGACACACACAACAAAATGTAAATTCAGAATTCCAACAAAATTGACACAAAAAGCACCATAACTTTCTCCATGGGTCTCCTATGAACACAAAACAAATTCCTATAGGTAGTACATACATATAGGTTGATTTTACATGATTAAATCTCAGATTTAGAAGCTATTTTAATGGGAAAAACTAAATTATACCTATTGGGAGATGGATTCCCAATGAAACCTCCAATTGAGATGAACTTGCTTCCAAATTGTAGATCCTTGCTTCTCAATTTTCTAATGGTGAATTGAGAAGAATTTGGGATGAATTTGGTGGGGAATTGGAATAGGAATGGAGGGAATTTGGGAGTGGGAAATTCTAGATCTAGATTTGGAATGAGAATGAGAGGAGAGAGAAATTTCCTCCCTCTTTTAATAGGCCGGCCTTGCCCCTCTCCCAAACAATTGTAAAATGTCTAATGTACCCCTTGGGGCCTCTCATGAAGAAATAATTAAGGAATGAAGCTTCTAGTCTAATCACTTAATTAATTTAATCCATCTCCTTAACTATGGGCTTTCTAAATGGGCCAAATCTAACTATTTAATTCATGTTGGTCCATGGGTCCAAACTACACTAGTTGGGTCTACTAAAATAAGTCCAAAATAATTAAATAACATCCAACAATAATTAAATAATACAACAAAAATTATTTACCATGCATAATATTTAATTAAATAAAAAATTACTAAAATACCCTTTTTTCTAAAATATGGTAGTGACACTTTGTCAGAAGTCCAAACGTCAGGTTTATTGCAGGATCTGACAGGTTCACTTCGGAGAACACGAAGCTTCCCTTGTACACTTTAATGCTACATTGAAAGCAGATGGGTTTTACGCCAGGAGGCGACAAAGAACCCTGTTTTACGCTGAAGCATCCTGGACATACTGCACTGACGCGGATGGTCCTTTGAGCTTTTAATATTTCATACTGTGTTTAGCGGAAAAAGCTCTGTTGCACGTTTGATGGCTCTGAAGGCCTCTGTTTACGCTGCTCTGCATTAATATGCTGCGTAGAGCTTCCCAGCGTATTTTTTATGCTTCTACAACGTCATGATCGACAATACCTGCGGTTTTGAACACATGTCTTTCATAGACGGATTCTCAGGATACAACCAGATCAAAATGCATCCTGAAGACGAGAAGCATACTGCCTTCTGCACACCACTGGGGGTATATTACTACACAGTCATGCCCTTTGGATTAAAGAATACCGGGGCTACATATCAGCGAGCCATGAGTATCATATTCCATGAGCATCTACGCAAAACTGTGGAGTGTTACGTAGACGACATCGCTGTCAAAAGCTGCCTCAAGGGTAATCACATCCAAGACTTGAAGACAGTGTTTGAGTTGATGCGCCAACACCAACTCAAAATGAATCCTACAAAGTCCTTTCTTGGTGTATCCAGTGGCAAATTCTTGGGATTTGTCATTACCGCCAAAGGCATTCAAGTCGACCCTGATAAAGTGAAGGCCATCCTAGAAATGCGACCACCCCGAAGTCTGAGAGAACTTAGGGGATTTCAAGGTCGTCTGGCTTATATCCGGAGATTCATATCCAACCTCTCTGGGAGAAGTCAACCTTTTTCTCGCCTTATGAAGAAAGGTGTATCCTTCATATGGGACGAAGCCTGTCAGCAAGCATTCAATGATATCAAACGCTATCTTACTAATCCTCCAGTTCTAGTGCCTCCCGTCATAGTAAGACCATTTTTGCTGTATGTTCGAGCAATGGATCATTCTCAGGGAGCTCTCCTCGCACAGAAGAACGATGAAGGTCATGAACAGGCTATCTACTATTTAAGCAGGATGATGGTCGGAGCTGAACACCGGTACAATCCAGTAGAAAAAGAATGCTTGGCCCTAATGTTCGCCATTCAGAAAATGCGATATTACTTCACAGGCCAGACTATTCATATCATCTCCAGAATCAATCCTCTTCGGGTATTGATGAACAAACCGAGTGTTCTCAATTCCCGACTCGTGACTTGGGCGATGTTATTAATACCATATGATATGGTGTACGTCCCTCAAAAGTCTATCAAAGGTCAAGTATTGGCTGATTTCTTAGCGGCTCATCCAATTTCGGAAACCTCTAAACTATACGAGGACATTCCCGACGAAGTTGCATAATGTAATTCCGTAATGGAAGGCGTTACCTGGCAGCTATTCTTCGATGGTGCCTCCAGGACCGGTCCCAAGGGAAATGTGGTTTCAGAAGTAGGAATTATTCTGGTCACTCCTGATCAACTCGTCATCTATCGAGCATATTCTCTTAGCGAACCCTGCTCTAATAATGTGGCAGAGTATAATGCCCTACTCATTGGACTCCAAGTCGCTAAAGAATTGGACGTCGAATATCTGGAAGCTTTCAGTGATTCTCAGCTGATTGTCAATCTGGTCAGAGGAACATATGAAGTCCGCAATCCAGACCTCATTCCTTATCACCAAGCAACGATCGAGATAGCTATGTCTTTCAAAGGGTTCTTCCTAGAGCATGTGCCTTGATCTCAAAATTTGGAAGCTGATGCCCTGGCCAGTCTAGCTGCAGATCTAGCTATTCCTATAAGAAGGCAAAATTTGGTGATCCTTCTTAACAGAGATTTATTCTGTATGAAAAACAACTTTCACATAGAACGCAGCTACGCTGTGAACACAGATCCTCCTAAGAGAGACTGGAAAAGTCCCTTTATAGATTTTGTGGCATACGAAATCTTACCAGAGGATCCTAAAGAAGCAGTATCCATCAAAAGATGATCATTACACTTCTATTTTGATGCATCTTCACAATGTCTATATCGCCGAACCTATGATGGACTGCTATTACGATGTCTCTCCGATGATGATGTACAGCAGATTATCCGTGAAGCTCACGACGGCGTATACGGAGCACATCAACCAGGTCCTAAGCTACAGGATCGTATCAGGAGGATGGGCTATTACTGGCCTACTATGATCACAGATGCAATAAAATATGCAAGACAATGCAAAGCCTGTCAGGTTCATACAGATTTTATACATCAACCTTCTGAACATTTATATCCTACGGTTGCATCTTGGCCTTTTGAAGCATGGGGTATGGATATTATTGGTCCTATTCACCCATCTTCTTCCAGAGGCCATCGGTTCATATTGGCCATCACAGATTATTTCTCCAAATGGGCAGAGACGATCCCTCTTGCTGAGGTAAAGATATCCAATATGATCAGCTTTATCAAGCATCATGTCATTTATCGCTTTGGGATACCCCGAAGGATAATCCATGACAACGGGCCTCAATTCATCAGCCAAGCATTTCATCGATTTTGCGATAAAAATCGGATACAAAATATGGCCTCTACGGCATACAATCCTGCTGCTAATGGTTTGGCGGAAGCTTTCAACAAAACCATTATCAAACTCTTGAAAAAGTTCGTCGAACGAGAAGCTAGGAGAATGTCTCTGGGCATACCGTACAACGGTACGAGCATCGACGGGGTGTACCCCATTCTCATTGGTTTACGGGAGTGAGGCAGTTCTCCCCATTGAAATCCAAATTCCGTCACTCAGAATAGAAGTGGCTAATGAGTTGACTCAGGAAAAGAACGATCAATTAAGGCTTCAAGAACTGGAAGGATTAGATGAGAAACACCTTCTAGCTCAATAATGCATTGCGTTCTACCAGTAACGTATTTCCAAAGCTTTTAATCAAAAAGTGAAGGAAAGAGTGTTCAAAGTTGGCGAGCTAGTTCTAGCTGTGAAAAGGCCAATGATCATTACACACAAGAGTAAGGGAAATTCTAGCCCAAATGGGAGGGCCCTTATGTGATTAAAATGACATTTTTAAATGGCGCCTACAGATTAGCCAAGCCTAATGGAGATCTGATAATGGCTCCTATCAATGGCAAATTCCTAAAGAGGTACTATGCTTAATCTCCTTTGCTCAAATGGAGTATGGTGAAGATCTCGTTCTGACAACACTATGCCCAAAGAACTAGTTGGAGCATATTCTATCATGTTCTCATGACCTCTGAATAAGATATGTTTAACTAATTTGGAATTTCAAAACCTATCACGTCTATATTACCTCTGATAGTGTTTTGTATACAAATTTAGTTGGATCACATTCTATCATATTCATATAACCTCTGAATAGATATATCCAGCTGAAGCTTACCGAAAGTATATCACGTCCATATTACCTCTGATATCACTTTCACCCTAACCTATCATTTATATTAAAAAAATGATGGGTCCACCAAAGTCAGATAACGTCTCTTTATTATCTCAAGAAAGAGCAAGTTACATATAAAAGCAAAAAGTACATCATTGGGGAGGAGCAGTCAAATCACGGATCTGTTGCGCCAGAGCGACCATCCTCTCATTCCTGGAGTTCAAGACGTTAGGGCGAACCCGCTCCAACCTTGCCTCCTCATTGTTCAAGGTAGACAGTTCAGACCGAGCATATACAAAACCTGCGTGGATGACACCCGCATGTGCCAGGTTCTGCTGAGCCGCTTCCATTCGATCCTTTAACACATCTTGAGCTGCCGATAAAGCGAGAGCTCTCTCCTTTGTCTGGGCGAGTTCATCTTCCAATTTGTGGACCCTCGCTGCCTCTTCCTCATATTTGGCCTCGCACTTAGCCAGCTGGGGAATGACATACCCCAATATGGTATGCTCTACATTCATCTCTTGCTGCTGTGCCTTGATGGATTTGCTCAGAGTTTCCATCTCCCCAACAAGTTCTGTAGTCATGGAGTCATACTCATCCTGAATCAGGTCATCAATGCTGCCTCGAGATAGTTGTAAATACTCGTTAATGGGTTATTCTAAACCATTAACTATTTGCTCCAGCGCATCAGCTCTCCCAGCGTTGTTGAAATTTCTGATCAGTACTATCGCAACCTGGGAGGACATCCTCAGAGCCTTGAAGCCTAGATTCTTCTCCAGCACCATTGATATCAGCGTTTTCAAAGTGATGTAGAAAATGCTAGTATACTGCTCAACTAACATGGTAAAATTCGAATGGACGCTAGGAGTGGCTGCAATATCGACGAATCCCCTTCCAGGAACGATTGTAGAGGGTGTTGTCATAGTCATCACTTCAGCAGATGGCGCGACAAAAGTAGAGGCACCAACAACGGTCAAAGTGGCTGACGTACTCAAAGGAGGCATAGTCGTGATGACAGGCTCATCCTCCTTTGAAGATATCAGGACTGTATTGGGTGAGCCAACACCCGAAAATGTTGCTTCTTCAAAGTCGAGCACCGCCGTTTCATCGGCAGGAGCTGCAACAAAGCCAAATGTTGCGTCGATGCTGCCCTCCCCGTAGATGTCTTTCCCTGAAAAGAAGACAAGAGAAAGTTAATATCAACCTGATGTTAATTTTTCTAAAAGAGGCATAAAGACGACATTTACCCATGGCTGATGGTATATATGTTGTGTCTGCAGCTAAATTATTTCTTAATGATGTTAAGCAAGCTGTCATACCTGGAGAAGGGGGTGCGCCAACTGACACTGGCAGGTATTCTTCCAGGTCTTCACCAAGATCCACTCGAGGCTCATCGGGTGGAATCTCTCTGGATGTACTTATAGACGCGGCAGGGGTTACTCCCGTTACTGGTCTGGATAAAGGTATATGCAATCTTATTTTGTTCGGCCTTGAAGGCGATCTCGTAGCACTACCTGAAGCGGTAGCAACGATAGCAGTATCGCGCAAAGAATCTCCGGCACTGCCAGCCGGAACTGTAGAGGTTCCCTCTCTAATAGGCGAAGGACCTCTAGTCAAAAAATCATCCCCAACAGGGGAAATGACAGACTCACTCCTAGGTGCCTCATGGCTAGAAGTCCTGACAGGACCACTAACAGTCTTCTTTTTCTTACGAGGAGAAGTCTCTTTTAGAGTAGAAGCCCTTCGCTTACGAGGGATAATAAGAGGCTCCGTAGGCGGAGGTATTATGCCTATCGGTATTGTCAACAAAAATTTATCTGGACCGACAGGGTCTTCACCTTTATCAGAGGAAACTGATGGGACCTCCTCTCTTCCAATGAAGTTATGAGAGGGCATCCTAAAACTCCTACGCATATCAAAATTGCGATGGAAGGTATTGATGGCCACATAAAATTGTGCGTATGAATGGAGGATACGCAACTTCATGGAGAGAGAAATCGCGGGCACAGTAATGGTTGCTCCATTACAACCCATTATGAAGTACCGCCACCCTCTCGCTCCGTCGATAAGCCCCCTCTGAACTTGAAGCTGGTGATAGCATTCCCCACATGCAACTGGTCATACCCAAATTGCCTGGCGAATCGGCTAGGCAGATACGGCTCCAAGAAGCAATGGTCCTCACTTCTGTACAGTAAATGGGAAGGTCTAATACAGACCAACCAATAAAAAGCTTCGAGAGAAAGAACGGTTTCCCCGTGACCTGAATCCTGAAGTTTCGTCCCCTGTTGATTGATATGTACAGTGGGGACGATACAGAAGAGCTTTCAGCTATGAGCAAAATTTAATGCTCGTCGACAGTCTACGACGGTGGTCATATTCCAAGAAGAATTCTTGTAATGCAACAAGAAATTATTTCTCGAACCACTGGCAGAGCCGGGAGACATCACCCTGGGGTTATGAAGAATTAACCATCCCATCAGATATAGGAATGGTAACTCTACCCTGGGAAAGCTTTTATGCTGTATTTCATCTGCAAGTAGCCCATCAGTAATGGCCCTCAGGCCAGCTTGTATCCGGCATACCATGGCGGGGAGCAGGCCCAGTCTTGCCCCAAATACCAAATGCACTACAGGCCATAAGGTGTTGCGATGAATACGATCCGCAGATGCGATGCCAGGTACTACCAATTGGCGTAGCCATACGAAGAGGAAGCCAGCAAGTTGAGCTTCCCTTGACAGAGGCTTGCGATAATACCTCATATAACTGTAGGCTTTAGTGCCTGCAGGATAAATCCCTATCTCCTCATCGAGAACTTGATATGAAGCCCCAGCGTCTTAAATAAGATCATCGACTATTTGAGCATTAAGCATGCTCAGAAGGTTCAAAGGCTTATCCCTGCTATCCACAACTTTGTCTGGCTTAGCATCTCTGGGCTGATGAAAGAAAAGATAGGACGCCCATTTGTTGGTATGAGCCAAATCAGAAGGCTCATTGTAGAAGGTGGTGCAGGCAAGATAATGACACATTAGTTCCTGGAATACTGCCACTACCCGAGGGTTTGTATCCCTCAGCTCCCTGTTTGTGGGAACATTCTCTTCATAAGGAGTATCCCCCATTGGCAGCCTTGAAATCTCTGCCATCTCATGAAAGGCCAATCCTAACTCCCCTAGTGGAGTGGCGAAAGTCCCAGTGAGCGAGATATACCGCTCCATCAAAGCCAAAAATAGGTTGGAGTTGAGAGGTAACCCAACACTGGTAGCATTCACAGCCGCGAACAGACCAATGCTCTCCAGCTCCATCTGAAAATGTTTCAGGGCCCAGGCAGTTAAACGAGCCCATCGAAGATTTCCAGGGGTAAGCCACCCGCTGGTCCGAGGATTAACCTTGGGGTATACCCCTCCATGCCCCATAAAGTCATTGCAAAAAGTCGATAATTGGACTGGCTGAAGCAGTAAAGTGTCTTCACTCGGGACGCTGCCCGGCTGTAATCCCCTGAAAGGCATGACAGGACCTGAAGGGCGGCTCACAAATAATCCTCGGCCTGATCCTTTCTGATAAAATATCTTCCCCGGCTGGCCGTGAAGATTAGAGGTCAGGGTCCACGACATCTTCCTAGGATGCGTGGCATGGAAGAATGCCGAGATAGGGTAATCTCTCGGCATCCTGGGCAGGTACATGATCATGCCCTCAGCAGTAAAAACCCAGTTTTCCTTCTTGGGCTTCGTCTGGGATTGTTTATCAATTATATCCCCGAATAGGAAAGCTGGTTTTATATATTTGTCCCCATCTATATACGTCAGGGGCTCCCCGCTGATCATACTCAACAACATTCGTTCTCCTTGAGACGATATCAGAATTCCCCTTCCTTCAGGATACTGGATTCCAGAAATAGGGAATGTCACATGGGACAAATCCTCCAGATAATTGGAGTTCAGCATCCCAGCAGCAGAACCCATCACCTCAGCCAACAGAGGGATCTGCAAGTCTACTACAAAATGCAAGAAGAAAAAGTCAGTTTCTACACTAGACATTACAGTCTTGCAGATTATGCCAAAATCAACAGTCTATGCTTTTACGCCAAGACTTTAAAAACTGGAGGTTTTACGCTGAAACCTATTTCCGAGGCATAAAATTTAAAGTTGGCAGTATACACAAAAATCTAACAGTCTGTGTTTTTACGCCAGACTACCAAAATTTGAGTTATTACGCCAAAATTTTCATCCAGAACGTAACATTCAAAGTTTATAGTATACGCCAAATTTTGACAGTCAAAGCTTTTATGCCAGACTGCGAAAATATGGAGTTTTTACGCTGACACATTAGGAATGTGGGCATAAATGATAAAACATCTATGTGCATCATCTTCCTCGAAGAGGCTCTTAGCACAGAAGATGACCTTGTGCGTTCACGTACAACGTGTGAGAAGGGTTTTCTTTGTTTTTTTTTGTCCCAAAAGCTTTACCTATGACGCCTGGTGCACAACTTGACGGTGGGGCGCTTCGTTCAGATCGGGGTTCACTCAGCCCAATGGGAGTTGCTCGTGCTTGAGCAGAGGAGCGAGAAAAAGGCGCAACTTTCTTTCCCTTAGAGATGGAAGTTGGTTTTTGTGCCATGGCTAAAACTTATAGTTCTCAAAGAAAGAGGCGAAGAAGAGTTCTCAAAGAGACAAAGGATTTTTGCAAAAGACAGATGAAGAGTTTCTTCTCTGAAGGCCTTGGATATTTATAGAGTTCAGATAACTCTTTAAATTCCTAACCAAATCCGATATTTAATTTACGATTATGATTTGGGACCACGTCAGCCTATCATTTAAAAGAAGAAGACGGACGGTCAGTGGATCCAGAACTTACGCGCAGAGTAGATCTATGATTTTATGCTCAGGAGTTTTTATGCTCAAGAGGCCACAAATCTATGATTTTATGCTCAGAGGCTATAAGTCCATAGTTTTATGCCCATATGCTTTTATGCTCGGTAGCTTTTACGCATAAGAGGCTACAAACCTATGACTTTACGCTCAGAAGCTACAAATCTATGATTTTACGCTCAGAAGTTTTTATGCTCAGAGGCTACAAATCTATAATTTCACACTCAGAGACTATAAGTCTATGGTTTTACGCCCGGATGCTTTTATGCTCGGTAGCTTTTACGCTAGAGAGGCTATAAACCTACGACTTTACGCTCAGAGGCTACAAATCTATGATTTCACGCTCGAAAGCATTTCTTCGCTCAGAAGCTACAAATCTACGATTCTACGCTCAACAGCTACAGATGGCCAACCGCAAGGATTTATGCAGAAGTGCTCCTTTTGGCTACAAAATATTCCAAATACCTAAAATACACAGAAGTCAGCATTGAAGATGACTCTTCTCCTTAGGCCATTGGAAGTTCAGCGAAAGTCTAGTCGGAATCTTTCTCAAACGTTCGAGTATGGCCTGTTTGACGGCCATTTCTTGCCCTATTTCAAGGGATTTTTGGGAAATTATTCTTGAAGATGATAGTCTGAACAACAAATTCTTCGCATCAGAGAAGTGACAGTTCAAAAATTGTACGCGACTCCTCGTTCAAAATAGCATGACAGTTCAAATATTCGACTTAAATGCTAAGCAGCTTTCTACGTGTCTTCAGTTACGCGTAAAAGACGGGACGAGACCAGATACTCTTTTATTAATTTTGGCGTAAAGTTATTCAGATGTGCCGAAGCTTCACATATTCAGACTTTATCACAGCAAATATGGCAAATCATTAAATGCGTAAAAGAAGACAATTTTATTAATCATTATTACATATGATGGAAATCCAATCTATGAAGGATTTTTTTATCTTCATGATTACATATGAAGGAAATCCTTGTTCTACCAAGGGTTTCTCATTTTTATTTAAGATCACACCATGAATATGCTGTGTCAGGTTATCATATTGGTGGAGATCTTTGTCTTCTTCTACAGCAGTTCATCGGCTTTCGCGTCCGATTAACAAAAAAATGATTAATGGCGGGAGGATACAGAACTGGGCATGTCTAAATTATTCAAGCCCACCCTCCATACGCTATGGCAGATTATGTTGGGGGTCAGACCCAACTCAATACTGGAAGACAGGGCCACAATGCCTACCATCGTCCAGCTCCATGATGGAAGAAAATTCAGCTTGCAAGCTGTGTGGCCAAATGAGACCATTCCTCTCTCCTGGACGAATCGCCATATAAAATTGCTGATCATCCCGAGCAAAGGAAGCTATGGTATCCTTCCATGATCCATCTTTGCAAAGGACATTTGCTCGAAGACATCTCTTTTTACGGCTCTTTACAGGTTGGAAGAACATGATCTTCTTCTTCCTCAAGTCGACTCGACGAAGTTCGGCAACCATCTCTTTATGATAAAGAAAGTGTAGGAAAACAGGTTAACTCAGTCGCCCTTATATAGGCAGAGGAGATTACACCAAATCCCAATAAATCCTTAAATATTTGCCAAGAAATCAGCCTCGTGGAACGAGTCAAATTTGACCATTTTATGCTTCATTCAAAGTGTTTCAAATTACGAGGAATTTGAAAACTTTGAAGGGGGTCTTGTAGTAGCATAAAAAATATACTGAGGAATTATACGCATAAAACCCTCAAACATGCAGGAAGCCACGTAAACAGAGCTCCAGCACTAGGTGGCGTAAGACATGACTTCAGGGCCATTAGTGAAACAACAGAGCTTCAACGCTATTCAGCGTAAAATATAGCTCCAAAACAACCCGCGTAATGCAGTATTTCCAAACAGCTTCAGCGTAAAAAGGTTGTTACATCGCCACATCGGCGTAAAACCTATCTGCTTTTAATGCAGCGGGAAGTTGTATGAGGAACTCTTCGTATTTCTCGAATGAACCTGTCAGATCATACAGTGAACCTGACCCCTGACAGAAAGTACCGCACGACGATCGAGAGGATGACTGTAATAATGATTCTGCACAGAGACCCAGACCATCGTTTAGTAACATTTCCTTCATACAAATTGCTTTTACGCATTCAAGAAAATACGCTGCCTAGTTTTACACAGGCAGACATGATCTTTTACGCTCAGCAGGAGACGAAACAAACCGCCACGTCAAAAGCTGCTGTCTGTATAGAACTCGAGGCATATCTCTACAGTTAATGCGCGTGATGGGGGCAGATCTCTGCATTTAATGCATGAGATTTGATTCTACTTTTAACGACTGGGTGAGCCATAATTATGGCTAATACGTCCACATCATCACCTCTGTATATTACGCCATCAGACTATTTTCAGTTATAGGAGTACGCTATACGCTATCTCCTTGAAATACGCCGACCTGGTTATTTTCAACTATAGGAGCACGCCGTATGCTATCTCCTTGGAATACGCCAACTCAGTCTATATTTGTATTGGTGCATGATAAAGCTATTTGGTCCAGAATACGCTCAAAACCTCAGTCAAACAATGATAATCGACTATCTTTACGCTGGCTACCTATCCATGCAACATTGGGCTTCTATGCCTATTGGGCTTCTATGCCTACTTGGCTTCTACGCCAACTTGACAACTATTCAGCTTCTACGCCTACTTGGCTTCTACGCCAATAAGATAACTATTTGGCTTCTACGCCATGGTAACAGTCATTGGCTTCTACGCTAACCTTTTCTACGCGAGGGGCAGTTACCTACGTGGCTTGCATGCCATGATCTTTGCATCAGTTATACGCGTTACCTCATAATGTGACACACATCACCCGCGAATTCAGAAGATCATTTATACGTGGGTGACAGTTATCATAATCGCCGCGTAAAAAGTGCCATACTTCCCACTATTCGGCTTCTACGTCGACTGGACGGTTACTGTCACTAAACCCTATAAATTGAGACCTCCGGCCACGGAGGTCAAAGGTCGAAAGGTCAAAGAGTGGAAGGATCGGATCAGAGAGCATCAGATCAGATTTTATGGTTGAGAGAGAAGATCCTAGAGCACAGACAAAGGGGAGTGATTGACGACTTTGGCATCGAGCATCCAATCTTTCTTGCAATTTTTGATGCTTTTCCTTCTTCTATAGCACTTCTTTGTCATCCTGTGGTCCAAGGGACAAAGTGATCGACTACAGATCAGACTCCTATAGCAATATTTACCCATATTAAATTTTTGTACTTAACATCCTCGTATATAATTAATTGTACTTCTTGTTTGTAAACCAAAGAAAGGGTTTCGTACAAACCTAGTTTCATTTCTTTTGTTTATTATCAAACATCCATCATCTGCAATGCTGAAGTCCTCTGCCAATTCCATCCGGACCTGTGCTCTAATGCTCCTCAGAGACCCATCCTCGAACTGTGTGGCTCTGATCCGGTCCATCAACTCTGATTGTACCTGAAGTCCCCACATCTATGCTGCAACTCCAGGAACTAATACCTCAATGCCCAAACTATCAAGACCGGCCAACAAATATCTATCCCTCATCAAGTACATATCCACTGGATACCTGCTTAAGTCATCCGCGACTACGTTGGCCTTCTCTGATGGTACTGCAAAGAAATGTCGAAGTCCTTCATCAACTCCTACTACCGCCGCTGCCTTATGTTGAGATCTTTTTGTGTAAACATATATTTCAAGCTCTTGTGATCTGTAAAGATCTCTACTCACTCTCCATACAAATAGTTCTTCCACAGTTTAAGAGCAAAAATAACTGCTGCCAACTCTAAGTCATGGGTAGGGTAATTCTTCTCATGCGGTCATAATTGTCTGGAAGCATAAGCAATCACCTTTCCGTTCTGCTGCAATACAAAACCCAAACCCTTACCTGATGCATCACTCTATATAGAAAATCCTCCTGTCCCTGATGGCAATGTCAATATTGGAGCTGTAGTCAACCTCTTCTTCAGCTCCTCAAATGCAGACTGACAATCCTCAGTCCAGACGAACTCGACATCCTTCCAAGTTAGTCTAGTCATCGGCTCTGTAATCCTGGAAAAATCCTAAAAAAACCTCCGATAATAGCCTGCCAGTCCAAGAAAACTCCTGATCTCTGCCACTGAACTCGGGGTAGACCACTACTCAACTGCTAAAATATTCTTCGGGTCTACTTATAACGCCCCGCAATCGTACGGTGCGTTACGCTGAGTTGGAATGAATGAGGCAATAGCTGGTTATATTTAAATTTTTTGGATTTGGAAACGACTATTGATTTGAGTTGGTTTTATGTGCAGATTGCTAGCGGAGTTCGATGGAAATTAGGTATTCGTTCAGAGCAGTACTGAGATAGCTGGATTGGAACGATAATGCCGTCTTCCTTAGTCCGATTGGTCAGATGATTTGGAGAGCACGGTCTGCTCGCACGGTCATACCAGTTGAGTAGATCGTGCTTTGCATCGGACCACGGGTTCAAGGGATCGACCGTATCGGCAGGACATGATGCTTAACAGAATCAAACTTAGTGAGTGGGCTATGTCCTTTCTCCTCTACTCCTTCATGCCTAATAATATGGAACACACGTAAAGGCTTGAACACTTGGACTGGAACTTGGGAATCACTACACTGAGGCGTGCATAGAGTGTATGTCGTTTACTTGGATAGAAATTATGGCTTGAATTGGTTTTCGCGTTGGGTAGTTGGAGCTAGAGTTGGATTATGTTTGGGGCAGTTGGAGAAACAATTGGAATTGTGCTTGGACAGTTGGAACAAGTTGGTTGGAACATCGGAAATTCGGGCGAGCGAGCATGCATTCGTGCACGAGTATCACTTGGACGCTTTGTCAAGCAAAGCATGCAGTTGTGGTTCAAAACCGAACAACTGCATCGGCGAGGGCATTGTGCCACTATTGGGGCATTGTGCCATGGGATTATTCTTTGCGAGGGGTGTTGCACCAATTGGAAACAATGTGTCGAGAAGCGGCATTATGCCTATGGGAATAACATGAGATTATATACCACTTGTGAATTATTATTCATAAAACAACGGACGTATGTGTATGGTTTCCATATATTGGAGTTTTCATATACATACGGCTGGCATGCTTACGTATTCTTAGTCCTACGTATTTTGGGACTGAGCGTGACATATTTTTAGCCATCCTTAATTATTTTTCATAATTAGCTAGATAGAAAAAACTTGGATATTTGTTAGTTGCTTGGAGAAGGAGGCACTAGGCCAGCCACTATAGGGGAAGAGTTTCTCTCTCTATATTTTATTTGCACTCTTATTTTAGATCCTCAACTTTTTAGATCCCGAATTTACTTTATTCCTCCATAAATTTATTCTTATACCCTCTCATTTTCACCAATCAAGGAGCATTGAAGCTTGGATTTGCAAGAAGCACTTGAAGAAGGAGCTTTGGCAAGGATATCGTGTCTAAATCGTGTCTGTTGGAGCAATTCATAGAGAATCCATCTCCCAATAGGTATAGACCTGAATTCTCCTTCATTCTAGCTTCTAAATTATGCATTTGACCATTAGGAACCTTCTCATGGCATAGGACTACTTATAGGATGTAGATCTAGGCTTTATTGGTGAGAATTGATACTTTTACATAGTTTTTTGTATATATTTTGGGAGAATTATAAGATTGACATATCAAGTGTGTATTATGAGACTAATTTAGTCTAATTGGATTTAGATCAGGGTTGGGTAGATCGGGGTTGGGGAACTAGCTATGAGTCCACAATTGGACACGAGTATGTCGTGTCATAATATGGTTTGATACTGAGCTCATGTTGGATGTTTAGTATAATTACTCCTCAATTCTAATTGTAGCAAGTTACTTAGTTGTTTTATGATAATTTTAGCTTCTATAAATACTAATTATGGAATTGTGGGTTTTGACACTTGGGTTGGATATGTATCATGAGTATCTTAGCTTTGCACCTATGGTGTTTGATTAATTATCATTAGTTTACATGTATATAGCTATAGAGATATATGAGTGTCTTTATATATGCATAGAGGGTTATGTATATATGTGTGGGCATTTTTGCACAGATGAAAGTGTCTGTATAATAGGAGGATGACTGTTTTGGTATGTATCAGTTAGTTACCTGTGTACTAAATATTAGTTGGTGATCAGTTGATAGGGTCCGGTTATGAGAACTCTAGTAGTTTCAGTGCACTGGTGGGTGAGTTGTGTGTGAGTTGATATCAGTTGCAGTTATGTGTAGGTTAATTAAATATCTTAATTTAAGAAGGGGAGATGATTGAAGGCAGTGTATCAGTTGAAAGCAAATACAGTATACTTGAGGCACTGCAAGTATTAACCTGTACAAATGTGTGCATATGCAATGTGATGATTGGTTATGCAGGTCAAATGGCAATGGCTGTGTGTTATCAGATAATCAGAGATGGGGGGGAAGTCCGATTGCTCGAGTAAGGTAAACAGAGTTAGGGTTTAGATTATGAGGTATAGTAGTAGTAGCAATATGTATTAGTAGTACATAGGAGTAGGTTGCAATCCTTTTATGCTGTGGTATTAGTTCAGACATTTGGAGTATCAAGTGATACCTGAGCACTTGGAACAGCTGCAGACTTGGGACTCAGGCATGGGGCATTACAGTAGTGCAATCAAATTGTGCCTGACAGTTAGGCTTCGGGGTTGTCCCTTTGCACTGCATAGGCATGCAGGGTGTATTTTGCCAGTGCATTGTAACACTTGGTAGCAGCAAGTTCAGTGGAGAGTATCTTGATAGCAGTTGCAGCCGAGAAAAGAAGAAGTTTATAAGGAATTGAGGGTCCCTGCAATGTGAAAACTCAGGTAACTGATAACTTATTATGTGTCTCAGTTATATGTTGTGTTAGTGTATCAGTTAGAATAATTTGGTGTAAAATAAGTTAGTATATGTAAGATACCAGTTAGTATAGTGTATATAGGATATCGGTTCTATAAAATTTAGTTCTCCTATGAGTGTACTAAGTACAAGGTTTTAGTTATAACCAGAGGATGTAGGTATTAGTAAGGTATTGCTAATACACTAAGGCTTAGCCTAGTATGTGGTGTCCCGTTCCCCCTATTCGGGGAGCGCGGCTAAGAAATACTAGACGGTATCGTTCGATCGGGATAGATTGAATCAAGAACTCATCCTCGTTATGGATTTGCTTCCTCGGAATCGATTCCCATATTCAGTGGACCGTGCCCCCATGATCGACTTAGCGGCAGAGTCAGGAGGGACTTCTCCGCTGCATCTTTTATTGCCTAGTTTTCGCTGTCACTTGTTGCTTTCGTGCCTTGAGTTGGTTTTTGGATTTGCTTGCATTTTCTTGAACGGTTTCGATAGATTTCATTATTTTCGTTCGTTGAACTGCACTTCAATTCCAATATTGGAAAGAGTGGAAGAGGTATTGATCAGCTGTTCGTGGTAAAGCAGGTGAACAAGCAGTAGGCAATGCTCGAACGGAGTCCTGAAGCACCTTTTTCCTTCTCCCTTCCAACCAACAAAGTGAGTGCCTTATATTCGATTCAGTTGGCCCTTCTTCCAAGTCTTCACACCTAAAAATCTTGCATTCTTGTTTGCCCCGATCAGACGATACCAAGTAATAACTAAAAGATATCAAGATAAAAAGGGAATAGACTTGGATAACCTTATGCTTGTCAATCAAATTTGTGAACGGTTACCTATCGCATGCTAGTTCGTTTAGAATGTTCATCATATGCTTCAATTTAGTTAGAATGTATATTTCTTTTATAAATTATGCTATGCATATAGAACACACTTTTCTATGAGATACATTGATCAGAAAGACTATGCAAAACCATTTATGCTAGGGAACTTGTATCGTGCTAGTATTTCCTTAAATTCTAATGAATGCCATTTGATCATGGACAACTTGGGCACAAGGTTTTATGGTTTTCGCGGACGGTTGCCGGGGCACTGTGACCGATCCTATCTGGACGAAACATATGTATAGTTGTATGTTATGGATGAAGTGTTATGTAGCGGGGCTCGCCACCTGCATTGCATATCATTCTTATCTCGAGACTATAACCCGTCCCTTCGTGGCATTTAAGCCAGTGATCCCTTCATATATTTAAATCTGTTGCAAGCTAACTTGTGTCTTTGTGGTAGAGAAGGACTTGGTAACTCTTGTGCAGGTAGTTCAGACGGGCAGGTAAAAGTCACCGAACGGTGGCAAGTTTATTTCAGTAGTTTATATATATACTGCTTGCTTGTAAATGAACTTAGGCAAGATAGAAAGACCACAAATAAATTTGCATGCTTCATCTAAACAATGTATTGATTGGTATAGTTGGGTTAGCTTGCCTTCACCAGTACGTTTTGATGTACTGACCCTTGTTGAAACAGGTTCCCTGCACTAAGGAGAATCGAGCGAGGAGTCGAAGTCATTCCCCAATCCAGTCAAGCTGTAGACGCATCATGTTCGTGCCACCTTTTGAAGTATTATGAAGTAAGGAGCTAGCAACCCAACTTAATGCAGCTCTGAGGGAAAGCCAGTGATCCGCCAGAAGGTCTTATATTTTAAAGTTTAGTAAGGGATGTAATGTACAGGACAACTATCTCATTTTGTGTCAACATTTTGTAAGCCCGTGCGACAACCCTTATGATACCTTCAAGAGTTTGTAATAGATGTTCATTATCAATAAAGAGAACTTTTTCATGTTTTAACTTTGTGTTCAATTTATCTGCGTACTCTAAATATGTGCTCGCTATGCAAAAATACTTAAGCCTTGTGTGGTGCACAACCTAGGCCCGTACGGCGGTCATGCCCGGGGGACGACTATCGATTCCACGGGATCAGGGCGTGACATATTAGTATCAGAGCACAGCTTCAAGTCCCTTTGACCCTCGTGCTGGAAAAGTTTCTTTAAAGATCAAATCCTTGTGTGAACTCTTGAACTCATTAGGCCAAAATAAGATACGTTCATACAATGAGTCCATAATACATTATGATCCTGATATAATTTACCTTCTTTTGAAGGAATGGCACAAGCGCAATCTTCAGCGCAAGCACCGGACGAGACACAAGCCCAAGAAAGTAGTTCTGGCACCTCAGGAAGTTCTCGGAGCCAGAAAGCCATGTCTCGTGTTGACCCTATTCAGCAAATGATGCGGATGTTGGAAGCAAACCAACAAAGAAAGGAGGCTTGTTATGAACGAGCTAAGAAGCGAGCGAAAGAAAGACAGAACCAGTTTCAAGACCAAATAGAAGCCATATTCTCAGTCCAACAAAACCAGGTAGATACCCTGCAGTAGATTGTTCAGATCTTGGCCTCCAACCAGTCAGCGGCAACAACGGTGACTCCGATGGAGCAACCAGCAATTGAAGTCGAGACACCTCAGACTCCACGGAAGAAGGATGTGACTGCCTTCGACTTTGGCGTCTTCAAGAAAGTCTGCAACACACCCTCAAAGGGACCGAGGATCCTATAGCGGCTCTAGATTGGTTGGCCGAACTAGAAGACCGCTTCAGTTTGCTAGAGGTACCGGAGCAAAAAAGAGTCGCGTGTGCCCAACTGCAGCTCTGTCTTAATGTGCACGATTGGTGGGACGTGCATCGACGATCTTTTCCAGTTGACGATGGAGAGGAGGCGATAGCATGGGCTACTTTCTGTGCCACGTTTGAGGAGGATTTCATACCCCCACCCGTACGTTGTCAAAAGAAGAATGAGTTTATGCAACTATGCCAAGGGAGCATGACGATAAAATAGTATTCCGCCGAATTTAACCGGCTCAACAAATTTGCCAGCTCCTATTTACCTGATGCAGCGAGTCGTGCCAGAAGATTCGAAGGAGGTCTGCGTCCTGCTATCCATGCATATGTGGTCCTTCCTCAATATCAGACAATGCGAGAAGTTCTTAACCACGCCCTTTCCCTCGAACCGTAGTATCCTCCCGTTCCTGTCGGCGCTGTGCATACCTCCAATCACAAACGCCAAAGCAATGAAAGAGAAAACACTGCTATAAAGCACCCAAATAAAGGTGGTCGACAAAAAGGAAATATAGGGGCTCGTTGTGAATACTGTAATAGGCCGGGCCACACCATCGACAAATGTTACAGCAAGGGGTTGTGCTTCAACTTTGGCCGTCAAGGCCACATAGCTCGAGATTGTCCGCTCCCCTCTTAGCTTTCACCTCAACATCCAAATCAGGCTGCTAAAACCCAGGCCAACCGAGCTGCGCCTTAGCAAGAGCGTCACCAAGCTCAAGGTCGGGTCTATATAATGACACGATAGAAAGCTCTAAAACCCAGGCCAACCGAGCTGCGCCTTAGCAAGAGCGTCACCAAGCTCAAGGTCGGGTCTATATAATGACATGATAGGAAGCTCTGGTTTCAGCACCGTTGTGTCAGGTACTTTGCTTTTTAATAATATACCTGCACGTGTGCTATTTGATTCTAGTACAACGCATAGTTTTATATCCACAAATTTTGTCGTGAAAAATAATATAGAAATAACTCAGTTGTATCTAGACCTTAGTGTTAGCACCCCTTCCAGCACGAAAATACCTGTCCGTTCAGTATGCCAAGGTGGTTACATCTGTATTGGAGGAAGGAAGATATCGCTAGATATTTTAGTTCTAGATGTTCGAGATTATGATACTATTTTGGGAACGGATTGGCTCGGCGCCTGCTCGACAACTACTGAATGTGCAAAAAAATGAGTCATCTTTTGCCTACCTGGAGAAGCCGAATTCTTCTACACGAGTAGTCCAGCAACTGATGCGACCAGGGCCTGCATGGTGATTTTTGCGATATCTGCTCGACGAATGCTACACACAGGCTGCGAGGGATTCCTAGCGTCGGTTCGGGACACAGCTGGACTATGCAAACGTCGAGTCTTCTTCCGTTGAGGCAGAGTTCCCTGATGTGTTTCCGAGCGAACTATCCGGCATGCCACCAGACCGAGAAATCGAATTCACCATAGACACCTTCCCGAATACACAATCGATCTGTAAGCCTCCATACAGAATGGCCCCTGCTGAACTGAAAGAGTTAATGTGCCAATTGCAAGAGCTACTAGATCGTGGGTTCATCCGTCCGAGCGTGTCTCCTTGGGGCGTGTCTGTGCTCTTCGTGAAGAAGAATGACGGAACACTACACCTCTGTATCAATTATCGGGAGCTGAACAAGGTCACTATCAGAAATAAGTATCCTCTGCCACTGATAGATGACCTATTTGATCAGCTGCAAGGGGCAACAGTGTTCTTGAAAATTAATCTTCGCTCAAGTTACCACCAGCTGAAGATTAAGCCAGAAGATATGCCCAAGACTGCCTTCTGAACCCGATATGGCCACTACGAGTTTTCAGTTATGTCGTTTGGACTAATAAACGCACCTGCTGCCTTTATGGATTTGATGAATTGAGTGTTCCGACCCTTCCTCGATAAATTTTTAGTCGTTTTTATAAATGACATCTTGGTGTACTCAAAGACTAGGGATGAACACGCAGGACACCTGCAAATGGTGCTTCAGACCCTTCGAGACAACAAGTTGTATGCCAAGCAAAGTAAATACGAGTTCTGGTTGGACAACATATCCTTTCTAGGGCATATTATTTCTGCAACGGGCATCTCGATAGACCCAAAGAAAATAGAAGCCACTGTGTAGTAGAAATGGCCTGAGTCAGCTAGCGATATACGGAGTTTCTTTGGTCTGGCGGGCTACTATCGGAGATTTATATAAGATTTTGCAAAGATTACCTTGCCTCTGACTCAGCTCACACGGAAGGGAGTGACATTCGTGTGGATCGACGACTATGAAGCTTCGTTTATGGAGTTAAAGCAGCGTCTCGTCTCAGCCCTAATTCTTACCCTTCCGGACGGACCTGACGACTTCAAAATATACAATGACGCGTCAGGTAAGGGATTGGGATGTGTCCTTATGCAATGGGACAAAGTGATAGCCTTGGCGTCGAGGTAGCTAAAGCATAACAAGAAGAACTACCCAACACATGATTTGGAACTAGCAACTGTGGTATTCGCGCTGAAGTTGTGGTGCCAATACCTTTATGGCGTACCGTGCGAGAACTATACAGACCATAAGAGCTTAAAATATCTCTATACACAAAAAGATTTGAATCTTCGCCAACGGCGCTGGCTTGAGCTCCTTAGCGACTTTGACCTCATGATCAGATATACGCCTGGCAAGGGAAACGTCGTAGATGATGCACTAAGTCGAGTGTTCATTGGGAGTTTGGCTATTGATGACAAACTATGCCAAGATCTTGAATCATTGGGCATTACACTTATAAAAAGGTATAAAAAGGGGGCGCAAGTGGCTCAATTGCACCTCGAGCCCAACTTGTTACAAAAAGTCAAGGCCGCTCAGAAGGATGACCTGTTCCTACAAAAGATGCAAGCTCTTATCTTAGCAGGAAGGGCAACCGACTTTACGGTAGGCACGGACGGGATGATCCGAGTGAAGGAAAGACTGTGCGTTCCAAACGATGTGGCCCTCAGAAATAAGATACTCACTGAAGCTCATTATGCTATCTATACTTCTTATCCGGGTAGTACCAAGATGTATCGAGATCTCCGTACGATGTTTTGGTGGCACGGCTTGAAACAAGATATGGCGTTGTTCGTGTCGCATTGCATGGCTTGTCAGAGGGTAAAGGCCGAACACCAGAAGCTAGGCGGAGAGATGCAGAACCTCGCTATACCGGAGTGGAAATGGGAACATATAACAATGGATTTTATTGTTGGCTTGCCAAAGATGCAATGGGGGAATGATGCCGTCTGAGTCATTGTTGATCACCTTACCAAGTCAGCTCATTTTCTGCCTATCAAGTCTACTTGAAGTGCTGATCGCTTGGCTTAGATCTACCTCAACGAAATCGTTCGGCTTTACGGCATGCCCGTATCCATAGTCTCCGATAGAGATGGTCGATTCATATCGCATTTTTGGGAAAGCCTGCAGTCAACAATAGGAACGAAGTTGAAGTTCAACTCCTCCTACCATCCACAGACATATGGCCAAATGGAAGATGTCAACCAGATCCTTGAAGACATGCTATGACTCTGCACCTTTGACTTGAAGATGAGTTGGGACTTGTATCTACCATTAGCTAAATTTGTATACAATAATAGCTTTCAATCCAGCATTCAGATGGCGCCGTATGAGGCATTGTATGGGCAGAAGTACATATCCCCGATCTGTTTGGATGAAGTTGGAGAATGGCAGATCCTTGGCCCTGAACTTGTGGAACAGATTGTCCAAAAGATTTGCTTGATTCAGGAAAGACTGAAGGTAGCTCAGAGTCGCCAAAAGAGCTACGCTGATATGCATCGACGGCCACTTGAGTTCTTAGAAGGTGATCGGGTATTTCTTAAAGTTTTACCCATGCGAGGAGTCACCAGATTCGGAGTAAAGGGAAAGCTAAGTCCAAGATTCGTCGGTCCATTTGAGATACTAAAGCTAGTTGCCACAGTTGCATATCAGATTGTCCTACCATCGTCACTATCCGAAGTATACAATATTTTCCATGTTCCCAACTTAGGAAGTACGTGTACGACCTGAGTCATGTGGTAGATCTTGATCAACTAGATCTTAAGGCAGACTTGACATATGTCGAACAACCTATGCAAATTTTGGATCGTAAGAAAAAGTTCCTTCGTAGTTGCTCGGTTCCTCTCGTGCACGTGCTTTGGAGAAATCATTTGGTTGAAGAATCCACTTGGGAACTTGAATCTGAGATAAGGGATAGGTTCCCTTCATTATTTCCTAGTGGTAGGTTCTATTCCTATGTTTCGGGATAAAACTTCCAATTAGTTGGGTAGGATGTGGTGTCCCGTTCCCCCTATTCGGGGATCGAGGCTAAGAAATACAAGACGGTATCGTTCGGTCGGGATAGATTGAATCAAGAACTCATCCTCGTTATGGATTTGCTTCTTCGGAATCGATTCCCATATTCAGTGGACCATGCCCCCAGGATCGACTTAGCGGCAGAGTCAGAAGGGACCTCTCCACTTTATCTTTTTTTGCCTGTTTTCGCTGTCGCTTGTTGCTTTCGTGCCTTGATTTGGATTTTGGATTTGCTTGCATTTTCTTGAACGGTTTCGATAAATTTCATTATTTTTGTTCGTTGAACTGCACTTCAATTCTGATATTGGAAAGAGTGGAAGAGGTATTGATCAGCTGTTCGTGGTAATGCAGGTGAACAAACAGTAGGCAACGCTCGAACGGAATCCTGAAGCACCTCTTTCCTTCTCCCTTCCAACCAACAAAGTGAGTGGCTTATATTCAATTCAGTTGGCCCTTCTTCCAAGTCTTCATACCAAAAAATCTTGTATTCTTGTTTGCCCCGATCAGATGATACCAAGTAATAACTAAAAGATGTCAAGATCAAAAGGGAATAGACTTGGATAACCTTATGCATGTCAATCAAACTTGTGAACGGTTACCTATCGTATGCTAGTTCGTTTAGAATGTTCATCATATGCTTCAATTTAGTTAGAATGTATATTTATTCTATAAATTGTGCTATATATATATAACACACTTTGCTATGAGATACATTGATCAGAAAGACTATACAAAACCGTTTATGCTATGGAACTTGTATCGTGCTAGTATTTCCTTAAATTTAAATGAATGTCGTTTGATCATGGACAACTTGTGCACAAGGTTTTATGGTTTTCGTGGATGGTCGCCTGGGCACTGGGACCGATCTGATTCGGGCGGAACATTATGTATAGTCGTATGTTATGGACGAAGTTTTATGTAGCGGGGCTCGCCACCTGCTTTGCATATCATTCTTGTCTCGAGACTATAACCCGTCCCTTCATGGCATTTAAGCCAGTGATCCCTTCGTATATTTAAACCAATTTCAAGCTAACTTGTGTCTTCGTGGCACGGAAGGACATGGTAAGTCTTGTGCAGGTGGTTCAGGCGGGCAGGTAAAAGTCAGCGAACGGTGGCAAGTTTATTTCAGTAGTTTATATATATACTGCTTGCTTGTAAATAAACTAAGGAAAGATAGAAAGACCACAAATAAATATGCAAGGTTCATCTAAACAATGTGTTGATTGGTATAGTTGGGTTAGCTTGCCTTCACAAGTACGTTTCGATGTACCGACCCTCATTGAAATAGGTTCCCCGTACTAAGGAGAATCGAGCGAGGTGCCGAAGTCATTCCCCAATCCAGTCCAGCTATAGGCGCGTCTTGTTCGTGCCACCTTTTGAAGTATTCTGAAAGAAGAAGCTAGCAACCCAACTTAATGCAGCTCCGAGGGAAAGCCATTGTTCCGCCAGGAGGTCTTATATTTTGAAGTTTAGTAAGGGATGTAATGTACAGGACAACTATCTCATTTTGTGTCAATATTTTGTAAGCCCGTGCGGCAACCCTTATGACCCGTTCAAGAGTTTGCAATAGATGTTCATTATCAATAAAGATAACTTTTTCATGTTTCAACTTTGTATTCAATTTATCTGTGTACTCTGAATATGTGCTCGCTATGCAAAAATACTTAAGCCTTGTGTTGTGCGCAACCTAGGCCCGCACGACGGTCACGCCCAGGGGACGACTATCGATTCCACGGGATAGGGACGTGACATATTATAGCCAAAACTAGCTAGAGCTAGCTAGTTAGTGACCATTATAGACTAACTAACTAGTAGTGAACCTAGAGGTAGCTAGTTAATAGTTCGTATGAGTCTAAAACCTTAGAGTGGACCTAAAACCTTGTTTAAAACCTAGAAATGACCTAGAAAGCATAATTTGGCTCATTTAGCATGATTATCACTTCATTACACCCAAGTGACTTAATTTTCATATATAGGATTGTGTGACACCAGCTCGGGCATCGAGTTACCTCTTTTGCTCTAGACCAGAGGTGAGTACTCTGTTAGTTTTTAGTCATGATAGTGCATACATCACATGTTCTAGAACTGTTTACTTGATTCTGACATAGTGGCTACACGGACTGTTACTAAATGAATCATGTCATAGGATGTTATCCCCTACCGTGTTTAGCGGGTACTCCTTCACATATATTTTATCATGTGTATCGGGTATTGATTGTCAAAATTGTACTCTATGGCACATTAACTAGTTTATTTATTTTTATTACTTGCAGTTATTCTATATTACTTGTTCTTTTATTCCAATACTTCACATGTTTACTCTAGTTTATTTTTATTTTCTATTACTAATTATCTTGTATTCTTCTCTATTATTTGTCATATATGCTCTACCATGTATTCGAAACTGCTTTTAGAGTTTTGTACTTCGCTCCAATCCTGATTGGATATATTTTTCAGATGATTGGCTTGAGGAGTAGTGTCCCACTTACTATGGATCGTAGAATGGCGAGCCATTAGAGGATACTCCCCTAGAGCAGGAGAACCTAGTGCCAGTGACCGAGGAGGCTTAGACTTATATTTTAGATATTGTATTAGTATTTTAGACTCTTGGCATGTATATCTTATTTTGGGAGTTACTTTGTGCTTATACTTGTATTATGGATGTATTTATCACTATTGTACTTCTTTTCTCTTTTTTATATCATGCTATTTCTTCTCCTAGTTTGATATTGTGATTTAGTATTAGATTCATTATCATATACCATATTGTTCCTCCATTTGGAGTTGAGATAGCATGACAGGTACCCTTATATGATATTGTGTGAGATATTATATAGTATTGTTGACCAAGGCAGCGTTCTACGTCGTTCTTATGACGTAGGCTGGGCATAGTTTACCGCTCGTGCCCCTATTTCGGGTGCGGGTTATAATAAATCCTGACTGGATATATTTTTTAGATAATTTATTAGTAGACTGGTTTCCTACGTACTACGGGCCACAGGAGGGAGAGCCTATTGAGATAGCACCATCAGTCGATGAGACATCGCTAGTTCATTTATGATTTTGTATTAGATAATCTTGGCATGCATTATTATTTAGATCTTGTGTTGTGATTAGACTTGGACTTGTGATGTATTTGACCCTTTATTTCTTTTCTTCTATTCCATATCGTGCCATATCTTCCTCTAGTTTATTATTGTCATTGAGTATTGTTTATCATTATCATATTATCATATTTTGCTCTATTTGGGTATTGAGATATCTTGACAGGTACATTATATATATTGTGTGAGATATTTAGATAGTATTGTTGACCTAGACAGTGTTCTACAGCCGATGCTGCGGCGTAGGCTAGATTTACCCATATACTCGTGACCTTACACTTGGTGCAGATTGTGATACATTTTTGTGGTGGCCCATGCAGGTCTCAGTAGTAGTACTCAGACTTAGAGTATTACTACAAGTCTGCTACAGGATATAGGATATAGATGAGAGCATACTCAATCACTACTTGGAACATTTCCAATCTAATTAATTTAGTTATCTTTATCATTCAAAATAATTATTTCTTTAAAATATTACTGTCATTCCTTGATGATATCGTATCTTGCGTAATATGGATTCCTTTATTTGAATCTACTTCAGGATGCTGCGGAAGACCCGATCACAGCGCTCTGGAGTAGTTTTGGCAAGGTTAGTTACTTTGTCACATCAGAGAGAGACAACAGTTATTGTTCTGCCTTCTTTCGCTCAGAGGATTGCCTCACCATTCTAGGTGGGGATTTCAGCAGCATCTTTTGGGGGTGCTCCACCACCAGTTCTGAGGGCTGTTCTAGTAGTCACGAAGGATCTTCCACCCCCACCACCCATGCCAGCAGACGGGATGCAGATATTTGCCATATTCTGGGAGATGATGGCAGCGCAGTAGGGGTAGACAAATGTTCTATGTTAGGGCTTCGAGAGTGCTCACCAGTTAGACCTAGCAGCTGTAGAGAAGGTAGCACTTGTCCAGCCACAGATTGTACAGCCTCATCCTGCCCCGCACCAGCCGTGGCCAGGTACCATCATTGATTTTAAAAGAATGGGGCCCAAGGTCATTACCGATATAGAAGAAATTTTATACGCCAATAATTAGATCAAGGACGTAGAGAGGACCCTATGGCTAGCACAGATTCCAGAGAGTCTATAGGTGGAGGCAGCGGACAGCCAGATGTTTGACATTGATCTGATATGGTTCCATACATACCCGAGGATCGCGGTACCAGGACTGACTTGGGAAGCTTTTAAAGGGATTTTCAAGGACAAGTTATCTCCAAACGTGGCTCTGAGTGCTCTGGAGAACCAGTTCATAGACCTTGTCTAGGGGAGCATGACGGTGGACGAGTACACCGTACAGTTCTATAGATTGGGCCGATTATTAGAGGGACAGAATCCCCTAGGGATGGCCAGGAATAGAAAACATCTTTTTAACCAAGCTTGTACGACTCGACTCAACTTCTAATCAGAATGGCACTTGGAAACTTAGAAGGAAAGGAAGTTGTCTTGGGAATGAGAAAGATTAACGCTCTTTTGAGTAATAGAGAAGAAGAATGTTTGAGTGAATAAGTTGTATTTAAATATGAAAATTCTTCTCTATTTATAGGATTTTTCTGAGCCGAGTTCTGGCTGAGTTCGGATGCTTTAACGTTAATAAATTTGAACGTTAGAGCCTGGTCATCCGAAAAAGGAGGCTGACTAGGAAATTGGTTTAGGGTAACCGAGTTCGGTCCAAGTTCGGGCAGAACTCGTACCGAGTTCGGTTAGAACTCGCCCCGAGTTTGGTTTGTCATATTCCATATTGTTTTGACTTGGATTGTTGAGTGGGTTTATGTTTAGGCTCAAATCCAAAAGAATTACTGGTCTGGGTTGGCTTATGTATGAGTGAACTTTGGATATAGGTTCAATCTGAATGCCAAGATTTTGTTCTGACTCACATAAGTCCTTAGACTCAAAAAGTAAAAATTACATAAGAAAGTATAAAGAGTAACCCAAACATAATTATCTTGTAGCAGCTTGTGACAAAGTATTGCGACGTCTTTCTGAACAAATTTGTCTATGTTATAATGTATCGATTTGTAGTTTAGATCGATTATTAAAATTGGTTTGACCATGACCAGATGGGCCATCAATCTCCCCCATTTTTATAATTGACAAAATTATAACTGATATGACAACTAAGATAAGATATATATTGTTCATGATATGTTGTTCCCCCGCAATAATAGATATGTTGCTCCCCCACAATAATAGCTTGCAATGTTTATATCTCGATATGTCTCCCCTGTTGTCACTTGATCGAAATGGAAAACCTTCTCCGTAAAGTTGGAGCCAAGGTAAACAAGAAATGTGAAGCAAGGAATGACATAATAAACGCAATATAACAAATATAAAGGAAGCAACCATAAAATAACATTATATAAGAATATTTTGTAAATGAAGAGCAATATAAGCTTGCCAAATGTTAAACAAGTACAAAACACCATCGATCTAACGATAACATCTCATAAAAGTCTCATAAATAACATCTCATAATTCATCAAGTCCCAAAGCACGTAAAGTAGTCAGATATACAGGAAATAGAGTAAAATTTATAGGGTTTCCAAAAAAAATAGTTCTGGTAACAAAATTATCAAACCACTCAACGAATTATTCAAGAGATGAAAATAAAAATCTATCATAATCACCCTCATCGGGCATTGATGGACTGAACAAGGAATGAGATATTTCTTCCTGAACATTGCAAGAGAATGATTCTCCAACAACTTTTCTTTTCTTAAACAACTTATGAGCCATTTAAAAAAAAGAGGATGGAGAGGAATAGATAATTTTACCTGAAAAAAGAGAAGATGTGATAGAGAATCTTGAAAATACAACAAAATCCAAAGTTTGGAGAGTTAAGAGTTGTTGAGGAGGAAGAACCAAAAACCTAGGGTTTGGAAAATTTAGGGTTCCAAGGAGGAGGAAGAAGGAAGAAGGGGTTATTGTTCGTAAGTAAGGGTTTTGATGACCAATAGGTAAATATAAGGAGTTGGGTATCATTTTGAATTCTAAAACAAAGGCAACTGAGTTCGGCCTGAATACGGTCCGAACTCTGCTCGAATTCGATTTCTTTGAACCATAATTCATTCGAGACTCAATACTTAATATAATTGTAGATTAATTTTATAAGTCTAGATTTTAGGATTTTGGACTTAATATAATAATTTGTTAAAAATTAATTATTACTCTGTATTCCATATTGTATCGATTATCTCAGGTTAATTATAGGGGCCAGATCCCAGCTAGCGGTGGTCCGAAGACACTTAAATACCGTATCGCTTAAGGTTATTTATACCTCTTTGACAGAAGGTACCTTCGGCTTGTACCCAAAATAATTTTTACATTTACAAAAATATAGAGTAGTAAAATAAACAAGTTATGTTGTATCGGAGTCCAAAATACCTAATTCTCGACAAATTAAATTGAAGCGATCTTCAGCTAAGGGTTTAGTGAAAATGTCTGCAAGTTGATTTCTGTGTCAACAAATTCTAAACATATATTATCTTGCAAATGATGATCTCTTAAAAAGTGGTGTCTAATCTCAATATGTTTTGTGCGTGAATGACATATTGGATTCTTAATGAGATATATAGTGCTTGTGATATCACAAAAGATGGAAATATTTTTAAAGAATAAATTATAGTCTTCTAAAGTTTATTTTATCCATAAAATTTGTCCACAACGACATCACGCGGTGATATACTCAGCTTTAGTAGTTTATAATACAACAAAATTTTGTTTCTTAGAAAACTAAGAGACTTGAGACTTTCCCAAAAAATGATAAAACCGCTAGTACTCTTACGATCGACCTTGCATCTAGCAAAATCAGCATTCGAATAACCAACAAGGTCAAAGGATGTGGTTTTGGGATACCATAAACTTGTTGTCTGAGTACCCTTAAGGTATCTAAGGATACGTTTAACTGCACATACTCGTGATTCCTTTGTTGGCACAATATTTATGTTGAGTTTTTGAATATGGCTAATCGATTAAGTTTAGCATTATAGTAATCGATCAATCACTATAGTATCTTCTACGTAAACTCAATATTGTCCAGATATGTAATATTTGCTTATGTATATTTTCTTATTCGTCTAACATGCACTCGCAGAAAGCAATAAGCAAGATCAACAATCAATATATGCTATATGACGATGAGCCAAAGATAGTGTTATACCAGAAGATTTTGTCCAACCGCCTACGACTTATCTGGAGCCTCGTACCTGGGTGTTTCGCTGCCCAGTCAGCGGACGGGGGTCGAGGGGGCATTGCCCCTCGTGAGGGTTCAAAGGTAATGCCCCTGAAAGGTATTCAGATTCTCAGATCTGGTTATCTTTGGACAACTACCATCAAGGGAAAAAATGTTTTCAAGTCTACAGATATTTCAGAAGTTTAGCGTCATCAGTGCTCTTGGTTTTCATATATAATCTTATATTTTATTCGAGTCTAGGACTTATGTAAGTCGAGTCACACTGGCAACTAGAAAGTAACTCTGTCTACGCAAATATCCTAAAATCTATCCACCCAGAAATCAGGCCAAATATATCTTGAACCTATCTACCAAACTGGTCCACATACAAACTTAGATCTACCTAAAATAGGTAAACCGAACTTGGACCAAATTTGCCACGAATTCACACCGAACTCGGCCACCCTTTTTAGTAGAATATATCCAGTTGCACTATCCCTGATTTCTTGGCCCAACGTTCAAATTTTGAATTAATACCTGACAGAACTCTGGTCGAATTCAGTTTGCCAATACCCTATAAATAGGATTGGATTTCCACATTCCTACTCACTCAACCATTCTCTATCTTTCTATCCTATAGTAAGTAAACCCTCATAGCCTAAACTTTCTTATCTCTAAGATACAACTCCCTAGCCTTCTAAGTGTCCAGTGCGGTCTCGGTCTAGAAGTCTACAAGAGTTGTAAAGAGCTTGGCTCCATCAATTTCTCTCTCTCTAGCTGTGAAGTTGTGAGACTTCGGATCAAACCTCTTGGTGTAAGAAGTCGGCAAGCCTTCATATCAAATCTTGTGATTCACTATTAGTGATTATAGTGGATAAAACTCCGAGCTTGAGTTCTCGGGACTGGACTAGTCCTCTCAGAGGAAAACCAGTATACATCACGGTATTTGCGTTTGCTCTTTCTTACTCTTACTCTTACTTTATTATATTCTATATACACTGCTAGTTATTTAGTGCCTTCACTCTGCTTAATTTTTAATTAGGTAGATTATTCTACTTTACTCTATTCACTCCCCTCTAGAGTTGCCTTACGGTCCTTCAATTGGTATTAGAGCAGGTTCTCTTTATATATAAACTATTGTTCATACCAAATGCTCCTTCAATTGGTATCAGAGATAGTTCTCTTAATATTGGCTTAACATCCTAAGCGACTTATGACAAATGTTAGATCTATCCACACCAATAATGGTGAAGGCCAGTCCATAAATAGGTTACCCCTATTTGATGGTACTAACTACACGTACTGGAAGACACATATGAGTTTCTATTTAAAATTACTTGATTTTGATCTTTGGTCTATTGTAATAGAAGGATACAAAAAGCCACCTAGAATAGTCGTAGATGACAATATTGTAGAGAAACCTCATGATAAATACACAGACACCGAAAAATTAAGCAAGTCTTGATGCTAAAGCTATTAACGCTCTATTTTGTGCTGTAGACAGAACTGAATTTAACAGGGTCTCCAGTTGCGAAACTTCATACGAAGTATAAAAACTTCTTGAGGCCACTAATAAAGGAACCTCTCTAGTAAAGGAATAAAAAATAAGTCATCTAACACAAGATTATGAAGCATTCAAGATGAAGCAAAATGAGACGATCACTCAAATATTTATAAGATTTCTCGACATCGTCAACCTTCTATTATCACTTGGCAAGTAGTACAACAATCACGAGAAGATTCGTAAGGTACTCAGGGGACTCACCAAGAATTGGAATCCCAAGGCCATTGTAATCATAGAAGGAAATGATCTTACCACGGTGACCCTCGAGATGCTCATGGGTAAGCTGATGACTCACGAGATGGATCTCAAAGAATTTGAAGTACCCACTCTAAAGGAGAAGATAATTGCTCTCAAGGCGCATCATAAGAAGGTCACAAATTATAACTCCAATGATGATGAATCTCAAGATGAGAAAGTTGACCTGATCACTTGGAACTTCAAGAAATTTCTAAAGCTTGAGAGATCAAAGAAGAAGAAGCTTAATGACAATAGTGATGAAGATCCTATATGCTATAACGGTAAAAGGCCAGGCCACATGATGAAAGATTGTGTCACGCCCTGATCTCCCACTGGAATTGGCCGTCCCCGCTAGGCGTGAATCACCACGCCAGCGCTCCCGTGGGACATCGTTTCCATCGGGATGTGATACCGTGCGAGCCTGGAGTTGTACCCGCGCAAGGCAAATACCGAAACAGCTATTGATAACTAGTTCACCAAGTCGATATAGCGAAAACATAGAATAAACACAAGTATAAATACAAAATAGCTCTTTATTGATATTGAATAAGGTTACAAGCAGCATTAGGCCAAGATTATAAGTCACTCAAGCTCTCTCTCTCTTAGAATAAAGACGTGCCAAACGGCTTACAACGTGGGATGATATATAGGCAATGTTCCAACATTATGTCATGTATATGTGCTTCAGTTCCGGATGCAATGCTCCAAGGCTACAGAGCAAACTCCACGCCTTAGCACGCACGAAGGTGGCATCCACACCGAACGAGGTTCTCCCACACCCTGCAAGCAATCTGGTGGGTTATCAGTACGTCCGCTCGACAAATCTAATACGTTATATTAGTTTCATGCACCAATAATTAAGTTATCTTTCTATTCTTGCCTTAGGATCAATTTTATGCATATGATACAAATCCTATCTCGTGTGGCAGTGCACCGTGTGATATAAAATAAAATACGACGATACTTACCAACTTAGCATTTGTCCTTCCCTGCCCAAGCCTAAAACCAAGTTAAACCCAGCACGAATATAGATATATAAAATCCCAAGATAGCATAACAAACACAAGTATGCTGTAATGCCCCGCTCCGCGTCGGCATTATGTATCAGGTGAGTGGGCAGAACTTCATTCTCTGATTCTGGCACGCCTTAATAATAACCTAATTTTTTACTTGTAATGTTTTTATAAGAGAATGATAGAACCTGCCTTGCATGTTAATGAACGAACTCACCTAGCTTGTCTTTGAAACGATAAGTCTGCTAAACGAGAATCCTGAATGCTTGCCTAGAGTGCATGAACATGTTCACTATCGTCTATGCTTCGAGAGAACCATATTATGCCTGAATGTGTTCAAGTGATAAGTCGGATTGCCCCGCAACAAAGATTGTATTATGATGGTTCGTCTCGTCTGCATACTAGAGTTTATTTGATAGTATTCCATGCATTCGCATGCGGTAGGACAATAGCTTTTGGTGGAGAGATGAACTGCATGTGTCAAGGCTGGTACCATGATAGTGAAAAACAAACATGAGTCACAGCTGCCATTAGCATCAGATGAATGAGTCATTGGTATGCTGTACAACCAGCTGCCAATCCTGAGATACTCGGGGACCGCCCTGCATATAGCTAAGTCATTGTATTGGCTTGGATAGATGACTGCCCCTAAGATTGTGCATTATGTGTCTAGCTTGCATCTGACCTTGGAGTCGCACGAGACACGCTGCGCACACCCTGAAAAATGAACGATTGCTTGTCTTGCTTATTGCATATGAAACTCTGTTTCCAAACATTTTTCCAAACAATGTAATATGACTCTACTAGCGATCTGCATGAAACAAACCTAGGTAAAACTAGAAAGATCACTAGTAATATAATATTTTATAACATGATTATTTAGTGCTTGGTTTTAGTGAATACTTTCTTCTGTTCAGTTATTTTATCTCACTAGTACTTGTATAAAGTGCTGACCCACCAACAGTTTACTTGCTTGCAGGTACTGGATCGTCCGAGGGAGCGATAGGCGTGCCACAGTCCCTAAGACCCGGAACCCTGGTTTCGATTGTTGCCTCGAGGATGCTATCGTATATGGGGGCATAATGTATGGAACGAACGAATGCCTTTGCTAAAGGAACCCAAGTTGCCTCGATTGTCCCGAATACTCAATTGGCTAAATGCATTGCATTGCAACAAGTCCCTTTCCGCTTCTTACTCGATTGATGCGATGATAGCCAACTATCAACTTAAATAATTGGCCTTGTGCGGGCGCAACCCCAGGCCGGTACGACATCATGTCCCCGAAAGCTCGATCAGGCCATTCCATTAACTCTTTTCCTTCCTCGCACACGCGGGATGGGCGCAGTTATTCGCGTCCGGCGCGCCAAGGCACGGTAATTCGTGCCCGGTTCGATAATTTCGGCCATACGAGGGCGAGGCAGGGCAGAGCAGCGGCCCGGGCGGGTCCGGGGCGTGACATAATGGTATCAGAGCCTGGCTTCTACGCCTTTGGACTTTATTTCGAATATCTCAATTTCTAAAGCTCGTTCGTGGGTTATGTGCACGCTCTCTCTCAATGTCTCAATCTCAATGTCTCAATGGAATATTCCAACAATAAGTCTAAATACTTTCAAAATACATTTTGAATGATATGATTGTTTGTCTGAATCGTGATGCGAGTGGCCTTTGTGCCAACCTGTGCGGACCCTTGAGATTATCACAAGTAGCTTGTCCGATTTTACTAACTCTAAGTTTGGTTGAATGCATATATTTGAGGGATGCCTTGAACTTGTGCACGATCCAAGACTTAAGAAAAGAAACTCGAGTGCTAAGACTTCGCTATCGCCGAGCTGGTAAAATATATGTGTGCGAGGGGCACTTCGAGTATATGTACAATCCAGACTCGCTATATGTTGATCTCGATGCTAGTACAAGTGAATATCCAAAATAAACAAGTAAAATGACTTGTGTAGGTTTGCCTCAGCCTTGTATCGTTAAATTAAAATTGATTAAAATGTACTGCTTGTCCTCAGTAAGTCTCGAGGATGAGACTTTTTCTGAGTTGGGTAGGATGTAATACCCCGTTCCGTTCAAGCGGACTGCCAATTTAAACGGCAAAAGTGCAATATCCCGACCCGCTTTGCTCAGGCGAGAAATCCTCGTTTAAGGCAAAGGATATCCAGACTTCTCCCTACAGGAATCCAGCTTAGGCTTTCAGAGGCTCGCTTGACGTATCGCTCAACCGAGGCGAATCATCGCTAAGGTGGGTGGCTACGGTGAACTTGTATTTGCTTAGCTAGCACACATAAAATGTAGAACGATACATGCTAGTCGCTAGGTGAATCACCCCTTGCATGCTAATAAGAATCTAATGTACCTAGATAAGGGAATAATCCCAACTTGTATTGTTTATGCTAGAACATGGAAATGAAACACTGCTTTTATATATGTTCAGACCCTCGCATGCTACCCTAGATTCGTGTCGCTCAGGAAAGTCCCTTACGGTTTCACTCTCGGCTTACCTTCGGGCCCGAGCTAACATGAATGCTTATGTTTATATAAATGCATGATTGTCTGCTTGTATGTTGCCTTATTTTCATCCAAACCCTGAGAGACTACAAAGTAGTCGTTCCGTGCATGATTGAACCTGCAAGTATCCGGGACCGTTGGGTCACCAGGCAGCCCCGAGCCAGGGGAATGCATCAAGACAAGTTATTTACTGTATAGAATCAAGATTCAAGTTTCTCGTATACCCGTGTTCAAGTACACTCGTGTTCTCATGTTTTAGTGCACTCGTGTTCTCGTGTGTCTCGTGATAATTGGAATACCCAAAATTGTATGTCGTGGACAAGTTCTACGGACGGTCAACGGGGCAGTGGGGCCGATCCGATCCGGATGGAACTCGTGTGTAGTCATCGTGTTCAGGAGAGGATAGCTTGTAGCGCATCGTGTACTCTCGTAGCATGCTATCCTTGTACTTGACTATGTCCATAATGGCTATGCCAGCGACTCGTGTTCATATAGATAAGTCATCCTCGCTTAGCGGCTATCCACATGTGAGTCATTGCATCGCATCAAGAAGCAATTGAACACCTGAACGATCATGTTATAATGACTCTCGTGTTTGCATATGCTATGCCTCCTGAATGTTTATACTTGTCCGTGCTTGAATTAACAATGTTTGCCTTGGACAGGGAAGGCCAAATGGTAAGTGGGTAAGTCTCGCCGTGTTTTCTCTCATGTCGTACGGTGCACTGCCACACGAGTTAGGCTATTCAAATCTTGCATGAAACTGATCCTAAGGCAACTAGAAAGACAACTTAATAGTTGGTGCACGGAACCTATATTACGTGTTTGGATTTGTCGAGCGGGCGATTAGCCTCCCCACCAGTGCATTCAATATACTGATAATCCACTAGGTTGTATGCAGGTACGGGAGAACCTCGTTTGATGTGGATGCCTCCTTCGTACGTGCTAAGGCGTGGGGAACACTCCAAAGCAGTGGTGCATCCGAAACTGAAGCACATATACAAGACATAATGTTGGAACATCGCCTGTACAATCATTCCACACTTGTAGCCACTTGGCATGCTTTTATGTTTCAGAGAGAGAGGCTTAAGCGACTTGTAATCTCGGCTATACGCAGCCTGTAACACTTGTTATTACCAATCAAAGAGTTTGCTTTACTTCAACTTGTGTTTTAATGCTTCCGCTATATTGTCAACTCAGTGAACTTGTTACCGATCGCCTATGCGTTCATGACTCCGCTGCACTCGGACAATCTGTACGACTTTGTAGCTTAGAACTCTTAACGTCAGCCAATGAACCACGGCCTTGCACGGGCATGGCTCACGCTCGTGCAGCATCACGCCCGGATGGGTCAAAGCAATCGTTCCGCGGGGGCGCTGGAGCGGTGATTCTCGCCTAGCGGGAACGGCCGATTTGCCTGCGGGAGATTGGGGCGTGACAGAATGGTATCAGAGCAGAATTGATCTTCTAGCCCAAAATCCGTTGCTATGACTCTGAGATATTATCGATATGGTATTGTAATAGAGCGTTCCATACAATAAGTCCATAGATATTCTCAAAGTGTAAATGTTTTCTGAACTTGAATTGCTTGATTGTTTCGATTGAGTACGGCGAGGAATGGTACTATCGCTGCTCGAAATATCGAGAAGTTTATCCTTGAAGTTTCGAGGACGAAACTTTTTGTTGGTTGGTAAGTATGTAATGACCCGCTCCGCGTCGGCATTATATATCAGGTGAGTGGGCAGAACTTCGTTCTCTGATTCTGGCATATCTTAATAATAACCTGAGTTTTTGCTTGTAATATTTTCATAAGAGAATGATAGAACCTGCCTTGCATGTTAATGAACGAACTCACCTAGCTTGTCTTTGAAATGATAAGTCTGCTAAACGAGAATTCTGAACGTCTGCCTAGAGTGCATGAACATGTTCACTATCGTCTATGCTTTGAGAGAACCATATTGTGCCTGAATGTGTTCAAGTGATAAGTCGGATTGCCCCACAACAAAGATTGTATTCTGATGGTTCATCTCGTCTGCATACTAGAGTTTATTTGATAGTGTTCCATGCATTCGCTTGCGGTCGGACAATGGCTTTTGGTGGAGAGCTGAACTGCATGTGTCACGGCTGCTACCATGATAGTAAAAAGCAACCATGAATCACAACTGCCATTAGCATCAGATGAATGAGTCATTGGTATGTTGTACAACCAGCTGCTGATTCTGAGATACTCGGGGACCGCCCTGCATATAGCTAAGTCATTGTGTTGGCTTGGATAGATGACTGCCCCTAAGATTGTGCATTGTGTGTCTAGCTTGTATCTGACCCTGGAGTCACACGAGACACGCTGCGCACACCCTGAAACATAAACGATTGCTTGTCTTGCTTATTGCATATGAAACTCTGTTTCCAAATATGTTTCCAAATAATGTAATATGACTCTGCTAGCGAACTGCATGAAACAAACCTAGGTATAATTAGAAAGATCTCTAGTAATGTAATATTTTATAACATGATTACTTAGTGCTTGGTCTAGTGAATGCTTGCTTCTGTTCAGTTATTTTATCTCACCAGTACTTGTATAAAGTGCTGACCCACCAACAGTTTACTTGCTTGCAGGTACTGGATCGTCCGAGGGAGCGATAGGCGTGCCACAGTCCCTAAGACCCGGAACCCCGGTTTCGATTGTTGCCCCGAGGATGCTATCGTATAAGGGGGCATAATATATGGAACGAACAAATGCCTTTTCCTAAAGGAACCAAAGTTGCCTCGATTGTCCCGAATACTCAGTTGGCTAAATGCATTGCATTGCAACAAGTCCCTTTTCACTGCTTACTCGATTGATGCGATGATAGCCAACTATCAACTTAAATGATTGGCCTTATGCGGGCGCAACCCCAGGCCCGCACGGCATCACGTCCCTGAAATCTCAATCGGGCCATTCCATTAACTCCCTTTCCTCCTCGCACCTGCCGGACGGGCGCGATGATTCGCGTCCGGCACATTGAGGCACGGTAATTCGTGCCCGGTTCGATAATTTTAGCCATATGGGGGCGAGGCAGGGGAGAGCGGCGGCCCGGGCGGGTCCGGGGCATGACATATGCTACGAGTGTGTTTCTAAACCAAGTGCACGTTATACACGGTTCACAATACTCTTATCATTTGTTACTCAGGATGTGCAGATTACTCAGATGTCTTATACTCATTTTACACTGGAATGCTATACTTGTATAGACATATTTTTCTCAGACTACTCAAATTTGTTTCAAACTTCAAGTTACTTTATATCTGATACTTGCCACAAGATTCTAACAAGCCCATACGCGGGTTGCCGCCATGTATACAATATTCTAAGGACAAACTTGGTCTTATGACCCGACGAGCCGCCATGGACAAGGTATAGTCTTGGCACGGGAATGGAATGCAATGCAGGTAGCGAGCCTCGCTACACGCCTTCCTGTCAGAAGCAATGACTATCTGAAATATTCCTGACCGGTTTTGATCGGCCCTGGTGCGATCAACGTACCGTCCATAGGAACCTGAAGCCTTTGCATAGGTTGTCCATAACCATTGACGATCAACACTAAACTCTTATTATATGTAACATCTTAAGACCCTGAATGAACATAGCTACTTGACACAGTATTTATAAAATTTACTCGTTCATAGATCTCAAGATCTGTTGTTTTCCATTCCATACATTGTTTACGCTGCCGTCTTACTACTTATTGTAGTTCCCATTTTGGGAGTTGCCTTGACGACCCAAAGGTCCCAAAGATTTTCCATGTTTCTATTATTTGGCTTAGAACGACTATTTTGATAGTCTTCTGTCACAGGTAAGTTAACCAGAATCTATGTTGTGCTTCTGCACCAAGACCGTATCTATGTGATGAGCATTTCAAGAACTTATGGAGCAATGAACTTCAAGAACATATAAGGAACAAAAGCATAATTATGATCTAAAATTATAAGAACTGTAAAGCAAGCCTACTATTCCGTTCAACCGATCTACTTCCATGTTCTATACAAAGATACATCAGATGGGATTATTCCCTTAGCTAGATATGTTTTATTCTTATTAGCATGCAAGGGGTGATTCTTCTAGCGACTAGCATATATCAACCATATTTTAGGTGTGCTGGCTAAGCAAAGACAAGTTCATAGTAGGCACCCACCTCAGCGATAATTTGTCTCAGTTAAGCGATACTCCGAGCGAGCCTCTGAAGGTCTAAGTTCGAACTCCTGAAGGGCCAAGTCTGGAATTTCTTTGCCTCAAGCAAGTCTTCTCGCTGAGCAAAGTGGGTCAGGTCATCATACTTGTGCCGTTTGAATCGGCTATCTGCATCGATGCGGAGTGGGTCATTATATTATACACCACTCAAAACAAGTCTCGTCCTCGAGACTTTCTGAGCGCAAATTATTCTATCACACACTATCGAATCTAAGTCAAGCATATCAATCTGTATCATAAGATCCGTTCGAACATAATTTTCTACTCGCTTCTTATTCTGTGTCACGTGCGTGCATGGTCTACCTCATTGAATGACTCTATTATTCAATCCAACTTCTGACTCGGTCTCTAGGTGACTTAGCACGGAACATATATTGCTTAACACGAAGCATATTATAATCCGTCACAATGGTGATCTTGGGTTGAGGCAATCTTACTTCAGTTGCTATACTCATCCATGCAGATCCGAATATTTTTATTTATAACTGTATTCGAGTTATGCATATCGCTAAGTCTCGATCGTACCCATATTTAAGGCGTCCCACAAATATGTGTGTTTCAACCAAGCTTAGTGACAGCTAAGTTGGACAAGCTACTCGTAAAAATCTTTCAAATCGCCGATCGCTTCGCTACTCGAATAACAGAATTAAGATTCATTTTAGTTATCTTTTACTCCAATCTCACCCAAACTCAAGTATTGCATTACTAGCAACATACCTCTTCTAAGTAACGATCTGACTTGTTATGCCAACTTATCTCGAAAATTACCAATTCCAATCCTAAGAATTTCGTCCGACAATTCTTTAAGACCGTCTTATTCCTCACCGTCGCATAACTTATTTAACCAAATCAATTATCACTCAAGTCCTATATTCCATTGCGTTCGTTTTAAAGCCAATGTCGCTAGCATATACTTCCAGTTCCAAGTCCTAACTCTAAGTTTCGTTGCCCCAGTTCTAACATTTTCCTGAATGATACTTTGAAGTCAGTTACTCCAGTTCAACTCAAGGCATAAGGTCGTCTGCCTATTCGCCAGGAAAGCTCATAAGGTCATAGGTACATTTTAATTTCACGATTCTTATCGAGCAAATTCGTTGCACGACACTCACCCCAAATTCCTAAGGTCAAACCATTATTCTTTTGTACGGGATATTTTACCCAAGCTCATTTCACTCAGATTTCTAAACATCGAGCACAGATCATTCTATCCATATCAACACGTTCATTTGTACAATATCCATGTTCGTTTGGCAAAACCGTTCCTAAGATACGTTGGTTCAATCAAATCTACGATATATCCACATCGCATGTCTAACCCATCGATTTGCATAGTCTATCACCTCCATTATGGTTGATAGAATCCATCTATCTATTTTTTTTCTAAGCCTCGACTACCAAATCATGATCCCATTCTAGACCATCGATGTATATCATAAACTCTAAGTCATCCAACACGATCTACGTATCCGTTCATGAAACCATCCAGCATATCTTACTGCACGTTCTAGACTAACTCCTTCTCAAAAATACTTAGATTCATTTGTATCCTAAACTCCATATTATCGTATCGAACCACAAGTCAAGATGATCCTTTAATTATCACGCTTTGGTCTCCCGCAAGTTTAATCATCCCCGTTAGACGTAAGATCACCACGCCAACGCACCCGCAGGATAACTATCCTAATCCGGGCATGATGCATGTACGAGCATAGAGTTATGCTCGCACAAGGCAAGAACGTCGAACAATATGGTTATCACCGAAACGATTGAGATACCTTATCATTTTACTTTGCTCCATCCAAGTTATATATACTTATCCATCAAGTCATATCCGTTCATTGATTATAATTCGTCAAGCAAGATCATCCAACTACAACATTTTTGTTTTGATAAATCCATAGTCTACTTCTAGCATTCCTCAATTAACTAAGTTTTAAATCCCAAACCCAAGTCTATTCACTTTTAATACGTCCCATTCATCGAGTTTGTTTGGAAAATCTTCGAACATGTCCCTGCGAGTTCGATTATCCCCGTCGGACGTAAAATCACCACTCCAGCGCTCCCACAGAATAATCGATCTCGTCTAGGCCTGATGTCGAGTGCTTTCTATTAAACTTGACTCAAGATCGTTCGTTCAAGTCAAGATCAAATTTGTTATCGCCTGCCTTAATCATTTGAAACAAGATTTTTCTAACTTGCATCAATCCAAGATATCTTCCAACCATTAATATGATATAAGATCCCCCAAATTTAAAACCATAACATTCGTACTCAGACCAAACTTTATCGAGCAATATCCTACTAAAATCTAAATTTTCCATGCATGCTATCATTCGTTCGCACGATTATTTTCAATAGTACTAACTCCGATCGCATCCCCGATTATTCCATCTCAACTCAAGTTTTAAATTTTTTTTGATTCAATTCAAAATTGCTCGTACGATCCACTAAGCTTTTTCGATCGTGATATCAATTCTAAGTACTCTTTATTTCTATTTGATGTAAGCCATATCCCATGCTCAACTGATTCTAACTTGTTCAAATCAAATCAATCATGATTCCTATGAATTCGTTTACTTGCTGGGCATTAATTATACTAAGGCTTCGCACAATTACGTTGTTGCTGCTAGACCCGTTTAATACCCCAAAACCCAAGATTCGTTCAAAAATAATTTCTAATTCGACCGATACACCACTCAGGATTTTTGCTATATCTATGAATTTTTATAGCTTATCTTTATTCTCGCTTACTCGATCCTGAGACTATCTAATACACCACTCAGAAACTGAGTTATCTTAATAACTCCTGAATCGCGTTTGTGTTGTTTACTTATACATCCAATTCATTCCTTAGAACTCCAGCACAAACCCTATTCGCTGCCTTAACGATCTTAGCCTCGTATGCACCTCTATCGATAGCCCTCCATACAAACTATGTTTCGAGTCATAACTTATCGATATGAACAACCGTCTGAACTATACGTCGAAACCCAGGCATGACTCCACAAGATTCTCTTTAGCGATAGTCCAATCACATTTCTATCGATATCCTTCTAAGTCCAACTTTATTTTTATTCAAACGATACCCAAATCTCGTATTGCAACTCGCTAGCATCAAGGGTCTTGGTGCACGATACTGAACACAACTTAGCCAAAAGGCTGTGTGCATAGGCAACTATCTGAACGATATTCTGTCTCGCACACTAACCCGTTTGGTGTTCTCGTATAAGCATTTGGGTTTACAAAGAACTTGCAGACTCTAACATAAGTCCATTCCAACAAAGTCTGATACAGGTTGGCACAAAGGCCTACGCATCAAAATTCTGATCAAGCAATCATATCATTCACATGCACCTTTTGAAAATACTTAGACTTATTGTATGGAACATCCTATTGGAACTTTGAGAGAGAGTGTATGTAATATAACCCACAAATGAGCTTTCGAAACTGAGAGAATCGATAAGAAGTTCAAGGACGTAAAGCCATGCTCTGATACCAATATGTCATGCCCCGATCTTCCACTAGAATCGGCCATCCCCGCTAGGCATGAATCACCACGCCAGCGCTCCCGCGGGACGATCGTTTCCATCGGGACATGATGCCGCACGAGCTTGGAGTTGTGCCCATGCAAGGCAAATACCGAAATGGCCGTTGATAACTAGTTCACTAAGTCGATATAGCGAAACATAGAATAAACACAAGTATGAATACAAAACAGCTCTTTATTGATATTGAATAAGGTTACAAGCAGCGCTAGGCCGAGATTACAAGTCACTCAAGCTCTCTCTCTCTAAAAATAAAGATGTACCAAATGGCTTACAACTTGGGATGATACATAGGTGATGTTCTAATATTATGTCATGTTTATGTGCTTCAGTTTCGGACGTAACGCTCCAAGGCTCCAGAGCGAACTCCATGCCTTAGCACGCACGAAGGTGGCATCCGCACCGAACGAGGTTCTTCCGTACCCTGTAAGTAATCTGGTGGGTTATCAGTACATTAATGCACTGGTAGGGAGGCTTTTCGTCCGCTCAACAAATCCAACACGTTATATTAGTTTCGTGCCCAACTATTAAGTTATCTTGCTATTCTTTCCTTAGGATCAATTTCATGCATATGATACAAAGCCTATCTCGTGTAGCAGTGCGCCATATGATATATAAGAAAATACGACGATACTTACCAACTTACCATTTGTCCTTCCCTGCCCAAGCATAAAACAAAGTTAAACCCAGCACGAATATAGATATATAAAATCCCAAGATTGCATAACAAACACAAGTATGCTACGAGCATATTTCTAAACCAAGTGCACGTTATACACGGTTTACAATACTCTTATTATTTGTGACTTAGGTTGTGCAGATTACTCAGATGTCTTATACTCATTTTACACTGGCATGCTATACTTGTATAGACATATTTTACTCAGACTACTCAAATGTGTTTCAAACTTCAAGTTACTTTATATCTGATACTTGCCACAAGATCCTAACGAGCCCATACTCGGGTTGCTACCACGTATGCAATATTTTAAGGACAAACTTGGTCTTATGACCTGACAAGCCGCCATGGACAAGGTATAGTCTTGGTACGAGAATAGAATGCAACGCAGGTAGCAAGCCTCGCTATACGCCTTTCCGTCGGAAGCAATGACTATCTGAAATATTTTTGACCAGTTCAGATCGGCCCCGGTGCGACCAGCGTACCGTCCGTAGGAACCTGAAGCCTGTGCACAGGTTGTCCATGACCATTGATGATCAACACTGAACTCTTATTATATGCAACATCTTAAGACGCTGAATGAACATAGCTACTTGACATAGTATTTATACACTTTACTCGTTCAAAGATCTCAAGATCTGTTGTTTTCCATTCCATGTATTGTTTACGTTGCCGTCTTACTACTTATTATAGTTCCCATTTTGGAAGTTGCCTTAGCGACCCAACGGTCCCGAAGACTTTTCATGTTTCTATTATTTGGCTTGGAATGACTATTTTGATAGTCTTCTGGCACATAAGTTAACTAGAATCTATGTTGTGCTTCTGCACCAAGACCGTATCTATGTGATGAGCATTTCAAGAACTTATGGTGCAATAAACTTTAAGAACATATAAGGAACAAAAGCATAATTACGAGCTAAAATTATAAGAACTGTAAAGCGAGCCTACCATTCTGTTCAACCGATCTACTTCCATGTTCTATACAAAGATACATCAGATGGGATTATTCCCTTAGCTAGATGTGTTGTATTCTTATTAGCATGCAAGGGGTAATTCTTCTAGCGACTAGCATATATCAACCGTATTTTAGGTATGCTAGCTAAGCAAAGACAAGTTCATCGTAGCCACCCACCTTAGCGATAATTTGCCTCAGTCGAGCGATACTCCGAGCGAGCCTCTAAAAGTCTAAGTTTGAACTCCTGAAGGGCCAAGTCTAGAATTTCTTTGCCTCAAGCAAGTCTTCTCGCTGAAAGAAAACGGGTCGGGTTATCGCACTTGTGCTGTTTGAATCGGCTTGTTTGCATCGATGTGGAGCGGGTCGTTATAGATTAGATCAAAGCAAAAAGAAAAAATCAATATAAACGATCAATCAAAGGAGAATCTTCGTCACACAAATATGCAAATACAAATATCTGGTGTGAAAGTGAAGCTAGTGATTAGGAAGAAGAAAGCCCTCGACATGCTGCAAATGTATGCTTAACGACATGCTTAACGGCATTCTTATAATGAATTATCTGATGCTTTCAATAATTTATTTGAAGATTACAAGAAGCTTATGGATAAGTATAAGCAACCAAGAAAAGATATCAAATCTTATCAGCTTGAGAATGAAAAGGTTACTTGTCTACTAAATGAAGCTAGCGACTATTCCTCTTCTGATGATTTTGTTTATATCTCAAAACATACGCTTATCTTACAAGAAGCACTTGACTGCTTTGATGAAAGTAATCAAGAAAATGCTAAACTTAAGGAGGACTTAAAACAGGAGAAGGAGAAGTACTCTAGTACATCACTTAGAATTGATGCTCTTACTAGTAAATATGATGATTTATATGGCACCTCTAAAAAGTTAGAGATTAGAATGGGAAAGCAGGTCATACAACCTACTACTCAGTCTAACATGAGACACATGGCTAAACAAAAGAGCACTCACAATAAGACACCAGTAAGCAAACCAAATGCTTCACACTATCATGCATGTAGAACACAACATACTTCACATATTAATGCATTTTATTACAAATATCCACGTAAGACATGTCACACTACTTCAAATACTCACGTCTACCCTTTTATACAAAACACAAATGCTTATGCTACAGGTCATTATTATGGTTTAAAATGACACATTACACATTAGTGTAAGGCTAAAAAATTGGTTGATATGAATATATATAAGTGGGTTCCCAAAGCTAACAAATATGGATCCAAATCTTGGATACCAAAGTCTCCGCCTAATAATATAGGTAGAATGCTTTGTGTCAGAATTTACCACCAAGGAGAATATTGGTGATTATAAAGCTACAAAGTTCATCTACCAAGCAATTGCACCAACATAAGTATGGCCACTTGAGCCACTTTGGTAACGTGCTAATTAACTTTTCTTAAATTGCTATAATTAAAGAATCTAGCATATCTTTTATTAATATTTTTTAGTTGGTATTATTTAAATTAATGAGAGATGTGATACTGGAATGCTTAGTTAATTTTGTTGTAATTATTTCTATTCAACATGACTAGTTGATTAGCCTCAGCGATTAGTTCACACTATAGAGTTATTTACTTTCTATTAGTATGACACAATTGTTTATGCATACTTTATATCTTTTAGTAAAATTTATTCGTCAAGAATTAGGATTCTAGATTTTAATATTGTATGATATTATAATTAGCATATAAACCTATTAAATCTTAATTCTTTAAGGTTAAGATTACTTTTGGTTATAAGCCGAAAGGGCCCTTCTGTCAAAAATGTGTAATTAGCCTAAGCGACACGGTACTTAAGTGTCTTCGGACCACCGCTAGCTGGGATCCGGCCCCTATAGCTAACCCAAAATAATTAATACTTTATAGAATAATGATTTGTTAAGGTCTATTTGCAATTATTTTCATAATACAGATGTGAATCTGAGCCCTACTCCTTGAATTTAAATTTGATAATTTTTGGTATAGACCGTGACACTATAACTTTTAGTAAGCACTACTAGATTTTTCTAATTGTTTCAAAACTATGCCACTAAGTTTTAATTTGAGTTTAGACTTTGACTAGTTATAATGATATTAGAGAGAACTTGTTTAATTATCTCTTGCATATGACTAAATGATCAAATTCATTTATGCTTCTCTTGTATTATTGTTACCCAATATTTTTATATTAATGTACTGCATATAGTTTCCTATAATTGGTATCTAGTTTCCAATTGGTAAGTATATGGTTATGATATGCATGTCATTATTCTACATATGGTGATATTCTAGCTACTTACTCCTAATTTACCATATGATCATATTATATGCTTTATGTTACTCACATTGTCTTCATGATATATTCTTTGTTTGTGAGAGAGCCATAAACTTTATATTTTGACTAAGGAGAAGAAATATGTCAAATATGTGCATATTCGCCAATGTCTCATGTACTACGGAAAAGCTTATGCAGAAGTACAAGCTTCGGTAATATTAGTTGTCTCCTATTACGGGGGAGCTTCTTTTTTATCATGTCAAAGGGGGAGAAATAAGTTAAGCATGTATGTATATGTTTAAGTAGTATACATATAGTAATTTATGCTTATTAATTTTGATATATGCATCAATTATATATGTCTTAAACTTAATTGATTTGCCATAATAAAAAAGGGGAAGATTGTTGGCACAATATTTATGTTGAGTTTTTTAATATGGTAAATCGATTAAGTTTAGCATTATGGTAATCGATCAATCACTATAGTATATTCTACTTAAACTCAGTATTATCCAGATATGTAATATTTGCTTCTGTATATTTTCTTGTTCGTCTAACATATACTTGCAGAAAATAATAAGCAAGATCAATAATGGACATATTTTATATGACGATGAGCCAAAGATGGCGTTATACCAGAAAATTTTGTCCAACCGCCTACGACTTATTTGGAGCCTCGCACCCGGGGGTTTCGCTGTCCAGTCAACAGATGGGGGTCGAGGGGCAGCACCTTTCGCGGGGTTTCGGGGGCGAAGCCCCTGAAAGGTATTCAGATTCCTAGATCTGGTTATCTTTGGACAACTACCGTCGAAAGAAAAAATATTTTCAAGTCAGCAGATATTTCAAAAGTTTGGCGTCATCAATGCTCCTAGTTTTTATACATAATTTTATATTTTATTTAAGTCTAAGACTTATGTAAGTTGAGTCGCACTGGCAACTAAAAAGTAACTCCGCCCACTCAAATAGCCTAAAATCTATCCACCCAAAAATTAGGCCAAATATATCTTGAACCTTTCTAACAAACTAGTCCACATACAAATTTGGATCTATCTAAAATAGGTAAACAGAACTCAGACCGAATTTGCCCCAAATTTACACCAAAATTGGTCACCCTTTTTAGTAGAATATGTCCAGTTGCACTATCCCTGATTTCTTGGCCCAACGTTCAAATTTTGAATTAATACCTGACCGAACTCTGGCCAAATTTGATTTTCCAATACCCTATAAATTGGATTAGATTTCTATATTCCTACTCACTTAACCATTCTCTATCTTTCTATCCTATAGTGAGTAAACCCTCAGAGCCTAAACTTTCTTATCTCCAAGATCAACTCCCTAGCCTTCTAAGTGCCAAGTGCGGTCTCGATCTAGAAGTCTACAAGAGTTGTAAAGAGCTTAGCTCCATCAGTTTCTCTCTCTCTCTCTACCTATGAAGTTGCAAAAATTTATATCAAACCTCATGGTGTAAAGAAGTCGGAAAGCCTTCGGATCAAAGCTTGTGATTCACTATTGGTGATTATAGTGGATAAAACTCCGAGCTTGAGTTCTCGGGACTGGACTGTTTGATAATAAACGGAAGAAATAAAACTAGGTTTATACGAAACCCTTTCTTAGGTTTACAAACAAGAAGTACTATTAATCCTATGCGAGGATGTTAAGTACAAAATTTAATCTGGGTAAATATTGCTATAGGAGTCTGATCTGCATTCGATAACTTTGTTCCTTGGACCACACGATGATGAAGAAGTGTTGTAGAAGAAGAAGAAGCTTCAAAGATTGCAAGAGGGAGTGGATGCTCGATGCCAAAATCGTCGATCACTACTCTCTGTCTGAACTCTTCTCTCTTTGTTCTTCGATTTCTTCGACTTCTATTCTCCGAGTTTTCCCCACCTTGGACCCCTGTCAATAGGGGTCTTTATTTATAGGGTTTTAGTGATAGTAACCGTCCAGTCAGCGTAGAAGCCGAACAGTAGAGAGTATGGCACTTTTTACGCGGCGGTTATAATAATTGCCACCCACGTATAGATGACCTTCTGAATCTGCGTGTGACGCATGTCCCATAATGAGAAAATGCGTATAACTGCTGCGAAGATCACGGCATGCAAGCCACGTAGGTAACTGCCCCTTGCATAGAAAAGGTTGGCATAGAAGCCAATAACTGTCACCATGGCATAGAAGCCAAATAGTTGTCAGGTTTTGTGTAGAAGCCAAGTGGTTGTCGAGTCGACATAGAAGCCAAATAGGCATAGAAGCCTTATAGGCGTAGAAGCCTGATGCTGCATGGATAGGTAGCTAGCGTAAAAGATAGCTGATCCTCCTTCCTTGACTGAGGTCTTGAGCGTATTCTGGACCAAATAGCCTTATCACGCACAAATGCAAATATAGCCTGAGTTGGCGTACTCCGAAGAGATATCATACGGCGTACTCCTTATAGCTAAAAATAGCCCGATGGCATAATATGCAGAGGTGATGATGTGGACGTATTAGTCGTAATTATGGCTTGCCCAGTCTTTGAAAATAGAACCAAATCTCGTGCATTAAATGCAGAGATCTGCCCCTATTCTGAGCATTAAATGCAGAGACGTGCCTCGAGCTCTGTACGAAGAGCAGCTTTTGACGTGACAGTTTGTTTTGTCTTCTGCTGAGCGTAAAAGCTCACATCTGCCTGTGTAAAACTAGGCAGTATATTCCCTTGTATGCATAAAAGTACTTTGTATCAAGAAAATATCACTAAACGACGGTTTGGGTCTCTGTGCCGCACCATCATTACAGCCGTCGTCTGGATAGTTGTGCAGTACTCGTTGTCAGAAGTCAGGTTCACTGCATGATCTGACAGGTTCATTTGAGGAATACGAAGCATTCCCCGTACGACTTCCTACTGCATTAAAAGCGAGTAGATTTTACGCCAAAGTGGCGATGTAACAACCTTTTTCGCTGAAGCAGCCTGAAAATACTGCATTACGCAGATTGTCCTGGGACTTATATTTTACGATGTACTAGCGATGAAGCCCTGTTGTACGCCGATGGTTTTAAAGTCATATTTTATGCCGCCCAGCATTAAAATACTGCGTATAACTCTACAGTGTATTTTTTTTGCTTCTACAAGACCCCCTTCAAAGTTTTCAAATTACTCGTAATTTGAAACAATTTGAATCAAGCATAAAATGGTCAAGTCTGACTCGTTCCTCGAGGCTGATTTCTTGGCGAATTTTTGGGTTTTTGTTGGAATTCGGTGTGTTCTCTTTTGCCTATAAAAAGGCTGATGAGTTAACTTGTTCTTCCCATATTTCCTTCACCATACAGAGATGATTGTCGGAGTTCGTCCGGTCGACTTGAGAAAGAAGAAGATCATGCTCTTCCAGCATATAAAGAGCCAAAAAAGAAGGCATCTTCGAGAAAATGTCCTCTACAATGATGGATCATAGAAGGATATTATAGCTTCCTTTGCTCGGGATAATCAGCAACTTCATATGGCGATTCGTCCAGGAGAGAGGAAGGGTCACATTAGACCACACAACTTGTAAGCTGTATTTTCTTCCGTTGTTGGTGGACGAGGATAGACAAACTAGCCCTGTCTTCCAGTACTGAGTTGGGTCTAATACCTCAACTCAATCTGTCATGGCGTATGGAGGATGGGCTCTTGAATAATTTAGACAAGCCCAGTTTTGTATCCTCCCGCCATTAATCATTTTCTTGTTCATCGACTGTGGAAGTCGATGAACTGCTGTAGAAGATGAAAAAGATCTCCACCAATACGAGAACCTGGTAGAACAGACTCTTGGTGTGATCCTAAATGAAAATGAGAAATCCTTTGTAGACGGGATTTCCCTCATATGTAATCATATAATCATGAAGATAAAAAACCCTTTGTAGACTGGATTTCCCTCATATGTAATCATGATTAATAAAATTGTCTTCTTTTACGCATATGATGATTTGCCATATTCTTTGCTGTGATGAAGTCTGAATATGTCTAGCTTCGCCATATCTGAATAACTTTACGCCGACTCTGATAAAAAGAGTATCTGATCTCGTCCCGTCTTTTACGCATAACTGAGAACGCATAGAAAACTGCTTAGCATTTAAGTCGAATATACGAACTATCATGCTGTTTTGAACGAGGAATTACGTAGAATTCTGAACTTATCACTTCTCTGATAAGAAGAATTCTTGTTCAGACCATCATGTTCAAGAATGATTTCCTGAAAATCCCTTAAAATAGGGCAAGAAATGGCTGTCAAAACTGAGTCGCCATCTTGAACTGTAGAGAAAATATTCAGACTGAATTTTGGATGAACTTCCAATCGACCCAAGAAGAAGAGTTATTTTCAATGTTGAACTCTGCTTACTTTGGGTACTTGGGATATTTCGAGGCCAAGAAGGAGTATCTTCCGCATGAACCCTTGTAGCCGTCATGAGAATTGTTCAGATATATGCATACTCTGGCCTGCGTATTTTAAGATATGCAGAAAGTTATAGATCCGTAGTATAGATGAGCGTAAAATCGTAAGTTTGTAGCCTCTCGAGCGTAAAAGCTGCTGAGCATAAGAGCATCCGGGCGTAAAACTGTAGATTTATAGCCTCTGAAAAGAAAACTTTCGAGCGTGAAGTCGTAGATTTGTCGCCTCTGAGCATAAAAAGCTTCTGAGCGTGAAATCAAAGATTTGTAGCTTCTGAGCGTGAAGTCGTAGGTTTGTAGCCTCTCGAGCGTAAAAGCTACCGAGCGTAAAAGCATCCAGGCGTAAAACCATAGACTTATAGACTCCGAGCCTAAAACCGTAGATTTGTAGCTTCCCGAGCGTAAAAGCTCCTTGGCGTAAAATCACGAATCTGCTCTGCACGAAAACTTTTTGAATTCGCTGACTGTCCTCCTTCCCTGAATAATAGGCTGACGTAGTCCCCAATCATAACCGAATATTAAATATCAGATTGGGTTAGGGATTCGAGGAGTCCATCTGAACTCTATAAATACCCCAAGTCCTTCAGAAAAAACCTTTTCATCTGTCTTTTGTAAAAGAAAACCTTCGTCTCTTTGAGTACTCTCTTTCGTTTCTTCTCTGAGCATCCCGAGTTTTTAACAATGGCACCAAAATAATCTTCCACCACCAAGGAAAAGAAAGCTGCCTCCTCTACTCGCTCTTCTGCCCAAATAAGAGCGACTCCCATCGGGCAGAGCGAACCTCGCTCGGAACGAAGTGTCCCACCGTCAAGCTGTGCACCGAGCATTTAGGTAAATCTTTTGGGACGACAAGAACGAAGAAAACCCTTCGCACACGTTGTACGTGAACGCGCTAGGTCATCTTCTGTGCTGATAACCTTTTCGAGGAAGATGATGCACAGAGATATTTTATCTTTTATGCCCACATTTCTAATGTGTCAGCGTAAAAACTCCATATTTTCACAGTCTGGCGTAAAAGCATTGACTGTCGAAATTTGGCGTATACTACAAATTTTGGGTATTACGCTCTGGATGAAAATTCTGGCGTAATAACTCAAACTTTGGCAATCTGGCGTAAAACACAGACTGTCAAATTTTTGTGTATACTGCCAATCTTGAATTTTACGCCTTGGAATGAAATTCCAGCATAAAAACTCAAGTTTTTACAGTCTTGGCGTAAAAGCACAGACTGTTGCTCTTTGGCATAAGCTACAAGATTATAAGGTCTAGTATAGAAACTGACATGTTTTTCTTTCACTTTGTAGTTAACTTGCAGATAACTCCGTTGGCTGAGGTGATGGGTTCTGCTGCTGGGATGCTGAACTCCAATTACCTGGAGGATTTATCCCACGTGACATTTCCTATTTCCGGACCCCAGTATCCTGAAGGAAGGGGAATCCTGATATCGTCTCAAGGAGAATGGATGTTGTTGAATATGATCAACGGGGAGCCCTTGACGTATATAGACGGGGCAAAATACATAAAACCAGCTTTCCTCTTCGGGGATATGATCGAGAAATAATCCCAGATGAAGCCCAAGAAGGAAGACTGGGTTTTTACTGTTGGGGGCTTGGTCATGTACCTGCCCAAGATGCTGAGAGATTACCCTATCTCGGCATTCTTCCATGCCACGCATACCAGGAGGATGTCGTAGCCCATGACTCCCAATCTTCACGGCCAGCCGGGAAGATATTTTACCAGAAAGGATCCGACCAAGGGTCATTTGTAAGCCGTTCTTCCGGCCCTGTAATGCCTTTCAGGGGATTGTATCCGGGCAGTGTCCCAAGTGAAGATACTTCATTGCTCCAACCAGTCCAATTACCGACTTTCTGCAATAACTTTATGGGGCATGGAGGAGTATACGCCAAGGTTAATCCTCGGACCAATGGGTGGGTTACCCCTACAAATCTTCGATGGGCTCGTTTAGCTGCCTGGGCCCTGAAGCATTTTTAGACTGAGCTGGAGAGCATTGGTCTGTACGCGGCTGTGAGTGCTACCAGTGTTGGGTTACCTCTCAACCCTAACCTATTTTTGGCTTTGATAGAGCGATATATCTCGCTCACTGGGACTTTTGCCACTCCACTGGGGGAGTTGGGATTGGCCCTTCACGAAATAGCAGAGATTTCATGACTGCCAATGGAGGATACTCCTTATGAAGAGTATGTTCCCACAAACCGGGAGCTGGGGGACACAAACCCTCGGGTGATGGCAGTATACCAGGAGCTGATGAGCCATTACCTTGCGTGCACCACCTCTTATAATGAACCCTCTGATTTGGCTCATACCAACAAATGGGCATCCTATCTCTTCTTCCATCAGGCTAGAGATGCTAAGCCAGACAAAGTTGTGGATAGCAGGGATAGGCCTTTGAACCTTCTGAGCGTGCTTACTGCTCAAGTAGTCGATGACCTTATTGAAGACGCTGGGGCTTCAGATCGAGTCCTCGACGAAGGGATAAGGAAATATCCTGCAGGCACTAAAGCCTACAGTTATTTGAGGCATTGTCGTAGGCCTCTGTCAAAGGAAGCTCAACTGGCTGGCTTTCTCTCTGTATGGCTACGCCGATTGGTAGTACCAGGCATTGCATCTTCGGATCACATTCACCGTAACACCTTATGGCCTGCAGTGCATCTGGTGTTTGGGGCAAGACTGGGCCTGCTCCCTGCCATGGTATGCCGCGTACAAGCTGGCCTGAGGGCCATTACTGATGGGCTTCTTGCCGATGAAACACGGCGTGATAGCTTTTCTAGGGTAGAATTACCGTTCCTGTATTTGATGGAATAGTTAATTCTCCATAACCCCAGGGTGATGTCTCCCGGCTCTGGCAGTAGTTCGGGGAGTAATTTCTTGTTGAATTACAAGAATTCCACCTGGAATATGACCACAGTTTTAGACTGTCGGCGAGCGTTAAATTTTGCTCACAGCTGGAAGCTCTTCTGCACCGTCCCCACTGTACATCTCAATCAACAGGGGAGCAGGCTTCAGGACTCAGGTGAAGGGAAGACCATTCTTTCTCCTGAAGCTTTTAATTGGTTGGTCTGCATTAGACCTTACTATTTATTGTATAGAAGTGAAGACCAATGCTTCTTGGAGCCCTACCTGCCTAGTCGATTCGCCAGGCAGTTTAGGTATGACCAATTGCACGTGGGCAATGCCATCACCAGCTTCAAGTCCAGGGGTGGACTTATTGATGGAGCGAGAGGATGGCGGTACTTCATAATGGGTTACACTGGAGCAACTTTTACTATGCCCACGACTTTACTCTCCATGGAGTTGCGCATCCTCCACTCGTTCGCCCAGTTTTACGTGGCCATCAATACCTTCTATCGCGATTTTGATATGCATGGAAGTTTTAGGATGCCTTCTTCTAAGTCCGCGGAAAGAGACAAAATCCTATCAGTTTTCTCTAACGAGGGTGAAGACTCTGTCAATCCAGATGAGCCTTTGCTGACAGTACCGAGAGGCAAAATAGCTCCGCCTGCAGAGCCTCTGGTTATCCCTGGTAAGCGAAGGGCTCCTGTTCTGAAGGAGACTTTCCCTCGCAATAAAAAAAAGATTGTTAGTGGCCCTGTCAGGACTTCCAGTCATGAGGCTCCTAGAAGTGAGCCAGCTGTTTCCCCTGTTGGGGACGATCCTTTGATTAGAGGTTCCTCGCCTTTTAGAGAGAGAACCTCCACAGTTCCGGCTGGCAGTGCCGGAGAATCTTTGCTAGAGGCTGCTGTCGCTGCTACCGCTTTAGGTAGTAGTACGAGATCGCCTTTGAGGCCGAGCCAAATAAGGATATCTTTATCCAGACTAGCAACGGGAGAAACCCCTGCCGCGTCTGTAAGTATACCCAGCGAGATTCTACCCAATGAGCCTCGAGTGGATCTCGGTGAAGACCTGGAAAAATACCTGCCAGTGTCAGTTGGCACACCCCCTTCTCCAGGTATGACAGCTCGCTTAGCATCATTAAGAAATGATTTAGCTGTACTAGCTGCAGACGCGACATATATACCATCGGCCATGGGTAAATGTCGTATTTATGCCTCTTTTAAAAAAATTAACATTATGTTGATATTAACTTTCTCTTGCCTTCTTTTCTGGGGAAGACATATACGGGGAGGACAGCGTCGACGCAACTTTTGGTTTTATTTCAGCTCCTGTCGATGACACGGAGGTGCCCGTTTTTGAAGAGGAAATATTTTTGGGTGCCGGTTCGCCCGAAACAGTTTCGATATCTCGAGAGGAGGATGAGCCTGTCATTACGACTATGCCTCCCTTGAGTACGCCAGTCACTTTGACCGTTGTTGGCGCTTCTTCTTTTGCTGCGCCATCTGTTAAGGCGACAACTGTGGCAACATCGTCTGCAGTCATTCCTGGAGGGGGATTCTCCGATATTGCAGCCACTCCCAACGTCCATTCGAATCTCACCATGTTAGTTGAGCAGTTTTCAAGCATTTTCTATGCCACTTTAAAAACGCTGATATCGATGGTGCTGGAGAAGAATCTAGGCTTCAAGGCTCTGAAGACGTCCTCCAACTTCAGTATAGCACAGATTAGATATTTCAACGATAATGACAGAGTTGATGCGCTAGACCAAATAGTTAATAGTTTAGAACAACCCATTAACGATTATTTGCAGCTATCTCGAGGCAGCATTGACGGTCTCGTTCAAGCTAGGTATGACTCCTTAACTGCAGAGCTTGCTGGGCAAATAGAATCTCTGAACAAATATGTCCAGGAACAGCAGCAGCAGATGGATCAAGAGCGTGCCAAATTAGAGTATGTCATTCCCCAGCTGACTCAGTGCGAGACCGAATATGAGGAAGAGACAGCGAGGGTCCACAAATTGGAGGATGACCTCACTAAGGCCAAGGAGAAGGCTCTCTCTTTATCAACAGATCGTGACGTGTTAAAGGATCAAATGGAGATGGCTCAGCAGAACCTGATGCATGTGGGTGTCAACCACGCAGATTTTGTACATGCTCGGTCTGAGCTATCTGCTTTGAACAATGAGGCGGCAAGGTTGGAGCGGGCTCGCGCCGACGTCTTGAACTCCAGGGATGAAAGAATGGTTACTCTGGCGCAACAGATTCGCGACTTAACTGCTCCTCCCAAATAATGTACTTTTTGCTTTTACATGTAATTTGCTCTTTCTAGGGATAATAAAGAGGCTTTATCTGACTTTGGTGGACCTATCATTTTGGAATATAAACGATAGGCTAGAGTAAAAGTGATATCAAAGGTAATATGGACGTGATATACTCTCGGTAAGCTTCAGCTGGACATATCTATTCAGAGGTTATATGGACATGATAGATTATGCTCCAACTAAAATTTGTACACAAAACACTATCAGAGGTAATATAGACGTGATAGGTTTTGATGTTCCAACTTAGTTTAGACATATCTATTCAGAGGTTATATGGACATGATAGAATATGATCCAACTAGTTCTTTGGAAGTAGTATTGTCAGAATGAGATCTTCACCATGCTCCGTTGAGCAACGGGGATTAAGCATAGTACCTCTTCAGGAATTTGCCGTTGATAGGAGCCATTAACAAGTCTCTATTAGGCTTGGCTAACCTGTAAGCGCCGTTTGAGAATGTCGTCTCAATCACATAAGGGCCTTCCCATTTGGGTTGGAATTTACCCTCACTCTTGTGAGTAATGATCATTGGCCTTCTCACGGCTAGAACTAGCTTGCCAACTTTGAACACTCTTTCCTTTACTTTTTGATTAAAAGCTCTGAAAATGCGTGCCTGGTAGAACGTAATACGCTGTTGGGCTTGAAGGCATTTTTCATCTAATCCTTCTAGCTCTTAAAGCCTTAATAGGTCATTCTTTTCCTGAGTCAACTCATTAGCTACTGCTATTCTGAGTGACAGAATTTGAATTTCGATGGGGAGAACTGCTTCACTCCCGTAAACCATTGAGAATGGGGTATAACCCGTCGGTGCTCGTACCGTTGTGCGGTATGCCTAGAGACATTCTCCTAGCTTCTCGTTCCAATCCCTTTTGTTCGAAGAGACGAACTTCTTCAAGAGTTTGATAATGGTTTTGTTGAAAGCTTCCGCCAAACCATTAGCAGCAGGATTGTATGCTGTAGAGGCCACGTTTTGTATCCGATTTTTATCGCAAAATTGATGAAACACTTGGCTGATGAATTGAGGCCCGTTGTCATGAATTATCCTTCGAGAAATCCCAAAGCGATAAATGACATAATGCTTAATGAAGCTGATCATGTTAGATGTCTTCACCTCAACAAGAGGGATCGCCTCTCCCATTTGGAGAAATAATCCTTGATGGCTTATATAAACCGATGACCTTTGGAAGAAGACGGGTGAATTTGGACCAATGATATCCATACCCCATGCTTCAAAAGGCCAGGATGCCACCGTAGGATGTAAATGTTCAGAAGGTTGATGTATAAAATCTGCATAAACCTGGCAGGCTTTTTATTGTCTTGCATATTTTATTACATTTATGATCATAGTAGGCCAGTAATAACTCATCCTCCTGATACGATCCTGTAGCTTAGGACCGGGTTGATGCACTCCACATACGCCGTCGTGAGCTTACGGATAATCTGCTATGCTTCATCACAGAGAGACATCGTAATAATAGTCCGTCATAAGTCCGGCGATATAGACATTGTGAAGATGCATCAAAATAAAAGCGTAATGATCATCTTTTGACGGATACTGCTTCTTTAGGATCCTTCGGCAAGATTCTGTATGCTATAAAATCTATAAAGGGACTTCTCCAGTCTCTCTTTGGAAGATCTGGGTTCACAGCGTAGCTGCATTCTATGTGAAAGTTGTTTTTCATACAGAATAATTCTCTGTTAAGAAGGATTACCGAATTCTGCCTTCTTATAGGAATAGCTAAATCTGCAACTAGACTGGCCAGGGCATCAGCTTCCAGATTCTGAGATCGAGGCACATGCTCTAGGAAGAACCCTTTGACAGACATGGCTATTTCGATCATTGCTTGGTGATAAGAAATGAGATCTGGATTCCGGACATCATATATTCCTCTTACTTGATTGACGATCAGCAGAGAATTACCAAATGCTTCCAGGTATTCGACGTCCAACTCTTTAGCGACTTGGAGCCCGATTAGTAGGGCATTATATTCTGCCACGTTATTAGAGCAAGGTTCACTAAGAGGATATGCTCGATAGATGACGAGTTTCTCAGGAGTAACCAGGACAATTCCTACTCCTGAAACTACGTTTCCCCTGGGACCAGTCCTGGAGGCACCATCGAAGAATAACTGCCATGCATCACTTTCTATCGCAGAATTACACTCTGCAACTTTGTCGAAAATGTCCTCATATAGTTTGGAGATTTTCAGAATCGGATAAGCAGCTAGGAAATCAGCCAATGCTTGGCATTTGATGGACTTCTGAGGGACGTATACCATATCATACGGTATTAATAACATCGCCCAAGTCGCGAGTCAGGAATTAAGAACACTTGGCTTGTTCATCAATACCCGAAGAGGATTGATTCTGGAGATGATATGAATAGTCTGGCCTGTGACATAGTGTCACATTTTCTGAATGGCGAACATTAGGGTCAAACATTCTTTTTCTACTGGATTGTACCGGTGTTCAGCTCCGACCATCATCCTGCTTAAATAGTAGATAGCCTGTTCATGACCCTCATCATTCTTCTGTGCGAGGAGAGCTCCCAGAGAATGATCCATTGCTCGAACATACAGCAAGAATGGTCTTCCTATGACGGGAGGCACCAGAACTGGAGGATTAGTGAGGTAGCATTTGATATCATTAAACGCTTGCTAACAGGCTTCGTCCCATACAAAGGATACACCTTTCTTCATGAGGCAAGAAAAAGGCTGACATCTCCCCGAGAGGTTGGATATGAATCTCCGGATATAAGCTAGACGACCTTGAAATCCCCTGAGTTCTCTCAGATTATGGGGTGGTCGTATTTCTAGGATAGCCTTCACTTTATCAGGGTCCACTTGAATGCCTTTGGCGGTAATGACAAATCCCAGGAATTTGCCACTGGATACACCCTGAAAGGAATTTGTAGGATTTATTTTGAATTGATATTGGCGCATCAACTCGAATATTGTCTTCAGGTCTCGGATATGATTATCCTTGCGGCGGCTTTTGACAGCTATATCGTCTACGTAATATTCCACTATTTTGCATAAATACTCGTGGAATATGTTACTCATAGCTCGTTGGTACATAGCTTTGGCATTTTTTAGTCCAAAGGGCATGACCGTATAGCAATATACCCCCAATGGTGTCCGGAAGGCAGTATGCTTCTCGTCTTCAGGATGCATCTTGATTTGATTGTATCCTGAAAATCCGTCCATGAAAGACATGCGTTCAAAACTGCATGTATTATCGATCATGACGTCTGTGATAAGAAGAGGAAATTCATCCTTGGGGCAGGCTGTATTCAAATCTCGGTAATCTATGCAGACACGTACTTTCCCATTTTTCTTCATGACCGGGACAATATTGGCGACCCAGTCGGGATATTGTTCTTCCCAAATGAAGCCGCAGGCTATCAACTTCTTAATTTCAGCTTCAATGGCGTCTATCATGTCTGGACGGAACCGGCGTTGATGTTGCTTCACAGGCTTCGAATTGGGCAATATATTGAGCTTATGAGTAGCCACTTTTGGATCGAGACCGGACATATCCTCATAATTCCACGCAAAGATGTCGATATATTCTCTTATCAGCTGGATTATTTCTTTTCTTTCTTCTTCGAAAAGATTATTACTGATAAATATCGGCTTTGGTGAAAGTACATCCCCAACGTCAATCTGAATAACTTTATCTTCAGTGGGGGTTCTCTCTGCTCGAACCTGAGTTCCCACTGTGTATCCATTTGCTGAGCCTAAGAGTCATTCTCAAACGGTTCAGATTCTTGTTCATCTACTTCGAGAGAATCTGTCAATAATGCATTTACTGATAATGCTCGTTCGAGATCATCATATGAGCCGGAAGACGATGAGCCATCTCGAAAAGAGGAAGAGATATCCTCATTTGACTCAGAAGTTGCAAGGAAGGTGGTATACCCTAACCCAAAATGAGTTCGTTGACAGTAGGGATCACCGTACAATGGCATTCGCCTGCCTTTCCCGTAGTTGAGGCCTAGTTCCAGCTTCAAGTCATAACCCATACTTTGCATATTCTTCAAAGCTTGCGGGCTATATCTGTGAACCTGCATTTTACCAGACATCGTCATTGGGATAATCTTCTTGTATAGTCGGTTTATTGCGCATGCGACCGAAGACTATTAAACACTGACCGCTGCGAGTAGGCGGGACAATAAAGACAAAATCTTCATGTGGACTATATGACGTGATGACATTAAATGGTGATGCTACTTCCCACATATATGGATGATAGGAGTCCATAGCTTCCAAAAAATTTTGTGCTATGGGTTCTATATCGTTATGGGGAGAGGATTCCTGATTAGGAATTTGAGCGTCAATGTACTGGAAAAGAGGATCTTTATTATCATCAGAAATTACATTCCTGGTTGTATTTACATTAATCGGCTATTTGTTGCGCCGAAGGTTGATGACCAAAGGTGGAAACTTCTGGTTCAAAGTGATCACTAGTGGATCACCTCCTTTTCCTGATTTGGTTTTGTTCAGGTGGATAGCCAGGGGTTCCATGACTTTTGGACGAGTAGTTCGCCCTTTCACCGTGATTGACAGAGGTTGCTCGGCAGAGGGTTTTTCTGGCTCCCTGTGGGATTCCTCCTTTATCTTGCCTGACACCTCCTTCATGTAATCTTGAGTGTACAACATGGCATCAGAGTAGTAGGATTCTACTCCTTTAAACGGGTTAAGGTCAGAAAACTCCGTTTGTACTGTTCCTTGGGCATCTACATATTTAAAGCATTGATGTAGAGTCGAAGGAACGATGTTGTGGTCGTGGATCCATGGTCTGCCCAACAGAATATTGTAGGACACCTCTGAATCAATGACATAGCATGTAGACACTGATATGAGATCGCCAATTTGGATCCTCAGACGAATCTTCCCTAATGGCTTACTTTTTCTTGCGTTGAAGCCCACGATTGTAATGGTGGTGTAAGCCAATTCGCTGGTAGGAATCCTTAGCGGTCTGAGCAGACTATGAGGAATGATACTGATCATCGATCCCGGATCTATGTGAATCCGGTCAACCTCCATGGAACCGACATATCCGGTGTAATAGAGGGGTCTATCATGCTTGTTGTGTTTCAACAGTATATCATCTTAAGTAAAAGTGATATTCGGGACCACCTCCATCACACTATGGCATTGAGGACATGCCACAGGTTCTTCATCAGGGGACTTGAGCTGGGTCAAGTATGCATCCGCCTGCATTAATGCTTCACTCAGGGCTTGACGAGTGTCTTTAGAGAGCCTGAGTAGTTCAAATATGGACAATCTGGCTGGTGTATTAGCCAACTTGGCCAGGATGTCGAAGTTATATGGCTTCTCCAAACCTTTATTTTGAATATTCTTCAAAGGTTTATCAAAGCGCACCTCTTTCTGTTTGCCCTTGTCCGCCAAAGTTGGTTTCGAAGGACCGGCCTCTGGTATGGCAGACTCCGGTTCTGAAGGCTTGGCAGCTGAAACGTCTGTCGATGCTTCTTCCTGACATCCTTTATAGTCCTTGAGGTAGGCTTTCCCTGAACGGGTTCCAGTAGCCAAAACCTCTTCTTCTGATGTCGAAGATACCGCAACCATATGACATGGTTTACGCTTCGAGTTCTTTTTAGACTTATCCTTGGCACCTTGAGTCTCTTTATCGATCTCTGACACCAGATCTGGATGAACCCACATAATCTCGCCGTGCTGGGTAGTCAGGGGTACCAGGTCATGATTTTGACCCCTGGTTGGAGGAAGATTAATGATGTTCATCGTTGTCCGGGAAATAGGTACAACACCATCCGGAACTTCTAGAGGAGGCAGATTGCCAAATTGAAGAGAGATCATGTTGGTTGTGACCGGCTTCTCGCTGTTGCGCAGAGTGATGGCCTTAGCATCGATCAACTCCTGGATTTTTCTTTTTAGTACATAACACGCCTTTGTGGGGTGATGTATGAATCTATGGAAAATACAGTACTTGGGGTTATTGGTACTGCCGACTTCATTAGGCCGCTTCACCTCAGGGAGGATAATCATGCGTCTTTTGACGAGACACTCGAATATGCTCGGAATATCGTCGTCGTCAAAAGAGTACACTTCAATGGGCCTGGAAGTCCCAGGTTTTGTCTGTGTGGTTGCCGAAGTCTTTTGCTTGGACGTATTGATCGCCAGAGCTTCTTTTCCTTTGGAACCACGGGGATGGTCGCTGTTGGAGGATGACCTCTTGTCTCTATCAGAGACAGATATCATAATTCCATTATCACGCACCTTCCGACTGTTGTCTTCAGCGGCTACCGCTGAGGTGATGAACGAGGGCCAATCATGGAACTGATATGGTCATGTGAACATCGAGATCACTGGAAGAAGATTCTTCCTGTAAATGTTCACCAATGCTGAGTCTGGAACTCCGGGAGGCATTTGCAAAGTGGCTTGACAAAAATATTCAATGAAAGTGCGAACGTTCTCTTTTTCCTTCTGCTTTACTTCGATGAGAGAGGACATAGACATGTCCATCCCTCCTTCGTAGAATCGTACGAAGAACAAAGTCTTAAAATCTTCAAAGGAAGTAATACAGCTATCCGCAAGACTATGGTACCACTGATAAGCCACTCCCGAGAGACAGCCTTTGAACACTCGAGTGAGAAGGGCATCATTCCCTTGCAACAACACCGTCATCATACTGAAGTAGTTCATGTACTGGCTCGGTGATGTCTTTCCCTCAAACAAAGCCATAGTCTATGGTTTATATTTAGGAGGGAAAGGGACTTCATCCCAGATAGCTGGGTAAGGCCGGTTGATTCCCAATTTCCTTAGCTGATCCTTATGCTTTAAGGCATCAAATTGGGCTTTCAATTCCCGCACTGCCTGCATAGGATCTTCAGCCGATAGAGGAACCGCAGAGTGGTGAGAGATCGGTTATAATATGACTCCAACAGGAGGCAATACATTCTCTGAATTAGGAAGTGGAGGGGCTGCTGACTCCTGATCTAGAGCAAGCTCCTGATTCGCGTTGGATGGTGGTAAGTCTACCCCCACACGTATCTGAGTCGGAGGGACCGATGCTTGAGCTATAGCAGCTGTGTGTTGAGTCAGCATCATCTGGTGCATATTCTCCATCATGGACTGTATCTCTTTCAGAGATGTCTCCAATACAGCGATGCGTTGCTCAGTACTTCTTGACGAGGAAGCCTTTTCGTGTTCATCTTCAATGGCATAGACCCCCATTTCTCTGGATATCATTGAAGGGCAAGTATAGGTCTCTGTAGAGAATGACTCTATACTTTCAGCATCTGATTTGGGAAACTGGCAATCCCTAGTGTCGAAATTAAAAGAATACGAAGTCGGTTGTCGTGACCTCGAACGGGTGTTTCGGAATACCCCAGCTTCAATGTTCTCAAGGAGTTTGTTGAATCTCCTTTGGCTTGGAGTTCTAGAGGGATGACGTTTTGAATTTGACCTTCCTCTAGGAACGTGTGAAGCCATGTTTACTGATGCATGTGCAGGTTCTTCTTCCTATAAAGGCACAGAGTAGTTCAATTGGTCAAAAACTGACCATTTTGCTTCAGAACAGCAATAATTAACTACAATCCTATGACTATTATAATAGTGCTCCCTAGGAGGCATAATACACATGCTGGAAGATCCCCTATCCTTGCGCTTCTGGATCAGATATTCATGCAAGTCAGGAGGATTTATAGAAGAAGAAGAAGAAGGCTTATTCCTCTTGTTTACATCAGTTGGCATGCGGATATTGGGAACCATAACTTTTCCCCTGCCACCCGTATACAACAGGTTAGCCATCTGAGTAGCAGATAATCCCCGAGGAGTGTGTCTCTCCGCAAATCGGGCTTTCTTTACGCTGAGGGGCTTGACCTGGCATAATTTGGAGCTCTGCTCAGGCTGGAATAAAACTGAGGAAGCCCTCAATCGGCCATCCGCTTCTCGCGTAATCTGGAGAGCGGGGAGATTTTTCTCTTGCTGGCGTATAGGTCGATAAGTTGAGAAGTCCGCCACTTGTTTTCCCTTGCGTAGATTGCAGGGACCATCTGCTTTTCTGCGGAGGGCAGATGCATTCTTACTCGCAGAGCGCATTTGCAATTTCTGATTTGGCGCTGAGACATTATCAGAAATCTTGTCTGCCACGTCACAGACGGGAGACTGAATTTTATGCGCAGAGCGCGGAGTAGACTTCTGGATTAGCACTGAGGCATCACCAGAAGTTTTGTCTGCCACATCACAGACGGGAGATATAGTTTTACGCACGGGGTACGGAGTAGACTTCTGGACTAGCACTGAGGCATTGTCAGAAGTTTCGTCTGCCACGTCACAGACGGAAGACAGAGTTTTATGCGCGGGGCATGGAGGTTGCGAAGCTACAACCTTGTTGGTCGGAGAAACCAGAGAGTCGGCAGGAACGGTAAGGGATGTCCGGGGCATCCAGACCTTACACAATTTCCTGTTATCTTGGACAGAGAGAGAGTGGGAGCTACCCCCTGCTCGAAGCATATCTTCATAGGCAGATTGGTCGAACTGGACGACCAAGGTCTTCTTTATTGATCCTACTGATACTGCATCATATTGAGCAATTGCTTTCTCGTTAGATGAGAAAGTGGTCCCCAGCAGAGTCACTATCTTGTGTTTGATAATAAACGGAAGAAATAAAACTAGGTTTATACGAAACCCTTTCTTAGGTTTACAAACAAGAAGTACTATTAATCCTATGCGAGGATGTTAAGTACAAAATTTAATCTGGGTAAATATTGCTATAGGAGTCTGATCTGCAGTCGATCACTTTGTCCCTTGGACCACACGATGATGAAGTAGTGCTGTAGAAGAAGAAGAAGCTTCAAAGATTGCAAGAGGGAGTGGATGCTCGATGCCAAAATCGTCGATCACTACTCTCTGTCTAAACTCTTCTCTCTCTGTTCTTCGATTTCTTCGACATCTATTCTCCGAGTTTTCCCCACCTTGGACCTCTGTCAATAGTGGTCTCTATTTATAGGGTTTTAGTGACAGTAACCGTCCAGTCGGCGTAGAAGCCGGACAGTGGAGAGTATGGTACTTTTTATACGGCGGTTATAATAACTGCCACCCACGTATAGATGACCTTCTGAATCAGCGTGTGACGCGTGTCCCATAATGAGAAAATGCATATAACTGCTGCAAAGATCATGACATACAAGCCACGTAGGTAACTGCCCCTTGCGTATAAAAGGTTGGCGTAGAAGCCAATAACTGTCACCATGGCGTAGAAGCAAAATAGTTGTCAGGTTGGCGTAGAAGCCAAGTGGTTGTCGAGTCGGCATAGAAGCCAAATAGGCGTAGAAGCCTGATGCTGCATGGATAGGTAGCTAGCATAAAAGATAGCTGATCCTCCTTCCTTGACTGAGGCCTTGAGCGTATTCTGGACCAAATAGCCTTATCACGCACAAATGCAAATATAGCCTGAGTTGGCATACTCTGAAGAGATAGCATACGGCGTACTCCTTATAGCTAAAAATAGCCCGATGGCGTAATATGCAGAGGTGATGATGTGGACGTATTAGCCGTAATTATGGCTCGCCCAGTCTTTGAAAATAGAACCAAATCTCGTGCATTAAATGTAGAGATCTGCCCCCATTCTGAGCATTAAATGCAGAGACGTGCCTCGAGCTCTGTACGAAGAGCAGCTTTTGACGTGACAGTTTATTTTATCTTCTACTGAGCGTAAAATCTCACATCTGCCTGTGTAAAACTAGGCAGCGTATTCCCATGTATGCGTAAAAGCACTTTGTATCAAGGAAATATCACTAAACGACAGTTTGGGTCTCTGTGCCGCACCATCATTACAACCGTCGTCTGGATGGTTGTGCAGTACTCGTTGTCAGGAGTCAGGTTCACTGCATGATCTGACAGGTTCATTTGAGAAATATGAAGCGTTCTACGTACGACTTCCCACTGCATTAAAGGCGAGTAGGTTTTACGCCAAAGTGGCGATGTAACAACCTTTTTACGCTGAAGCAGCCTGAAAATACTGTATTACGCGGATTGTCCTGGGGCTTATTGTAAGCCCCTGATTTTTCAAAATTATTAAAACTTGGATTTTTCCCAATTTTCTGGAATTTTCTGGGAATTTTCTGAAATTAAAATCAAGGTTCTTAATTATTAAATAATTTTTAATTATTAATAAAAAATATTAAAAATATCATAGAAATAACATTTTTTGGTGTAAAATAAAAAATTGGACTTAGAGAAATTTTTCTGGATTTTTCTGGGCCTCAGACCTATTTTTAAAGGCAATAAAACTATTTTAATTAATTAATTTATTTATTAACTGATTTTATTATATTTATTATTATTTATATTATTTTTATTTTTATTTTTTTTCTCTCCCTCTTCCTGGGCCGGCCCGGCCCAGTGGGCCGAAGCCCAGCCCAGCCCGTTTCCCTTGCGGGTCGGGCGGGTCTGCCCGGAGACCCGACCCGCCAGCCCGGAGACCCGGTCCCCCAGCCAAGCCCTCTCCCCGCGTGGCCCTCGTCCTCCGCCGCATCCGGCGGTCAGCCCCCACGTCGTCGCCCCCCGCCATTTCCGGCGCCACTTTCCCCAGCGCCTCCGCCTTCTCCGGCTAGCGCCTCGCCCCCGGCCACCTATAAATCCCCCTCCCTCTCCCCTCTTCGGCCACACCGCCCTAGCCCCCTCCCCGTCGACGCCACTGCCGCGCCGCCGCCTGAGCCCCCAGCTTCGCCCTGCCCAGCCTCCTCCTCCTCCTTCCTCTCCGTCCTCCGCCCTTCCCGTCGACTCCAGATCCCCTCAGCAACAACAGCAGCTGTCCCCGACAGCCCGGCGCCGCCCGACCGCCGCGCCTTCGCCCCGCTCTCCGGCGGGCCGCCCTCGGCCTCCCAACACGCCGCCGGCCAACGCGCCGCCGTCTACGGCCGGTTTCCCCTGAACCCTAACCCTATTTTCCCAACTCTCGTGTCGTGTCGGACACGACACGGACACGACTTTCTCCCGGTTTTCGGGTCCCCTTCAGGTACGTGTAACTTTTTGCTCGTAGCTCCGTTTTCGATTCCACAAATTGCGTTGCGAAGCCTGTATGACCCTCTCGGTGTCCGGATAAACCGCTCGGGGCATCGCGTCCTGTGGTGATCGCACACCGCGATCCAAAAACAGGAAAAACCAGACCCTGTTTTGCCCCGGAACTGAGTACGTCCCGCCAAACGGGATGACTTGGTCGCGCGCAGTCTTCATAGATACGTGCGCAGCGTCGATACGGACGTGTGGGATTTCGCGGAAGCTGATTCGGGCGTGCGTGCACCCCGAAATCAACGCGTATCCGCGGACATCGCCCCGTATCCGACTTTTCTGCAATTCACCCTAACTTCGTGCACACACGTGGATCGAAATAAAACTTGCGCCATCGGACTCGTAGCGATACGCTGGTTCTGTGGGTCAAGTTTGGTTCGATTCTGAGAACGTTGACGAAATTGCATGTCGTGGGCCCCACAAGCCCCGCTCGACGGACGATTTTGTGATCGGCTCATCGGAATCCAATTCTAGAAGTTTCATTGGGTTCGTATCAGCGTTCCTGACCTGTTGACACTAAGTTTGGTAAATTTGGAGACCGTTGACCCGGACACGTTTTTTGGTGCAAAGCGGGCCCACCGGCGGACCCCGTTTTGACCCGAAACTGTCGTTTTTGCCCTTGTCTCCAAATTGGACCCAAGGACAGGCGTTTCTAGCTATTTGACATCTTCTGAGCGTGATGGTAATGTCTATTTCAGCTTTTGGACTCATCTTTGGAAATTTCCTTGAGTATAATTAATTGGATCCAAACAACAGGCAAGTACCTGCACTTCAAGTTAATTCTTTATATTATGATAATTAATTCTCTGCTTTACTAGTATCCTTGATGATTACACCTAGTATTAGGAATACTGGAATTCATGTCTTGAATACTGGAGTTCATGTCTTGTTTTTTATGTCGGGTGGGAGAATACTAGAAGGCATGTAGTTTACCCTTCCCCCTACCGTGTTTAATAGCTGTTGGTGCGCGACTGTACCCTCAGCCGAATCTCGATTATTCATGTTTAATAGCCGTCTATGACGGCCGAATTAGCCTTATAAACCCCTACATGCCAACTATGTATTCTAAAATAAACACAAGTTCACACAGATAGTTTCTGGTCTTGTTATAGTTCTTGCTGACTGTAGTAGTTTTATTTTCTATCTCATTTATTTTTGTTTTCTCATATTCCTGTTTATAGCATTAACTCTGAGATATTGTGTTTCTTTTATACATATTCAATATGATACTCAATCTAATTGTCATAAATATTTAGTTTAATCTTGTTGTGCACTGTATACTTTGCTCCTTTCCTCACTGGATCCGTTGCTTTAGGCGATGATGAGAACCTTGCCCCCACCTATTATGGCCCCTATGAGGCAGCAGGTGATACAGTTGCAGAGCCGGTTCCCACACAGGAAGCTACTCCTGCGGAGTAGTTAGCAGTAGTTATTTATTTTCCTTTCATCTTAGTAATCGGGTTTGTCCCCGATTTAACTTCTGGTTTTGTAATAACTCTGGATCTGATTGTCATTTTCAGTTTATAAAATCTCAGCATTTCTTTTCTTTTCCTTGCCTGTTTAATTACTGTGAGTGAGCTAGAATCAATTTAACTGTGTATATGCCCTAGACAGCGTACTACCGCCGACACTGCGGCGTAGGCTGGACGTACCCACGCACTCGTGCCCGAATTTCCAGGTGCGGGTTGTGACACATTTTTGTGGTGGCCCATGCAGGTCAAACGACTAAATTGTTCGGTTCCAACTTAGGGACCGAACAGGCCTGCAACAAGATTGAGGATTTTAGGATAAAAGCTCATTCACAGAATAGGATCTTTACTTCCAATCTTGATATCGGTCCTAGTCAATTTTTTCTATCGCCCTTGATTTCTAGGTAATCTATTCTAATCTTCCTACCCCTTAATCTTTCAGAATATTTCAGACGAGGAACACAGTAGGAGGCACATCAGAACCAGCTGAGCAGACTGTGCCCGAAACTCTTGCCCTCCCTCCACCTCCATCTATTTCGACAATTACTCTGGATGGGGCACAGCTACTTGGAGTGTTCCAGGGACTAGTGGAATCCCAGAAGGAACAAACTGCCCTACTACGGACCAGCCTTTCAGAAGCTCTTCGGACCCGGGAGTCACCACAAAAGAGGCCAGGAAGTGCCAAGGACTTTAAGAACCTTAAATCCCTGGAATTCTATGGAACTGAAGGCATTCTCTATGCCGATGAATGGATAGAGAACGTAGAGCGACTCCTGAAGACTGCTCGGGTCGCTGATGATCTCAAAGTGGAGTCCGTAAGCCTGCAACTGTTCGACATAGCTCGGACCTGGTTTAGGGACGAACCTCAACTATCTGCTCCTGATCTTACCTGGGAGGACTTCAAGAGGCTATTCAAGGAGAAATTCTACCCCGAAGTGGCTCGGAAAGCTCTCGAAAGCCAATTCGAGAGACTGAAATAAGGTAACCTATCTGTTGATGAGTATACTGCTGAATTTAGCAGGTTGAGCCACTTTGCAGAGTACATGGTTCGTACCCCAAAGGACAGAGCCCATAGATTCAAAAAGGGGCTATCTCCGGATATTCGCCTTGCTGTCACCACTAGCCGAGCTCGCACCTACGAGGAAATCTTGAGCGTGGCACAAGGCGTTGAGAGAGACATGGGGCATAAACTAAAGCGAGAGAGAGATACCGGAAATGCGGGATCCAACAAACGCCCATTTCAACAACAACAGCAGCAGAGGGCCCCGCAACAAACCCAGCGTCCTCTCCCTCGAGCTCCAGCACTCCAACACCAGGCTCAAGGACAGAACCAACAAGCTGCTGCTTGTAATATTTGCCAAAAACAAGGTCACACCTGGCAAGTTTGTAGGAAGAGACTGGGTGCCTGTCTATATTGCGGATCAACAGAATATCAAGTGAGGGACTGCCCCACTGCTCCAGGACGCGGACAAGCTTACGTGATGACCGTGGAGAACGCGCAAACTCTGGAAGCAGCTAATGCGCGTAAGTGATTCGTAGATACCTTTTCTAGTATTGTTTTCATGCCTATTGGTTCGTGACCTCAGCCACAACCTAGTAATTTTGAACTTGCTAAATAACCTAGTATGCTTTTAAATTTGATAACTGTAGAGATTTTTAGAGGCTTTTGCTATTGTGCTTATCATATGTGTCTTGTGAACTTCAATAATTTTGTACCTCCTTTTTCATCATCATCTAGCGCACTTAACTTTGCTGAACTTGAGTTATGCTGCTATTTTATAGCCTAGTTTTGCGAGCTTACCCTTTTTCGGGCTTGTTCATGACCCATGTATTATTGAGGCCTGATCAACCCCACTAATACAAGTGTCTATTCAGATTCAGTGTACTACGGTCTGATCAACCTTAGTACATTTTGATTCGCACTTCGCACGACTACTTTACGTGGATTGAGATATATAGTTGACTAGTATACTTGCCCTAAATACGTCCGAGCATATCGTATCAGTTACATAACTGTACTAATACGAGCATGCGAATAAATGATTACCAGAATAGAATCTCAATCCATAACCGCCTGACAATTCCCATTAGAATTCCTTAAACGCCTTGAACCCTATACTCTGTTCTACCACCTCGCCCTTAAACTCTTTATTATTGATCCTCGTCTTCCCTTATTTCGGAAAGACAAAATCCTGTGTTCGGTATAAGTTTGATTTGTAGTGCTAGATGTACCCCTCAGACCGGTCGAATTGATGATAACCTCTATGACTAAAGGAATACCATAGGTGGTGTGTTTGTGTTGAAGACTTAAAGATTCAATACCATGATTTATTAAGTTGAGACCTAGTCTTACTAGTTGTACAGCCTTAGAGGATATATGGGTAAAATTCTAAGTTGGGTAGCGACCGCGATGTCCACCTGAGAGAAACCCGTTACACTATAATCAAGTTAGTTTGGACAGAGAGAACCCTGCCATAATTTAAATTTCGAGGACGAAATTTTATAAGTTGGGTAGATTGTAAGCCCCTGATTTTTCAAAATTATAAAAACTTAGATTTTTCCCAATTTTCTGGAATTTTTTGGGAATTTTCTTAAATTAAAATCAAGGTTCTTAATTATTAAATAATTTTTAATTGTTAATAAATAATATTAAAATATTATGAAAATAACATTTTTGGGTGTAAAATGAAAAACTGGACTTAGGGTAATTTTTTTGGATTTTTTTGGGCCTCAGACCTATTTTTAAAGGCAATCAAACTATTTTAATTAATTAATTAATTTATTAACTGATTTTATTATATTTATTATTATTTATATTATTTTTATTTTTATTTTTTTCTCTCCCTCTTCCTGGGCCGGCCCGGCCCAGTGGGCCGAAGCCCAGCCCAGCCCGTTTCCCTTGCGGGTCGGGCGGGTCTGCCCGGAGACCCGACCCGCCAGCTCGGAGACCCGGTCCCCCAGCCAACCCCTCTCCCCGTGTGGCCCTCGTCCTCCGCCGCATCCTGCGGCCAGCCCCTACGTCGTCGCCCCCGCCATTTCCGGCGCCACTTTCCCCAGCGCCTCCGCCTTCTCCGGCTAGCGCCTCGCCCCCGGCCACCTATAAATCCCCCTCCCTCTCCCCTCTCCGGCCACACCGCCCTAGCCCCCTCCCCGTCGACGCCACCGCCGCGCCGCCGCCTGAGCCCCCAGCTCCGCCCTGCCCAGCCTCCTCCTCCTCCTTCCTCTCCGTCCTCCGCCCTTCCCGTCGACTCCGGCTCCCCCTCAGCAGCAACAGCAGCCGTCCCCGACAGCCCGACGCCGCCCGACCGCCGCGCCTCCGCCCCGCTCTCCGGCGGGCCGCCCTCGGCCTCCCAGCACGCCGCCGGCCAACGGGCCGCCGTCTACGGCCGGTTTCCCCTGAACCCTAACCCTATTTTCCCAACTCTCGTGTCGTGTCGGACACGACACGGACACGGCTTTCTCCCGGTTTTTGGGTCCCCTTCAGGTGCGTGTAACTTTTTGCTCGTAGCTCCGTTTTCGATTCCGCAAATTGCGTTGCGAAGCCTGTATGACCCTCTCGGTGCCCGGACAAACCGCTCGGGGCATCGCGTCCTGTGGTGATCGCACACCGCGATCCAAAAATAGGAAAAACCAGACCCTGTTTTGCCCCAGAACTGAGTACGCCCCGCCAAACGGGACGACTTGGTCGTGCGCGGTCTTCACAGATACGTGCGCAGCGTCGATACGGACGTGTGGGATTTCGCGGAAGCTGATTCGGGCGTGCGTGCACCCCGGAATCAACGCGTATCCGTGGACATCGCCCCGTATCTGACTTTTCTGCAATTCATCCTAACTTTGTGCACACACGTCGGATCGAAACAAAACTTGTGCCATCAGACTCGTAGCGATACGCTGGTCCTGTGGGTCAAGTTTGGTTCGATTCTGAGAACGTTGACGAAATCGCGTGTCGTGGGCCCCACAGGCCCCGCTCGACGAGCGATTTTGTGATCGGCTCATCGGAATCCAATTCTGGAAGTTCCGTTGGGTTCGTATCAACGTTCCTGACCTATTAACACTAAGTTTGGTGAATTTGGAGACCGTTGACCCGGACACGTTTTTCGGTGCAAAGTGGGCCCACCAGCCGACCCCGTTTTGACCCGAAACTGTCGTTTTTGCCCTTGTCTCCAAATTGGACCCAAGGACAGGCGTTTTAGCTATTTGACATCTTTTGAGCGTGATGGTAATGTCTATTTTAGCTTTTGGACTCATCTCTGGAAATTTCCCCGAGTACAATTAATTGGATCCAAACAACAGGCAAGTACCTGCACTTCAAGTTAATTCTTTATATTGTGATAATTAATTCCCCGCTTTACTAGTACCCTTGATGATTACACCTAGTGTTAGGAATACCGGAATTCATGTCTTGAATACTGGAGTTCATGTCTTATTTTTTATGTCTGGTGGGAGAATACTAGAAGGCATATAGTTTACCCTTCCCCCCACCGTGTTTAATAGCTGTTGGTGCACGACTGTACCCTCAGCCGGATCTCGATTATTCATGTTTAATAGCCGTCTATGACGGCCGGATTAGCCTTATAAACCCCTACATGCCAACTATGTATTCTAAAATAAACACAAGTTCACACAGATAGTTTCTGGTCTTGTTATAGTTCTTGCTGACTGTAGTAGTTTCATTTCCTGTCTCATTTATTTCTGTTTTCTCATATTCCTGTTTATAGCATTAACTCTGAGATATTGTGTTTCTTTTATACATATTCAATATGATACTCAATCTAATTGTCATAAATATTTAGTTTAATCTTGTTGTGCACTGTGTATTTTGCTCCTTTCCTGACTGGATCCGTTGCTTTAGGCGATGATGAGAACCTTGCTCCCACCTATTATGGCCCCTATGAGGCAGCAGGTGATACAGTTGCAGAGCCGGTTCCCACACAGGAAGCTACTCCTGTGGAGTAGTTAGCAGTAGTTATTTATTTTCCTTTTATCTTAGTAATCGGGTTTGTCACCGATTTAACTTCTGGTTTTGTAATAACTCTGGATCTGATTGTCATTTTTAGTTTATAAAATCTCCGCATTTCCTTTCTTTTCCTTTCCTGTTTAATTACTGTGAGTGAGCTAGAATCAATTTAACTGTGGATATGCCCTAGACAGCGTACTACCGCCGACACTGCGGCGTAGGCTGGACGTACCCACGCACTCGTGCTCGAATTTTCGGGTGCGGGTTGTGACACTTATATTTTATATTATACTAGCGATGAAGCCCTGTTGTACGCCGATGGCTCTGAAGTCATATTTTACGCCGTCCAGCATTAAAATACTGTGTATAACTCTACAACGTATTTTTTATTCTTCTACATGGACTAGTCCTCTCCGAGGTAAACCAGTATACATTACGGTGTTTGTGTTTGCTCTCTCTTACTCTTACTCTTACTCTTACTTTATTATATTGTATATACACTGCTAGTTATTTTTTGTCTTCACTCTGCTTAATTTTTAATTGGGTAGATTATTCCCCTTCACTCTATTCACCCCCCCTCTAGAGTTGCCTTACGATCCTTCATCCTTAGGGTTAGCCTGATATCTAGCATATAGGCATACAAAAAACATAATATCTAGATGACTAGTAGTTAGGTATAGAAGATTACCAATTATACCTCGATACTTACATATATCTGTAGGCTTTCCATTTTTATCAAGATCAAGTTTGGTTGATGTTGCCATTGGAGTTTCAATAGACTTTGCATTGTCCATATCGAACTTCTTTAGCAAATCTTTTGAGTATTTTACTTGATTGTTGAATATTCCCTGAGAGTTTTTTTTATTTGTAATCCAAGGAAGAAAGTAAGTTCTTCCATCATGCTTATTTTAAATTCCTTCTGCATACACTTAGCAAACTCATTACATAGCATCTCATTAGAAGATCTAAAGATAATATCATCTATGTAAATTTGTACTAATAAAAGATAATAATTATGAGATTTTATAAATAAAGTAGTGTCAACTTTCCCTTTTGAAAAACTATTTTCAAGTAGGAAGGAGCTAAGACGCTCATACCAAGAACGAGGGGCTTGCTTGAGTCCATATAGATCCTTTCTAAGCTTGAAAACATGATTAAAAAATTTGAAATCTTCAAATCTAGGGGGTTGTTCTACAAAACTTTCTCTTTTATAGTACCATTAAAAAAAGTACTTTTGACGTCCATTTAAAATAATTTAAAATTGTAAAAACTTGCAAAAGCACAAAGCATACGGATAAATTATATGCTCGCAACAGGAGCATAGGTCTCATCGTAGTCAATAGCTTCTTCTTGATTGTAACCTTGAGCTATGAGAAGTGATTTGTTATGAGTGACAAACCCATCCTCATTAAATTTATTTCAAAAAACCCATTTGGTACCAATATCTGGATAATCAATAGGTCTGGGAACGAGTTCCCAAACTTGATTTTGTTCAAATTGGTTGTGTTACTCTTGCATTGCGAAAATCAAAAATTCATCATCAAAAGCTTATAAAATATGTTTAGGCTCTACTTGAGAAATAAAACCAATATTTGCAATAAGATCTCTAGTTGCAGAACGAGTTCTTACACCTTTCGATATCTCACCAATTACCAAATTCTCTGGATGGTTGATTAAAATTTTCAATCTTTTAGGTAAGCTGTCTAGATAACTTGTTCAAGTTTCATCTTTAGGAGTCTTGTTGAAGTTTATCCTGATATCTTCACCATCACTGTCACTTGCTACTTGACTGTTAAGATCATCAAAAGTAACATTAATCGATTCTTCAACAGTCATAGAATTTTTATTAAAAATTATAAAATCTTTACTCTTTGCAGCATAACCAAGAAAAATACCTTCATCGGCCTTGGAATCAAATTTACCCAAGTTATCCTTAGTATTCAAGATAAAATATTTCTAGCCAAATACTTTAAAATAATTGATAGTAGGAATTTTCTTAAACCAAAACTCATAGGGTGTCTACTTCGATATAGGTCGATTAAGAATACTATTTAAAACATGTCATGCTATATTGACAGCCTCAGCCTAAAATATTTTAGAAGGTTATACTGATTTAACCTGACTCTAGCTATATCGCCAAGAGTTCCATTCTTCCGCTCTACAATACCATTTTGTTGAGGAGTTCTAGACATGAAAATTCATACACAAATCCATTTGAATCACAAAAAGTTTTGAAATCAGAATTTTTGAATTCGCCTCCATAATCACTTCGGATACGAGTAATCATGAAGCCCTTTTCGTTTTGTATCTTTTTGCAAAAGGTAACAAGTTCTGAAAAAGCTTCACTTTTATTTGCTAGAAAATAAACCCAAGTATATCTAGAAAAGTCATCAAAAATAACATAGGCATAAATCTTACCACCAAGGCTGGCGACTCTGCTTGGTCCAAATAAATCTATATGCAAAAGTTGAAGGGATCTATCATAAATAGAATATTTGTATTTCACAAAATTAATTCCATAACCATGGTCAGCCAATTGACTAATGCTAAGTAGGTTATATTTTAATTTTGTTACTAAACATACATCTTTAATAACAAGAGAAGGATGAATACCTATATTACCATTACCTATAAAATGTCCTTTTAGATTATTGTCGAAGGAGACGTAACCTTCTTTCTTCATCGATAGAGTTGCGAATAGATTTGCATCACCGGTCATATGGCGTGAGCAACCGCTATCGAGAATTTATTTGCTTCTATTGTGAGAGGGAAGGTCCACCTATAACAATAGTTGAAGATTTAACATTTGGTACCCACTTTCTTGAGGGTCCTGATATATTAGTTTTTGGAACCCATATATATATACGCGTATCAACTAATTTTCTAATTCTATATAATCGTCATATATGTCCTTTAATACCACAATAATGACATATAGAAGATGTGTTGATACTTGGTGCAGAGGCATAATGTATATGTGAGGCAGTATGCTATGATTTACGTGGATACTTGTAATAGAATGCATGATTAGAAGGTTTGGCCTTTTGGGGCTATGTGTTCTTGGGCCTTGAGTGACACATGTTAGATTGGGAAGCAGTCTGTACAGGCTATTTTCCTAATCTAATTTTCAAATTTTTGGAAGTGTCATATAACTCAGTATATCTAGCAGTTAAAGCATTAATTCTAATAAGTGCATCACTACTCTTTTTCTTCTCTATTTCATAATATTCTTTGAACTTAATATAATCCTTGTCATGTTGAACATTTATAAGAAGTACTTCATGTAAGTTCAATCTAACTGATGCTAATTCATCTGAATCACTTGTGGGTTGTGTCTTTCTAATATCATCTAGAAGTGTGGACAATCTATCAATCTCAAATTTGTGTGCCTTGAGTTCCTTCTTCTTTTTTTTGTATTTATCAAGCAGTGCTTTGTGATCATCTAGAAGGTCACTAAAGGCATCACCTAGTTTATCAAATATAAAGTCATCATATAGGGGGTTCGTAGATACCTGATCAAATGCCATTAAGCACACATTTGCAAAGTTGCGAGGATTCTTTTCTTCTTCAGAATCCGTTGCTTCATTTTTACACCATATGCTTGTCTTAGCATTTTCTTCTACTTTCATATCGCTAGCCTCTTCTTCATGCATGTTCTTATAAGTAGATTCTAGAAGTTTCTAGATCTCATATAAGGTTGCATAAGAAGAAATATGATTAAGTTTATTCTTGTCTAAAGCAAAGTAAAGAGCATTCATTGCTTTTGCATCACGACTAGCTAATCTATTTCTTCTTCCGTGTAGTCATAATAAGGTTTGTTAACAATATTAGAAGTAAGAGGAAAAATGATAGTAGGTTTTATGTAACCTTCAATAACATTAGTCCATATGTCAAAAAAAGTAATTTTAAGTAAAAGATCATCCATGTCTTCCAATAAGTGTAATTATTTTTATAAAAATGTGGAGGTCTATCTATGGATTGTCCTTCTTTTGTAAAGTTAGCCATCAGTATTCTAGAGTGTATAAACTAAGCACAGTTTAATAAAAACCTGCTCTAATACCAATTGTAGGATCATGTAACACCTCTAGAGGTGTTACACGATCCTACAATAATTACTAGTTGATATCTAGGTTTCTAGGTTCAATACAAGGCTATACTAGTTATGTAGACACTAAGTATTAGATAAATATACTATATAAACTCATAGGTAGCAATATTTAAATATATACCTTACCTTGATATTTATTCCAACTACCCCATATCTTAGTATACCCACACACCAAGTTTTCTGATACATCACTACAGATACCTCAATCATAAATACTTAATATACTCACTAATCCTCACCAAAAATACCTGTACACCTAAAGTTACACTAGACACATTCCTAGCACTGATACACAAGTGTATCAGTGAACTCAATAAGCCAACCCTCACTCTCTAATACTTGAACCATCACCATACTATACTGGTATAAAACCCCTATTTCTAAAAACCGTATTTATTTATTTTTTTATTAATTAATAATTTAATTATGGTAATTATGGCTAAATAGGAGAAATAGATTTTTAATAATTTTTATTTTAGGTGTTCGGACACTTAGAGGACTTATGGGACCATCAGGAATTTTTCAGAATTTATTCCATGTAGGAGACCCCTTAAGCTGTTGCTAGCCTAATGGTGTGCATTATTCTAATCCATGAATTTTCTTATGAATATATATATAATATATATGTATACACAAATATATATATGTATATATATATTTAGAAAAGAAAAGGAAAGAAAGTAAAAGAAATAATTAAATAAGAAATTAATTAATAATAAAAATAAAAATAATACTATATTTCCCATCATTTAGTAACTAATAATACTTGCTCCTTAGGACCATTCTACAGCAGCTAACACTTGCTGTGACCCGCCACCATGCAACTTAGCAAATATGCCAACGACCCGCCCCTTTAATATTGCTATTCCCTTAGTAATATTGCTATTCCCATCCTAGCAAACTTGCTACTAAATTCCAACAACAGCAACCTTAGAATTTGCTATATGTTCCCAGACCGCCCCTTCATACTCAGCCATACCACTTAATCCCGGGGACCCGCACTTCACCCTTCAGCAACTTTGCGTTAATTTCCAGACTCGACCCCCTTTCGCTCTCTCTCCCTATTAAATAAATAAATATATATATATATATATTTATCTTTCAAAAACCCTAACCTAAAATCTCCAGACCCTCCTCTTCTCATCTAGACCCGTCACCGCAGCTAGAGAGCCCCGCCAAGCCGTCCAAACCATCCCGACGACTCCGACTTCGCGCACTGCAAATTCCCACACGAGGTACCTTCGCTCCGGAATTGTTTTCCGTCGACTCGCTCAACCAAACGCCGTTCCGTCTTCACCGATATGCTCATCCCTTAACCCTCTTCTATATTTGTATTATAGCCAACCTCAGAAAATGTGTACCCCTAGGCAAAAAATAGCGTCCAAGTGGGCGCGAGCAGACCCAATTCTGGGATCGCAGAAAACTGCGGTGACCACCCAGATTGCCGAGTTCGTATCTCCTACCACAGAGATCCGAATTTGGTGATTCTTTTTGATGCATGTAGAACACTTGACCTAGTTTATTTTCTGTTAAATAACCCTATATTATTAGCTGCCGTGGACATAGTTAAATTTGTCACAAAACTATGCGCACCCACTTTTTCTAGATTTCTAAAAGTTAGAAAACGTAGCGCGCCCCGCCAAACGGGACCGCCCGGCCGTGTACCAAGTGTACCGAATGGTGCACACAGCGTAACCGGATATGTGAAAATTCGTGAGAACTGATTCGAACGCGTGTGCGCGCCGGAATCAGGCCGTATCCGCGGACACACCCCGTATCGCAACTTTTGTGGAATTCGTGCGTATTTTGTGCACGCTTGTCAGATTGTGACGAAACTTGCGTCACTGGACTCGTGGTAATGCGCTGGTCCTGTGACCCAATTTTTACGCAATTCTGAGACGGTTGACCAAATCGCCAATTGGCGGGCCCCATAGTTGACTTTTTGGACAAAATTTTGTTCGGCTCATCGGAATCCACAATTGGACATACCGTTGGGTTCGTATTGACATTTAGAGTTGTTTGACCTATAATTTATCCTATTTAGAGACTGTTACCCTTGGCACGCTTTTCGGTGCAAAGTGGGCCACCCGTGGACCCCACTTTTGCCCAAAATTACCGTTTTGCCCCTGTGTCCAAATTGGATGAAAGGGATATGCTTTTTAGCTATTTTGCTCATTCCGGAAATGTTGGTGATATTTATTTTAACATCCGGAGACATTGTTCTGCGGCCATAGCTTTTGATCCTGTGCGTTTGACTTCTAGACAGTACACCTTGCAGCTTTCTTACCAGGCAAGATACCTTGCCAAATTGTTTACAGTACTTTGCATGCTATTTATATTTCTGTTTATTTATTTCATTTCTGTATAGTTCTTGCATGTGTAGTTTTCTCCAGTCATTACTATGTATTAGATATGTTGACACACACATGGCACCTAGTATCATGGGAGGACAATCATTAGGCGTATGGGCTTTTAACCACTCTGGTAAACCGTAGTATATAGCTCGCACTACGGGCGTGTGTCGCGCTGGTCGCTACCCCCGCGATATGTCAATTTCTAGAGTCTCGCTGGTCGCTACCCCCGTGTGTATGAGTTGTGAGGTAGATCCAGTAGCCTACCCTTGCCCATACGTCAAAAATTGTCCTCATTTGCATTCATATAGATTGTCTTGTACAGCATACTTATTTATTTCTAAATTATATGCATGCTTACTGTATTCAAGTTGGCTCGTATTTTCTGTATCTTGTTACGTTCCTCTGAGGACCTGGTCCTCTGCCAGGTGTATCTATTCTTGAGCATTTGCAGGAGCACAGATTGGATGGCTATATATATTTCGTGGATGTCCTCTCTTCGAGCCCGTGATTGCTAGATGGTGTTCTTATATGGTGTTGTTGTGTTGTACTTACTCTAATATTTGCTCTTGCATTCGAGTTGGTAGTGGATTTGTTTTCATCCAACTATCATCCTTAGATACTTATGTTGAGATCTAGTTATATAAATGCTGGTTAGTCATTTATATTGATTTTCTGTGGATGAGATTTAGATTGTACCCTATGACTTGTGACATATGTTTATACCACTTGTGGATTGATTTTCATATTACAGCGTACGTGTGGATTTTGGTTTCCATATATTGGAGTTGCCATATCCATGCGGCTGGCATGCTTACGTGTTCCTAGTCCTACGTATTTTGGGACTGGGGCGTGACAACTGGTATTTGTCTCAATATACCCTACACTCAAACTCTGATACATGTCACTCCCCGTTCCCGATATACGTATTTGGAATGTATTATTATTTTTTAGCATGGTTGTATGTGCATGGAGACTAGACCCATTCTTTAGTTTAACCTGGTTAATGGTTTATTTTGTGGGTTGGTTCAACTCATGAGAACCTTTGGTTCAACCCTCATTCCCTACCATATATAACCCATCATTTTCTCTCTCTCTCTTTCTCTCTCTCTCTCTCTCTCTCTCTCTCTTCTCACTTCTTCATTACTTCCTCTTTCTTTAGCTTTCTCTCCCCATTTCATAGGCAAGTACACATTGCATGAGAAATAAAAAAATCCTCTATATTATTGTTCTATTATATTTATTATGTATTTCTAAGTACTTTTAGTGTCATGACCTGTGCCCAAAATTAGGGCACGCGTAGTGATCAACACCTAGCCTACACTGCAGTATCTATAGTAAAACGATGTTTGGGTCAACCATACTATCTAACTTCTCACACAATATATATATGGTACCTGAAAATATCATCTCAACTCCAAAATGAGGTACAATATGATATATGATAATGGTAAACAATACTCAATCATAAAACAACTAAGGAAGATAAAGCACGATATGAAATAACAAAGAAAAAGAATCACAATACATCTACAAGTCCGAAATAATATATATATATACGCCAATAAAAGTCTAATACAAGTCTAAACAATAAGTCTAAACCTCCTCAGCATCTGGTACTAGGTCCTCCTATTCTAAAGGAGTATACTCTAATGGTACGCCGTCCTACGACCCGTCATCGAAAAAATATATTCAGTCAGGATTAGAGCGAAGTACATGCCTCTGAAAGCAGTTCCAAATACATAATCAAGCATATATAACAGATAATAAAAAAGGATACAGGATAACTAGCCATAAGAAATAAAGTGAACTAGAGTGAACAGGTAATGTACTGGAATGAAGAACAATCAATATGAATAAATACAATTTAAATAGAAATAGATAAAACTAACTATTGTGCCATAGAGTACAAGCTCATTATGTGATCGGTTTGGGTTGAACATGAATACAATATGGTAACTCGATTACACGTATGATATGTAATCGATATGTACATGAATACACTTGGGCTTGATCACATAACCAACTCTTACTCCCCCAGCCCTAACCAATACTTATGGATCTAATAACGACATATTATGAACACGATTATGGGTACACTAAACACGAGCAGTGTATGAACACGAAGTATACTAAAATCAATACCTGATACACATGATAAAATACATATGAAGGAGTACCCATTGAACACGGTAATGAATAACATCTCCTGACAGGATCCATATAGTACCAGTCCGTGTAACTAGTGTCAGAATCAAGTATACAGTTCTAGAACATATGATATATACACTATCATGAAATAAAAACTAACAGAGAGATGTAGTCGCTTGGAATCTGGGGTAAAGTATCAACCCGTATCCAGAATGGTGCTCCGAAGACCTAAATATGGAAAGTTACATCAATACAAGGTTTTGGAATGATAACAAATTAAACTAGTCCATTTCTAGGTCATTAGGCCAATTCTAAGCCAAAATAGTCATATTAGGTCAACTCTAGGTCAAACTAGTCAAACCTGGTCAAACTAGCTATTTCTAAGTTGTATGAGTCCAACTCTAGGATATTGGGTCCATACACTACTTATCTAGGCTATACTAGCTATATTAGGATACCAGAGTATTAATACTATATAGTATAAAAGATACACAACTGAAGACTTATAACTAGGCAATTATACCAACTAATCCATACCATCTAACTTATCAGTACTTATCTAACTACCTAACAACTAATCAATTACACTAACATATATAATACTAACAATAACTAACTCACCAAAATTAACTAGCTATCATCCTAATAGCTAACATCAGACTTCTAACATACTAACCAATAATATATAACTAATATTAGCTTACTACTCACAGCAAATACTAACAACAATTTATTAACTAACATACACATGACTAACTAACACACTCATGATATCTCATACAGTCAAACATAACTTCACATTATACATCTCTCATCTCACTTGAACACAAACCATCCTCAACTAACAACTAACTAACAAATATCTATCTAACTAAATAATACTAACAGACACTACTATCAATATATATAACCTATTAACTAACAAGTATATATATATATATATAACTCAAAATCACTAATATTCTAACTATATATATAACTAACACTGTAGACTAACAATTGATATATCTACATAACTTAACTATTACTGATTAAATATTTGAATAATCATCTAACTCTCCTCTATAACTTAACACCATACCCTTAACTTGTTGACTGAACATGAATTAATCATATAACCAACAGATTATACTAAAATATACTAACTGACATCTTAAGTTACTAACTGATACTCATGTATCACCTCCCTTACACCAAAACCCCCACATAACACTTCACCCCTCAACTCACTGCCACTTGATACCCAAATTATATAAGCCTCAATACCCTAATCCTCATAACTACCCTTACCCATACCAACTGGAACCTGTATTTCCCCCATTATTGATGTGCAGATAGATGCACTTGTGCACAAGTGCACAACAGTGACCAAGGAACTTAATATGCTCTCCTTTCTACCAATTTGCACTGCTGAATACTATCAGCACAAGGTAACTGGAAGTGCTCAGCAATATTGATGTGCAATATGCCTGCACTCATGCTCTACCCGACTGCTTATAGTCAAGTACATAGTTCCTCGAGCAGTGCTACTTCTCCTAACCCAGGCTCCTATTGACAGCTGATGTTATAGCAATTGCAATAACTGGTACCTTAGTGTATCAGTTCACCACTTGCCATTCCTTCCATGATTCCCACATCTAGAAATATACATACATATATAAATCAATCCTCTCATACCCCTCACACTCACTAGTTCACCATAGTGACACTCACCTTAACACATCAACGCACAACACTAAGATATACAAATACATCAGTCCTACATATCATCCTTTAGTCCATAACAGACCCTACACTGAATACAAGTAACCCCAACGGTCCAACATGAGTTGGTAATCCCCCAAAGACAGTCTACAACTCTCCTATATATATATATATATATATATATATATATATATATATATATATGTCAAATACAATACAATATAGCTATTCACCACCCTAAATAGAGCATGGAACAATTCATCAAACATGTGGAGTGCATCGCACCTTATCACACCAAATCTATGATACGCTTGCGATATGGCCTCGACACATCACCAAATGTATCACAAAGGATACGAGCAAGTCTTGAACCATATTTCTAAGCAATGCAAAGTACTAGCTACACAACTACGTGTCCATGTCAAAATATGACATGCACAACCCCGTATCGAAGGAAAAACCCTAAATTAACCCGTGTTATCAAATTGCCATGACACGGTCTACACGTATACAATTGTGGGTACGTACCTAGTCTTCCAACCCCGATCTAAGTCCAATTAGCCTAAATTAGTCTCATGACACACACACTTGATGTGTCAATCTCATAACTCCCCCAAAATACACACAAAAACCTATATAGAAGTGTTAATTCTCAACAATAGAGCCTAGATTTTTATCCTATAGGTAGCCCTATGCTATTGGGGTGTTCCAAAGAGTCAAATGCATGATCTGGAAGCTAGAATGATGATGAATTCAGAATTTACCAATTGGTAGATAGATTTCCAATACAAATGTGAGTGGACACGATCTAGACACGATCTCTTCGCTACGGCTCCTCCTCCTTGTGTTCCTTGCTTCTCCAAGTTACAAGCTCCTCGAGGATTGAGAATGGAAGGAAATTATAAGTGAATTGATGATGAATTGATGGATGGGTGAGGGAATTAGGGATTTATGAATTGGGGATCTTAAAAATGGATGAGCAATTAAGTGGAGAGAGAAAGAGAGAGGAGAGAGACCCATATGGCCGGCACCTACCTTTTCCCTTCTCCAAGCAATCAACAATGTCTATTATTCCCCTATATGTCTAATATGAGAAATAATTAAGGAGGACTAATTTGAGAAGTCTCTAACTATGTCAAATTAAGTCTAATCCTCCTAATTAATTAATGAGGGTGGGTTTAATGAGTTTAGATCCAAGCTAGGCTCACTAGTTGTCATGACAAGGTTTAATTGGTTCACAAGTGTCAAGTCTAATCAATAGGCTAGTCCACTAATAAATAAATAAATAATATAAGGCACAATTAAATATATAGTATACTAATAAATAATATTTATCCTAAATAAATTAAATACACAAGCCAAATACCAAACTAACCCTAGTTGGAAAAGTGAGGGTGACAATCTTACCCACCTAAGAAAAAAAATCCTCGAAACTAAGGAAGAAACTAACTACCAATAATAATGAATACAAGCAAGAAAGAATTATACCTCACTTCTCAAACAGATAAGGATATCGCTCGCGCATCTCAGCCTCTCTTTTCCAGGTACTCTCTCCTGGCGAGTGATGCCTCCATACGACGTGTACCAAAAGAATCATCTGGTTTTGCAGCACATTCTCCTTGCGATCCAGAATCTTTACGGGCTGCTCTAGGTAGCTGAGAGTCGGACCAACCTCGATCTCCGAGTAATCCAATAAATGGCTAGGATTTGTCCTGTATCGTCTCAGCCACGACACGTAAAACACGTTATGCACTTCCTCTAATGCAGGCGGCAAGTCTAGTCTGTAGGCCATTACACCGACCCTATCAAGAACACCGTCCGATGTACCGTGGACTAAGCTTTCTGCCTCCACCAAAGCGAATCGTTCCCCGTGTCAAAGAAATCCTCAATAACAACAGATTGCCAACTTAGTATGAAACACAGCCTTAGTACTCTAACTATAACAAGTAATCACAAGTAATACAAAATAAAATCTATACCTTAAACTCCAATGGTCTCCGGTGGCTATTGGCCCATTACCGCTGTCTATCTTGCGCCACCCGAAGCCTATCCTTAATGAACTTTACTTTTTTAGCTGCATCCACGACCATCTCTGGTCCTAATAAGTCTCTCTTACCAATATTTTCACATGATAACGGAGTGCGGCATCTCCGTCCATACAACGCCTCAAATGGTGACATCTCGATACTAGCCTGGTAGCTGTTGTTATAAGCAAACTCTACCAGGTAAAGATGATCCTCCCAAGAGCCTCTGAAATCCAAAACACAAGCGCAGAGCATATCCTCAATAGTCTGGATAGTCCTCTATGACCACCCGTCTGTCTGAAGGTGATATGCGATAATGAACTTGAGCTGAGTGCCCAAGTTAGCCTGCAAACTCCTTCAGAAATGGGATGTTAAACGACTATCCTGATCCGAGACTATGCTCACAAGAACTCTATACAATCTAACTATTTGACACACATACATCTTTGTGAGCTTCTTCGTAGATGTAACTACTTTGAATGGCAAAAAATGGGCCAATTTGGTCAGCCTGTCTACGATGAACCAAATCGCGTCTTTGCCTCCTGAAGAATGTGGAATCCCTAAAACAAAGTCCATCCTCACATACTTCCACTTCCACTGTGGAATGGGTAAAGGCTGAAGCAATCCACCTGGCCTTTGCCTCTCTGCCTTTACCTGTTGGCATACCAAGCATCTGGATACGAAACTAGCCACCTTCCGCTTTATACAATACCACCAAATATGATCTCTCATATCCCTATACATCTTGTTGGCACTTGGATGCATAGAGTACTGGGATTGAGGTAACCCCTGAAGAACCTCCTCGCGTAATGCTCTACTCGGCACACACAATCTGGTTCTGTATCGCAATGATCCATCCTCTGCAATACTAAAGTCCTTTGCCAATCCCATCCAGACCTGTGCTCTGATGCTCCTCAGAGGCTCATCCTCGAACTATTCGGCTCTGATCCGGTATATTAACTCTGACTATACCTGAAGTCCTCATATCTATGCCACAACTCCAGGAACTAACACTTCAATACCCAAGCTATCAAGATCGGCCAACAAGTGCCTATCCCTCGTCAAGTACATAGCTACTGGATACCTGCTCAAGTCATCCGCGACTACGCTGGCCTTCTGTCACTACCACATTCCGAAAACAGGGGTATTTTCGAATTTTTACAATATTTAATATTATGTTATTTACAATTAATTAATTGCATGATAGTGTATTTGATTTAAATAATTTTGTGCGATGTGTAATCCAATATATAATTATATGCAGTGTTAATTATTTTATTTTAGCTAGCAGACTAGACCTAGAAGCCCAGTAGACGAACCCCTGTCCGAATTAGAGAGTTCTGGATTTTATTATTTTATTTAGAATTTGATATTTGGAGATTTTAATTAATTACTGTATTTTATTTAATATTTTGCGCTTTGCCTTTGCTTCGATAATTGGAGCACTATCCAGACTTTTGTCTTCCAACAAATTTCACCATCTTGCCCTAGACATGCCCGCCTTCCATTCTGCTATTTTTACAACTCATAATTTTGCTCCCTGTACATTGTTTCTGGCCGCACAAAAATCGTCGCGGACGTTATTTTTAATTTCCTATTTTTGTATCGTTGTGCGTTCCAATCAAAAATTGGAGGCCATCTTGACCTATTTTTCATGCGGCCCAAATTAGGGTAATATTCTGTTCTGAGTCTTCTTCAATATTGGTATTGATGACTTGATCTGATTTTGACCCCAAGTACTCCAAATTAATTGTTGAACACAACTTGTATTTTATTTCTATTTAAATTGAGGATACTAATTTATCTGATTTTAAAATCCCAATTTAATTCCAGTGCCCTGCAAATTCAGCCCATACCCATCTTACAGCGTCCCCTGACCCTACAAAACACCGGACCCCGAATCGCCTGCCAAATTTTCGTCATTTTATGTGTTTGTGCAATTTCCCAAATTTAAGGGGGGTTAAATTGCAAGTTGGCATTTTGTGCCAACACCCAATTATTTTTAAACCAATGAGGGAGCCTATTAATTTTTTAAATTAAAAACCCTCATTTCTTCATGAATTAATTCTCCTCATGATTTAATCTAGACCACTCATTTAAGTGGGTCAAATCCTCACCCTACATCACACCCTCTCTCATCCTATTTAATATCATGTCACCCTCAAACCCTAATCCCTAGGCAACCTAGAAAACCCCACCCCCTCACAAGTCTCCTCCCTCTCTCCTACGTTGTAATTTGCTTCTCCTTCTTTCTTTCTTCTTCTCTTTCTTTCTTCTTCTCCTTCTTCCTCTTTATTGTTTTCTCTTTTTCATTTGAAGATTTGAATCTTCATAAGGGGGGGAACACTGTTCCTTGCCTGTACTGTGCCGGCCGCCCATACTGTGCTCCGACCGCCGTTCCATCTCCCGGCGGCCCACTCCCATCTTCATCACCTCCGGCGCTGCTGCCTCGACCCCAGCCCGGCGAGCGGCCGAGCCCGACCCGAGCAACCCCCGGCCTCTGCTCCTTCAACCACCATCTCCACCAATCACCACCACCATCTCCTACCATCGCTGCCTCCACCCAGCACTCCGGTGGCCGAACCCCGCCGTACCCCCGCTGCAGTCCTCCACCTGCGCAGCCATCTCCGGCAGCAACAAGCCGGCCGAGCACCCGCTGCTCGTCCTCCCAACCGAGCCTGCACGCCGGCGGCTGCAACTCCATTTCTCCGGCCCGTTCAGCCCGACACCGAGGTACTCCGGCGGCCAACTCCTCTGGCCGGCGCCCCACTGCACCCCGGCCGGCCATCTTCTCCAGTAAGCCAGCAGAAATCCCCCGCTCCTCTGCGCTTCAACCTCCTCCTCCCACTGCTCCTCCCTGTGTACACCGCTCCGGCCATTTTCCGGCCAGCAACCCGACTACACAGTGAGTCTTCTCTCCTCTCCTTCTTCCTTCTTCTTCCTCCTGTGTATGTATATATATATATATACGTACGTATATACGTTTGTGTATATATATATATGAATAATTAATTATAAGCATAGTATATGTATATATACTCTAATGTATATATGATTGTATATATATTTGAACAATGTGAAGGTATATGTATAATTAGTATAATTAATTTGTATATGTATATATAATTAGTGTAAGGTATTTGTATGTATTTAAATAAATTGTATAATTATGTATGTATACTTAATTTATAATGTTTAATTAATTGTGTGGGTATTTTAGTGTATACGTATTTGTATATATTAGCATATGTATTTAAATTAATGTTTATCAGTATATGTATGTGTATATACATATTTAATATGATTCTAGTATATATAATATTGGTACGTGTATATATATGTATAAGTACATAATAAATTTGTATATATAATTAATTAATGTAAAGTGTTTATACACTTAATTAATGTGGTAATTATTATGTATTTGATTTAAATTGTATATATATATGTATATATACATAGGTTTATTTTATGACATCTATTTAATAAAAGTATACTAATGTAATTTAAATTAGTATATGTATAATTATTTATTTTATTAATATCTAACATGTATGAATTCTAGTATAAATGTTTCTCAGTATATACATGTTAAGGTATGTTTTAGTATTTAAAAATTTATGTGTTGTATAATAATTGGTATATATATATAACCGTATTTTGGTATCAATATATACATGTAGAGTTATATTTTCGTATTGGTATATTTATATTTTTGTATAAACCCTTAGCATATTTTTAATATATATACATATATTTTGTATATGTATTTAATTTGATATATATTGTAAGTATAAATTATTATGTTTATATATACATACAAGAATTATTTATTTTAAAGTATATATATATTTATACATATATCTATAAATGTAATGGATGGAAATTATATATATATTAATTAATAAGATGTTTATTTAAATACGTAGTCCTACTAGATGACCTTAGTTGACTAGTGCCCTGCCTGGCATGGCCCTGAGGCCAGTGTATTTCTATTGTGTGTTAGGATAGTTTCTGATACAAATGTCATACTGTGATGTGTTTATAGGACTGTTGGGTTACCCAGGGGGTACTCTGGAACAGGACATCCATAAATACCAGCTAAGGACCAAGGCAAGTACATTCTCTGATAATTTCCAATTCTTGATAATTGCTATAAGTTCAATGATCTTGAAATATTACAACTGAATCTTTGACACTGTGTTACACGGACTGGTATAGCTTGGATCTGCAGTCATGAGATGTTACCTTGATTATCGTATTGACATTGTACACGACATGTATATTTAGACATTGTACATGATAGACTTGACTTGCTCGTGTATCGTGACGTGTCATGGTTGGATCCACAGTACTAGTTGGGGGCGGGGAAGTAGTTAGTAAGAAATGTGATCATAACCTCTTATTGTAGTATATAAAATTGTAAGTGTTAATCATGCTCTTCACCCATGATTAGCCAGGCCCTGTAGCTACTGTACATGTTCCCAAGCCGATCACATTTCGAAACTACTATTTCAAACACCTAGAATAGATTACAGTTCTCTATCTCTAATCATATACTACATCACCCGTATATGATACTGTACCTTGTTCTTCCATTTTTATACATGCATTGACTGTACCATATTGCCTATTGCCTGTCTCTTTACATTTGCCTGTCTCTCTTAAATTACCATTGCATTTATTTCACTGTCTTCTCAGTAGCTAGCATGACATGTTTTATTGTATTATAGACATTATCAATTAATGGAACTGTTATTTGAGAGTGTTACTTTGCTCCTTCCTGACTGGAAATATTTTTTCAGACTATGCCTTAGAGGACCGCTGTCCGACACTTTATGGACTATGGTGAGTAGCTGCAGACTTGGTAGTAGTTGATTCTGGAAGGTCTAGTCGAAATTATTATTCATTGTTAGTTCTTAAGTAGACTATTTGGTACCGGATTTGTCTCCGGCATTTTGATGATTCTTGGATATTGTTGAGTTAGAATATTACTTGTGGACTTGTGTTGTGTTTAATTTAGACTTCTGTTTCGAAATCTTATCGTGCTGTTATTCTGTGGTTGAGTATGTGTTCATCTTATTTGTGTCATCCGTGCCTCCTAATGGAGATTGGATGCTTGCGTGACATTAGTTAGATAGTATCAAGACCTTGACAGCGTTCTACCGCCGATGCTGCGGCGTAGGCTGGACGTACCCACGTACTCGTGCCCCTAAACCGGGTGCGGGTCGTGACACGTTTTTAGTGGTGGCCCATGCAGGTCAGACTTCGCGAGTTGTGCGATGTCGTAGTAGTGTGACATCCTTGTTATACTACTGCGTGCCTGCTATAAAATCTAGGACATAGGATACTAGGACGAGAGCAAATACTCAATCACAATTCCTTGAGAGATTCCTGGGATGACCCCTGAGAATCTTGTTAAAACTTCCAATTTAAATTCATTCCCTTGTTCTGTCCATTCTCACTTGTTGATATTGATTTGATTATTGTTGATTAGGTATTTAAATTAGGATTTTTGCTTCATTATAGAGTTGATTTCATATTAAGAGGAATTATAGACTAATCTATGGTACTATTTGATGATGTCCGTCAATGAGGATAGTGAGAATGATTAAACATTAAGCTAGTGGACTACAGAAGGTGAATTTAATTTTAATGAAAGACTGAAAAATGAATTTCAAATTTTAGGATTCTAAGAAGATTGAGATTGTTATCAAAATTTATTTTGAAGATTTCAATGAATTGCAAAATTCTGAAATTTGAGGAGTTGAAATATTGTTATTAAAATTTTATTTTGAGGATTCAGATTCAATTCAATGAACCTAGACAAGTCTGTAAGGATTTTGTGTGATTAAGTTTTATTTCAGTATTTAAATAATTGGTCTTGAGAAAAGTATATGCAATTTTACTTTAAAATTTATTCGAGGAGTTATTTTGAGAAATTTTATTTGAGGATAAGATCTTATAGTGAGAGAGATATATTAGTATATAAGTAGATAAGATGCATGTGTAAGATCTGTTGGCTTGAGCGTGATTGAGATCTCACTGTCAACTGGCTTGGGTGTTCAACTAGGATTGTATTAGAGAGAGAGAGCAGTAGTTAGTATGGTGTGTTGCAACTGTTATGCACTTGAGTGATAGGATAACTAGTATCAGCGATTGCAGTAGGTAAGGAAGCTAGCAGTGAGTGTGTTTTGTGATAGAACTGTGATCCCTAGGGGATAGAGGTATCAGACTATGGGTGCCTCTTTGACCTGTGCAATCATAACTAGGGTATTTCCAATCTCTCTATCTTAAATGTTGCTTCTTTAGATCTGTACTGTCCTCCCTTGATGATATCGCATTTTACCCTAATTGATTCTTTGGGATCTGTCTTCAGGATGTCACCGCAGACAAGGTCTATGAGAGCGGGAACATCAGCTTTAGAGGGATCTGCCACCCCTCCACCTGAGAGACAGACAGCCGTAGCTCCTCCTACATCTCCGATGCACGTAGGTGATCCTCCTCCTCCATCTATTAAGAGGATAGCCGCAGCTGTAACAGACAACCTTCCTCCTCCATCAACTCCGATTCCCGGAGGTTTGCCCATTGACGGAACGCAGATGTTTACCTTGATCCAGGGCATGGTAGATGCCCAGAGAATAACGGCAGACGCTCAGCGAGTTCAAGCTGAGGCTCAGAAGGTGCAAGCAGAAGCGTACCAGGCACAAACCGAGCTGATAAAAGAAAACATGGAGAATGCTCACCAGGTGACTCTCCAAGCTTTGGAGAAAGTAGCACAGTACCAGCAGTTTCCTGGCCAGCAACAGCAGAGATCAGGCACTATAGTGGATTTCAAAAGGATGATGCCTCGAGAGTTCAAGGGCACCGAAGGAATACTCTACGCTGACGACTGGCTAGATGATATAGAGAGAAGCCTGCGATTGACCCAGATTCCGGAGAGCTTGAAGATAGAAGCCGCTGGCAGTCAGATGTTCGATATCGCACTCACGTGGTATCGCACAGAACCGAGAATTACTGCACAAGGACTTACTTGGGAGACCTTCAAGGAACTCTTCAAGGAGAAGTTCTTTCCCGACGTGGCATTGGGAACCTTGGAAAGTCAATTTCATGACTTAGTTCAAGGAAACATGTCGGTCGATGAGTACGCTGCAGAATTCTGTAGATTGAGCCGTTTTGCATCGTCTATGATTCGAGACCCAGGAGATCGAGCCCGGAAATTTAGAAAGGGGCTGACGAGAGAGATTAGGTCACGCACTTCTGGTCGTCGTACCGCTATCTTTGAGGCTATATTGATGGATGCTCAGATTGCAGAAGAGGACCTGGACCTCAGGCCTAAGAGGAGTCACAATACTATTGGAGATACGAATGATAGCGCAGGACCGGCCAAGCATCCCCGTATTCAGCACCAACAGCAGTACCAAGTACCATTTCATATTCAGCAACAACCATGGACATTTCAGCATCCACCGCAGTACCTAGCACCAGTTCCTATCCAGCGACAACCCTGGGCATTTCAGTATCAACAGCAGTACCCGGCACCAGTTCCTGTACAACAGGATCAACGAACTTGTCACTTCTGTAAGAAGCCAGGTCACCTTTGGGAGAGCTGTAGAACGAGGCTAGGACTTTGTTTGCACTGTGGCGCTGCGGGACATCGAGTAAGGGATTGTCTTCGAGTCCCTCATCTTCTCAGCCAACACGCAGCTTCAGACTATAGAGATCCAGTTAGGCTACCTGTGGAACCGTACATTGCTCAGTACCTGCAAAGGAAACCACCCCAGCAGGACAGGCATTTGCGATGACGGTCGAGGAGACCGATACTGCAGGTAATGTGTTAGCAGTTTCTGTTCTTTCCTTTATTCTGTTCCTATCTATTTGATTGATTGATTGCTTAGTACCATAGTTCGTATGCATGATTCTTTGTTATAATGTAGTTAGTAGTACACCCTGATACATGGACTGCAACACCCTAACAAATGAGACCATAACCATGTATGTTCCCCCTAGATTGTATGTGGTATGACTATAGGTAGAATTTCCTTAAACCGTGATTCTTGGTGTTGACTGTAGTGAAGATTCATAAAGGAGTTATGACTTGACAGGAGGAACAAGATGATAAAATTTGAGGATAATTATTGATTTAAATAAATGGTTAAGAAATTTACATGGCATAATTGGTGGTTTATTAATTCCAGGAAAGATTTTGACATGTTTAAGTTGGTTAGTAATTTGAAAATTTTGGAAGATTTAGCAATGTATTTATTTAATTGCAAGTTATGAATCTTAGAACCTTATATTTGGATATCACCTTTAGAGACTCCTTAAATAGCATATTGTTGAGTATTTTGAGGAGTGGTTATTAAATCCCGGACACTGAATTATTAACTCAAAACTTTCAAGGAAATTTTAATAAAAAGGGACTTTGATTCTATGTCGAGGATTTTTACAGAATTTTTGAAAATTGTGGAAAGACCTTGTGAATTATTAACTGAGTTCGTGATTGAAGAATTTAAACTTTGAGGAAATAATAATGATGTGTATGATAAATGCTAATATGAGGATTTAAATTTCGAGGACGAAATTCTTTTAAGGTGGGTAGACTTGTCACTACCACATTCCGAAAACAGGGGTATTTTCGAATTTTTACAATATTTAATATTATGTTATTTACAATTAATTAATTGCATGATAGTGTATTTGATTTAAATAATTTTGTGCGATGTGTAATCCAATATATAATTATATGCAGTGTTAATTATTTTATTTTAGCTAGCAGACTAGACCTAGAAGCCCAGTAGACGAACCCCTGTCCGAATTAGAGAGTTCTGGATTTTATTATTTTATTTAGAATTTGATATTTGGAGATTTTAATTAATTACTGTATTTTATTTAATATTTTGCGCTTTGCCTTTGCTTCGATAATTGGAGCACTATCCAGACTTTTGTCTTCCAACAAATTTCACCATCTTGCCCTAGACATGCCCGCCTTCCATTCTGCTATTTTTACAACTCATAATTTTGCTCCCTGTACATTGTTTCTGGCCGCACAAAAATCGTCGCGGACGTTATTTTTAATTTCCTATTTTTGTATCGTTGTGCGTTCCAATCAAAAATTGGAGGCCATCTTGACCTATTTTTCGTGCGGCCCAAATTAGGGTAATATTCTGTTCTGAGTCTTCTTCAATATTGGTATTGATGACTTGATCTGATTTTGACCCCAAGTACTTCAAATTAATTGTTGAACACAACTTGTATTTTATTTCTATTTAAATTGAGGATACTAATTTATCTGATTTTAAAATCCCAATTTAATTCCAGTGCCCTGCAAATTCAGCCCATACCCATCTTACAGCGTCCCCTGACCCTACAAAACACCGGACCCCGAATCGCCCGCCAAATTTTCGTCATTTTATGTGTTTGTGCAATTTCCCAAATTTAAGGGGGGTTAAATTGCAAGTTGGCATTTTGTGCCAACACCCAATTATTTTTAAACCAATGAGGGAGCCTATTAATTTTTTAAATTAAAAACCCTCATTTCTTCATGAATTAATTCTCCTCATGATTTAATCTAGACCACTCATTTAAGTGGGTCAAATCCTCACCCTACATCACACCCTCTCTCATCCTATTTAATATCATGTCACCCTCAAACCCTAATCCCTAGGCAACCTAGAAAACCCCACCCCCTCACAAGTCTCCTCCCTCTCTCCTACGTTGTAATTTGCTTCTCCTTCTTTCTTTCTTCTTCTCTTTCTTTCTTCTTCTCCTTCTTCCTCTTTATTGTTTTCTCTTTTTCATTTGAAGATTTGAATCTTCATAAGGGGGGAACACTGTTCCTTGCCTGTACTGTGCCGGCCGCCCATACTGTGCTCCGACCGCCGTTCCATCTCCCGGCGGCCCACTCCCATCTTCATCACCTCCGGCGCTGCTGCCTCGACCCCAGCCCGGCGAGCGGCCGAGCCCGACCCGAGCAACCCCCGGCCTCTGCTCCTTCAACCACCATCTCCACCAATCACCACCACCATCTCCTACCATCGCTGCCTCCACCCAGCACTCCGGTGGCCGAACCCCGCCGTACCCCCGCTGCAGTCCTCCACCTGCGCAGCCATCTCCGGCAGCAACAAGCCGGCCGAGCACCCGCTGCTCGTCCTCCCAACCGAGCCTGCACGCCGGCGGCTGCAACTCCATTTCTCCGGCCCGTTCAGCCTGACACCGAGGTACTCCGGCGGCCAACTCCTTTGGCCGGCGCCCCACTGCACCCCGGCCGGCCATCTTCTCCAGCAAGCCAGCAGAAATCCCCCGCTCCTCTGCGCTTCAACCTCCTCCTCCCACTGCTCCTCCCTGTGTACACCGCTCCGGCCATTTTTCGGCCAGCAACCCGACTACACAGTGAGTCTTCTCTCCTCTCCTTCTTCCTTCTTCTTCCTCCTGTGTATGTATATATATATATATACGTACGTATATACGTTTGTGTATATATATATATGAATAATTAATTATAAGCATAGTATATGTATATATACTCTAATGTATATATGATTGTATATATATTTAAACAATGTGAAGGTATATGTATAATTAGTATAATTAATTTGTATATGTATATATAATTAGTGTAAGGTATTTGTATGTATTTAAATAAATTGTATAATTATGTATGTATACTTAATTTATAATATTTAATTAATTGTGTGGGTATTTTAGTGTATACGTATTTGTATATATTAGCATATGTATTTAAATTAATGTTTATCAGTATATGTATGTGTATATACATATTTAATATGATTCTAGTATATATAATATTGGTACGTGTATATATATGTATAAGTACATAATAAATTTGTATATATAATTAATTAATGTAAAGTGTTTATACACTTAATTAATGTGGTAATTATTATGTATTTGATTTAAATTGTATATATATATGTATATATACATAGGTTTATTTTATGACATCTATTTAATAAAAGTATACTAATGTAATTTAAATTAGTATATGTATAATTATTTATTTTATTAATATCTAACATGTATGAATTCTAGTATAAATGTTTCTCAGTATATACATGTTAAGGTATGTTTTAGTATTTAAAAATTTATGTGTTGTATAATAATTGGTATATATATATAACCGTATTTTGGTATCAATATATACATGTAGAGTTATATTTTCGTATTGGTATATTTATATTTTTCTATAAACCCTTAGCATATTTTTAATATATATACATATATTTTGTATATGTATTTAATTTGATATATATTGTAAGTATAAATTATTATGTTTATATATATATACAAGAATTATTTATTTTAAAGTATATATATATTTATACATATATCTATAAATGTAATGGATGGAAATTATATATATATTAATTAATAAGATGTTTATTTAAATACGTAGTCCTACTAGATGACCTTAGTTGACTAGTGCCCTGCCTGGCATGGCCCTGAGGCCAGTGTATTTCTATTGTGTGTTAGGATAGTTTCTGATACAAATGTCATATTGTGATGTGTTTATAGGACTGTTGGGTTACCCAGGGGGTACTCTGGAACAGGACATCCATAAATACCAGCTAAGGACCAAGGCAAGTACATTCTCTGATAATTTCCAATTCTTGATAATTGCTATAAGTTCAATGATCTTGAAATGTTACAACTGAATCTTTGACACTGTGTTACACGGACTGGTATAGCTTGGATCTGCAGTCATGAGATGTTACCTTGATTATCGTATTGATATTGTACACGACATGTATATTTAGACATTGTACATGATAGACTTGACTTGCTCGTGTATCGTGACATGTCATGGTTGGATCCACAGTACTAGTTGGGGGCGGGGAAGTAGTTAGTAAGAAATGTGATCATAACCTCTTATTGTAGTATATAAAATTGTAAGTGTTAATCATGCTCTTCACCCATGATTAGCCAGGCCCTGTAGCTACTGTACATGTTCCCAAGCCGATCACATTTCGAAACTACTATTTCAAACACCTAGAATAGATTACAGTTCTCTATCTCTAATCATATACTACATCACCCGTATATGATACTGTACCTTGTTCTTCCATTTTTATACATGCATTGACTGTACCATATTGCCTATTGCCTGTCTCTTTACATTTGCCTGTCTCTCTTAAATTACCATTGCATTTATTTCACTGTCTTCTCAGTAGCTAGCATGACATGTTTTATTGTATTATAGACATTATCAATTAATGGAACTGTTATTTGAGAGTGTTACTTTGCTCCTTCCTGACTGGAAATATTTTTCCAGACTATGCCTTAGAGGACCGCTGTCCGACACTTTATGGACTATGGTGAGTAGCTGCAGACTTGGTAGTAGTTGATTCTGGAAGGTCTAGTCGAAATTATTATTCATTGTTAGTTCTTAAGTAGACTATTTGGTACCGGATTTGTCTCCGGCATTTTGATGATTCTTGGATATTGTTGAGTTAGAATATTACTTGTGGACTTGTGTTGTGTTTAATTTAGACTTCTGTTTCGAAATCTTATCGTGCTGTTATTCTGTGGTTGAGTATGTGTTCATCTTATTTGTGTCATCCGTGCCTCCTAATGGAGATTGGATGCTTGCGTGACATTAGTTAGATAGTATCAAGACCTTGACAGCGTTCTACCGCCGATGCTGCGGCGTAGGCTGGACGTACCCACGTACTCTTGCCCCTAAACCGGGTGCGGGTCGTGACACCTTCCCTGGATGATATTACAATGAGATATCGAAGTCCTTCATCAGCTCTAACCAATGCCTCTGTCTCATCTTGATCTCTTTTTGTGCGAACACATACTTCAAGCTCTAGTGATCTATAAAGATCTCTACTCGTTCCCCATATAAGTAGTACATTCACAGTTTAAGAGAAAAAATAACTGCTACCAACTCCAAGTCATGGGATGGGTAATTCTTCTCATTTGAGCGTAATTGCTTAGAAGCATAGGCAATCACCTTCCCGTTCTGCTGCAACACATATCCGAAGTCCTTACCCGAGGTATCACTATATATAAAAAATCCTCCTGTCCCTAATGGAAACGTCAACACTGGAGCTGTAGTCAACCTCTTCTTTAACTCCTCAAAAGCAGCCTGACTCTCCTTAGTCCATATAAACTCCATGTCCTTCCTGGTTAGTCTAGTCATCGGCTCCATAATCCTGAAATCCTGAACAAATATCTGATAATAGCTTGTTAGTCCAAGAAAACTCCTGATCTCTGCCACTGAATTCAGGATAGACCATGACTCAACTGTTGAAATCTTCTTCGAGTCTACTGAGATCCCATCTCCTGTAATCACATGCCCGAGGAATTTAACCTTATCAAGGAAGAACTCATACTTTCAAAGCTTGCCATACAGTTTCTCTTTCCTGAGCATCTCCAAAACTATCCCCAGGTGCTTCTCATGATCTTCTGGGGTCTTTGAATATATCAATATATCATCTATGAAGACCATAACAAATTGATCCAGGTACTGATGAATTACCTTATTCATCAGGTTCATGAATACCGTCGGGGCATTGGTTAACCCAAACGATATCACCAAGAATTCGAACTGCCCGTACCGAGTCCTGAAAGTTGTCTACGAAATGTCTTTCTTCTTCACTTTCACCTGGTGGTATCCCAACCTCAAGTCTATCTTGGAGCATACCTTCACTCCGCTCAAATTATCAAATAAATCTTTAATTTGCAACAACAAGTATTTATACTTGATAGTGAGGTTATTGAGTGTCCTATAGTCAATACAAATATGTACCGACCAATCCTTCTTCGGTACAAATAATATCGGAGCACCCCACGGTGATGAACTGGAGCGGATGAAGCCCTTTTTCTTTTAACTCATCTACCTGCTTCTTAAATTCTTCTAATTTGCTATTATTCACCTAATAAAAGTTCTATGATATTGGCTCTGTGCCTGGCATTAAGTCTATAGAGAACTCCACAACTCTGTCTGGTGGCAACCCCGATAACTCCTCCAAAAAGATGTCTATATACTCTGCAATCAATAGATGTGGCAGCTCCTACTCTTCCACCATAGCTCCACAGAAGTCTTCCTCACTCTGCTCTGCTACTCCTCTGACGAACTCAAACTATGGCTCTCCTGGTGCCTGAAATAAAACTCTGCCATCATGATAATCGATACTAGCATGGTGCCTACTCAACCAATCCATCCTGAGTAATATGTTGTAGCTCGAAAGTGGCATTACAAGTAGGCATACGCTCAACTCTTATCCTCCCAAAAAACTCTTCGATCCTTGCAAACATCACTGACCATGATAATGCCATCCCTGGTCATGATCTTGTAAGTCCTCTCCAATGATTCAGTCTCAAGATAATGGTTTAGGAAAAAAAGATACAGATACGAAACTATGTGAAGCACCAAAATCAAATAAAGCATGAGCTAAAAAAGAATCAAGATAGACTAAACCTAAAATAACATCATCGACTAGCTCCTTCTCCTCGACGGTCAAGGCAAAATCTTGTCCCTGTCGCTGGCCACCTCTCTGTTGATACTGATACTGAGCGAGATGCTTTTGTTATGGTGGTAGGGGAGGTCCTCTCTACTTTTCCGCTGGTGGTCTCATGGGTGCTCTCTATGTGGGCCCCTTCTTGATCTGGATGAGCTGGAGCTCTAGGACAAACCCTCAACTGGTGGTCTCCTGCTCCGCAGAATAAATACTGGCCCAATCTTATCCTGCATGCATCCCATCCATGTCCCATCTTCTTGCAGAATGGGCAAGGAATAGTTGGCCTCTGGATCTGGTATGTCTGCTGTACTGGCGCTCTAGCTGGTACAGGATACTGCTGCCTCGGCTGCTGGAAGTATCTCTGATGCTGCTGCTAAAAATATGGCTGCTTTATTGGAACTATGCTAGTACTAGATCCTTATATGTCCCTCGGCCTTTTGGAGCAAAGCTCTAGATCATCCTCTGCCCGCTGTTTGCCTCAGAATCTTCTCAAAAGTAGCGGTAGGGTCACCATTCGTATGTGACTTGATCTCCTTGTTTAAGCCCTTCCTGAACTTCTTGGCCTTTTCTCTGGGGTTCTACCCCTCCACAAAGTCGTCTAATCTATAATACTCTGCCACATACTCATCCACTGTCATACCTCCCTGAATGAGGTACTAAAACTGGCTCTCTAGAGATGCCAGAGTCATATCTAGAAAGATCTTTTCCTTGAAGAGCTCCTTAAAAGCTTTCCAAGTAAGTCCTGGTGCTGAGATCCTGCGGTTCGTCCTGAACCAAGTCAATGTGATGTCAAACATCATGCTTCCTGCGGTCTCTACCTGTAACTTCTTTAGAATCTGCACCAGTCGCAGGTTTCTCTCAATGTCTTCTATCTAATTATCAGCATAAATAATCTCCTGAGTCCCTTTAAAGTCCTTCGGCCCCATCCTCTTGAAGTCTATAATTATCCCCGCCCTCGGCTACTGGAGGGTGAACTGAGGTGGTGCCATCTGTGGCTGGACTAAGATAACTCTTTCGACTACGACGAGCACAATCTAGTGGGCATTCTCAATACCCTGCCTCATAACCTCTGACTTGTAACACCCCGTTCCGCTCAAGCGGACTGCCGTCTCAATCGGCAATAGTGCAACTGTCCCGGCCTGCTTTGCCTCGATCAAGAAGCAAAGGATATCCAGACTTGCCCCTACAGGAATCCGGCTTGGACTTTCAGAGGCTCGCTCAGACGTATCGCTCTACCGAGGCGAATCATCGCTAAGGTGGGTGGCTATGGTGAACTTGTCTTTGCTTAGCCAGCACACATAAAATCTGGAATGTTTATGCTAGTCGCTAGGTGATTCACCCCTGCATGCTAATAAATCCAACGCACCTAGCTAAGGGAATAATCCCAACTCATATTGCTTGCTAGAACATGGAAATGAAATACTGCTTATATTCAGACCCTCGCATGCTAAGTCCCTTAACGGTTTCATCTCTCGGACTACCTTCGGGCCCGAGCAATGTGCCTGCTTATGTACCTAGAAACGCATGCTTGTCTGCTTGAATATTGCCATGTTTTCATCCAACTCCGGGAGACTACTCAGTAGTCGTTCCGTGTATGATTGACCCTGCAAGTATCCAGGACCGTTAGGTCACCAGGCAGCCCAGAACCAGGGGAATGCATCAAGACAAGTTATTGTACAAAGAACAAGATCCAAGTATCCCGTGTACTCGTGTACTCGTGTTCCCGTGCACTCGTGTTCTCGTGTTCTCTTGTTCAAAGTGCACGCGTGTTTTCGTGTTCTCGTATATCTCGTGATAATTGAACGACCCAAAAAGAAAGTGCATGTCGCGGACAACTCGAAAACAAGGTATAGTTCCACGGACGGTCACCGGGGCACTGGGGCCGATCCGATCCAGATGGAACTCTTGTGTGGTCCCTCGTGTTCGGGCGAGTGGTTTGTAGCACCTCGTGTACTTACGTTGCATTCCACTTTCCCGGGACCACATCACGTGTGTAGTCCATCGTGTGCGGACAAGATGGTTTGTAGCGCATTGTGTACTTTATTGCATTCCATCTTGGCCTTGGACTACTTTATGTACAATCCATCGTGTACGGGCGAGATGGTTCGTAGCGCATCGTGTGCTCTCGTTGCTTTCCACTCTCGTCTGGGATTAGTCCTTTATGGCTATGCCAGCGACTCATGTTCATATAGATAAGTCATCCTCGCTTAGCGGCTATCCGCGTGCGAGTCATTGCATCAAGAACAACTGAGCACACCAAATACTGTCCCGTTCAATGACTCTCATGTTTGCATGTTGCATATGCTTGCCTCATAAATATTTATACATGCCTCTGCTCGAATTTATACTGTTTGCCTCAATGTTTGCCTTGGACAGGGAAGGAGATGGTAAGTTGGTGAGTCTCGCCGTGTTTCCTCTAACATCGCACGGCGCACTGCCCGACACGATAGGCTATTCAATATCTGCATGAAACTGATCCTAAGGCAACTAGAAAGACAACTTAATAGTTGTGCACGAAACCTGTATTACGTGTTTGGATTTGTCGAGCGGGTGAGTAGCTTCCCCACCAGTGCATTCAATGTACTGATAATCCACCAGTTTGATATGAAGGGTGTGGGAGAACCTCGTGCGGTGCGGACGCCTCCTTCGTGCGTGCTAAGGCCAGAAGTTCCCTCTGAAGCCTTGCAACGGTGCGTCCGGGACTGAAGCGCTTATACAAGACATAAGTTGTGAACATCGCCTGACCATCGCCTGTATATTCATTCCACAGTTGTAGCCACTTGGCACGCTTTTACTGTTTCAGAGAGAGAGGCTTGAGCGACTTGTAATCTCGGCTATACGCCGCCTGTAACACTTGTTCATATCAATAAAAAGAGCTTGCTTTACTTCAACTTGTGTTTCAATGCTTCCGCTATATTTGTTAACTCAGTGAACCTGTTATCGATCGCCTATGCGTTCATAACTCCGCTGTACTCGGATAATCTGTGCGACTCTGTGGCTTAGAACTCTAACCGCCAGCCAATGAACCATGGCCTTGCACGGGCGTGGCTCACGCTCGTGCGGCATCACGCCCGGATGGGTTAAGCGATCGTTCCACGGGAGCGCTGGCGAGGGTGATTCCCGCCTAGCGGGAACGGCCGATTGCCTGCGGAAGATTGGGGAGTGACAGGTTGGTATCAGAGCCTGGCTTCTACACCTTTGGACTTCGATTCGATATCTCTGTTTCGAAAGCTCGTTCGTGGGTTATGTGCGCGCTCTCTCTCAATGCCTCGATGGGATATTCCAACAATAAGTCTAAATACTTTCAAAATACGTTTTGATTGATATGATTGCCTGTCTGGTTGTATGCTACGAGTGGCCTTTGTGCCAACCTGTGCGAATCCCTGAGAGTATCGCTAGTAGCTTGTCCGATTTTTACTAACCCTAAGTTTGGTTGAATGCATCTATTCGAGGGACGCCTTGAACTAGTGCACCATCCAAGACTTAGAAAAAGGTGAAACTCGAGTGCTAAGACTTTGCTATCACTGAGCTGGTTGACGTGTTCACGCTAGAGGGTACCTTCGAAAGTGCGCACGATCCAGTCTAAGCGATATGCTAATTTCGAAGCTTGTGCAAGTGAAGATCCAAATGAACAAGTACAAACGACTTGTCTAGGATTGCCTCAACCCTAGATTACTGCTTGTCCTTAGTAAGTCTCGAGGACGAGACTTTTTCTAAGTTGGGTAGGATGTAACACCCCGTTCCGCTCAAGCGGACTGCCGTCTCAATCGGCAATAGTGCAACTGTCCCGACCTGCTTTGCCTCGATCAAGAAGTAAAGGATATCCAGACTTGCCCCTACAGGAATCCAGCTTGGACTTTCAGAGGCTCGCTCAGACGTATCGCTCTACCGAGGCGAATCATCGCTAAGGTGGGTGGCTACGGTGAACTTGTCTTTGCTTAGCCAGCACACATAAAATCTGGAATGTTTATGCTAGTCGCTAGGTGATTCACCCCTGCATGCTAATAAATCCAACGCACCTAGCTAAGGGAATAATCCCAACTCATATTGCTTGCTAGAACATGGAAATGAAATACTGCTTATATTCAGACCCTCGCATGCTAAGTCCCTTAACGGTTTCATCTCTCGGACTACCTTCGGGCCCGAGCAACGTGCCTGCTTATGTACCTAGAAACGCATGCTTGTCTGCTTGAATGTTGCCGTGTTTTCATCTAACTCCGGGAGACTACTCAGTAGTCGTTCCGTGTATGATTGACCCTGCAAGTATCCAGGACCGTTAGGTCACCAGGAAGCCCCGAACCAGGGGAATGCATCAAGACAAGTTATTGTACAAAGAACAAGATCCAAGTATCCCATGTACTCGTGTACTCGTGTTCCCGTGCACTCGTGTTCTCGTGTTCTCTTGTTCAAAGTGCACGCGTGTTCTCGTGTTCTCGTGTATCTCGTGATAATTGAACGACCCAAAAAGAAAGTGCATGTCGCGGACAACTCGGAAACGAGGTATAGTTCCACGGACGGTCACTGGGGCACTGGGGCCGATCCGATCCGGATGGAACTCTTGTGTGGTCCCTCGTGTTCGGGCGAGTGGTTTGTAGCACCTCGTGTACTTACGTTGCATTCCACTTTCCCGGGACCACATCACGTGTGTAGTCCATCGTGTGCGGACAAGATGGTTTGTAGCGCATCGTGTACTTTGTTGCATTCCATCTTGGCCTTGGACTACTTCATGTACAATCCATCGTGTACGGGCGAGATGGTTCGTAGCGCATCGTGTGCTCTCGTTGCTTTCCACTCTCGTCTGGGATTAGTCCTTTATGGCTATGCCAGCGACTCATGTTCATATAGATAAGTCATCCTCGCTTAGCGGCTATCCGCGTGCGAGTCATTGCATCAAGAACAACTGAGCACACCAAATACTGTCCCGTTCAATGACTCTCATGTTTGCATGTTGCATATGCTTGCCTCCTGAATGTTTATACATGCCTCTGCTCGAATTTATACTGTTTGCCTCAATGTTTGCCTTGGACAGGGAAGGAGATGGTAAGTTGGTGAGTCTCGCCGTGTTTCCTCTAACATCGCACGGCGCACTGCCCGACACGATAGGCTATTCAATATCTGCATGAAACTGATCCTAAGGCAACTAGAAAGACAACTTAATAGTTGTGCACGGAACCTGTATTACGTGTTTGGATTTGTCGAGCGGGCGAGTAGCTTCTCCACCAGTGCATTCAATGTACTGATAATCCACCAGTTTGATATGCAGGGTGCGGGAGAACCTCGTGCGGTGCGGACGCCTCCTTCGTGCGTGCTAAGGCCAGGAGTTCCCTCTAAAGCCTTGCAACGGTGCGTCCGGGACTGAAGCGCTTATACAAGACATAAGTTGTGAACATCGCCTGACCATCGCCTGTATATTCATTCCACAGTTGTAGCCACTTGGCTCGCTTTTACTGTTTCAGAGAGAGAGGCTTGAGCGACTTGTAATCTCGGCTATACGTCGCCTGTAACACTTGTTCATATCAATAAAAAGAGCTTGCTTTACTTCAACTTGTGTTTCAATGCTTCCGCTATATTTGTCAACTCAGTGAACCTGTTATCGATCGCCTATGCGTTCATAACTCCGCTGCACTCGGACAATCTGTGTGACTCTGTGGCTTAGAACTCTAACCGCCAGCCAATGAACCATGGCCTTGCACGGGCGTGGCTCACGCTCGTGTGGCATCACGCCCGGATGGGTTAAGCGATCGTTCCGCGGGAGCGCTGGCGAGGGTGATTCCCGCCTAGCGGGAATGGCCGATTGCCTGCAGGAGATCGGGGCGTGACCTGACTGGCACTGTTGTGCCTCTATTATATGTTGAAAGAACGCAAACATCTGCGTCTGATCGACTGCGGATGGTAGAGGTGGAAGATCCTCTGAGACTGTCGGTGCCGCCCTTTGTACCGAAGGTGGATCACCCCCGAAAGCTTCTACGAAAATGCCCACCTATATCGGTGAAGTGGACCTCTGAAATATAGCTGCTGGAACAGTATTTGCTGGTACTGCCCTTAGAGGCAACGAAGTGACTGACCTCGCTGACACTGCGCATGAGCGCTCGAAACGCATCTTCGATGGCATCCTGAAGATAGATTCAAACAAGGAATCAATATTGAGTAAGATACGATATTATCAAAGAAGGATAAAATTATTCAAGTAAAGCAAGCATTCTAATAGATAAGGGTAGCAAAACTGATATTTAGAAATATTTTCTAGTTGTGATTGAGTATACTCTCAGCCTATATCCAATATCCTAAGACAGGCTCACAGCAGTACTCTAGGTGAGCACTACAATGATATCGCTCTAAATGCGACTCTGACCTGTATGGGCCACCACTAAAAATGGGTCATGACCCGCACACGGAATAAGGGCACGCATAGTGATCAATACCCAGTCTACACCGCAATATCGGCAGTAGAATGCTGTCTGGGTCATCCATACTATCTAACTTCTCACACAATATATATATATGGTACCTGACAATATCATCTCAACTCAAAAAGGAGGTACAATATGATATATGATAATGGTAAACAATACTCAATCACAAAATAACTAAGGAAGATAAAGCACGATATGGAATAACAAAGGAAAAGAGTCACAATACATCCAAAAGTCCAAAATAATATATATATATATATATATATATATATATATATATATATATATGCCAATAACCTCAATAAAAGTCTAATACAGGTCTAAATAATAAGTCTAAGCCTCTTCAACATCTGGTACTAGGCCCTCCTGCTCTAAAGGAGTATCATCTAATGGTACGCCATCATGTGGCCCATAGAAGGTGGGACATTGGTCCACAAGTCAATTATCTGAAAAATATATCAAGTCAGGATTAGAGCAAAGTCTATATATCTGAAATCAGTTTCAAATACATAATCGATCATATATAACAGATAATAGAAAAGGATACATGATAACTAGCCATAAGAAATAGAGTAAACTAGAGTGAACAGGTAATGTACTTGAATGAAGAACAAATAATATGAATAACTATAGTTTAAATAAAAATAGATAAAACTAACTACTGTGCCAAAGAGTACAAGCTCATTATGTGATCGGTTTGGGTTAAATACGAATACAATATGGTAAATCGATTACACGTGCGATATATAATCGACATGTACACGAATACACTTGGGCTTTATTACATAACCAAATTCTACTCCCCCATCCCCAACCAATACTTATGGATCCAATCAGGACATGTTATAAACATGATTATGGGTACACTAAACACGAGCAGTGTATGAACATAAAGTATACTAAAATCAATAACCGATACACACGTTAAAATACATGTAAAAGAGTACCCGCTGAACACGGTAAGGGATAATATATCCTGACAGGATCCATATAGTACTAGTTCGTGTAACTACTGTGTCAGAATCAAGTATACAGTTCTAGAATATGTGATATATACACTATCATGCAATAAAAACTTACAGAGAGATGTACTCGCCTGGAATATGGGGTAAAGTATCAACCCGTATCCGGAATAGTGCTCCGAAGACCTAAATATGAAAAGTTACATCAATACAACGTTTTGGAATGATAAAAAGTTAAACTAGTCCATTTCTAGGCCATTAGGCCAATCTAAGTCAAAATAGTCAAACTTGGTCAACTCTTGGTCAAACTGGTCAAACCTGGTTAAACTAGCTATTTCTAGGTTGTATGAGTCAAAATCACTAACATTGTAACTAAATATAAATATATATATATATATATATATATATATATATATATATATATATATATATATATATATATATATATATATATATATAAAGCTAATCCTATACACTAACAACTAATATATCTACATAACTTAACTATTACTGATTAAACATCTGAACAATCATCTAACTCTCCTCTATAACTTAACACCCTACCCTTAACTTGTTGACTGAACATGAATTAATCAACTAACCAACAGATGGTACTAAAGTATACTAACTGACATCTTAAGTTACTAACTGATATACATATATCACCTCCCTTACACAAAAACCTACACATAACACTTCACCCCTCAACTCACTGCCACTTGATACCCAAATTACACAAGCCTCAACACCCTAATCCTCATAACTACCCTTACCCATACAAACTGGAACCTGTATTTCCCCATCCTTGATGTGCAGACAGATGCACTTGTGCACAAGTGCACAGCAGTGACCAACTAACATGTTGTGCTCTCCTGGCCACCAATTTGTACTACTGAATACTATCAGCATAAGGTAACTGGCTGTGCTGAATAATGTTGTTGTGCAACATGCCTACACTCATTCTCTACCCGACTGCTTGCAGTCAACTACTCAGTGCCTCGAGCATTGCTGCTTCTCCTAAACCAGGCTCCTATAGACAGCTGCCGTTATAGCAATTGCAACAACTGGTACCTTAGTGTATCAGTTCACCACTTGCCATTTCTTTCCTGATTTCCACATCTATCAATATACATACATATACAAATCAATCCTCTCATACCCCTCACAGTCACTAGTTCACCATAGTGACACTCACCTTAACACATCAACACACAACACACAATAGTAAGATATACACACACATCAGTCCTACATATCATCCTTCAGTTCATAACAGACCCCACACTGAATACAAGTAACCCCAACAGTCCAACATGAGTTGGTAATCCCCCAAAGACAGTCCACAACTCTCCCATGAATATATATATATATATATATATATATATATATATATATATATATATATATATATACGTCAAATACAATACAATATAGCTATTCACCACCCTAAATAGAGCATGGAATAATTCATCAAATACGTTGAGTGCATCGTACCCTTATCATCCTAAATCTATGATACGCTTGTGATACGTGTCACTACCACATTTTCTAGGAAAGAATATTTTGGTAATTTCATAATTAATAAATATTGTACATATTGTATAATTATTATGTTATTTATTTATTGTTAGATGTTAGTTTATTATTTTGGACTTGTGTTAGTGGACCTAACTAGTTTAGATTTGATCCTTGGACCAACATTAATTATTATTTAGAATTGAGCCCAATTAGAAGCCCATTGATTAGGGGGTGATTAATTTTATTAAACCATTAGACTAGAACCTTTCCTCCTTAATTATTTCTTTATGAGAGGCCCCAAGGGGTATAATGGATATTACATAATAACTTGAGGGAGGGGCTAAAGGGGGCCGGCCTATATAAAAGAGGGAGGAAGTTTCTCTCCTGTTTTTATTTCAAATCTAGATCTAGAATTTCTTTCAACCTAATTCCTTCATTCTCACATCATTTTCCTACCAAAATTCTTCCCAATTCCTTCCCAAATTACCATTAGAGGCTAGTAAAGCAAGGATCTAGAAGAAGGAAGCAAGGATCTACAAAGATGAGCAAGGATCTATAAGATTAAGGCTCATTTCATCAAATTTGGAGGTTGTATTGGAAATCCATCTCCCAATAGGTACAATTTAGTTTTTTCCCTTTAATTAGGTTCTAACTCTAAGATTTAACTATAAGAAATCACCCACATGCATAGGCTACCAATAGGAATTAGAATTATATTCATAGAAGGCCTATGGAGAAAGTTATGGTACTTTTTGTGTCAATTTTGGGAGAGTTCTGCGATTGACACTTGTTATATTTGTCAATTGGTCATATAAACTAAATTGACATGTGTTTGTTTGTTTTTTTCTAGTATCATATCCATAATTGAATACGTGTAGGTCGTATCCCAATAATTTGGTAAAACGTGTTGATTTGGGGGTTTTTCCTCCGACACGGAGCTTTGTGCATGTCATATTTTGACACGGACACGTAGATGTATAATTGACTCTTCGTATTGTTTATATATAGTATTTTAGACTTGCTCGTGTCATTCGGGATACGTTTGGTAGGTGGTGGACTCATATCGCAAGCGTATCATAGATCTAGTGTGATGCAGGTGCGATGCACTCCACGTGTTTGTTGTGTTGCATTTCTAGATCCAATTTATATAGCTATTAGTATTTTATTTATCCTAATTTATATGTATATACATATAATGAGTTGTATGTATCCTTGTGTTGTTCATATGATATATATATATATGAGTTATAGATACATACTATATACATAGCTATGTGTGTGGTAGATGCCTATATATATATATATATATATATATATATATATATATATATATATTCATAGAGAGTGTTATGTAATTATGTAAAGGCATGTATATATATATGTTGGTCTTTGTATATGTATACATATATATGTGCATATCTATGTAGATATAGATAGATACCTATATGTATATGTGTATATTATACATATATGTACATATGAAGGTGTATGTATAGTTATAGCTATTTGTGTCTACTATATATATTAGTGTTATGTTTGTATGTATGTAAGTGATTACATATGAATATGATACTTCTACTGTTCATAGGTGTTTAGTTGGATATTGGTTGTGTGTGAGAGAGAATGGTTATACATATACTTGTATCTATATATATATATATATATATATATATATATATATATATATATATATATATATATATATATATATATATATATATAGGTGTTGTTTGTGTGTGATGAGAAGGGGGCTCGGGCAGCGAGCAGACACTGCACTCAGCATACAGCAAATTCAGGGAGATATCAGTAGTGGCTACGCCCTATAGCAGAAGTAGCCGCAGCTACTCACTGCAGCAACAGCAGTGGATACTCACCATGTCAGCAGCAGCAGCGGCTACGCGCCATAGTAGCAACTCTAGCGGCTACTCACTGTAGCAGCAGCAGTAGTGGCTACTCACCACGCTAGCAGCAGCAGCGGCTACGCACCACAGTAGCAGCTGTAGCAGCAATTACAATAATTACAGCAGCAACAGTGGGATCAATGCATCAGGAGCTAAGGTATGGGGTGGTTAATAGCTTGTTAGTTATTGTTAGTTAACTAGTTATTTAGTTATCAAGTTAGTAGTATCTAGTTAGCTAGTTATCTATACATCTATTTCTCATGTATCCTTAGTAGTATATATTTTTATATGGGAATGTATATATATATATAAGTGAGTATTCTAGTTAATATAGTATCAATAGTTAGTGATTAGTTAGTAGTTGTATTAGATGAATATATGTTAGTCTTTAGCATTGGGTAGTTAATATATATTAGAAATTTACACTACCTTGAGATACCAAGGTAAATGTCAAGGTATTGGCCGAGACTCAAGATATTGGGTTCGAGTATCAAGATAGGCGTTTAGTGGGGCGATACCGCATTGGTTCAAAGCCAAGGTATCCACTTAGCATTTGTAATTAGGATTAGTGTATTTATATTGATTGGATATGCATATATAATATTTCTATATCTAATTGGTTTCGTATCCTGAGATAAGGTATCTTAGTGTGTTCTTAGTATCCTAGTTTAGCTAGTATGGCCTAGATTCTTAGTGAATGGACCCAATATCCTAGAGATAGACTCATGCAACCTAGAAATAGGTAGTTTGACCAAGTTTGACCAGTTTGACTTAGAGTTGACCTAGTTTGATTGTTTTGACTTAGAAATGACTCTTTGACCTAGATGTTGATTAGTTTAACTTATTTTTATTCTGAAATCTTGTATTGATATTATATTCCCTATCAAGGTCTTCGAGGCACCATACCCGATATCTGTGATACTGTGCACCATGTTTCAGGCGAGTATATTCTCTGATAGTTTCTTATTTATGATATCCTCTATGTTTATTATATCTAGTGTAGATATCCTTGATTTCTTGATACGATGGTAACATGGATTGGTATATCCGGATCTCGAGATGTTATTCCTTAGAATATATGGTGTATCCTGTACAAGCCTTGTTTCCTTATTTCTTGTACATGTATAGACACTGATTCTCGGGAAAACTTGCTACCTTCCTAGAGAATCCCGTGCCATAACATACCATGGTTGGATCCACTATACCAGTCGGGGTGGAGAGTATTTTAGTGTAGATATGTTATCATACTCTCCTTGTGCATGTCTTATTTCTTGTGAGTATTGGTCATACACCACACGTATGACTAACTAGGCCCTTATCCTTGTGCAAGTTTCTTGTACAAGTTCCCAAGCCGATCACATGTTAAAGCTACTACTCACTCACTTAGTCATTAGTATTCTTGTTCATTGCCATATTGTTCATTCTTGTATTTATTTCCAGTATTTTCTTTATTGTATATCTCTTGTATCTATTGTTGCATCTTGTATATTTATATCTATTTACTGTTGCGTAGTTTATATCATTGATTAGAACTGCTGTTAAAGATGTACTCTGCTCCTTTCCTGACTAAATTTTTTTTTCCAGATAACACTAAGGAGTGGTACCCTACTCATTTCGGGCCTCAGGATATTGTAGGCTTAGAGCCAGAGACCCTGGCTCAGGAGGGACTTATCCCGACTAAGAGATGACCCAAGACTTATAGCTTCTTAGTTATTCTCTTGTACTGGATTTGTCTCCAGCTTTCTGTTAGTATTTACTCTGACTCATTGATGTTATTATTATTGACTTTTGAGCTGTATTGTGACTATTCTATTCTTTTATCATATTCGTGCTATTTTCCATCTTAGATCTGTGATTGAGTATATTGATATTGTTGGTGGCTTATTATATTGCTAGATAGATTATCCAAACAGCATTCTACCGTCGATTCTGCGGCGTAGGCTGGACGTTATTTTCGACTTGCATCCCTACACTGGGTACGGGTCGTGACACATTTTTAGTGGTGGCCCATGCAGGTCTTTGAGGTCGCAATTGTCATGCCCCAATTCCGTGGAATCGATAGTCGTCCCCTGGACGTGACCGCCGTACGGGCCTAGGTTGCGCACCGCACAAGGCTTAAGTATTTTTGCATAGCGAGCACATTTTCAGAGTGCACAGACAAATTGAAACACAGGTTGTAGCATAGAAATGTTCTCTTTATTGATAATGAACATCTATTACAAACTCTTCAACGAGTCATAAGGGTTGTCGCACATGCTTATTGAAGCACAAGTTGTAGCACACGTGCAGGTATGTTATTAAAAAGCAAAGTACCTGACACAACGGTGTCTGAAGCCAGAGCTTTCTCTTGTGTCATTGTATAGACTCGACCTTGAGCTTGGCGACGCTCTTGCTGAGACGCAGCTCGATTGGCCTGGGTTGCAGTAGCCTGATTTGGATATTGAGGTGGAAGCTTAGAAGGAAGCAGACAATCTCGAGATATGTGGCCCTGTCCGCCATAGTTGAAGCATAGCCCCTTTCTGAGGTAGCAGTCATTTGCGGTATGCCCCAGCTTCTTTCAGAAGAAACATAGTTGCCCTGGATTTCCCTTTTTCTAACCTCCATTGTTTGGGCACTTTGTAGCGGTGTTTTCTCTTTTGTTGCTTTGGCGTTTGTGATTGAAGGTATGCACAGCGCCGACAGGTACGGAAGGATACTGCGGTTCGAGAGAAAGGGCGTGGTTAAGGACTTCCCTCATCGTCTGGTATTGGGGAACGACTACGTGTGCGTGGATAGCAGGACGCAGGCCTCCTTCAAATCTTCTAGCATGACTCGCTGCATCAGGTAAATAGGAACTGGCAAATTTTGTGAGCCGGTTAAATTCGGCTGAATATAGCTTTACCGTCATGCTCCCTTGGCATAGTTGCACAAAATCGTTCTTCTTCTGACGATGTATGGGAGGGGGTATAAACTCCTCTTCAAATGCGCCACAGAAGGTAGCCCATGCAATTGTCTCTTCTTCGTCGTCTGTTGGAAGAGATCGTCGATGCACGTCCTACCAGTCGTGCACATTCAAATGGAGCTGAAGTTGGGCATAGGCAACGCGCTTCTGCTCGGGCACCTCCAGGAGTTTGAAGTGATCCTCCAGTTCGGCCAGCCAATCTAGAGCTATAATCGAATCCTCAGTCCCTTTGAAGGGTGTGTTACAGACTTTCTGGAAGTTGCCAAAGTCGAAGGCAGATACTTCCTTCTTCCTTGGAGTCTGAGGTGTCTCGACTTCAAGTGTTGTTTGCTCCACCGGAGTCGCCCTGTTGCCGCCGAATGGTTGGAGGACAAGGTCTGAACAATATGCTGCAGGGTATCTACCTACTTTTGTTGGACTGAGAACCGGGCTTCTATTTGGTCTTGAAACTGGTTCTGTCTTTCTTCCGCTCGCTTCTCAGCCCGTTCATAACGAGCCTCCTTCCTTTGTTGGTTTGTTTCCAACATCCGCATTGTTTGTTGAATAGGGTCAATACGAGACATGGCTCTCTGGCTCCGAGAACTTCCCGAGGAGCCAGAACTACTTTCTTGGGCTTGTGTCTCGCCGGTGCTTGCGCTGAGGATTGCGCTTGTGCCATTCCTTTAAAAGAAGGTAAATTATATCAAGATCATAATGTATTATGGACTCATTGTATGAACGTATATCATTTTGGCCTAATGAATTCAAGAGTTCGCACAGGGATTTGATCTTTAAAGGAACTTTTCCAGCACGAGGGTCAAGGAACTTGAAGCTGTGCTCTGATACCAACATGTCACGCCCCGATTCCGTGGAATCGATAGTCGTCCCCCGGGCGTGACCGCCGTATGGGCCTAGGTTGCGCACCTCACAAGGCTTAAGTATTTTTGCATAGAGAGCACATATTTAGAGTGCACAGACAAATTAAAACACAAGTTGTAGCATGGAAATGTTCTCTTTATTAATAATGAACATCTATTACAAACTCTTGAACGAGTCATAAGGGTTGCAGCATGGGCTTACCAAATGTTGACACAAAATGAGATAGTTGTCATGTACATTACATCCCTTAGTAAACTTCAAAATATAAGACCTCCTGGCAGAACAATGGCTTTCCCTCGGAGCAGCATTAAGTTGGGTTGCTAGCTCCATGCTTCAGAATACTTTAAAAGGTGGCACGAATAAGACGCTCCTACAGTTGGACTGGATTGGGAAATGACTTCGACTCCTCGCTTGATTCTCCTTAGTGCGGGAAACCTATTTCAACGAGGGTCAGTACATCGAAATGTACTGGTGAAGGCAAGCTAACCTAACTATACCAATCAACACATTATTTTAATGAAGCATGCATATTATTTGTGGTCTTTTTATCTTGTCTTATTTTATTTTACATGTAAGTAGTATATAGAATTTACTGAAATAAACTTGCCACCGTTCGGTAACTTTTACCTGCCGTCTGAACCACCTGCACAATACTTACCATGTCCTTCCCTTCCACGAAGATACAAGTTAGCTTGCACAGGTTTAAATATACGTGGAGATCACTGGCGTATGACAAAAAGGACCATAGTCATTGACGAGGATGGTATGCAACGAAAGCATGTGGTGCGCTGCAAGCATTCCGTCATTCACGCGAGACTAAACGTTGGGTTTCGCCCGGATCGGATCGGTGCCAGTGCCCCAGCGACCGTCCGCAGGAACCATTGACCATGTGCACATGTTGTCCGTGATCAAACGGCATTCATATTAAGTTAACCATTCATGCAGTTGAGGCAATATGAGTACAAGACAAGTAGTATTTTGCATGATTCATTTTGTATAGTCTTCTTGATCAATTTGTTGCATGAAAAGGCATGTTCTAAATATAGCACAATTTAAAAAAGAGTGTGCATTCTAACTTGTATTTATGTATATAATAAACATTCCAAATAAACAAGCATGTGAATAAGTAACCATTCTCAAGTTGAATGACAAGCAATATAATCCAAGTCTATTCCCTTTTTATCTTGACATCTTTTAGTTATTACTTGGTATTGTTTGATCAGGGCAAACAAGAATGCAAGATTTTTAAGTGTGAAGGCTTGGAAGAAGGGTAAACTGAATCAAATATAAGCCACTCACTTAGTTGGTTGGAAGGGAGCAGGAAAGAGGTGCTTCAGGACTCCATTCGAGCGTTGCCTACTGCTTGTTCACCTGCATTGCCACGAACAGCTGATCAAATACCTCTTCCACTCTTTCCAATATCAAAATTGAAGTATAGTTCAACGAACGAAAATAATGAAATCTACCGTTCAAGAAAATGTAAGCAAATTCGAAAACCAACTCAAGGCACGAAAGCAACAAGCAATAGCAAAAACTAGGCAACAAAAGATGCAGCGGAGAGGTCCCTCTTGACTCTGCCGATAAGTCGATCCTGGGGGCATGGTCCACTGAATATGGGAATCAATTCCAAAGAAGCAAATCCATAACGAGGATGAGTTCTTGATTCAATCTATCCCAATCGAACGATACCATCTTGTATTTCTTAGCCGCGCTCCCCGAATAGGGGGAACGGGGCACCACATCCTACCCAACTAATTGGAAGTTTCGTCCCAAAAATTAGGAATATAACCTACCACTAGGAAGCAATGAAGGAAACTATACCTCATCTCAGATTCAAGCTCCCAAGTGGATTCTTCAACCGAATAATTTCTATAAAGCACGCGCACGAGAGGAACCGAGCGACTTCGAAGCAACTTTTCCTTACGATCCAAAATTTGCACAGGTTGTTCGACATATGTCAAGTCTACCTTAAGATCCAGTTGATCAAGATCTACCATATGACTTAGGTCGTACAAGTAATTCCTAAGTTGGAAAATATGGAAAATATCGTGCACTTCGGATAGTGACGGTGGTAGGGCAATCTGATAAGCAACTGAGGTAACTCGCTTTAGTATCTCGAACGGACTGATGAACCTTGGACTTAGCTTTCCCTTTGCTCCGAATCTGGTGACTCCTTGCATGGATGAAACTTTGAAAAATACCCGATCGCCTTCTAAGAACTCAAGTGGCCGACGATGCATATCAGCGTAGCTATTTTGGCGACTCTGAGCTACCTTTAGTCTTTCCCGAATCAAATAAATCTTTTGGACAGTTTGTTCTACAAGTTCAGGGCCAAGGATCTGTCGTTCTCCAACTTCATCCCAACAGATCGGGGATCTGTACTTTAGCCAATATAATGCCTCATACGGCGCCATCTGAATGCTGGATTGAAAGCTATTTTTGTATACAAATTCAGCTAACGGTAGATGCAAGTCCCAACTTGTCTTCAAGTCCAAGGCGCAGAGACATAGCATATCTTCGAGGATTTGGTTGACACGTTCTATTTGGCCATCCGTCTGTGGATGGTAGGCGAAGCTGAACTTCAACTTTGTCCCCATTGCTGACTGCAGGCTTTCCCAAAAATGCTATATAAATCGAGCATCTCTATCAGAGACTATGGATACGGGCACACCGTAGAGCCGAACGATTTCGTTGAGGTAGATCTGAGCCAAGCGGTCGGCACTCAAAGTAGACTTGATAGGCAGAAAGTGAGCTGACTTAGTGAGGCGATCAACAATGACCCAGACGGCATCATTCCCCCGTTGCGTCTTTGGCAAGACAACAATGAAATCTATTGTTTCCCTTTTCCACTCCGGTATAGCGAGGTTCTGTATCTCTCCGCCCGACTTCTGGTGCTCGGCCTTTACCCTTTGACAAGCTATACAATGCGACATGAATAGCGCCACATCTCGTTTTAAACCGTGCCACCAAAACGTCGTACGGAGACCTTGATACATCTTGGTACTACCTGGATGAGAAGTATAACTAGCATAATGAGCTTCAGTGAGTATCTCCTTTCTGAGGGCCGCATCGCCTGGAACGCACAGTCTTCCCTTCACTCGGATCATCCCGTTTTGACTATCGCAAAGTCGGTTGCCTTTCCTACTGAGATAAGGGCTGACATCTTTTGCAGGAACAGTTCATCCTTCTGAGCGGTCTTCACTTTTTGTAACAAGTCGGGCTCGAGGCACAGTTGAGCCACTTGCGCCCCCTTTTTATATCTGATTATAAGTGTAATGCCCAATGATTCAAGATCTCAGCGCAGTTTGTCATCAATAGCCAAACTCCCAACGAACACTCGACTCAGTGCATTAGCTACGATGTTTCCCTTGCCAGGCGTGTATCTGATCATGAGGTCAAAGTCGCTAAGGAGCTCAAGCCAGTGCAGTTGGCGAAGATTCAAATCTTTTTGTGTATAGAGATATTTTAAGCTCTTATGGTCTGTATAGATCTCACACGGTATGCCGTAAAAGTAGTAGTGCCACAGCTTCAGCACGAACACCACAGCTGCTAGTTCCAAATCATGTATTGGGTAGTTCTTCTCGTGAGGCTTTAGCTGCCTCGACGCAAAGGCTATCACTTTGTCCCATTGCATAAGGACACATCCCAATCCCTTACCTGATGCGTTACTGTATATTTTGAAGTCGTCAGGTCCGTCCGGAAGGGTAAGAATAGGGGCTGAGACGAAGTGATGCTTTAACTCCATAAACGAAGCTTCACAGTCGTCCGTCCAGATGAATGTTACTCCCTTCCGAGTTAGCTGAGTCAGAGGCGAGGCAATCTTTGCAAAATCTTGTATAAATCTCTGGTAGTAGCCCGCCAGACCAAGGAAACTCCGTATATCGCTAGCTGACTCAGGCCGTTTCTACTGCACAATGGCTTCTATTTTCTTTGGGTCTACCGAGACGCCCGTTTCAGAAATAATATGCCCTAGAAAGGATATGATGTCCAGCCAGAACTTGCATTTACTTCGCTTGGCATACAACTTGTTTTCTCGAAGGGTCTGAAGCACCATCCGTAGGTGTCTTGCGTGTTCATTCCTAGTCTTCGAGTACACCAAGATGTCGTCTATAAAAACGACTACAAATTTATCGAGGAAGGGTCGGAACACTCAATTTATCAAATCCATAAAGGCAGCAGGTGCGTTCATCAGCCCAAACGGCATAACAGAAAACTCATAGTGGCCATATCGGGTTCGGAAGGCAGTCTTGGGTATGTCTTCTGGCTTAATCTTCAGCTGGTGGTAGTCCGAGCGAAGATTAATTTTCAAGAACACCGTTGCCCCTTGTAGTTGATCAAATAGGTCATATATCCATGGAAAAGGATACTTGTTTTTTATGGTGACCTTTTTCAGCTCCCGATAATCGATACAGAGGCGTAACATTCCATCCTTCTTTTTTACGAAGAGCACAGGAGTACCCCAAGGAGACACGCTCGGACGGATGAACCCACGATCTAGTAACTCTTAAAATTGGCACTTTAACTCTTTGAGTTCAGCAGGGGCCATTCTGTACGGAAGCTTAGAGATCGGCTGTGTATTCGGGAAGGTGTCTATGGTGAATTCAATCTCTCGGTCTGGTGGCATGCCGGATAGTTCACTCGAAAACACATCAGGTAACTCTGCCTCAACGGAAGAAGACTCAACGTTTGCGTAGTCCAGTCGTGTATCCCGAACCGACGCTAGGAATCCCTCGCAGCATGTGTGTAGCATTCGTCGAGCAGATATCACAGAAATTACCATGCAGGCCCTGGTCGCATTAGTTGCTGGACTACTCGTGTAGCAGAATTTGGTTTCTCTAGGCAGGCGGAAGATGACTCATTTTTTTGTATATTCAATAGTTGCCGAGCAGGCACCGAGCCAATCCATTCCCAAAATGATATTATAGTCCCGAACATCTAAAACTAAAATATCTAGCGATAGCTTCCTTCCTCCAATACAGATATAACCACCTTGGTATACTGAACGGACAGGAATTTTCATGCCTGACGGTGTGCTAAGGCTAAGGTCTAGATACAACAGAGTCATTTCTATATTGTTCTCCACGGCAAAATTTGTTGATATAAAACTATGTGTTGCACCAAAATCAGATAGCACACGTGCAGGTATGTTATTAAAAAGCAAAGTACCTGACACAACGGTGTCTGAAGCTAGAGCTTCCTCTCGTGTCATTATTTAGACCCGACCTTGAGCTTGGCGACGCTCTTGCTGAGGCGCAGCTCGATTGGCCTGGGTTGCAGCAGCCTGATTTGGATGTTGAGATGGAAGCTTAGAAGGAAGCAGACAATCTCGAGATATGTGGCCCTGTCCGCCACAGTTGAAGCATAGCCCCTTTCTGAGATAGCAGTCATTTGCGGTGTGCCCCGGCTTCATACAGAAGAAACATAGATGCCCTGGATTTCCCATTTTTGAACCTCCGTTGTTTGGACGCTTTGCAGCGGCGTTTCCTCTTTCATTGCTTTGGCGTTTATGATTGGAGGTATGCACAGTGCCGACAGGTACGGGAGGATACTGCAGTTCGAGAGAAAGGGCGTGGTTCAGGACTTCCCTTATCATCTGGTATTGGGGAACGACTACGTGCGCGTGGATAGCAGGACGCAGGCCTCTTTCAAATCTTCTGGCATGACTCGCTGCGTCAGGTAAATAGGAACTGGCAAATTTGGTGAGCCAGTTAAATTAGGCTGAATACTACTTTACCATCATTCTTTCGTGGCATAGTTGCACAAACTCGTTCTCCTTCTGACGACGTACGGGAGGGGGTATAAACTCCTCTTTGAATGCGCCACAGAAGGTAGCCCATGCAATCGTCTCTTCTTTATCGTCTGTTGGAAAAGATCGTCGATGCATGTCCCACCAGTCGTGCGCATTCAAATGGAGCTGAAGTTGGGCACTGGCAACGCGCTTCTGCTCGGGCACCTCCAGGAGTTTGAAGGGATCCTCCAGTTCGGCCAGCCAATCTAGAGCCGCTATCGAGTCCTCAGTCCCTTTGAAGGGTGTGTTACAGACTTTCTTGAAGTCGACAAAGTCGAAGACAGTCACTTCCTTCTTCCTTGGAGTCTGAGGTGTCTCGACTTCAAGTGTTGGTTGCTCCACCGGAGTCGCCGCTGTTGTCGCTGACTGTTTGGAGGCCATGGTCTGAACAATCTGCTGAAGGGTATCTACCTGCTTTTGTTGGACTGAGAATCGGGCTTCTATTTGGTCTTGAAACTGGTTCTGTCTTTCTTCCGCTCGCTTCTCAGCCCGTTCATAATGACCCTCCTCCCTTTGTTGGTTTTCTTCCAATATCGACATCATTTGCTGAATAGGGTTAACACGAGACATGGCCCTCTGGCTCCGAGAACTTCTCGAGGTGCCAGAACTACTTTCTTGGGCTTGTGTCTAGCCCGGTGCTTGCGCTGAGGATTGCGCTTGTGCCATTCCTTTAAAAGAAGGTAAATTATATTAGGATTATTATGTATTATAGACTCATTGTATTAACGTATCTCATTTTGGCCTAACGAATTCAAGAGTTCGCACAGGGATTTGATTTTTAAAGAAACTTTTCCAGCACGAGGGTCAAGGAACTTGAAGCTTTGCTCTAATACCAACATGTCATGCCCCGATTCCATGGAATCGATAGTCGTCCCCCGGGTGTGACCGCTGTCACAACCTGATTCCTTAGAATCGTTTGAGGCGTCCACCGAATCGTGACCGCCGTGCGGGCCTGGGGTTGCGCCCGCAGAAGGCTTTAATGATTTGCATAGCAAGCACATATTCAGAGTACGCAGATAAATTGAAACACAGATTTGAAACATAGAAAAGTTCTCTTTATTGATAATGAACATCTCTTGAACGAGTTAGCTAATATGCCGAACGGCTTACAAAAGAGATGACTCAAAATGAGATAGCAGTCCTGTACATTACATCCCTTTATAAACTCAAATGATAAAGACCTCCAGGCTGGAGGACGGCTTTGCCACGAAGTTGCATTTGTGTATGAAGAGTTGCAAGCTTCTGGCTCCAAAATGCTTCAAGGGGCGCGGTGAAGATGCGCCAACAGCTGGACTGGATCGGGAAGACGACTTCGGCTTCTCGCTCGGTTCGCCTTAGTGCGGAGAACCTGTTTCAATGAGGGTCAGCATATCGAAACTTGCTGGTGAAGGTGAGCTAGCCGAACTATACCAATAAACACGTTGTTTTAATGAAGCATGCATATTTGTGGGTTTCTATCTTGCCTTTGTTCATTTACAAGTAAGCAGCATATAGAATTTACTGAAATGAACGTTCCACCCTTCGGTGGATTTTACCTGACCGTCTGAATGACCTGCACAATACTTACCATGCCTTTCCTGCCACGAAGACACAAGTTAGTATACAACAAGACCCTTTCTAATATGGCAGTTATTTACGGTGTGCCCCGACTTCTTACAATAGAATCATAGTCCTTTTTCCTGGTTCCCTTTATGCTGACCACCGTCGTTTCGACGTTTTGCAGCATTGTTCCCTTCGTCGTTGCTTTGGCGTTTGTGACTGGATGTATGCACAGCGTCGGCAGCAACATGAGGATATTATGGTTTGAGAGATAGGGCGTGATTCATGACTTTACGCATTATCCCGTACTGATTATTGACCACGTGCGAATGGATGGCAGGGCGTAGTCCACCTTCAAACCTTCTGGCTCGACTCGCTGTATCAGGTAAATAGGCCCTAGCGAATTTGGAGAGTCGGTTGAATTCGACGGAGTACTGCTTCACAGTCATACTGCCCTGCCTCAGTTGCACAAAATTATTTTCCATTTGACGTTGTACTGGAGGGGGTATAAACTCCTCTTCGAACACGGCACAAAAGGTCATCCACGAGATCGCCTCCTCTCCATGATCAAATTGGAGAGATCGTCGATGCATGTTCCACCAATCGTGCGCGTTTAGGCAGAGCTGAAGTTGCGCGCAGGCGACGCGCTTCTCTTCGGGGACCTCTAACAGAGCGAAGTGATCTTCAAGCTCGGCTAACCAATCTAGAGCTACCACTGGGTCCTCAGTCCCGTTGAATGGGGTGTTGCAGACTTTCTTGAAATGGCCCAAGTTGAAGGCAGTCACGTCCCTCGGCCTTGGGATTTGAGGCGTCTCCATTTCAAGCACGGGCTGTTCCACCGGAGTCATTGCTGTTGCGGCAGAATGGTTGGCAGCCAAAGTCTGAACGATCTGTTGTAGGGTATCTACCTGCTTCTGTTGGACTGAGAATCGGGTCTCTAAATTGCTTTCAAACATGGCTTGGCGAGCATCATCTCTTTGTCGTTGCGATTCTAACATTTGTATTACCCGCTCAAACGGATCGACTTGAGATATGCCGCTGGCTCTGAGGGCTTCCCGAAGTGCCCGAACTACTTTCCTCTATTTCGTTCGGTGGTTGCGCTGTAGATTGCGCTGGTACCATTCCTTCAAAAGAAGGTAAATTATATTAGAATTATAATATATTATAGACTTATTGCATGAATGTATCTTATTTTAGCCTAGCGAGTTTAAGAGTTCGTACAGGAATTTGATCGTTAAAGGAACTTTTCTAGCATGAAGTCTAAGGAACTTGAATCTGTGCTCTGATACCACTATGTCACGACCCAATTCCTTAGAATCGTTTGAGGCGTCCCACGAATCGTGACCGCCATACAGGCCTGGGGTTGCGCCCGCACAAGGCTTTAATGATTTGCATAGCAAGCACATATTCAGAGTACGCAGATAAATTGAAACACAGATTTGAAACATAGAAAAGTTCTCTTTATTGATAATGAACATCTATTACAAACTCTTGAACGAGTTAGCTAATATGCCGAACGACTTACAAAAGAGATGACTCAAAATGAGATAGCAGTCCTGTACATTACATCCCTTTATAAACTCAAATAATAAAGACCACCAGGCTGGAGGACGACTTTGCCACGAAGTTGTATTTGTGTATGAAGAGTTGCAAGCTTCTGGCTCCAAAATGCTTCAAGGGGCGCGGTGAAGATGCGCCAACAGCTGGACTGGATCGGGAAGACGACTTCGGCTCCTCGCTCGGTTCGCCTTAGTATGGAGAACTTGTTTCAACGAGGGTCAGTATATCGAAACATGCTGGTGAAGGCGAGCTAGCCGAACTATACCAATCAACACGTTGTTTTAATGAAGCATGCATATTTGTGGGTTTCTATCTTGCCTTAGTTCATTTACAAGTAAGCAGCATATAGAATTTACTGAAATGAACGTTCCACCCTTCGGTGGATTTTACCTGACCGTCTGAATGACCTGCACAATACTTACCATGCCTTTTCTGCCACGAAGACACAAGTTAGTATGCAACAAGACCCTTTCTAATATGGCAGTTATTTGCGGTGTGTCCCGACTTCTTACAATAGAAGCATAGTCCTTTTTCCTGGTTCCCTTTATGCTGACCACCGTCGTTTTGACGCTTTGCAGCATTGTTCCCTTCGTCGTTGCTTTGGCGTTTGTGACTGGATGTATGCACAGCGCCGGCAGCAACATGAGGATATTGTGGTTTGAGAGATAGGACGTGATTCATGACTTTACGCATTGTCCCGTACTGATTATTGACCACGTGCGAATAGATGGCAGGGCGTAGTCCACCTTCAAACCTTCTGGCTCGACTCGCTGTATCAGGTAAATAGGCCCTAACGAATTTGGAGAGTCGGTTGAATTCGGCGGAGTACTGCTTCACAGTCATACTGCCCTGCCTCAGTTGCACAAAATTATTTTCCATTTGATGTTGTACTGGAGGGGGTATAAACTCCTCTTCGAACACGGCACAAAAGGTCGTCCACGAGATCGCCTCCTCTCCATGATCAAATTGGAGAGATCGTCGATGTACGTTCCACCAATCGTGCGCGTTAAGGCGGAGCTGAAGTTGCGCGCAGGCGACGCGCTTCTCTTCGGGGACCTCTAACAGAGCGAAGTGATCTTCAAGCTCGGCTAACCAATCTAGAGCTACTACTGGGTCCTCAGTCCCGTTGAATGGGGTATTGCAGACTTTCTTGAAATGGCCCAATTTGAAGGCAGTCACGTCCCTCGGCCTTGGTATTTGAGGCGTCTCCACTTCAAGCACGGGCTGTTCCACCGGAGTCGTTGCTGTTGCGGCGGAATGATTGGCAGCCAAAGTCTGAATGATCTGTTATAGGGTATCTACCTGCTTCTGTTGGACTGAGAATCGGGTCTCTAAATTACTTTCAAACTTGGCTTGGCGAGCATCATCTCTTTGTCGTTGCGATTCTAACATTTGTATTACCCGCTCAAACGGATCGACTTGAGATTTGCCGCTGGCTCTGAGGGCTTCCCGAAGTGCCCGAACTACTTTCCTGTATTTCGTTCGGTGGTTGCGCTGCAGATTGCGCTGGTACCATTCCTTCAAAAGAAGGTAAATTATATTAGAATCATAATGTATTATGGACTTATTGCATGAATGTATCTCATTTTGGCCTAGCGAGTTCAAGAGTTCGCACAGAAATTTGATCGTTAAAGGAACTTTTCTAGCATGAAGTCTAAGGAACTTGAATCTGTGCTCTGATACCACTATGTCACGACCCAATTCCTTAGAATCGTTTGAGGCGTCCCACGAATCGTGACCGCCATACGGGCCTGGGGTTGCGCCCGCACAAGGCTTTAATGATTTGCATAGCAAGCACATATTCAGAGTACGCAGATAAATTGAAACACAGATTTGAAACATAGAAAAGTTCTCTTTAATTATAATGAACATCTATTACAAACTCTTGAATGAGTTAGCTAATATGCCGAACGACTTACAAAAAGAGATGACTCAAAATGAGATAGCAGTCCTGTACATTACATCCCTTTATAAACTCAAATAATAAAGACCACCAGGCTGGAGGACGGCTTTGCCACGAAGTTGTATTTGTGTATGAAGAGTTGCAAGCTTCTGGCTCCAAAATGCTTCAAGGGGCGCGGTGAAGATGCGCCAACAGCTGGACTAGATCGGGAAGACGACTTCGGCTCCTCGCTTGGTTCGCCTTAGTGCGGAGAACCTGTTTCAACGAGGGTCAGCATATCGAAACATGCTGGTGAAGGCGAGCTAGCCGAACTATACCAATCAACACGTTGTTTTAATAAAGCATGCATATTTGTGGGTTTCTATCTTGCCTTAGTTCATTTACAAGTAAGCAGCATATAGAATTTACTGAAATGAACGTGCCACCCTTCGGTAGATTTTACCTGACCGTCTGAATGACCTGCACAATACTTACCATGCCTTTCCTGCCACGAAGACACAAGTTAGTATGCAACAAGTTTAAATATACAATTTAGATCACTGGCTTGATGCCACAAAGGGACGAGTTATAGTCACGGGATAGAAAACGATATGCGACGCAGGTGGCAAGCCCCACCACATGCCGTTTACTTCCTTAATTCTAATTGACTAATCCATATGTTCCGTCCGGATCGGATCGGTCCCAGCACCCTGGCGACCGTCTGCGAAACCTCCAAAACCTTGTGCACAAGTTGTCCATGATCGAAGCGTTCGTTAAGTTTTCCATCAATCCATGCACATTTCAAGTTAAATTCTAGCACGATACAAGTTCCATACACAACAGTCTTTGCATAGTCTATAAGATCCATCTATGGCAAAGAAAAGTGTGTTCCATATGCATAACAATATTCATAGAAGATATGCATTCTAACTAAACTTGAAGGATATAGTGAACATTCCAAACGAACAAGCATGCATTCAAGTAATCGTTCACAAGTTTGATTGACAAGCAGTATTACCAAGTCTATTCTCTTTTATCTTGGTATCTTTTATTATTACTTGGTATCGTTTGATCGGGGCAACAAGAATCCAAGAGTTTTAGCTGTGAAGCTTGGAAGCAGGGCTAGCTAATCGGGATGGTAGCCACTCACTTGGATTGTTGGAAGGGAGAAAGAAAGAGGCGCTTTACGACTCCGCTCGCAAGCCGCCTACTGCTCGTTCACCTGCACACGAACAGCTCGATTAATACTTCTTCTTCTCTTTCCAATCTCGGAATAGAAGTGCAAGTCAATGAACGAAAACAAAAAAAACCATCGAAACTGTTCAAGAAAAACAAGCAAATCCCAAAACCAACTCAAAGCACGAAAGCAACAAGCGACATCGAAAACTGAGGCAATAAAAGATAGCAGCGGAGAGGTCCCTCCTGACTCTGCCGCTAAGTCGATCCCGGGGGCACGGTCCACTGAATGTGGGAATCGATTCTGAAGAAATAAATCCATAACGAGGACGAGTTCTTGTTTCAATCTATCCCGATCGAACGATACCGTCTTGTGTTTCTTAGCCGCGCTCTCCGCACCGGGAGAACGGGGCGCTACAACCGCTGTACGAGCCTAGGTTGTGCACCGCACAAGGCTTAAGTATTTTTGCAAAGAGAGCACATATTCAGAGTGCACAGACAAATTAAAACATAAGTTGTAGCATAGAAATGTTCTCTTTATTGATAATGAACATCTATTACAAACTCTTGAACGAGTCATAAGGGTTGCCGCACGGGCTTACCAAATGTTGACACAAAATGAGATAGTTGTCCTGTACATTATATCCATTACTAAACTTCAAAATGTAAGAACTCCTGGCAGAACAATGGCTTTCCCTCGGAGCTGCATTAAGTTGGGTTGCTAGCTCCTTGCTTCAAAATACTTCAAAAGGTGGCACGAACAAGACGCGCCTACAGCTGGACTGGATTGGGAAATGGCTTCGGCTCCTCGCTCGATTCTCCTTAGTGTGGGGAACTTGTTTCAACGAGGGTCAGTACATCGAAACGTACTGGTGAAGGCAAGCTAACCCAACTATACCAATCAATATGTTGTTTTAATGAAGCATGCATATTATTTGTGGTCTTTCTATCTTGCCTTAGTTTATTTTATAAGTAAGCAGTATATAGAATTTACTGAAATGAACTTGCCACCGTTCGGTGACTTTTACCTGCACGTCTGAACCACCTGCACAATACTTACCATGTCCTTTATTTCCATGAAGACACAAGTTAGCTTGCACAGGTTTAAATATACATGGGGATCACTGGCGTATGACACAAGGGACCATAGTCATTGACGAGGATGGTATGCAATGAAAGCACGTGGGGCGCTGCAAGCATCCCGTCAATCACGTGAGACTAAACGTTGGGTTCCGCCCGGATCGGATCGATGCCGGTGCCCCAGCGACCGTCCGCAGAAACCATTGACCTTGTGCACAAGTTGTCCATGATCAAATAGAGTTCATATTAAGTTAACCATTCATGTAGTTGAGGCAACACGAGTACAAGACAAGTAGTATTTTGCATGATTCATTTTGTATAGTCTTTCTGATCAATTTGTTGCATGAAAAGGCATATTCTAAATATAGCACAATTTAAAGAAGAGTATACATTCTAACTTGTATTTATGTATATGATGAACATTCTAAACGAACAAGCATGCAAATAAGTAACAGTTCCCAAGTTGAATGACAAACAATATAATCCAAGTCTATTCCCTTTTTATCTTGACATCTTTTAGTTATTAGTTGGTATCATTTGATCGGGGCAAACAAGAATGCAAGATTTTTAAGTGTGAAGGCTTGGAAGAAGGGCCAACTAATTCAAATATAAGCCACACACTTAGTTGGATGGAAAGAAAAAGGAAAGAGGTGCTTCAGGACTCCGTTCAAGCGTTGCTTACTACTTGTTCACCTGCATTGCAACAAACATCTGATCAAATACCTCTTCTACTCTTTCCAATATCGAAATTGAAGTGTAGTTCAACGAATGAAAATAATAAAATTTATCAAAACCGTTCAAACAAATGTAAGCAAATCCGAAAACCAACTCAAGGCACAAAAGCAACAAGCGACAACGAAAACTAGGCAACAAAAGATACAGCGGAGAGGTCCCTCCTGACTCTGCCGCTAAGTCGATCCTAAGGGCACGGTCCACTGAATATGGGAATCGATTCCGAAGAAGCAAATCCATAACGAGGATGAGTTCTTGATTCAATCTATCCCGATCGAACGATACCATCTTGTATTTCTTAGCCGCGCTCCCCGAATAGGGGGAACGGGGCACCACATCCTACCCAATTAATTGGAAGTTTCATCCCAAAAATTAGGAATAGAACCTACCACTAGGAAACAATAAAGGAAACCTATCCCTTATCTCAGATTCAAGCTCCCAAGTGGATTCTTCAACCGAATGATTTCTCCAAAGCACGCGCACGAGAGGAACCGAGCGACTTTGAAGCAACTTTTTCTTACGATCCAAAATTTATACAGGTTGTTCGACATATGTCAAGTCTGCCTTATGATCCAGTTGATCAAGATCTACCACATGACTCGGGTCATATACGTAATTCCTAAATTGGGAAATATGGAAAATATCGTATACTTCGGATAGTGACGGTGATAGGACAATCTGATATGCAACTGAGGCAACTCGCTTTAGTATCTCGAACGGACCGACGAATCTTGAACTTAGATTTCCTTTTGCTCCAAATCTGGTGACTCCTCGCATGGACGAAACTTTAAGAAATATCCGATCGCCTTCTAAGAACTCAAGTGGCCGATGATGCGTATCAGCGTAGCTCTTTTGGCGACTCTGAGCTACCTTTAGTCTTTCCCGAATCAAACGAATCTTTTGGACAGTCTGTTCCATAAGTTCACGGCCAAGGATCTGTCGTTCTCCAAATCTGTCCCAACAGATCGAGGATCTGTACTTTCGCCCATACAATGCCTCATACGGCGCCATCTGAATGCTGGATTGAAAGCTATTGTTTTATACAAATTTAATTAATGGTAGATGCAAGTCCCAACTCGTCTTCAAGTCCAAGGCACAGAGACATAGCATGTCTTCGAGGATTTGGTAGACATATTCTGTTTGGCCGTCCATTTATGGATGGTAGGCAAAGCTGAACTTCAACTTTGTCCCCATTGCTGACTGCAGGTGTTTGTAGTATTAAACGAAAGAATGAAAGTGTATTTCAATGACGGGGTTTGTGCGAAACCCGCGCCCATTGGTTTACAAACAAACTTGTACAATGTAATCCTATACGAGGATGTGGGAGTATAATTTATTTAATCTTGGTATAAATTGCTATAGGTGTCTGATCTGCGGTCGATCACTGTAGCCCTTGGACTACACGATGTTGAAGAAGTACCGTGGAAGACGGGTAGCGGCTCCGAAGGCTGCGAAGGAGAGGGTGGATGCACGATGCCGAAGTCGTCGATCCCCGCTCTTTGCCTGAGCTCCGGGCTCTCTCTCTCTCTCTCTCTCTCCCTACTCCTCCCTGTTCGATCCTCTCCCCTTGTTCCCCATTGATAGGGGCCTCTATTTATAGAGTCTTTGGTGACAGTGACCACTCCGTTGGTGTAGCAACCGAGGAGTGGAAAGTACTGCACCCTATTACACAACGGTTAAAGTAACCAATGCCTACGTATAGATGATCTTTTGAATGAGCGGGTAACGCGGGTCCAACTAAGGGGCACAACGCGTACAATTGCTACTAAGATCACGGCATAAAAGCCACGTAGGTAGGTATCCATTGTGTAAAAGGGGTTGGCGTAGAAGCCAAATATCCGTCATCATGGCATAGAAGCCGAGCAGACATAGAAGCCGAACAGGCATAGAAGCCGAGTTGGCATAGAAGCCGGGTAGTCGTAGAGACTGAGAGGGCGTTGAAGCCGGATGGGCGTTGAAGCCGAGTGGTCCTAGAGGCCAAGAGGGTGTTGAAGCCGGATGGGCGTAGAAGCCGAGTGGTCATAGAGGCCGGATGGGCATAGAAACCGAGCGGTCATAGAGGCCGAGAGGGCGTTGAAGCCGGATGGGCGTAGAAGCCGAGTGGTCCTAGAGGCCGGATGGGTGTAGAAATCGAGCGGTCATAGAGGCCGAGAGGGCATTGAAGCCGGATGGGCGTAGAAGCCGAGTGGTCCTAGAGGCCGGATGGGCGTAGAAACCGAGCGGTCATAGAGGCCGAGAGGGCGTTGAAGCCGGATGGGCACAGATCCTGAATGGGCGTAGAAGCCGCTGCGTACCGTGCTGATGTGGACGCCTTTAGCCGGAATTATGGCTTTTGAATATATAATCAAATCTCTTGCAGAGATTTGCCATCATCTTATGTATTAAATACGGAGGCATGTTTTGAAGGTCTGCACCCCTTCTGTGCACCTGTCGCAGAGACGTGCCTTGAGAGAAACTGTCACCGCTCTGTGCAATTAAACGTGGAGACGTACCTCGAATCCCGTACGAAGTGCGGCTTTTGACATGGCAGGCGGTTTGTCTGCTGCGGATCGTAAAATCGCTCATGTTTGCCTGTGTAAAATAGGGCAGCGTATTCCCTTGTACGCAGAAGAGCGGTTTATGCGGAGGGGACTCCAGTAAGCGACGGTTCGATGATCTTTTAACTAGATCTCCTGCATTAAATGCAGAGATCTGCCATCATTCTGTGGTGCACGTCCCGAGGGGCCTGCCATCGTTTCCAGCCGTCATCTGGGTGGTCGTGCAGCACTTTTTGTCAGGAGTCAGAGGTCAGATTCACTGCGTGTCTTGACAGGTTCATTTCGGGGAAGATGAAGTGTTCCTCGTACGCTATAACGCTGCTTCGAGGGCGGATGAGTTTTACGCCATAGAGGCGATGAAGAACTCTGTTCACGCTGGAGTGGCCTGGACGTACTGCACTTATGCGGATGGTCCTTTGAGCTTTATTCTTCACGCTGTATTTTAGAGGAGAAAACTCTGTTGTACGCCTGATGGCTCTAAAGGCCTCTGCTTACGCTGCTCTGTATCAAGAGACTGCGTAGCTCTTTCCAGCGTATTTTTCATGCTTCTACAAGACCCCCTTCAAAGCTTTTAAATTCCTCGAAATTTGAAACGCTTTGAATGAAGCATGAACCGCTTTTTAGGACCGTTCAGATGTACGCGTGATCTGGCCGACGTATCCTTCAGATGTGCGGGAAGTCGTGGAGCATGAAATCATTAGTCTGCAGCTTCTGAGCATAAACTAAACACCATCGAGCGTGAAATCATAGACTTGTAGTTCCTGAGCGTGAAGTCGTAGGTTTGTAGCCTCTCGAGCGTAAAAGCTACTGAGCACAAAGGCATCCGGGCATAAAACCATAGACTGATAGCTATCGAACGTAAAGCCGTAGATTCATAGCTGTCGAGCGTAGAAAGCTCCTTAGAGTAGAACTGTAGATTTGTAGCTTCTGAAAAGAAAATTTCACCGAGCGTGAAGTTGCGGGTCTGTTGCTTCTGAGCGTGACCTAAGCACCACCGAGCGTGAGATCATCGATTTGGTATCTGCTGAGCGTAAAGTCGTAGGTTTGTAGCCTCTCGAGCATAAAAGCTACCGAGCACAAAGGCATCCGGGCGTAAAACAATAGACTTATAGCTTGCGAGCGTAAAATCGTAGATCTGTTGCTGTCGAGCGTAGAAAGCTCCTTAGCGTAGGAACCGCTGACTTCTTCGCGCGAAAAACTTTTCGAATTCGCTGACTGTCCGCCTTCTCTGAATGATAGGCTGACGTAGTACGATACCGTATTTGTTGAGGACATCCCACTGGGGGATTTTTAATGGACCTATCATTTGTTGCGCATATTAAGTGCAAATAATAAGTTTTGAAATAAACCCTATCAGAGGTAGTATGGACGTGATAGGTATTGTGGACTTAACACCACTGGCGTACTTAGAGTTAAGTACGGGTGCTAAGTTGAGATGACAATCGATATCAGAGGTAATATGAATATGATAATCGATGGTCGGACAAGGATAGTTTGTTCAGAGGTAATATGAACATAACAAACTCAGCTGGGGATTACAGCTCAGAGGTAATATGAATATGGCTAATTTTGTGGACCCATCACTTTTTGCGCACCTAAGTGCAAGCAATAGGTTTGAGACAAGCCCTGCTAGAGGTAATATGGACGTAGTAGTTTTTGTTGACTCAACACCACTGGCGTACTTAGAGTTAAGTACGGGTGTTAAGTTTGAGATGACAATCGATATCAGAGGTAATATGAACATGATAATCGATGGTCGGACAGGATGGTTTGTTCAGAGGTAATATGAACATAACAAACTCAGCTGGGGATTACAGCTAAGAGGTAATATGAATATGGCTGATTTTGTGGACCCATCACTTTTTGTGCACCTAAGCGCAAGCAATAGGTCTGAGACAAGCCCTGCTAGAGGTAATATGGACGTAGCAGATTTTGTGGACTCAACACCACTGGCGTACTTAGAGTTAAGTATGGATGTTAAGTTGAGATGACAATCGATATCAGAGATAATATGAACATGATAATCGATAGTCGGACCAGTATGGTTTGTTCAGAGGTAATATGAACATAACAAACTCAGCTGGGGATTACAGCTCAGAGGTAATATGAACATGGCTGATTTTGTAGACCCATCACTTTTTGTGCACCTAAGTGCAAGCAATAGGTTTGAGACAATCCCTGCTAGAGATAATATGGACGTAGCAGTTTTTGTGGACTCAACACCACTGGCGTACTTAGAGTTAAGTACGGGTGTTAAGTTGAGATGACAACCGATATCAGAGGTAATATGAACATGATAATCGATGGTCGGACCAGGATGGTTGGTTCAGAGGTAATATGAACATAACAAACTCAGTTGGGGATTACAGCTCAGAGGTAATATGAACATGGCTGATTTTATGGACCCATCACATTTTGCGCACCTAAGTGCAAGCAATAGGTTTGAGACAAGCCCTGCAAGAGGTAATATGGACGTAGCAGTTTTTGTGGACTCAACACCACTGGCGTACTTAGAGTTCAGTACGTGTGTTAAGTTTGAGATGACAATCGATATAAGAGGTAATATGAATATGATAATCGATGGTCGAACCAGGATGGTTTGTTCAGAGGTAATATGAACATAACAAACTTAGCTGGGGATTACAGCTCAGAGGTAATATGAACATGGCTGATTTTATGGACCCATCACTTCTTGCGCACCTAAGTGCAAGCAATAGGTTTGGGACAAGCCCTGCTAGAGGTAATATGGACGTAGCAGTTTTTGTGGACTCAATACCACTGGCGTACTTAGAGTTAAGTACGGGTGTTAAGTTGAGATGACAATCGATATCAGAGGTAATATGAACATGATAATCGATAGTCGGACCAGTATGGTTTGTTCAGAGGTAATATGAACATAACAAACTCAGCTGGGGATTACAGCTCAGAGGTAATAAGAACATGGCTGATTTTGTGGACCCATCACTTTTTGTGCACCTAAGTGCAAGCAATAGGTTTGGGACAAGCCCTGCTAGAGGTAATATGGATGTAGCAGTTTTTGTGGACTCAACACCACTGGCGTACTTAGAGTTAAGTACGGGTGTTAAGTTTGAGATGACAATCGATATCAGAGGTAATATGAACATGATAATCGATGGTCGGACCAGGATGATTTGTTCAGAGGTAATATGAACATAACAAACTCAGCTGGGGATTACAGCTCAGAGGTAATATGAACATGGCTGATTTTGTGGACCCATCACTTCTTGTGCACCTAAGTACAAGCAATAGGTTTGAGACAAGCCCTGCTAGAGGTAATATGGACGTAGCAGTTTTTGTGGACTCAACACCACTGGCGTACTTAGAGTTAAGTACGGGTGTTAAGTTTGAGATGACAATCGATATCAGAGGTAATATGAACATGATAATCGATAGTCAGACCTTCGTTTACAGATGCAGAGTGATGACCTTGGCATCGATCAACTCCTGGATTCTCTTTTTTAGTACATAGCACGTCTTTGTAGGATGATGAATGTACCGATAAAAGAGACAATAATCTAGGTTATCAATTTTGCCAGCCCTCTCAGGGTATCTTATGTTGGAAAGCTAAAGTTTGTTTTCCTTTATCAACGTATTGAAGATTTTACTGATGTCATCTTCATTGAAGGAGAAAGTCCCTTTTGGCCTTCGGGCTCCTGATGCTTGAGTTCCATGGTCTTCTGGGAAGATCGTCATCGTTGCATCATCTTCAGATTCTGAGAGAATTCTACCCCCAGCTTTGGATGTTGCTCGGCTTTGTCGAGGGAGACTACCCCCAGACTTGTCGTTGCACTTGCGGAGATCACAGCATTCATCTGGTTCTCCGTAGAGGTCAGATGTTGTCTTGCGCATGGAGCATGATTTGTACTTCCGATTTGGCGCTGAGGCATCATCAGAAGTTTGGTCTGTACCGCGCGTAGCGGGAGACTGGTTTCTGCGCGTAGAGCGCAGTGGATACTTCTGGGTTAGCGCTGAGGCTTTGCCAGAAGTTTTGTCTATACCGCGCGTAGCGGGAGACTGATTCCTGCGCGTAAAGCGCAGTGGATACTCCTGGGTTAGCACTGAAGCTTTGCCCGAAGTTTTGTCTGTACCGTGCGTAGCGGGAGACTGATTTCTGCGCGTAAAGCGCAGTGGATACTTCTGGGTCAGCGCTGAGGCTTTGCCCGAAGTTTTGTCTGTACCGCGCGTAGCGGGAGACTGATTTTTATGTGCGGGGCAAGGAGGGAGCAATGCTACCACCTCATTGGTCGGAGAGATCGGAGAGATCGGAGAGTCCACAGGAATGGTAGAGGATGTCTTGGGCACCCACACTTTGCGCAACATCCTGTTGTCTTGGACGGAGAGAGAGTGAGAGCTACCCCCGGTTCGAAACATGTCTTCGTAGACGGACTGATCGAACTGAACGACCAGTGTCTTCTTCACGGTTCCTATAGATACTGTATCGCGTTGAGCAATTGCTTCCTCGTCAGAAGAGAAAGATGTCCCCAGTAGAGTCGCCATCTTGTTTATGGTATTAAACGAAAGAATGAAAGTGTATTTCAATGACGGGGTTTGTGCGAAACCCGTGCCCTTTGGTTTACAAACAAACTTGTACAATGTAATCCTATACGAGGATGTGGGAGTACAATTTATTTAATCTGGGTATAAATTGCTATAGGTGTCTGATCTGCGGTCGATCACTGTAGCCCTTGGACTACACGATGTTGAAGAAGTGCCGTGGAAGACGGGTAGCGGCTCCGAAGGCTGCGAAGTTGAGGGTGGATGCACGATGCCGAAGTCGTCGATCCCCGCTCTTTGCCTGAGTTTTGGGCTCTCTCTCTCTCTCTTTCTCTCTCTCTCTCCTTACTCCTCCCTGTTCGATCCTCTCCCCTTGTTCCCCATTGATAAGGGCCTCTATTTATAGAGTCTTTGGTGACAGTGACCACTCCGTTGGTGTAGCAACCGAGAAGTGGAAAGTACAGCAACCTATTACACAACGGTTAAAGTAACCAATGCCTACGTATAGATGATCTTTTGAATGAGCGGGTGACGCGGGTCCAACTAAGATCACGGCGTAAAAGCCACGTAGGTAGGTATCCATTGTGTAAAAGGGGTTGGCGTAGAAGCCAAATGTCCGTCACCATGGCATAGAAGCCGAGCAGGCATAGAAGCCGAACAGGCATAGAAGCCGAGTTGGCATGGAAGCTGGGTAGTCGTAGAGACTTAGAGGGCATTGAAGCCGGATGGGCGTTGAAGCCAAGTGGTCCTAGAGGTCGAGAGGGCGTTGAAGCCGGATGGGCGTAGAAGCCGAGTGGTCCTAGAGGCCGGATGGGCGTAGAAACCGAGCGGTCATAGAGGCCGAGAGGGCGTTGAAGCCGGATGGGCGTAGAAGACGAGTGGTCCTAGAGGCCGGATGGGCGTAGAAACCGAGCAATCATAGAGGCCGAGAGGGCGTTGAAGCCGGATGGGCGTAGAAGCCGAGTGGTCCTAGAGGCCGGATGGGCGTAGAAACCGAGCGGTCATAAAGGTCGAGAGGGCGTTGAAGCCGGATGGGCACAGATCCTGAATGGGCGTAGAAGCCGCTGCGTACCGTGCTGATGTGGATGCCTTTAGCCGGAATTACGGCTTTTGAAGATATAATCAAATCTCTTGCAAAGATTTGCCATCATCTTATGTATTAAATACGGAGGCATGTTTTGAAGGTCTGCACCCCTTCTGTGCACCTGTCGAAGAGACGTGCCTTAAGAGAAACTGTCACCGCTCTGTGCAATTAGACGTAGAGACGTGCCTCGAATCCCGTACGAAGTACGGCTTTTGACATGGCAGGCAGTTTGTCCGCTGCGGATCGTAAAACCGCTCATGTTTGCCTGTGTAAAACAGGGCAGCATATTCCCTTGTACGCAGAAGAGCGGTTTATGCGGAGGGGACTCCAGTAAGCGACGGTTCGGTGATCTTTTAACTAGATCCTCTGCATTAAATGCAGAGATCTGCCATCATTCTTCGGTGCGCGTCCCGAAGGGCCTGCCATCATTTCCAGCCGTCGTCTGGGTGGTCGTGCAGCAATTTTTGTCAGGAGTCAGAGGTCAGATTCACTGCGTAACTTGACAGGTTCATTTTGGGGAAGATGAAGCGTTCCTCGTACGCTATAATGCTGCTTCGAGAGCGGATGAGTTTTACGCCATAGAGGCGATGAAGAACTCTGTTCACGCTGGAGCGGCCTGGACGTACTGCACTTATGCGGATGGTCCTTTGAGCTTTATTCTTCACGCTGTATTTTAGCGGAGAAAACTCTGTTGTACGCCTGATGGCTCTGAAGGCCTCTGCTTACGCTGCTTTGTATCAAGAGGCTGCGTAGCTCTTCCCAGCATATTTTTCATGCTTCTACAGCAGGCTTTCCCAAAAATGCGATATGAATCGACCATCTCTATCGGAGACTATGGATACGAGCATGCTGTGGAGCTGAACGATTTTGTTGAGTTAGATCTGAGCCAAGCGGTCGACACTCCAAGTAGACTTGATAGGCAGAAAGTGAGCTGACTTGGTGAGGCGATCAACAATGACCCAGACGGCATCATTCCCCTGTTGCATCTTTAGCAAGCTAACAATAAAATTCATTGTTATATGTTCCTATTTCCACTCCGGTATAGCGAGGTTCTGCATCTCTCCGCCCGGCTGTTGGTGCTCGGCCTTTACCCTCTGACAAGCTATACAACGCGACATGAATAGCACCACATCTTGTTTCAAGCCGTGCCACCAAAACGTCATACGGAGATCTCGATACATCTTGGTACTACCCGGATGAGAAGTATAACTAGCATAATGAGCTTCAGTGAGTATCTCCTTTTTGACGGTCGCATCGTATGGAATGCACAATCTTTCCTTCACTCGGATCATCCCGTCCATGACTACCACAAAGTCGGTTGCCTTTCCTGCTGAGATAAGGGCTTGCATCTTTTACAGGAATATGTCATCCTTCTGAGCGGTCTTGACTTTTTGTAATAAGTCGGGCTCGAGGCGCAGTTGAGCCACTTGCGCCCCCTTTTTATATAAGATTATAAGTGTAATGCCCAATGATTCAAGATCTCGACACAGTTTGTCATCAATATCCAAACTCCCAACGAACACTCGACTCAGTGCATCAGCTATGACGTTTCCCTTGCCAGGCGTGTATCTGATCATGAGGTCAAAGTCGCTAAGGAGCTCAAGCCAGAACCATTGGCGAAGATTCAAATATTTTTGTGTATAGAGATATTTTAAGCTCTTATGGTCTGTATAGATCTCGTACGGTACGCAGTAAAGGCAGTGGCGCCACAGCTTCAGCGCGAACACCACAGCTGCTAGTTCCAAGTCATGTATTAGGTAGTTCTTCTCGTGAGGCTTTAGCTGCCTCGACGCGAAGGCTATCACTTTGCCCTGTTGCATAAGGATACATCCCAATCCCTTACCTAATACGTCACTGTATATTTTGAAGTCGTCAGGTCCGTCCGGAAGGGTAAGAATTGGGGCTGAGATGAGGCGCTACTTTAACTCCATAAACGAAGCTTCACAGTCGTCCGTCCAGATGAATGTTACTCCCTTCCGAGTTAGCTGAGGCAGAGGCGAGTCAATCTTTACAAAATCTTGTATAAATCTTTGGTAGTAGCCCGCCAGACCAAGGAAACTCCGTATATCGCTAACTGACTCAGGTCGTTTCTACTACACAATGGCTTCTATTTTCTTTGGGTCTACCGAGAACCCGTTGCAGAAATAATATGCTCTAGAAAGGATATGATGTCCAACCAGAACTCGCATTTACTTTGCTTGGCATACAACTTGTTGTCTCGAAGGGTCTGAAGCACCATCCGCAGGTGTCCTACGTGTTAATTCCTAGTCTTCAAGTACACCAAGATGTAGTCTATAAAAACGACTACAAATTTATCGAGGAAGGGTCGGAACACTCGATTCATCAAATCCATAAAGGCAGCAGGTGCGTTCATCATCCAAAAAGGCATAACTAAAAACTCGTAGTGGCCATATCGGGTTCGAAAGGCAGTCTTAGGCATGTCTTTTGGCTTAATCTTCAGCTGGTGGTAGCCCGAGCGAAGATCAATTTTTGAGAACACCGTTGCCCCTTGTAGCTGATTAAATAGGTCATCTATCCGTGGCAGAGGATACTTGTTTTAGATAGTGACCTTGTTCAGCTCTCATAATCGATACAGAGGCGTAGCGTTCCATCTTTCTTCTTTATGAAGAGCACAGGTGCGCCCCAAGGAGACACGCTCGGACGGATGAAACCATGATCCAGTAACTCTTGCAATTGGCACTTTAACTCTTTCATTTCAGCAGGGGCCATTCTGTACGGAGGATTAGAGATCGACTGTGTATTCAGGAAGGTGTCTATAGTGAATTCGATCACTCGGTCTGGTGGCATGTCGGGTAGTTCGCTCAGAAACACATCAGGTAACTTTGCCTCAACGGAAGAAGACTCGACGTTTGCGTAGTCCAGCCGTGTATACCAAACCTACGCTAGGAATTCCTCACAGCCTGTGTGTAGCATTCACCGAGCATATGTCACAAAAATTACCATGCAGGCCCTGGTCGCATCAGTTGTTGGACTACTCGTGTAGCAGAATTTGGCTTCTCCAGGAAGGCGGAAGACGACTAATTTTTCTGCATATTCAATAGTTTCCAAGCAGGCGCTGAGCCAATCTATTCCCAAAATGATATCATAGTCCCGACATCTAGAATTAAAACATCTGGCGATAGCTTTCTTCCTCCAATACAGATGTAACTACCTTGGCATACTGAACGGACAGGTATTTTTGTGCCTGACGGTGTGCTAACACTAAAGTCTAGATACGACAGAGTCATTTCTATATTGTTCTCCACAGCAAAATTTATAAATATAAAACTATGCGTTGCACCAAAATCAAATAGCACACGTGCAGGTATGTTATTAAAAAGCAAAGTACCTAACACAACGGTTTCTGAAGCCAGAGCTTCCTCTTGTGTCATTGTATAGACCCGACCTTGAGCTTGGCGATGCTCTTGCTGAGGCACAGCTCGATTGGCCTGGGTTGCAGTAGCCTGATTTAGATATTGAGGTAAAAGCTTAGAAGGAAGTGGACAATCTCGAGATATGTGGCCCTGTCCCCTACTGTAATGTCCCGCTCTGCGCCGGCATTATGTATCAAGGTGAGTGGGCAGAACTTTGTTCTCTGATTCTTGTACGCCTTAATAATAACCTGAGTTTTTGCTTGCAATATTTTCTTAAGAGAATGATAGAACCTGCCTTGCATATTAATGAACGAACTCACCTAGCTTGTCTTTGAATCAATGTCTGCTAAACGAGAATCCTGAATCGCCTGCTTAGAGTGCATGAATATGTTCACTATAGTCTATGCTCGAGAGAACCATACTGTGCCTGAACGTGTTCAAGTGATAAGTCGGATTGCCCTGCAACAATGAGTGTATTCTGATGGTTCATCTCGTCTGCATACTAGAGTTTATTTGATAGTGTTCCATGCATTCGCACGCGGTCGGACAATGGCTATTGGTGGAGAGCTAAACTGCATGTGTCCCGGCTGCTACCATGATAGTGCAAAGCAACCATGAGTCACAGCTGCCTCTAGCATCAGATAAAGAGTCATTGGTATGCTGTTCCACCAGCTGCCGATCCTGAGATACTCGGGGACCGCCCTGCATATAGCTAAGTCATTGTGTTGGCTTGGATAGTGACTGCCCCTAAGAATGTGCATCGTGTGTCTAGCTTTGCATCAGACCCTCGAGTCGCACGAGACACGCTGCGCACACCCTGAAACATAAACGGTTTGCTTGCTTGCATATTCAATATGAAACTCTGTTTCCAAATATGTTTCTAAACAAGTAAATCGACTCTGCTAGAACTGCATGAAATGAACCTAGGTAAAACTAGAAAGATCACTAGTAATGTAATGTTTTATAACATGATTACTTAGTGCCTGTTTGAGTGAATGCTTGTTTCTGTTCAGTTGATTTATCTCACCAGTACTTATATAAAGTGCTGACCCACCAATAGTTTACTTGTTCGCAGGTACTGGATCGTCCGAGGAAGCGATAGGCGTGCCACAGTCCCGAAGACCCGGAATCCTGGTTTCGATTGTTGCCCCGAGAATGCTATCGTATAAGGGGGCATAATGTATGGAACGAACGTGTGCCTTTGCTAAAGAAAACCCAAGTTGCCTCGATTGTCCCGAACACTCAGTTGGCTAATGCATTGCATTGCAACAAGTCCCTTTCCGCTGCTAACTCGATTGATGCGATGATAGCCAACTATCAACTTAAACGATTGGCCTTGCACGGGTGCAACCCCAGGCCCGTGCGGCATCACGTCCCCCGAAAGCTCGAATGGGCCATTCGCTTGGCTCCCTTCCTCCCTCGCACCCGCGGGACGGGCGCGGTGATTCGCGTCCGGCGCGCCGAGGCACGGTGATACGTGTCCGGTTCGTTAATTCCCGGCCGCACGGGGCGGGGCAGGGCGGAGCGGCGGCCAGGGCGGGGCCGGGGCGTGACACCCACAGTTTAAGCATAGCCCCTTTCTGAGGTAGCAGTCATTTACGGTGTACCCCGGCTTCTTGCAGAAGAAACATAGTTGCCCTGGATTTCCCTTTTTTGAATCGCCATTGTTTGGACGCTTTGCAGCGGTGTTTCCTCTTTCGTTGCTTTGGCATTTGTGATTGGAGGTATGTACAGCGCCGGCAGGTATGGAAGGATACTGCGGTTTGAGAGAAAGGGCGTGGTTCAGGACTTCCCTCATCGTCTAGTATTGGGGAACGACTACGTGCACATGGATAGCAGGACGCAGGCCTCCTTTAAATCTTCTGGAATGACTTGTCGCATCAGGTAAACAAGAATACAAGATTTTTAAGTGTGAAGGCTTGGAAGAAGGGCCAACTGAATCGAATATAATCCACTCACTTAGTTGGTTGGAAGGGAGAAGAAAAGAGGTGCTTCAGGACTCCGTTCAAGCGTTGACTACTACTTGTTCACCTGCATTACCATGAACAGCTGATCAATACCTCGTCCACTCTTTCCAATATCGAAATTAAAGTGCAGTTCAACGAACAAAAATAATGAAATCCATCGAAACCGTTCAAGAAAACGCAAGCAAATCCGAAAACCAACTCAAGGCACGAAAGCAACAAGCGACAACAAAAACTTGGCAACAAAAGATGCAGCAGAGAGGTCCCTCCTGAATTTGTCGCTAAGTCGATCCTGGGGGCACGGTCCACTGAATATGGGAATCAATTCTAAAGAAGCAAATCCATAATGAGGATGAGTTCTTGATTCAATTTATCCCAATCGAATGATACCATCTTATATTTCTTAGCCGCACTCCCCGAATAGGTGGAACGGGGCACCACAGCAATTAGTGCGATTCGTAGTGGTGCTCTGAATTGAGTGATATTATGAGCCAGTTTTAGGATATAGGCTATAGGCTGAGAATACTCGATCACATCTAGGAAAAATTCTTTTAGTTCATTCAACTATTCTTCCTTGATATTGTTATTTGATCTTTAACTGTCCTACCTTTGAGTGTCTTACATCATGTGCCATATTGATTCTTTATTTTGCTTTGTCTCAGGATGCCGCCTAAGACTAGATCACAGTAGGGGAGAGCAGCTTCTGAGAGATCTGCAACCTCCTGAGAGCCTGCACCAGTCACTTCTCCGGTGATTGGAGTTTCAGCTGTATTCGGGGATCCACCTCCTACTCAGAGGACTGTTTCGGCTGTATCTGAGGGACTTCTACCCCACCTTCCGTGCCCGCAGATATGACACAGATGTTTACACTATTTCGAGAGATATTGGAGGCGCAGAGGGCTCAGTCTGAGGCACACCAGAGGCAGACCGATATCTTGTGGCTGGGCATCAAGAGTGCTTATCAGCTTGCTCATGCTGTAGTAGAGAGAGGAGTTCTGGTCCAGCAGCAGGTTGCTTCTCAGGTTGCTCAGCTTCGGCTAGGCAATATTCAGGACTTCAAGAAGTTGGTGCCCAGGGTCTTCAAGGGGACGAAGGGCATCGTCTATGCTGATGATTGGCTCGAGGACATTGAGCGTCTCATAAGGGTATCCCGTCTTTCTGAGGATCTGAAGGTTGAGGCGATAGGACTTTAGCTGTTCGATGTTGCCCGCACTTGGTTCAGGAATGAGCCAATTCTTGTTGACACAGGACAGTCTTGGGAGGTATTCAAGGACCTCTGCAATATAAAGTTATTTGCTCCGGCAGACAGGTTAGACTTGGGAAGGCAGTTTGAGAGACACATTCAGGGGAGCATGTCTGTAGAGGAATACGTTGTAGAGTTTGGCAGGTTGAACCGATTTGCAGAGTATTTGGTGATAGAGCTGGAGGTTCAAGCTATTCATTTTCGCAAGGGTCTAAACTGGGAAGTGAAGATCCTCATTCCGTCTTTTTATGAGACATACTCGAATATACTTATGGAGGCACGCAAGGTTGAGTGGGAGTTGGGTTCGAAGCCCAAGAGAGATCGCGATTCTTTCCTGGGGCAAATAGCAGCACAATATCTGCCAAGCGTCCTCATTTCCAGTCCAGGCCTTTTCAGCAGCCGCAGCAGCACCAGACTCCAGCTAGGGCACTATTTTACCAGGCACCACAGCAGCAGAGATAGTTACAGCAAGCTTTATACTACTTTTGTAAGAAGCTCGGCCACATCTGGAAAGTTTGCAGGAAGAGGTTGGGAGTTTATTTGTATTATGGTACTGAACGGCATCAGCTGAGAGAGTGTCCTTCCAATCCTCTTTGTGCAGTTCAGGGAGCAGCTCCAGCTCCGAGGACACAGGCGAGACCACCTACAGTACAGCCGAGGGGACTACCGCTTTCGACCCAGCAACAACGTTATGCCCAGCACCAAAATCAGGGAGGTGCACGTCAGGGACGAGTGTTCATTATGACAGTCGAGGAGGTCGAGCCCACTGGAGATGTCATCGCAGGTTCTATTTTTCTTGATTTTATTTCAGTTTTAGCTTTATTTGATAGTGGTGCTTCCCATAGTTTTGTATCTGTTTCTTTTGCTCTGAAGCATGGTTTAGTAGCTGAGTCTTTGCTTAGGACTTGCAAGATCATGACCAGGGGAGGCATTATCCTGGTTAATGATATTTGTAAGGATCGGAGAGTTACTTTGGGAGACCGGGAGTTGAGTACGTGTCTACTTGTAATGCCACTTCTGAGCTACGATATTGTACTCGGGATGGATTGGTTGAGTAGGCACCGTGCTAGTATATATTGTAGAGGAGGTAGACTTTTGTTTGGTCTGCCAGGAGAGCCAGAGTTTGAGTTTACTAGAGGAGCCGTAGAGCAGGGAGAAGGCATTATCTATGGAGCTATGGTGGAAGACAAGGAGTTGCCACATCCATTGATAGGAGAATTCTTGGATGTGTTTTCTAAGGAATTGTTAGGATTGTTGCCAGATCGAGATGTTAAATTTTCTATAGACTTGGTGCCAGGTGCATAACCAATTTTATATCATGTCTATAGAGTAAACAATAGCGAGCTAGTTGAGCTGAAGAAGCAGGTGGACGAGTTACAGGATAAGGGGTTTATCAGATCAAGTTCTTCACCGTGGGGAGCCTCGATGTTATTTGTACAGAAGAAGGATGGATCGGTGCACATGTGCATTGATTACAGGGTATTGAATAATCTCACTATCAAGAATAAGTACCCTTTGCCATAAATTGATGACTTGTTCGATCAGTTGAGTGGTGCCAAGGTATTTTCTAAGATAGACTTGAGATCAGGCTACCACCAGGTGAAAGTAAAGCCGGAGGACATACCGAAGACTGCTTTTAGGACTCGATATGGTCAGTATGAGTTTATGGTGATGCCATTTGGGTTGACTAATACCCCAACGGTATTTATGAATTTGATGAACAAGGTGTTCCATCAGTACCTTGACAAGTTCGTGGTGGTGTTCATCGATGACATACTCATATACTTGAAGACACCGGAGGAGGACGAGGAGCATTTACGGATTGAGTTGGATGTGATAAGGAAGGAGAAGCTGTATGGAAAGTTATCCAAGTATGAGTTCTTCCTGGACAAGGTGGAGTTCTTGGGACATGTTATGACTGGTGATGGAATTTCAGTAGATCCGAAGAAGATCACAATAGTGGAGTCTTGGAAGACCCCGAGTTTAGTAGCAGAGAGAAGGAGTTTCTTGGGATTGGCAGGCTACTACAGGAAGTTTGTGCAAGTTTTTCAAGGATTGTCGAGCCGATGACCAGACTCACCAGGAAGGATATAGAGTTTGTTTGGACAGAGGATTGCCATGTTGCTTTTGAGGAATTGAAGAAGTGGTTGATGTCTGCTCCTATTTTGACGTTGCCATCACGGTCTGAAGATTTTACTATTTATAGTGATGCATCGGGGAAAGGTTTGGGTTGTGTTCTTCAGCAGAATGGGAAAGTGATTGCTTATGCATCCAGGCAATTGCGTCCTCATGAGAAAAACTATCCTACCTATGATTTGGAGTTAGCCTCAGTCATCTTTGCCCTAAAGTTGTGAAAATACAATTTTTACGAAGAGCATATGGAGATCTTCACAAACCACAAGAGCTTGAAGTACGTTTTTACGTAGAAGGAGTTAAACATGAGGCAGCATCGATGGTCGGAACTGATAAAGGATTTTGACATATCATTGTAATATCATCTTGGAAAAGCTAATGTAGTTGTCGATGCCTTGAGCAGGTATCCAGTAGCTATATTATTGACGCAAGATCGATATTTGTTGGAGGACTTGGAGAGCTTGGGCATTGAGGTGATAGTTCTTGGTTTTGCTATACAGATGTGGGGGTTGCAGATACACTAAGAGTTGATGGACAGGATCAAGGCAACCCAGTATGAGGATGTATCTCTGAGGAGCATTAGAGCTCAAGTGAGAGCAGGATTGGAGGATGATTTTACCATTCCTGAGGATGGTTCTTGGCGGCATAGTGTTAGATTGTGTGTGCCTAGTGGGGAGCTGCATGAGAAGGTATTACGGGAAGCGCATCGCTCTTACTATTCTATACATCCAGGTGCCAACAAGATGTATCAGGGTATGCGAGAGAGTGTATGGTGGTATGGCAGGAAGAGGAAAGTGGCATAGTTTGTATCCAGATGCTTAGTGTGCCAGCAGGTAAAAGTCGAGAGGCAGAGGCCAGGTAATTTATTTTAGCCATTACTTATTCCAGAGTGAAAGTGGTAGCACATTACTATAGATTTTGTGTCCGAACTTCCACGATCTTCAGGAGGGAAAGACACGATTTGGGTCATCGTTGACAGGTTGACCAAGTCGGCCCACTTTTTGCCTTTCAAGATGGGTTTATCTACGGAGAAGCTGGTAGAGATGTATGTGAGGCAGATCTTCAGGATACGTGGTATTCCCGTCAGCATAGTCTCGGATCGGGATAGTCGTTTTATTTCTCATTTCTAGAGGAGTTTACAAGCGAGTTTGGGCACCCAGCTCAAGTTCAGTACTGCATATCATCCCCAGACAGATGGATAGTCAAAGAGGACTATTCAGACTCTCGAGGATATGCAGCACACTTGTGTACTAGATTTTGGAGGTTCTTGGGAGGACCATCTCTATTTGGTAGAGTTTGCTTATAACAACAACTACCAGGCTAGTATAGAGATGTCTCCATTTGAGGCTCTATACGATCGAAGATATCGTACTTCCTTGTCATGGGACGATATTGGAAAGAGAGATTTGCTAGGACCAGAGATGGTTGTGGATGCAGCGGAGAAGGTTAAGCTGATCAAAGACTGACTTCGAGTGGCGCAGGACAAACAGCGGCATTGGGCCGATAGCCACCGGAGACCTTTGGAGTTTGAGGTATTGTTTTAGATTTTTGTTTTGTGCTTGATATTGGTTCTTTATTATAGATTAAGTTCTTAAGGTTGTGTCACGACACGCACCCGGTGTAGGGATACAAGTCAGGAACAACGTCCAGCCTACGCCGCAGAATCGACGGTAGAACGCTGTTTGGATAATCTATCTAACAATATAATAAGCCACCAACAATATCAATATACTCAATTACGGATCTAAGATGGAAATTAGCACGAATATGATAAAGAATAGAATAGTCACATACAACTCATAAGTCAAATAATAACAGCAATGAGTCTGAAGAAATACTAAACAATACGCTGGAGACAAATCTAGTACAAAAGAATACTAAGAAACTACAAGTCCCGGTTCATCTGTCTCAGTCGGGATGAGTCCCTCCTGAGCCAGGGTCTCTGACTCTAAGCCCACAACATCCTGAGGTCCGTAATGTGTAGGGTACCACTCCTCAGTGTCATCTGGAAAAAATACATCCAGTCAGGAAAGGAGCAGACTACATCTCTAACAACAGTTCTAATCAATGATATAGATTATGTAACAGTAAATAGATATGAATATACAAGATGAAACAATATATACTAGAGAGATATACAATAAGTAAATACTGGAAGTAAATACAAGAATGAACAATATGACAATAAATAAGAATATTAATGACTAAGTGTGTGAGTATGTCACGACCCGCACCCGGTATAGGGGCACGAGAGCGTGGGTACGTCCAGCCTACGCCGCAGCATCGGCGGTAGAACGCTGTCTAGGTCATGTAACTATCTAATCAATCTCACATGAATATCCAACTCCATAAGGAGACGCAGATATCACAAAATAATATGGAAATATACTCAATCACATAAGCTAAGGCACGATGAGATATCGAAGCAAGCAATAAAATATGAGACAAGTCTAAACAACAATAAATAATCTAACCTGCAATCATAACATCCAGTCTCCAAGTATGCTGGAAACAAGTCCTCTATGTCACAGTCTGGAAAAAATATCCAGTCAGAATTGGAACAAAATACACCTCTAACAGCAGTTCCATGTATATTGACAAAAACTATAACACAGTGTAAAGAAATACAAGACAGATAGGAAATACTGGAAATAAGAAATACTGGAATAATTAGATTACTGAAGCATGTTATCATCAAGGTACATCTAGCAATAAAATAGAAATCCAAGTACACGCAAGAACAATGAACTAGTATATAAATGTATACAAGAACAACAACTAGAACATGTAGTGATGCTAGATCAATATACTAGAGATGCATGTCAATGATCCTCTAACCAAGTGTGTGAAAGATTAGTATATCATATGATCGGCTTGGGACTGATCAGGCTTGTTACATATGATTAGCTATGATTCATGTAGGGTCAGGCTAACCATCCGGATAGCTATGATGCGAGCAATAGTCAGGCTAATCACATGTAACAGGCTATGAGGCATATAATGGTCAGGCTGCACCGACGTGAGGTATGGGTGAGCTATGATGCATGTAAGGTTGGGTATGATCACATAAGCTACTAATATTTCCCTATTTCCCCAGCTAGCACGATGGATTCCAATCATGACTCCTCGTGACAGGTCTCAATGATGCCAACTCGTGTAAAGAACAGTGTCAGAGTCATGTACGCTATATAACACGAATTATAGAGATAATCAACATAATGGAAACTGTCAGAGAATGTACTCGCCTGAGGTCCTGCTGCTGGTATAAATCAGAGTCCAAGTCACAGTCCAAATAGCCTATGTATTACAAATTTACCATGTCAAAAGATAATTTATTTTAATTTATTTAATTCTGGAATAATTAATCTAAAATCCTATTTTAATCTTATTATTCTGATTTTTAGGTCAAATCCTAATTTTTGCCCAAAAAAACCTAAATTTATCGACTCGAGACTCATGACACGCAAATCGAGGCGATCTGTTGACCGAAAAGTCAACCGACACAAACTCAACTTTCATGCATGATTCCCTGTAGATTTCAGCGTCAAAAACATGCTAGAATTTACGACTCGTCCAAATTCAAATTTGTTTGGGAATTATGGCACATACAAGTTTCGTATCGTGCACCGATGGTTAAATTTTACCCTAGAAGTTCTACAGAATTAACAATATAAAAATACTTCGAAATAAACTCTGGGAAAAACATATGTCAATGATCTCGACATTATCTTTCCGAAACTTTAAACGGTTCGTGATTCTTATTCCTGGTTCTCCCGAAATCACGAAAACATCGAAACACGTCTATTTTCGGACATGCTGTGTTCTACGAATTTTCCAGAATTTAATAATCATAATTTCGTAAAACAAATTATATAATCAGAAAGCTAACCTCAATATCATTCTAATACAAAAAATTAGGCCTCGTTTGTAGTCCGGAGCTATGCACAATGACTTCTGGAAGATGAAAGAACCCTAGATGGCAATTCTCCAAAAATCGGCTGAAGAAAAACACTAGAAAATAACTAAACTAATATATATATATAGAGGAGAGAGAAAGAGCAGCCGCGGCTCAGGAGCTTGCCACGTGGCAGCCATCCGTGGCTCCCCGCCCAGATCCAGCGGTCGTAGATCCACGCGGCTCGGCTCAGCTGAGTCCGACTCGGACTTGGACGCGGCTCGGCTCGGCTTCACCCGCGGTCGCTGACATGCGGGCCCCGCACTGTTGGCTGCTGGAGGCTGACAGGTGGGCCCCCTATTTGCTGACTGGGCAGAAATAATTTCTTTTTGGGTTTTCTTTTTCAGAAAATAGTTTTTAATTCAGTTTTTTATAATTAACTCAAAATAAATGCTAAAAATAAACAGAAAATTCCTAAAAAATTCTAGAAAATATATTTTATTATTTAGAACCTAAAATAAAATTTTGAAATATTTTTAAATATATTTGTCCCTAAAATAAATTCTTGAAAGTCCTAGAAAATTAGGATTACTAGTTTTTAATTAACAAAAAATTATGGAAAAATTCCACTAGCCCCAAATTAACCTAAACATAATATTTAAGCATGAATTTCAGGATACGGAGGTTACAAGTCTACCCACCTTACAAAAATTTCGTCCTCGAAATTTAAAATCCTCAATAGTTGTATGTATTCATTTATATTATTTTATAATCAAAATTAAATTCATCAAACCATATAATCATGAAGTAAATTCATATTGCTATAAAACTTCCAAAATTCTATAGATATCATATTCCTAAAATCTTCAAATTTAAAATCGAATTCCATTCGTATCATAATCTCCTCAAAAACTTTATGCTAATTACTAAATACAAAATTTAATATTCAATCCTCTAATTTTAAATCCACTCAATGTATATTTATAAAATTTAAAAATCTCGTCCAAAAAGTTTGTATTCAAATACTAACCCATTAATCATCTTACTCCTCAAATTTTGAGTAAATCACTAAATATAAATTTTACTATCCAATCCTTTAATTGAAATCTTGTCAATGCATATTTATAAAATTTTAAAAAATCTTATCCCAAAATTTGAATTCAACACTAATCCATTAGTGATCTTAATCCTCGATTCCTTTTTTCACACAAAATCAAATAATGTAATAGTTATAAAATCTTCAAATACCACATTCAATATAAGTTCATAACTTGCAGGCCAATGAATATAATGATAATCTCCTTAATTTTCTCAAAGTTTAGTGACATTCAATCATACCACAATCTTCATAAAAATTTATGATTTAACAAATCGTCAATTCTGTAATATTAAATTCTCAACTTTCTTTATTTAAATAAATATTTATCCTCAAAATTTAAAATACATTATCTCTCTTGGTCAATTCATAACCTCTTCATTAATTCTTCACCACGGTCAAACCCCCAACAATCAAGGTCTAAGAAAATCCTACCTACCGTCATACAATATACAATCTAGAGAAAACATACATGGTTATGGTCACTTTTGTCATGGTATTGCAGTATCTGTCGGGGTGTACTACCAGCTACATTCTAGCAAGAGAATTATTGATACAAACTACGATACTAAGAAATTAATTAATCAATCAAACAGACGAAAAATGAACAGAAGAAAAGAACAGAATATAGCCTTCTAACCCATTACTTGGACATCTTCAACTTCTATCGTACACTTAACTCTGGCACATTTATTCACAAATTCCTGTCCCTATATACTGTTACCCATATCAACTAATCTCTAGTCCACAAGATATCCATGGATACATCCATATTACACACATCTGTCTATTGATACTAAAATATGATACCAAGGATCTCTAACACAACCATAGTTTAATAATGCATCCAAAGTTTGATACCTCTATCCCTTGGTACTACTGTTTCTACTACAAGCACATCCACTGCTAGCTCTCTTACCTACTACAATTGTTCATACTAGTTGTTCTTATCACTCAAGTGTACACCAAGTACAACACACCATACTAAGTACTACTCCTTCTAATACAACTCTAGATGGACCCCCAAGTCAGTTTGCAGTGCCATCTCAAGCATGCTCAAGCCAATAGATCCTCACACATGCACACAACCACTCATATACTGTTATACATTTCTTACCCACCATAAAATTTTATCCTCAAAATAAAATTATCAAATTTAACTTTTTGAAAAATTTACAATAAAATGCATATACTTTCCTCAAAAGTCAAATATTCCAATATCGAAATAAAATTTTAATCACTTCTAAAAATCTTTATAGCTTTGACTATGTTTATTGAATTGACTTTGAAACCTCAAAATTTAATAACATAAAAACTCAACTCCTCATTTTTTTTTTAAATTGAAATTCATTTCCACTCTTTAAATTATAATTTAATCCACAAGCATCTAAGTACACATATATGCTCACAGTCTCTAATACTAAAGGTGCACTCAAATACACCCATTGTTTACAACTCTCAACTGTATACGAAACTTGTACGGCCCAAATTACTTGTACTATTACTTCTAAGTGATCAAAGTTATCATCACACGTATTTCTCCAATGATTTTCTATCTATATTACTTGATACACCAATCTAATTATCATCACATGAAGTACTTACTGTTATTAGCACCTTGCTCAACAAATCCTTGATATAGAATCACTAGCACTATTGGTATGGTAACACTAGCTCCATTATTAGATTATCTCATCAAACTTATTAGAACTCACGATTATTCGTACCCTTTTATAATACACCTGTTTCACTTTACTCTCATGGGCAAGTATATGGCTCCTCATCTCGATTGATGTATATGTATTTTCCTTTTAATCTTTTACAGACTGTTACACTAATCTGTGATACACTTTATACCTTTCATGATCAATCTTGATATTTCTCTACCCATGGCACACTCATTAATACCCTTTATGCATATACATTTCTTTACTCTTGACACACCAGGTATCAATCATCAAATTGAACATCATGCTCTATTAATCTTTAACATAATTCCTTGATACTAAATTATTTACATAGATCTTCCAATTACATAATTTAATGACTATCCAGGACTGGCATGCTGATTCTGATACTTACTCTTGGAACCATTACTGATACTCTTTTCTTCTTCTATCTATATTGACAATACTAACTATAATAACGCCTATCATAGAACTATTGCTACAAGGTACTATGCTATGGGTATCTCTACATTAATGCCTACTGCTCACATGTCCAACTAAGAAATACTTACAAACTAACAAGTCACACTCATTCAAACTAATACAAGACAACCAAAATTGCAAGTCACTAATTATCATACTAACAAGGAATCCTCAAAGAAGCTCAAAAAGGAACGGGATTTAGGACTGAAGGTATCTTTACTTCTAGTAAAGAAAAGAAGCGATGGAACAAAGTCATGTAATAACGGAAATAGATAAGTCTTGAGATGATACTTTAAGAACCATTTTAAGATACGACCTGATAATCATACACGTCTGTCAGAAATTATGACACTCAGAATCCTCGCCACGCCAGTAAGCATAGATGCGATAAACGACAGGTTCCGTAACTAAGGTATGCAACTCTATAGTCATGTCATCTAGAATCTTCGCCACGCCAACCGGTATGGCTGCGAGAGACTCTTAAGTTTCATAACTACAGTATGTACATCCAAGTCAGGTTCCTACGTTCTCGTTACGACAGCTAATATGGCTGCGATAAACTCTAGGTTCCATAACCAAAGTAGACGTTACCTTTCTCACTGTCCTCATCAATATATGTCATCAGATGATACCGTAAATTTTATCCCGTAAAATTCATCTCGATATATAATTAACTCAACAACGATACCAAGAATTAAATTTAACAACTGGTCAACAAGAATAAACTCAACAATGATACCAAGATTTTAATTTAATAACTGATCAACAAGAATCAAGTTCAATAACAACAAGCGAGAGCGGACGAAAACAAGAAAAAGATTTAAATTAGAAATTATAATAAGATTCTCAAGGGGTCATCCCAGGAATCTCTCAAGAATTTTTGTGATTGAGTATCCTCTCTCATCCTAGTATCCTATGTCCTATATTCTATAGCAGGCACGCAGTAGTACAACTAAGACATCGCACTACAATGACATCGCACAACTTGCGAAGTCTGACCTGCATGGGCCACCACTAAAAATGTGTCACGACCCGCACCCGGTATAGGGGCACGAGAGCGTGGGTACGTCCAGCCTACGCCGTAGCATCGACGGTAGAACGCTGTCTAGGTCATGTAACTATCTAATCAATCTCACATGAATATCCAACTCCATAAGGAGACGCAAATATCACAAAATAATATGGAAATATACTCAATCACATAAGCTAAGGCACGATGAGATATCGAAGCAAGCAATAAAATATGAGACAAATTTAAACAACAATAAATAATCTAACCTGCAATCAATAACATCCAGTCTCCAAGTATGCTGAAAAGAAGTCCTCTATGTCACAGTCTGGAAAAAATATTCAGTCAGGATTGGAACAAAATACACCTATAACAACAGTTCCATGTATATTGACAAAAACTATAACACAGTGTAAAGAAATACAAGACAGATAGGAAATACTGGAAATAAGAAATACTGGAATAATTAGATTACTGGAGCATGTTATCATCAAGGTACATCTAGCAATAAAATAGAAATCCAAGTACACGCAAGAACAATGAACTAGTATATAAATGTGTACAAGAACAACAACTAGAACATGTAGAGATGCTAGATCAATATACTAGAGATGCATGTCAATGATCCTCTAACCAAGTGTGGGAAACATTAGTATATCATATGATCGGCTTGGGACTGATCAAGCTTGTTACATATGATTAGCTATGATTCATGTAGGGTCAGGCGAACCATCCGGATAGCTATGATGCGAGCAATAGTCAGGCTAATCACATGTAACAGGCTATGAGGCATGTAATGGTCAGGCTGTACCGACGTGAGGTGTGGGTGAGCTATGATGCATGTAAGGTTGGGTATGATCACATAAGCTACTAATATTTTCCTATTTCCCCAGCTAGCACGATGGATTCCAATCACGAATCCTCGTGACAGGTCTCAATGATGCCAACTCGTGTAAAGAACAATGTCAGAGTCATATACGCTATACAACAAGAATTATAGAGATAATCAACATAATGGAAACTGTTAGAGAATGTACTCGCCTGAGGTCCTGCTACTGGTATAAATCAGAGTCCAAGTCACAGTCCAAATAGCCTATGTATTACAAATTTACCAGGTCAAAAGATAATTTATTTTAATTTATTTAATTCTGGAATAATTAATTTAAAATCCTATTTTAATCTTATTATTCTGATTTTTATGTCAAATCCTAATTTTTGCCCAAAAGAACCTAAATTTATCGACTCGAGACTCATGGCACGCAAATCGAGGCGATCTGTTGACCAAAAAGTCAACCAACACAAACTCGACTTTCATGCATGATTCCCTGTAGATTTCAGCATCAAAAACATGTTGGAATTTACGACTCGTCCAAATTCAAATTCGTTTGGGAATTAAGGCACATACAAGTTTCGTATCGTGCACCGATAGTTAAATTTTACCCTAGAAGTTCTACAGAATTAACAATATAAAAATACTTCGAAATAAATTCTGGGAAAAACATATGTCAATGATCTCGACATTAGCTTTCCGAAACTTTAAACGGTTCATGATTCTGATTCCTGGTTCTCCCGAAATCACGAAAACATCGAAACACGTCTATTTTCGGACATGCTGTGTTCTACGAATTTTCCAGAATTTAATAATCATAATTTCGCAAAACAAATTATATAATCAGAAATCTAACCTCAATATCATTCTAATCCAAAAAACTAGGCCTCGTTTGGAGTCCGGAGCTATGCGCAATGGCTTCTGGAAGATGAAGGAACCCAAGATGGCAATTCTCCAAAAATCGACAGAAGAAAAACACTAGAAAATAACTAAACTAATATATATATAGAGAGGAGAGAGAAAGAGCAACCGCGGCTCAGGAGCTTGCCACGTGGCAGCCATCCGTGGCTCCCCGCCCAGATCCAGCGGTCGTAGATCCACGCGGCTCGGCTCAGCTGAGTCCGACTCGGACTTGGACGCGGCTCGGCTTGGCTCGGCTCGGCTTCACCCGCGGTCGCTGACAGGCGGGCCCCGCACTGTTGGCTGCTGGAGGCTGACAGGTGGGCCCCCTGTTTGCTGACTGGGCAGAAATAATTTCTTTTTGGGTTTTATTTTTCAGAAAATAGTTTTTAATTCAGTTTTTTATAATTAACTCAAAATAAATGCTAAAAATAACCAAAAAATTCCCAAAAATTCTAGAAAATATATTTTATTATTTAGAACCTAAAATAAAAGTTTAGGATATTTTTAAATATATTTGTCCCTAAAATAAATTCTTGAAAGTCCTAGAAAATTAGGATTACTAGTTTTTAATTAACAAAAAATTATGGAAAAATTCCACTAGCCCCAAATTAACCTAAAAATAATATTTAAGCACGAATTTCAGGATACGGAGGTTACAGAGTACTAGATTTAACATATGATCAGCTTGGGAATTTGATACAAGATTTATGGCCTGACTAATCATACGTGCGGTGTATGATTAACACTATTCAAGAATAAGACATGATACAAGATGGGTATGATCACATATCTATACTACATACTCCCCAACCCCGACTGGTATAATGGATCCAACCATGGTACGCTATGGCACGGAATTATCCAGTAAGATAGCGACTCTCCGAGAATTAGTATCTATACATGTACAAGATAATCAATGAAATAAGGCTTGCACAAAATATACCATATACCAAGGAATAACATTTGATGATGAGATCTGAATATACCAATCCGTGTAACCCTCGTACAAAGAAAACATGGATTGAATAGTCTCACATATGTCTGATACGGTACCTCAAAGACCTAGATAGGGAATACAATACAATACAAGATTTCAGAATAAAAATAAGTTAAACTAGTCAACATCTAGGTCAAAGAGCCATTTCTAAGTCAAAATAGTCAAACTAGGTCAACTCTAAGTCAAACCATCAAAATTGGTCAAACTACCTATTTTTAGGTTGCATGAGTCTATCTCAATAATGTCGGGTTCATAAACTATAAAACTAGGTCACAGTAGCTATATCTAGGATACTAAGATACCGTATATCAGGATACAAAATCAAAAGATATGAAATAGTCATATATGAATATCAAACAATATTAAATATATTAAACCTAACTACCAAAAGCTATATGGATACCTTGGCTTTGAACCCACTTGGTATCATACCACTAAACACTCATCTTGATACCCAAACCCAATACCTTGAATATCCTCAATACCTTGGTATTACCTTGGTATCCCGAGGTAACCCAAAACTCTAATATATTACTAATACATATATATAAACCAAACTAATAGTAACTATAACTATAACTATAACTATATATATATATATATATATATATATATATATATATATATATATATATATATATATATATCAATACATAGGAAACTAACTATAATATAATGCTCAAGGTTAATCATCTCATCAATACAATACCACCCTAACTAATACAATAACATATAGCTAAACTATACCCAAAGTACTATGCTAACACAATAACTAACTACTATAATGTATCTAACTACTACATAATATTACTACATATATTTAACTAACTACTACCCGTAACATATCAATTACCTTAACTACTCAATACCTTACTATTAAACTAACCAATCAATATACCCGTTCCCAAGTGAAACTCAACTGAAACTGAAAACCCAAGATACTGTGCTCGGCACAGGGACTAATACAATGTGAAACTACTGACACACAGTGCCCCCCCACCTTTTTGCTGTTGATCCATGTTCAGTTGCTGCTGCTCCGAGCTTTAATTCACTGTTGCTGCTGCTGAGCTTCATTTCACTACTGCTGCTATTTCATTTTACTGCTGTTGCTGCTGAGTTTTATTTTACGGCTGCTGCTGCTTTATTTGACTGTGGCTGTTGCTACTTCGTTCTATTGCTGCTGCTTGCTGAGCTTTATTTTACTGTTGCTGCTGCTTTGTTTCACTGTGGCTGCTGCTGCTTCGTTCTACTACTGCTGCTGCTTTATTTTTTTGCAGTGAGTTGCTGCTCGGTAGCTGTCCCGAGGCCCCCCTCTTTTCCAACACAATAACACACAAACAAGCACACTACAAAAGTACTTATATATCTATCAACTATACACATATATGAATATATACCTACTCCCCCACTATACCAATATATATATATATATATATATATATATATATATATATATATATATATATATATATATATATATATAGTATATCATACATATATATACATAGCATCTCTTACACGTATACATATATATATAACATACAAGTATATATATATATATAACATAACTTATACCAATAGCTATTATATATTTAGAAGTATCACTACATACATATATGACACATAGGTATATAGATATATGATACACTAACACATATAAATATATATATACATAACAATATATATATACATATATATACATATGAATACATTTATTATAAAGGACTAAGAACAAATAGGAATTAAATCTAGAAATGCAATACAACAAACACGTGGAGTGCATCGCACCCATATCACACTAGATCTATGATACGCTTGCGACACGAGTCCACTACACAACCAAACATACCCTGAAGGACACGAGCAAGTCTAATATATTATTTATAAATAATACGAAGAGTCAAACACATATCTACGTGTCCGTGTTAAAATATGACATGCACAAAGTCCCGTGTCGGAGGAAAAACCCCCAAATTAATACGTATCACCAAATTATTGGAATACGACCTATAAATATCTAGTTGTGGACACGACACTAGCTACAAACACACAAACATATACCAAATTGATTTATAGGACCAATTGACAAACACAACAAGTGTCAATCTCAGAATTCCTCCAAAATTGACACAAAAGTACCATAACTTTCTCAATAGGACTCCTATGAACTCAATTCCAAATCCTATGGGTAGCCTAAGCATATGGGTTAATTTCTCATGGTTAAATCTCAGATTTAGAACCTAAATAAAAAAAAAACTGAATTGTACCTATTGGAAGATGGATTCCCAATGCAACCTTCAATGTGATAAAATTGGCCTCCAACTTGTAGATCCTTGCTCCTCTTTGTAAATCCTTGCTTCCTCCTTCTAGATCTTTGCTCTAGGCTCTAGTAGCCTCCAATGGTAATTTGGGAAGGAATTGGGATAAAATTTGGTAGATAATTGATGTGGGAATGGGAGAATTTGGTTGAAAAAAATTCTAGATCAAGATTTGAAATAAAAAGAGGAGAGAAAAACTCCCCCCCCTCTTTATTAGGCCGGCCCCCTTGCCCCTCACTCAAGCTACTATATAATATCCATTATATCCCTTGGGGCCTCTCATGAAGAAATAATTATGGAAAGAAGGTTCTAGTCTAATAGTTTAATTAAACTAATCATCCTCCTAATCAATGGGCTTCTAATTGGGCTCAAATCTAACAATTAATATATATTGGTCTATGAGTCTAAACTAAACTAGTTAGGTCTACTAAGACAAGTCCAAAATAATAAACTAACATCTAACAATAAATAAATAATTTAATAAATAATTATACAACATACACAATATTTAATTAATTATAAAATAACTAAAATACCCTTTCCTAGAAAATGTGGTAGTGACAGGTTGTATTATGTTCTGGGTTGGTGGTTTGGTATTTCTGAGGATTTCTTCGATACGAGGTACAATTCACTTCGGTGGAGGCGGAAAGCTTAGCCCACGATTCATTGGACCTTTCACTATTCTAGAGAGGGTTGGTGCAGTTGCTTACAGACTAGACTTGTCACCTGCATTGGAGGGAGTGCATAACATGTTTCATGTATCACAGTTAAGATGGTACGTGGCAAATCCTAGTCACATGTTGGGGATCACTCAGAGATAGAGGTGGGCCCTACTCTTAGCTATCCAGAGCAACCAGTTAAGATTCTGGATCAGAGAGAGAAGGTGCCGAGGATCCATACTATTCCCTTAGTACCATCGCATAGAGGCATTACTCTCCGGGGGAGTCTACCTGGGAGAGAGAGGATAAAATACGAGAGCGTTACCCATATTTGTTTGTGCCTTGAGATATGTTCTGATATATTTTTTCCTAGTTATATTCTGTACTTTTGCTCAGTTCAGTTATTTTTTGGGGGTAGTTTTCATCTTTGAATTTCGAGGACAAAATTATTTTAAGGAGAGTAGACTTGTCACTACCATATTTTCTAGAAAGGATATTTTGATAATTTTATAATTAATTAAATATTGTGCATATTGTATAATTATTTATTGTGTTATTTATTTATTGTTAGTTTATTATTTTGGACTTGTGTTAGTGGACCTAACTAGTTTAGATTAGATTCTTGGACCAACATTTATTATTAGTTAGAATTGAGCCCAATTAGAAGCCCATTGATTAGGGGGATGATTAATTTAATTAAACCATTAGACTAGAACCTTCTCTCCTTAATTATTTTTTCATCAGAGGCCCCAAGGGGTATAATAGACATTACATAGTAGCTTGGGAAGGGGCTAAAGGGGGCCCGCCTATATAAAAGAGGGGGAAAAGTTTCTCTCCTTTTTTTATTTCAAATCTAGATCCAGAATTTCTCTCAACCAAAATTTTTTATTCCCACATCATTTTTCTACCAAATTTATTTTCAATTTCTTTCCAAATTAACATTGGAGACTAGTAGAGCAAGGATCTAGAAGAAGAAAGCAAGGATCTACAACGAGAAGTAAGGATCTATAAGTTGAAGACTCATTTCATCAAATTTGGATGTTGCATTGGGAATTTATCTCCCAATTGGTATAATTTAATTTTTTTCCTTTAATTAGGTTCTAAATCTGATATTTAACCATAACAAACCACCCCACATGCATAGGCTACTCATAGGAATTAGAATTAGATTCATAGGAGGCCTATAGAGAAAGTTATGATACTTTTTGTGTCAATTTTGGAGGAATTCTGAGATTGACACTTGTTGTATTTGTCAATTGGTCATATAAACCAAATTAACATGTGTTTATTTGTTTGTGGCTAGTATCGTGTCCATAATTGGATACGTGTAGGTCATATTCCAATAATTTGGTGATACGTGTTGATTTGGAAGTTTTTCCTCCGACACGAGGCTTTGTGAATGTCACATTTTGACACAGACACGTAGATGTATAATTGACTCTTCGTATTGTTTATAAATAGTATTTTAGAGTTACTTGTATTCTTCAGGGTATGTTTGGTTGTGTGATGGACTCGTATCGCAAGCGTATCATAGATTTAGTGTGATACGGGTGCGACGCACTACACGTGTTTGTTGTGTTGTATTTCTAGATCCAATTTACATTTGTTCATAGCTATTAGTATATTATTTATCCTAATATATATGTATATACATATATTGAGTTGTATGTATCCTTGTGTTATTCATATATTATATATATATGAGTTATAGATACATAATATATACATAGCAATGTGTGTGGTAGATGCATATATATATATATATATATTTATATTCATAGAGAGTGTTATGTAATTATGTAAAGGCATGTATATATATATATATGTTGGTCTTTGTATATGTATACATATGCATGTGCATATCTATGTAGATATAGATTTATACCTATATGTATATGTGTATATATATATATATATATATATATATATATATATATATATATATATATATATATATATATATATATATATAAAGGTGTATGTATAGTTATAGCTATATGTATCTACTATATATATTAGTGTTATATTTATATGTATGTAAGTGATCACATATGAATATGATACTTCTACTGTTCATAGGTGTTTAGATGGATGTTGATTGTGTGTGAGAGAGAATAGTTATACATATACTTGTATCTAGTCATATATATATATATATATATATATATATATATATATATATATATATATATAGGTGTTGTTTGTGTGTGATGAGAAGGGGGGCTCGGGCAGCGAGCAGATACTGCACTTAGCATGCAGCAAATTCAAGGAGCTATCAGCAGCGGCTACGCGTTATAGCAGCAATAGCAGCGGCTACTCACTACAGCAGCAACAATAATGGCTACTTACCACGCTAGTAGCAGCAGCGGCTACGCACCATAGTAGTAGCAGCAGCGGCTACTCACTACAGCAGCAGCAGAAGTGGCTACTCACCGCGCCAGCAGCAGCAGCCGCTACGCACCATAGTAGCAGCGGCAGCAACAATTGCAACAATTGCAGTTGCAACAACGGGATCAATGCATCATGAGCTAAGGTATGGGTAGTTAATAGCTAGTTAGTTATTGTTAGTTAACTAGTTATTTAGTTTCCAAGTTAGTAGTATCTAGTTAGCTTGTTATCTATACATGTGTATCTCATGTATCCTTAGTAGTATGTATTTGTATGTGGGCATGTATATATATGTATATATGTATATATATATATATATATATATATATATATATATATATATATATATATATATATATATCAGTAAGTATTGTAGTTAATATAGTATCAATAGTTAGTGATTAGTTAGTAGTTGTATTAGATGAATATATGTTAGTCTTTAGCATTGGGTAGTTAATATATATTCGAAATTGACACTACCTTGAGATACCAAGGTAAATGTCAAGGTATTGGCCGAGACTCAAGGTATTGGGTTCAAGTATCAAGATGGGTGTTTAGTGGTGCGATACCGCGTTGGTTCAAAGCCAAGATATTCACTTAGTATTTATAATTAGGATTAGTGTATTTATATTGATTGTATATGCATATATGATATTTCTATATCTAATTGGTTGCGTATCCTGAGATAAGGTATCTTAGTATGTTCTTAGTATCCAGTTTAGCTAGTATGGCCTAGATTCTTAGTGTATGGTCCCAATATCCTAGAGATAGACTCATGCAACCTAGAAATAGGTAGTTTGACCAAGTTTGATCAGTTTGACTTAGAGTTGACCTAGTTTGACTATTTTGACATAGAAATGACCCTTTGACCTAGATGTTGACTAGTTTAACTTATTTTTATTCTGAAATCTTGTATTGATATTATATTCCCTATCTTGGTCTTCGAGGCACCATACCAGACATATGTGATACTATGCACCAGGTTTCAGGTGAGTACATTCTCTGATAGTTTCTCATTTATGATATCCTCTGTGTTTATTGTATCTAGTATCCTTGATTTCTTGACATGATGGTTACACAGATTGGTATATCCGGATCTCGTAATGAGATGTTATTCCTTAGTATATATGGTGTATCTTGTGCAAGCCTTGTTTTCTTATTTCTTGTACATGTATAGACACTGATTCTCGGGGAGACTTGCTACCTTCCTAGAGAATCCCGTGCCAAAATGTACCATAGTTGGATCCACTATACCAGTCGGGAGTGGGGAGTATTATAGTATAGATATATGATTATACCCTCCTTGTGCATATCTTATTTCTTGTGAGTGTTGGTCATACACCACACGTATGACTAGCCAGGCCCTTATCCTTGTGTAAGTTCCTTGTGCAAGTTCCCAAGTTGATCACATGTTAAAGCTAGTACTCACTCACTTAGTCATTAGTATTCTTGTTCATTGCCATATTGTTCATTCTTGTATTTATTTCCAGTATTTTCTTTATTGTATATTCACATCTATTTACTGTTACATAGTTTATATCATTGATTAGAACTGTTGTTAGATATATACTCTGCTCCTTTTCTGACTGGATATATTTTTTCAGATGACATTGAGGAGTGGTACCCTACTCATTACGGGCCTCAAGATGTTGTGGGCTTAGAGCCAGAGACCCTGGCTCAGGAGGGACTTATCCTGACTAAGACAGATGACTCGGTACTTGTAGCTTCTTAGTTATTCTATTGTACTGGATTTATCTTTAGCTTTCTATTTAGTATTTTTTTAGACTCATTGATGTTATTATGATTGACTCATGAGTTGTATTATGACTATTCTATTTTTTTATCATATTCGTGCTATTCTCCATCTTAGATCTGTGATTGAGTAAATTGATATTGTTGGTGGCTTATTATATTGCTAGATAGATTATCCAAACAGTGTTCTACCACCGATTATGTGGCATAGGCTAGGCGTTATTCCCGACTTGCATCCCTATATCAGGTACGGGTCGTGATAATACGGCCTCGACACATCACCAAATGTATCACAAAGGATATGAGCAAGTCTAGAATCATATTTCTAAGCAATGCAAAGTGCTAGCTACTCAACTACGTATCTGTATCAAAATATGACATGTGCAACCCCCCATGTCGAAGAAAAAACCCCAAATCAACCTGTGTTATCAAATTGCTATGACACGGCCTACACGTATCCAATTATGGGCACATACCTCATCTTTCAATCTCGATCTTAATCAAATTAGCCTAAATTAGTCTCATAACACACACACTTGATGTTTCAATCTCGTAACTCTCCTAAAATACACACAAAAACCTATGTAGAAGTATCAATTCTCAATAATAGAGCCTAGATCTTCATCGTATAGGTAGCCCTATTCCATTGGAGTGTTCCTAAGAATCAAATGCATGATTTGGAAGCTAAAATGAAGAGGAATTCAAAATTTACAAATTAGGAGATGGATTCCTAATAAAAATGCGAGTAGACACGATCCGGACATGATTCAAACACGATCTCTCCGCTACGACTCCTCCTCCTTGTGTTCCTTCCTTTTTCAAGCTCCAAGCTCCTTGAGGAATAAGAATGGAAGGAAATTGCTAGTGAATTGATGGTGAAATGATGGAGAGGTGAGGGAATTGGGGATCTATGAATTAGGGATCTCAAAAATGGATGAACAATAAAGTGGAGAGAGAGAGGAGAGAGACTCATATGGCCGGCCCCTACCTTTCCCATTCTCCAAGCAATCAACAATGTCCACTATGCCCCTATATATCTAATATAAGAAATAATTAAGGAGGGCTAATTTGGGAAGTCTCTAACTAAGTCAAATTAAGTCTAATCCTCCTAATTAATTAATGAGGGTGGGTCTAATGAGTTTGGATCTAAGCTAGGCTCACTAGTTGTCATGACAAGTCTAATTGGTTCACAAGTGTCAAGTCTAATCAATAGGTTAGTCCACTAATAAATAAATAATACAAGGCACAATTAAATATATAGTAAACTAATAAATAATATTTGTTCTAAAAAAATAAATACACAAGACAAATACCAAACTACCCCTAGTTGGAAAAGTTAGGGTGACATTTAGTTCTTTGAGTTTTCTGTTTTGATGGATGGTTTAGTGTAGATCTATATTTTTAACTTAGAGTTTTATAGGTTTCATGAGTTTTTCTTCATTTAGATCTATTAAAATTGTGTCTTTAAAAACTAGATTTTGCTACATGATAGGGCTTTCAATTTAGAGCATTTTGGCATTTGGTTCACCCTATTTGGACTTCAAAGGAGGATTTTATGAATAAAACAAGATTTTATCTTTTGGAGATTTTTTGCCATGTTCGAACCTGCTGTTTGAGAGGATGAATTTCCCATGCGGACAATGAGCATATGCGGCTGAGAGTGCCATACGGCCCGAGAGGGTTATGCGGCCTAAACTTTTGCCGCATACTGACAGCATGTGTCCATCTTGTTGGACGCATGACTGCTGATTTACACAAGTGTTCTTGAATACCTTGTGCTTTCACTCACTGAACGAATAAGAAATTCTCTAAGTCCTAGAGAAATCCATGCGATAAAAAATCTCATGCGGTACCGACACCCATGCGGCCTGGAGAGCATGCAACCCCTATTTTCTTGGACCCATGGCTCTGAATCATTGGCACTTATTTATGTAGTTTTGTCTTTTCTTTCTGACATACTTTATGGCTTATCACCTCAGTCATTTTATTTATTTCACTGTCACTTTAGCACTTGCCCCAAGGAGTAAACCTTAACCCTGGCCATGCGGCCAGACTTCATGCCCCTAACTTTTCATGCGGCCAGGATTGTCATGCGGCCTGATTTCCCATGCAACCTTGCTTATTTTGATTGAATGCCTTCTTGATTCATGTGACCCAATATATAAATGGTAATTGGACTCGAATACTGTATCCGTGCTGATACCACTATTGTCTGATTATTATTCATGATTTCATGTGCGTCGAGGAGCGACACATCCTATCACGTGTTAAGTGATTATATTTGGATTGTGCATTGAGAATGACTCCAAATCCCTGAATGCATGATATTATATATATATATATATATATATATATATATATATATATATATATATATATATACATTATTTCCCCAATACGGGCCTAATAAGCGAGTCAAACTACCAAAATGTGGCTAGGTTATTGATTATATGAATGTTATATACACGTTCGGCTGAATCCAAATTTGACTCTCATGGATTCATATCTAGCATGTCCGTACTTTGTACGACATCTTAAGGGAAATTCTCATATGACCACGCCTTGAGATTTCAAAAACAATATAGGGGTAATTAAGTAACTAAAAGTTATAGTAACATTTAGAGGAAATGGTATCTCAAGATCATGCTAACAAACCTTCCCACACATATTCATTCTAAGTGCATTGTAGGCTGGACACCACAGATACTGTATATCATCTGCCTTAGTGGAGTGTAGTATCTAACTATTATACGGAGCCGCTATTTTAATATAGGAACTCTGGAACCGCTAATACCGTAATTTTAGCGTAGTAGCCCTACGGGGGACTGGTACATCCTACAAGTGCCTGCTTTATTATATTGGTTCGGTTAGCTCATATTCGGAACTGGCATGATCTGAGGATACTTATTATGCATTATTCTGAGATAACCTCAGACTCCACAAAATAGCAAGCCGTACAAATGATTGGCCGATATAAGAAATAGATTTGTTTGTGATTGTATCTATTTAGCTAGTAGCCTAGGAAAATGGACTATCATAGTGTGAGGGTTCAACCCTTGTCTTCATTTGGTTATAGGGTTGAGCCTTAGCGCTAGAATATACCATAGACCTAAGTTATGACACTGAACCTATGTTATATTATATTATTTTCCTTGGGTTTTTGTTTCTTCATTTCTTGCTTCCTTTGTGGTACTTTCTATTTGGGGTCTAACCCCACTGGTTTTGCATGGACAGGTTTTATGCCCGTACCTGAGGATCCAGCGTTATTTCCCCCAACTCATGGCGAACACCAGGAATATGGTCGCAGGACATAGCGAGTAGGTTTTCTTCTTCCCTGCTCGTCTTGTACATTTACTTCTTTTTGGCGTTTAGCCACCGGCACCTGCTAGCCGGCTCATCTGGACATTAGTTTCCTTATATGATGGAATTAAATTAGACTACAGCTGATCACTGTCATGTACTTATGTTACTCTTCCAGCTTCTTATTTTGCACAGCTGGACTCCAAAATATTTTGAGAAAGCATTTGGAAAGCCTTATTACTTATCATATATGCTCTATGCTTACTGTTTCTTGTTTGAATGATTAAGATATAGAAGTTCTTGACCATAGAAGAATTAATTGTAGCATACACCCCCTTGTCTTATATAGCTGTGATCATCGTACGACGTATAGTACCTTGTATGGGGTAGCTGGCCATATTTGTCTCCGTATTCTGGTACTAGGGCGTGATAAAGTTTTAGTGGTGGCCCATGCAGGTCTATTCTTCAGACTTATGGGGTGTCATGGTCATAGGAGTCTCAATCAAACATGATCTTTCTTAAAATTTTGAATTCGTCCTCTTTAATACTCATCTTGAATTCTTCCAGATTGATTGCTTCCTTGTTCTATCTCGTCCTGTGCTTATTATTTCTTGTGCTCTTCTTTAGGGCTTCTCCTTCCCCTGATGCTGCAACAATAAGAGAGGCAGAGTTGCCAATGGAACAAAATCCTATGGAACCCCAGCTAAGGATCTGAGTTAAGCTCGCGATGAATGAGACAGAGCAGCAGGCTCCAGGTGTTCCCGTATCTCCCGTAGTGCCGACAGTACTGGATATCTCGACCTTGCTAGAGATTATTCGTAGATTATTGGCTTACCAACAATATCAGATAGTGGTACAATAATAACAAAAATATCAACATCAGCAATAACAACTCCAACAGCCGGAACAGAATGTCCTGTTGAACTAAGGATTATAAATGACACTAGAACAAGACGAGAGAACAGATTCTGGGGCATCTGTTAGATTTTACAGACTGAATTCCAGATATTTTGATGGCATGGAGGACGCAATCATGGCAGACGATTGGCTCCAGGATATTGAGACCATTATGTCAGCGGCTAAAGTTTTGGCGAAGGAACAGGTTGGTTTGGTTTGCCTACAACTCCAAGATCTTGCAAGAGATTGGTGGGCTACGATGGAGGTAGAACTGAGGCATCCTATTTCATGGGATGATTTTAGGGCCCGGTTCAAGGTGAAGTACTTTGGGATTGTGGTTCAGTGTTGTTTCGGATAAAATATAAACGAAAGTAAAAGTACGAGAAACGACAAGGTTCTTTATTTTAAAGAAAACCCTGCTCTTCTTCGTCGGTATTTACAAATAAGATTGTACAATTTTGATCCTACACGAGGAACGTCGAAGTACAATTTATTTAATCTGGGTAAAAATTGCTATGGGTGTCTGATCTGCAGTCGATCACTTTAGCCCTTGGAACACACGATGGTGAAGAAGTATCGTAGAAGACAGAAAGCAGCTTCGAAGGTTGCGAAAGAGGGTGGATGCCCGATGCCAAAGTTGTCGATCCCTTCTCTTTGCCTGAGCTCTGGATTCTTCTCTCTCTCTCTCACTCGACCATTTTCTCTCCTTTTCGACCTTGGGTCTGATACTGGATTCCTTGACCAATTTCCGATCGTTCGATCTTTAATTTTTTGACCAGTTTCTTTTGACCTCTCCCCCCTTTTTTCCTCTGTTGATAGAGGTCTCTATTTATAGAGTTTTTAGTAACAGTGACCACACAGTCGGCATAAAAATTGAATAGTAGAAAGTACAGCATTCTTTTACACGACGGTTTAAAATAACCAATGCCTGCGTATAGATGACCTTTTGAGTGAGCATGTGACGCATGTCCAACTAAGGGACAAAATGCGTATATCTACTGCGAAGATCACGGCATAGAAGCCACGTAGGTAGTTATCCCTTGTGTAGAAGAGGTTGGCGTAGAAGCCAATAACTGTCACCCTGGCATAGAAGCCAAGTAGGCATAGAGGCCGAGTAGGCATAGAAGCCAAGTAGGCATAGAAGCCGAGTAGGCGTAGAAGCCGAGTAGGCGTAGAAGCCGAGTGGTCATAGAGGCCGAACAGGCATAGAAGCCGAGCAGGCGTAGAAGCCGAGTAGGCATAGAAGCCGAGTGGGCATAGAAGCCGAGAGGTCATAGAGGCCGAGCGGGCGTAGAAGCCGAGTGATGTGGACATTTTAGCCAAAATTATGGCTCTTGGAGATATAATCAAATCTCTTGCTTTAAATGCAGAGATCTGCCCCCATCCTGCGTATTAAATACTGAGGCTTGTCTTTAAGATTTGCCATCATTCTGCGTATTAAATACAGATACGCGCCTCGAATGCTGTACGAAGAGTAACTGCTAAGGTGGCGGTCTGTTGGCCTTCCGCGGAGCGTAAGAAGCTCACATCTGCCAGTGTAAAACTGGGCAGCGTATCCCCTTGTATGCGTAAGAGCAGTTTATGCAAGGGGAATGTCACTAGACGACGGTTTGGTAATATTTATTCAACCATTATCTTGCGCATTAAATACAGAGGCATGTTTTAAAGGTCTGCCACCCTTCTGCGCATAAAATACAGATACGTGCCTCGGGCATCTGTCAGTATTCGGTACATTAAATACAGAGACGTGCCTTGAGAACCTGTCACCGTTCTGCGCATTAAATACAGAGATGTGCCTTGAGCCCTGTATGAAGAGCAGCTTTTGACGTGGCAGGCTGTTTGTCTTCTGCGGAGCGTAAACAGCTCACATCTGCCTATGTAAAATTGGGCGGCGTGCTCCTTTGTATGCGTAGAAGTGGTCTACGCCAAGGAAATGGCAGTAAATGACAGCCTGGGTTGCAGTGCCGCGCCATCATTATAGCCGTCGCCTGGGTTGTCGTGCAGTACTCTTTGTCAGGAGTCCAGATGTCAGGTTTATTGCATGATCTGACAGGTTCATTTCGAAGAATACGAAGCGTTCCTCGTACACTTCAATGCTGCATTAAAAGCGGGTGAGTTTTACGCCATAAAGGCGATGTAGCACCCTTTTTACGCTGAAGCAGCCTGGACATACTATATTACGCGGATGGTCTTTGAGCCTATTTTTACGCTGTGGCCAGCGAAAAAGCTCTGTTGCACATTTTGATGGCTCTGAGGTCCTCTGTTTATGCTGTCCTGTATCAACATGCTGCGTAGAGCTATTAGGCATATTTTTTATGCTTCTACAAGACCCTCTTCAAAGCTTTTAAATTCCTCGTAATTTTAAACGCTTTGAATGAAGCATGAAACTCAAAATTTAAAACGCTCTGAATGGAGCCTGAAACGGTCAAGTCTGACACGTTCTTTCAAGGCTGACTTTATGGCAGAGTTTATTGGGGATCGGTGTGATCTCTTTCGCCTATAAAAAGGCTGAGGAGTTAACATGTTCTTCCCACATTTCCTTTACCACACAGAGATGATGGCCGAAGTTCGTCGGGTCAACTTGCGGAAGAAGGAGACCATGTTCTTCCAGCATGTAAGGAGCCAAAAAAGATGGCGTCTTCGAGCAAATATCCTCTGCAACGATGGATCATGGAAGGATATCATAGCCTCCTTTGCTCGGGATAATCGACAACTTTGTATGGTGGTTCTTCGGGAGAGAGGAAGGGTCGTATTGGACCACACCGCTTGCAAGCGGTACCTTCTTCCGTTACCTGCGGACGAGAGCGGGCAAACTGGCTGCTGTCCGAGATTGGGTTGGGTGAAATACCTCAACATAATCTGTCATGACGCTGGACGCAAGAAAGCAGATTTACCCTGCTTCTTCGTATTGGAGGATGGGTCTAGGCCCAGTTTTGTATCCTCCCGTCGTTGACCATATGTCAGTTAGTTTGCAGTCACCGACTGATTGCTGGAGAAGATGGATGAAGAATTTCGCCCATGCGAGAACCTGGCAGAATAGATCCTGGGCGCGATCTTCAGACGACGATGAGGAAGTCCTTTGTAGACGAGATTTCCCTCGTATGTAATCATGAAAATAAAGAAAAACCCTTGTAGACTGGATTTTCTTCATATGTAATCATGCTTTTAATGTTAATAAAATCATCTTTCTTCTTTGCATATAATCACCTTGCCATACTTTGCTGTGAAGTCTGAATATGTGTAGCTTCGATACGTCTTATACTTTATGCCGACTCTGTTTAGAAAGAGTGCTAGGTCATGTCCTATCTTTTACGCATAATTAAGGATGCGCAGAAAGCCGCTTTAGCAGTCGAGTGTTCGAACTGTCCTACTGTTAGGAATGAGGAACCGCGTAGAATTCTGAACTGTTTTTACTTCTGATAAACAGAATTTTTATTCAGACCGTCATCTTGAAGAATGATTTCTCAAAAATCCCTTGGAATAGGGCAAGAAATGGCTGTCAAAAACTGAGTCGCCATCTTGAACTATTGACGAAATATTCAGACTAGATTTTGGATGAACTTCGAATCGACCCATGAAGAATAGTAGCTTTCAATGTTTGAACTCTGTATGCCTTGGGTACTTAGGATATTTTGAGGTCAAGGAGGAGTATCTTCTGTGTGAACTCCTGTAATTGACCGCCTTGAGAATTGTTCAGATGTACTGTACTGGCCTGCGCATCTTTCAGATATGCGGAAAGTCGTGGAGCGTGAAATCATAAGTTTGTTGCCTCCGAGTGTAAAAAGCCACCGAGCGTGAGATCGTAGATTCGTAGTTGCTGAGCGTGAAGTCGTAGGTTCGTAGCCTCTCGAGCATAAAAGCTACCGAGCATGAGAGCATCCGGATAAAACCATAGACTAGTAGCCTGTGAGCATAAAATCGTAGATCCGTAGCTGTCGAGCGTAGAAAGCTACTTAGCGTAAAAACTGTAGATTTGTAGCTTCTGAAAAGAAAATATTTCGAGTGTGAAGTCATGGATCTGTTGCCTCCGAGCGTAAAAAGCCACCGAGCGTGAGATCATAGATTCGTAGCTGCTGAGCATGAAGTCGTAGGTTCGTAGCCTCTCGAGCGTAAAACGCTACCGAGCATAAAAGCATCCGGGTGTAAAACCATAGACTAGTAGCCTATGAGCGTAAAATCGTAGATCCGTAGCTGTCGAGCGTAGAAAGCTCCTTAGCATAAAAATTGTAGATTTGTAGCTTCTGAAAAGAAAATCTTCCAAGCGTGAAGTCGTGGATCTGTTGCCTCCGAACGTAAAAAGCCACCGAGCGTGAGATCGTAGATTCGTAGCTGCTGAGTGTGAAGTCGTAGGTTCGTAGCCTCTCGAGCGTAAAATGCTACCGAGCATAAAAGCATCCGGGCATAAAACCATAGACTAGTAGCCTGTGAGCGTAAAACCGTAGATCCGTAGCCGTCGAGCGTAGAAAGCTCTTTAGCGTAAAAACCGCAAATCTTCTTCGCACGAAAACTTTTCGAAATCGCTGACTGTCCACCTTCTCTGAGTAAATAGGCTGACGTAGTCCCCAATCATAACCAAATATTAAATATGAGATTTGGTTCGGGATTCGAGGAGTCCATCCGAACTCTATATATACCCCAAGTTTCTGAGAGAAAAACTTTTCATCCGTCTTCTGCGAAAGAAAGCTTTTGTCTGTTCGAGTTCTTCTTTGTTTCTTCTCCGAGTTTTCAAAGTCTCCAGTAATGGCTTCGAAACAAGTCTCCTCCTCTAAGGGAAAGAAGGCTGCTTCTTCTTCTCGTTCTTCTGCTCAAGCGGGGGCGACTTCCGTCGGTCACGGCGAGCTTCATTCCGAATGAAGTATCCCGCCGACTAGCAGTGCACCCGGTCTTAAAGGTAGAGCTTTTGGGACAAAAAAGCACAACTGAAAATCCTTCGCACACGTTGTACGTGAACGCGCTAGGTCGTCTTCTGTGCTGATAGTCTCTTCGAGGAAGATGATGCACAGAGATATTTCATCTTTTACGCCCATATTTCTAATGTGTCAGCGCAAAAACTCCAAATTTTTGCAATCTGGCGTAAAAGCTTTGACTATCGAAAGTTGGCGTATACTATATAATTTGAGTGTCACGCAGGGATGGAAATTCTGGCATAATAACTCAAATTTTGGCGTATACTGCCAGTCTTGAATGTTACGCCTTGGAATGGGATTCCAGCGTAATGATCAAATTTTTACAGTCTTGGCGTAAAGCACAGACTGTTGATTTTTTTTGCATATGCTATAAGATCATAGAAACTGACTTGTCTTCTTTGCATTTTGCAGTTAACTTGCACGCGTCTCCGCTAGCCGATGTGATGGGTTCTGCCGTTGGGATGCTGTACTCCAACTATCTATAGGATCTGTTGCACGTGATATTTTCTATCTTCGGGCCCTAGTATCCAGAAGGAAGGGAAATTTTGATATCGGCTCAGGGTGAGCGAACGCTACTGAACATGATCAACGGAGATCCCCTGACGTACATAGATGGGGACCAATACATAAAACCGGCTTTACTTTTTGGGGACATGATTGACAAGCAGTCCGAGATGAAGCCCAAGAAAGAACTCTGGGTCTTCCCTGCCGGGAGCTTGGTTTTATATCTGCCCTGCATCCCAGGAGGATGTTGTGGACGCTGACTCCTGATCTTCACGGCAGGCCAGGGAAGATATTTCATCTGAAAGGAGCGGACCAGGGGTCGTTTGTCAGTCGTCCTACTGACAATGTGACGATATTCAGGGGACTGTACCCGGGCAGTGTGCTGAGTGAAGACAGCTTAGTGATCCAGCCGGTCCAACTACCGACTTTCTGCAATAATTTCATGGGGCGCGGGGGAGTATACCCTAAGGTGAATCCTCGGACAGGCGGGTGGATCACCCCGACAAATCTTCGATGGGCTCGCTTAGCTGATTGGGCCCTGAAGCATTTTCAGATCGAGCTGGAGAGCATTGGTCTATTTGCAGCTGTGAGTGCCACCAGCGTTGGGTTGCCTCTCAACCCCAACCTATTTTTGGCACTGATGGAGCGATATATGTCGCTCACTGGGACTTTTGCCACTCCACTGGGGGAGTTGGGATTGGCCCTCCACGAGATGGCAGAGATCTCGAGACTGCCGATGGAGGATACTCCATATGAAGAGTATGTTCCCACGAACCGGGAGCTGGGGGATTCGGACCATCGGGTAGTGGAAGTCTATCAGGAGCTGATGTGCCACTACCTCGCTTGCACCACTTTTTATGACGAGCCTTCAGATTTGGCTCATATCAGTAAATGGACGTCCTACCTCTTCTTTTACCGGTCCAGGACCGCTAAGCCGGAGAAGGTATTGGAAGGCAAGGATTTGCCCTTGAATCTTCTAAGCGTGCTTAACGCTCAGGTAGTTGACAATCTCGTGGAAGACGCTGGGGCTCCGGACTGGATCCTCGACGAAGGGGTAGGAAAGTATCCTGTAGGCACTAAGGCCTATAGTTATTTGAGGCGTTGCCGCAGGCCTCTATCCAGGAAAGCTCAACTGGCTGGCTTCCTCTCCATATGGCTGCACCGACTGGTGGTACCCGGCATTATATCTGCAGACCGCATTCACCGCAACACGCTATGGCCTGTAGTGCGTCTGGTGTTCGGGGCGAGACTGGGCTTGCTCCCTGCCATGGTGTGCCGCATTCAAGCTGGCTTGAGGGCCATGACTGACGGGCTGCTCGCCGATAAAACTCGACGTGATAGCTTTCCCAGGGTAAAATTACCATACTTGTATCTGATGGGATGGTTAATTCTTCATAACCCCAGGGTTATGTCTCCCGGCTCCGGCAGTAGTTCGGGGGCTAGTTTCTTATTGAACTACCAGAAATTCTCCTGGAACGTGACCACAGTTATAGACTGTAGGCGGGCGCTGAATCTTAGTCACAGCTGGAAGCTCTTCTGCACTGTTCCCCCTGTTCATCTCAATCAGCAGGGGATCAGACTTCAGGACGTAGGCGACGGAAAGACCGTTCTTTCTCCCGAGTCTTTCAATTAGTTGGTCTGCATTAGACCTTCCCACCTACTGTACAGGAGTGAAGACCATTGCTTCTTCGAGCCCTACTTGCCTAGTAGATTTGCCAGACAATTCGGGTACAACCAGTTGCACATGGGCAATGCCATCACCAGCTTCAGGTCCAGGGGCGGACTCATTGATGGAGCCAGAGGATGGCAATATTTCATCATGGGTTACACTAAGGCAACTTTTATCGTGCCCGTCCTTTAACTCTCCACGGAGCTGCGCATTCTCCACTCGTATGCCCAGTTTTATGTGGCAACCAATACCTTCCATCGTAATTTTGATATGCATGGAAGTTTTAGGGTGCCTTCTTCCAAGTCTCGGGGAAGAGTCGAAGTTCCCTCGGTTTTTTCTAACGAGGGTGAGGAGTCCGTCACTCCAGATGAGCCTCTGTTGGCGGTATCGAGGGGTGAAGTACCTCTGCCTGCAGGGCCTTTGGTGGTCTCTGGGAAACGAAGTACTCCTACTCAGAAGGAGACTTTCCCTCGCAAGAGGAAGAAGAAGACGGTTACTCGTCCTCTCCGGATTCCTGGTATTGAGGCTCCTAGAAATGAGCCTGCATCTCCCCATGTTGGGGATGATTCTTTGATTGGAGGTTCCTCGCCTTTTAAAGAGGGAACCTCGACAGTCCCGGCTGGTGGTGCCAGAGAATTCCTGCTGGAGGCTGCTGTCGCTGCTACCGCTTCAGGTAGTAGAACGAGATCACCTTCGGGGCTGAGCCAAATGAGGATATCTTTATCTGGATCAGCATTGGGAGAGACCCCTGCCGTGTCTGTAGGTGCACCCAGCGAGATTCCAGTCGATGAACCTCGAGGGGATCTCGGCGGAGATTCGGAAGAGTACTTGCCGATATTCGGAAGAGCACCCCCTTCTCCAGGTATGACAGCTTGCCTAGCATCACTAAGAAATGATTTAGCTGTACTGGCCGCGGATGCGTTATATACACCATTGGCCATGGGTAAATATCGTCTTTTTCTGCCTTCTTTTAGGAAAATTAACATTATGCTGATATTAACTTCCTTTTCTCTTCTTTTCAAGAGAAGACCTCTTCGGGGAGGGCAGTGTAGATGCGCCCTTTGGCTCTGTGTCAGGTCCTGGAGGCGATACGGATGTGCCTGATTTTGAAGAGGAAGCCTCTTCGGGTGCCGGCTCGCCTGTCGAAGAGATTATGATATCTCATGAGGAGAACGAGCCTGTCGTTGCGATAATTCCTCTTTTGAGTACGCCGGTCACTTCGTCCGGTGTTAGCGCTTCTTCTTTTGTCGTACCTCCTGTTGAGGCGACTGCCGTGGCAACATCGTCTGCGGTTGTTCTTGGAGGGGGACTCGCCACTATCGCGGCCACTCCCGGCGTCCATTCAGATCTAGCTGCTGTGACCGAACAGTACACTCGTATCTTCTATGCCACCTTGAAAATGTTATCAATGGTGTTGGAGAAGAATTTGGGCTTTGCGTCGCTGAGGAGAGCCTCCCGGGCCTCTATAGTACCGATCCGAGAATTCAACGATAATGGGGTAGCTAACGCGCTGGAGGAGATAGTTAATGGTTTAGAGCAACCCATTAACGAATACTTGCAGCTAGCTCGAGACAGCGTTGAAGATCTGGTCCAGGCTAGATACGACTCCATGACTGCGCGGCTTGCCGAAAAGATAACAGGCCTAAATAAATCCATCCAGACACATCAGCAGGAGATGGATGAAGGAAAAGCCGTCCTGGAGGAGGCCATTGCTCTTCAAACGAAGTGCCAGGCCGAGCATAAAGGGAATGTAGCGAGGGTCCATAGGCTGGAAACAAAACTCGCTCAGGCAAAGGAGTGGGCTTCTCAGTCGTCGGAAGCTCTAGATATGGCGGATGGCCGATTGGGCGTAGCATAACAGAACCTGGCGCGTGCAGGAGTCGCCCGTGCTGGTTTTCTTTGGGCTAGGGCCGAACTGTCCCTCTTGAGCAACGATGAGGCACGGCTAGAGCGGGCTCGCACTGATGTCTTGGATTCCAGGACTGAGAAGATGGCCGCACTGGCGTAGCAGCTTCATGACCTGACTGCTCCCCCTTCATGATGTACTTTTTCTTTTCAATGTACTTTTGCTTTTTTTTGGGAATAATAAAAAAGCTTTCATCTGACTTTGTGGACCCATCATTTTGGAATATAAATGACAGGTTTAGCCGAATATATCTATTCAAAGGTAATATGACCATGATAGAATATGATCCAACTAGTTTCATTTTGGAAGTAGTTTTATCAGAATGAGGTTTCCGCCATATTCCACTTGAGCAAAGTAGGTTAAGCATAATATCTTTTTAGGAATTTGCCATTGATAGGAGCCATTAACAGGTCTCCATTAGGCTTGGCTAACCTGTAAGCGCCATTTGAGAAAGTCGTCTCGATCACATAAGGGCCTTCCCATTTGGGCTGGAATTTGCCCTTACTCCTGTGAGTAAGAATCATCGGCCTTCTCACAGCTAAGACTAGCTCGCCAACTTTGAACACTCTTTCCTTTACTTTTTGATTAAAAGCTCTAGAAATGCGTGCTTGGTAGAACACGATGCGCTGTTGAGCTTGGAGGCGTTTCTCGTCTAATCCTTCTAGCTCTTGAAGCCTTAAAAGGTCATTCTTTTCTTGAGTCACCTCATTAGCCACGGCTATCCTGAGTGATAGAATCTGGATCTCGATGGGGAGAACTGCTTCACTTCCGTAAACTAATGAAAATGGGGTACAACCTGTCGGTGCTCGTACCGTTATACGGTATGCCCAGAGATATTCTCCCAGCATCTCATTCCAGTCCCTCTTGTTCGAAGAGACGAACTTTTTCAAGAGCTTGATAATTTATTTGTTGAAAGCTTCCGCCAAACCATTAGCAGCTGGATTATATGCCGTAGAGGCCATATTTTGTATCCGATTTTTTATCGCAGAATCGATAAAATGCTTGGCTGATGAATTGAGGCCCATTGTCATGAATTATTCTCTGGGGTATCCCGAAGCGATAAATAACGTAATGTTTGATGAAGCTGATCACATTAGATGTCTTTACCTCAGCAAGAGAGATCGCCTTTGCCCATTTGGAGAAATAATCCATGATGACCAATATGAACCGGTGACCTCTGGAAGAAGACGGGTGGATAGGACCAATGATATCCATAACCCATGCTTCGAAAGGCCAGGATGCAATCGTAGGATGTAGATGTTCAGGAGGTTGATGGGTAAAGTCTGCATGGACCTGACAGGCTCTGCACTGTCTTGCATACTTTATTGCATCTGTGATCATAGTAGGCCAGTAATAGCCTATTCTCCTGATGCGATCCTGTAGCTTAGGCCCGGGTTGATGTGCTCCGCATACGCCGTCGTGAGCTTCACGGATGATCCGCTGTGCCTCATCATCTGAGAGATATCTCAATAGAAGTCCGTCGTCGGTCCGGCGATATAGATACTGTGAGGATGCCTCAAAATAGAAGCGTAATGATCGTCTCTTGACGGATACTGCCTCCTTAGGGTCCTCCGACAAGATTTTGTATGCTACAAAGTCTATAAAGGGACTTCTCCAGTCTCTCCTGGGAGGATCTGTATTCACAGCGTAGCTGTATTCTATGTGAAAGTTGTTTTTCACACAGAATAAATCTCTGCTAAGAAGGATTACCGAATTCTGCCTTCTTATAGGAATAGCTAAATCTGCAGCTAGACTGGCTAGGGCATCAGCTTCCGGATTCTGAGATCGAGGTACATGCACTAGAAAGAAACCTTTGAATGTCATGGCTATCTCGACCGGTGCTCGGTGATAGGGGATGAGGTCTGGATTCCAGACTTCATATATTCCTCTGACTTGATTGACGATCAGCAGAGAGTCACCAAAAGCTTCCAGAGATTTGACACCTAATTCTTTAGCGACTTGGAGCCCGATTAGTAGAGCATTATACTCTGCCATATTGTTAGAACAGGGCTCGCTAAGAGAATATGCCCGGTAGATGACGAGCTTATCAGGTGTAACCAGGACAATCCTTACTTCCGACACCACGTTTCCCCTGGGACCAGTTCTGGAGGCACCATCGAAGAATAGTTGCCATGTATCGCCTTTCATTACGAAATTACACTCTACAACTTCGTCGGGAATGTCTTCGTACAGCTTGGAGGCCTCCGGGATCGGATGAGCAGCTAGGAAATCAGCCAATGCTTGGCCTTTGACGGACTTCTGAGGGACGTACACCATGTCATACGGTGTTAATAACATCGCCCAAGTCGTAAGTCAGAAATTAAGAACACTTAGCTTGTTCATCAGTTCCCGCAGAGGATTGACCCTGGAGATGATGTGAATGGTTTGGCCTGTGACATAGTGCCGCATTTTCTGGATAGCGAATATCAGAGCCAAGCATTCTTTCTCCACTGGGTTGTACCGGTGTTCGGCTTCGACCATCATCCTGCTGAGGTAGTAGATAGCCTGCTCATGCCCCAAATCATTCTTTTGTGCGAGAAGAGCTCCCAGAGAATGATCCATCGCTCGAACATACAGCACAAATGGTCTTCCTATGACTGGAGGCACCAGAACTGGCGGGCTAGTGAGGTAGCGTTTGATGTCACCGAACGCTTGCTGACAGGCTTCGTCCTATACGAAGGATACACCTTTCTTCATGAGATGGGAGAAGGGCTGACATATCCCAGAGAGGTCAGATATGAATCTCCGGATATAAGTCAGACGACCTTGAAATCCCCTGAGTTCTCTCAGATTATGAGGCGGTCGCATTTCTAAGATGGCCTTGACTTTATCAGGGTCCACTTGAATGCCTTTGGCGATAATGACAAATCCTAGAAATTTGCTACTAGATACCCCCAGGAAGAACTTTGTAGGATTTATTTTGAGTTGATGTTGGCGCATCAATTCAAATACTGTCTTCAAGTCTTGGATATGATTGTCCTTGAGGCAGCTTTTGACAGCTATATCATCTACGTAATACTCCACTGTCTTGCGTAAATGCTCATAGAATATGTTACTCATAACCCGTTGGTACGTAGCCCCGGCGTTCTTAAATCCGAAGGGCATGACCATATAGTAATATACCCCCAATGGTGTCCGGAAGGCAGTATGCTTCTCGCCTCAGGATGCATCTTGATTTGGTTGTATTCTGAAAATTCGTCCATGAAAGACATACGTTCGAAATCGCATGTATTGTCAATCATGACGTCTGTGATGGGAAGATGAAACTCATCCTTAGGGCAGGCTGCATTCAGATCTCGGTAATCGATACAGACACCTACTTTCCTATTTTTCTTCATGACCGGGACAATATTGGCGACCCAGTCGGGATGTTCTTCTCGGATAAAGCCGCAGGCTATCAACTTCTTGACTTCATCTTCGATGGCGTCCATCATATCCGGGCGGAACCGGCGTTGGTGCTACTTCACAGGCTTCGAATCGAGAAATATATTGAGCTTATGAGTAGCCACCTTTGGATCAAGACCCGGCATATCCTCGTAATTCCACGCGAAGATGTCGATATATTCTTTTATCAGCTGGATAACTTCTTCCTTTTCTGCTTCGGAAAGATTGTTACAGATAATATCGGCTTTGGCGAAAGTTCATCCCCAACGTCAATCTGGATAACTTTATCTTCAGTGGGAGGTTCTCTCTGCTCGAAGCCCAAGCGTCATTCTCAAACAGTTCAGATTCTTGTTCGTCTGCTTCGAAGGAATCTGTCACTACCATATTTACTGATAATGTTCGTTCGAGAGCATGAGATGAGTCGGAGGTCGCTGCTCAGTGCTCCTGGACGGGGAAGCTTCCTCGTGTTCATCTCCAATGGCATAAACTTCCATCTCCCTGGGTGTCATTGAAAGATTAGTATAGGTCTCTGTAGAAGTTGACTCTATACTTTCAGTATCTGATTCGGGAGACTGGCGACCCCCAGCTTCGAAATCAGAAGAGTATAAAGTCGGTTGTCGCGACCTCGAACGGGTGTTTCGGAACACCCCAGCTTCAGTGTTCCTAAGGAGCTGGTTGAATCTCCTTCGGCTCGGAGCTCTAGAGGGATGACATCTTGAGCCCAATCTTCCTCTAGGTATGTGCGAAGCCATGTTCACCGATACGTGTGTGGGCTCTTCTTCCTGGAAAGATGGAGAGTAGCTCAACCGGTCGAAAACCGATTGTTTTGCTTCTGAACAGCAATAATTAATTATAACCCTATGACTATTACAACAGCGCTTGCTAGGAGGCGTAATAGACATGCTGGAAGATCCCCTTTCCTTGCGTTTCTGGATCAGATACTTGCGCAGGTCAGGAGGAGTTACAGAAGAAGAAGATGACTTGTTCCTTCTGTTCACATCAGTGGGCATGCGGATGTTGGGAGCCCTAGTTTTCCATGTGCCACCCGTATACAAAAGGTTGGCCATCTGGGTGGCGGATAATCCCCGAGGAGGGTGTCTTTCCGCAAATTGAGCCTTCTTTATGCTGAGGGGCTTCTCCTGGCATAATTTGGAGCTCTGCTCCGGTTGGCGTAAAGCTGAGGATGTCCTCAGTCGGCCGTTAGCCTCTTGCGTAATCCGGAGGGCTGGCAGATTCTTCCTTTGCTGGCGTAAAGGCCGAGAAATTGAATAGTCCACCGTTTGCTTTCCCTTACGTAGATTGCAGGGATCATCTACTTTTCTGTGGAAGGCATATACATTTTTATGCACGGAGCGCATTTGGAGCTTCTGATTTGGTGCTAAGGCCTTGTCAGAAGTTTTGTCTATTCCGCCAGGGACGGGAGACTGATTTCTATGCGCAGAGCGCGGTGTAGGCTTCTGGACTAGTGCTGAGGCATTGTCCAAAGTTTTGTCTTTTCTGCCAGGGACGGGAGACTGAATTTTACGTGCAGAGCGCGGAGTATACTTCTAGGTTAGCGCTGAGGCATTGCCAGAAGTTTTGTCTGCCCTGCCAGAGATAGGCGACTAAATTTTACGTGCAAGGCGCGGAGGGAGCAATGCTACAACCTCGTTGGTCGGAGAAATCGGAGAGGTCGGAGAGTCCACAGGAATGGTAGAGGATGTCTTGGGCATCCAGACTTTGTGCAGCTTCCTGTTGTCTTGGACTAAGAGAGAGTGAGAGCTACCCCCTGTTTGAAGCATGTCTTCGTAGGCAGATTGGTCAAACTGGACGACCAGTGTCTTCTTTACGGATCCCACGGATACCGCATCGTGTTGAGCAATTGCTTCCTCATCAGAAGAGAAAGATGTCCCCAGTAGAGTCGCCATCTTGTTTCGGATAAAATATAAACGAAAATAAAAGTACGAGAAACGATAAGGTTCTTTATTTTAAAGAAAACCCCGCTCTTCTTCGTCGGTGTTTACAAACAAGATTGTACAAATTTGATCCTATACGAGGAACATCGAAGTACAATTTATTTAATCTGGGTAAATATTGCTATGGGTTTCTGATCTGCAGTCGATCACTTTAGCCCTTGGACCACACGATGGTGAAGAAGTGCCGTAGAAGACAGAAAGCAACTTTGAAGGTTGCGAAAGAGGGTGGATGCCCGATACCAAAGTCGTCGATCCCTTCTCTTTGCCTGAGCTCTGGATTCTTCTCTCTCTCTCTCTCTCGACCGTTTTCTCTCCTTTTCGACCTTGGGTCTGATACTGGATTCCTTGACCAATTTTCGATCGTTCGATCTTCAATTTTTCGACCAGTTTCTTCCAACCTCTTCCCCCTTTTTTCCTCTGTTGATAGAAGTCTCTATTTATAGAGTTTTTAGTGACAGTGACCACACAGTCGGCGTAGAAACTGAATAATGGAAAGTACAGCATCCTTTTACACGACGGTTTAAAATAACCAATGCCTGCGTATAGATGACCTTTTGAGTGAGCATGTGACGCGTGTCCAACTAAGGGATAAAATGTGTATATCTGCTACAAAGATCACGGCGTAGAAGCTACGTAGGTAGTTATCCCTTGTGTAGAAGAGGTTGGTGTAGAAGCCAATAATTGTCACCATGGCATAGAAACCAAGTAGGCATAGAAGCCGAGTAGGCGTAGAAGCAAAGTAGGCAAAGAAGCCGAGTAGGTGTAGAAGTCGAGTAGGCGTAAAAGCCGAGTAGGCGTAGAAGCCGAGTGGTCATAGAGGCCGAGCGGGCATAGAAGCCGAGCAGGCGTAGAAGCCGAGTGGGCATAGAAGCCGAGTGGGCATAGAAGCCGAGAGGTCATAGAGGCCGAGCGGGCGTAGAAGCCGAGTGATGTGGACGTTTTAGCCAAAATTACGGCTTTTGGAGATATAATCAAATCTCTTGCATTAAATACAGAGATCTGCCCCCATCCTGCGCATTAAATGCAGAGGCTTGTCTTTAAGATTTGCCATCATTCTGTGCATTAAATGCATATACTCGCCTCGAATGCTGTACGAAGAGTAACTGCTGAGGTGGCGGTCTGTTGGCCTTTCGCAGAGCGTAAGAAGCTCACGTCTGCCAGTGTAAAACTGGGCAGCGTATCCCCTTGTATGCGTAAGAGCAGTTTATGCAAGGGGAATATCACTAGACGACGGTTTGGTGACATTTAATCAAATCTCCTGCATTAAATGTAGAGATCCGCCATTATCCTGCGCATTAAATGCAGAGGTGTGTTTTGAAGGTCTGCCACCCTTCTGCGCATAAAATGCAGAGACGTGCCTCGGGCATCTGTCAGTATTCGGTGCATTAAATGCAGAGACGTACCTTGAGAACCTGTCACCGCTCTGCGCATTAAATACAGAGACGTGCCTCGAGCCCTGTACGAAGAGCAGCTTTTGAAGTGGCAGGCTGTTTGTCTTCTGCGGAGCGTAAACTGCTCACATCTGCCTGTGTAAAACTGGGCGGCGTACTCCTTTGTATGCGTAGAAGCGGTCTACGCCAAGGAAATGGCAGTAAATGACAGCCTGGGTTGCAGTGCCGCGCCATTATTATAGCCGTCGCCTGGGTTGTTGTGTAGTACTCTTTGTCAGGAGTCCAGACGTCAGGTTTATTGCATGATCTGACAGGTTCATTTCGAAGAATACGAAGCATTCCTCGTACACTTCAATGCTATATTAAAAGTGGGTGAGTTTTATGCCATAAAGGCGATGTAGCACCCTTTTTCGCTGAAGCAGCCTGGACATACTATATTACGCGGATGGTCCTAGAGCCTATTTTTATGCTGTGCCCAGCGGAAAAGCTCTGTTGCATGGTTTGATGGCTCTGAGGTCCTCTGTTTACGCTGGCCTGTATCAACATGCTGGGTAAAGCTATCCGGCGTATTTTTTATGCTTCTACAAGTGTGAGTTGCAGCAAAGGTTCATTAACCTCAAGCAAGCTGGAAGGACAGTAGATGGCTATGCGACAAAATTTTATCGACTTAGCAGATTTGCTCCAACCATGGTGGCAACGGAGTTAGAAAGGGCAATAAGATTCCAGCAGGGACTTCATGTCACGCCCCAGTCCCAAAATACCGTGGGACCAGACGCGTGGCAACGGCCAGCAGTACGCACCGATGGACCAACTCAATATAATGGATCCATCAGGGCATACTTAAGCTGTAAAACAAGTCTACGACAATCATGGCACAACTAATCTCATCCACACAAGATATAAAACATGATCCACAGAATAAATAAAGAATGTAAATCATCAGCAAGTCCTACAAAGTACTTCGGGGAACAACCCGATAAATATCTAGTACAATGGTTCATCTGACCAGAATATGAAAGACTGAAATAAATAAATGAAAGCTGAGCATGAACATGGATGCTCAAGAGAAGTCTTCAGCTAAGACCTCGTCCTCAGATGGTGGTACGACTCCTGGATCAGCTCCTGCTCCAGTCCCGTAGATCTCGGGATAAACCACGTCTGTAAAATCTGGGGAACAAAATCCGGATCCAGGTCCTCAGGGGACATAGTAAGGTACAAGAAAGAACATGCCAATAAATACAGATAAGCAGTGCAGCAAATAAATAACTAAAAGAACAATGGGGTAAATATGTAACCATCTAAGTGTAAATGCAAGTGAGAGCATCACTAGTCTCAGGCTGAGCCACTACAAGCTCGGTGTCGGGGAGCCGGTAGCGGTAATAACCGGTAGTGGGTCAGGCTCTGCTACGAGAACCTGCGACCTCTCAATAATAGAAGATATACATAAATACAGCCTGTAGCCTGTGTGTCTCTCCCCACCCAATGTAACCACGCATATCATGACCACAACGTCTCATGCCCATGTCAAGCGCGATCATAGCTAAATGCAACCAGTCATAAGTATCTAATAATATAATGTCCATGTCCTGTATCCTATACAGAATCACCACGAATATCTCGGGAAAATCCTGTCTCATGAATAGTGTCAAGTGTCCTGGGTCATATGGTACTTGATAAGACAAGTACAAGAATAAAGTGTCACGGATGTCCATCTCTAGATGACCGTACCCAACACTGCGCACAGTGTCGGCACCCGACTGATAATCGGACGCTAAGTACGTCACACGGTCCTAGGTTGAGCATGCACAGCAATATATATAAAACAAGGAAAATAGATAACTAAACTGCAGAGTTTGGCAAGGTACACTTGCCTGATGTCCGAATATCAACAACTGTCCTGGTATCTGTGGATCCGGTGGAAACTACTCCAAAAGCTGTAATAAATATCACCAACAGTCTCAGAAGATGCCAAATAGCTGGAAATGCCTGTCCTTACGTCCAATTTGGACACAGGGGCAAAAAGGTCATTTTCGGGCCAAAGCGGGTTCCACATGCGGGCCCACTTTGCACCGAAAAGCGGGTCAGGGTCAAAGGTCTCCAAATTCCGCAAACTCAGTGTCTACAAGTCAGGAACGATGATACGAACCCAACGGAACTTCCAGAATTGGATTCCGATGAGCCGATCACAAAATCACCCGTCAAGTGGAGCCTGTGGGGCCCACGATACGTGATTTTGTCAACGTCCTCAGAATCGAACCAAACTTGGCTCACAGGACCAGCGTATTACTACGGATCCGATGGCGCAAGTTTCGTCTCGATCCGACATGTGTACACGAAGTTACAGCATGTTCCAGGATCAACGGATACGGGGTGTCGTCGGCGGATACGCGTTGATTCCGGGGTGCACGCACCTCCGAATCAACTTCTGCGAAAACCCACACGACCGTATCAACGTCGCGCACAGTTTGGTAAAGACCGCGTGCGACCAAGTCGTCCCGATTGGCGGGGCGGTCTCAGTTCCGAGGTGAAACAGGGCGTTGTTTCTTCCTGTTTTGGATCGCGGTGTACGATCACTACAGGACGCGCTGCACCGAGCGAGTTGCACGGGCACCGAGAGGGTTATACAGTCTACGCATAGCAATCGACGGAAATGAAATCGGAGTTGCGATGAGGGAGAAAACGGTACCTGAACAGGGCCCCGTGAATCTGTTTTTCACGTGACCGTGAGTACGGTTCGTTGTGTCCGATTCGAACTGTCCTGACGGAGTTGCTGCGGTCAGTGGAAGCCGGCGTCGGGTGTCCTGGCGGCGGGTCGAGGGCTGAGGAAGGTCGGGTCGTGCTCGGCTCGTCGGCAGGGGGGTCGATGGGTTCACGGCCGTGCGGAGGGCCGAGCGGTGGAGACTCGGCTGAACCGTCGACGGCGGGTCGAGCACAGGGGTCGGTGGCGGAGTCGCTGCGAGGCGGTGGGCCGAGGGTCGACGATAGGGCTGTGGGCAGCGGCTTGGTCCGGGGAAGCCGATCGGCTGTGAGGCGGCAGCGATCGGGGGTTGGTCGGTTCAGCGGCGACGAGGAGTCGGGCTTGCTGTGAAGCGGCGGCGGGGTCGACTCTGCGGCGGATGGAAGTGGACACGCGGCTGAGGTGAACCTAGGGTTTCGGTGGCAGCTTGTTGGAGAAGAGCAGCACGGATGTCGAGGCAGCCTCTTTATAGCTGCTACAGGAACTCCGGCAGCTAGGGTTTCCCCCTGCGGGTCGGGTTGGTTTGGTTCGGGCTCCGTTTTGGGTTCGGTTCACAAATCTAAAGCTTTTGGTCCTCGATTCGTTGCTCCGGTGTCCAATAAATTCACCGAAAAATGCCATGCGTCCAGTTTTCCATTATACACAATAAATTTTTACTTCCAGAATATTTTAACTCCATTAAGTCACACTAAAAATTATTTAACCCAAATCACCTTAGCTGTAAATTCCGGAAGAACACCAAAAATACGGGAAAAATTGTATTAAACTTTATTTCTGAAATTTTAGGGTGTTTACAATCTTCCCTCCTTAAAAGGATTGCGTCCTCGCAATCAAAGAATGAGCTGCTAAAGAAAAAGTTATGGAAGTACAAGGTGGCCTAGTTTACAACTGCCTCCTCGAACAAGTGGGGGTATCGCTGACGCATACTATCTTCTCGTTCCCAAGTCGATTCGCCTGGTGAATGATGTTTCCATGCTACTCGGACCAGTCTGATCGTCTGTCCCCGCAATGTCTTCTCACTGACGTCGAGGATGCCAACTGGTTGTTCCTCATATCTCAAGCTCGGGCCTACTGCGATCTCTGAATGATCGACTACGTGACTTGGGTCGGTCACGTACCTTCGCAACTGGGAGACGTGGAATACGTTATGCACTCCCTCTAAGGATGGAGGTAATGCAAGCCGATAAGCCACCTCACCAACGCGCTCTAGAATGTCAAATGGCCCAATATACCTTGGGCTCAGCTTGCCTCTGCTCCCGAATCTGATAGTACCACGAGTGGGCGAAATCCTCAAGAACACATGATCTCCTTCCTTGAACTCTAGGGGACGTCTGTGTGTATCTGCCCAATGCTTCTGTCTGTCCTGAGCTGCTCGTAGATGATTCTGTATCTGCTTTACCTTCTCCACCGTCTGCGTTACCAATTCTGGACCTAGTATTTGACGTTCACCAACGTCACTCCAACACACAGGTGATCTGCACTTCCTTCCGTATAAAGCTTCAAATGGCGCCATCTGGATGCTGGCCTGATAACTGTTATTGTAGGAGAACTCTACTAAGTGCAAATGATCTTCCCAAGATCCTCCGAAATCGAGCATACATGATCTCAACATGTCCTCTAAGATCTGAATGGTGCGCTCCGATTGTCCATCTGTCTGCGGGTGGTATGCCGTGCTGAATTTGAGTCTGGTGCCTAGACTCTCTTGCATGCTTCTCCAGAAATGAGATGTAAATCTCGAATCTCGATCCGATACAATGCTAACAGGCACTCCATGTAATTTGACAATTTGTCGCATATACATGTCAGCTAGTACCTCTGTGGATTGTCCAACTCTAAATGGCAAGAAGTGTGCCGATTTAGTGAGTCGATCCACTATCACCCATACTGCGTCTCTTCCGCTGGGGCTCTTCGGAAAGCCTGTGACAAAGTCCATCGTGATGTGCTCCCACTTCCATTCCGGTATCGGGAGCGGTTGTAACATACCTGCAGTTCTCTGATGCTCGGCCTTTACTTGCTGGCAGACTAAGCATTTGGCCACAAATCTGGCGATCTCTCTCTTCATTCCATGCCACCAGTAATACTGTCTCAAGTCTCTGTACATCTTAGTTCCTCCTGGGTGAACAGAATACATAGAGCTATGTGCTTCAGTCATTAACTCCTGTCTCAATTCTTTATTTGGAACATACAAGCGGTTTCCAAATCTCAATGTCCCGTCTTCGTGAATGCGAAGTCCTGTCTGAATACCTGCTTCTGTCCTTTCTTTGAGTCTTCGGAATCTAGCATCGGTGGGCAATGCTTCCTTAATCTTCTCCACTAGTGATGACTGAACCTCAAGGTTAGCCATCAAGCCATTCTGTCCCGGTACGATAACCTCTATCTGTAACTCCTGTAAGTCCTTCAATAACTCGGGCTGCATTGTCAAGAAATAAGCCGTAGGCTTCCTGCTGAGTGCATCTGCAACAACATTCGCCTTTCCCGGATGATACTGCAGATCGATGTCAAAATCTACCATCAGTTCCAGCCAACGTCTCTGTCTCATGTTAAGCTCCTTCTGAGTATACACATACTTCAGGCTCTTGTGGTCAGTAAAGATTTCTACCCTCTCTCCATAAAGGTAGTGCCTCCATATCTTCAATGCAAATATCACTGCTGCTAGCTCCAGATCATGCGTGGGGTAGTTCTTCTCGTGGTCCTTCAACTGTCTCGACGCATAAGCAATGACTTTGCCATGTTGCATCAAAACACATCCTAGTCCACTGCCGGATGCATCACTGTAAACAACAAAACCTCCTGACCCTGAAGGAAGAGTCAAGACAGGTGCTGTTGTTAATCTTCTCTTCAGTTCTTCAAAAGCCTTCTGGCAGTCTTCTGTCCATACAAACTCCTGATCCTTTCGTGTTAGCTTTGTCATTGGTTCTGCAATCCTTGAGAAATTTTCTACGAACCTTTGGTAATATCCTGCAAGTCCGAGGAAACTTCTCACCTCTGCTACTGATGTAGGTGTAGGCCAAGTCTCAATTGCTGCTACCTTCTCTGGATCCACTGAAAGTCCTTCTCCTGATATGATGTGCCCCAAGAAAGGCACTCTGTCCATACAGAACTCACACTTACTGAGCTTGGCATATAACTTCTCCTGTCTCAAGGTCTCTAACACGATTCTAAGATGCTCCTCGTGCTCTTCAGGGCTCTTGGAATATATGAGAATGTCGTCGATGAATACCACTACGAATTTATCCAAGAATTGATGAAAGACCCTGTTCATTAAGCTCATGAACACTGCTGGCGCGTTGGTTAAACCAAACGGCATCACCAAGAACTCATAATGCCCATACTTCGTCCTGAAAGCTGTCTTCGGGATGTCTTCCTTCCTTACCTTGATCTGATGATAGCCGGATCTAAGGTCAATCTTCGAGAATACCCTTGCACCACTCAATTGATCGAATAGATCATCAATGCGTGGTAAGGGATACCTGTTCTTGATGGTCACGGCATTTAGTGCCCGGTAATCAATACACAACCGTACTGTTCTATCCTTCTTCGGCACAAATAAGATGGGTGCTCCCCAAGGTGAAACACTGGGCCGAATGAAACCCTTCTCCAAAAGATCATCAACCTGTTCCTTCAACTCCACTAACTCCTTAGGTGCTAGCCGATAAACCGATGAAGTGATTGGCTCTGCTCCTGGAGTTAAGTCTATTGTGAATTCTATTCCCCGATCAGGCGGTAAACCTGGAAGATCATCAGGAAATACATCCACAAACTCTGATATGACTCTTGGGTAACCTGTCTCCTCTTCTACAGATAACACCCTAAGAGTAGGCTGAACTCCTTGCTCTACTGCTCCGCGGAGAAACTCAAATTCTGGGTGTCCTGGCGGTCTAAATATAACCCGCCCAAGTCGGCAATCAAGAGTCGCATGGTACTGACTTAACCAGTCCATACCAAGTACGACATCATAATCCGGCATGGAAAAGATTAGAAATTGAGCTCGCATTTCTCGGCCACAAACCACTACAGAACATGATCTACAGACATCACTAACCGGAATAATACCGCCTCCCGTAAGAATCCTCTTCATCTTCGGAAGGGGTGCGGTAGCTACTCTATGGGTGGCTACAAAGCTAGCTGCTATAAATGAATGCGATGCTCCAGAATCAAATAAAGCTACTGCAGGTAATGAAGCTACTAAAATAGTACCTGCGATGACTTCGCCTGCTGTAGCCTCCTCCTCAACAGCTAGTGGGAATGCCTGTGCCCGTCCCTGAGCTGGACCTCTCTGCTGCTGCTGAGCCTGCTGAAATAAGGCTGCCTGTGGTGCCAGTGGTGGTCTCTGCTGATTCCCTCCTGGGGCTGGTGGTCTGACCCCACCAACTCCTGTCTGCTGGCCTCCTGCTGCTGGATAAGCTGGTCGTGGTGCAGGTAATGCTAGTCTTGGCGCTCCGTCTCGGCGTTCAGTACAGTCCCTGGAAAAGTGCTGGTTGGATCCGCAGCTCAAACATAGTCCCAACTTACGCCTGCATTCCTTCTCAATGTGTCCTACCTTGCCGCAGTGGTGACAAGTAGGAAGAGGTCTGTCTCTCTGTGCTGCTCTATCTGGCATACCCCTTTGGGTTCGCTTTGCCGAATCCCCATGTGCTGGCCTGGATTGTGCTGATGTGATAGGCCTCTTCAAATTAGATTCCCTCCTGGTGACGCGCTCCAAGCGTCGGGCTGCTGCAAGGACATCGGTATAAGAGGTAGGTGCTACCGTTCCAATCACTTTCTAAAGCTCGAACTTCAAGCCGTCAAAGAACTTCTCTGCTTTTTCTTCCTCCGTTGAAATCAATGTCGGGGCAAAGCGGCTCAGGCGAATAAATTCCGCATTGTATTCCTCTACTGATATGCTGCCTTGGATAAGGCGGTTGAACCTGTCTCTGAGTTCTGACCGTGCAATGGCTGGAATGTACATCTCTTGGAAGAGTCTGGAGAACTCTTCCCATGTGACTCGGTCCTGTCCAAGCCTTCTTTCTTCTGCTAACCACCAGTGATGCGCATTATCAGTCAACTGCATTCTGACTGCAGTCATCCACTTCTCTCTTGGAAGTTCAGCGGCTTCCAACTGATGCTGAATGTTGGTGAGCCACTCATGAACTTCCGTTGGCCCTTCTTTACCGAAAAACGTGCGAGGCTTGAGATGACGGAAGTCGGTGATAGATCCCGTCGATGTTCGCCTTGCTGGCGGATTTGCCTGCTCCAATGCGGATACCAGGCTGGTCCTCAGATACTCGGCCTCCTGCCGATGAGCCTCTTGCTGAACTTGCTGCTGTGCTTGCATCATAGCATATATCATCTGGAACATTTGTTGTCCGTCCATGGCTTGTCCTGACGGGAATACTGGCATCTGGGGAGTGAACTGAGGTGGTGGTGGAATATCATCTCTCCGGAACCTTGGATTAGGCTGCCCGGTTTGATCACTCTGCGGTGCTTGTCCACCATCCCCTGGTGTCACTTCGTCTCCATAAGTAACCACAGCGTCGTGTGGTGTCTCCAAAGGGATATCATCTCTGTTCCCAGAATCTATTGCTCTGCAATCAAAAGATAAACTATGAGAACGCTCAGAGGAATCAATACAGGATGCAGTTCAAGTAACAAAATTCGAGGTCGATATAGAGTTCAACAACTGGTTAAATGATGGATGAGATCCTATAGTTTATACTGTCCTTAGGGCAGGCTGGTCCGGTCCCTAAGTTGAAACCGAACTATTTAGTCGTAGACCTGCATGGGCCACCACAAAAACCATGTCACGCCCCAGTCCCAAAATACCGTGGGACCAGACGCGTGGCAACGGCCAGCAGTACGCACCGATGGACCAACTCAATATAATGGATCCATCAGGGCATACTTAAGCTGTAAAACAAGTCTACGACAATCATGGCACAACTAATCTCATCCACACAAGATATAAAACATGATCCACAGAATAAATAAAGAATGTAAATCATCAGCAAGTCCTACAAAGTACTTCGGGGAACAACCCGATAAATATCTAGTACAATGGTTCATCTGACCAGAATATGAAAGACTGAAATAAATAAATGAAAGCTGAGCATGAACATGGATGCTCAAGAGAAGTCTTCAGCTAAGACCTCGTCCTCAGATGGTGGTACGACTCCTGGATCAGCTCCTGCTCCAGTCCCGTAGATCTCGGGATAAACCACGTCTGTAAAATCTGGGGAACAAAATCCGGATCCAGGTCCTCAGGGGACATAGTAAGGTACAAGAAAGAACATGCCAATAAATACAGATAAGCAGTGCAGCAAATAAATAACTAAAAGAACAATGGGGTAAATATGTAACCATCTAAGTGTAAATGCAAGTGAGAGCATCACTAGTCTCAGGCTGAGCCACTACAAGCTCGGTGTCGGGGAGCCGGTAGCGGTAATAACCGGTAGTGGGTCAGGCTCTGCTACGAGAACCTGCGACCTCTCAATAATAGAAGATATACATAAATACAGCCTGTAGCCTGTGTGTCTCTCCCCACCCAATGTAACCACGCATATCATGACCACAACGTCTCATGCCCATGTCAAGCGCGATCATAGCTAAATGCAACCAGTCATAAGTATCTAATAATATAATGTCCATGTCCTGTATCCTATACAGAATCACCACGAATATCTCGGGAAAATCCTGTCTCATGAATAGTGTCAAGTGTCCTGGGTCATATGGTACTTGATAAGACAAGTACAAGAATAAAGTGTCACGGATGTCCATCTCTAGATGACCGTACCCAACACTGCGCACAATGTCGGCACCCGACTGATAATCGGACGCTAAGTACGTCACACGGTCCTAGGTTGAGCATGCACAGCAATATATATAAAACAAGGAAAATAGATAACTAAACTGCAGAGTTTGGCAAGGTACACTTGCCTGATGTCCGAATATCAACAACTGTCCTGGTATCTGTGGATCCGGTGGAAACTACTCCAAAAGCTGTAATAAATATCACCAACAGTCTCAGAAGATGCCAAATAGCTGGAAATGCCTGTCCTTACGTCCAATTTGGACACAGGGGCAAAAAGGTCATTTTCGGGCCAAAGCGGGTTCCACATGCGGGCCCACTTTGCACCGAAAAGCGGGTCAGGGTCAAAGGTCTCCAAATTCCGCAAACTCAGTGTCTACAAGTCAGGAACGATGATACGAACCCAACGGAACTTCCAGAATTGGATTCCGATGAGCCGATCACAAAATCACCCGTCAAGTGGAGCCTGTGGGGCCCACGATACGTGATTTTGTCAACGTCCTCAGAATCGAACCAAACTTGGCTCACAGGACCAGCGTATTACTACGGATCCGATGGCACAAGTTTCGTCTCGATCCGACGTGTGTACACGAAGTTACAGCGTGTTCCAGGATCAACGGATACGGGGTGTCGTCGGCGGATACGCGTTGATTTCGGGGTGCACGCACCTCCGAATCAACTTCTGCGAAAACCCACACGACCGTATCAACGTCGCGCACAGTTTGGTAAAGACCGCGTGCGACCAAGTCGTCCCGATTGGCGGGGCGGTCTCAGTTCCGAGGTGAAACAGGACGTTGTTTCTTCCTGTTTTGGATCGCGGTGTACGATCACTACAGGACGCGCTGCACCGAGCGAGTTGCACGGGCACCGAGAGGGTTATACAGTCTACGCATAGCAATCGACGGAAATGAAATCGGAGTTGCGATGAGGGAGAAAACGGTACCTGAACAGGGCCCCGTGAATCTGTTTTTCACGTGACCGTGAGTACGGTTCGTTGTGTCCGATTCGAACTGTCCTGACGGAGTTGCTGCGGTCAGTGGAAGCCGGCGTCGGGTGTCCTGGCGGCGGGTCGAGGGCTGAGGAAGGTCGGGTCGTGCTCGGCTCGTCGGCAGGGGGGTCGATGGGTTCACGGCCGTGCGGAGGGCCGAGCGGTGGAGACTCGGCTGAACCGTCGACGGCGGGTCGAGCACAGGGGTCGGTGGCGGAGTCGCTGCGAGGCGGTGGGCCGAGGGTCGACGATAGGGCTGTGGGCAGCGGCTTGGTCCGGGGAAGCCGATCGGCTGTGAGGCGGCAGCGATCGGGGGTTGGTCGGTTCAGCGGCGACGAGGAGTCGGGCTTGCTGTGAAGCGGCGGCGGGGTCGACTCTGCGGCGGATGGAAGTGGACACGCGGCTGAGGTGAACCTAGGGTTTCGGTGGCAGCTTGTTGGAGAAGAGCAGCACGGATGTCGAGGCAGCCTCTTTATAGCTGCTACAGGAACTCCGGCAGCTAGGGTTTCCCCCTGCGGGTCGGGTTGGTTTGGTTCGGGCTCCGTTTTGGGTTCGGTTCACAAATCTAAAGCTTTTGGTCCTCGATTCGTTGCTCCGGTGTCCAATAAATTCACCGAAAAATGCCATGCGTCCGGTTTTCCATTATACACAATAAATTTTTACTTCCAGAATATTTTAACTCCATTAAGTCACACTAAAAATTATTTAACCCAAATCACCTTAGCTGTAAATTCCGGAAGAACACCAAAAATACGGGAAAAATTGTATTAAACTTTATTTCTGAAATTTTAGGGTGTTTACACTTCACTTAGAGATCATGCATATGGTAGATGTGCATGACTACCAGACCTTTGAGGAGGTATTGATAGCTGCCAACATGGTTGAGCTTACTTCCCAAAGGATGGCATCAAGAAGAGTGGATCAAAAGAGGCCTCATGGATAGAACAATGAGGGAGGACCTGTACCCCAAATATCAGCACCATCACCTGTCATTCATATATATGATTTAGTGCCACAGAATATGACAGTTTTGACAGTGACAGTACCAACTCGGCAATAACAGCCGAGGCAGCAACAGTAGCAGCAGCAGCAACAACAACAACGATGGAAAGTGCCGACAGGTTGTACCTTCTGTGGCAAATGAGGTCATACCCGAGATAATTATCGGGCAGCTAACAGATTATGTTTGGAATATGGGATCCCTAATCACAAGATTTCTATGTGCCAATTGATACAGAGACCAGGAGGGCCAGTACAATAGTTTTCTGCATTGCCATCTCTAAGGGAAGTGCAGCAAGAAGGACCAGCAGTAGCTGCACGACCCTTGGCACAACGTCCGTTGTCGACGTAGGCCTAAATTTATAGGCAGCAAGAGCAGAATCAGCAGGTGCCACAACCACGACAGCAAAAAAAATAACAGCATGGAGCACAACAAGGCTAAGGGCAGGCACCCACCTTATCTTTGGAGGAAGCAATGGCGTCAAGCGATGTAGTGGCAGGTAAAAATTTTGTTACAATATTTCCTATCATAGCTTTATTTAATTCTGGAGCTTCGTACTCATTTATATCTTTATATCTCTACAATATGTGACACATATTAGATTAAAGTTTAAGGCATTGCTAGCTAGGCTGAATATACTCACTGACAATGGGATCGTAGAAGTTAGTAGGGTGTGCCTAGCATGTCTAGTCATAGTATATGGGCATTTATTATCTGCAAAGTTGATCGAGTTCCCTATGGATAACTTTAACGTTATCTTAGGCATGGATTAGTTGAGAGATAGTCATGCAACGATAGACTATCGTGGGGGTAGAGTATTATTTAAAATTCCTGGTCTAGAAGAGTTTGTCCTTAGCAGAATAACAAGAGACCAGCATAAAGGAGGAGTCACAATAGTAGCAAGGAAAGCAAACCCGCTGCCTAAGATAGTTGAAGAGTTCATGGATGTCTTTCCCAACGATCTTTCCAGATTACCCCCAGTTAAAGAAGTAGAGTTATGTATAGAGTTGATGCCAGGAGCAGAACCAGTATCCCAGAAGGTATACCTAATTTCACCATCAGAACTTGATAAGTTATATCAACACACGGAAGCACTGAAGGCAAAAAGGTTTATTTGGACCAGTGTATCACTGTGGGGAGTACTAGTAGTATTTATAAAGAAGAAGGATGGATCGACACAGTTGTGTATGGATTATAAGCGACTTAATACAATGATTGTGAAGAACAAGTACCCATTACCAAGGATTGATGATTTGTTAGACCAATTAAGTGGAGCAAGAGTCTTCTCAAGATAGATTTACGATCAGGATATCATCAAGTGCGAGTTCGGGAGCAGGATATCATCAGGTGCAAGTTCGGGAGAAGGATATACCAGACAGTGTTTAGGTCATGATATAGATATTACGATTTCTTAGTTATGCCATTTGAACTAGCTAATGATCTAGCGGTATTAATAGATTTAATGAAATGTATTTTCATGCCTTAGATAAATTTATGGTAGTATTCATCGATGACATCTTGGTATATTCTCCTAATGAGGAGGAGCATGAAGAATATCTCAGGATAGTTCGACAAACTTTGAGGGAGCACCAGTTATATGGGAAGCTTAGTAAGTATGAGTTTGGGTTAGATTATATATCATTTATTGGACACATTATTTCTAGAGTAGGAGTGTCAGTCGATCCTAAGAAGGTAGAAGCAGTAGAGAACTGGCTAGTTTCGAAGACAGTAGTAGAAGTGCATAGTTTCCTGTGCTTGGCAGTATACTATAGAAGATTAGTACAAGATTTTGCTAAAATCTCGGAACTATTGACTCGATTGACGTACAAAAAAGTTAAATTTGTGTAGTCATTGGAATGTCAGATAGCCTTTGAAGAGTTGACGAAGAAGTTAATCTCTGCACCAATCCTTACTCCTCCAGCAGGCTCCGAAGGATTCACGGTTTATTGTGATGCATCTGGAAAATGACTTAGATATGTTTTGATACAGCAAGGAAGGGTGATAGCATAAACTTCTCGGTAGCTCATAGATCACGAGAAGAACTATCCAACTCACGATTTGGAGCTAGCAGCAATAGTATTTGCACTTAAGCTATGGAGGCACTACTTATATGGTGATTGAGTAGAAATATTCACAGATCATAAGAGTTGGAAGTATGTGTTCACGTAGAAGGAACTGAACATGAGGTAAAGAAGGTGGCTTGAGTTATTGAAAGACTATTACACAGAACTTCAGTACCAACCAGAAAAGGCTAATGTAGTAGACGATGCACTTAGCAGAAGAGGCGGTAAGTTTATGTCGACTACTCAGAAGAACATTCTAGAAGAGTTATAAGAGATGGGTATCGAGATAGTACTTCCATGGAGTACAGAAGTCCATGCTAGCCTACAGGTTCAGTCAACTTTGGTAGATAGAATCAAGCTAGCTCAGGTAGAGGACCCGAAGATTTAAAAGCTACGAGAAGAATATGAGTCAGGTCTTCTAAAGGAGTTGACAATACATGTGGATGGAACGTTAAGGTTTAGAAATCGTCTATGTGTACCAAGCGGGGATATTCGACAAGAAGTTATGACTGAAGCACATAGTTTTCAGTATTCCATTCATCCAGAAGGTACGAAGATATTCCAAGATATCAAGCAATACTTTTGGTGGAACGAATGAAGAGGAAAATAGCATACTTCATATCGCGATGTATGATATGTCAGCTAATGAAGGCAGAATAACAGAGACCTGCAAGATTATTACAATCGGTTCCTATTCCAGAGTGGAATTGGGAACACATTACGATAAACTTTGTGACTGGTTTACCTAGATCACCGACTGGTCGAGATACAGTTTGGGTGATAGTAGATCGTCTCACAAAAGTAGCCCACTTTCTTCCTTTTTGAGTAGGACACTCTATAGAACAATTGACTAAAATTTATATACGACAGATAGTGAGACAACACGGTATTCTAGTAAGTATCATGTCAGATCGAGACACTCGGTTCAATTCTCATTTTTGGAAAAGTTTGCACCAGAGTTTGAGTGCCAAGTTAAGATTCAACACGACTTACCACCCCCAGACAGATGGATAATCAGAGATAACCATCCATAACTTGGAAGATATGCTACGAGCCAGTACCTTAGATCTTTGTGGATATTGGGAGAATCACCTTTACTTGGTAGAAGTCTCGTATAACAATAGATATCAGGCCTGTATTGTAAACCTCCACAGCCAAAATTAAGCCTACTTGGATTAGATAGTAAAACTAGGTCTAGTTTGAACCCAATTAGAATTAGAACACGGCATTTTATTTAATTATGCAATATTTTATATCGCTTAGCGCACCTTACCGTTGCTTCGATAATTGGAGCACTACACTAGCCATTGCCTTCCTACAAATTTCATAACCTTGTCCTAGACATGTCCGCCTTCTATTCTGACCTCGATGTAACTTATAATTATGCTTTCTTGTGCTACATTTTAGTCGTACAATATTCGTCGCAGACGCTATTATTTAATTTTAATAAAATATGACTTTGTACCCTTGTACGTTCCAATCGAAATTGGAGACACAAACCTGACCGTTTTGTGCAACCCAAATTAATGATAATATTCTACACTGTATCTTCTACGTCCATGACACTTGTGTCCCACCTAATTTTAATCCCATGTACTTCTAATTAATTCCAGAACATCTTGCGCACTAATTTTAATTAATTAATTTAATTTCCATCTTTATGCAATTTTTCTAATTGTTGGGCACTTTTATACAAAATTGCATTGAGGTGTCCACCACATTGGACAATACAGGAAGAAATCAAACTTTTTCCTTCATAGGAATTTTTCCAAAATTTTTTGAATGTGCAACGCGCAACATCGTCTCATTTATTTTAAACCAATCCTTGCATTTAAACAATGCAATTATGGCCCTCCAAACATCCTCATGTGAGCCCAAGGCCCAACCCAAGAGGATGTTGACCAAGTCAAACTATTCCTAGGTCAACCCAAACCAAAATTTTACATATAAATATATCACATGTTCCTTTATTTTTCTAAAATCACCTAAACCTATTTTCACCCAGCCGAAGGCACCCTCCCCTTCCTGTTCAACTTCAACCTTCTCCTCAAGCCGGAGCAGACCGGACCCGCACCGCCGTGCCCTCGCCTGACCCTCGCTGTCCTCCTCCTCAACTTCCTCCTCCACTCGACGAACCCATCTCCTCTTCCCGACTTCCCCGCAGCCAACCCTGGTCATCTCCTTCCTCCCTGTATCCCGAGCACCCCCTGAACCACCGATCACCCCGACCTCGACGCCGGAGCATAACCCTTCCTCACCTTCCTTCTTCTTTACTCTGGCCCTCCTCTACGGCCTCAACTTCCTCTATAACTCGACCGGAGCAGCACTGAATGCTGCCATTTTCTGACCTCATCTCCTCTTCTTCCTCTCGGAGCACCGCCTGGACCACCGTCATCCCCGATGCCCCGCCACTGCACCACACCACCAGTACCGCCATTAATGTCACCATCGTCCCCATCACCATTAACAGCACCTCCCCGTTCCCTCTTCCTCCTCCTCAGCCCGATCCCCGTCGCTGCTCACCGCCGGCAGCACCCCACACTACCAGCACCACTACTGCACCACCACCACCTCTCCTTCTTTCTTCCTTCTCAGACCACTCCTCCTCTTCTCTGTCCTCCCCGTCCCTCCTTCACCTGAGTACCGAGCAACCTCGCCGGAGCTCCGACTCGACTCCTCCCCTTCCTGAGCTCCTCCTTCCTGACTTCCTTCTCCGCCTTGGCCGGAGCTTCCTTGGCCGGAGAGACATCATCATCCTCATCAATACCTCATCATCATTATCACCATCACCATTACTATCATCATCAACACCACCACCATTACAAACATTATCAACCTAGTCATCATCATCATCCTCATCACCACCATCATACACATCATCATCTACATCATCAACCTAGTCATCATCATCATTCTCGTCATTACCATCATCCACATTATCATCCTCGCCATCACCATCGCCATCGTCGTCGTCGTTATCACCTTCACCATCATTATCGCCATCGTCGTTATCGTTATCACCTTAACTATCATCGTCATCGTCGTCATTATCATCGTCGTTATCATTATCATCTCACCTTAATCCTCGTCGCTATCATCAACAACACCCATCATCAACATCTCACCCTCGTCATCGTGTTTATCGTGGACTGTCACCCTTGCCAGATAACCCGCAGTAGTCACCCCCGATTCCCGTGCCTGTGCACATAGACCCCGAAGAGCTATTGGATCATTCTGCACGACTTTTAGAGCAGGTTATTGGGACTACGCAGCTTCTTGCTAGAAAAGTATACCTTGCCTTGTTGTACTATTTAAATTCTTTTTTATTAGCTACATGTTTATTATTTTAAACTGTGCGCGTCCGAGAAAGACTCGGGTGCAGTCAACGGAGGCGTTGATGTTAGGACTTGTGTCTGACCTAGTGTCTAGTAGACCCACCTAAAGTCGTGGAGTTATTGGTATGACTCCCCAGGCTTTGACACATTTCTTATATGTGTTGTGAGTCTCATGTAGGACATGAACTTGCGTATGCGGTTGGCCACCTGTACGTGTAAGTCGTGCGACGGATAGGGTATAACTGCTAATAGTGATGCATGTTAGAGACTTAGCAGTTATTAGTAGTCGGAGTATAGACTATTGTAGTACGAAGGTCCAATCCTTGTCCTTGTTTGGTTGTGAGGTTGGACTATCGTTCTAATGATAGACTATGAGCTAGAGTTATGACACCGATACTTGCACACTGTCTCGGTGTAGTAGCTGATGCATGTTGTGGATACAACAGGCATAGATCATTGGGCAGGGTAGACAATTAGTAGGCATATGGGACAGACATTTGGTTGTCGTAGTTTCAGAGTAAACTGCGGGGCCGTGAGCCTCGGTGTTACCCGGTTATGGGCCAGTATTACCCGGTTATGGGATCAGTATTACCCAATTATGGGATCAGTGTTGCCCGGTTATGGGAGTATATGCTTGTCGATACATCCAGCAGAGGTTACTAGCTACGCGCTATCATGATCGGGAATGTAGTCAGCATATACTTCTGGCATCCAGTTTACAGCTAATGCCAGATACTTAAGCCTCTGGCTCGACGCTATGCTTTATACCTTTCACCTATCCATACGTACCAAGGTTGTCTTCAAAGTGCATTTCACTTAGCTGGTTAGGTCACCCTTGAGTGTTTACAGTATTTACTCTATGGCATGCTTTTATGTATCTTGTTATGTCCCTTTGAGGACCTGGCCCTTTCCAGGTGTATTGTTCATGAGTATTCGCAGGAGCGCAGATATTGTATTTATCTTATATTCTAGTTCATGAGGTCTTCTCTTCGAGCCGTGACTGGTAGTTGATATTCTTATATTGTGTTTATCTTATATTCTAGTTCGGTAGTGAATTTGTTTCCATCCGACTGTCATCTTTAGATACTTCATATTAAGTTCTAGTTATAGAGATTGGTTATTCATTTATTCATTGATGATTGTGGATGAGGTTAGATTATACACTGTGACTTGTGATAGTTTTACCACTTGTGAATTATTGTACATTATACAGCGTACACATGTGTCATGGTTTCCATATATTGGAGTTGCCATATACATGCGGCTGGCATGCTTACGTGTCCTAGTCCTACATATTTTGGGACTGGGGCATGACATATTTTTGTGGTGGCTCATGCTGGTTGAGAGCATATTATCTCGGTTATAGAGAATATGATCTCATCCACAATTGACTATGACTCATCTTCCTTCCCATATGTTCTATTTAAAAACTGCATCCTGCTTGATTCATGTGCTTCCCTAATAGTTTCTTGAATATAGCCTTCTCCTAGAATATAGAAGTCCCTGTTGTTAGATAATAAGTAGGGCAACCTTCCTATTAAGAGTACAACTAGGATAATGACACATCCCTGAGTTAGAATACCTAATGAACCCTAGAATCCCTTACTTATGGATTAATTTACCATTATCCCCTGATGTTTTTATGTATAACTTGAGAGTAGTATAGACACTACTAGAATTAGTTAAGAAGTTTGATAATATTGTTGACCCTAGTATTGAGGAACTAATAGAAATCCAAGAATAAAGATTAGGACTAAACCTAACTTTCGTAGTGAGATAGTATTATAGAAATATATATTTAGATTCTTGTCTTGAGATTAGCAGACAGTACCTTAGAAAGCCAAGAGCAATGCTTAGAATATTTTCCTCGATCCAACCTCGAACACAGAGATTAGCATACCACCTTCCCCTTAGAAAATCGTGACGTTATCTAGAGTCCTTCTATTTAATTTCGTATTTGTTCCTCCGAGACCGTAGTGCTCGCGATTTGTGCAACGACTAATTATGTTCTTCTGTCGTGCCACCTAACGCTTACATTCTTAATGTTAACCCTTCTGTTCTATGAGCACTATAACTAAGACTTAAGATGACCATGACCTAAATAATGTAAGAGGATACCCTAATAAGTACCAAGACCTCTTCTCGTAAACCTTAACAGGAATTCATATGTTTTCCTTAAGGCATTATCGTATTAATTTATTATTTTAAGTTGGGTAGTAGGCCTCACCACATAGTATCACATAGTCCTATTGACCCATTAATGTAGTATAATTGAATGACATTAACTGTATGCATGCATAAGACGATAGTGTTTATCCCGATTGTAACACTTAGAGGTCCATGCCCCTATTTGGTCGACTAGCAACTTAGACAAGGAATTAATATTACAACTGTAGAGATTGTAGAGTCTTATCTTTTTGTTGTTTGTGAACTTGAATTATTTTGTACCTCTTTTCATCATAATCCAGCGTATATATATTTTATGAACTACCGTGACTTATGCTACTAATATAGCCTAGTTTTGCAAGCTTTTCATTTTATCGAGCTTGTTCATGACATATGTATTATTGGATCGACACACTAATATAATTGTCTATTCAGAATCAGTGTATTATGGTCTGATCAACCTTAGTGCATTTTGGTTCGCCCCTCGCATAAGTACTTTACATGGATTGAGATATATAGTGACTAGTAGACGAACGTACTTATTCTCTAGATATGTCTGAGCATATCGTACCAGTTATATAACTGTACTAATACGAGCATGCGAATAAGAATTTACCAACTAGGATTTCAATCCACAACTGCCTTGACAATTCCCATTTGAATTCTTTAAACGCCTTGGTTCCCTCATTTATATTCTATTACCTTACCTTTGAATTCTTATTATTGCTATCCATCTTCCCTTATTCCGGAAAGATGAACGCTCGTGCCGACTATAAGTCGATACAATGATAGGTACTAGATATACCCCAAAGGCTAATCATATGACTTGGTGACTCCTTTTTATAGTCAATTAAGGACATATCATAGATGATATGTTTGGTGTTAAAACTTTGAGGATTAAATAACATGATTAAATAATTTGAGGAATAGCTTTCTTAGAGGTATAGCCTTAGATGATAGATGGGTAAATTCTAAGTTGGGTAAAAACCGTATTGTTAAAACCGGAGGTAAATTCTTTTAGACTGTGACTAAGTAAGATTAGATAGAGAGATCCTACCCTATCTTAATTTCGAGGACGAAATTATTTTTAAGTTGGGTAGATTGTAAACCCCCACACCAGAAATTATGCCTACTTGGCTTATATAATGAAACTAGGTCTAGTTTGAACCCAATTAGAATTAGAACACGACATTTTATTTAATTATGCAATATTTTATATCGCTTAGCGCACCTTACCGTTGCTTCGATAATTGGAGCACTACACTAGCCATTGCCTTCCTACAAATTTTGTAACCTTGTCCTAGACGTGCCCGCCTTCTATTCTGACCTTGATGTAACTTATAATTATACTTTCTTGTGCTATATTTTAGTCACACAACATTCGTCACAGATGCTATTATTTAATTCTAATAAAATACGACTTTGTACCCTTGTACATTCCAATCGAAATTGGAGACACAAAGCTGACAGTTTTGTGCAACCCAAATTAATGATAATATTCTATACTATATCCTCTACGTCCATGACACTTGTTTTCTACCTAATTTTAATCCCATATACTTCTAATTAATTCCAGAACATCTTGCGCACTAATTTTAATTAATTAATTTAATTTCCATCTTTGTGCAATTTTTCTATTTATTGGGCACTTTTATGCAAAATTGCATTGAGGTGTCCACCCCATTGGACAATATATGAAGAAATCCAACTTTTTCCTTAATAGGAATTTTTTCATAATTTTTGGAATATGCAACGCGCAACATCGTCCCATTTATTTTAAACCAATCCTTGCATTTAAATAATGCAATTATGGCCCTCCAAACATCCTCATGTGAGTCCAAGGCCCAACCCAAAAGGATGTTGACCAAGTCAAACTATTCCTAGGTCAACCCAAACTAAAATTTTACATATAAATATATCACATGTTCCTTTATTTTTCCAAAATCACCTAAACCTATTTTCACCCAGCCGAAGGCACCCTCCCCTTCTTGTTCATCTTCAACCTTCTCCTCTCGTCGGAGCATACCGGACCCGCACCGCCGTGCCCTCGCCTGACCCTCGCCGTCCTCCTCCTCAACTTCCTCCTCCACTCGACGAACCATTCCCCTATTCCCGACTTCCCCGCAGCAAACCCCGGTCATCTCCTTCCTCCCTGTATCCCAAGCACCCCCTAAACCACCGATCACCTCGACCTCGACGCCGGAACACAACCCTTCCTCACCTTCCTCTCCTTTACTCCGGCCCATCCTCCACGGCCTCGACTTCCTCCATAACTCGATCGGAGCAGCACAGAATGCTGCCATCTCCCGACCTCATCTCCTCTTCTTCCTCCCGGAGCACCCCCTGGACCACCGTCATCCCCGATGCCCCGTCACTGCACCACACCACCAGTACCGCCATTAATGTCACCATCGTCCCCATCACCATTAACAGCACCTCCCCGTTCCCTCTTCCTCCTCCTCAGCCTGACCCCCGCCGCTGCTCACCGTCGGCAGCACCCCACACCACCAGCACCACCACTGCACCACCACCACCTCTCCTTCTTCCTCCATTCTCAGACCACTCCTCCTCTTCCCTGTCCTCCCTGTCCCTCCTTCGCCTGAGTACCGAGCAACCTCGTCGGAGCTCCAACTCGACTCCTCCTCTTCCTGAGCTCCTCCTCTCTGACTTCCTCCTCCGCCTTTGCCGGAGCTTCCCTGGCCGGAGAGACATCACCATCCTCATCAACACCTCATCATCATTATCACCATCACCATTACTATTATCATCAACACCACCACCATTACAAACATCATCAACCTAGTCATTATCATCATCCTCGTCACCACCATCATACACATCATCATCCACATCCTCAACCTAGTCATTATCATTATCCTCGTCATCACCATTATCCACATTATCGTCCTTGCCATCACCATCACCATCGTCGTCGTCATCATCACCTTCACCATCATCATCGCCATCGTCGTTATCGTCATCACCTTAACTATCATCGTCATCGTCGTCATTATCATCGTCGTTATCATTATCATCTCACCTTAATCATCGTTGCTATCATCAACAACACCCATCATAAACATCTCACCCTCGTCATCGTGTTTATCGTGGACCATCACCCTTGCCAGACAACCCGCAGTAGTCACCCCCGATTCCCATGCCTGTGCACGCTGACCCCGAAGATCTATTGGATCCTTCTGCGCGACTTCTGGAGCAGGTTATTGGGACTACGCAGCTTCTTGCCAAGCAAGTATACCTTGCCTTGTTGTACTATTTAAATTTTGTATTCTTAGCTGTATGTTTATTATTTTAAATTATGTGCGTCCGAGAGAGACTTGGGTGCAGTCAACGGAGGCGTTGACATTAGGACTTGTGTCTGACCTAGTGTCTAGTGGACCCACCTAAAGTCGTAGAGTTATTGGGATGACTCCCCAGGCCTTGACACATTTCTTACATGTGTTGTGAGTCTCATGTAGGACACGAACTTGCGTATGTGGTTGGCCACCTGTACGTGTAAGTCGTACGAAGGATAGGGTATAACTGCTAATAGTGATGCATGTTAGAGACTTAGCAGTTATTAGTAGTCGGAGTATAGACTATTGTAGTACGAAAGTCCAATCCTTGTCCTTGTTTGGTTGTGAGGTTGGACTATCGTTCTAACGATAGACTATGAGCTAGAGTTACGACACCGATACTTGTACTATGTCTCGGTGTAGTAGCTGATACGTGTTGCGGATACAACAGGCATAGATCATTGGGCGGGGAAGACAATTAGTAGGCGTATGGGACAGACATTTGGTTGCCGTAGTTTCAGAGTAAACTGCGGGGCCGTGAGCCTCACTGTTACCCGGTTATGGGCCAGTGTTACCCGGTTATGGGATCAGTATTACCTGATTATGGGATCAGTGTTTCCCGGTTATAGGAGTATATGCTTGTCGATACATCCAGCAGAGGTTACTAGCTACTTGCTATCATGATCGGGGATATAGTCAACATATACTTCTGGCATCCAGTTTACAGCTAATGCTAGATACTTAAGCCTCTGGCTCGACGCTATGCTTTATACCTTTCACCTACCCATACGTACCAAGGTTATCTTCAAAGTGCATTTTACTTAGCTGGTTAGGTCACCCTTGAGTTTTCACAGTATTTACTTTATGGCATGCTTTTATGTATCTTGTTATGTCCCTCTGAGGACCTGGCCCTTTCCAGGTGTATTGTTCATGAGTATTCGCAGGAGCGCAGATCCGGACTTGCTACGTATATTACGATGAGGTCTTCTCTTCGAGCCATGATTGGTAGTTGATATTCTTATATTGTGTTTATATTATATTCTAGTTCGGTAGTGAATTTGTTTCCATCCGACTGTCATCTTTAGATACTTCATATTGAGTTCTAGTTATAGAGATTGGTTATTCATTTATTCATTATTTTTGTGGATGAGATTAGATTATATACTGTGACTTATGATAGTTTTACCACTTATGAATTATTGTTCATTATACAGTGTACGCATGTGTCATGGTTTCCATATATTGGAGTTACCATATACATGTGGCTAGCATGCTTACGTGTCCTAGCCCTACGTATTTTGGGACTGGGGCATGACATGTATTCAGATAGCACCTTTCGAAGTGCTATATGGCAGGAAGTATAGGTCACCATTGGCTTGGGACGATATTGGTAAACAAAATATGTTCGGCCTTAAAATGATCACACAAACAGTAGAAGTGGTCAGGTATATCAGAGAGTGACTACAGGTTGCACAAGATAGGCATCGTTGTCATGACCTATATCCGGATATTCGGGCACGAGTACGTGAGCACATCCAGCATACGATGCAGCATCGATAGTAGAACGCTGTCTGGGTCAACTCTAACTAAATAAATATCTCATCAATATATATATGATACCTGTCAATCATCTCAACTACAAAAGGAGGAACAATATGGTATCTCATAAATGTAACTATACTCAATCATAATACAAACTAAGGAAGATAGAGCACGCAGGAAATAACGAAGAAAAGAATTAAGATACAATCCATAAGTCTGAAATAATATACATGCCAAGTCTCATAATAATCTATTACAAGTCCACCAAAATAAACTAAACCTTCTCAGGCTCTGGTACTAAGTCCTCCGGCTCTAAAGAAGTATCCTCTAATAGAACACCATCTTGCGGTCCGTAGTATGTAGGACACTGATAAATGAGCCAATCGTCTAAAAAATATATCCAGTCGGGATTGGAGTGAAGTACATACCTCTGAAAGTAGTTTCAAATACATAATCGAGCATATAAACAGATAATAGAAAAGAATACAAGATAACTAAACAACAGAATAAAATAAACTAGAGTGAACAGGTAATGTACTGGAATGAAGAACATGCAATAAAATATCTTCAATATAAAGGAATAACTGAAATCTAACTAATGTGCCATGGAATAGAAGTTCCTTATGTGATCAGTTTAGGTTGAACACGAATATAATAAGGTAACTCGATTACAAGTGAGGTATGTAATCGACATGTACACGAATACACTAGAGCTAGATCACATAATCAACTCCTACTCCCCCATCCCTAACTAATACCAATGTATCCAATCATGATACATTACGAACATGAATATGGGTACACTGAATACGAGTAGTGTGTATACACGGATATAAATATACTGAACACGAGCAGTGTGTGAACACGAAATACAATAAATTATACCCGATACACACGATAAAATATATGTGAAGGAGTACCCGCTGAATACGGTAGGAGATAATATCTTCTGACAGGATTCATATAGTACCAGTCCGTGGAACCACTTTATCGGAATTAAGTATACAGTTTTAGAACGTGAGATATATACACTATTATGAAATAAAAACTAACAGGGAAATGTACTCGCCTGAGGTCCTGAGCAAGGTCTGTCTCTCGATTCCCAAGCTGGTGTTGTACAGACCTATATATGGTATATGCATCAATACAAGGGTTTGGAATAAAAAATAGTTAAACTAGTTCAATTCTAGCTCATAAAGCTACTTCTAAGTCAAAACAGTCAAACTAGGTCAACTCTAGGTCAAACTAGCTATTTCTAGGTTGTATGAGTCTAACTCTAGGGTATTAGGTCCATACACTATGTAACTAGGCCATACTAGCTATGCTAAGATACTAGGATACCAATAAAGTACCGTATCATAAGATACGCAAGTTATTACATATGAAAATACTATAATATATATATACAAGACAATATATATAGTACTCTTAGCTAAACTAATGCTAAGTGGATACCTTGGCTTTGAACCAATGCGGTATCATACCACCTACACACCCATCTTGATATGCAAACTCAATACCTTGAGTAAAAACTAATACCTTGACATTACCTTAGTATCACAAGGTAATTCAAATTCTAACATGTAACTAACTACCCATACACCTAACTATATACTAACATGCATTTAAACTTATACAATACTATACTAACTACCTACAACATACCTCTATACTTAATACAACCCGTACCCAAGATACCTCAACTATCATTTCCATGATATCACATAAGGTAATCTAGAGATATACTAACCAAGGCTAACTAGTACTTATCTACATATACATTTCTCATATATATATATATATATATATATATATATATATATATATATATATATATATATATATATATATATATATATATATATATATATATATAACTAACTAGTTAACAATATGTATATATAACTAACTAGATTATCAATAAAACTAACTAAAGCTATAAATCAAGCTAACCTCACCTTACTGCTGTTGTGCATCCCCTCGCTGCTGCTGTGCATTGCTCTAGCTGCTGCAGCTGCTATCCTTGCTTTTGTTGATGCTTCTCTTGCTATTTTTTCTACTCAGTAGCTAGCTGCTCTTGTTATTGCTTGCTACTGCAGCCTTTGCTACTATAGTTGCTGCTGCAGCTACTACACGAATACTGCTACCCTTGCTATTGCTTGCTGCTGCAGTTGCCTTTGCTATTGCTGATGTAGCTGTATGCTACTACAGCTGCTGTCCTTATTGTTGTTGATGCTTCTTTTGCTGCTCTTGCTACTACAGTAGTTAGCTCCTCTTGATGTTGCTTGCTGCTATAGCCTTTGCTACTGTAGCTGCTGCTACAGCTGCTACTTGAATGCTGCTGCCCTTACTGTTGCTTGTTGTTGTAGTTATCTTTGTTGTTGCTGATGTAGTTGCTGTAGAAGCATAAAAAATATGCCGGATGGCTATGCGCAGTATATTGATGCAGAGCAGCGTAGACAGAGGCCTTCAGAGCCATCAAGCATGCAACAAAGCTTTTTCCGCTAAACACAGCGTGAAATATAAGCTCAAAGGACCATCCGTATAAGGCAGAGCGTCCAAGCCACTTCAGCGTAAACAGGGTGCTTCATCGCCTCCTGGGCGTAAAACCCGTCCACTTTCAACGCAGCTTTGAAGTGTACGAGAGATGCTTCGTATTCTCCGAAGTGAACCTGTCAGATCCTGCAATGAACCTGTCAGATCCTGCATTGAACCTGACGTCTGGACTTCTGACAAAGGGATACTGCTCGGCTACCCAGATGACGGCTATAATGATGGCACAGCACTGTAACCCAGGCTGTCATTTACCGCCATCTTCTTTGCATAAACTACTTTTACGTGCACGAAGGGATACGCTGCCTTGTTTTACACAGGCAGACATGAGCTGTTTATGCTCTACAGTAGACAAACTGCCTGCCACATCAAAAGTTGCACTTCGTACAGGGCTCGAGGCACGTCTCTACATCTAATGCACAGAGCGGTGACAGTTTCTCGAGGCACGTCTCTACGTCTAATGCACAGAGCGGTACAGTTTCTCGAGGCACGTCTCTGCGACGGATGCACAGAAGGGCTGCAGACCTTCAAAACACGCTTCCGCATTTAATGCACAGGATGGTGTCAAATCTCGGCATTTAATGCAAGAGATTTGATTATATCTTCAAAAGCCGTAATTCCGGCTAAGACGTCCACATCAGCACTCTGGCACGGTACGTAGCGGCTTCTACGCCCATTCAGCTCCTGTGCTCACTCAGCTTCTATGCCCATTTGGCCTCTACGACCACTCGGCTTCTACGTCCACTCGGCCTCTACGACCACTCGGCTTCTATGCCCACTCGGCCTCTATGACCACTCGGCTTCTACGCCTATTTTTGGCTTCTATGCCTACTTGGCTTCTACACCATGGTGACAGACATTGGCTTCTACGCCCACCTCTTCTACACGAGGGATACCTACCTACGTGGCTTCTATGTCGTGATCTTCGCAGCAAATATACGCGTTTTGTCCCCTTAGTTGGACACGCGTCACATGCTCACTCAAAAGGTCATCTATACGCAGGCATTGGTTATTTTAAACCATCGTGTAAAAGGGTGCTGTACTTTCCACTCCTCGGTTTCTACACCGACGGAGTGGTCACTGTCACCAAAACTCTATAAATAGAGACCTCTATCAATGAGGAAAAGGGTCGACAAATTGGAGGGTCGAAGAAATTAGGGTCAGAAATTGGTCAAGAAAACCAATATCAGATCTAAGGTCGAACTTCCAAGAAAGATCGAACCAGAGGTCAAGAGAGAGAGAGAGAATCCGGAGCTCAGGCAAAAGAGAAGGGATCGACGACTTTGGCATCGGGCCTCCACCCTCTTTAGCAACCTTCGAAGCTGCCACCTGTCTTCCAAGGCACTTCTTCAACATCGTGTGGTCCAAGGGCTAAAGTGATCGACTGCAGATCAGACACCTATAGCAATATTACCCAGATTAAATAAATTGTACTCCCACATCCTCGTATAGGATTAAATTGTACAAGTTTGTTTGTAAACCAAAGAAGGCGGGTTTCGTGTAAACCCCATCTTGAATACATTTTCATTCTTTCATTTTCCACCACAAACAAGATGGCGACTCTGCTTGGGACGACTTTCTCTTCTAAAGAGTAAGTAATTTCTCAACACGATGCGGTATCTGTAGGAACCGTGAAGAAGACACTGGTCGTCCAATTCGACCAGTCTGCCTACGAAGATATGCTTCGAACCGGGGGTAGCTCTCACCCTCTCTCCGTCCAAGACAATAGGAAGCTGCGCAAGGTCTGGATGCCCAAGACCTCCTCTACTATTCCTATGGACTCTCCAATCTCTCCGACCAATGAGGTTGTAGCATTGCTTCCTCCGTGCCCTGCACGTAAAATTTAGTCTCCCGCTACGCGCGGTACAGACAAAACTTCGGGCAAAGCCTCAGCGCTAACCCAGAAGTATCCACTGCGCTCTACGCGTAGAAACTAGTCTCCCGTTACGCGCGGTACAGACAAAACTTCGGGCAAAGCCTCAGCGCTAACCCAGAAGTATCCACTGCGCTCTACGCGTAGAAACCAGTCTCCCGCTACGCACGGTACAGACAAAATTTTTGATGATGCCTCGGCGCCAAATCGGAAGTACAAATCACGCTCCGTGCGCAAGACAACATCTGACCTCTACGGGAAACCAGATGAGCGCTGTGATCTCCGCAAGGGAGAGCAAGCGGCAGAGTACTCAACTTCTCGGCCTTTACGCCAGCAAAGGAACAATCTTCCTACCCTACGGATTACACGGGAAGCCGATAGCCGACTGAGGACCTCTCCAGCTTTACGCCAGTCTGAGCAAATCTCCAAATTATGCCAGGCGAAGTCCCACGGCGTAAAGCAAGCTCAGGTTACGGAAAGACACCCTCCCCGGGGATTATCCGCCACCCAGATGGCCAACCTGTTGTACACTGGTGGCACAGGGAAAACCATGGTGCCCAATCTCCGTATGCCCACTGATGGGAACAGAAGGAACAAGCCGTCGTCTTCTTCTTCTATTTCTTCTGGCCTACGGGATTATCTAATCCAGAAACGCAAGAACAAAAGTCATAAACGGACTTCAGTTCCCCTAACAGTCAAACACGGGGAGATCTTATGGGAAGATACGTCAACGTCTAATGTCGTCATAACAGGTGGACCACAGGAAGATTCCATCTTTATTATTCCACCAACTCGCAATGATCAGCATCCAATAATCTTCGGTTGCAAACGGGATACCCCGATCATACAGAAAGAATCTCGCGAGTCTAAAACTGGCAGGATACAAACCCACCGATATAGCCCGCAAGCATTAAGTATTATGCGAAGCATCGGTTAAAATTTGAAGCTGAAACAAGGCCTCAACAATGGAAAATGTAGACGAATACCGTTGCGGGGTAATTCTCACCATCAACAAGCTCGTTTCGGGTTGGGATATACTGCGTCTCTTACAAAACCCAAAACTCCAAAATCTAATCATGTACGACCAGAGGCGGCTCCTGCCGAATCGGTTTCTATAGTCGGAGGCCGCGGCATGTCTGGGGGTAACTCACCTCGACAAAACAAGGCAGCATCCAAAGCTAGGGGCAGAATGTCCTCAAGATTCGAAGATGATGCAACAACGACAATCTTCCCGGAAGATCGTGAAACTAGGGCATCAGGAGCCCTACGACCAAAAGGGACTTTCGCCTTCAAAGAAGATGACATAATTGAAATCTTCAATATATTGAGGGAGGAACGCAAGCATCAGCTACCCGACATCAAGTACCCTGAGAGGGCCGGCGGAGTCGATGACCCCGATTATTGTCTCTTCCATCGGTACACTCATCACCCTACAAGGGCCTGCTATGTGCTAAAAGAAGGACAAAGGAGTTGATCGATGCCAAGATCATCACCTTGCATCTATAAAACAAGGGGATAATCACTACAGAAAAATACCAGATGACGAGTCCCGCAAAAGTCTTCCCAGTAGATCCTTCAGAAGAAAAATCACTCTACAGTAATTCTTTTTCGAACAAAGAGTTCGTCATGTTCATATTACCTCTGAATGAACTTTCGGCTATCGACTATCATATTACCTCTGATATCGGTTGTCATCAACACTTAACACCCGTACTTAGTCATAAGTACGCCAGTAGTGTTAAGTCCACAAAAACTGCCATGTCTATATCACCTCTGAGCAGACGTGTACCTCCATCTCCGAAGGAGTCACGATCAAAAGTTTGTCATATTCATATTACCTCTGAATAAACTTTCGGCTATCAACTATCATATTATCTCTGATATCGGTTGTCATCAACACTTAACACCCGTACTTAGTCATAAATACGCCAGTAGTGTTAAGTCCACAAAAACTGCCATGTCCATATCACCTCTGAGCAGACGTGTACCTCCATCTCCGAAGGAGTCACGATCAAAAGTTCGTCATGTTCATATTACCTCTGAATAAACTTTCAGCTATCGACTATCATATTACCTCTGATATCGGTTGTCATCAACACTTAACACCCGTACTTAGTCATAAATATGCCAGTAGTGTTAAGTCCACAAAAACTGCCATGTCCATATCACCTCTGAGCAGACGTGTACTTCCATCTCCGAAGGAGTCACGATCAAAAGTTTGTCATGTTCATATTACCTCTGAATAAACTTTCGGCTATCGACTATCATATTACCTCTGATATCGGTTGTCATCAACACTTAACACCCGTACTTAGTCATAAATACGCAAGTAGTGTTAAGTCCACAAAAACTGCCATGTCCATATCACCTCTGAGCAGACGTGTACCTCCATCTCCAAAGGAGTCACGATCAAAAGTTCGTCATGTTCATATTACCTCTGAATAAACTTTCGGCTATCGACTATCATATTACCTCTGATATCGGTTGTCATCAACACTTAACACCCGTACTTAGTCATAAATATGCCAGTAGTGTTAAGTCTACAAAAACTGCTATGTCTATATCACCTCTGAGCAGACAGAAGCCTCCACCCTTGGTCATCAACCTTTGGCGCAACAGGCAGCCGACCGATGTAAATGCAACCAGGAACGGAGTTCCAGATGGTAATAAACATCCTCTTTTCCAGTATATTGACGCTCAAATTCCAAATCAGGAATCCACTCCCCGTGACAAGGTAGAACCCATAGTACAAAAATTCTTGGAAGTTATGAACTCCTACCGTCCGTTTGTCTGGGAAGTAGCGTCATCATCCAACGTCATCACGACATTTGGACCACATGAGGATTCTATCTTCATTGTCCCGCCTACCTGCAGCAGCCAGCGTTCAATAGTCTTCGGCCACATACGAAATCAACCGGCTATCCAGGAGGATTCTTTCAATGACGATGCTAGAAAAATACAAGTTCACCGATACAGCCCGCAAGCGTTGAGGATCATACAAAACATGGGCTACGACTTGGAGCGAAAGCCAGGCCTCAACCACGGAAGGGGCAGACGAACGCCGCTGTGCGGCGACCCCCGCCAACAACAAACTCATTTCGAGTTAGGGTATGCCACCTCCCTTACGACTTTCAAGTCAGATGAGGACATCTTTTCCTCTTCTCAGAATGGCTCGTCACCCTCTGACTCACCTGATGCTCTCGAACAAACACTATCAGTGAATATGGTAGTGATAGATCCCTTTGAAGCAGATGAACAGGATTCTGAGCCGTCTGAGAATGACTCTTGGGCCCAACAAATGGATACGCAGTGGGAATTCCGCTTCGATCAAAGGGAACCTCCCACCAAAGACGAAGTTATCCAGGTTGTTGTTGGGGGTGAACTTTCGCCAAAGCCGATATTTATCAGTAACAATCTTTCCCCAGCTGAAAGGAAAGAAGTTATCCAGCTGATAAAAGAGTATATCGACGTCTTTGCATGGGATTATGAGGACATGCCGGGCCTTGACCCAAAGGTGGCTACTCACAAACTCAATATATTGACCGATTCAAAGCATGTGAAGCAGCACCAACGCCGGTTCCGCCCGAATATGATGGACGCCATCGAAGCTGAAGTCAAAAAGTTGATAGCCTACGGTTTCATCCGGGAAGAACAACATCCCGACTGGGTCGCCAACATCGTCCCAGTCATAAAGAAAAATAGGAAAATACGTATCTGCATCGATTACCGAGATCTGAATGCAGCCTGCCCCAAGGATGATTTCCCTCTTCCCATCACGGATATCATGATCGACAACACCTGCGGTTTTGAACGCATGTCTTTCATGGACGGATTCTCAGGATACAATCAGATCAAGATGCATCCTGAAGACGAGAAGCACACTGCCTTTCGGACCCCGTTGGGGGTATATTGCTATACGGTCATGCCCTTCGGATTGAAGAACGCCGGGGCTACATACCAACGGGCTATGAGTAACATATTCCATGAGCATCTACGCAAAATAGTAGAATGTTACGTGGATGACATAGCCGTCAAGAGCCGCCTTAAAGATGATCACATTCAAGACTTGAGGACGTATTCGAGTTAATACGCCAACATCAACTCAAGATGAACCCTACGAAGTCCTTTCTGGGTGTATCTAGTGGCAAATTCCTGGGATTTGTCATCACCGCCAAAGGCATCCAAGTGGACCCTGACAAAGTCCAGGCCATCGTAAAAATGCGATCGCCCCGCAATCTGAGGGAACTCCGGGGATTTCAAGGCCATCTGGCTTATATTCGGAGATTCATATCCAACCTCTCGGGGAGATATCAGCCATTTTTGCATCTTATGAAGAAAGGTGTATCCTTCGTATGGGACAAAACCTGTCAGTAAGCGTTCGGAGATATCAAATGCTACCTCACCAGTCTGCCAGTTCTAGTGCATCCCGTCATGGGAAGACCATTCTTGCTGTACGTTCGAGCGATGGATCCTTCGCTAGGAGCTCTTTTCGTACAGAAGAACGATATGGGTCATGAACAGGCTATCTACTACCTCAGCAGGATGATGGTCGGAGCCGAACACCGGTACAACCTATTGGAGAAAGAATGCTTGGCTCTGATGTTCGCTATCCAGAAGACGCGGCACTATGTCACCGGCCAGACTATTCATATCATCTCCAGGATCAACCCTCTTCGAGTACTGATGAGCAAGCCAAGTGCTCTTAATTCTCGACTCGCGACTTGGGCGATGCTGTTAACACCATATGACATGGTATACGTCCCGCAGAAGTCCATCAAAGGCCAAGCGCTGGCCGACTTCCTAGCTGCTCATCCGATCCCGGAGGCCTCCAAATTATACGAGGATATTCCCGACGAAGTTGCAGAATGTAATTCCGCAATGGAAAGTGACGCATGGCAACTGTTCTTCGACGACGCCTCTAGGACTGGTCCCAAGGGAAACGTGGTTTCAGGGGTAGGAATCGTCCTGGTCACTCCTGATAAACTCGTCATCTACCGAGCATATTCTCTTAGCAAGCCATGCTCCAACAATGTGGCAGAGTACAACGCTCTGCTAATCGGGCTCCAAGTCGCCAAAGAGCTGGGGGTCGAGTCCCTGGAAGCTTTCGGTGATTCTCTGCTTATCATCAATCAAGTCAGGGGAATATATGAAGTCCGGAATCCAGACCTCATCCCCTATCACCAAGCAACGGTCGAGATAGCCATGACATTCAAAGGGTTCTTTCTAGAGCATGTACCTCGATCTCAGAATCTGGAAGCTGATGCCCTAGCCAGTCTAGCTGCGGATTTAGCCACTCCTATAAGAAGGCAGGGTTCGGTAATCCTTCTTAACAGAGATTTATTCTGTGTGAAGAACAACTTTCACATAGAACGCAGCTACGCTGTAAACACAGATCCCCCTAGAAGAGACTGGAGAAGTCCCTTCATAGATTTTGTCGTATACGAAATCTTGCCGGAGGACCCCAAAGAGGCAGTATCCGTCAAAAGACGATCATTACGCTTCTACTTCGAGGCATCTTCACAATGCCTATATCGCCGGACCTACGACGGACTGCTATTGAGATGTCTCTCTAACGACAAAGCACAACAGATTATCCGGGAAGCTCACAACGGCGTGTGCGGAGCGCATCAACCCGGTCCTAAGCTACAGGATCGTATAAGGAGAATGGGCTTTTACTGGCCCACTATGATCGCAGACGCGATCAACTATGCAAGACAATGCAGAGCCTGTCAGGTTCATGCAGACTTCATATATCAACCGTCTGAATATCTACATCCTACGGTTGCATCCTGGCCTTTCGAAGCATGGGGTATGGATATCATTGGTCCTATTCACCCGTCTTCTTCCAGAGGTCACCGGTTCATACTGGCCATCACGGATTACTTCTCCAAATGGGCAGAGGCGATCCCTCTTGCTGAGGTAAAAGCGTCTAATGTGATCAGCTTCATCAAGCATCACGTTATTTATCGCTTCAGGGTATCCCGGAGGATAATTCACGACAATGGGCCTCAGTTTATCAGCCAAGCATTTCATCGATTTTGCGATAAAAATTGGATACATAATATTGCCTCTACGGCATATTATCCAACTGCTAATGGTTTGGCGGAAGCTTTCAACAAAATTATTATCAAACTCTTGAAGAAGTTCGTCTCTTCAAACAAGAGAGATTGGAATAAGAAGCTGGGCGAATGTCTCTGGGCATACCGAACAACGGTACGAACACTGACAGGTTGTACCCCATTTTCACTGGTCTACGGGAGCGAAGCAGTTCTCCCCATTAAAATCCAGATCCCGTCACTCAGGATAGCCGTGACTAATAAGCTGACTCAAGAAAAGAATGACCTGTTAAGGCTTCAAGAGCTAGAAGGATTAGACGAGAAATGCCTCCAAGCTCAACAGCGCATCACGCTCTACCAAGCACGTATTTCCAGAGCTTTCAATCATAAAGTAAAGGAAAGAGTGTTCAAAATCGGCGAGCTAGTTTTAGCCGTAAGAAGGCCGATGATCCTTACTCACAGGAGTAAAGGCAAATTCCAGCCCAAGTGGGAAGGCCCTTATGTGATCGAGACAACGTTCTCAAATGGCGCTTACAGGTTAGCCCAGCCTAATGGAGACCTATTAATGGCTCCTATCAACGGTAAATTCCTGAAAAGGTACTATGCTTAAAACTCCTCTGCTCAAGTGGAATATAGCGAGAAACTCAATTCTGACAAAACTACTTCCAGAACGAAACTAGTTGGATCATATTCTATCATGTCCGTATAACCTCTGAATAGATATATCCTGCTAAAAGTTTATCGAGAGTCTATCACGTCCATACTACCTCTGATATCACTCCCGCCCAAACCTGTCATTTATATTCCGATATGATGGGTCCACAGAGTCAGAAAAGATTCGCTTTAATTTATTCCCAAAAAGAGCAGAATTACATTTGGGAAGCAAAAAGAAGAAAGGATACATCATTGTGGGGGAGCGGTCAGATCATGAATCAGCTGTACCAGTACAGCTATCCTCTCATTCCTGGAAACCAAGGCATCAGCGCGGGCCCGCTCTAGCCGTGCCTCGGGATTGTTCGTAAAGGACAGTTCGGCCCTTGCCCGAAGAGAGCCAGCACGGGCAGCTTCTGCACGCTCAAGATCCCGTCGTGCTGTGCTCAGTCGACCAGTCGTTACATCTAGACCTCCCAACGACTGAGAAGCCCACTCCTCTGCCAGAGCGAGTTTTTTCTTCAACCTACGGGCCCTCGCTACGTTCCCTTCATGCTCGAATTTGCATTTCGTCTGAAAAGCAAGAGCCTCCTCCACGACAGCTTTTCTTTCATCCATCTCCAGCTTATATGCTTTGATGGAGTCATCTAGGCTTTCCAACTGTTTAGTAAGCCGCGCAGTCATGAGGTCATATCTGGCCTGGACCACAGCTTCAAGGCTGCCCCGAGCCAGCTGCAAGTATTCGTTAATAGGTTGCTCCAAACCATTAACCATCGCCTCCAGGGCGTCAGCTACCCCAGAATTGTCGAACTCCCTGACCGCCCCGATCGGAAACTTAGAAGCCTTCTTCAGACGCTCGAAGTCTAGATTCTTTGCCAACACCATTGATATCAGCATTTTCAAACTGGTGTAAAAGAGGCTGGTGTATTGCTCGGTCAGCGCGACTAGATCCGATTGGACGTCAGGAGTGGCCGCGATCCGCCGCCTCGACAGGTGGTACGATCGAAGGAGGTGCGACAACAACGGTCGAAGTCATCGGCATACTCGTGAGAGGCGAGGTCACGATAACAGGTTCGTCCTCCTCTTGAGGTGACGAAACCACTCCGGGCGAGCTGGCCCCCGAAGATACTTCCTCATCGAAATCGGGCGCCTCAGTATCATCGCCAGGAGCCCGAGCAGAGCCAGAAGGAGCTTCAACGCTATACTCCCCATGGACGCCGTCCCCTGAGAAGAGGACAAGAAAGCTGATATCAATATGATGGTAATCTTTCTAAGAGGAGACATAAAGATGACATTTACCCGTAGCCAACGGTATATATGTCGCATCTGCAGCCGACGTAGCTAAATCACGCCTTAATGACGCAATGCGAACTGTCATACCTGGAGAAGGGGGTGGGCCCACCGACACCGCCAGGTGCTCCGAGCCTTCACCAAGACGCGGTCGAGTTTCGTCAGCTGGAATCTCGCCAGGCATGCTCACGGACACGGCAGGAGTTTTATCCGTTGCTGGTCTAGGGAAAGATTCACTCATTTGCCTCATCGATTTCGTTCCACTACCGGAGGTGGTGGCAGCAAAAGCAGACTTAAACAGGGGTTCTCCGGCATCGCCAGCCGAAACTGAGGGTCCCTCTCCGAAAGGCGAGGAACCTCCAATCAAAGAGACATCCCCAACAGGGGAGACAGCAGGTTCCTCTCTAGGAGCCTCAATACCAGGAATCCGGAGAGAACGAGCAACTGTCTTCTTCTTCCTCTTGCGAGGGGAAGTCTGCTTCGAAGCAGGAGCCCTTCGCTTCCCAGAGACTGCCAAAGCCCCCGCAGGCGGAGGCACTTCACACCTCGGCACCGACACCAGAGGCTCATCCGGAGTGACGGACTCCTCAGATGAAACGAGGGGGCTTCGACTCTTCCCCCAGGCTTGGAAGAAGGCACCCTAAAGCTTCCACGCATGTCAAAATTGCAATGGAAGGTGTTGATCGCCACGTAGAACTGGGCATACGAATGGAGGATGCGCAGCTCCGTGGAGAGTGTGACGACCGGCACGATAAAGATTGCTCCCGTACAACCTATGATAAAATACCGCTATCCTCTGGCTCCATCAATGAGTCCGCCCCTGGACCTGAAGCTGGTGACGACAATGCCCACGTGCAGCTGATCGTACCCAAACTGCCTAGCGAACCGACTGGACAAATAGGGCTCGAAGAAGCAATGATCTTCGCTTTTGTACAGCAAATAGGAGGGTCGGATGCAGACCAACCAGTTGAAAGCTTCCGGAGAAAGATTGGTCTTCTTTCCACCTAAATCCTCAAGGCTAATCCCCGACTGATTGCGATGTACAGAGGGGACAGTGCAGAGGAGCTTCCAGCCGTGACTGAGGCTCAGCACCAGCCGACAGTCTAAAACTGTGTTCACGTTCCAGGGAGAGTCCTTGTGTTCAGCAAGAAACTACCCCCCGAGCTACTACCAGGGCAGGAAGACATCACCCGGGGGTTGTAAAGAATTAACCATCCCATCAAGTACAGGTATGGTAATTCTACCCTAGGAAAGCTATCACGCCGAGCTTCATCAACGAGCAGTCCGTCATTCATGGCTCTCAGGCCAGCCTGTATACGGCACACCATGGTAGGGAGCAAGCCCAGTCTTGCCCCGAACACCAGACGCACGACAGGCCACAGGATGTTCCGGTGAATGCGGTCCGCGGACGCGATACCGGGCACCACTACTCGACGCAGCCATATGGAGAGAAAGCCAGCCAGCCTGGCTTCCTTAGACAGAGGCCTGCGACAGCGCCTCAAGTAACTGTAGGCCTTAGTGCCTTCAGGATACTTTCCTACCCCGTCATTGAGAATCTGATCTGGAGCTTTAGCATCCTCCATAAGATCCTCGATGATCTGGGCACTGAGCACGCCCAAACAGTTCACGGGCTCATTCTTGCCCCCCGAAACTTTCTCCGACTTGACGGCCCTGGCCCGGTGGAAGAAGAGGTAGGACATCTACTTAGTGGTGTGAGCCAAATCAGAAGGCTCATCATAAAAAACAGTACACGCGAAGTAGTGGCACATCAGCTCCTGATACACCTCCATAACCCGAGGGTCCGAGTCCTCCAACTCTCGGTTGGTGGGAACATACTCTTCATATGGGGTATCCCCCATCGGCAGTCTCGAGATCACTGTCATCTCATGGAGGGCCAACCCTAACTCCCCCAGTGGAGTGGCGAAGGTCCCGGTGAGCGAAATATATCGCTCCATCAGTGCCAGAAACGGGTTAGGGTTGGGAGGCAACCCGACACTCGTCGCACTCACAACAGCATACAGTCCAATGCCCTCCAGCTCTCTCCGAAAATGCTTCAAGGCCCAGTCAACTAGGCAAGCCCATCAGAGGTTTGTTGGGGTGATCCACCCATTGCATCGAGGATTCTTATTGGGGTATACACCCCCTCGCCCCATGAAGTCGTTGCAAAAAGTCGATAATTGGACCGGCTGGATCACTAAACTATCCTCACTCGGGACGCTGTCCGGGCACAGTCCCCTGAACAGCATCACAACGCCGGAAGGGCGGCTGACAAACGACCCCTGGTCAGCTCCTTTCAGATGAAAGATCTTCCCCGGCTTGCCATGAAGATCGGGAGTCAGCGTCCACGACATCCTCCGGGAATGTGTCGCATGAGAGAAAGCCAAGATGGGATAATCTCTCGGCATCGTTGGCAGATACAAGACCACACTCTCCGCGAGAATAACCCAGGGTTCTCTCTTGGGCTTCATCTGGGACTATTTGTCAATCATGTCCCCAAAGAGAAAAGCCGGCTTGATATACTTGTCCCCGTCTATGTACGTCAGGGGCTCCCCGTTAATCATGTTCAGCAACGTCCGCTCGCCCTGAGCCGATATCAAGATCTCCCTTCCTTCAGGATACTGGGGTCCGAAGATAGGAAATGTCACGTGGGACAGATCCTCCAGATAGTTTGAGTGCAGCATCCCGGCAGTGGAACCCATCACCTCGGCCAGTGGAGACTCATGAAAGTCAACTGCAAAAGTGCAAGGAAAATACGTCATTACAAATCTTGCAACATAAAGACCAAGAAACGACAGTCTGTGCTTTAAGCCAAGACTGTACAAAATTTGGTCATTTTACGCCGGAAGTCACATCCAGAAGCGTAATTGGCGGTATACAGTCCGTGCGTTACGCCAGACTGCCCAAATTCTAGTTATTACACCGGAGGTCCCATCCACAAGCGTAAAACTAAAATTGTATAGTATACACCAAGTTTTCGGCAGTCAGAGCTTTTACGCTCAAAACTGCAAAAATATGGAGTTTTTTACGCTGGCACATTAGAAATATGGACGTAAAAGATGAAAACGTCTCCGTGCGTCATCTTCCTCAAAGAGGCTATCAGCACAGAAGATGACCTAGCGCGGTCACGTTCAACGTGTGCGAAGGATTTTTTGTCATTCTTTGTCATCCTAAAGGCTCTACCTCTAAGGTCGGGTGCGCTACTTCGCTCAGAAGAACGTTCACCCTGCCCGACCGAAGACTCTTTCGCTAGGGCAGAAGAACGAGAAGAAGAACCTATGCTCTTTCCCTTAGTGGAGGGGATTTGTTTCGGCGCCATTTCTGAAAACTCGGAGTGCTCGGAAGAAGAACGAGGGGAAAAAACTCAAACAGTCGAAAGCTCTCTTTCGCAAAAGACGGATGAAAAGTTTTTCTCTCAAAAGCTTGGGATATATATAGAGTTCGGGTCGACTACTCGAATCCTCGGACGGGCTCCTCGAAACCCCAATCAAATCTCATAATTAATATTTGGTTATGATTGGGTACTACGTCAGCCCACTACTCTCGAAAGGCGGACAGTCAGCAAATTTGAAGAGTTTTTCGTGCAAAAGCAGGTCAGCGGTTCCTACTCTAAGGAGCTTTCTACGCTCGACAGCAACAGATCTACGGTTTTATGCTCGCAAGCTACAAGTCTACGGTTTTATGCCCGGATGCCTTTGTGCTCGGTAGCTTTTATGCTCGAGAGGCTACAAACCTACGACTTTACGCTCAGCAGATACCAAATCGATGATCTCACGCTCGGTGGCGTTTAGTTTACGCTCGGAGGCAACGGATCCACAACCTTACTCTCGGAAGATTTCTTTTATTCACAGGCTACAAATCTACAGTTTTACGCTAAGGAGCTTTCTACGCTCGACAGCTACAGATCTACGGTTTTACACTCACAAGCTATAAGTCTATGGTTTTACGCCCGGATGCCTTTGTGCTCGATAGCTTTTATGCTCAAGAGGCTACAAACCTACGACTTTACGCTCAGCAGATACCAAATCGATGATCTCACGCTCGTTGGCTTTCTACGCTAAATAGGCTACGAACTCAGGATTTTCAGCTCATCTACACTACGGATCTCTGACTTTTTGCATATCCGAACAGTTCTCAAGGCGGTCGATTACAGGAGTTCACACAGAAGATACTCCTTCTTGACCTCAAAATATCCTAAGTACCCGAAACATACAGAGTTCAAACATTGAGAAATTACTCTTCTCGGGTCAATTCAAAGTTTATCCACACTCCAGTCTGAATATCCCGTCTATCAAGATGGCAACTCAGTTTGACAGCCATTTCTTGACCCTGTTCTAAGGGATTTTCGAGAAATCATTCTTGAAGACGAAGTCTGAACAAAAATTCTGTTCATCAGAATTAAAAACAACAGTTCAGAGCTCTACGCGGTTCCTCAGCCCTAGCAACAGGTGTAGCGCCCCGTTCTCCCAGTGCGGAGAGCGCGGCTAAGAAACACAAACGGTATCGTTCGATCGGGATAGATTGAATTAAGAACTCGTCCTCATTATGGATTTGTTTCTTCGGAATCGATTCCCATATTCAGTGGACTGTGCCTCAAGTAATTCTACGGAATTGGGTCATGACATAGTGGTATCAAAGCACAGATTCAAGTTCCTTAGACTTCGTGCTGGAAAAGTTCCTTTAACGATCAAATTCTTGTGCGAACTCTTGAACTCGCTAGGCCAAAATGAGATACGTTCATGCAATAAGTCCATAATACATTATGATCCTAATGTAATTTACCTTCTTTTGAAGGAATAGATCTAGCGCAATCTGCAGCGCAACCACCGAATGAAACACAAGAAAGCAGTTTGGGTACTTCGGGAAGCTCTCGGAGCCAGCGAGGCATATCTCAAGTCAACCCGCTTGAACGGGTAATACAAATGTTAGAATCGCAACGACAAAGAGATGATGCTCGCCAAGCCAAGTTCGAGAGTAATCTAGAGACCCGATTCTCAGTCCAACAAAAGCAGGTAGATGCCCTGCAACAGATCGTTCAGACTTTGGCTGCCAACCATTCCACCGCAACAGCAACGACTCTGGTGGAACAGCCCATGCTTGAAGTGGAGACGCCACAAATTCCAAGGTCGAGGGACGTAACTGCCTTCAACTTGGGACACTTCAAGAAAGTCTGCAATACCCCATTCAACGAGACTGAGGACCCAGTGGTCGCTTTAGATTGGCTAGCTGAGCTTGAAGATCACTTCGCTCTGCTAGAGGTCCCCGAAGATAAGTGCGTCGCCTGCACGCAACTACAGCTCTGTCTCAACGCACACGATTGGTGGGACGTGCATCGACGATCTCTCCAATTTGATCACGGAGAGGAGGCGATCTCGTGGACGTCCTTTCGTGCCGCGTTTGAAGAGGAGTTTATACCGCCTCCAGTACAACGTCAAATGGAAAATGACTTCGTGCAACTGAGGCAAGGCAGGATGACAGTTAAAGAGTATTCCGTCGAATTCAACCGACTCTCCAAATTCGCTAGGGCCTATTTACCTGATGCAGCGAGTCGAGCCAGAAGGTTTGAAGGTGGACTACGCCCTGCCATTCATTCGCACGTGGTCAATAATCAGTACGGGACAATGCGTGAAGTCATGAATCATGCCCTATCCCTCAAACCGCAGTATCCTCATATTTCCACCGGCGCTGTGCATACCTACAATCACAAACGCCAAGGCAACGATGGAGAAAATACCGCAACAAAGTGCCAAAACAACGGTGGTCAGCAGCGGGCAAATGCTAACCGAATATGTCTCTTCTGTAAAAGACAAGGGCATGCCGTCAACCAGTGTCGAAAGAAACTCGGGTTATGCCTAATCTGTGGAGACCCAAATCACACAATACAAAACTGTCCGCTCTACTCTGCTAGCCATCCCCGACATCCAAACCCTTAACGGTAATCATTATTCCTAAGTTTCGGGACGAAACTTCCAATTGGTTGGGTAGGATGTAGCGCCCCGTTCTCCCGGTGCGGAGAGCGCGGCTAAGAAACACAAACGGTATCGTTCAATCGGGATAGATTGAATTAAGAACTCGTCCTCGTTATGGATTTGTTTTTTCGGAATCGATTCCCATTTTCAGTGGACTGCGCCTCAAGTGATTCTACGGAATTGGGTCGTGACAACAGGACAGTTCTATATGTTCAAAATGCTCAACAGTGTTCTATGGACTATTCGCTATGAGCAAAAGACTGGACCTAGCACTCTTTCTAAATAGAGTCGGCGTAAAGAATCAGACGTGTCGAAGCTACACATATTCAGACTTCACAGCAACATATGGCAAAACGATCATATGCAGAGAAGAAAGACGATTTTATTGAAATCAAAAATCATGATTACATATGAGGGAAATCCAATCTACAAGGGTTTTTCTTCATGTTCGTGATTACATCTGAGGGAAACTTCGTCTACAAAGGATTTCCCCATCGTCGTCTGAAGATCGCACCGAGAAGCTATTTTGACAGGTTCTCACATTGGTGACGGTCTTCCTCTTCTTCCAAAAAGATGATCAGTGGCAGGAGGATACAAAACTGGGCATAGACCCATCCTCCAATAGAAAAGCAGGGTACTGCTTTCCTACGCCCAATGCCATGGCAGATTGAGTTGAGGTATTTTACCCAACTCAATGCCCGAGGTCAGAGCTAGTTGCTGCTCTCATCCCCGGAGGTAACAGGAGAAGACACCGTTTGTAAGCCGTGTGGTCTAATACGACCCTTCCCTTCTCCTGGAAGAACCGCCATATAAAGTTGCTGATTATCCCGATCAAGGGAGGCTAAGATATGCTTCCATGATCCATCGTTGCAGTGGACACTTGCTCGAAGACGCCGTCTTTTTCGGATCCTTACACGCTGGAAGAACATGATCTCCTTCTTCCTCAGGTTGACCCAACGAACTCCGGCGATCATCTCTGTGTGGTGATGGGAATATGGGGAGAACAGGTTAACCCCCCAGCCTTTTTTATAGGCGAAAGAGATCACACCGGTCCCCAATAAATCTGCCATAAAGTCAGCATCGACCGTTTCAATGCTCCATTCAGAAACATTTTGAGTTACGAGGAGCGGTTCATGCTTCATTCAAAGCATTCCAAATTCTGAGGAATTTGAAAGCTTTAAAGGGGGTCTTGTAGAAGCATAAAAAATACGCTGGATGGTTATGCGCAGCATATTGATGCAGAGCAGCGTAGACAGAGGCCTTCAGAGCCATCAAGCGTGCAACAAAGCTTTTTCTGCTAAACACAGCGTGAAATATAAGCTCAAAGGACCATCCGTATAAGGCAGTGCGTCCAAGCCGCTTCAGCATAAATAGGGTGCTTCATCGCCTCCTGGGCGTAAAACCCATCCTCTTTCAACGCAGCTTTGAAGTGTACGAGAGACGCTTCATATTCTCCGAAGTGAACCTGTCAAATCCTGCAATGAACCTGTCAGATCCTGCAATGAACCTAACGTCTGGACTTCTGACAAAGGGATACTGCTCGGCTACCCAGACGACGGCTATAATGATGGCACAACACTGCAACCCAGGCTGTCATTTATCGCCATCTCCTTTGCGTAAACTACTTTTACGTGCACGAAGGGATACGCTGCCTTGTTTTACACAGGAAGACATGAGCTGTTTATGCTCCGCAGTAGATAAACCGCCTGCCACATCAAAAGTTGTACTTCGTATGGGGCTCGAGGCACGTCTCTACGTTTAATGCACAGAGCGGTGACAGTTTCTCGAGGCACGTCTCTACGTCTAATACAAAGAGCGGTGACAGTTTCTCGAGGCACGTCTCTACGACGGATGCACAGAAGGGCTGCAGACCTTTAAAATACGCTTCCGCATTTAATGCACAGGTTGGTGGCAAATCTCGGCATTTAATGTAAGAGATTTGATTATATCTTCAAAAGCCGTAATTCCGGCTAAGACGTCCACATCAGCACTCTGGCACAGTACGCAGCGGCTTCTACGCCCATTCAGCTCCTGTGCTCACTCAGCTTCTACGCCCATTTGGCCTCTACGACCACTCGGCTTCTACGCCCACTCGGCCTCTATGACCACTCGGCTTCTACGCCTATTTTCGGCTTCTACGCCTACTTGGCTTCTACGCCATGGTGACAGACATTGGCTTCTACGCCCACCTATTCTACATGAGGGATACCTACCTACGTGGCTTCTATGTCGTGATCTTCGTAGCAGATATACGCGTTTTGTCCCCTTAGTTGGACACGCGTCACATGCTCACTCAAAAGGTCATCTATATGCAGGCATTGGTTATTTTAAACCGTCATGTAAAAGGGTGCTATACCTTTTACTCCTCGATTTCTACACCGACGGAGTGGTTACTGTTACCAAAACTCTATAAATAGAGACCTCTATCAATGAGGAAAAGGGTTGACAAATTGGAGGGTCGAAGAAATTAGGGTCGGAAATTGGTCAAGAAAACTAATATCAGATCTAAGGTCGAACTTCCAAGAAAGATCAAACCAGAGGTCAAGAGAGAGAGAGAGAGAGAGAGAGAGAGAGAATCCGGAGCTCAGGCAAAAGAGAAGGGATCGGCGACTTTGGCATCGGGCCTCCACCCTCTTTAGCAACCTTCGAAGCTACTACCTGTCTTCCACGGCACTTCTTCAACATCTTATGGTCCAAGGGCTAAAGTGATCGACTGTAGATCAGACACCTATAGCAATATTTACCCAGATTAAATAAATTATACTCCCACATCCTCGTATAGGATCAAATTATACAAGTTTGTTTATAAACCAAAGAAGGCGGGTTTCGTGTAAACCCCATCTTGAATACATTTTCATTCTTTCGTTTTCCACCACAAACAGTTGCATGCTGCTGCAGTTGCTCCTCTTGCTGCAGCTAGTTGCTACTGAATGCACGCTGCTCGATCCCCTCTCATTGCACACACTGACACTCTACACTCACTCACTCACACACACACATAAATATAAATACATATTTATACATACACACATATATGAATATATATATCACTATACATACATATATACATATATGTAACTCTATATATATATATATATATATATATATATATATATATATATATATATATATATATATATATATATATATATAATATACTCACTAAGTATATACATAATAATAACCACACTTGTAATGCATATGAACTCTCTATCTCTCATGACCACTAACACCTCAAAACATAGACATATATATATATATATATATATATATATATATATATATATATATATATATATACATATATATATATATATAATTACTAAATATATACATAATAATAACCACACTAGTAATGCATATGAACCCCCTATCTCTCATGACCACCAATACCTCAAAATAAAACATAGACATATACATAATTACACATATACATATATATCATATAAAAATATAATTATATCATTCTAATAGCTATTACCATGGCAAATTGAATTGAAATACAATAAAATAAATACGTGGAGTGCACCGCACCCGTATCACACTCATTTTATGATACGCTTATGATACGGCACCACCACACAACCAAACGTATTCCGAAGGATGCGAGCAAGTCTAAAATCAAAATTATGAATAATACGAAGATCTAGCTACTCAACTACGTGTCCGTGTCAAAATATGATATGCTCAAACCCCCGTGTCGAAAGAAAACCCCCAAATCAACCCATATCGCCAAATTGTCGGGATACGCCCTTCACGTATCCAATTATGGATACGATACTAGTTACACACAATCAAACACATGTCAATTTAGTCTAATTGACCTATTGACAAACACAAGATGTGCCAATCTCGGAATTCCCCTAAAATTGACACAAAATACCACATAACTTTCTCCATAGGCCTCCTATAAACTTAATTCCAGTTCCTATAGGTAGCCTTAGCATATAGGATAGTTCCTTATGATTAATTACAAATTTAGAGTGAAATTAGAGAGAGAAAACTGAATTGTAACCTATTGGGAGATGGATTCCCAATAAAATTCCAAAATTATGTGTCAAGAGCCTCCAACTTGTAGATCCTTACTTCTCCTTGTAGATCCTTGCTTCCTCCTTGTAGATCCTTATTCTAATAGCCTCTAATGAAGAATAAAAAAAAATTGGGAAGAAATTTGAGTAAAAATTGGTATGGGAATGAAAAAATTGGAAGAGAAAAAATTCTAGATCTAGATTTGGAATAACAAATGAGAAGAGAGAGAGAGAGAGAGAAAGAGAGAGAGAGAGAGAGAGAGAGAGAGAGTCTCTCTCCACCCCTATGGTGGCCGGCCATAACCCCTCCTCCAAGCTTCTATAGAAAGTCCAAAATACCCTTTGGGACTTGTCATGAAGAAATAATTCAGGAGGGAAGGTTATAGTCTAATTGGTTTCACTAATTAATTCATCCTCCTAATGAATGGGCTTACTATTAGGCTAAATTCTAACTAGAATTAAATGTTGGTCCATGGATCTAAACTAAAATAGTTAGGTCCACTATACAAGTCCAAAAATATATCTAATATCTAATAATAAATAAATATTTACAATATGCAGAATATTTAATATAATAATCCTAAAATAAATATACCCATGTCCAATTACCAAACTACTCTTAGTTGGAAAAGTGAGGATGACAATCGTCATTGGGCAGATTAGCATCGTACACCTTTAGAGTTTCGTATCGGCGACCACATATTTTTACGGATTTTGCATACCCGTGGAGTCATTAGACTCGGGGTTCGCGGAAAGCTTGGTCCCAAATAAGTAGGTTCGTTCGATATTCTCAAGCGTGTAGGCGATGTTGCTTATAGTCTTTCCCTTCTACCTTCGTTACGTGAGGTATACGATATATTTTATGTATCTCAGTTGCATAGGTATATTCCAGATCTGAGTCATATCCTCGATTACTCTGAATTAGTCGTGGGTACCTTATTATCTTACGAGGAGCAACATGTATCCATATTGGTCCGAAGTAAGAAGGTGCTCAAGAACCGGACTATTTTTCTTTTTTGGGTTGATTGGGGACATCACACTCTTAGAGAATCGATGTAGGAGCGCGATAATGATATTCGGTATTGGTACCCGTACATGTTCGATTTGAAAGGTATATTCTACCTTATGTCTTTGTATCTAGTTTTCGTGATCTGGTGATCTTTTATATGTTGTTATGATATTGCTTGCATATGTGGTTGCTAATAGATTTATATCATGCTTGTCCTGACTTCTCTAGCTATTGCTTGAATTCGAATTCCGAGGACAAAATTTTCTAAAGTGGATAGAGAAGTCACTCCCCGTTCCTGATATACGTATTTGGAAAGTATTTTTAATTTTAGCATGGTTGCATGTGCATAGAGACTAGACCCATTCTTTTGTTTAACCCGATTCATGGTTGTAAACTCTGTATCCTAAAATTTTAGATTAAATATTATTATTAGGTTAATTTGGGGCTATTGGGATTTTTTCTACAATTTTTGGTTAATTAAAAACTAGTAACACTAATTTTTTAGGACTTTCAAGAATTTATTTTAGGGTCAAACATAATTAAAAATATCCTAAACTTTTGTTTTAGGTTCAAAATAATCAAATATATTTTCTAAAATTTTTTGCAAATTTTTTGATTATTTTTAGCATTTATTTTGAGTTAATTATACAAAACTGAATTAAAAACTATTTTTAGAAAAAAAAATCTAATAAAACCAACCTACCCAGCCAGCAGCCAGCCTGGCCTGCGTGTCAGCCATAGCGGCCCAGACAGCGGGGCCCAGCGATCAGTGAGAGAGGGGGCAGGTGTGAGCGAGCCGGGTCCCCGAGCCGATCTCGAGCCGATCCGATCCGAGCGGAGCCGAATTTGAATTCGACTCGGACTCAGTCGAGCCAAGCCGGGCTAAACCATGGTCGTTCGATCTGAGCAGGCTACAGTTGATTCCTGCCATGTAGCGCACTTCGAGCCGTGGCTTATTCTCTCTCCTCTAAATATATAGTATTCAGGTTATAATTTTTAGGGTTTTTTTTTTAGCCGATTTTGAGGAATTGTCATCTAGGGTTTCCTTTATCTTCCAGAAGCCATTACTCATAGCTCCGAACTCCAAATGCGACCCAGTTTCTTGTGTTAGAACCGTATTGAGGATTTAGACTCTGAATTAGGACCTGATCCAACCACAGCTAAGGACCACGGCTAGTATATTTTCGTGATTACTTTCAGTACTTGATAGTCTATATAATGCATGCTTAGTATTGATTATTTGATTCTTGACACAAGTTACACGTATTAGTATGATGGATTCTGATTATGAGATACATGACTATTCTGGATTATTTTTACTTCTTCGTGACTGGTTCGGAATCCATGTTGTACTCGTGGGAAGAAAAAATACTTAGTGGACGTGTGAACTACCCTTTCCATCCCATGGTCTAACTGAAATAATAGCAGCCATGCACGACACATGTGGTTGCCAAATTTTATCCTTAGCCGTTTATATGTCAACAAAGTATTTCAAATCACATAGAGTAGTTTATTCATATCTGTTCTTTCATACATTGCAGTTATTTTCTTTGTTGCTTGGAGATATTGTACTACATCTTTGTCATGACAGGATTTCAGTATTTAGTTATTCGGGTTGCCTTATTATGATTTTGATTTTGTTGCTATTATATTTTCTTTACTATTTATTATCTTATAGCTTCTACCATGTGTTGGAACTATTTTTACTGTGATGTACTCGTTCCTTTCCTGATTGGATGATCATATTTTAGGTGACTACGATGAGGATACGATCCCTACACATTATAGACCGTATGTTAGTGATATAGCTGAGCCTGATCTTGTTCTTCCAGAGGATCAGGGAGAGTTAGCAGCTCAAATACTGTCTACAATAGAGTAATTTAGTAGAGTAGTTGGTTTTGTTAGTTATTTTAGTCTGGATTGTTCTCCGGTAAATTTTTAAGAGTATTTTGAATATTATACTTTGGATATTTAGTTTTTGGGGAGACTTCTTAGACCTGCATCGAGACCATTATTTTATTATTATCTTGGTATATTAATTTAAATTAGTGCTTATGATTGAGTATAATATGGAGATGAATATATGTTGTGAGTTATAGATTATACTTGTGGCTTATTGTACAGCGTTCTACCACCGACACTGTGACATAGAATGGACCTACACATGACTCATGCCCAAATCCAGGGTGCGGGTCATGACATATTTTTATGGTGGCCCATGCAGGTCAAGTTTTGCACAAGGTTGGGAACTCGTAGTGGTACTCAAGTTAGATGTACGACTGCGAGCCTGCCAGAGGATATATATACTAGGAATAAGAAAATACTCAATCACAATTAGGGATCCTATATACTCAACTTGCTAACCCTTATTAATTCCTTTCGAGAAATTGGACCTCTTTCATTGTTGATTGTCCTTCTTGAATACTTTCTTATCTTGTGCCATATCAATTGAATTCTTGTTGTTTTCAACCTTTCAGAATGCCACCTAAGACTAGAGTGCACGGTTCTAGAGCCAATGGTTCTCTCCCCACACCATCCGCATCGTAGGAGGCCTCATCAACTGGATCAAGGAGTCTTCCTTCTCCTCCTCAACCATTACATTAGCTCTTCAGAAGCATAATGGAGGCTTAAAAAGCTCAGGCAGAGGCCCAGAGGTAGCAAATAAAAATACTGAGGGCAGGAATAAAAAATGCCCAACAGGTTGCCCTAGCAGCCTTGGAGAGGGTCTCTTCCATCTTGGCTCCACAAAAGGTGCCCTGCTCTGCTCCGCTGCTCCTCTGGCGACCTCGAACTTTGTCTCTCCTAGCTGTCAAAATATTACTCTGCCTCTACGACAATCGATAGTAGAATGGTTCCTACTTAACCAATCCATTCTGAGTATAATATCATATCTGGGAAGTGGCATTACAAGTAAGTACACACTCAACTCTCGGCCTCCCAATAAAAATCTTCGGTCCTTGCAAAAATCACTGACTAGGATAATGCCTTCGCTAGTCGTGATCTTGCAAGTCCTATCTAAGGTTTCTGCCTCTAAACGATGCTTAAAGGCATAAGATATAGATATAAAACTATGGAAAGTACCTGAATCGAATAATGCAAGTGCTGGAATAAAATTGAGAAGAACTGAACCTGATATCACGTCTCCTGCTGGCTCGGCCTCCTCGACCGTCATGCATACGCTCGTCCCTAGGGTGCACCTTTTGGTTGCTTCTAGTGCTGGGCAAACCTCTGCTACTATGGTGAAAGTGGTGGTCCCCTCAACTGGCCTTCTAGTGCAGTAGGTGCTCTGGCAGGTCCCCTCTGAGCGGCTGCTCCACCTTGACCTGGACCAATCTGAATAGACGGACAATCTCTCAACTGATGCGTTGATGATCCACAAGACAAACATGTATCCAGCCTCTTTTTACAAATGTCTCTCGTGTGTCCTGGCTTCTCGCAGTACCTACAATGGACAATGGGTCGTGTCTGCCTCTACGGCTGTTGCTGGATATGTCCTCAAGCTGGTGCCTGGTGTTGTTGGTACTGATACGGCCTCTGTTGCTGCTGAAAGTAGGGATGCTTGGCCGGTCCCGTGCTACCACTCGCTCCTCTAGAAATGTCGTGTCCTCTCTTGGGCCTGAGGTCCAAATCATCCTCAATAATCTGGACATCCATCAGAATGCCCTCAAAGGTTAGCAGTACGACGTCCAGAAGTATGAGACTTGATCTCTCTCATCAGCCCCTTCTTCAATCGGCTCACTAAGTTTACAAGTTTATACCTACCAGATGCGGCGAGTCATGATAGACGATTCAAAGGTAGCCTGCGACCTGCAATCCATGTGCCCGTAGTCGTTTTCCAGTACCAGATGATACGCGAAGTCCTCAACCATGTCCATTCCCTCGAACCACAATATCCTTCAGTTGTTGTCGCCATTGTGCATACTTAAAATCACAAATGCCCTAACAATACAGGAGGAAACAACGCTCCAAAGCGTGCAAACCAAGGCGGTCACTAGGGTCCCAACCCGAGAGGGAATGCAGGTCTACGCTATACACACTGTAAGAAGTCAGGGCATACCGTTAACGATTGTCACCTTAAGAACTGGTTATGCTTGAATTATGGTGGTCCAGGCCATATGTTAAATAACTGTCTGTAGCCCTGTAAGTTCCGCCCTCAGCATCAAAATCCTGCTCTGGCACCACAGGCAAATCGAGATGTACCACAACTGGATCGTCGTCCTGCTCAAGGCTGGGTATACTTTATAACTTTGGAAGAAGCCCTCTCTTCGAACAAAATCATGCTAGGTATATTACTTTTCAATGACATACCTGATCGCATGTAATTTGATTCAAGTGCTACGTATAGATTTATATCCACGAATTTTGCCATGGAACACAAGTTAGAAATGATACCGTTATAACTAGACCTTAGTATTAGTACCCCCATCGGGCACAAAGGTACATGTTCGTTCAGTATGCCAAGGCGGTCATGTCTTTATCAGAGGAAGAAAACTATCGCTCGATGTGTTAGTCCTAGACATCCGGGATTACGACATCATCTTAGGAATTTGGATTGGCTCGGCGTTTGCTCAACCATAATCTACTGTACAGAAAAAGGGTCTTCTTTCGTCTACCAGGCGAGGATGATTTCTACTACTTGAGTAGTTTAGCATCAGAAGCGTCGATGGCCCGTATAGTAATTTCTACTATATCAGCTCTGCGAATGCTACACTCTGGATACGAAGGATACATAGCATATGTTTGTGGCACGCGACAGAATTATGCAAACGTAGAGTCTACTTTTATTGTGGCAAAATTTCTTGAACTATTCCCGGACGAACTACCTAGCATTCCACCCGACCGAGAAATCGAATTCACTATCGACACAAACCAAAATACTCGACTAATTTCCAAGGATCCATACGGAATAGCCCCTGTTGAACTAAAGGAGTTAAAGAGTAAACTTCAGGAATTGCTTTACCATTGGTACATCCATTCGAGCGTATCTTCTTAGGGCACCCCTATTCTTTTTGTGAAGAAGAAGGATGAGACGATGCTGCTCTGCATAGACTACGTGGAGCTAAACAAGTCACCATCTGAAATAAGTACCCCTATCCAGAATCAACGACCTTTTCGATCAACTGCATGAGGCGCCAGTGTTTTCAAAAGATGACCTTCGCTTTGGCTACCATCAGTTAAAGATCAAACCAGACGATGTGTCAAAGTCAGCTATCTACACCCGTTACAGCCACTACGAGTTCCTAGTCATATCGTTCAGACTGATGAACATTCTTGCTGCATTTATGGATTTGATTAATCGAGTGTTCAGACCATTTGTTGACAAGTTTGTGGTGGTGTTCATTGACGATATCTTGGTATACTCAAAGAATGAAGAAGAACACACCGAGCATCTGCGGGTCATGCTTCAAACCCTTCGAGACAATAAGTTGTACGCGAAGCTGAGCAAGTGCAAATTTTGGTTGAATAAAATATCTTTCCTCGGGCACATAATTTCTGTGGAAGGCATCTTATTCCATTCAAAGAAAGTAGAAGCCATTGTTGAGTGGAAACGACCTGGGTCAGCTAGCGATATTTGAAGCTTTCTTAGTCTAGCGGGCTACTACAGAAGATTCGTCAAGTATTTTTCAAAAATTGCTTCACCTCTGACTCGTCTCACTCAGAAAGGAGTAACGTTCGTGTGGTCAGACAACTGTGAAGCTTTATTCCAAGAATTAAAGGGGCGCCTCGACTGTGAAGCTTTCTCAACACCGATTCTTACACTCCCGGACGGGCACGATAATTTTCAGATTTTTAGCGATGCATCCAGAAAGGGATTATGATGTGTCCTTATGCAAAGGGACAAGGTGATAGCCTACGCATCAAAATAGTTAAAGCCTCACGAGAAGAACTATCCGACGCATGATGTAGAACTTGCAGCGATAGTGTTCGCATTGAAGTTACGGCAACATTACCTCTATGACGTAGCGTGTGAGATCTTCACCGACCATAAAAGTCTCAAGTACCTTTATACCCAAAAAGATCTAAATTTATGCCAAAGGCGTCCGCTTGAACTCCTTAGCGACTTTGACTTGTTGATCAGATATATACCGGACAAGGGCAAGGTTGTAGCCGATACACGAAGTCGAGTGTTTGCAGGAAGCTTAGCTATCGACAGCAGACTGCAAAGGGGCATAGCCATAAAGGACGAATTATAGTCTCGGGGCGATATTAGATCCGTGAGGGATGAGTCGCTACACGCCACCTTCGACCAGAAATGTATGGAGTGTAACGCAAGGCCAAAGGGGCTCTCACTCCATGCCACCCACTACCATGCAACTATTCAGAAGTTTCATCCAGATCGGATCGGCCTCGGTGCCCCGACGATCGTACGCAAGAACTTGAACATGAATACCTTGTGCACAAGTTGTCCGCGACATACAAGTCTTGGGTCTCAAATTCACAGGATTCATGACCTGACATGACATATTAATTCTTGATTCTTGTTCAGAACGAGTATGCTCCACGAGCTATAATTTTTGTTTTGCTTGACATGATTCTCGTTCATAGTTAAACTTGACATGATACAATCCTCTGGTTCGGAGATGCCTTGGTGTCACTACCACATTTTAGGAAAAAGGGTATTTTAGTAATTTCCGATTTAAATAAATATTGTGCATGGTAAATAATTTTTGTTGTATTATTTAATTGTTGTTGGATGTTATTTAATTATTTTGGACTTATTTTAGTGGACCCAACTAGTGTAGTTTGGACCCATGGACCAACATGAATTAAATAGTTAGATTTGGCCCATTTAGAAAGCCCATAGTTAAGGAGATGGATTAAATTAATTAAGTGATTAGACTAGAAGCTTCCTTCCTTAATTATTTCTTCATGAGAGGCCCCAAGGGGTACATTGGACATTTTACAATTGCTTGGGAGAGGGGCAAGGCCGGCCTATTAAAAGAGGGGGGAAATTTCTCTCTCCTCTCATTCTCATTCCAAATCTAGATCTAGAATTTCCCACTCCCAAATTCCTTCCATTCCCATTCCAATTCCCTACCAAATTCATTCCAAATTCTTCCCAATTCACCATTAGAGAAGGAGGAAGCAAGGATCTAGAAGAAGAAAGCAAGGATCTACAAAGAGGAGCAAGGATCTACAATTTGGAAGCAAGTTCTTCTCAATTGGAGGTTTCATTGGGAATCCATCTCCCAATAGGTATAATTCAGATTTTTCCATTTAAATAGCTTATAAATCTGAGATTTAATCATGTAAAATTAACCTATATGTATGTACTACCCATAGGACTTTGTTTTGTGTTCATAGGAGACCCATGGAGAAAGTTATGGTGCTTTTTGTGTTAATTTTGTTGGAATTCCGAATTTACATTTTGTTGTGTGTATCAATTGATCCTATAGATCAATTGGACATGAGCTTATGTGTTTGGGGCTAGTGTCATATCCATAATTTGGTACATGTGGTTCGTATCCCAACTATTTGGTGATACATGTCATTTTGGGGGTTTTCCCTCCGACACGGGGCTTTGAACATGTCGTATTTTGACACGGACACATAGATCTACTTTTGACACTTTGATTTGTTCATAAATATTATTTATGATTTGTTTGTATCCTTCGGGGTACAATTGGTTGTGTGTTGGACTCGTGTCACATGCGTATCCTAGATCTAGTGGGATACGGTATGATACTCTCCAATTGTGTGGATTTTTTGAATAGATCTAATTATGTATGGTTTAAATTCTTCAATTATAATTAGTAAATATATATATATATATTATATATTTATTTTGTGTATTTATTATAGTAATTATTGTAGCATAGATCTATATATTTTTGTGTGTGCTAATATGATGTACAAATATAATATGTAGCTTTCTTGCATGTAATTATATATGTACTTATGTTAATAGTATAAATTATACATAAATGTTTTATAAAATATATTTATGTATTTAATTGTGTAATTATATTATTTATAATTATTATGTAATTATTTGTATATTAATGTATATATTTTAGGTGTGCTTCTAGCCATGTAAAATATGAACATTAATATGTGCATGTGTTGTAACTATTGGTATTTAATTATAAGTTTATATGTGCATATATATATAAGTATATAATTATTTATTTATATATATGTATTGTGATTATTATTGCATATATATATTTATATATATATATATATTTATATTTTTATTTGTTTTGGTGACAGTGGTTTCTATGACAGTGAAACTGTCATTATTTGGTCTGAACAGCAGCCGCTGTACAGTGGTCAGCATTAATGACAGATCTGTCATTAATGCTGTGGCAGTTTTGAGCGGCAACCTTTCAGCGACATTTTTTTTTGTGACAGTTTGAAACTGTCAGCAAACTGTGACAGCAACGGTTTTGTATATGGAGTTTCTGCGACGAATTTTCAGTGACAGTCAAGACTGTCACTATTAAACCTGTTTTATTTTATCTTGTTTTGTTCACTGTTTTCAGTGACGCTTTGACAGTTTTAAATTATATTTTATATATTATTATTGTATATATATATATGTGTATATATATGTGTTTTGTGAGGTATAATATTTGTAATAATATATTATGTTATTTATATACATATTGGTTTGTATATATATTATTTTAGGGTATATATTATTTGTATTAGTAGTATACTTTGTATGAGTATAATTTGGGATCTAATTTTTATTCCTAAATTATTGTATTTTATTTCTATATTATTTATATAGATTTCTTGTGAGGTTGACCTTGGTTTGACCATGTTTGACTTTAGTTGACTTCAGAGTTGACAATAGTTGACTTTTGACTTAGAATTTATTTATTGACCTAGGAGTTGACTAGTTTGACTTGTTCTCTTTCCGGGACCTTGTTTTAATGTGGTATTCCATATCTAGGTCTTCGAGGCACCGAGTCAGACATCTGTGAGACTGTTCTTTAAATTTCAGGCGAGTACATTATCTGATAGTTTCTCATTTATGATATCCTCTATGTTCGTTGTATCTAGTGTAGATTTACATGTTTCTCTCGACACTATGGTTACACGGATTGGTATATCCGGATCTCGTCATGAGATGTTATTCCTTGGTATATGGTGTATATGGTGCAAGTATTGTTTTATTGGTTATCTTGTACATGTACAGACACCGATTCTCGGGGAGACTAGCTATCTTCTTGGGGAATCTAGTGCCATAGCATACCGTGGTTGGATCTATTATACCAGTTGGGGGTGGGGAGTATTAGTATAGATATGTGATCAAATCCCTATTGAATAAAGTATTGGTAAGCGAATAGTGTTGATCATGCACCGCACGTATGATTAGCCAGGCCGCATTGTATCTTGCCCAAGCCGATCACATGTTAAGCTAGTACTCACACACTTAGTCATTAGTATTATTGTTTCATTGGCATATTGTTCATTATTGTATTTCTTTCCAGTATTTTCTTATTGTCTATATATCTCTTGTATCTATTTTGTGCATCTTGTTTATCCACAGCTATTTACTGTTACATAGTTTTTATCATGGATTAGAACTGCTGTTAGAGATGTACTCTGCTCCTTTCCTGACTGGATATATTTTTCCAGATGACACTGAGGAGTACCCTACCTATTATGGACCCCAGGATGTTGTGGGTTTAGATTCGGAGACCCTGGCTCAAGAGGGACTTATCCCAACTGAGACAGTTGACCCTGGAGTGTAGCTTGTAGTATGATAGTATTCTTTTGTACTGGATTTATCTCCAACTTATTTTTGTTACTCTTCAGACTCATTGATGTATTATTTTAAACTCATGAGTTGATGACTATTCTATTCTTATCTGATTCGTGTTCGTTCTATCTTAGTTCTGTGATTGAGTACACTATCTTTTGGTGGTTCATTATATTAGATAGACTTTCTAGACAGCGTTCTACCGCCAATTCTGCGACGTAGGCTGGGCGTTATTTCCGACTAGTACCCTTACCCCGGGTGCGGGTCGTGACACATTTTTGGTGGTGGCCCATGCAGGTCTAGCTTCACAAGTATGTGATGTCGTGGTAGTGCGACAACTTAGTTGTACTACTGCGAGCCTGTAATAGGATATAGGATATAGGCTGAGATACTCAATCACATCTAGGAAAATTCTTTTGATTCAACTATTCTCCTTTGATATTGATACTTGATCTCTTAAACTGTCCTTTCCTTGATGTCTTACATCTTGTGCCATATTGATTCTTTCTTTCGCTTTGTCTCAAGATGCCGCCTAAGACTAGATCACAGCAAGGGAGAGCAGCTTCTGAGAGGTCTGCGACATCCCGAGGGCCTACACAAGTCACTTCTCCGGTGATTGGAGTGTCAACTTGTAACCTCCGATTTCCAAATTCTGAAATAATTAGATTTTTAAATTTTTATATCAAGTTTATAACATATTTCCTCCTTGAAAATTTGTAGTATTAGATTTTTGAGTAGTGATTGATTTTAGAAAGTAATTTAAAATCTTTCATAAAAAATTATTTTTCCTAAATGTCGATTTCTTATAAATAAATAAAAATAATAATGTATATATATATATATTTCTCTAGTTTCAAATATTTATTGGCTTGAAATCATAAAATTAGTTATTTGATAAATTAATTAAAAGACTAGTTGTTTCTTCATAATAAATTTTATATTTATTGGGATAGTAAATGAATGAATTACATACTTTCTAATATTTTGAAAAATGAGTTTAATTAGTAGCTAATCGGAAGCCTCTTAAAAACATTTTCTTAAATTTCTTTTCTATTTAATTTACCCGTTTACCGTCTCCCATTCACACCCTCATTTTTTCCCACATGAAAACCCGTTTAATTATGATCTGGGCCATTCATTATTGGGCCAACCCGCACCCTTTATCCCGCACCCTCTCTCCCTATTTAAGTCCCTCATCACAACTCCCTAGAAACTCTAATCTCCAAATTATTAGCTAGCCCCCACAATTTCCCACAAGCCAACAACCATCAACATTTTGTGTGCTCGTGTCCGTGTGTCCAGCATTACCGTGTCAGCCGTGTTGGCCTCGGGTCCGACCCCGGGTGTCCCACCGTATCCATTCATTTCCTGTGTCCGGTTACAATATTACAATCAGATTTTTTTGTCCGACACACCCGGACACATCCACCTCCACCACAGCACACCCAATCCTGTGTCCGACAGCCCCGGACACGCCCCCACAGTCAACAAACCGTCGTGTCCAGCCCGGACACGTACCCAAACCCTGACACAGAGAAACCCTAACCCTAGATCTGACCATCGCCGCCGCCGATTTGACTGTCGGAGCCGACGAGCGCTCCTCCCAGTTCAGCCTCGAAGGCAGGGGAGTCGACCACCGCGTGGCCCGGGCGCGACCACGGCGGAGGGGTTTCATCCGCCACCGTCGAAACTCCTCCCCGCCGCAGCAGATCTGCCCGGTGTCGTCGCCTCAAGGTGAGCCCTCGACCGCTGCCGCCGCCTCGACCAGATCCGCCGCCCTCGAGTTCGATTGCCGCCGGCGACTGGACCCCCTCGGCGTCGAGCGCCTGTCGTCGAGCTCGCCGTGGCCGACCAGACGCAGCCGCCTCCTCGAGAACGTCGCCGCTCCTCGAACAGACCGCCGCTCCTCGAGCAGATCCGCCACGTCGAGCAGACCGCCGCCGCCCTGAGCTCCCCGATCCCGCCAGAGACGAACGCCGACGCCGGAGTAAACTCCGGTGAGTTCCCCTCCTCTCTTTCCCTCTTTTCCTTTCTCGGTTCAGAGAAATTTAATTAGGTTAGTAGAGTTAGTATAATTAGATTAATGTATAATTAGTATATTAATTATATATTAGATTAGTTTAATTTATAATTAGAGTAGTTAATTATTTCTGAATCAATTAATTATTTATTAATCAGTAATTAAATTATAATTAGTAGTTAAGTATATAATTAGTTTAGTATTTCATGTAATTAGTTTAGTTTAATAATAAATAGTTTAGTTATGTGTAAGTAGTTAATTAATGTGTAATTGTTGGTTAATATTTAATTAGTATATATGTACAGGTATATGTAATTATTTAAAGAGAATTTGTATACATAAATGTACACTATATTATTAGTTTAATTAATGTATATGTTGGTAAACATAAATTGGTATATGATTAACAAAAACACAATTTGGTATATATAAATAAATGTAGCATAATAATATATTTTGGTATAATTATAAATTGGTATAGTATAATATAAATACGTATTGTATCCCTTTTCAATGAACTATGTCTATATAGATATACATTCAAGTATTAATTATTATGCTTATATATACAAACAAGTATTATTTATTATGTTTATATATATACAAGAATTATTTATTTTAAAGTATATATATATACTGGTATAAATTAAATTCATGTATTAGCATAATCATTGTACTTTGGAATTTAGTATATATAGTAAAATTCTAACTTGGCTTATTTTTATGACTATACCTTGTATAACGTATTTCCTAGTAGCTATTTATAATTAAAACATACAGTATTAATATTACTTAAGGTATATATAAATACACTTATCTATTTTCGTACCAATTGTAATTGATGTATATGTTAGTACAATGTGTACACTTCTATGTCACTAATAGACGACCCTAGTTGACTGAGTCCCATGCCTGACATAGCCCCTGAGTTAGTATTTGCTTGTGTGTTTAGTATAGCTTCTGATGCCAATATTGTATTGTTATTATATGTCTTTAGGACTGTTGGTTCCTCCAGGCGACATTCTGGAACAGGACCTCGGTATTCACCAGCTAAGGACCAAAGGCGAGTACATTCTCTGATTAGTTTCTAATTTATGATATCTCCTATGTTCACTGTATCTAGTGTAGATATCCATGTTCTTGACACATTGGTTACACGGATTGGTATACACGGATCTCGTCATGAGATGTTATTCCTTTTTCATTGTGTAGCTTGTACAAGACTTGTTTTCCTTGTTATCTTGTGCATGTACAGACACTGATTCCCGGGGAGATTTGCTACCTTCCTGGGGAATCCCGTGTCATAGCGTACCATGATTGGATCTACTATACCAGTCGGGGGTGGGGAGTATTTTAGTGTAGATATGTGATCATACCTAACTTTTTATGCATCATAGCTCACCCCACATCTCACGTCGGGTGCGGCCTGACCATCTCAGTGCCTCATAGCTGTTACGTGTGATTAGCCTGACCTCTACATGCATCATAGCTAACCAACGGTTAGCCTGACCTTCGTGAATCATAGCTAATCACATGTAACCAGCCTGATCAAGTTCCCAAGCCGATCACATGTTAAAGCTAGTACTCACACACTTAGTCATAGGTTTCTTGCTCTTGGACATATTGTTTTCTTTTTCTGCAGTTACTTACAGTATTTCCAGTATTTCTTTCATTGTACATTTCTCGTACCTATACATGCATCTGGTATATTTCCATCTAGAACTGCTATATAGTTTATGTCATTTATATAGAACTGCTAATTAGAGATGTACTTTGCTCCTTCCTGACTGGAAATATTTTTCCAGACTGTGACCTTAGTAGACTGGGTTCTGACACACTTGGGGATTGGAAGTTAATGATTGCAGGTATGATTATTTTGTCATTAGACTTGTGTTGTATTCTTTTGTTTCTTCAAATTCCTATCGTGCTGTAGTTGTGATTGAGTATGTTGTTAATATTTTCATAGTGTTATCCGAGTCTCCTTATGGAGTTGGATACTAGCGTGAGATTGTTTAGATAGTACTTGACCTAGACAGCGTTCTACCGCCGATGCTGCGGCGTAGGCTGGACGTACCCACGCCCTCGTGCCCCTAAACCGGGTGCGGGTCGTAACACGTTTTTAGTGGTGGCCCATGCAGGTCAGACTTCGCAAGTTGTGCGATGTCGTGGTAGTGCGACGTATTAGTTGTACTACTACGTACGTGCTATAGAATATAGGACATAGGATACTAGGATGAGAGAGGATACTCAATCACAAAATCTTGAGAGATTTCCTGGGATGACCCCATGAGAATCTTATTTTCAATTTAAATCTTTCCTTGTTTCCGTCCGCTCTCGCTTGTTGTTACTGAACTTGATTCTTGTTGAGCAGTTATTAAATTAAATTCTTGGTATCATTGTTGAGTTTGATTCTTGTTGACCAGTTGTTAAATTTAATTCTTGGTATCGTTGTTGAATTGATTTTATATCAAGATGAATTTTACGGGCTAAATTTACGGTATCATCTGATGACATATGTTGATGAGGACAGTGAGGAAGGTAAAACGTCTACTTTGGTTATGGAACCTAGAGTTTATCGCAGCCATATTAGCTGTCGTGACGAGAACGTAGGAACCTAACTTGGATGTACATACTTTAGTTATGAGATTTAGAGTTTCTCGCAGCCATACCGGTTGGCGTGGCGAGGATTCTAGATAACATGATTATAGGGTTGCATACCTTAGTTACGGAACCTGTCGTTTATTGCATCTATGCTTACTGGCGTGGCGAGGATTCTGAGTGTCATGATTTCGGATAGACGTGTATGATTATCAGGTTGTATCTTAAATTGGTTCTTAAAATATCATCTCAAGACTTATCTATTTCTGTTATTCCAGGACTTTGTTCCATCGCTTCTTTTCTTTACTAGCAGTAAGGATACCTTCCGTCCTTGATCCAGTTCCTTTTTGAGCTTATTTTCCTTGAGGATTCCTTGTTAGTATGATAATTAGTGACTTGCAATTTTGGTTGTGTCTTGTATTAGTTGACTGAGTGTGACTTGTGATTCTGTAAGTGTTTCTTAGTTGGACATGGGAGCATTAGGCATTAATCTAGAGATACCCATAGCATAGTACCTAGTAACAATGGTTCTAGGATAAGGTCAGTAGAGACTGTGAGTAGAAGGAGAGTATAGAGTATCAGTGATAGTTCTCAGAGTTAGTATTAGAGCCAACATACCCGTCCTGGATACTCATGATTTTGCAATTGGATGACCTACGTGAACATTTAAGTATCCAAGAAATTGTGTTAAGAATTAATGGAGCATGACGTTCAATCTGATAATTGATATCGGGTGTGTTAAAGGTAAAGAGATTTATATGCATGAGGAGTTATAATGAGGTGTCATGAGTAGAGGAATATTGGAATAGGTAATGAAGTTGTGAAGTGTATCGCAAATTAGTTTAACGGGCTGTAAAAGGATTAAGAGATATGCCTATACATCAATCGAGATATAGGACCATATGTCTGCCCTTGAGATTGAAGTAAAGCATGAGTATTATAGAAAGTGCATGTAATCATGAGTTATAATGAGCTTGATGAGATGAACCATTAATGAAGCTAGTGATATAATACCAAGAGTGCTAATGATTCTATATCGAGGATTAGTCGAGAATAACGTTAATAACAGTAAGCACTCTGCGTAATGATAACTGGATTATATACCAGTTGACATAAATTGAAATCATGAAAGAAAATACAGGTGAGGATAACTTTGATCATTGGAGGTAATAGTACAAGTGATTCAGGCAGTACAATTTTATTACACAGTTATAGACACTAGATGCATTGAGTGCACCTTGAGTATCATAGACCGTGAGCACTGATATGTACACTTGTGGAATTATAAATTAAAAGGTGGAAATAAAATTTTATTTTAGAATAATTGAGGAGTTGAGATCACGTCATTAGATTGTGAGGATTTCAATTATGAATTCACTAAACATGGTTAAGGCTACAAAGATTTTAGAAGTGATTAAATTTTATTTCGATATTGAATATCTGATTTTGAGGAAGTATATACAATTTATTTTAAGTCGACCGAGAAGTTAAACCTTGACGATTATTTTGAGGATTAATTTTATGGTAAATGAGAGATATGAATACTAATATATGAGTAAATGAGAAACATGTGTAAGGATCTGGTGATTGAGCATGATTGGGATGGCACCGCAGACTGACTTGGGTGTCCATCTAGAGTTGTATTAGAAAGGGCTTAGTATTTAGTATGATGTGTTACACTTGGTGTGAACTTGAGTGATGAGAACAAATGGTATGGACAATTGTAGTAGGAACGGGAACTGACAGAGAGTATGGTACTAAAGAGATAGAGGTATCCACTTGGATGCATTATTGAATCATGGTTATATTAGAGATTCTTGGCATCAGATTTTGGTATTAATAAACAGGTGTGCAATACGGATGAATTCATGGATTTTGTGGATTAATGAGTAGTTGATATGGGTACCAGTGTACATGAATAGGAATTTGTTAGTAGATGTGCTAGAGTTAAGTGTTTGTTAGAGATAGTAGTTACCGCAAGAAATATGTTAGCAGGTTCTTTCTTTCCCTCCTAATGATTCCTTCTTCCATCTTTCGATTGATTGTTTTTCCTAATACTGTAGTTCGTATTTATGATTTTCTTGTTAAAATATAACTAGTAGTACACCTTAACAGAGACTGAAATACCATGACAAGATACATGACCTATATATTTTCTTAAATTGCATGGCTGTAGGTAAAATTTTCTTAAACCATGATCATTAGGGTTTTGACCATAGCAAAGATCTGTGACGAGGTTATGACTGACAAAAAGAGACAAGAGGATCAAATTTATGGATGAGCATTAAATTAAATAAAGAATTTAGGGGATTGTTATAACAGAGTTGATGGAATCATTGTTTTTGCGAAAATCGAGGTTTGATTGAAATTTGAGGATAAACATTAACTTAAAGGGAGAATTAAGAAATTCACAGAGCCAAGAAATTGAGGATTTATTAATTTTAAGGAGGTCTTGATATGATTGAATTGATTATTAAAAATTTGAGAAATTTGAGAGATTATCATTTTATTTAGTTGATTGCAAGATAGAAATTTTATATATTATGAATGTTGCATTAAAGATTCTGGAAGCATCGCATCGTTGAGTATTTGAGGAAAAAGAAAATCAGGAAATAAAATCGTAAATGGAATAGTGTCGAATTCAATTCTTGGGATGAGGAGTTAGATTGGAATAAGCATCAATTGAAATTGAGTTAGAGGAGTAAGATGATTAATGAGTGTTTAAAATTTAAATTTTGGGATACAGATTTTAAATGTTATAAATATACATTGATTGGAATTCAATTGGAGGATTGGATATTGAAATCCTGCCTGGAGTATTAGATACGAACTTAAAATTTTTTGGAGGAGACTATGACAAAAAGGGGATTTGATTTTTTAAACTTGAAAATTTTCAGGAATATGATGTTATAGAATTTTTGAAGTGTTGTGAAATAGCGATATAAAATTACTTCATGATTATGGGTTTAAGATTTAAATTTTGATAGAAATAATATGATGAGTAAAGGCAATTATTGAGGATCCTAAATTTCGAGGACGAAATTTTTCTAAGGTGGATAGACTTGTAACCTCCGATTTCCAAATTTCGAAATAATTAGATTTTTAAATTTTTATATCAAGTTTATAACATATTTCCTCCTTGAAAATTTGTAGTATTAGATTTTTGAGTAGTGATTGATTTTAGAAAGTAATTTAAAATCTTTCATAAAAAATTATTTTTCCTAAATGTCGATTTCTTATAAATAAATAAAAATAATAATGTATATATATATATTTCTCTAGTTTCAAATGTTTATTGGCTTAAAATCATAAAATTAGTTATTTGATAAATTAATTAAAAGACTGGTTGTTTCTTCATAATAAATTTTATATTTATTGGGATAGTAAATGAATGAATTACATACTTTCTAATATTTTGAAAAATGAGTTTAATTAGTAGCTAATCGGAAGCCTCTTAAAAACATTTTCTAAAATTTCTTTTCTATTTAATTTACCCGTTTACCGTCTCCCATTCACACCCTCATTTTTTCCCACATGAAAACCCGTTTAATTATGATCTGGGCCATTCATTATTGGGCCAACCCGCACCCTTTATCCCGCACCCTCTCTCCCTATTTAAGTCCCTCATCACAACTCCCTAGAAACCCTAATCTCCAAATTATTAGCTACCCACAATTTCCCACAAGCCAACAACCATCAATATTTTGTGTGCTCGTGTCCGTGTGTCCAGCATTACCGTGTCAGCCGTGTTGGCCTCGGGTCCGACCCCGGGTGTCCCACCCTATCCATTCATTTCCTGTGTCCGGTTACAATATTACAATCAGATTTTTTCGTGTCCGACACACCCGGACACATCCACCTCCACCACAGCACACCCAATCCTGTGTCCGACAGCCCCGGACACGCCCCCACAGTCAACAAACCGTCGTGTCCAGCCCGGACACGTACCCAAACCCTGACACAGAGAAACCCTAACCCTAGATCTGACCATCGCCGCCGCCGATTTGACTGTCGGAGCCGACGAGCGCTCCTCCCAGTTCAGCCTCGAAGGCAGGGGAGTCGACCACCGCGTGGCCCGGGCGCGACCACGGCGGAGGGGTTTCATCCGCCACCGTCGAAACTCCTCCCCGCCGCAGCAGATCTGCCCGGTGTCGTCGCCTCAAGGTGAGCCCTCGACCGCTGCCGCCGCCTCGACCAGATCCGCCGCCCTCGAGTTTGATTGCCGCCGGCGACTGGACCCCCTCGGCGTCGAGCGCCTGTCGTCGAGCTCGCCGTGGCCGACCAGACGCAGCCGCCTCCTCGAGAACGCCGCCGCTCCTCGAACAGACCGCCGCTCCTCGAGCAGATCCGCCACGTCGAGCAGACCGCCGCCGCCCTGAGCTCCCCGATCCCGCCAGAGACGAACGCCGACGCCGGAGTAAACTCCGGTGAGTTCCCCTCCTCTCTTTCCCTCTTTTTCTTTCTCGGTTCCGAGAAATTTAATTAGGTTAGTAGAGTTAGTATAATTAGATTAATGTATAATTAGTATATTAATTATATATTAGATTAGTTTAATTTATAATTAGAGTAGTTAATTATTTCTGAATTAATTAATTATTTATTAATCAGTAATTAAATTATAATTAGTAGTTAAGTATATAATTAGTTTAGTATTTCATGTAATTAGTTTAGTTTAATAATAAATAGTTTAGTTATGTGTAAGTAGTTAATTAATGTGTAATTGTTGGTTAATATTTAATTAGTATATATGTACAGGTATATGTAATTATTTAAAGAGAATTTGTATACATAAATGTACACTATATTATTAGTTTAATTAATGTATATGTTGGTAAACATAAATTGGTATATGATTAACAAAAACACAATTTGGTATATATAAATAAATGTAGCATAATAATATATTTTGGTATAATTATAAATTGGTATAGTATAATATAAATACGTATTGTATCCCTTTTCAATGAACTATGTCTATATAGATATACATTCAAGTATTAATTATTATGCTTATATATACATACAAGTATTATTTATTATGTTTATATATATACAAGAATTATTTATTTTAAAGTATATATATATACTGGTATAAATTAAATTCATGTATTAGCATAATCATTGTACTTTGGAATTTAGTATATATAGTAAAATTCTAACTTGGCTTATTTTTATGACTATACCTTGTATAACGTATTTCCTAGTAGCTATTTATAATTAAAACATACAGTATTAATATTACTTAAGGTATATATAAATACACTTATCTATTTTCGTACCAATTATAATTGATGTATATGTTAGTACAATGTGTACACTTCTATGTCACTAATAGACGACCCTAGTTGACTGAGTCCCATGCCTGACATAGCCCCTGAGTTAGTATTTGCTTGTGTGTTTAGTATAGCTTCTGATGCCAATATTGTATTGTTATTATATGTCTTTAGGACTGTTGGTTCCTCCAGGCGACATTCTGGAACAGGACCTCGGTATTCACCAGCTAAGGACCAAAGGCGAGTACATTCTCTGATTAGTTTCTAATTTATGATATCTCCTATTTTCACTGTATCTAGTGTAGATATCCATGTTCTTGACACATTGGTTACACGGATTAGTATACACGGATCTCGTCATGAGATGTTATTCCTTTTTCATGGTGTAGCTTGTACAAGACTTGTTTTCCTTGTTATCTTGTGCATGTACAGACACTGATTCCCGGGGAGATTTGCTACCTTCCTGGGGAATCCCGTGTCATAACGTACCATGATTGGATCTACTATACCAGTCGGGGGTGGGGAGTATTTTAGTGTAGATATGTGATCATACCTAACTTTTCATGCATCATAGCTCACCCCACATCTCACGTCGGGTGCGGCCTAACCATCTCAGTGCCTCATAGCTGTTACGTGTGATTAGCCTGACCTCTACATGCATCATAGCTAACCAACGGTTAGCCTGACCTTCGTGAATCATAGCTAATCACATGTAACCAGCCTGATCAAGTTCCCAAGCCGATCACATGTTAAAGCTAGTACTCACACACTTAGTCATAGGTTTCTTGCTCTTGGATATATTGTTTTCTTTTTCTGCAGTTACTTACAGTATTTCCAGTATTTCTTTCATTGTACATTTCTCGTACCTATACATGCATCTGGTATATTTCCATCTAGAACTGCTACATAGTTTATGTCATTTATATAGAACTGCTAATTAGAGATGTACTTTGCTCCTTCCTGACTGGAAATATTTTTCCAGACTGTGACCTTAGTAGACTGGGTTCTGACACACTTGGGGATTGGAAGTTAATGATTGCAGGTATGATTATTTTGTCATTAAACTTGTGTTGTATTCTTTTGTTTCTTCAAATTCCTATCGTGCTGTAGTTGTGATTGAGTATGTTGTTAATATTTTCATAGTGTTATCCGAGTCTCCTTATGGAGTTGGATACTAGCGTGAGATTGTTTAGATAGTACTTGACCTAGACAGCGTTCTACCGCCGATGTTGCGGCGTAGGCTGGACGTACCCACGCCCTCGTGCCCCTAAATCGGGTGCGGGTCGTGACACAGCTGCTTTCGGAGGTCCACCACCTACTCAGAGGACTGTAGCAGCTGTATCTGAGGGGCTTCCACCTCCACCTCCTGTGCCAGCAGAGGCGTCATAGATGTTTATACTGTTTCGTGAGATGCTCGAGGCACAGAGGGCTCAGTCAGAGGCACATCAGAGGCAGACCGACGTTCTACGGTAGGGCATCAAGAGTGCTCATCAGCTTGCTCGTGCTGTAGTTGAGAGAGGAGTTCCGATCCAGCAGCAGGTTGTTCCTCAAGTTGCTCAGCTTCGGCCAGGCAACATTCAGGACTTCAAGAAACTGGAGCCTAGGTTTTTCAAAGGGACGGAGGGCATCATCTATGCTGATGATTGGCTCGAGGACATTGAGCGTCTTATGAGGGTGTCCCGTCTTTCTGAAGATCTGAAGGTTGAGGCGGTAGAACTTCAACTGTTCGACGTCGCTCACACTTGGTTCAGGAATAAGCCGGTTCTAGTTGACGCAGGACAATCTTGGGAGGTATTCAAGGACCTTTTCAAGAAGAAGTTTTTTGCCCGGATAGACAGGCTTGACTTGGGGAGACAATTTGAGAGTCTCATTCAGGGAAGCATGTCTGTGGAGGAATACGGTGCGGAGTTCGATAGGTTGAGCCGATTTGCAGAGTACTTGGTGAGGGAGCCGGAGGTTCGAGCTATTCGTTTCCGAGAGGGTCTAAACTGGGAGGTAAAGATTCTCATTCCGTCTTTTTATGAGACATACTCGGAGATACTTGTGGAGGCACGCAAGGTTGAGCGGGATCTGGGTTTGAAGACCAAGAGAGACCGTGATTCTTTTCTGGGGGCCAACGGCAGTGCAGTATCTGCCAAACGTCCTCATTTCCAGTCCAGACCTTTCCAGCAGCCACAGCAGAACAAGACTCCAGCTAGAGCGCCTTTTCACCAGGCACCTCAGCAGCAGAGGCAGTTACAGCAGGCTCCATGCAAATTCTGCAAGAAGCCCAGCCACATCTGGGAAGTTTGCAGGAGGAGGCTAGGAGTTTATTTGTATTATGGTACTGAAGGGCATCAATCGAGGGAGTGTCCTCGTCGTGCAGTTCAAAGAGCAGCTCCAGCTCCGAGGACACAGACGAGACCACCTGCAGCACAGCCGAGAGGACCGCTTCTGACACAGCAGCAGCGTTTTGTCCAGCATCAACAGCAGGGAGGTGCTCGGCAGGGACGAGCGTTTGCTATGACCATCGAAGAGGAGGAACCCACATGAGATGTCATCACAGGTTCTATTCTTCTTGATTCTATTCCAGCTTTAGCTTTGTTTGATAGTGGTGCTTTCCATAGTTTTGTATCTATTTTTTTTGCTCTGAAGCATGGTTTGGTAGCTGAGTCTTTGCTTAGGACTTGCAAGATCATGATCGGGGGAGGCATTATCCTGGTTAATAATATTTGCAAGGATCGGAGAGTTACTCTGGGAGGCCGGGAGTTGAGTGCGTGTCTACTTGTAATGCCACTTCCAAGCTATGACATTGTACTTGGGATGGATTGGTTGAGTAGGCACCGTGCTAGCATAGACTGTAGAGGAGGTAGAGTTTTGTTTGGTCCGCCAGGAGAGCCAGAGTTCGAGTTTACTAGAGGAGCTGCGGAGCAGGAAGAAGGCATTATTTGTGGAGCTATGGTAGAAGACAAGGAGTTGCCACATCCGTTGATAGCAGAATTCTTGGATGTGTTTCCTGAGGAATTGCCAGGATTGCCACCAGATCGTGATGTTGAATTTTCTATAGACTTGGTGCCGGGTGCAGAACCAATTTCGCAACATGTCTATAGAGTAAACAACAGCGAGCTGGTCGAGTTGAAGAAGCAGATGGACGAATTGCAGGATAAGGGGTTTATTAGATCGAGTTCTTCACCATGGGGAGCCCCGGGATTGTTTGTACCGAAGAAGGATGGATCGGTGCGCATGTGCATTGATTACAGGGCTTTGAATAATCTCACTATCAAGAATAAGTATCCTTTGCCACGGATTGATGATCTGTTTGATCAGTTGAGTGGTGCGAATGTGTTTTCTAAGATAGATTTGAGAGCAGGCTACCATCAAGTAAGGGTGAAGCCGGAGGACATACCGAAGACTGCTTTTAGAACTCGGTATGGTCAGTACGAGTTTATGGTGATGCCGTTTGGTTTGACTAATGCACCGGCGGTATTTATGAACTTGATGAACAAGGTGTTTCACCAGTACCTTGACAAGTTCGTGGTGGTATTCATCGATGACATACTCATATACTCGAGGACACTGGAGGAGCATGAGGAGCATTTGAGGATTGTGTTGGATGTGTTGAGGAAGGAGAAGCTGTATGGGAAGTTGTCCAAATGTGAGTTTTTCTTGGACAAAGTAAAATTCTTGGGGCATGTTGTGACTGGTGATGGTATTTCAGTGGATCCGAAGAAGATTTCAGCAGTGGAATCTTGGAAGACTCCGAGTTCAGTAGCAGAGATCAGGAGTTTCTTGGGATTGGCAGGCTATTACAGGAAGTTTGTGCAAGACTTTTCGAGGATTGCCGAGCCGATGACCAGACTCACAAGGAAGGATGTGGAGTTTGTTTGGACGGAGGATTGCCAGGTTGCTTTTGAGGAGTTGAAGAAGAGGTTGACGTCTTCTCCTATTTTGACGTTGCCATCAGGGTCCGAAGGTTTCACTATTTATAGTGATGCATCAGGGAAGGGTTTAGGTTGTGTTCTTCAGCAGCATGGAAAAGTGATTGCCTATGCATCCAGGCAATTGCGTACTCATGAAAAGAACTATCCTACCTATGATTTGGAGTTGGCAGCTGTCATATTCGCCCTGAAGTTGTGGAAACATTATTTGTACGGAGAGCGTGTAGAGATCTTTACAGACCACAAAAGCTTGAAGTATGTTTTCACGCAGAAGGAGTTGAACATGAGGCAGCGTCGGTGGTCGGAATTGATGAAGGATTTTGATATCTCTTTGCAATATCATCCTGGGAAAGCCAATGTAGTTGCCGATGCTTTGAGCAGGTATCCGGTATCTATGTTCTTGACGCAGGATCGATATTTGTTGGAGGACTTGGAGAGCTTGGGCATTGAGGTGATTGTTCCTGGGTGTGCTATGTAAATATGGGGATTGCAGATACACTCAGTTTTGATGGACAGGATCAAGGAAGCATAGTATGATAATGTATCCTTGAGGAGTATCAGAGCTCAAGTGAGAGCAGGATTGGAGGATGATTTCACTATTGCAGAGGATGGATCCTTGAGGCATGGAGTTAGATTGTGTGTGCCTAGTGGGGAGTTGCGCGAGGAGGTGTTGCAGGAAGCGCATCACTCTCAGTATTCCATACATCCAGGTGCTAACAAGATGTATCTGGATATGCGAGAGAGTGTGTGGTGGTATGGCATGAAGAGGGAAGTGGCACAGTTTGTATCCAAATGCTTAGTGTGCCAGCAGGTGAAAGCCGAGAGGCAGAGGCCAGGAGGGTTACTTCAGCCATTATCCATTCCAGAGTGGAAGTGGGAACACATTACTATGGATTTTGTGTCCGAACTTCCACGATCTCCAGGAGGGAAAGACGCGATTTGGGTCATTGTTGATAAATTGACCAAGTCGGCCCACTTTTTGCCTTTCAAGGTGGGTTTGTCTACGGAGAAGCTGGCAAAGATGTATGTGAGGCAGATCGTTAGGATACACGGAGTTCCCGTCAGCATAGTCTCAGATCGAGATAGTCATTTCACTTCTCATTTCTGGAGGAGTTTGCAGGAGAGTTTGGGCACTCAGCTCAAGTTCAGTACTGCATATCATCCCCAGACAGATGGGCAGTCAGAGAGGACTATCCAGACTCTCGAGGATATGTTGCGCACTTGTGTACTAGATTTCGGGGGTTCTTGGGAGGACCATCTCCATTTGGTAGAGTTTGCTTACAACAATATTTACCAGGCCAGTATAGAGATGTCACCTTTTGAAGCTCTATATGGTCGAAGGTATCGTACTCCTTTGTCTTGGGACAATGTTGGAGAGAGAATTTTGCTTGGGCCAGAGATGGTTGTGGATACAGCGGAGAAGGTTTATTTGATCAGAGACAGACTTCGAGTGGCGCAGGACAGACAGCGGCATTGGGCCGATAGCCATCGGAGACCTTTGGAGTTTGAGGTATAGTTTAGATTTTGTTTGTGCTTGTTCTTGTTTGTTATAGATTAAGTTCTTAAGATGGTATTTTATTCTAGGTGGGTGGTTTGGTGTTTCTGAGGATTTCTCCGACACTAGGCACGATTTGCTTCGGTGGAGGCGGAAAGCTTAGTCTGCGATTCATCGGACCTTTCACTATTCTAGAGAGGGTCGGTGCAGTTGCTTATAGACTAGACTTGACACCTGCATTGGAGGGAGTGCACAATGTGTTTCATGTGTCACAGTTGAGACGATACGTGGCAGATCCTAGTCATGTATTGGATCACTCGGAGATAGAGGTGGGCCCTACTCTTAGCTATCCAGAACAGCCAGTTGAGATTCTGGATCGGAAAGAGAAGGTGCTGAGGAACCAGACTATTCCTTTGGTGCGCGTCGCATGGAGGCATCACTCTCCGGGGGAGTCTACCTGGGAGAGAGAGGATGACATGCGAGAGCGTTATCCATATTTGTTTGTACCTTGAGGTATGTTATTTCTAGTTCTGTTCATTAGTTAGTTGTGATTCTTTAGTTCTGTTCTGTGTTTTTCTGGGGGTAGTTTTCGTCTTTGAATTTCGAGGACGAAATTATTTTAAGGAGGGTAGACTTGTCACTACCACATTTTAGGAAAAAGGATATTTTAGTAATTTCTTATTTAAATAAATATTGTGCATGGTAAATAATTTTTGTTGTATTATTTAATTATTGTTGGATGTTATTTAATTATTTTGGACTTATTTTAGTGGACCCAACTAGTGTAGTTTGGACCCATGGACCAACATGAATTAAATAGTTAGATTTGGCCCATTTAGAAAGCCCATAGTTAAGGAGATGGATTAAATTAATTAAGTGATTAGACTAGAAGCTTCCTTCCTTAATTATTTCTTCATGAGAGGCCCCAAGGGGTACATTGGATATTTTACAATTTCTTGGGAGAGGGGCAAGGCTGGCCTATTAAAAGAGGGGGGAAATTTCTCTCTCCTTTTATTCTCATTCCAAATCTAGATCTAGAATTTCCCACTCCCAAATTCCTTCCATTCCCATTCCAATTCCCTACCAAATTCATTCCAAATTCTTCCCAATTCATCATTAGAGAAGGAGAAAGCAAGGATCTAGAAGAAGGAAGCAAGGATCTACAAAGAGGAGCAAGGATCTACAATTTGGAAGCAAGTTCTTCTCAATTGGAGGTTTTATTGGGAATCCATCTCCCAATAGGTATAATTCAGATTTTCCCATTTAAATAGCTTCTAAATATGAGATTTAATCATGTAAAATCAACCTATATGTATGTACTACCCATAGGACTTTGTTTTGTGTTCATAGGAGACCCATGGAGAAAGTTATGGTACTTTTTGTGTTAATTTTGTTGGAATTCCGAATTTATATTTTGTTGTGTGTATCAATTGATCCTATATATCAATTGGACATGAGCTTATGTGTTTGGGGCTAGTGTCATATCCATAATTTGGTACATGTGATTCGTATCCCAACTATTTGGTGATACGTATTATTTTGGGGGTTTTCCCTCCGACACGGGGCTTTGAACATGTCGTATTTTGACACGGACACATAGATCTACTTTTGACACTTTAATTTATTCATAAATATTATTTGTGATTTGTTTGTATCCTTCGGGGTGCAATTGGTTGTGTGTTGGACTCGTGTCACATGCGTATCCTAGATCTAGTGGGATACGGTGTGATACTCTCCAATTGTGTAGATTTTTTGAATAGATCTAATTATGTATGGTTTAAATTCTCCAATTATAATTAGTAAATATATATAGATATTATATATTTATTTTGTGTATTTATTATAGTAATTATTGTAGCATAGATCTATATATTTTTGTGTGTGCTAATATGATGTACAAATATAATATGTAGCTTTCTTGCATGTAATTATATATGTATTTATGTTAATAGTATAAATTATACATAAATGTTTTATAAAATATATTTATGTGTTTAATTATGTAATTATATTATTTATAATTATTATGTAATTATTTGTATATTAATGTATATATTTTAGGTGTGCTTCTAGCCATGTAAAATATGAACATTAATATGTGCATGTGTTGTAACTATTGGTATTTAATTATAAGTTTATATGTGCATATATATATAAGTATATAATTATTTATTTATATATATATATTATGATTATTATTGCATATATATATTTATATATATATATTTTTATATTTTTATTTGTTTTGGTGACAGTGGTTTCTATGACAGTGAAACTGTCATTATTTGGTCTGAACAGCAGCCGCTGTACAGTGGTCAGCATTAATGACAGATCTGTCATTAATGCTGCGACAGTTTTGAGCGGCAACCTTTCAGCGACGTTTTTTTTGTGACAGTTTGAAATTGTCAGCAAACTGTGACAACAGCGGTTTTGTATATGGAGTTTCTGCGACGAAATTTCAGTGACAGTCAAGACTGTCACTATTAAACCTGTTTTATTTTATCTTGTTTTGTTTACTGTTTTCAGTGACGCTTTGACAATTTTAAATTATATTTTATATATTATTATTGTATATATATATATGTGTATATATATGTGTTTTATGAGGTATAATATTTGTAATAATATATTATGTTATTTATATACATATTGGTTTGTATATATATTATTTTAGGGTATATATTATTTGTATTAGTAGTATACTTTGTGTGAGTATGATTTGGGATCTAATTTTTATTCCTAAATTGTTATATTTTATTTCTATATTATTTATATAGATTTCTTGTGAGGTTGACCTTGGTTTGACCATGTTTGACTTTAGTTGACTTTAGAGTTGACAATAGTTGACTTTTGACTTAGAATTTATTTATTGACCTAGGAGTTGACTAGTTTGACTTGTTCTCTTTCCGGGACCTTGTTTTAATGTGGTATTCCATATCTAGGTCTTCGAGGCACCGAGTCAGACATCTGTGAGACTGTTCTTTAGATTTCAGGCGAGTACATTCTCTGATAGTTTCTCATTTATGATATCCTCTATGTTCGTTGTATCTAGTGTAGATTTACATGTTTCTCTCGACACTATGGTCACACGGATTGGTATATCCGGATCTCGTCATGAGATGTTATTTCTTGGTATATGGTGTATATGGTGCAAGTATTGTTTCATTGGTTATCTTGTACATGTACAGACACCGATTCTCGGGGAGACTAGCTATCTTCTTGGAGAATCTAGTGCCATAGCATACCATGGTTGGATCTATTATACCAGTTGGGGTGGGGAGTATTAGTATAGATATGTGATCAAATCCCTATTGAATAAAGTATTGGTAAGCGAATAGTGTTGATCATGCACCGCACGTATGATTAGCCAGGCCGCATTGTATCTTGCCCAAGCCGATTACATGTTAAGCTAGTACTCACACACTTAGTCATTAGTATTATTGTTTCATTGGCATATTGTTCATTATTGTATTTCTTTCCAATATTTCCTTATTATCTATATATCTCTTGTATCTATTTTGTGCATCTTGTTTATCCACAGCTATTTACTGTTACATAGTTTTTATCATAGATTAGAACTGCTGTTAGAGATGTACTCTGCTCCTTTCCTGACTGGATATATTTTTCCAGATGACACTGAGGAGTACCCTACCTATTATGGACCCCAGGATGTTGTGGGTTTAGATTCGGAGACCCTGGCTCAAGAGGGACTTATCCCAACTGAGACAGTTGACCCTGGAGTGTAGCTTGTAGTATGATAGTATTCTTTTGTACTGGATTTGTCTCCAGCTTATTTTTGTTACTCTTCAGACTCATTGATGTATTATTTTAAACTCATGAGTTGATGACTATTATATTCTTATCTGATTCGTGTTCATTCTATCTTAGTTCTGTGATTGAGTACACTATCTTTTGGTGGTTCATTATATTAGATAGACTTTCTAGACAGCGTTCTACCGCCGATTCTGCGACGTAGGCTGGGCGTTGTTTCCGACTAGTACCCTTACCCCGGGTGCGGGTCGTGACACTTGGCGACCTAATGGTCTCGGATACTTTCAAGTTTATATTGCATAGAAGGACTATTTGATAGTCTTCCGGCTAACTAGATGCATGCACGATATGGGTAGTGTTACTTGATTGTGGCATAAATTATGTATTAAGCATTGAAATGAGGCAACGAGTACTAACTACAATGTAAGCAAGCAAGCATGCATTTTATATGAAGCATAAGCATTTTACGTTTGCACGATCTAAGGGTTAGTACGAGGGGTGAAGCCGTACAGGGACATATCGAGCCACATAATCTATAGGACGAGTAGTCTAAACAAGTAAAATAGTGCACAATAAATAATATCTAATGATATACTAGAGGCATAGCGGGGTTTACTTGCATGAAGCCAAGTTAGCATAAGAGAGTCCATATAAGCCAAATTTCATTTCCATGTTCTAACACAAGCTATACAAGATGGGATTATTCCCTTAGCTATATGCATTATATTCTTTATTAGCATGCAGGGGGTGATTCACCTAGCGACTAGCATGTATCATCCATATTTTTAAGTATGCTGGCTAAACAAAGAAAAGTTTATCGTAGCCACCCACCTTAGCGATGATTTGCCTCGGTCGAGCAATACTCTGAGTGAGCCTTTGAAAGTCTAAGTCTGAACTCCTGAAGGGTCAAGTCTAAAAATTCTTTGCCTCAAACGAGTATTATCGCTGATCAAAGCGGGTCGGGTCGTTGCACTTGCACCATTTGAATCGGTTGTCCGCTTGAACGGAATGGGTCGTTACATGGTGAGCGAAAGATGTTAGGCCCTGAAATGATCACACAAACTATAGAAGTTGTCAGGCAGATCAGAGAGCGACTTCTGGTTGCAGAAGATAGGCATCATTACTGGGCAGGTCAGCATCGTAGACCTTTAGAGTTTTGTGTCGATGACCACGTATTTTTGCGAATTTTGTCTACCCATGGAGTCATTAGATTCGGGGTTCATGGGAAGCTTAGTCCATGATACGTAGGTCCGTTCAATATTCTTGAGCGGGTAGGCGGTGTTGCTTATCGTCTTGCCCTTCCGCTTTTTTTACGTGAGGTACACGATATATTTTATGTATTTCAGTTACGTAGGTATATTCCAGATCTGAGTCATATCATTGATCACTCTGAATTAGTCGTTGGTACCGACTTATCTTACGAGGAGCAACCCGTATCCATATTGGACCGAAGGAAGAAGGTTCTCAAGAATCAGACTATTTCTCTTATCCAGGTTACTTGGGGCCATCACTCTATTGGGGAATCAATATGGGAGCGCGAGGACGATATTAGATCTTGGTACCCGTACCTATTCGATTCGAAAAGTATATTCTATCTTATGCCTTCATATCTCGGATTATGTGATCAAGTGATCACCTTTATATTGTGATGATATTGCTTGTATGTGTAATTACTAATAGATTTATATCGTGCTTGTCCTGACTTCTCTAGCTATTGCTTGGATTCAAATTAAGATGATAGAATTTTTCTAAGGTGGATAGAGATGTCACTTCCCGTTCCCGATATACGTATTTGGAACGTATTTTATTTTAGCATGATTGCATGTGCATGGAGACTAGACCCATTCTTTGGTTTAACCTTATTCATGGTTTATTTTGTGGGTTGGTTCAACTCATGAGAACCTTCGGTACAACCCTCAACCCTACCATATATAAACCAATATTTTCTCTCTCTCTCTCTCTCTCTCCACTTCTTCCTTTCTCACCCTTTCTTTAGTTTTCTCTCTCCATTTCCATAGGTAAGTACACCTTGAATGAGAAATAGAGAAACCCTCCATATTATTGTTCCATTATATTTATTATGTGTTTTTAAGCACTTTTAGTACTTGAAGTTTTTTGTTTTGATGGATGGATTAGTGTAGATCTATATTTCTAACTTAGGTTTTTTTTTATAGGTTTCATGAGTTTTTCTTAGTTTTGATCTATTAAACTTATGTCTTTAAAAATCCAGTTTTTGTTACATGATAGAGCTTTCAATTTAGAGCATTTTGACTTTTGGTTCACCCAATTTGGACTTAAAATGAGAATTTTATGGATAAAAAAAGATTTTTGTTTTTGGAGCTTTTTCGCCATGGTTGAACCTGCTGTTGGAGAAGACAAAGTCCATCTTATTGTATACACTATTACATGATGGAGCTATGCGGCCCGAGAGGGTTATGCGGCCTAAACTCTTGTCGTATACTGACAGCATGCGTCCATCTTGTTGGACGCATGACTGCTAATTTGCACAGTGTCCTTTAACACTTTGTGCCTTTTGTCACCCTCACTTTTTCACTCAAGGGTAGTTTGGTAATTGACATGGATAATTTAATTCTAGAATTATTTGTATTTAATATTTGTGCATGCATAATTTATTTTAATTATTGTATTAATTATTGTTTGCTAGTTTTAGATTTATTTTAGACTTATATAGTGGACCAAACCCATTTATTAGAATGCATGAACCTAAATTTTAGATTGAGTTAGATTTAGCCCATGTATTAGGCCCATTGATTAAGAGGTTTGATTAATTAGAGAAATCATTAGACTAGAACCTTCCCTCCCTAATTAATTTCTTCATGAGAGGTCCCAAGGGGTATTTGTGACATTGTACATTGCTTGGAAAAGGGGCTACATGGCCGGCCACAAGGAGGAGAGAGAGAGAGTGTGTGCTCTCATTTCGTTATTTCCTAAAATTCTTAGATCTACACTTTCCCTTTTCCAATTTTCCTCCATTCTCTCATCATTTCTTTACCAATTCTTTACCAATATCTCTCCAAATTCATCATTTAGGCTACTACATCAAGGATCTATAAGAAGGAAGCAAGGAGCAAGGAGGAGGAGGCCAAGATCTACAAGGAGAGGAGCTACTTGGCACTTGGGAACTTTTTATTGGGAATTCATCTTCCAACAGGTATATTTTAGTTTTATCCCTTCTAATAGACTCTAGATCTGAGATTTAACCATGAGAAACCAACCCACATGCATAGGCTATACATAGAAATTAGTTTTAGGTGCATCGGAGACCTACGGTGGAGTTATGTCCAATTGGTGCCAATTTTGGGAAAATTCCGAGATTGGCACATGTAGTGCTTGTCATTGGGTCTAATAGATCTAATTGACATTTTATTTCTTGTTTGTGACTAGTGTTGTCCACAATTGGATACGTGTAGGCCGTATCTCGTCAATTTGACCAAATGGGTTAATTTTAGGGGGTTTTCTCCGACACGGGACCTTGTGCATATCATATTATGACAAAGACATGTAGATACTCTAATTACTATACGTATTACTCATAATTAGTGTTTTAGACTTGCTCGTGTCCTCCGGAATGCGTTTGGTTGTTTGTTGGAGCCGTATCGCAAGCGTATCATAGAGAAAGTGCGATATGGGTGCGGTGCACTCCACGTGTTTGTTGTTTTGTTCTCTTTGCTATACGTGCATGTATTATATATATAAGCTATCTATGTATTATACAGTATATATAATAGTGTATTTCGTGTTTGGATATATGTGTGTGCATATATTAGTGTTTATAGTTATGTATAGATCTATATATATATGTATGTATATATATATATATATATATATATATATATATATATATATATTAGTGTATATAGTCATATTTATATATATATATATATATATGTAATGTTCATGTGTTTATGTATATGGAGAAGTATATATGTATAATGAGATGTATTTAAGTGTATATATATGTGTGTGATTATATATATCTATATACTCATAGTTGTGTCAGTGTAGTATTTATGCGTTTGTGTGTGTGTGTGTGTGTGTGTGTGTGTGTGTGAGAGAGAGAGAGAGAGAGAGAGAGAGAGAAAGAGAGCAACAAGAGAAGACAGTGTAGTAGACCAGTGTACTGGGAGCTTTGAGCAGTGAGGCTCAGTTCAGCCAGTGTTGTTACGACCCGCACCCGCTGTAGGGGCACGAGTACGTGGCTATGTCTAGCCTACGCCGCAGCATCGGCGGTAGAACGTTGTTGTTTGTGGTATTAAACGAAAGAATGAAAGTGTATTTCAATGACAGGGTTTATACGAGACCCGTGCCCTTTGGTTTACAAACAAACTTGTACAATTCGATCCTATACGAGGATACGGGAGTATAATTTATTTAATCTGGGTATAAATTGCTATAGGTGTCTGATCTGCGGTCGATCACTTTAGCCCTTGGACTACATGATATTGAAGAAGTGTCGTGGAAGACAGGATGCAGCTTCGGAGGTTGCGAAGGAGGGTGGATGCGCGATGCTGAAGGTCGTCGCTCCCTATTCCTTGCCTGAGCTCTGTATTCTTCTCTCTCTCTCTGTCTCTCCCTCTTGATCTCCATTTCGGTGACCTTGTTCGATCCTTCTTTCAAAGTTTCAAGCTTTGATCTGATATTGGTATTCTTGGCCAAATTTTCTGACCTGGTTCGATCTTCCAAATTGTCGACCTCGTTCCTCATTGATAGGGGTCTCTATTTATAGAGTTTTGGTGACAGTGACCACTCCATCGGTGTAACAACCGAGGAGTGGAAAGTACAGCACCCTTTTACACAACGGTTAAAGTAACCAATGCCTACGTATAGATGATCTTTTGAATGAGCGTGTGACGCAGGTCCAACTAAGGGGACACAACGCGTACAATTGCTACTAAGATCACGGCGTAAAAGCCACGTAGGTAGGTATCCATTGTGTAGCAGAGGTTGGCATAGAAGCCAAATGTCTGTCACCTTGGCGTAGAAGCCAAATAGGCATAGAAGCCGAGTAGGCGTGGAAGCCGAGTAGTCGTAGAGACTGAGGGGGCATGGAAGCCGAGCAGGCATAGAAGCCGAACAGGCATAGAAGCCGAGTAGGCGTGGAAGCCGAGCAGGCATAAAAGCCGAACAGGCATAGAAGCCGAGTAGGCGTGGAAGCCGAGCAGTCGTAGAGACTGAGGGGGTATGGAAGCCGTAGGAGCACAGATCCCGAATGGGCGTAGAAGCCGCTGCGTACCGTGCCAGGGTGCTGATGTGGACGTCTTTAGCCGAAATTACGACTTTTGGAGATATAATCAAATCTTTGACAGATATTTGCCATCATCCTGTGCATTAAATACGGAGACGTGCCTTGAGGGGAAACTGTCACCGCTCTGTGCGTTTTGACGGAGGGATGTACCTTGAGGGGACACTGTCACCGCTCTGTGCGTTTTGACGGAGGGACGTGCCTTGAGGGGACACTGTCACCGCTCTGTGTGCTTTGGCGGAGAGACGTGCCTCGAGCCCTGTACGAAGTGCAGCTTTTGACGTGGCAGGCGGTTTGACTTCTGCGGAGCGTAAAACAGCCCATGTTTGCCTGTGTAAAACAAGGCAGCGTGTTCTCTTTGCACGCAAAAGAGCGGTTTACGTCGGTGGATTTTAGTAAGCGCCGGTTTGGTGATATTTTAACCAAATCCTCTGCATTAAATGCTGAGATCCACCATCATACTATGGAGCGCGTCCCGAGGGGTCTGCCCCCGTTCCGAGCCGTCGTTTGGGTAGCTGTGTAGCACTTTTTGTCAGGAGTCAGAGGTCAGGTTTACTGCGTGACTGGACAGTTTCTTTTCGGGAATACGAAGCGTTCCTCGTACGCTTTAACGCTGCTTTGAGAGCGGCTGGGTTTTACGCCATGGAGGCGATGAAGAACCCTGTTTTACGCTGGATGGCTCTGAAGGCCTCTGCTTACGCTGCTCTGTATCAAGACGCTGCATAGATCTTCCAAGCATTTTTTTCATGCTTCTACAAGACCCCCTTCAAAGCTTTTAAATTCTTCGGAATTTGAAACGCTTTGAATGATGCATGAACGGCCCCTCGTAACTCGAAACGTTTCTGAATGGAGCGTTGAAACGGTCGATGCTGACTTTATGGCGGATTTATTGGGGACCGCTGTGATCTTTTTTGCCTATAAAAGGGGGGGTGAACCTGTCTTCACCACATTCCCATTGTCATGTAGAGATGATCGCCGGAGTTCGTCGGATCGATCTGAGGAAGAAGGAGATCATGTTCTTCCAGCATGTAGGGAGCCGTAAAAGACGGCGTCTTCGAGCAAGCATCCACTGCAACGATGGATCATGGAAGGACATCTTAGCCTCCCTTGCTCGGGATAATCAGCAACTTTGTATGGCGTTGCCCCAGGAGAGAGGAAGGGTCGTATTGGCCCACACAGTTTGTAGACTGTTTATTTCTTCCTGAGGCCCCCGCGGACGAGAGTCAAAAAGACTCATCCTGTCCCGGCTTGAGCGGCGCACGGAGCATGGGATCTGCAAAATCTATGCAGGCCTAGTTCTGTATCCTTTCGCCGTTTGACCAATATGTCAGTCAGTTTTCGGTAAACCGACTGACTGCCGGAGAAGATGGATGAAGAATTGAGGCCCAGCGAGAGCCTGCCAGAACAGCTTCTGGGCGATCTTCAGACGACGAGGGGGTATCTCCTTTGTAGACGGAGTTTCCCTCAGATGTAATCATGAGAAATAGAGAAAAACCCTTGTAGATTGGATTTCCCTCATATGTAATCATGATTTTAATCTTTAATAAAATTGTCTTCTTCTCCATATGATCGTCTTGCCATACGTTGATTGTGAAGTCTGAATATGTGCAGCTTCGACACGTCTGAATCTTTACGCTGACTCTGATAGAAAGAGTATTAGGCCCTGTCCTTTATGAATAGCGGATAGTCCATAGAACGCTACTGAGCACTTTGAACATTTAGAACTGTCCTGTTGCTAGGACTGCGTAGAATTTCTGAACTGTTGCCTCTCTGATGAGCAGAATTTTGTTTTGTTCAGAATTAGTCTTCAAGAATGATCTCTCGAAACTCCCTTGGAACAGGGTCAAGGTTTTTGGCTGTCAAATTGAGTTGCCACTTTGATAGACGAGATGTTCAGACTGGAATTTGGATGAACCTCCAGTTTTCTGGACCCGAGAGGAGCAATTTCTCAATGTTTGAACTCTGCATACTTCGGGTACTTGGGGATGCTTTGGGTCAAGAACGAGTATCTTCTGTGTGAACTCTTTGCACTTGACCGCCTTGGGGACTGTTTGGATATGCGGAAAGTCGTGGAGCGGGAAATCATGTCTGTAGCCTCTTGAGCGTAAAAACACCATCGAGCGTGAAATCGTAAACTTGTGGTTCCTGAGCGTGAAGTCGTAGGTTTGTTGCCTCTCGAGCATTGAATGCTACCGAGCACAAAGGCATCCGGGCAAAAAAAACAATAGACTTGTAGCTGTCGAACGTAAAGCCGTTAGATTCGTAGCTGAGCGTAGAAAAGCTCCTTTAGCGTAGGACTGTTTGATTTGTAGCTCCTGAAAAGAAAATTTCTTCGAGCGTGAGGTTTGCGGATCTGTTGCTGCTGAGCGTAAACTGAGCGCCACCGAGCGTGAGATCGTCGATTTGGTATCTGCTGAGCGTAAAGTAGTAGATTTGTGGCCTCTCGAGCATAAAAGCTACCGAGCACAAAGACATCCGGGCGTAAAACCATAGACTTGTAGCTTGCGAGCGTAAAACCGTAGATCTGTTGCTGTCGAGCGTAGAAAGCTCATTTAGCGTAGAACCCGTTGAACCGTCTTGCACGAAAAAATCTTTCAAATTCGCTGACTGTCCGTCTTCCAAGGGTAGTGGGCTGACGTAGCATCCAATCATAATCGACTATTAATTGCAAGATTTGGTTAGGGTCTCGAGGGGTTCGTCCAAGGATTCGAGGAGTCGACCCGGACTGTATATATATCCCCAGCTTCTGGAAAGAAAAACTTTTTATCTGTCTTTTGCGAAAGAGAGCTTTCGACTGTTCGAGTTTTTCTTCGTTCTTTCTCCGAGCACTTTGAGTCTTTCAGAAATGGCGTCGAAATAAACCCCCTCCGCTAAGGAAAAGAGCATAGGTTCTTCTTCTCATTCTTCTGTCCCGACGAGGGAATCTCCGGTCGGGCAAGGTGAACTTCCCTCTAAGGGGAGAATCCCGCCGACGACTAGCGCTCCCGGCTTTAGAGGTAGAACTTTTTCGGATGACACAAATGACAAAAAATCCTTCGCACACGTTGAACGTGACTGCGCTAGGTCGTCTTCTAGGCTGATAGCCTCTTTTGAGGAAGATGACGCACGGAGGCGTTTTCATCTTTTACGCCCATATTTCTAATGTGTCAGCGTAAAGACTCCGTATTTTCGTAGCTCTGGGCGTAAATAGCTCGGGCTACCGAAAATTGGCGTATTTCGTAAAATTTGAATTTTACGTTTGTGGAGGAGACTTCCGGCGTAAGGTGAGCAAATTTGTACAATCTTGGCGTAAAGCACAGACTGTCGTTTGCTTGGTCCGTGTGTTTGTGACAGACTTGTAATGACATATCTTCTTTGCATTATCTTGCAGTTGATCTGGGTGAGTCCCCATTGGCTGAGGTGATGGGCTCCGCTGCGGGGATGCTGCACTCGAACTATCTGGAGGATCTGTCCCATGTGGCATTTCCCATCTCTGGACCCCAGTATCCTGAGGGAAGGGAGCTCCTGATATCGGCCCAGGGTGAGCGAATGCTGTTGAGTATGATCAACGGCGAACCCTTGGTACTTGTAGATGGGGAGCAGTACATAAAGCCGGCTTTCCTTTTTGGGGACATGATTGATAAACAGTCCCAGACGAAGCCCAAGAGGGAGCCTTGGGTTTTCCCTGCCGGGGATTTGGTCTTGTATCTGCCGACGATACCGAGGGATTATCCCATCTCGGCCTTCTCCCATGCGACGCATCCCAGGAAGATGTCTTGGAAGCTGACTCCTGATCTTCATGGGAAGCCGGGGAAGATCTTTCATCTGAAAGGCGCTGACCAGGGGTCGTTTGTTAGTCGCCCTTCTGGCGTTGTGACGCTGTTCCGAGGACTGTGCCCGGGCAGTGTTCCAAGTGAAGATAGCTCGGTGATCCAGCCGGTCCAATTGCCGACCTTCTGCAACGACTTCATGGGTCGAGGTAGGGTATATCCCAAGGAGAATCCTCGGTGCAATGGGTGGATCGCCCCAACGAACTCCCGATGGAGATGCCTAGTTGACTGGGCCTTAAAGCACTTCCAGAGAGAGTTGGAGGGCATTGGACTATATGCCGCTGTGAGTGCGACGAGAGTCGGGCTGCCTCCGAACCCTAATTTGTTCCTGGCACTGATGGAGCGGTATATTTCGCTCACCGGGACCTTCGCCACTCCACTAGGGGAGTTGGGGTTGGCCCTTCATGAGATGGCAGTTGTCTCGAGACTGCCGATGGGGGATACCCCATATGAAGAGTACGTTCCCACCAACCGGGAGTTGGGGGATTTGGACCCTTGGGTGGCAGAAGTATATCAGAAGCTGATGTGTCAGTACTTCGCGTGCACCGCTTTTTATAACGAGCCTTCTGATTTGGCTCACACCACAAAGTGGATGTCTTACCTCTTCTTCCACCGAGCCAGGGCCACCAGGTCGGAGAAAGCCTCGGGTGGTAAGAAAGAGCCCGTGAACTGCTTGGGCGTCCTCAGTGCCCAGGTTGTGGAGACTCTTATGGAGGAGGCTGAAGCTCCGGATCAGATTCTTGTGGAGGGGGTAGGAAAGTACCCGAAAGGCACTAAGGCCTGTAGTTACTTGAGGCATTGCCGCAGGCCTTTGTCTAAGGAGGCCCAGCTGGCTGGTTTCCTCTCCATATGGCAGCGTCAAGTAGTGGTGTCGGGCATCGTGTCCGCGGACCGCATTCACCGCAACATCCTGTGGCCGGCAGTGCACCTGGTGTTTGGGGCAAGACTGGGCTTGCTTCCTGCCATGGTGTGCCGTATACAGGCTGGCCTGAGGGCCATGACAAATGGGTTGCTCGTTGATGAAGCTCGGCGGGAGAGCTTCCCTAGGGTGGAATTACCATACTTATACTTGATGGGATGGTTAATTCTCCACAATTCCCGGGTTATGTCACCCGGTTTCGGTAGCAACTCAGGAGGTATATTCCTATTGAATTACAGGGATTCCTCCTGGAATGTGAATACAGTTTTAGACTGTCGGCTGGTTTTGAACCTCAGCCATGGCTGGAAGATCCTTTGTACTCCCCCTCCTGTGCATCGCAACCAGTCAGGGCTGTGCCTCGAGGATTCAGGTCGAGGGAAGACCGTTCTTTCTTCGGAGGCGTTTAATTGGTTGGTCTGTATTAGACCTTCCCATCTGCTGTATAGGAGCGAAGACCATTGCTTCTTCGAGCCCTACCTGCCTAGTCGGTTCGCCAGGCAGTTCGGGTATGACCAGTTGCATGTGGACAACGTCGTCACCAGCTTCAGGTCCAGGGGTGGACTCATTGATGGAGCTAGAGGGTGGCAATATTTTATCATGGGTTGTACGGGGGCAATTTTTATCGTGCCGGTCGTTACAACCTCCACGGAGCTGCGCATCCTTCACTCCTATGCCCAGTTTTATGTGGCGGTTAACACTTTCCACCGCAATTTAGACAGGCGTGGGAGCTTCAGGGTGCCTTCTGCCAAGCCTGGGGGAAGGGTAAAAGTCCCCTCGGTTTCTTCTGACGAGGGGGAGGAATCTGGTACTCCGGATGAGCCTCTGGTGTCGTTGCCGAGGTGTGTAGTGCCTCTGCCGGCGGGGGCTCTGGTAGTCTCTTCCGGGAAGCGACGGGCTTCTGCTCCGAAGGAAGCTTCCTTTCGTAAGAGGAGGAAGGAGACGGTTGCTCGTCCTCTCCGTATTCCTGGTGTTGAGGTTCCCGGGAATGAGCCTGCATCTCCCTGTATCAGGGATGATTCTTTGGTCGGAGGTTCCTCGCCTTTCAGAGGGGGACCTTCTACAGTTCTGGCTGGCGGCGCCGGAGAGTCCTTGCTAGAGGCTGCTGTCGCTGCGGCTGCTCCAAGCAGCGGAGCGGGATTGCCTGCGTGGCCCTAACAGTTGGGAGAATCTTCCCTGAGGTCAATAGCGGGCGGAGTTACTCCTGCCTTAGCGAGCGCGCTTAGCGAGACTCCGGCTGATGATCCTCGACCGCGTCTCAGGGAAGGCTTGACCGAACTCTTGGCCATGTTGGTCGGCCCACCTCCTTCTCCAGGTATGACAGTTCGTATCACGTCATTAAGGCGTGGCTTAGCTACATCTGCTGCAGATGCGTCGTATATGCCGTTGGCTCCGGGTAAATGTCGTTTCGATGTCTCCTCCTAGGAGGATTACCACTGTGTTTGACATTTTGCTTTCTTGTCCCTTTTTTCAGGAGATGACGTCCACGGGGAGCATGGCGTTGAAGCGCCTTCCGGCTTTGTTCTGGCTCCTGGCGGTGACGTGGAGGCGCCAGATTTTGAGGCAGGAGTGTCTTCGGGGGCTAGCTCGCCTGGGGAGGTTTCGTCGTCTCAAGGGGAGGACGAACCTGTCATCGTGACCTCGCCTGTTGCTAGTATGCCGATGACTTCGATTGTCGCCATCGCACCTTCTTCGGGCGTGCCACCTGTTGAGGCGGCGGTGGCTACCTCGTCTGCAATTATGGCCGCTCCGGGCGCTCAGTCGGGTTTAGTCGCGTTGATCGAGCAGCATTCCAGCCTCGTCTACACTGGCTTAAAAATGATGATACCGATGGTGTTGGCGAAGAACCTTGACTTCGAGCTCCTGAAGAAGACTTCTCAGCTTTCGATCGAGGTTGTCAGGGGGCTTGGCAATCCTGGAGTGGTTGACGCTCTGGAGGCGGTGGTTAATGGTTTAGAGCAACCCATTAACGAATACTTACAGCGGACTGAGGGCAGCCTTGATGCTGATGTCCAGGCTTGGTACGACCTCATGTCTGAGCGGTTCGCTACAAAGCTTGAAAGCCTAGACAACTCTATCCAGACGCATAAGCTGGAGATGGATAGGAGAAGAGCTGTTGTGGAAGAAGCCCTTGCCGTTGAGATGCAGTATCGATCCGAGCATGAAGGGAATGCGGCGAGGGCCTCCAAGCTGCGGGAAAAACTTGCTCGGGCAGAGGAGTGGGCTTCCCAGTCGTTGGCAGGTTTGGAGGTAGCGACTGGTCGACTGAGCGAAGCGCGACGGGATCTGGACCGTGCGGAAGCTGCCCGTATGGGCTGTCTTCGGGCAAGGGCTAATCTGACCCTTACGCATACTCTGGAGGCACGGCTGGAGCAGGCTCGCACCGATGCTTTGGCCCTTAGGAATGAGAGGATAGCTGCACTAGAGCGGCAGATTCATGGCCTGATTACTCTGCCGTCTTGATGTACCCCTTCCTATGTAATTCTGCCTTCTTCGGGAATGAATAACAGCGACTCTTTTCTGACTGTTGTGGACCCATCATTTCGGAATATAAATGACAGGTTAGGTGAGAGTGATATCAGAGGTAGTATGGACGTGATAAACTCTCGATAAACTTCTTAGCGGGACATATCTATTCAGAGGTCATGCGGACATGATAGAGTGTAACCCAACTAATTATGTTTTTGGAAGTAGTTTTGTCAGAATCGAGGTCCTTGCTATTTTCCTCTTTGAGCAGGAGAGATTAGGCATAGTACCTTTTCAGGAATTTGCCGTTGATAGGAGCCATTAACAGATCTCCGTTGGGCTGGGCTATCCTGTAGGCGCCGTTTGAGAACGTTGTCTCGATCACATAAGGGCCTTCCCATTTGGGCTAGAATTTGCCTTTACTTCTGTGAGTTAGAATCATCGGCCTTCTCACGGCTAGAACTAGCTCGCCGACTTTGAATACTCTTTCCTTTACTTTATGATTGAAAGCTTTGGAAATGCGTGCTTGGTAGAGCGCGATGCGCTGCTGAGCTTGGAGGCGTTTCTCGTCTAATCCTTCCAGCTCTTGGAGCCTCAACAGGTCATTCTTTTCTCGAGTCAGCTCACTAGTCACGGCTATTTGGAGCGACGGGATCTGGATTTCGATAGGAAGGACCGCCTCGCTTCCGCAGACTAGTGAAAAGGGGGTACAACCTATTGGTGTCCGTACCGTTGTGCGATATGCCCAGAGACATTCGCCCAGCTTCTCGTTCCAGTCTCTTTTGTTTGAAGAAACGAACTTCTTCAGGAGTTTGATAATGGTTTTGTTGAAGGCTTCCGCCAAACCATTAGCAGCTGGATAATATGCCGTAGAGGCAATGTTGTGTATCCGGTTATTATCGCAAAACCGATAAAACGCTTGGCTGATGAACTGAGGTCCATTGTCATGGATTATCCTTCGGGGAATCCCAAAGCGATAAATGACATGGTGCTTGATGAAGCTGATTACGTCAGACGCCTTTACTTCAGCCAGAGGGATTGCTTTGGCCCATTTGGAAAAGTAATTTGTGATGGCCAGTATAAACCGGTGGGCTCTGGAGGAAGACGGGTGAATGGGCCCAACGATATCCATACTCCAGGCTTCGAAGGGCCAGGATGCAATCGTAGGATGTAGATATTCAGACGGTTGATCTATGAAGTCTGTATGGACCTGGCAGGCCCTGTATTATTTTGCATAGCTGATCGCGTCTGTGATCATAGTGGGCCAGTAATAGCCCATTCTCCTGATGCGGTCCTGCAGCTTTGGACCGGGCTGATGCGCTCCGCATACGCCGTCGTGAGCTTCACGGATAATCTGCTGTGCCTCGGTGCTAGTGAGACATCTTAACAGCAGTCCGTCGTAGGTCCGGCGATACAGGTATTGTGAAGATGCATCAAAGTAGAAGCGTAACGATCGTCTCTTGACGGATACTGCTTCTTTGGGGTCCTCTGGCAAGATTCCATATGCCACGAAATCTATGAAGGGACTCGTCCAATCTTTTGTAGGAGGATCGACGTTTACAGCGTAGCTGCGTTCTAGGTGACAGCTGTTCTTCACACAGAATAAATCTCTGTTAAGAAGGATTACCGAATCCTGCCTTCTTATAGGGGTGGCTAAGTCCGCAGCTAGGCTGGCCAGGGCATCAGCTTCCAGATTCTGAGATCGAGGTACATGCTCTAGGAAGAACCCTTTGAACGTCATGGCTATCTCGACCGTTGCTTGGTGATAGGGGATGAGGTCTGGATTCCGGACTTCGTATATCCCCCTGACTTGGTTGACGATGAGCAGAGAATCGCCGAAAGCTTCCAGGGATTCCACCCCCAGCTCTTTAGCGACTTGGAGCCCGATTAGCAGGGCGTTGTATTCTGCCACATTGTTGGAGCAGGGCTCGCTAAGAGAATATGCTCGGTAGATGACGAGCTGATCTGGAGTAACTAGGATGACTCCTACTCCTGAAACGATGTTTCCCTTAGGACCGACTCTAGAGGCGCCATCGAAGAATAGTTGCCATACGTCACTTTCTCTTGCAAAATTATATTCCGCAACTTTATCGGGGATGTCTTCGTATAGTTTGGAGGTCTCCGGGATTGGATGAGCTGCTAGGAAGTCGGCCAGTGCTTGGCCTTTGATGGACTTCTGTGGGACGTAGACCATGTCATATGGCGTCAGTAGCATTGCCCAAGTTGCGAGTCGGGAGTTAAGGGCACTTGGCTTGCTCATCAGCACCCGGAGAGGGTTGATCCTGGAGATGATATGAATAGTCTGGCCGGCGACGTAGTGCCGCGTCTTCTGGACAGCGAACATCAGAGCCAAGCATTCCTTCTCCACTGGGTTGTACCGGTGTTCGGCCCCGACCATCATCCTGCTGAGGTAGTAGATAGCCTGTTCATGACCCGCATCATTCTTCTGTGCAAGGAGAGCTCCTAGCGAATGATCCATTGCCCGAACGTACAGCAAGAAGGGTTTTCCCATGACGGGAGGCACCAGAACTGGTGGACTGGTTAGGTAGCGCTTGATATCCCCAAACGCTTGCTGGCATGTTTCATCCCATATGAAGGACACACCTTTCTTCATGAGGTAAGAGAAGGGCTGACATCTCCCTGAGAGGTTGGATATGAATCGCCGGATGTAAGCCAGACGTCCTTGGAACCCCCTGAGTTCCCTCAGATTATAGGGTGGTCGCATTGCTACGATCGCCTGAACTTTGTCAGGGTCTACTTCGATGCCTCTGGTGGTAATGACAAATCCCAGGAATTTGCCACTGGATACCCCCAGAAAGGACTTTGTAGGGTTCATCTTGAGTTGATGCTGGCTCATTAGCTCGAATACCGCCCTCAGGTCTCGAACGTGATCACCTTTGAGGCGGCTTTTGACAGCTATGTCATCCACGTAACATTCCACTGTCTTGCGTAACTGCTCACGGAATATGTTACTCATAGCTCGTTGGTATGTAGCCCCGGCGTTCTTTAATCCGAAGGGCATGACCGTATAGCAATATACCCCCAGTGGTGTCCGGAAGGCAGTGTGCTTTTCGTCTTCCGGATGCATCTTGATCTGATGGTATCCCGAGAACCCGTCCATAAAAGACATGCGCTCGAAGCCGCAGGTATTGTCGATCATGATGTCCGTGATGGGAAGGGGAAATTCATCTTTGGGGCAGGCCGCATTCAGATCTCGGTAGTCGATGCAGATACCTTTCCATTTTTCTTCATGACTGGGACAATGTTGGCGACCCAGTCGGGATGTTGTTCTTCCCGGATAAAACCGCAGGTTATCAACTTCTTGACTTCATCCTCGATGGCGTCCATCATATCCGGGCGAAACCGACGTTGGTGTTATTTCACTGGCTTCGAATCAGTCAAAATATTGAGCTTATGAGTAGCTACCCTCGGGTCTAGGCCTGGCATGTCCTCATAACCCCATGCAAAGACGTCGACATATTCCTTTATCAGCTGTATGATCTCTTCCTTTTCAACTGGGGGAAGATTGTTACTGACAAATATTGGCTTTGGTGAGAGCTCACCCCCAACATTGACTTGGATAACTTCGTCCTTGGTGGGAGGTTCTCTCTGCTCGAAGCGGAATTCCTACTGTGTATCCATTTGTTGAGCCCAGGGGTCATTCTCGAACGGCTCAAACTTTGGGGTTGTGACTCCATCGGGGATGGAGGTACACATCTGCTCAGAGGTGATATGGACATGGCAGTTTTTGTGGACTTAACATCACTGGCGTGCTTAGAATTTAAGTACGGATGTTAAGTGTAGATGACAATCAATATCAGAGGTAATATGGACATGATAATTGACGGCCGAAAGTTTTATTCAGAGGTAATATGAACATGACAAACTTTTATGATTGTGACTCCATCGGGGATGGAGGTACACATCTGCTCAGAGATGATATGGACATGGCAGTTTTTTGTGGACTTAACATCACTGGCGTGCTTAGAATTTAAGTACGGATGTTAAGTGTAGATGACAATCAATATCAGAGGTAATATGGACATGATGATTGACGGCCAAAAGTTTTATTCAGAGGTAATATGAACATGACAAACTTTTGTGATTGTGACTCCATCGGGGATGGAGGTACACATCTGCTCAGAGGTGATATGGACATGGCAGTTTTTTGTGGACTTAACATCACTGGCGTGCTTAGAATTTAAGTACGGATGTTAAGTGTAGATAACAATCAATATCAGAGGTAATATGGACATGATGATTGACGGCCGAAAGTTTTATTCAGAGGTAATATGAACATGACAAACTTTTATGATTGTGACTCCATCGGGGATGGAGGTACACATCTGCTCAGAGGTGATATGGACATGGCAGTTTTTTTTGTGGACTTAACATCACTGTTGTGCTTAGAATTTAAGTACGGATGTTAAGTGTAGATGACAATCAATATCAGAGGTAATATGGACATGATGATTGACGGCCAAAAGTTTTATTCAGAGGTAATATGAACATGACAAACTTTTGTGATTGTGACTCCATCGGGGATGGAGGTACACATCTGCTCAGAGGTAATATGGACATGGCAGTTTTTTTTTTGTGGACTTAACATCACTGGCGTGCTTAGAATTTAAGTACGGATGTTAAGTGTAGATGACAATCAATATCAGAGGTAATATGGACATGATAATTGACGGCCGGAAGTTCTATTCAGAGCTAATATGAACATGACAAACTTTTGTGATTGTGACTCCATCGGGGACGGAGGTCCACATCTGCTATCCCGCTGAAGTGATCGTTCCCTTGTTTTTTATAAACGTAGAGTGATGACCTTAGCATCGATTAATTCCTGAATTCTCCTTTTTAGCACATAGCAGGTCCTTGTAGGGTGATGAGTGTACCGATGGAAGAGGCAATAATCTGGGTCATCGACTCTGTCGGCCCTCTCAGGGTATCTGATGTCGGGTAGCTGAAGCTTATGTTCCCCCCTCAATATATTAAAGATTTCAACTATGTCATCTTCTTTGAAGGAGAAAGTTCCTTTTGGTCGCAGGGCTCCTGATGCCTGAGTTTTACGGTCTTCCGGGAAGATTGCCGTTGTTGTATCATCTTCGACTCTCGAGGACCTTCCGCCCCTAGCCTTGGACGCTGCTTTGTTTCATCGAGGTGAGTTACCCCCGGACACGCTGTGGCCTCTGGTCAAAGAAACTGATTCAGCAGGAGTTGCCTCTGGTGGTACAGGATTAGATTTTGAAGTTTTGGGTTTTGCAGCATATCCCAACCCGAAACGAGTTTGTTGATGGTGAGAAGTACCCTGCAACGGTGTTCGTCGGCCTTTTCCATAGTTGAGGCCTTGCTTTGATTTTAAATCATAACCCATATTTTGTATAATCTTCAAAGCTTGTGGGCTATATCTGTGGATTTGTATTTTCCCACTCTCAGACTCGCGGAATTCTTCCTGTTGAACCGGACCGCTCCGCTTGTGTTTGAAGACTATCGGATGCTGATCGTCGCGGGTAGGAGGGATAATAAAGGCTTTATTTTCATATGGTTCATACATCATGATGACATTAGATGTTGTTGCATCTTCCCATACGATCGCTCCCCGTTTGACAGTTAGGGGTTCTAAAACTTGTTTACGACTCCTGTCTTTGTCTTTCTGGATCAAATAGGTACGGAGGTCAGGAGGTTTTGCAGGAGAAGAAGACGAAGGCTTGTTTTTTCTGTTCCCATCAGCGGGTATGCGGAGGATGGGCACCATGGTTTCCCCTATGCCACCTGTATACAACAGGTTGGCCATCTGGGCGGCGGATAATCCCCTGGGAGGGAGTCTTTCCGTGATCTGAGCTTGTTTTACGCCGAGGGACTGTGCCTGGCGTAACTTGGGGATTCGCTCAGTCTGGCGTAAAGCTGGAGAGCCCCTCAGTTGGCCACTAGCTTCTCGCATAATCCGGAGAATAGGCGGATCATTCTTTTGCTGGCGTAAAGGCTGAGTAGTTGAGTATTCGCCCGCTTGCTTCCCCTTGCGGAGATCGCAGCACTCATCTGGTTCACCGTGGAGGTCAGATGTCGTCCTGCGCCTGGAGCGTGATCTGTACTTCTGATTTGAAGTTGAGGCACCATCAGAGGTTTTGTCTGTACCGCGCGTAACGGGAGACAGGTTCCTACGCGTGGAGCGCAGGGGATACTTCTGGGTCAGCGCTGAGGCTTTGCCCGAAGTTTTGTCTGTACCGCGCGTAGCGGAAGACTGATTTCTGCGCGTATAGCGCAGTGGATACTCCTGGGTTAGCGCTGAGGCTTTACCAGAAGTTTTGTCTGTACCACGCGTAGCGGGAGACTGAATTTTATGTGCGGGGCACGGAGGGAGCGATGCTACCACCTCATTGGTTGGAGAGATCGGAGAGATCGGAGAGTCCACAGGAACGGCGGAGGATGTCTTGGGCATCCACACTTTGCGTAGCTTCCTATTGTCTTGGACGGAGAGAAAGTGAGAGCTACCCCCAGTCCGAAGCATGTCTTCGTAGGCAGACTGGTCGAAATGAACGACCAGTGTCTTCTTCACGGTTCCTACAGATACCGCATCGTGTTGAGCAATTACTTCCTCGTCAGAAGAGAAAGACGTCCCCAGCAGAGTCGCCATCTTGTTTGTGGTATTAAACGAAAGAATGAAAGTGTATTTCAATGACAGGGTTTATACGAGACCCGTGCCCTTTGGTTTACAAACAAACTTGTACAATTCGATCCTATACGAGGATGCGGAAGTACAATTTATTTAATCTGGGTATAAATTGCTATAGGTGTCTGATCTGCGGTCGATCACTTTAGCCCTTGGACTACACGATATTGAAGAAGTGCCATGGAAGACAGGATGCAGCTTCGGAGGTTGCGAAGGAGGGTGGATGCGCGATGCTGAAGGTCGTCGCTCCCTATTCCTTGCCTGAGCTCTGTATTCTTCTCTCTCTCTCTGTCTCTCCCTCTTGATCTCCGGTTCGGTGACCTTGTTCGATCCTTCTTTCAAAGTTTCGAGCTTTGATCTGATATTGGTATTCTTGGCCAAATTTTCCGACCTGGTTCGATCTTCCAAATTGTCGACCTCGTTCCCCATTGATAGGGGTCTCTATTTATAGAGTTTTGGTGACAGTGACCACTCCATCGATGTAACAACCGAGGAGTGGAAAGTACAGCACCCTTTTACACAATGGTTAAAGTAACCAATGCCTACGTATAGATGATCTTTTGAATGAGCGTGTGACGCAGGTCCAACTAAGGGGACACAACGCGTACAATTGCTACTAAGATCACGACGTAAAAGCCACGTAGGTAGGTATCCATTGTGTAGCAGAGGTTGGCATAGAAGCCAAATGTCTGTCACCTTGGCGTAGAAGCCAAATAGGCATAGAAGCCGAGTAGGCGTGGAAGCCGAGTAGTCGTAGAGACTGAGGGGGCGTGGAAGCCGAGCAGGCATAGAAGCCGAACAGGCATAGAAGCCGAGTAGGCGTGGAAGCCGAGCAGGCATAGAAGCCGAACAGGCATAGAAGCCGAGTAAGCGTGGAAGCCGAGCAGTCGTAGAGACTGAGGGGGCGTGGAAGCCGTAGGAGCACAGATCCTGAATGGGCGTAGAAGCCGCTACGTACCATGCCAGGGTGCTGATGTGGACGTCTTTAGCCGGAATTATGACTTTTGGAGATATAATCAAATCTTTGACAGAGATTTGCCATCATCCTATGCATTAAATGCGGAGACGTGCCTTGAGGGGAAACTGTCACCGCTCTGTGCGTTTTGACGGAGGGACGTGCCTTGAGGGGACACTGTTACCGCTCTGTGCGTTTTGACGGAGGGACGTGCCTTGAGGGGACACTGTCACCGCTCTGTGTGCTTTGGCGGAGAGACGTGCCTCGAGCCCTGTACGAAGTGCAGCTTTTGACGTGGCAGACGGTTTGTCTTCTGTGGAGCGTAAAACAGCCTATATTTGCCTGTGTAAAATAAGGCAGCGTGTTCTCTTTGCACGCGAAAGAGCAGTTTACGCCGGTGGATTTTAGTAAGCGTCGGTTTGGTGATATTTTAACCAAATCCTCTGCATTAAATGCTGAGATCCGCCATCATACTATGGAGCGCGTCCCGAGGGGTCTGCCCCCGTTCCCAGCCGTCGTTTGGGTAGCTGTGCAGCACTTTTTGTCAGGAGTCAGAGGTCAGGTTTACTACGTGACTGAACAGTTTCTTTTCGAGAATACGAAGCGTTCCTCGTACGCTTTAACGCTGCTTTGAGAGCGGCTGGGTTTTACGCCATGGAGGCGATGAAGAACCCTGTTTTACGCTGGATGGCTCTGAAGGCCTCTGCTTATGCTGCTCTGTATCAAGACGCTGCGTAGATCTTCCAAGCATTTTTTTCATGCTTCTACAGTTGTCTAGGTCATAATACTAGCTAATCAATCTCACACGAATATCCAACTCCGTAAGGAGACACAGATGTCACAATATAATATGGAAATACTCAATCATAGGACTAAAGCACGATAAGGTATCGGAGAAAATAAATAAATACAACACAAGTCTAAACAACAAAAATAGTCTAACCTGCAAATAATAACATCCAAATCTCCAAGTATGCCAGAAACAAGTCCTCTAAGTCGCAGTCTGAAAAAATATTTCTAGTCAGGATGGAGCAAAGTACAAGCACTAACAACAGTTCCATGTATATTGACAAAAACTATAATACAGTGTAAAGAAATACAAGATGGAAATAAATACTGGAAATAAGAATACTGGAGATAATAAAATACTGGAAATAAGAAATACTGGTGAATATATCATCATCAATAGTACAACTAGCAATGAACCAAAAATACAAGTGCATGCTAGAACAATGAACTAGAAATACAGGAATAATATCTAGCTAAGTGTGTGAAACATCAGTCTATCATGTGATCGGCTTGGGACAGATCAGGCTTGTTACATATGATTAGCTATGATTCATGTAAGGTCAGGATAACCATCCAGTTAGCTATGATGCGAGCAATAGTCAGGCTAATCATATATAACAAGCTATGAGGCATGTAATGGTCAGGCTGCAACCCGACGTGAGGTGTGGGGTGAGCTATGATTCATGTAGAGTGGGGTATAATCACATAATCTACTAATATTTCCCCGTCCTCCAGCTAGCACGATGGATTCCAATTACGATTCCTCGTGACAGGTCTCGATGATGCTAACCCATGTATCCATAGTATCAGAATTATGTACACTATACAACTAGAATCATAGAGATGATCAACATAATAAAAATTGTCAGAGAATGTACTCACCTGTGGTCCTCTGCTGGCAATATGTAAATTCCCTCACCCAAAATTAGACCTACTTGGCTTAGATAGTGAGACTAGGAATAGTTTGAATCCAATTAGAAATAGAACACGGCATTTTATCTAATTTTGTAATATTTATATCACCTAGTGAACCTTACCGTTGCTTCGATAATTGGAGCACTACACTAGTCATTGCCTTCCTACAAATTTCACATTCTTGTTCTAGACGTGCCAGTCATCTATTCTGACCTTTGTGTAACTTATAATTATGCTCTCTTGTGTTACATTTTAGTCGCATAATATTTGTCGCAGACGTTTATATTTAATTCTATATAAATACGACTTTGTATCCTTGTGCGTTCTAATCAAAATTGGAGACAAAATCTTAACCCATTTCGTGCAACCCAAATTATAATAATATTCTATCCTGGGTCCTCTATGTCCATGATGCTTGTGTCCCACCTAATTTTATCCCCATGTACTTCTAATCAATTCAAGAACACCATGCACATTAATTTTAATTAATTTAATCTAAATTCTATCTGTATGCAATTTCCTAATTTTTGGACACTTTTATGCCAAAATGCAATAAGGTGTCCACACCATTGGACAATATATGAAGAAACCCATTTTTCTTCCTTCACATAAATTTTTCTCATAATTTTTGGAATGTGCAACGCGCAACATCACCCCTCATTTAAACCTAGCCTTGCATTTTAAACAATACAAATATAGCCCTCCAAACATCCCCATGTGAGGCCAAGGCCCAACCCCAAGAGGATATTGACCAAGCCCACCTACCTAGGTCAAACCCAAACCCAAAGTCCACATGTATATAAAAAACTTTTCCTTCCCTTTTTTTTTTATTTTTCTAAATCACCCAACCCTATTCCTCAGCCGACCCCTTTACAAACTACTATTCATCTTCTCCTTCCCTGCCTACACCCGCCGGCCGGAGCCAACCCCGACTTCGTCGGAGTTCACCGCCAGCAGCCGGAGACCCACCGTTCTCCTCCAGACCCGCTGTCCTCCCTGCTCGACTCCTCCTCAGTCGACCTCCCGTCGGATCCCCCTCTCCCTCTTCATCTCCTTCCTCCATCTTCCCTGTCCGACTTCCCTCCACCGACAGCACCGACCACCCATCACCTTCCTCCCTGGACCACCTCTCCCTCTCCTTCACCTCGTCGGATCCACCATCACTTCTCGAGGACTCGACGACGGGAGCCGTTGAACTTCCCGTCGACGAATGAACCAACGTTCCCGACCTTCGTCCATCCTCCTCGACCCCGCTCGACTGCACCGAGCCTCGTCTCTACCTGGCCAATTGCCTCCCATCAACGACTCGCCTGAGCACGATCTCCTCCGCCATACCTCCCTCTGCAACGACACCACCGACCACCGTTCTTCTCCAGACCAGCCCCGCACTCCTCTATAACCCGTTGAGTCTCCGTCGACCCCAGCATCCCCGTAGAGCCTTTCCTCGCCTCTGCAACCGTTGTGCACCCACGACACCCCTATCTCCTCCACCTTCTTCCCCGGTGAACTCGACCGTTCACCACCCGTTGAACCGCCTCGCCACTCGCCGGACTTGGCCGGAGCAGCCTCCTCCCCTTAATCGTGATCGTCAACAGCACCATTAACATTCATCATCATCCCTGTTATCATCATTATCATCATCGCCATCATCATCATCATCTCCAATCATTAGCATCATCATCATCTCATTATCACCACCTTCATCATCATCATCACCCTATCATCACCATCATCATCATCATCACCCCATCATCATCATCATCATCTCCAATCATTGTCATCATCATCACCTCATCATCATCACCATCATCATCTTATCATCTCATCATCATTATCTCATCATCATCACCCTCGTCGTCATCGTCGTCCCCGTACGCGTACCCAGAACCTGTCCCTCTTCTCCTTTTTTATGTGTGCTTGTGTGTATGCCAGTAGGACATTAGTATTATGTTACCATAGTTAGTTGACATCAGACCCTGAGTCGGTGAACCTAACTTGTATACGTATACATACGCGTATGTGTATGTTGTTCAATTTGGTATATATAAATATATATTTAGTATATGTATTCAAATGGGTATGTATATAAATTATTGGTTATGTTTTTATATAAATATATGGATATATATATAAGTAGGTAATTAGATGATAATAATAACTATGACTACATATGTGTGTACTTGTTGTACGACCCTAGGACACTGTGGATTTCCGCATAATTACCTTGACTTTGTGACCTGAATATTAGGGAATTATCTATCTTATGTACACTGACATACTGGCTAGACAAGTGTTAGTTGACTGTCTGATTATGCACAGTATTTGAAGACGTGACACCCGCATAATTAAACGCATAAATTCTCTTGTTAGTTGACTAGTGCCACCCCTAGTGTACCCTCCGAGTCCAGTGTAGATATGGTTGTGTATGTGCTAGTGTAATGACTGATATTGTATTATATTATATTGTCACGACCCGCACCCGGAATTTGGGCGTGAGTCGTGGGTACGTCCAGCCTACTCTGCAGCATCGACGGTAGAACGCTGTCTAGGTCTCAACATATAATATATTCTGACAATAGTCTCAACTCCGCACGGAGGACAATGATAATAATCCACAGTTCTATGATATACTCAATCACAAGCTGATAGAAATAATAGCACGATGAGAATAAAAAAGAGTTCTAATAAAAACCAACCACAATAAGTCCAACTCAAATCCTGGGTCTAAATGACCTCACAAAGTCACAAAATAATAAATACAACTCAGTCTCAGTCTAAAACAATAAATGTAGAAAAATAATCTAAGAACAGCCAGGTAAATTTTTCTCTAGGCTAGGCAACTCCTCTGGGGTTTCTGGAGTGAAATCACCCTCTAATCCTGGGCCGTAATGAGTGGGGCACAAGCTCTCCAGGTCCTCTGAAAAATGTTATCCAGTCAGGATTGGAGCGAAGCACAAGCACTAACAGCAGTTTCATTAAATTGACAAAATCTATAAACAGTGTAAGAAATACAAGATGGAAAATAAATGCTGAAAATGTAAAGTACTGAAGAAAATGGAAATAGGCAATAGAGCATCTAGCAATGAACAATAAATAGTGAATGCTAGACAATAAGTAGTGAATGCTGGAACAGGTGAATCTGAATAAAATAGACATCTAGCTAAGTGTTAGAATTATCAGTTTATCATGTGATCGGCTTGGGACTTGATCAGGCTAGTTATATATGATTAACTATGATTCTTGTAGGTCAAGATAACCATATGGTTAGCTATGATGCATGTAGTGGTCAGGTTAATCATATATAACAGCTATGATGCATGTAAGATGGTCAGGCCGCACCCAACGTGAGAAGTGGGGTGAGCTATGATGCATGTAAAGGATTTGGATATGATCACATAATCTACTAATAGTTCTCCATCCCCCGGCTAGCACGATGGATTCTAATCACGACTCCTCATAATGGGGATCTAGGGTGCTAACCCGTGTATCCACAGTGTCGGAATCAAGTATGTAATACACTATAATTTATAGAAGTAATCAACAAAACGAAAACTGTCAGAGAATGTACTCGCCTGTGGTCCTGAGCAAAATGTGAGGATCGATGTCCAAAGTGGGATCACAATGACCTAAATAAGATATCAATATCAAAATAATGTCCTTGAAAGATAATTAGGTAAAAATGTAAGTAAGTATTTTCTAGGTCTAACTAGGTCTGAATAGTAAATTCTTGGTAGTATCAGTCTACACCCAGGTTTCTAGGTTGATTTCCAGGCTAACTAGTTAATATATCTAGATTAAATATATGGTTATCTTATTTCCATGTCTACTAGGGTTATCTAGTATCTAACATTCACTAGACCTACTTGCTATTTCTGACATTGCCTTAATACCAACTCTGAACTCAGACCTACACACACACAGGCACCCTGCTTCTTAAGCCCTCACGGAATTCACTCACTCACTGGTCCCTTACTCTCAGGATCACACACACACACACAGGAAATATACACACACAGAGTCACAAGCTCGAGTTCAATGCACTGACACTGTGCTACTGATACAAGTTCCATAGCATGACAGACACAATTTAGATCTCACAACCAAGACACTGTTCAGTTTAAAACTGCACAGAGAAGCCTTCTCCTCTACACTACCTAGAACTAAACACATGAAACCATACAATGACACTCAAGCAACTGATACTCTACACTCCAACACCAACTCACTGATACTCCCAAATATTGACACTGGCACACAGTTCACCACTGCACAGTGACAAAACACTTCTCACTGGTCTCACTCCCCTCTTACAAATACAAAACTCAACTGATACATAACATGCATTGCTAAGTTTTATTTCACAGGTTCATCACCTATTACTGAACTTACAATACTTATCTTACCTTAGCTATAAGTACCTTATACCTAACTGATACTCTAGCCCCTTGCATTCAATGATACCTTGACATCCACTTTTGATTTAATATCCTCACTCCAGACTAGGATGCCACCCATACTGAATCAGGAACTTCCCTGCACACTGATGGTTGACACAGGGACACCCCACTGGTACTTACTAACCTAATGCACACAGGATACACACCTAGATTTCTGATACTCGACACAGTACTGCTACTGATGAATAAGAACTTAGGACACTCTTAAAACAGGGTCACACATACTGCACTTCTAATACCTACTACACTCTAAGAAAACTATCTCATTGATATCTAACACACAAAAATGTATAACAGGATCCCCTAATCAAACCCCAAACACAGCACAAAACTAACAGTATACACACTAGCACAGTTATAATCAATACTCAGAAATCTTAATCCTAAACACATAGGCACACACAGTCTACTCACCCATCTCACTGATACTAGGATACACTCTATACTGGTCAGGATCTCCCTTCACCCTGAGAAACACACACAGGTATTTGTTTCCCTCACACTGAGAACACACCCACCCACTGCACAAAGTCTTAACACTGCTGCAACACGACCCTAGCTCACTGCACAACACACAGGAAGAATACACAGATCTGGACCAAACCCGACTGTGCACAGGGAAGATCCCCCATAGTCCATTACTTCCCCAAAACACACAAACCTGTATATATATATATGTATAAGTATATACATATGTATCATACATCAAACATGCAACATTAGAATGGATTAGATAGGTGATTCCTCCTGTGAAGCATTTCACCAAACACATGATGTGCAAAAACGAAAACCACACTAAGAACTCTTGAAAACCTAAAACAAAACCCTAAATCAATATCTAACCTACACGTAGGAGGGTGAAATCAGTCTATAAGCAACCACCTAGGGCTAGGGTTCACGAAAATTGGGGAAAACAATTATTGGGGACACTTAAACCCTAGTTCCAACCCTAAAATCGAAACTACACAGTAGGGTGGGTTCCTAATGGCCATTAACATCTGAAAACAGAAATTAAATGAGAAAAAATAGGGTTTTACCTGCAGGGATGGTTTCTCCAATGGAAGTTCTTCTTCCCCAAGGCTTTTTGACCCAAGTTCCTTGCTTTCCTTGCTTTGGAGGAGGAGAATGGGATCTCTAGGGCTAGATTTTGAATTCTGGAGTGGGGAGATGGCTTTCTCTTGATGGAGGCTAGGTTTTAGGTTTTTCTTCATGAAGGAATGGGTTCCCTTTTATATTAAACTAGGTTAGGGCTTCATAAGCATAGTTTTAGGTTAACCCCCTATGTTAGGTCATGTAGAACCTAATTAACTAGGGTTTAGTCAATTTAGGGTTTGAGGTTCCACCCAAAAATTAGAATTCTAGGGCTTCTCTAGAATTGGTCTTCAAATTAGGGTTTGGTCATTAGGGTTGTCCTAATGAGTTCTAGGGTTAACCTAAAACCAAATATTATTAACAACATATAATTACTTTATAAAACTCAGCAATTTAGTTTAATACATAATTATTCAAAATAGTGAAATTACATAAATACCCTTATCTGGAAAGGTGGTAGTGACAAGTCTACCCTCCTAAAAGAAATTTTGTCCTCGAAATTAGACTGAACTAGAACAAGAATGAAATCAGAAAGGAAATATACCTCGAGTCTAGAAGAGATACGGGTATTGCTCGCGTATTTCGTCCTCTCTCTCCCAGGTCGACTCCCCTGGAGAGTGATGCCTCCATGCAACACGAACCAAAGGAATAGTTTGGTTCCGCAACATCTTCTCTCTGCGGTCCAAGACCTCTACGGGCTGCTCAGGGTAGCTGAGCGTCGGACCAACCTCAATCTCCTAGTGGTCAAGTACATGACTAGGGTCTACCACGTACCGTCTCAGCTGCGATACGTGGAACACATCATGCACTCCCTCTAATGCAGGCGGCAAGTCCAGTCTATATGCCACTGCACCTACCCTCGCAAGAATACCGAAGGGTCCGATGTAACGTGGGCTAAGCTTTCCGCCTCCACCAAAAAGAATCGTTCCACGCGTCGGAGAAATTCGTAGGAATACTAGATCGCCAACCTAAAACAAAACAGTCTCAACACGCAGTCTAAACAAACAAACACAAGCCGAAAAATAATAATCTATACCTGAAACTCAAGGGGTCTATGGTGGCTGTCGGCCCAATGCCGCTGTATGTCCTGCGCCACTCGCAGTCTGTCTCTGATGAGTTTCACCTTTTCTGCTGCATCCACGACCATTTCTGGTCCTAGCAAGGCTCTCTCTCCAACGTCGTCCCACGATAGCGGCGTACGACACCTCCTTCCATAAAGAGCCTCAAATGGTGACATCTCGATGCTGGCCTGGTAGCTGTTGTTGTAAGCGAACTCTACCAGGTGCAGATGACCCTCCCAAGAACCTCCGAGATCTAGAACACAAGTACGTAGCATATCCTCGAGAGTTTGAATAGTCCTTTCAGACTGCCCGTCTGTCTGGGGGTGATATGTGGTACTGAACTTGAGCTGAGTGCCCAAGCTAGTCTGCAGACTCCTCCAGAAGTGGGAAGTGAAACGGATATCCCGATCTGAGACGATGCTTACAGGAACTCCATGAAGTCTAACGATCTGACGTACGTACATCTCAGCTAGCCTCTCTGTCGACGTGCCCACCTTGAAAGGTAATAAATGGGCTGATTTGGTCAACCTGTCCACGATGACCCAAATCGCGTCCTTCCCTCCTGGAGAACGTGGAAGCCCTGAAATGAAATCCATGGTCACGTGCTCCCATTTCCATTCTGGAATCGGTAAAGGTTGAAGCAACCCACCTGGCCTCTGCCGGTCTGCCTTTACCTGCTGGCACACTAGACACCGGGATACGAAGCGTGCTACCTCGCGCTTCATTCCATACCACCATACGTGCTCCCTCAAGTCTCGATATATCTTGTTGGCACCAGGATGCATCGAGTACTGAGAGCGGTGTGCCTCCTACAAAACCTCCTCGCGCAACTCCCCGCTCGGCACACACATCCTCGTGCCGTGTCGTAAGGAGCCATCCTCTGCGATAGTAAAGTCGTCCGATAATCCTGCCTGAACATGTGCTCTGATACTCCTCAAGGCCTCATCATCATACTGCGCAGCTCTGATCCTGTCCATCAGTTCGGACTGTACCTGCAATCCCCACATTTGAATCTCTGTACCGGGAACTAATACCTCAATCTCCAAGCTCTCCAAATCAGCCAACAAATGTCAATCTGTCGTCAAGTACATAGCCATCGGATACCTGTTCAAGGCATCGGCGACCACGTTGGCCTTCCCTGGGTGGTACTGTAATGAGATGTCAAAGTCCTTCATCAACTCCAACCACCTCCTCTGCCTCATGTTCAGCTCCTTCTGGGTGAACACGTACTTCAAGCTCTTGTGGTCGGTGAAGATCTCCACACGCTCTCCGTACAGGTAATGTTTTCACAGCTTTAGAGCGAAGATAACTGCTGCTAACTCCAAATCGTGGGTGGGGTAGTTCTTTTCATGAGGGCGTAACTGCCTGGAAGCATAGGCAATTACCTTCCCGTGCTGCTGAAGAACACATCCCAGACCCTTACCTGAAGCATCACTGTACATGGTGAAACCACCTGTCCCTGCTGGCAACGTCAAAACTGGAGCTGTCGTCAACCTCTTCTTCAGCTTATCAAATGCAACCTGGCACTCCTCCGTCCAGACAAAATCCACATCCTTCCTAGTCAGTCGGGTCATCGGCGCTGCAATTCTGGAGAAGTCTTGTACAAACCTCCTGTAGTATCCTGCTAGCCCGAGAAAACTCCTGATCTCAGCTACCGAACTAGGGGTAGCCCACGACTCCACTGCCTCGATCTTCTGTGGGTTAACCGAGATTCCTTCACCCGATACCACATGCCCAAGAAATTCAACCTTGTCAAGGAAGAATTCACACTTAGAGAGTTTTTCGTACAGCTTCTCCCTCCTGAGACTCTCTAAAACCAACCTCAGATGCTCTTTGTGTTCCTCCGGGGTCTTGGAATATACAAGAATATCGTCAATGAATACCACCACGAACTTGTCAAGGTACTGGTGGAACACCTTGTTCATCAGGTTCATGAATACTGCCGGTGCATTGGTTAAACCAAATGGCATCACCATAAATTCAAACTGGCCGTATCTGGTCCGAAAAGCTGTCTTCGGCGTGTCTTCTCTCTTTACCTTCACCTGGTGATAGCCTGACCTCAAATCTATCTTTGAAAACACCCTCGCCCCGCTCAACTGATCGAAAAGATCATCTATCCTCGGCAGCGGGTACTTGTTCTTGATAGTGATATTGTTCAAAGCTCTATAATCAATGCACATGCGCACCGTGCTGTCCTTCTTCGGTACGAACAATACCGGAGCACCCTATGGTGATGAACTGGATTTGATGAACCCTTTGTCCTGCAGCTCCTCAACTTGCTTCTTCAGTTCTGTCAGCTCGCTGTTGTTAACTCTATAGACATGTTGTGAAATGGGCTCCGCTCCTGGAACCAAGTCTATAGAGAATTCAACATCCCTGTCTGGCGGCAAGCCTGGCAACTCTTCTGGAAATACATCCAGGAACTCCGCTATCAGAGGATGTGGCAACTCCTTTTTTTCTGCCCTGGCTCCGCAAAATGTGCTCTTGCTCTGTTCCGCTGCTCCTCTGACAACCTCAAACTCCGGCTCTCCTTGTGGTCTAAATAATACTCTGCCTCTAAAATAATCTATAGTAGCATGATGCCTACTCAACCAGTCCATTCCGAGTACAATATCGTACCCCGGAAGTGGCATGACGAGTAAGCTCACGCTCAACTCTCGGCCTCCTACTGACACTCTCCGGTCCTTGCAGTGATCACGGACTAGGATAATACCTCCACCAGTCGTGATCTTGCAAGTCCTAGCTAATGGTTCTGTGTCTAAATAATGTCGAAGTGCATAAGATACAGACACAAAACTATGGGAAGCGCCAGAGTCGAATAAGGTAAATACAGGAATACAATCAAGAAGAACCGAACCTATGATCAAGTCTCCTGCTGGCTCGATCTCCTCGACTGCCATAGCGTACGCTCGCCCCTGGGGTACACCTCTCTGCTGCTGATGCTGGGCGAACTTCTGATGTTGGGGTGGAAGTGGTCCCCTCTGTTGTTGGCCTCCTGGTATGGTAGGTACCCTGTCTGATCCTCTCTGGGCGGCTGCTCCACCCTGACCTGAACGAAAGGTAGGACAATCCTTCAGCTGGTGTGTCATCGATCCGCAGGATAGACATGAGCCCAATCTCTTCCTGCAGATATCTCTAGTATGTCCCATCTTCCCGCAGTACGCACACTGGATGGCGGGCTGGTTCTGTCTCTGTTGCTGTTGCTGAAATGGTCTCTGCTGTTGCTGCTGAAAGTTTAGACGCTTGCCCGGTCCCGTACTACTGTTTGCTCCTCCGGAACCATCGCTTCCACTCTTGGACCTGAGGCCCAAGTCGTCCTCGGCTACTTGGGCATCCATCAATATGCCCTCGTAGGTAGCTGTGCGACGTCCCGACGTGCGAGACTTGATCTCCCTTGTCAGCCCCTTTCTGAATTTCTGGGCCCTGTCCCCCGGATCTCCAATCATCGATGGCGCGAAGCAGCTCAGGCGGGAAAACTCTGCGGCATACTCATCGACGGACGAGCTCCCCTGGGCTAAGTCATGGAACTGACTCTCCAAAGCTCCCAGGGCAACATCAGGAAAGAACTTCTCCTTGAAGAGCTCCTTGAAATCCTCCCAAGTGAGACCCTGCGCAAGAGTCTAGGCTCCGTGCGAAACCACGTCAAGGCAATGTCGAACATCTGGCTGCCAGCGGCCTCGATCTGGAGGGCCTCTGGAAGCTGTGCCAAGCGTAAGTTCCTCTCGATGTCCTCTAGCCAATCATCGGCGTAGAGTATCCCTTCTGTCCCCTTGAACTCCCGAGGCATCATCCTCTTGAAATCCACAATGGTGCCCGGCCTCTGGTGGTGCTGATCAGGACGCTGCTGCTGCTGAGTAACTCTCTCCACAGCCTGGAGGGCCACTTGGTGAGCATTCTCCATGTTCACCCTCATCATCTCTGTCTGGGCCTAATGTGCCTCAGCCTGCACTCTCTGGGCCTCTGCTGACGTCCTCTGGGCATCGACCATGCCCTGAATCAAAGCGAACATCTGTGCCCCATCGACGGGCACACCTCCTGGATGCTGAACTGGTGGTGGTGGAGGTGGTGGTGCCGTCGTAGCTATGGGGACCCTCTGAACTGGTGGTGGAGGACCCCCGAATGCTGCAGACACTCCCACATGTACTGGAGATGTAGGAGGTGCTGCGGATGTCTGTCCGGCAGGGCGAGAGATGGCAGACCTCTCTGAATCTGCTGCTCCGAGTCTCTGGGACCTCCTCGGCGGCATCCTGAAGACAGGCCGAAAGAATCAATTAAGGTAATAAACACGATATCATCAAGGAAGGACAGTAAATTTCTAAAGGAAAATCATTAAGAGTAGTATTATAAGAATCGGAAATTCCTAATTGTGATTGAGCATATCCTCGGCCTAATTCTTATTCCTAAAACAGGCTCGTAGTAGTACAACTAAGTTGTCGCACTACCACGACATCGCACAACTTGCGAAGCTAGACCTGCATTGGCCACCACTAAAAACGTGTCATGACCCGCACCCGGAATTTGGGCCTGAGTCGTGGGTACGTCCAGCCTACGCCACAGCATCGGCGGTAGAACGCTGTCTAGGTCTCAACATATAATATATTCTGACAATAGTCTCAACTCCGCACGGAGGACAATGATAATAATCCACAATTCTATGATATACTCAATCACAAGCTGATAGAAATAATAGCACGATGAGAATAGAAAAGAGTTCTAATAAAAACCAACCACAATAAGTCCAACTCAAATCCTGGGTCTAAATGACCTCACAAAGTCACAAAATAATAAATACAACTCAGTCTCAGTCTAAAACAATAAATACAGAAAAATAATCTAAGAACAGCCAGGTAAATTTTTCTCTAGGCTAGGCAACTCCTCTGGGGTTTCTGGAGTGAAATCACCCTCTAATCCTGGGCCGTAATGAGTGGGGCACAAGCTCTCCAGGTCCTCTGAAAAATGTTATCCAGTCAGGATTGGAGCGAAGCACAAGCACTAAAAGCAGTTTCATTAAATTGACAAAATCTATAAACAGTGTAAGAAATACAAGATGGAAAATAAATGCTGGAAATGTAAAGTACTGGAGAAAATGGAAATAGGCAATAGAGCATCTAGCAATGAACAATAAATAGTGAATGCTAGACAATAAGTAGTGAATGCTGGAACAGGTGAATCTGAATAAAATAGACATCTAGCTAAGTGTTTGAATTATCAGTTTATCATGTGATCGGCTTGGGACTTGATCAGGATGGTTATATATGATTAACTATGATTCTTGTAGGTCAGGCTAACCATATGGTTAGCTATGATGCATGTAGTGGTCAGGTTAATCATATATAACAGCTATGATGCATGTAAGATGGTCAGGCCGCACCCAACGTGAGAAGTGGGGTGAGCTATGATGCATGTAAAGGATTTGGATATGATCACATAATCTACTAATAGTTCCCCATCCCCCAGCTAGCACGATGGATTCCAATCACGACTCCTCATGATGGGGATCTAGGGTGCTAACCCGTGTATCCACAGTGTCAGAATCAAGTATGTAATACACTACAATTTATAGAAGTAATCAACAAAACAAAAACTATCAGAGAATGTACTCGCCTGTGGTCCTGAGCAAAATGTGAGGATCGATGTCCAAAGTGGGATCACAATGACCTAAATAAGATATCAATGTCAAAATAATGTCCTTGAAAGATAATTAGGTAAAAATGTAAGTAAGTGTTTTCTAGGTCTAACTAGGTCTGAATAGTAAATTCTTGGTAGTATCAGTCTACACCCTGGTTTATAGGTTGATTTCCAGGCTAACTAGTTAATATATCTAGATTAAATATATAGTTATCTTATTTCCATGTCTACTAGGGTTATCTAGTATCAAACATTCACTAGACCTACTTGCTATTTCTGACATTGCCTTAATACCAACTCTGAACTCAGACCTACACACACACAGGCACCCTGCTTCTTAAGCCCTCACAGAATTCACTCACTCACTGGTCCCTCACTCTCAGGATCACACACACACACACACAGGAAATATACACACACAGAGTCACAAGCTCGAGTTCAATGCACTGACACTGTGCTACTGATACAAGTTCCATAGCATGACAGACACAATTTAGATCTCACAACCAAGACACTGTTCAGTTTAAAACTGCACAGAGAAGCCTTCTCCTCTACACTATCTAGAACTAAACACATGAAACCATACAATGACACTCAAGCAACTGATACTCTACACTCCAACACCAACTCACTGATACTCCCAGATATTGACACTGGCACACAGTTCACCACTGCACAGTGACAAAACACTTCTCACTGGTCTCACTCCCCTCTTACAAATACAAAACTCAACTGATACATAACATGCATTGCTAAGTTTTATTTCACAGGTTCATCACCTATTACTGAACTTACAGTACTTATCTTACCTTAGCTATAAGTACCTTATACCTAACTGATACTCTAGCCCCTTGCATTCAATGATACCTTGACATCCACTTTTGATTTAATATCCTCACTCCAGACTAGGATGCCACCCATACTGAATCAGGAACTTCCCTGCACACTGATGGTTGACACAGGGACACCCCACTGGTACTTACTAACCTAATGCACACAGGATACACACCCAGATTTCTGATACTCGACACAGTACTGCTACTGATGAATAAGAACTTGGGACACTCTTAAAACAGGGTCACACATACTGCACTTCTAATACCCACTACACTCTGAGAAAACTATCTCATTGATATCTAACACACAAAAATGTATAACAGGATCCCCTGATCAAACCCCAAACACAGCACAAAACTAACAGTATACACACTAGCACAGTTATAATCAATACTCAAAAATCTTAATCCTAAACACATAGGCACACACAGTCTACTCACCCATCTCACTGATACTAGGATACACTCTACACTGGTCAGGATCTCCCTTCACCCTGAGAAACACACACAGGTATTTGTTTCCCTCACACTGAGAACACACCCACCCACTGCACAAAGTCTTAACACTGCTGCAACACGACCCTAGCTCACTGCACAACACACAGGAAGAATACACAGATCTGGACCAAACCCGACTGTGCACAGGGAAGATCCCCCATAGTCCATTACTTCCCCAAAACACACAAACCTGTATATATATATATGTATAAGTATATACATATGTATCATACATCAAACATGCAATATTAGAATGGATTATATAGGTGATTCCTCCTGTGAAGCATTTCACCAAACACATGATGTGCAAAAATGAAAACCACACTAAGAACTCTTGAAAACCCAAAACAAAACCCTAAATCAATATCTAACCTACACGTAGGAGGGTAAAATCAGTCTATAAGCAACCACCTAGGGTTAGGGTTCACGAAAATTAGGGAAAACAATTGTTGGGGACACTTAAACCCTAGTTCCAACCCTAAAATCGAAACTACACAGTAGGGTGGGTTCCTAATGGCCATTAACATCTGAAAACAGAAATTAAATGAGAAAAAATAGGGTTTTACCTGCAGGGATGGTTTCTCCAATGGAAGTTCTTCTTCCCCAAGGCTTTTTGACCCAAGTTCCTTGCTTTCCTTGCTTTGGAGGAGGAGAATGGGATCTCTAGGGCTAGATTTCGAATTCTGGAGTGGGGAGATGGCTTTCTCTTGATGGAGGCTAGGTTTTAGGTTTTTTTTTCATGAAGGAATGGGTTCCCTTTTATATTAAACTAGGTTAGGGCTTCATAAGCATAGTTTTAGGTTAACCCCCTTTGTTAGGTCATGTAGAACCTAATTAACTAGGGTTTAGTCAATTTAGGGTTTGAGGTTCCACCCAAAAATTAGAATTCTAGGGCTTCTCTAGAATTGGTCTTCAAATTAGGGTTTGGTCATTAGGGTTGTCCTAATGAGTTCTAGGGTTGACCTAAAACCAAATATTATTAACAACATATAATTACTTTATAAAACTCAGCAATTTAGTTTAATACATAATTATTCAAAATAGTAAAATTATATAAATACCCTTACCTGGAAAGGTGGTAGTGACATATATTATATGTATATAGGATATTGGATTGTTCTGCGCGACTTCAGGGGTAGGTTATTGGTACTACGCAGCTTTCTTGCCAGGCAAGTATACCTTGCCATTGTACTGTTATTCATATTCCATATGTTGCATACATCTTTATTTCCGTTATTTAGTTCATATATTTTAACTGTTATATAAACTGCGCGTCCAAGGAAACTTAGGTGCAACGACGGTGTCGTCATGATCTATTTTTATTATGTATATACATTGACCTTGTTTATGAGACCGCCTTATTATCATGAAGCATCATTAGGTTTCATTGGCCGTGACACAGTTGTTACACAAGTTATGAGTCTCATATAGATCACGGACTTGCGTGCAGGGTTTGGCCTCCTGTACGTGTGGGCCGTACGTTAGGAATAACTGCCGATAGAAACTTTGCATGCTAGTAGACCTGACAGTTATTAGAGGTATTATCGTGTCATGGATGTGACATAATTAGAGCATGGGGTGGAGAGAACAACAAGTAAGGCGTGTGGGCTCCGTTGCACTTTCCTTTTTGTAACCCGGACGCTCCACCGGAGATACAGGCGGTGATGACCCTATATATTATATATTATCAAGTGGCCTTTGTCGTTCAAAAGATGACAAGCATTTTAGGCCCCTGAATCTCCAAGAGAATCATGCCAATCCCATTTTAGCCAGATAGCCCACGCGTTGGGAAAGTTGTTCTTAAACTGCATTCACTTAGACGGTTAGGCGACCCATTGGATATTTATTTTCAGTACTTTATTGGCATCCTTCTATGTATCTTGTTATGTCCCTCTGAGGACCTGGTCCCTTTTCAGGTATAGATGTTCATGAGTATTCGCAGGAGCGCAGATCCAGACAGGTTACTTATGTTTTGAGGAGGTCTTCTCTTTGAGTCTTAGTGATTGTTAGTTGTTGTACTTATATTGTGTTTGTTTTTATATTCTAGTTCGACAGTGGATTTGTTTCCATCCGACTGTCACCTTTAGATACTTTATATTGAGATCTAGTTATATGGATATTGGTTATTTATTTATTTATAATTTCTGTGGATGAGATTTATTTATACCCTGTGACTTGTGATAGTTTATACCACTTATGGATTTGATATTCATAATACAGCGTACGCATGTGTTATGGTTTCCATATATTGGAGTTGCCATATGCATGCGGCTGGCATACTTACGTGTCCTAGTCCTACATATTTTAGGACTGGGGCGTGACATATTTTTAGTGGTGGCCCACGCAGGTCGAGAGCATATTGTCTCGGTTACGTTACTGTACCGAGCAAGCATGCAAATAGGATTAGAGTATAGGATCTCATCCACAATTGACTATGACTCATCTTCCTTTCAATCTGCTATTTAAATAATTACATCCTGCTTGATTAATGTGCTTCCCTAATAGTTCCTTGGGTATAGCACTCTCCTAGAATATAGAAGTCCCTGTTGTTAGATAATAAGTAGGGTAACCTTCCTATTAATAGTACAACTAGGATATTGACACATCACTAAGTTTAGAATATCTAATGAACCCTAGCATCCCTTACCTATAGGTTGATTACCATCACCCCTTGATGTATTTATAAATGACTTGAGAGTAGTATAACACTACTATGGTTAGTTAGAAATTTGACCATATTGTTTGACCCTAGCATTAAGGAACCAATAGAAATCCAAGGTTGAATATTAGGACCAAACTTAACTTTTATAGGGAGATAGTATTATAGAACTATAAATTTAGATTCTTATCCTGATACTAGCAGACAGTACCTTAGGAAGCCAAGAGGAACGAATATAATATTTTTTCGATCAAACCTCGAACACAAATATTATCATACCACATTCCCCTTAGGAAACCATGATATTATCTAGAGTCCCTCTATTTTAATTTTATATCTTGTTCCTTTGCAACCTTGACACTCGCTATTTGAGCGACGACTAATTATGCTTTTCTTTTTCTTTCTTTCAACTCGTGCCACCTGATCCTTCCGATTATAGGCCAAGTAATTTATTTTATATTAGGATATATATTTTGCTAGGATTACAATTGTAATGTTAAATTTTGAAATTGCGTGCCTTGTAGTTAGAACCTGATAGTTGAGTTGTTCATTTAGATTGTAATGATTATCCTCTAGTTGTAGATCCCGTAAATTGTATCCATAACTCAATATAAGTTATATTATCTCTCACTTAAAGGCCAGTAACTTTTCCATTCTTACTATTGACACTTGTTCTATAAGCACTATGATTAAGACTTAAGATGGCCATTACCTATATAATGCAATAGGAGACCCTAATAAGTACCAAGATCTTTTTCGCATGTACCCCAATAAGAGTTTATACTTTATTTACAAGGACAAGGTAATTTTGTAGATTCTCCTTAAGACTGTCACAGTATTAGTTTATTATTTTAAGTTGGGTAGTTTGCCTCACAACATAGTATCACATAGTCCTTTTGACATATTATTGAAGTGTAATTGAATGACATTAACTGTATGCTAGCATAAGAAGATAATGTTTATTCAGACTGTAGAAATTAGAGGCTATACCCCTATTTGGGTCGACTAGCGACTTAGACAAGGAGTTAGTATGACAACTGTAGAGATTGTAGAGTCTTATCTTCTTTGTGAACTTAAATTATTTTGTACTTTATTTTATCATGATCCAGCGTATTTATATTTTATGTACTATCTTGACTTATGCCGCTATTATAGCATAGTTTTGCAAGCTTATTCTTTTATCAAGCTTGATCATAATATATGTATTATTGGGTATACACACTAATACATTTTAGAATCAGTGTATTAAGGTCTAGCTAACCTTAGTACGCTTGGTTCGCCCTTCATAATACTACTTTACATGGATTGAGATATAAAGTTGACTAGTAGAATAATATACTTGCCCTCTAGACATGTCTGAGCATATCGTAACGGTTATATAACTGTACTGATACGAGCATGCGAATAAGAATTTACCAAATAGGATTTCAATCCATAACTGCCTTGACAATTCCTTTTGAATTTCTTAAATGCCTTGATCCCCATACTTCTATTCTATTACCTCCCCCTTAAACTCTTTATTATTATTTTTTGTCTTTCCCTATTTCGAAAAGATGAACCTTGTGCTTGGTATAAGTTGATACACAGAGAGTACTAGATATACCCTATAGGCCAATCACATTATTTGGTGACTATCTTCTGTAATTAAGGCATATCATATGTGATATATTTGGTGTTAAGTTTTGAGAATTAAATAACATGATTAAATAACTTGAGGAATATCTTTCTTAAACGTATAGCCTTATGTGATAGATGGGTAAATTCTAAGTTGGGTAGAAGTTGCATTGTCAACTTGAGAGAAATTTTTTTAGATTGTGATCAAGTAAGATTAGATTGGGAGATTCAAGTCATTTTTGTAAACCCCCTCAATTATTTCTATAGGTAGTCTGGTAAGGGATGGAAAATTTTGGTTTACCAGTAGTTGATTGAGATTTAGAGTAAGGCTGCAGATGTCTATTTATTTTATTTAAACCCTTGGCGCCTACTACCGTTGTTGAATTATTCGGAGCCTAACATCAGCCCACTAATTCCAATAGATTATTGCACTTTTGACTTGATACGCCAATTTAGGCGCTGGACTTTTCCGTCACTCAAAATCCTATATCCTTGTGCTCTAAATTAATTGTACAATTTTTCGTAACCGAAATCCTATATTTAATCCCGTATTGGACACTTGTGTCGTTACCATCAATTTTGAGACACCATCTCACCCGTTGAGTCGGACCAATTAAAGGGTCCAAGACTGACACCAAGCCGACGCCATTCATGACCTTTGTGTCATTCTCAATTGAGATCTCATATGCCCCCATTTAATTAAAAAGCACGCGACACAATTTATTCTAATTAAATTGGGGATACCAACTTTGACTAATCCCATTTTAATCCCCATTTAATTTCAATAACTATTTATTTAAGCCCATGCAAAACACACAACACCCCCTCACCCTACAAAATACCAAACACCAAATCCCCAATAATTTTTCCATCATTTCATATGTTTGTGCAATTACCCAAACTTAAGGGGCTAAATTACAAATGTTGTGGCATGTGGCACACCCTCATTGGTCAAGGCCAAATGGAGAGGCCACCCTCTTCTTTGACCGGTCAACAATTTCCTCCCCCCTCTCATTTGCATGAAGAAACAATTTCCTTCATGTGAAATCTCAACCACACATTTGAAATGGGTTAATCCCCACCATCCAATCATCACACACCATCCTATAAAATGTCTCCATTACACCCCTCTTTCCTATGCCGGCCCTAATCCCCAAAACCTAGGAAACCTCACCTGTAAACCCCCTGAATTTTCAAAATTATTAAACTAGGATTTTTCACAATTTTCTGGAATTTTCTGGAAATTTTCTGTAATTAAAATCAAGGTTTTAATTATTAAATGATTTTTAATTATTAATAAATAATATTAAAATATCATGGAAATAACATTTTTTGGTGTAAAATGAAAAACTGGACTTAGGGTAATTTTTTGGATTTTTTTTGGCCTCAGACCTATTTTTAAATACCTAAAAACTATTTTAATTAATTAATTAATTAATAAAATGATTTTATTATACTTATTATTATTTTTATTTTTATTTTTTTGGGCCGGCCCGGCCCAGTGGACCGGCCCAGCAGCCCAGCCCAACCCGCTTCCCTACCGGGTCGGGTCGGGTCTGCCCAGACCCGACCTGCCGCCTCCGACCCGCTACCTCACCCCCTCCCCACGATCCGGCTGCCCGCAATCCCCGCCACCCCGGCCGGCCACGCGGCACCCCGCCATGCCTTCCCCGCCCTCGCCTCCACTTTCCCTGCCTCCTCCGCCACGTAGCCGCCCTTCCCGGCCGACCCAGTGCCTCGGCCCCCTATAAAACCCCATCCCCAGCTCACCGTCGACCTCCTCCGTCCTCCGCCACTCACCTGAGACCCCGGCCAGCCTTCAGCGCCGTCGACCTCCTCCCCGGCTCTGTCTCCTCCTCTCCCCTCGCCGTGTCCAGCTCACCGTCGACCCCGCAGCGGCCAGCCCCGACCTCGCAGCAGCTCGAGCAGCCCCCGCACCGCCGCGCTGCCTCCAGCGCCACCGTGAGCGCCGGCCACAGCCTCGCCGTGCTACCCCCGGCCCCCTCCGCCTCAGCCGGGCCGCTCAGCCGCCGCCCTCCGCCGCACAGCACCAGATTCCCTGAACCCTAACCCTAATCCTTTCCCTGTGTCCGACACGAGTCGGATACGTGTCGGACACGATTCGACCCCGGTTTTCGGGTCCCCTTCAGGTACTTGTAACTTTTTGTTCGTAGCTCTGTTTTCGATTCCGCAAATTGCTTTGTGAAGCCTGTATGACCCTCTCGGTGCCCGGACAAACCGCTCGGGGCATCGCATCCTGTGGTGATCGCACACCGCGATCCAAAACAGGAAAAACCAGACCCTGTTTCACCCCGGAACTGAGTACGCCCCGCCAAACGGAACGACTTGGTCGCGTGCGGCCTTCACAGATACGTGCGCGCCATCGATACGGACGTGTGAGAATTCGCGAAAGCTGGTTCGGGTGTGCGTGCACACCGGAATCAACGCGTATCCGCGGACATCGCCCCATATCCGACTTTTCTGCAATTTGCCCTAACTTCTTGTACACTCGTCGGATCGAGACAAAACTTACGCCATCGGACTCGTAGCGATACGCTGGTCCTGTGGGTCAAGTTTGGTTCGATTCTGAGAACGTTGACGAAATCGTATGTCGTGGGCCCCACAAGCCCCGCCCGACGGGCAATTTTGTGATCGGCTCATCGGAATCCAAATCTGGAAGTTCTGTTGGGTTCGTATCATCATTCCTGACCTGTTGACACTAAGTTTGGTTAATTTGGAGACCGTTGACCCGGACACATTTTTCGGTGCAAAGTGGGCCCACCGGCGGACCCCGTTTTGACCCGAAACTGTCGTTTCTGCCCTTGTCTCCAAATTGGACCCAAGGACAGGCGTTTCTAGCTATTTGACATCTTCTGAGCATGATGTTAATGTTTATTTCAGCATTTGGACTCATTTCTGGAAAATTTCCCCGAGATACAAACTATATTTGGATCCAAACAACAGGCAAGTACCTGCACTTCAAGTTTAATCTTTATATTATGATAATTAATTCCCTGCTCTACTAGTACCCTTGATGATTACACGTAGTATTAGAATACTGGATTTTATGTCTTGAATACTGGAGTTCATGTCTTATTTTTTATGTCGGGTGGGAGAATACTAGAAGGCATGTAGTTTACCCTTCCCCCTGCCGTGTTTAATAGTTATTGGTACGCGACTGTACCCTCAGCCGGATCTCGATTATTCCTGTTTAATAGCCGTTTATGACGGCCGGATTAGCCTTATAAACCTCTACATGCCAACTATGTATTCTAAAACAAACACAAGTTCACACAGATAGCTTCTGGTTTGTTATAGTTCTTGCTGACTGTTGTAGTTTCATTTCCTGTCTTATTTATTCCTGTTTTCTCATTTCCCTGTTTATAGCATTAACTCTTAGTTATTGTTGTTTCTCTTATGCATATTCTCAATATGATACTCAGTCTAATTGTCATAAATATTTAGTTTAATCTTGTTGTGCATTGTGTACTTTGCTCCTTTCCTGACTGGATCCGTTGATTTAGGCGATGATGAGGACCTTGCCCCTACATATTATGGCCCCTATGAGGGAACAGATGACACTTATGAGGAACCAGCTCCCACTCAGGAGACCACTGCTGCAGAGTAGTTAGCAGTAGCTATTTTATTTTATGCTCTTTATCTTAGTAATCGGGTTTGTCCCCGATTTCATTTCTGGATTCTGTATTAAACATTTGATCTGTTGTCACATTTATTTCATTTGAAATCTTAAGCATCTTTTTTCCATTATTATCTTGCCTATTTTATTTGTGAATGAGCTAGATTAGTTAACTATGGATTTGACCTAGACAGCGTACTACCGTCGACTCTGCGGCGTAGGCTGGACGTACCCACGCACTCGTGCCCAAATTTTCGGGTGTGGGTCGTGACACATTTTTATGGTGGCACATGCAGGTCTAGTATCCATAAATAGGGTAATACCCTAAGACAGGGTATGGAATAGGATTGAGGATTCTAGGAAAAGCTCATTCACATAATAGGATCTTCATTTCAATTCTTGATATCATTTCTGATCAATTTTCCTATCGCCCTTGATTTCCAAGTAATCTATTCTGATCTTCCTATCCCTTAATCTTACAGAATGGTCCAGACAAGGAACATAGTAGGAGGCACATCAGAACCAGCTGAGCAGAATGTGCCCAAAACTCTTGCACTTCCGCCGCCTCCATCTACTCCAGCAGTTACTCTAGATGGGGCACAGCTACTCGGAGTATTCCAGGGACTCGTAGAATCCCAGAAAGAACATACTACACTTCTACGAACCAGCCTCTCAGAAGCTCTTAGGTCCCAGGAGTCGCAACACAAGAGGCCAGGGAGTGCCAAAGACTTCAAGAACCTTAAACCCCTGGAATTCTACGGAACTGAGGGCATTCTCTATGCCGATGAGTGGATAGAGAATGTCGAGAGACTCCTGAAGACTGCTCGGGTCCCTGATGATCTCAAAGTGGAGTCCGCAAGCCTGCAACTGTTCGATATAGCTCGGACCTGGTTTAGAGATAAACCCCAACTATTTGCTCCTAACCTCACCTGGGAGGACTTCAAGAGGCTATTCAAGGAGAAATTCTACCCCGAAGTGGCTCGGGAAGCTCTCGAAAGCCAATTCGAGAGACTGGAACAAGGTAACCTATCTGTTGATGAGTACACTGCTGAATTTAGCAGGTTGAGCCACTTTGCAGAGTACATGGTTCGTACCCCGGAGGACAGAGCCCGTAGATTCAAGAAGGGGCTGTCTCCGGATATTCGTCTTGCTGTCACCACTAGCTGAGCTCGCACCTACGAGAAAATCCTGAGCGTGGCACAAGGCGTTGAGAGAGACATGGGGCATAAACTAAAGCGAGAGAGATACCGGAAATGTGGGACCCAACAAACGCCCATTCCAACAACAACAACAGCAGAGGGCCCCGCAGCAAACTCAGCGTCCTCTCCCTCGAGCTCCAGCACCCCAACACCAGGCTCAAGGACAGAACCAACAAGTTGTCGCTTGTACCTTTTGCCAAAAACCAGGTCACACTTGGCAAGTCTGCAGGAAGAGGCTAGGTGCCTACCTCTATTGCGGCTCAGCAGCGCATCAAATGAGAGACTGTCCTGCTGCTCAAGGACGCCCAGCCGTACCAAAGGCTCCAGTCCAGGCCAGGCCCCCAGCAGCACAGCAGAGGGGACCCCCACTTCCAACTCAACAATAACGCTTTGCTCAGCACCAACAGCAGCAACAGAGGGGTGCACCGCAGCAAGGCCGTGCTTATGCAATGACTCTGGAAGAAGCTGAAGCCACAGCAGACGTGATAACAGGTTCTGTGCTTATAAATTCAATACCAGCCATTACTTTATTTGATTCAGGAGCTTCACATTCATTCATGTCAGTAGATTTCCTTATGAAGCATAGCTTAATCACTGAACCCCTTAGGAATTGTTATAAGATCATTACCGGTGGAGGAATCATCCCGGTTAGTGATGCATGTAACAATTGTCCTATTACATTATGTAGAAGAGAACTATATGATAGGCTACTCGTAATGCCAGTTCTCAGTTTTGATATTATACTGGGTATGGATTGGTTGAGTCAACACCATGCCACTATAGACTGTCACAGAGGTACTGTAATCTTCAAGCCCCCTGACAAGCCAGAATTTGAATTTGCTAGAGGTTCTAGAGAAATAGGTAGTAACAAAATTTGTAGAGCCCTAGTAACAGAATAATTGCCACTACCTATCATCTCCGAATATCTTGATGTCTTCCCTGAGGATCTTCCAGGCTTACCCCCAGACCGAGAAGTTGAATTCTCTATTGACTTAGTGCCGGGAGCAGCGCCAGTATCTCAAAATCCCTACAAAATCAACAAGAAGGAGATAATAGAACTAAATGAGCAAATAAAAGAGTTAGAAGACAAATGCTTCATTAGGTCTAGTGTCTCACCCTGGGGAGCTCTAGTATTATTTGTGCCCAAGAAGGACGGAACATTCCGAATGTGTATTGACTATAGGGCCTTGAATGCCTTAACAATTAAGAATAAGTATCCCCTACCCAGGATAGATGACTTATTTGATCAGTTAAGTGGAGCTCGGGTATTTTTAAAGATTGACTTGAGGTCTGGTTACCACTAAGTAAGGGTGAGGAAGGAAGACATCCCTAAAACTGCCTTCAATACCCGGAACGGACACTACGAATTTTTAGTAATGCCGTTCGGATTGACGAATGCTCCAGCAGTTTTTATGAACTTAATGAACAGAGTCTTTCAGCAATATCTAGACAAATTTGTAGTGGTCTTTATTGATGATATTTTGATCTACTCCAAGACCCCCGAAGAACATGAAGAACACTTGAGGCTAGCATTGGAGACTTTGAGGAAGGAAAAACTTTATGGAAAATTATCTAAATGTGCATTCTTCCTAGACAAAGTAGAATTCTTGGGACATGTTGTGACTGGAGATGGGATAGCAGTAGATCCCAAGAAGATAGCGGCAGCAGAATCATGGCCCACTCCAGACTCTGTAGCAGAGATTAGAAGCTTCTTGGGACTAGCTGGCTACTATCGGAAGTTTGTGAAGGACTTTGCTAGAATTGTTGAACCCATGACAAAATTAACAAGGAAGGATGAAGAGTTCACCTGGACTGATGAATGTCAGCATGCTTTTGAGGAATTAAAGAAAAGGCTGACTACTGCCCCTATTCTGACCTTACCTTCTGGAACCGAAGGATTCGCTATATATAGCGATGCTTCTGGAAAAGGTCTAGGTTGTGTATTGGAGCAGAACAAGAAAGTAATAGCGTATGCCTCTAGACAGCTTCGACCTCAAGAAAAGAACTATCCAACTCATGATTTAGAATTGGCAGCTGTCATTTTTGCTCTTAAGCTATGGAAGCATTATCTTTATGGAAAAAGGTGGAAATATTTACAGACCATAAAAGTCTAAAATATATCTTCACTCAGAAAGAGCTGAACATGAGGCAAAGAAGGTGGCTGGAACTAATGAAAGATTTTAATATCACCCTTCAATATCATCCTGGGAAGGCCAATGTAGTTGCTGATGCTCTAAGCAGATATCCTATGGCGATGTACTTGACTATGGACCGACACTTGCTCGAGGACTTGGAAAGTTTGGGTATTGAGGTAATTATCCCAGGAAAGGAAGGCCAAATGATGAACTTGCAGATTCGGTCTACCTTAATAGATAAGATCAAGGAGACTCAGTTTCAAGACGAAGGCCTGCGAAGCCTTCGAGGTCAAGTGCAAGCTGGATTAGTGGAGGATTTCAAAGTTCATGAAGATGGATCACTGAGGCATGGAGATAGATTATGTGTACCTCAAGGAGACATAAGGGAAGAAATTATGCAAGAAGCGCACAGATTACAATACTCTATACATCCAGGAGCCAACAAGATGTACAAGGACCTGAGGACGCATGTTTGGTGGCATGGCATGAAAAGAGAAGTAGCCAGATTCGTATCTCGTTGCTTAGTATGCCAACAAGTCAAGGCTGAAAGACAAAGACCTGGGGGATTGCTTCAACCACTACCCATTCCGGAGTGGAAGTGGGAACATATTACAATGGATTTTGTTTCTGGGCTTCCAAGGACACCTAGTGGTAAGGATGCAGTCTGGGTGATAGTAGATAGACTGACCAAATCTGTACATTTTCTACCTTTCAAAGTAGGGCTATCTACAGAAAAGTTGGCAGATTTATATATCAGACATATTGTTAAATTGTATGGGGTTCCAGTAAGTATTATCTCCGACCGAGATTCAAGATTCACCTCTCACTTCTGGAAGAGCTTACAAGCCAGCTTGGGGACTCAACTCAAATTTAGCACAGCTTATCATCCCTAAACCGATGGACAATCGGAACGTACAATCCAGATACTTGAAGATATGCTTCGTACATGTGTTCTGGATTTTGGAGGATCCTGGAAAGACTATCTACATCTTGTGGAGTTCTCTTATAATAACAGTTACCAAGCAAGTATTGAGATGACTCCATTTGAAGCTCTGTATGGCCGAAGATGTCGTACCCCGCTATCATGGGACAACGTTGGAGAAAGAGCCCTACTGGGACCAGAGATGGTGATCGATTCAACTGAGAAGGTAAAACAAATAAGGGATAGACTTCGAGTGGCTCAAGACAGGCAACGACATTGGGCAAATAGCCACCGAAGGCCCTTGGAATTTGAGGTAATTAAATTTATGAAATTCAAGTTAATTTAAACATTTTGATTATGGAACTAAGACTTGATTATGACTTTATTAAAGGTTGGAGAACTGGTATTCTTGAAGATATCTCCGACATGTGGCACCATTAGGTTCGGAAGGAGTGGAAAACTCATCCCGAGATTTATTGGACCTTTTGGCATTCAGAAGAAAATCGGAGAAGTGGCATACCGTCTGGTATTGCCACCCTCTCTGGATGGGGTCCATAACGTCTTCCACGTGTCGCAGCTGAGAAAATACGTGTCAGATCCCAGCCACATTTTGGATCACTCAGAGCTCGAAGTAGGCCCAAGTTTGACTTACCAAGAGCAACCCGTGGAGATACTGGATCGATCGGAGAAAGTTTTGCAGAACCAGGTTATTTCCCTTGTTCGCGTAGCTTGGAAGCACCACTCTCCCGGTGAATCCACCTGGGGGCGAGAAGACGAGATTAGAGAACGCTACCCTTACCTTTTTGAACCCTGAGGTATATTTTAATTCTCGGCCTTTCCTTTCGTGCCATGGCTATTCTTAAATTTCGAGGACAAAATTTTTATAAGTTGGGTAGATTGTAAACCCCCTGAATTTTCAAAATTATTAAAACTAGGATTTTTCACAATTTTCTGAAATTTTCTGGAAATTTTCTGTAATTAAAATCAAGGTTTTAATTATTAAATAATTTTTAATTGTTAATAAATAATATTAAAATATTATGGAAATAACATTTTTGGGTGTAAAATAAAAAACTGGACTTAGGGTAATTTTTTAAATTTTTTTGGGTCTCAGACCTATTTTTAAATACCTAAAAACTATTTTAATTAATTAATTAATTAATTAAATAATTTTATTATACTTATTATTATTTTCATTTTTTGTTTTGGGCTGGCCTGGCCCAGTGGACCGGCCCAGCAGCCCAGCCCAACCCGCTTCCCTACCGGGTCGGGTCGGGTCTGCCCAGACCCGACCCGCCGCCTCCGACCCGCTACCTCACCCCCTCCCCACGACTCGGCTGCCCGCAATCCCCGCCGCCCCAGCCGGCCATGCGGCGCCCCGCCGCGCCACGCCTTCCCCGCCCTCGCCTCCACTTTCCCCGCCTCCTCCACCAAGTAGCCACCCTTCCCGGCCGACCCAGCGCCTCGGCCCCCTATAAAACCCCATCCCCAGCTCACCGTCGACCTCCTCCGTCCTCCGCCACTCGCCTGAGACCCTGGCCAGCCTCCAGCGCCGTCGATCTCCTCCCCGGCTCCGTCTCCTCCTCTCCCCTCGCCGTGCCCAGCTCGCCGTCGACCCCGCAGCGGCCAGCCCCGACCTCGCAGCAGCTCGAGCAGCCCCCGCACCGCCGCGCCGCCTCCAGCGCCGCCGTGAGCGCCGGCCACAGCCTCGCCGCGCTGCTCCCGGCCCCCTCCGCCTCAGCCGGGCCGCTCAGCCGCCGCCCTCTGCCGCACAGCACCGGATTCCCTGAACCCTAACCCTAATCCTTTCCCTGTGTCCGACACGAGTCGAACACGTGTCGGACACGATTCGACCCCAGTTTTTGGGTCCCCTTCAGGTACTTGTAACTTTTTGTTCGTAGCTCTGTTTTTGATTCCGCAAATTGCGTTGTGAAGCCTGTATGACCCTCTCGGTGCCCGGATAAAACGCTTGGGGCATCGCATCCTGTGGTGATCGCACACCGCGATCCAAAAACAGGAAAAACCAGACCTTGTTTCACCCCGGAACTGAGTACACCCCCTCCAAACGGGACGACTTGGTCGCGTGCGGTCTTCACAGATACGTGCGCGCCGTCGATACCGACGTGTGAGAATTCGCGGAAGCTGGTTCGGGTGTGCGTGCACACCGAAATAAACGCGTATCCGCGGACATCGCCCCGTATTCGACTTTTCTGCAATTTGCCCTAACTTCTTGTATACTTATCGGATCGAGACGAAACTTGTGCCATCGGACTCGTAGCGATACGTTGGTCCTGTGGGTCAAGTTTGGTTCGATTCTGAGATCGTTGACGAAATCGCGTGTCGTGGGCCCTACAAGCCCCGCTCGACGGGCAATTTTGTGATCGGCTCATCAGAATCCAAATCTGGAAGTTCCGTTGGGTTCGTATCATCGTTCCTGACCTGTTGACACTAAGTTTGGTAAATTTGGAGACCGTTGACCCGGACACGTTTTTCGGTGCAAAGCGGGCCCACCGGCGGACCCCGTTTTGACCCGAAACTGTCGTTTCTGCCCTTGTCTCCAAATTGGACCCAAGGACAGGCATTTCTAGCTATTTGACATCTTCTGAGCATGATGGTAATATTTATTTAAGCATTTGGACTCATTTCTAGAAAATTTCCACGAGATACAAACTATATTTGGATCCAAACAACAGGCAAGTACCTGCACTTCAAGTTTAATCTTTATATTATGATAATTAATTCCCTGCTCTATTAGTACCCTTGATGATTACACGTAGTATTAGAATACTGGATTTTATGTCTTGAATACTGGAGTTCATGTCTTGTTTTTCATGTCGGGTGGGAGAATACTAGAAGGCATGTAGTTTACCCTTCCCTCTGCCGTGTTTAATAGCTGTTGGTACGCGACTGTACCCTCAGCCGGATCTCGATTATTCCTGTTTAATAGTCGTTTATGACGGCCGGATTAGCCTTATAAACCCCTACATGCCAACTATGTATTCTAAAACAAACACAAGTTCACACAGATAGCTTCTGGTTTTGTTATAGTTCTTGCTGACTGTTGTAGTTTCATTTCCTGTCTTATTTATTCTTGTTTTCTTATATCCCTGTTTATAGCATTAACTCTTAGTTATGTTGTTTCTTTTATGCATATTCTCAATATAATACTCAGTCTAATTATCATAAATATTTAGTTTAATCTTGTTGTGCATTGTGTACTTTGCTCCTTTCCTGACTGGATCCGTTGATTTAGGCGATGATGAGGACCTTGCCCCTACATATTATGGCCCCTATGAGGGAACAGATGACACTTATGAGGAACCAGCTCCCACCCAGGAGACCACTGCTACAGAGTAGTTAGCAGTAGCTATTTTATTTCATGCTCTTTATCTTAGTAATCGGGTTTGTCCCCAATTTTATTTCTGGATTCTGTATTAAACATTTGATCTGTTGTCACATTTATTTTATTTAAAATCTTAAGCATCTTTTTCCCATTATTATCTTGCATATTTTATTTGTGAATGAGCTAGATTAGTTAACTGTGGATTTGACCTAGACAGCGTACTATCGCCGACTCTGCGGCGTAGGCTGGACGTACCCACGCACTCGTGCCCGAATTTCCGGGTGCGGGTCGTGACATCACCCCCCTCTCTCTCTCCTCCATTAAAAACCGAGCCTCCCATTCCCTTCTTCTTCTTCATCTCTTATTCTTCTAGCTGCACCCTCCAGTCTTCCGGCCGGCCCCTCTCCGGCGGACCGCTGTACCCTCCAGTCACCTTCAGCAGCCGACACCGCCACCACTCCACGGCTGATCCCTACGAGCACCTCCTCCATGAACCACCGCTGAGCTCTTCCGCATGGTCGAGCAACCACAGCGGCGCCCGGCCGATCTCTTCTACGTGGTCGAGCAACCACAGCGGCTCCCGGCCGAGCTTCTCCGCTTGGTCGAGCAATCACAGCGGCTCCCGGCTGAGCTCTTCCGCGTGGTCGAACAACCACAGCGGCTCCCGGCCGAGCTTCTCCGCTCCGGCCTAGCTGCTGCACCGGCCACTTCCCCGCGGCTTCCACTGCTCCGATGAGCCCGCACCACCACTCTTCGGCATCCCGGTTCACCCCCACGGCCAGTTTCTTCTTCCCCACACACTCCCGTTCGACCACCACCGCACATCCCCTTCTCTCTCAGGCCTGCTGTCCATTCAACCACTCCGGCGAGCTCCGGCCTACTGTACACTCCACCACCACCATCGACCACTCCATCCTCTCGACCACTCAACCACCACCCTCGTCTTCAACTTCCTTGATGAGATCCCCCGTTCTACCACCACCCTAGCACCACCCCACGGCCAGGCTCCTCTCCGGCGAGCCAGCATCTCCATCATCCGGCCAGCAACCTCGCCGAGGTAAAACAATCTCCCCCTCTCTATGTTGTTATATATGTATGTATGTTTAGTTTAGGGTTTATGTTAGAGTTGTTTATTTGCATGGGAGTTTAGGGTTTGATTATAACTAGATGTTATAAATATTATACATGGTTGGAAAAATGCTAAATCAATTAATTAAGGTTTAAAAATGATTTGAGTAAGGACATGGGATTTATATCCATGATGGATGGAATTGAGACATAAATAATGAAGTGGAGATTAAATCGCTATATGAGATTTTAAGGTGTCGTCCAAATTGAATGCAAATTAATTATTGTGGGAACAGATTTAAATTATTGAGAAATAAGATTCTGATATTTGAACATGGATGAACACTGAGGAGCACGTGTTTGATTGTGAACTAGTGTGTAGTATCAAACCATTAATCGGTGATTTGGGGACTGGAAATTAATGATGGGTTAATTTAAGAGTAGTACTTTTTGTGATTTGGTAACAATGATATGAAACGGAAGGTTAAAAATTATTAATTATGTATTTGAGGATGGTTTGATGATATTGTATAGATGATTAGTTTGATTTAATGTATCGTACCAATAGTCAACCCTCTAGTGTATTGTCCCTGTGAGTTATAGCTGAGTCTGATCATATGTATAGACGGGTGTCACATCCTTGTTTGCCGCGTGATAGTTTATTTATTGAGTTTGTATCTCATCTCTAGGTACTACGGGACCTAAGGACTTGGACGTGGTACCGGATCCCCGTCATCAGCAGCCGAACGCAGGCAAGTATACCTTGCCACCATGTATTTCAGGTACAGATATTTTATTGTTTCATTATGTACATTGTGCGCGTATTGTTTACGATCGATACTTTGCGTCCGGATCACAACCGGGTGCAGACATTCATCGTAACATTTTGTAGCGAATGCTAGATATTCGTAACACCTCGATGTATGTACCTGAGTATATCGTAACCCCAGGACACATTCTTACACTGTTATCGTGCCAGATTTCCTATATCCTGATACTGACATCATGACCGGAGAATGGGACGACCTTAGGGTCGCGACTGTTGAGTTATTTCTATGTGACGAGACTGTTAGATAGAGGTTCAGGTTCAACGCACAATCGTTGACCGCTTGGGATGGAGAAGACAGTTGCTAGACGTTTGGGCTCCTCTGCATGCGCTTATATATATATATGTATTATTTTTGTAGTGATCTTGTATCTATTGTAGTTGTATCACCAGTGTGACTCTTTGCCCGGAGTTGCGGTACGTCCCGTGTGTTTTTGTGTCCGGAGCTACAGTTTTATTTTGGATAGCCCATGCGTCGAACATTATCTTTAAACTGTGTCTCACTTGTTTGGTTATGATAGATTACCCTGTCGATGCACTTGTACTTTCTGTTATACTTGGCATGCTGTATTTTTGTACCTTGTTACGTCCCTCTGAGGACCTGGTCCCATGCCAGTTTTGCAGCATAGACGATTACGGAGCATTGGAGTTGCTGATGGAGTTGCACGTCTTACGGGCATTGTACCAGGTACTCATATCATTTTCATCGGCATTATGGTTACTTTATTTTTATTGATTATTCATCTGCTATTGTAGCCTAGTTTTTGGTAGACTCATCTCTTCTCGAGTCTATTCGAGTTTGTGTGTTATTGGACGGCCGACTTTAGCACATATAGCTCTTTTTTATATAATGCTGTATATTATGGATTGAGACATAGAGGTTTACATTTATGGGATATCTAGATAGTGCCCTTTATATTATACAGCTTATACGTATTCGAGTCAGACCAGAGTCTGGTCGAGTGCGTAGCTGGCATGTCACGTATTCCTGGTCCTACGTATTTTGGGACTGGGGCATGACATGTTTTTGTGGTGGCCCATGCAGGTCCGATTTAAATCGTCTTGGTCACCTGACTGTGCCAAGCGAGCCTGCAAATTAGGAATAGATATTATGATTAATTGTTAAATAGAATCTCAATCCATAATCGATTTTAAAAACTCTTTGTATATGATTATCGCCTTTGGACTTCCAATTGTATTCGTTCAGTTTTTGCCAATATCGTTATCATTGTTTCTCATCCCCTATTATTATTCGGGAAGATGAATGCTCTAGCCTGATGGTTCCCTCTAGAAGAAGATCGTAGCCCAGACGACAGAAGACAAAATTCATATAACATTCTATGAGAAGATTGTTACCCTGAGTAGGATAGATTGATAGGTTCTTTTGGATTCTAGAACTAGTATGGAAGGGTAGCAAGAGAATTGGAACCAGTAGTACCCTATTCGTACTTGAGATAGCTGTGATCTTGGAAGTTCGGGGAGTTGGAAGGATTGTTGATCATGACCTAGAATAATTTATGAAAGTGCATAGCCGATGCTAGGAATTAGTTGTTGTAAATGATAGCAATATCAGGAATGATATTATGGACTAGAGAAGATAAAATTTCAGGCTCTCACTTGGAAGATAATGATCTGATTCCAGGAATTCTAGTATGTGCTTGAGTGATACCATTATTGTACTATGTGACTTGGAGAGATAAATAACGAAAAAAAGAAATTTGAGGAATAAAATTTTAGGAAAAACCTTGAGGAGAAGAGAAATTATATATTAGGCAGAGAAAATTTTCTTTTGAGGATTGATGTTGAAAACAGTCAGGAGAATTTATTATGAGGTTTAGTCTAGACTATAACATTATCCTAGACATGGATTGGTTGAGCCAATACCACGCGACGCTAGATTGTCGGCGTGGTTACATTATTTATGACCACCAGATTACCCTGAGTTTGAGTTTCTTCAGAGAGCCCGGGAGCATGGTGCCCATCTACCTTAGAGGCACATATTGCAAAAGGTGAACCAATGTACCCCCGTATTATATCAGAGTTTGAGGATGTGTTTCTAGAGAATCTTCTAGGCCTGCCACCTGACAGAGAGATAGAGTTTGCTATAGAGTTGACTCCCGGAGCCGAACCAGTTATTTTCTCGTCTTCAGACTAGTACCGATAGAGTTCGTTGAGTTGAAGGTCCATAGTAGAGGATCACTTAGATAAGGGTTTCAGTCGGGCTAGTATTTCTCCTTGGGGAGTACCCATCTTATGATACCGAAGAAGGACGGGAAGGTACGATGCGTAAAGTGTTGTAACGATAAAGAACAGGTACCCTATGCTGCGCATCGATAATTTATTTGATTAGCTTAGCAGCGCATTTTGTATTCACGAAGATCGATCTTTGATCAGGATATCATCAGATCAAGGTACGGAGAGAGGGCATCCCGAAGACGGCTTTTCGGACGAAGTAGGGGCACTATGAGTTTTTAGTCATGCCGTTTGGTTTAACCAACGCGCCAGCAGTATTCATGAGTCTGATGCACAATGTCTTCCACCAGTACTTAGATAAGTTCGTGGTGGTATTTATCGACGACATATTGGTATATTCCAAGAGCTAGGAGGAGCACGAGAGACATCTCAGGATTGTGTTGGAGACACTGAGACAGGAGAGGTTGTATGCCAAGCTCAGAAAATATGAGTTTTGCTTGGATAGAGTACCATTTCTGGGACACATAATCACCGGAGATGGACTATCAGTTGACCCAGATAAGATAGCTGCAGTAGAGACATGGCCTACCCCTACATCAGTTACAGAGGTTAGAAGTTTTCTCGGACTTGCCGGATATTATCGGAGGTTCGTAGAAAACTTCTCGAGGATAGCTGTGCCTATGACACGACTGACGCGTAAAGGCGAAGAGTTTATCTGGACCGACGAGTGTCAGGCAACTTTCGATGATCTGAAGAAGCGTCTGACATCAACACCAATTTTGATACTACCTTCAGGATCAGGAGGATTTATAGTGTACAGTGATGCGTCTGGGAGCAGATTAGGATGTGTACTGATGCAACACGGCAAGGTGATAGCCTACGCATCGAGACAGCTAAGAGTTTATGAGAAAAACTATCTGACTCACGATCTAGAGCTAGCTGTAGTGATATTTGCACTAAAGCTATGGAGATACTACCTTTATGGTGAGCGTGTTAAGATTTACACAGATCATAAAAGTCTGAAGTATGTCTACACGCAGAAGGAGCTCAACATGAGATAGAGGTGCTGGCTAGAGTTGATGACAGACTATGATATTGAGTTGCAGTACCACCCTGGCAAGGCGAATGTAGTAGCGGATGCCTTAAGAAGGAAGCCCATGGCATACTTTTTGATGACTCAGCGCCAATTGCTAGAGGATCTCCATGAGCTTGGGATAGAGATTGTATTGCCAGGCATGGATGGACAGATGGCCAGTCTCGAGGTTCAATCTATATTGATTGAAAGGATCAAGACAGCCATGCCTACAGATGCGAGATTTTGACGTCTACGAGAGAGGACAGAAGTCGGCATACAGACGGGACTCAGGATTCATGAAGACAGAACAGTGAGGTATGGAGATCGCCTATACGTTCCGAGTGGCAAGTTACGCCAAGAGTTGATGACCGAGGCTCATAGCTCAATTTATTCTATTCATCCCGGGGGTACGAAAATGTACCGAGATTTGAGGCAATATTTCTGGTGGCATGGGATGAAGAGAGAGATTGCAAGATTCGTGGCGAGATGTTTAGTTTGTCAGCAAGTCAAGGCTGAACATCAGAGGACTGCAGGACTATTGCAGCCGCTTCCCATTCCCGAGTGGAAGTGGGAACACATTACCATGGACTTCGTCATAGGATTCCCGCGGAGCCCTAGCGGGAAGGATGCAGTTTGGGTTGTCGTAGACAGACTCACCAAGTCTGCACATTTCTTTCCCTTCAGAGTTAGGCAGTCCACGGAGATATTAGATGACATATATATGAGGCAGATAGTACGACTATATGGAGTGCCTGTCAGCATCGTATCGAATCGTGATTCCAGATTCACGTCATATTTTTGGCGGAGTATGCAGGAGAGTCTAGGAACTCGTCTCAAGTTCAGCACTGCATATCATCCACAGACTTATGGCCAGTCAGAGCGCACGATACAGATATTAGAGGATATGTTGAGAGCGTGCATGATTGATTTTGGAGGATCTTGGGAGGACCATCTACACTTGGTAGAATTCTCCTACAACAACAGCTACCAGGCTAGCATACAGATGGCACCTTATGAGGCACTGTACGACAGGAAATGTAGGTCACCAGTATATTAGAGTGACGTGGGAGAGCGTCAGATACTTGGTCCAGAGTTGGTGACACATACAGTGGAGAAAGTCAAGCAGATTTATAGCCACCTGCATGCAGCACAGGACAGACAGAAACATTGGGCAGATGCGCACCGCAGACCTTTGGAGTTCAAGGAAGGTGACCATATATTTTTGAGGATATCGCCTACTCGTGGTACTATCAGATTCGGAGGCAGAGGCAAGCTGAGTCCGAGGTACATCGGATATTTTGACATCTTAGAACGAGTTGGCGAAGTGGATTATCGTCTTACATTGCCTCCATCATTAGAAGGAGTGAATAACGTATTTTACGTATCACAGTTGAGGAGATACGTGGCAGACCCTAGCCACGTGCTTGATCATTTGGAGATTACAGTATGGCCCAGTCTATCTTACATAGAGCAGCCAGTTGAGATACTCGATCACAGTGATAAGACTTTGAGGGGTCAGACTATTCGACTGGTCAGAGTTGCATGGAAGCATCATTCGCCAGGCGAGTCTACCTGGGAGCGCGAGGATTCCATTCGACAGTAGTTCCCATATTTATTTGGGACCAAGGTACGACTTTACCTACCGTATTTGATTACTAGTTGTTTTTTAAAATTCTCTTAGCTATTATCGTGCTTTACTTTTAATTTTGGGGACGAAATTTTTCTAAGTTGGGAAGGATGTAAACCCCCTCAATTATTTCTATAGATAGTCTGGTATGAGATGGAAAATTTTGGTTTAGCAGTAGTTGATTGAGGTTTAGAGTAAGGTTGCAGATGTCTGTTTATTTTATTTAAACCCATGGTGCCCACTACCGTTGTTGAATTATTTGGAGCCTAACATCAGCCCATAAATTCTAACAGATTGTTGCACTTTTGACTTGACACGCCAATTTAGGTGCTGGACTTTTTTGTCACTCAAAATCCTATTTCCTTGTGCTCTAAATTAATTACACAATTTTCCGTAACCGAAATCCTATATTTAATCCCGTGTCGGACACCTGTGCTGTTACCATCAATTTTGAGACACCATCTCAACCCGTTGAGCCAGACCAATTAAAGGGTCCAAGACTGACACCAAACCTACGTCATTCATGACCTTTGTGTCATTCTCAATTGAGATCACATGTGCCTCCATTTAATTAAAAACCACCAGACACAATTTATTCTAATTAAATTGGGGATACCAACTTTGACGAATCCTATTTTAATCCCCATTTAATTCCAATGACCATTTATTTAAGTCCATGCAAAACACACAACACCCCCTCACCCTACAAAATACCAAACACTAATTCCCCCATAATTTTTCTATTATTTTATGTGTTTGTGCAATTACCCAAACATAAGGGGCTAAATTGTAAATGTTGTGACATGTGGCACACCCTTATTGGTCAAGGCAAAATGGAGAAGCCACCCTCTTCTTTGATCGGTCAACAATTCCCCCCCCCCCCCTCTCATTTGCATGAAGAAACAATTTCCTTCATGTGAAATCTCAACCACACATTTGAAATGGGTCAATCCCCACCATCCAATCATCACACACCATCCTATAAAATGTCTCCATCACACCCCTCTTCCCCATGCCGGCCCTAATCCCCAAAACCTAGGAAACCTCACCCCCCTCTCTCTCCTCCCTCTCCTCCATTAAAAATCGAGCCTCCCATTCCCTTCTTCTTCTTCTTCTTCATCTCTTATTCTTCTCCTCCACTTCACATTTTTCGGCCGGCCCCTCTCCGGCGGACCGATGTACCCTTCGGTCGTCTTCAGCAGCCGACACCGCCACCACTCCATGGCTGATACCCATGAGCACCTCCTCCATGAACCATCTCTGAGCTATTCCGCGTGGTCGAGCAACCACAGCGGCTCCCGGCCGAGCTCTTCTGCGTGGTCGAGCAACCACAGCGGCTACCGGCCGAGCTTCTCCGCTTGGTCGAGCAATCACAGCGGCTCCCGGCCGAGCTCTTCTGCGTGGTCGAGCAACCACAGCGGCTCCCGGCCGAGCTACTGCACCGGCCACTTCCCCGCGGCTTCCACTGCTCCGACGAGCCCGCACCACCACTCTCCATCGTCCCGGTTCACCCCCACGGCCAGTTTCTTCTTCCCCACACACTCCCGTTCGACCACCATCACACATCCCTATCTCTCTCCGGCCTGTTGTCCGTTCAACCACTCCAGCGAGCTTTGGCCTGCTGTACACTCCACCACCACCATCGACCACTCCATCCTCTCGACCACTCAACCACCACCCTCGTCTTCAACTTCCTCGACGAGATCCCCCGTTCCACCACCACCCTAGCACCACCCCATGGCCAGGCTCCTCTCCAGCGGGCCAGCATCTCCATCATTCGGCCAACAACCTCACCGAGGTGAAACAATCTCCCCCTCTCTATGTTGTTATATATGTATGTATGTTTAGTTTAGGGTTTATGTTAGAGTTGTTTATTTACATGGGAGTTTAGGGTTTGATTATAATTAGATGTTATGAATATTATACATGGTTGGAAAAATGCTAAATTAATTAATTAAGGTTTAAAAATGATTTGAGTAAGGACATGGGATTTATATCCATGATGGATGGAATTGAGACATAAATAATAAAGTGGGGATTAAATCGCCATATGAGATTTTAAGGTATCGTCCTAATTGAATGCAAATTTATTATTGTGGGAACATATTCAAATTATTGAGAAATAAGATTCTGATATTTGAATATTGAAGAACACTGAGGAGCACGTGTTTGATTGTGAACTAGTGTGTAGTATCAAACCATTAATCGGTGATTTAGGGACTGGAAATTAATGATGGGTTAATTTAAGAGTAGTAATTTTTGTGATTTGGTAACGATGATATGAAACAAAAGGTTAAAAATTATTAATTGTATATTTAAGGATGGTTTGATGATATTGTACAGATGATTAGTTTGATTTAATATATCGTACCAATAGTCAACCGTGGTCAACTCTCTAGCGTATTATCCCTGTAAGTTGTAGCTGAGTCTGAGCATCTGTATAGACGTGTGTCACATCCCTATTTGCGACATGATAGTTTATTGATTGAATTTGTATCTCATCTTTAGGTACTACGGGACCTGAGGACTTGGACGTGGTACCGGATCCCCGTCATCAGCAGCCGGACGCAGGCAAGTGTACCTTGCCACCCTGTATTTCAGTTACAGATATTTTATTATTTTATTATGTACATTATGGGCGTATTATTTATGATCGATACTTCGTGTCCGGATCACAACCGGGTGCAGACGTTTGTCGTAACATTTTGTAACGAATGCTAGATATTCGTAATACCTCGATGTACGTACCTGAGTATATCGTCACCCCAGGACACATTCTTACACTGTTATCGTGCCAGATTTCCTGTATCCTGATATTGACATCATTACCGGAGACTGGGATGACCTTAGGGTCGCGACTGTTGAGTTATTTCCATGTGACGAGACTGTTAGATAGAGGTTCAGGTTCAACGTACAATCGTTGACCGCTTGGGATGGGGAAGACAGTTACTAGACATTTGTGCTCCTCTGTACGCGCTTATATATATATATGTATTATTTCTGTAGTGATCCTGTATCTAGTGTAGTTGTATCACCCGTGTGACTCTTTGCCCGGAGCTGCGGTACGTCCCGTGTGTTTCCGTGTCCGGAGCTACGGTTTTATTTTGGATAGCCCACGCGTCGAACATTGTCTTTAAACTGTGCCTCACTTATTTGGTTATGATAGATTACCCTGTTGATGCACTTGTACTTTCTGTTATACTTGGCATGCTGTATTTTTGTACCTTGTTACGTCCCTCTGAGGACCTGGTCCCCTGCCAGTTTTGCAACATAGACGATTACGGAGCATTGGAGTTGCTGATGGAGTTGCACGTCTTGTGGGCATTGTACCAGGTACTCATATCATTTCCACCGACATTATGGTTACTTTATTCTTATTGATTATTCATCTGCTGTTGTAGCCTAGTTTTTGGTAGACTCGTCTCTTCTTGAGTCTATTAGAGTTTGTGTGTTATTGGGCGGCCGACTTTAGCATATATAGCTCTTTCTTGTATAATGCTATACATTATGGATTGAGACATAGATATTTATATTTATGGGATATCTAGATAGTGCCCTTTATATTATACAGCTTATACGTATTCGAGTCAGACCAGAGTCTGGTCGAGTGCGTAGCTGGCATGTCACGTATTCCTGGTCCTAGGTATTTTGGGACTGGGGCGTGACAATTTTAATTTTAAAAAATTTTAAAAGAAGGATTAAGATGATGATGATTTAATAAATTTTAAAAACCTTGATATGGCGAACCAAATATTTATACTTTGAGCACATGATTTAAATTTTAAGAATTGGAGGTTGAATCATCGATTTAAATCTTGAGAAAAATAAATAGAACTCTAAACATGAACATTGATGGATTGAATTCCAAAGAATTTGATGATTGGATTAAAAGTTAGATTTTGATTGTTGAATTACCTATTTAACATATTGAGGATGTAAATTGAATTAAAATTTTGAAGAGTACAAAAATTTCTAAGTTGAAAAATAGAAACAAGATTTGATTAGAACTGTTTTCCAAAGGAGATTATGATAGTTGGAGAATGCAATATAAATTTTTATGTGGGATGTCATATAGATTTGGATTAGATTTGGAGATTGATTATTTAAAAAAAATCGAGAAGATAGTATGATAGGTTGAAATTTGATTTAAACAGTGGTTATTTTAAATTTAAAGTGATTGCGATAAAATTGAAAAGATTATGTTATTTTTGAAAGAGATTGCGTTTGACTTGCCTTATATGTACCTTAGCGTAATTGCGAGGACAAAATTATTTTAAGTTGGGTAGATTATAAACCCCCTCACCCAAAATTAGACCTACTTGGCTTAGATAGTGAGACTATAGCTAGTTTGAGTCCAATTAGAAATAGAATACGGCATTTTATTTAATTTTGCCATATTTATATCACCTAGTGCACCTTTCTGTTGCTTCGATAATTGGAGCACTACAATAGCCATTGCCTTTCTATAAATTTTACATCCTTGTCCTAGACGTGCCAGTCATCTATTCTGACTCCTCTATGTCCATGATGCTTGTGTCCCACCTAATTTTATCCCCATGTACTTTTAATCAATTCAAGAATACCATGCACATTAATTTTAATTAATTTAATCTAATTTTCATCTTTGTACAATTTTCTAATTGTTGGCGCTTTTATGCAAAATGTAATAAGGTGTCCACACCATTGGATAATACATGAAGAAACATGTTTGTTTCCCTTCACATGAATTTTTTCCATAATTTTCGGAATATGCAACGCGCAACATCGCCCCTCATTTAAACCTAGCCTTGCATTTTAAGCAATACAAATATAGCCCTCCAAATATCCCCATGTGAGGCCAAGACCCAACCCCAAGAGGATGTTGACCAAGCCCACCTACCTAGGTCAAACCCAAACCCAAAGTCCACATGTATATAAACAACTTTTCCTTCCCTTTTCTTTATTTTTCTAAATCACCCAACCCTATTCCTCAGCCGACCCCTTTACAAACTACTATTTATCTCCTCCTTCCCTGCCTACACCCGGCGGCCGGAGCCAACCCCGACTTCGTCGGAGTTCACAGCCAGCAGCCGGAGATCCATCGTCCTCCTCCAGACCCGCCGTCCTCCCTGCTCGACTCCTCCTCAGTCGACCTCCCACCGGATCTCCCTCTCCTGCTTCATCTCCTTCCTCCATCTTCCCTGTCCAACTTCCCTCCACCGACAGCACCGGCTACCCATCACCTTCCTTCCTGGACCACCTCTCCCTCTCCTTCACCTCGCAGGATCCACCATCACTTCTCGACGACTCGACGACGGGAGCCGCTGAACTTCCCGTCGACGACTGAACCAACGTTCCCGACCTCCGTCCATCCTCCTCGACCCCGCTCGACTTCACCGATCCTCGTCTCCACCTGGTCGACCGCCTCCCATCAATGACTCGCCTGAGCACGATCTCCTCCGCCGTACCTCCCTCTGCAACGACACCACCGTCCACCGTTCTTCTCCAGACCATCCCCGCTCTCCTCCATAACCCGCCGAGTCTCCGTCGACCCCAGCGTCCCCGCAGAGCCTTCCCTCGCCTCTGCAACTGCTGTGCGCCCACGACACCCCTATCTCCTCTACCTTCTTCCTCGGTGAACTCGATCGTGCACCACCCGTTGAACTGCCTCGCCACTCGCCGGACTTCCTCGGACCTGGCCGGAGCAGCCTCCTCCCCTTAATCGTGATCATCAACAGCACCATTAACATTCATCATCATCCATGTTATCATCATCATCATCATCATCATCACCATCATCATCTCCAATCATTAGCATCATCATCATCTCATTATTACCACCTTCATCATCATCATCACCCCATCATCACCATCATTATCATCATCACCCCATCATCACCATCATCATCATCTCCATTCATTGTTATCATCATCACTTCATCATCATCACCATCATTATCTCATCATCATTATCTCATCATCTCATCATCATCACCCTCGTCGTCATCGTCGTAAGCCTTATCGTCGTCATCGTCGTCCCCGTGCGCATACCTAAAGGTTCGAACCTGTCCATCTTTTTCTTTTTTATGTGTGCTTGTATGTATGCCAGTAGGACATTAGTATTGCGTTACCACAGTTAGTTGACATCAGACCTTGAGTCGGTGAACCCAACTCTATACGTATACGTACGCGTATACGTATGTTGTTTAATTTGGTATATATAAATATATATTTAGTATATATATTCAAATGGATATGTTTATAAATTATTGGTTATATTGTTATATAAATATATGGATATATATATAAGTAGGTAATTAGATGATAATAATAACTATGACTATATATGTGTGTACTTATTGTACGACCCTAGGACACCGTGGATTTCCGCATAATTACCTTAACTTTGTGACATGAATATTAGAGAATTGTCTGTCTTATGTACACTGACGTACTGGCTAGACAAGTGTTAGTTGAATGTCTAATTATGCACAGTATTTGAAGACGTGACACCCGCGTAATTAAATGCACAAATTTCCTTGTTAGTTGACTAGTGCCACCCCTAGTGTACCCTCCGAGTCCAGTGTAGATATGGTTGTGTATGTGCTAGTGTAATGACTGATATTGTATTGTATTATATTATATGTATATAGGATATTGGATTGTTCTGCGCGACTTCAGGGGCAGGTTATTGGTACTACGCAGCTTTCTTGCCCGGCAAGTATACCTTGCCATTGTACTATTATTCATATTCCATATGTTGCATACATCTTTATTTCCGTCATTTAGTTCATATATTTTAACTGCTATATAAACTGCGCGTCCAACGAAACTTGGGTGCAACGACGGTGTTGTCATGATCTGTTTTTATTATGTATATGCATTGACCTTGTTTATGAGACCGCCCCATTATCATGAAGCATCATTAGGTTTCATTGGTCGTGACACAGTTGTTACACAAGTTGTGAGTCTCATATAGATCACGGACTTGCGTGCAGGATTTGGCCTCCTGTACGTGTGGGCCGTGCGTTAGGAATAACTGCCGATAGAAACTTTGCATGCTAGTAGACCTGGCAGTTATTAGAGGTATTATCGTGTCATGGATGTGACATGCTTAGAGCATGGGGTGGGGAGAATAATAAGTAAGGCGTGTGGGCTCCGTTGCACCTTTCTTTTTGTAACCCGGATGCTCCACCGGAGATACAGGCGGTGATGACCCTATATATTATATATTATCAAGTGGCCTCTGTCGTTCAAAAGATGACAAGCATTTTAGGCCCCTGAATCTCCAAGAGAATCATGCCAATCCTATTTTAGCCAGATAGCCCATGCGTTGGGAAAGTTGTTCTTAAACTGTATTCACTTAGACGGTCCCTTTCCAGGTGTAGATGTTCATAAGTATTCACAGGAGCGCAGATCCAGACTGGTTACTTATGCTTCGAGGAGGTCTTCTCTTCGAGTCTTAGTGATTGTTAGTTATTGTACTTATATTGTGTTAGTTTTTATATTTTGGTTCGGCAGTAGATTTGTTTCCATCCGAATGTCGTCTTTAGATACTTCATATTAAGATCTAGTTATATTGATATTGGTTATTTATTTATTTATGATTTATGTGGATGAGATTTAGTTATACCCTGTGACTTGTGATAGTTTATACCACTTGTGGATTTGATATTCATATTACAGCATACGCATGTATTATGATTTCCATATATTGGAGTTGCCATATACATGGGACTGGCATGCTTAAGTGTCCTAGTCCTACGTATTTTGGGATTGGGGCGTGACATAATACCAATATCCTATTTTCAAAGTCTTGTTTGAATAATCCAACAGTCCTATAGACATAATATAATAATAATATAGCATCAGTTTTTACACTAGCATACACACAAACATAATTATACTGAACTCAGAACTGTACTAGGGGTGATACTGGTAAACTAACAGGGTCAAGTATGCATCTAAATGTACGGTGTCCTGCCCTCGAATACTGTGCACAATAAGACAACAACTAACACTAACACTAACATAATGTCTAAACTAGTACGATAGTGTATACCAGGCAGTCAATTCACTAACACCTAGGGTCATACAAATATACAAATACGAAATACCCACAGCTAATACATATGGTCATACAGCATGTGTAATACTAGAAATTAATTTTCCCATGAAGTATACACATATTTAAAATCTACTTATCATGCACATATATATGCACAGACACATACTAATTATTAGGTTCACTAACACAGGGTCACACAACACACATCAACTAAACTATCATGAAGCTGTATGCTACTCCCTAATACTATTCACATAAGTACACATAAAATCATAAGGGAAGGCAGTTCGAACCTGTGCGTGCACCACAGGGTCGAGGGAGGCTGAAGCTGACCGAAGACGGTGCTCGGGTTCCTGCGAGGGTGGTGATGATGATGATGACGATGATGATGATGATAATGGTGATGATGATGGTGAAGGTCGACGACTGTCGGAAGGGAGCGACTCAGGCGAGGGAGGTCAGCTGCTCAGCGGGAAGGTCGAGGTGCTCAGGCGACTGGGAGGGGCTCGACGGTGATGGGGTGATGTCGACGTCGAGGTGGAGACGATGGTGGTGATGATAGGAGTCAGAGAAGAGGCCAGAGGAAGGTGTGGTCGTGAGGTGAAGTCGGGGATGGCCGACGGTGGGCTGCTGCTCGTCGGAGGGATTGACTGCTGGCGGGATGCTGGTCGGGGATGATGGAAGAGAACGGGGATGGTAGCAGGTCGGGGAGATGGTGGTGTTGACGTGGGAAAGATGGCGGCGGGTCGTTCACAGTACGGCGGTAAGGGGAGTCATGGCGGGATGGAGTCAGAGTCGGTCTCAGGCGGTTGGGATGAAGGCTCGGCGGTAGAGAAGGCCTGGTTCGACATGGGGGAAGATGAGTCGAAGAAGATGACCGTGGGGTGGCAGCGATGGGAACTCAGGCGGTTGTTCCAGCGCTCGGAGAGGAGAAAAGGTCGAGGGGAAGTGGAGGAGAACGGTGGCGGGGTCGTGCTCGGCGGAAGAGGCCGGCGGTGATGGCGGTCGGAGAAGGGTCGATTGCTCCGGCGAGGTCGACGGTTGTGCTTAGGCGGTGTATTCACCGGAGGAAGGAGGAAAGAGGAGGATGTTCGGTTAGGGTTGGTTTAGGGTTGAGTATTGGTTGATGGTGAAAAAATAAATGAGGTGATCGTTTGCATGAGGGAGAAAAGATGAGTACCTAGGGATTAGGGCCAGCCATGTGTTCCTTAGGATGGGGTTGGATCCTTGGGAAAGGGGTTGTGATGAGGGATTATATAGGATGGTGTGTGTGGTGAGGATGGTGCTCCATTTTGAATGAAGGGCCCAGAGTTAATATGAAGGAGAGTGTACAAACAAAAAGGAAAGCGAGGGAGAGAGTTGGACCGGTCAAAGAAGGAGGGGGTTGATTCTTCATTGGCCTTGATCAATAGGATGGTGACACCTCATTGCACTTTTGCATAAAAACCCCCAAAAATTAAAAAATTGTACAAAAGGTGAGAATTATGATTGGATGGGGGAAAATACCATATTTGGTGTGATGTAATAGTTAAAAAGGGTGTGTGGTATTTAGTTTGAGTCTTGAGGGTGTGAATGGAGATTTAGTTTGGTGTTGGGTCTAGTTTTGGGTTAAGTTGGGTCCTTACACCAATTTAATTAAAATTAATGTAAATGGTGTTCTAAAATTAATTGGAAGTACATGGGATTAAAATTAGGTGGGACACAAGTATCATGGACGTAGAAGACTTAGAATAGAATATTGTCATAATTTGGCTTGTACAAAATGGGTCAAGATTGTTTCTCCAATTTCGATTGGAACGCACAAAGATACAAAGTTGGATTTATTTGGAATTTAAAAATAACGTCTACGACGAATATTGTGCGACTAAAATGAAGCACAATAGAGCATATTTATGAGTTACACAAAGGTCAGAATAGAGGAGGGCACGTCTAGGACAAGGGTGTAAAATTTGTTGGAAGGCAAAAGCTAGTATAGCGCTCCAAATATCGAAGCATCGGTAAGGTACAACAATTAAATAAAATCACAATAATAAATTACAACCTCAATAATTAATCCCAAAATAATACAAACTTAATTCATAAGTTTATATTTTGGTCAGGAGTTCATCTAGTGGGCTTCTAGGTCTAGTCTACTATCTCATGCATTAAAGAACACTATATATATAATATATATCTATACACATATCATGAAATTATTTAAAATAAATATACACAATACTTAAAATTAAAATGACAAAAATACCCCTATTTTAGGATGTGGTAGTGACAGTGCACAAGGGGGGCTCGAGCATGGTTGAGGAGGGACTGTGCAGCAGTGCGGCTAACTGCACTCGGGCAGCATCAGTTGCAGTTCAACTGCAGAACAACAACAGAAGAACAGCTCGGGCATAGAGGAAGAGCCCGAGCAAGTATCAGTTTTCAGGAGTGGCTATGCATATTTCTTGTACAGCAATGAGCAGCCAAGCATGAAGGGGAGGCTCAGCAGTGGCAGCCATCGAGGTACGGCAACTGTGCAGAGGAACTGGACAGTTTAGCAGTTGTAGCAGGGAGTCTCAGTAGTTTTGGATCCAGTCACTATGCAGTGATGCACAGTTTCAGTGCAGTATCAGTTCTGATACTTTTACTATTCAGTTTAAGTTTCAGGTCTTATTCTTGAGTTGGTTTTAGTTTCAGTTTTAGTTAGTTCACTGAGGTTTTTGGTTTAATGGGTAGTTAGTATTTAGGTTTCAGTATAGTTCAATTGGTAGTTGAGTTAGGTGTTAGCTAGTTAGATTGTTAGCTAAATTTGATACATATATGCATACTTGATTATTAGTAGCTCAGTTAGTTTGGTATTATATTTATGTAGATAGTTACTTTGGTACTTTTAATAGTAGATATATATATATACCTACTAATTATGCATATATCATTCCTGATATTGCTATAATATGCAACCACTAGTTTCCAGCATCGGGCTATGCATTTCCTTAGACTATTCTAGGCCATGATCAATAATCCTTCCAGCTCTTAGTACTTCCAAGATCATTGCTACCTCAAGCACGGGTAGGGTACTACTAGGTCCAACTCTCTTGCCAACCTTCCACACTAGTTCTAGAATCCAAAGAACCCATCAATCAATCCTGATAAGGTAACAGTCTTCTCAGAGAAAGGTATACGAATTCTGTCTTCTGTCGTCTGGTCTTCGATCTTCTTCTGGAGAGAAATTATCAGTCACAAGCATTCGTCTTCCCGAACAATAGGGGACGAGAAACAAGGATAGCGATATTGACGAAGATTGAGCGAATGCAAATTGGAAGTCCAAGGGCGATAATCACATACAAAGAGGAGTTTTAAAATCGGTTATGGATTGAGATCTTATTCATAATAATCCTAAGTTGCAGGCTCGTTCGGTACAGTAACGTAACCGAAACAATTTGCTCTGACCTGCATGGGCCACCACTATAACCATGTCACGCCCCAGTCCCAAAATCTATGAGACCAGACACGTGGCAATGGCCAGCTGGTACGACTCCGTAGGGCTTTCCAATTTAATGGACCCGACGAAGTGCACTTACGCTGTCCATGGTCAAGTGATCCAAGTAATAATCTATTTCTAATATACAACAACTAAATCTAAATCTCAATCCAGGGTAAGTAATCTCAAGAAAGAACGATACGCATCATCGGTCTGCAGCCCAATAACACATCCGTTCGAATAGACCAGAAGAACAATATAGGTCTATAAACACTAGGCTATATAAGCAGAATAAAATGGAAGTAATACAAGACTGAAATAGCTAGAAATATAAATATACCTGCAATGATGTCCACACTCTATTAGATCAAGTATCCTGCAACTGTACAAACAACCTGGAAGGGAACCAGGTCCTCAGAGGGACGTAACAAGATACAAAAATATATGCCATAAAGTAAGTACTGAGTAAATAAAGGGGGGTGTGCTAACCGTCTAAGTGAATGCAATTTGAGGACAACTTGAGTGTATGGGAATGTGTAGGCTAGACATATGCTGACGTAATTCACCAATCGTGACAACCGGCTAGTGTATGACACATATGCCCCCTATAACACGGGCACCTGATAACGTCCATCTCCGAGGAGCATGGCATTTGAAATAGTATAACGTTCAACGTTCTTTAGAGTGTGGTATCTGCAATATGTAACAAGTAACGTCCAACACTCTAGAGAACGTAGTATCTGTAATATATATACGTCCGTATCACTCCGTCGAGTGCGGTATCTGTATAGAAGGAGTGGGTGTCCCATACGCCTACTAGTCGTCCTCCTCGCCCCATGATCTAAGCATGTTGTATCCACAATACGCTTCCGCTACTACGCCGGGGTATCGTAACTGTGGCTCATAGTCAACTTTAGAGCAAGGGTCCATCCCTACAACCAAACAAGGACAGGGATAGGACCATCGTACCACGCTAGTCTATGCTCCACCTACTAATAACTGCTAAGTCTTCTATCATGCATCACTAGTAGCAGTTATTCCCTATCCGTCGCACGCCTACACGTACAGGTGGCCAACCACATACGCAGGACCGTGCCCTACATGAGACTCACAATACGTGCACGAGATGTGTCAAGGCCTGGGAGTCATACCGATAACTCCACAACTTTAGGTGGGTCTACTAGACACTAAGTCAGTCACAAGTCCTAACATCAACGCATTCGTTGACTGCACCCGAGTTTCTCTCAGGTGCGCACAGTTATAATATCTAAAACAATGAACATGCAGCTAAAATACAGAAAATTAAAAAGTATAACAAGGCAAGGTATACTTGCCTGCGTGAGGCTGCTGATGATGGGGTCCCGGTACCGCATCCAAGTCCTCAGGTCCCGTAGTACCTAGAGATGAGATACAAACCGATAATCAATAACCTATTCCACGACAGACGGGGATGCGACACACATCTACACCTAAACTCAGTCACAACTCAAATAGTTAACTACAAATTTTATAGTCCTCGATCTTTGATCCTTGATCCGAATAATACCTATCACAAAATCAATCATCTGTATAATCTCATCAGACCAAATCCTCAATCCCCAATATTTATTATGACATTTTTCAGTAGTTCAAGTCATGATGCCCTCAGATTTTACCCTGGTATTCGCCGACATTAATATGCACGTTTAAATTTTCATTCTCGAAATAAATAATTATTTATCAAACCCTCAATGATATACCACCCTTACCATTTCACAATATAGCTACTACTTAATTAAGTTCATCATTACTCATCAAATGTCAATGAAGGGTTATTGGTTTAATATTACACACTAGTACACAATAATCATCTGCTCCTAAATTTTCATCAGTGTATCATCATTAAAAATAGCTCTTAATATTAAACAATGCTTTGATAGCACAACGTCATCCTACGACTATATGCACCTCCAAATATTCGATATTCTTGATATCGCAACATCATTTCAATAATTTAATCCTTCCCCTCGATACAATTCCATATTTTAATATCACCACAACATTTCACAATACTTAAACCTGCTCCTCAATAAAATAAACATTATGCATGTACTACATATAGCACCCTAAAATCTCACACCTAGTATTCATACAACCTAGACTTAGTCTATATCATCACAACCTGAACTCATCGCATATAACATCATTCTAAAACTAAGTTAGATGTAATTAACAGAACAATATTTAACTACTCAAGGAGAGGGGAGAGTTTACCTCGACAATGCGTCGTGGTGGTGTTGATGCTAATTATCTAGGACAGGTCGGCTGGATACGGCCAAGGCTGGCTTCAACGAGGATCGAAGATCAAGACATCACAATAACCCGTCACTGAGACTCGTCGACGGCAGAGTCGAAGAATCGATGCTACAGCAGCTCACGGAGGCGGGCTCGGCCGGAGTGGTACAGCTTGGCCGGGTCGAGGGGACGGTCGGAAGAGCGGGAGAGTTCGACAGCAGCTCGGTCGGTGCATCGATGAAGAAGATGGTGGCTGTGGTAATTATCGGACTGAGGTCGGGGGTGGACGCTACACAGTGGAGGGAGGTCGGCAGAGGGTTAGCTCTTGCCGGATATGACTGCACAGTCCGGAGTGCTTCGGTCGGAGTTCACTTCCACGGGAGTGCAGCAGTCGGCGCTGCAGCTCGACGAGGGATCCGGCAAAAATGGGGTGGTGCTGCGGTGCTGTTCCAGACAGCGGGGCGGAGTCATTCGTGCTGGGTTGGCCAGAGGTGCTCGACTGGTGGGTGGCCTTGGCACTGCAGGAGAGAAGCGTCTGGATGCGGCGGTGATAGCAGGCTGACGGTGGAGGAGCAGCTAGCCGGAGTACTCTCGGTCGGGTGTGGGTTCACCAAGTAAGGAGGAGGAAGGAAGAAGGAGAAGGTGAAAGGAAGAAGAAGAAAAATTAAGAATGGATTGTGGTGCCCCGTTCCCCCTATTCGGGGAGCGCGGCTAAGAAATACTAGACGGTATCGTTCGATTGGGATAGATTGAATCAAGAACTCATCCTCGTTATGGATTTGTCTCTTCGGAATCGATTCCCATATTCAGTGGACCGTGCCCCAAGGATCGACTTAGCGGCAGAGTCAGGAGGGACCTCTTCGCTGCATTCTTTGTTGCCTAGTTTTCGCTGTCGCTTGTTGCTTTCGTGCCTTGAGTTGGTTTTCGGATTTGCTTGGGTTTTCTTGAACGATTTCGATGGATTTCATTGCTTTCGTTCTTGGGACTGCACTTCAATTTCGATAAGGGAAAGAGAGGAAGAAGTACTGATCAGCTGTTCGTGTCAATACAGGTGAACCAGCTGTAGTCGTCGCTCGAGCGGACTCCTAAAGCACTTCTTTCCTTTTCCTTCCAACTACCAAAGTGAGTGGCTACCAACCCGATTAGCTAGCCCTACTTGCAAGTCTTCACATCTAAATCTTGTGTTCGTGCTTTGCCCGATCAAACGATACCAAGTAAATAACTAAAAGATATCAAGATAATAAGGGAATAGACTTGGGAAATATTGCTTGTCAACGAAACCTGTGAACGGTTACTTACTTATATGCTTGCTCGTTTGGAATGTTCATCATATGCATAAATATAAGTTAGAATGTATATTTCTTCTTAAAACTGTGCTATGTATAGAACTCATTTTCAAAGCAATAACCCAACAGGAAGACTATGCTAAAATAAATCTTGCCTGTTACTGCCATGCTCCTGATACGCCCTGATTTGCCTCGATGCTAACTTAGTGTACTGCGTTGATCACGGACAACTTGTGCACAAGGTCTTAGTTCCTGTGGACAATCGCTGGGGCACTGGCACCGATCCGATCCGGACGGAACTCATGATAGTCGCCTGCTATAGGACGGAATGCCTTGGGACGTCCTGATCTATGCGTCGCACGGCACTCCGTACTGAGACTAGCCCATCCATTATGGCAATGTGCCAGTGATCCCCCTTGTATATTTAAACCTGTTGCTACTAACTTGTGTCTTCTTGGCAGGGAAGGCAAGGTAAGTATTACGCAGGTGGTTCAGACGGGCAGGTAAATGTCACCGAACGGCGGCGAGTTATTTCAATGATTCTATATATATGTCTTGCTGTAAAATGAACTAAGGCAAGATAGAAACCCACAAATATGCATGCTTCATTAAAACAACGTGTTGATTGGTATAGTTGGGATAGCTTGCCTTCACCAGTACGTTTCGATGTACTGACCCTCGTTGAAACAGGTTCCCCGCGCTAAGGAGAGTCGAGCGAGGAGCAGGAGACAAACCCCCAATCCAGTTCAGCTGTAGGTACGCCTCGACCGTGCCAACCTTTGAAGCATTTTGAAGAAGAAGAAGCATTTTGAAGTTAGAAGCTAGCCACCAAGCAACCATGCAACTTCGTGGCAAAGCAGTCGTTCCGACGCAAGGTCTTATATTTTGAGTTTAGTAAGGATGTAATGTACAGGACTGCTATCTCATTTTGTGTCAACACTTTTGTAAGCCCATAGAGGCAATCCTTATGACTCAGTTCAAGGAGTTTGTAATAGATGTTCATATTATCAATAAAAAGAGAACTTTTCCATGTTTCAATATGGGTTTCAATTATCTGCGTACTCTGAATATGTGCTCGCTATGCGAAACAAAAATACTTAGCCTTGTGCGGTGCGCAACCTAGGCCAGCACGGCGGTCACGCCCGGGGGACGACTAACGATTCCACGGGATCGGGGCGTGACACGGATCCCTACGTTTGTATTATAGAAAAGGGAGGAGAGAGAGAGAGTGAGGTTTCCCAAATGTTGGGATTAGGGCCGGTTGAGTGTTGAGGGTGGGGGAGAAAATGTTACTTTATAGGGGGATGTGTAGGTTAGAACGTGTGGTGGTGATTCTCCTAGGAAAAATGAATGGTTGGGATTTAATATGAATAGGGGTGGGATTTCTTCATGAGGGAATTGGATTTGGGACCCATTTTGGGACCCTACAAATAATCATGACCAATGAGGTGTTGCCAACAATTCAATAATTGCAAATAAGCCCCCGTAAATTCGAGAATTTGCATGGACACATGAAATAACGCAAAAAATGTGGAGAAAAATATATTTAAAATTGTTATAGTAAGGGGGCGTTGCGCGTTAGGCGCGGGTCAAATTTGAAGGGCATTGGAATTAATTTAATATTAAAATAGAATTTACAAGGTTGTTAAATCCATGATTTAAGTAACGATAATGCGTACCGTGAATTTAATTTAATTGGGGCCCGCAGGGTCAAAATCTGGAAACGGCGCAAAGACCAAAAATGGTGGGGGCTTAGAGTCGGTCTTGGATCCTTTAGTTGGTCCGGCTCAACGGGTTAAGTTGGTACCCCAAAATCGAGGGTAACGACACAGGTGTCCGACACGGAATAAAATACGGTTTACGATTTTCGGAATGTTGCGCAATTAATCTAGAGCACACGAAAGTCGATTTCAACAGTCAGAAAAGTCCAGTGCCTAATTTGGCGAGTTGAGTCAGAAGTACAATGATCCGATGGAATTTATGGGATGATATTGGGCTCTGAATAATTTAGCAATTATAGGGCGCGCCAAGGATTTTAATTAAATAAATAAAAAAATGACAGACAAACTTAACTCTACTCTGAACCTCAACATCTGCTGCTAAATCCAAAAAAAAAAATATTTTCAGATCCAAACCTGACCATCTATAGAATTAATCGAGGGGTTTTACATTCTTCCCAACTTAGAAAAATTTTGTCCCCGAAATTAAAAGTAAGGCACGATAATAGTTAAACAAATTTTAAAACAACTAGTTAATCAAGTGCCGTACGTAAATTCGTACCTTGCTCTCAAATAAGTACGGGAACCGCTGCTGAATAGATTCTTCGCTCTCCCAAGTAGACTCGCCTGATGAATGATGTTTCCAGCAACTCTGACCAGTCGAATAGTCTGCCCTCTCAAAATCTTCTTGCTGTGATCGAGAATCTCAACTGGCTGCTCCACGCAAGACAAACTGGGCCCGACTGTAATCTTCAAATGTTCAAGCATGTGGCTAGGGTCTGCGACATATCTCCTCAGCTGTGATACGTGAAGTACGTCATGTACTCCCTCTAATGATGGAGGTAATGCAAGACGGTAAGCCATTTCGCCAACTCGTTCCAAAATGTCAAAAGGTCCGACGTTCCTCGGACTCAGCTTGCCTCTGCCTCCGAATCTGATGGTACCATAGGTAGGTGATATCCTCAAAAAAATATATGGTCAACCACCTTGAACTCCAATGGCCTGCGGGGCGCATCTGCCCAATGTTTCTGTCTGTCCCGTACTTCACGCAGGTGACTCTGAATCTGCTTGACCTTCTCCGTTGTATGTGTCACCAATTCTGGACCAAGTATCTGACGCTCTCCCACGTCACTCCAACAAACTGGCGTCCTACATTTTTTTTTCGTACATTGCCTCTTAAGGTGCTATCTGTATGTTAGCCTGGTAGCTGTTATGGTAAGAGGATTCCACCAAGTGTAGGTGGTCCTCCTAAGATCCTCTAAAATCCATCATGCATGCTCTCTACATATCCTCTGATATCTGTATCGTATGTTCTGACTGACCATCAGTCTGTAGATGATGTGCAGTGCTGAACTTGAGACGAGTTCCTAGGCTCTCCTGCATACTCCGTAAAAAAAATGCGACATGAATCTGGAATCACGATTTGATACGATGTTGACAGGCACTCCAGGTAGTCGTACTATCTAACTCATATACATGTCAGCTAAAATCTCCGTGGACTCTCCAATTTTGAAGGGCAAGAAATATGCAGACTTTGTGAGTCTGTCTACGACAACCCAAACTGCGTCCTTCCCGCTAGGGCTTTGCGGAAATCCTGTGACGAAGTCCATGGTAATGTGTTCCCACTTCCACTCGAGAATGGGGAGTTGCTGCAATAGTCCTGCAGTCCTCTGATGTTCAGCTTTGACTTGCTGACAAACTAAACACTTCGCCACAAATCTTGCAATTTCCCTCTTCATCCCATGCCACCAGAAATGTTGTCTCAAGTCTCGGTACATCTTCGTACCCCCAGAATGAATGGAATAAATCGAGCTATAAGCCTCGGTCATCAACTCTTGGCGTAGCTCGCCACTCGGAACATATAGGCGATCTCCGTACCTCAACATTCCGTCTTCATGAATCCTGAGTCCCGTCTGCATGCCGGCTTCTGTTCTCTCTCGCAGACGTCGAAATCTCGCATCTGTGGACAATGCTGCCTTGATCCTCTCAATCAAAGTAGACTGAACCTCAAGGCTGGCCATCTGTCCATCCATGCCTGGCAATACGATCTCTATCCCAAGCTCCTGAAGATCCTCTAGCAACTGTCGCTGCGTCGTCAAAAAGTATGCCATGGGCTTCCTGCTTAAGGCATCTGCTATGACGTTTGCCTTGCCAGGGTAGTACTGCAACTCAATGTCATAATCGGTCATCAACTCTAGCCAACGTCTCTGCCTCATATTGAGCTCCTTCTGCGTGTAGACGTACTTCAGGCTTTTATGATCTGTATAAATCTCAACACGCTCACCCTAAAGGTAATGTCTCCATAGCTTTAGTGCAAATATCACCGCAGCTAGCTCCAAGTCGTACGTCGGATATTTCTTCTCATGAACTCTCAACTGTCTCGATGCGTAGGCTATCACCTTGCCGTGTTGCATCGGTACACATCCCAATCCGCTCCCTGACGCATCACTGTACACTACAAATCCTCCTGATCCGAAAGGTAGTGTCAAAATCGGTGCTGATGTCAGACGCTTCTTCAGCTCATCGAAAGCCGCCTGACACTCGTCGGTCCAGATAAACTCTTCGCCCTTACGCGTCAGTCGCGTCACAGGCGCAGCTATCCTCGAAAAGTTTTCCACGAACCTCCGGTAATATCCGGCAAGTCCGAGGAAACTCCTAACCTCCGTAACTGATGTAGGGGTAGGCTAGGTCTCTACTGCAGCTATCTTCTCCGGATCAACTGATAGTGCATCTCCGGTGATTATGTATCCCAGAAATGGTACTCTGTCCAAGCAAAACTCACATTTGTTGAGTTTGGCGTACAGCCTCTCATGTCTCAGCGTCTCCAACACAATTCTGAGATGCCTCTCAGGCTCCTCCTGGCTCCTGGAATATATCAAGATGTAGTCTATAAATACCACCACGAACTTATCCAAGTACTGGTGGAAGACATTGTTCATTTGGCTCACAATTACTGTTGGCGCTTGGTTAAACCAAACGTCATGACTAGAAACTCATAGTGTCCATACTACGTCCGAAAAGTCGTCTTAGGAATGCCCTCTCTCCGTACCTAGATCTGATGATAGCTGGATCTGAGATCGATCTTCAAAATACATATGCGCCACTTAGCTGATTCAACTGTACCGTCCCGTTTTTCTTCGACATAATTAAGATGGGTATTGCCCCATGGAGAAACACTAGCCCGATCGAAACCCTTGTCTAAGAGATCCTCCACGACGGACCCACAACTCAACCAACTCTATCGGTGCTAGTCTGAAGACGAAAAATTAACTGGCTCGGCTCTAGGAGTCAAGTCTATAACAACTCTATCTCTCTGTCAGGTGGCAGGCCTGGAAGATTATCTAGAATCACATCCTCAACCCTGATATAATATGGTGGTACACTGGTTCACCTCATGCATTGTATACTCCTAAGGTAGATGGGCACCATGCTCCCAGGCTCCCTGAAGTAACTCAACTCAGGGTAATCTGGTGGCCATAAATAACGTAATTACGTCGACAATCTAGTGTCGCGTGGTATTGGCTCAATCAACTCATGCTAGGACGGTGTCATCGTCCAGACTTAATCCTCAAAATAAATTCTCCTGTTCTGTTTACCACACAAATCCTCTAGAAGAAAAAAATTCTTCCCTATCTAAAATATAATTTCTCTTCTCAAATTTTCTCTAAAATTTCATTCCTCAAATTTCTTCTTTTCGTTATTTATCTCTCCATGTCACATAGTACAATAATGGTATCACTCATGCACATTACTTGAAATCAGATCATTATCTTCCAATTGAGAGCCTGAAATTTTATCTTCTCTAGTCTATAATATCATTCCTGATATTGCTATAATATGCAACCACTAGTTTCCAGCATCGGGCTATGCATTTCCTTAGACTATTCTAGGCCATGATCAATAATCCTTCCAGCTCTTAGTACTTCCAAGATCATTGCTACCTCAAGCACGGGTAGGGTACTACTAGGTCCAACTCTCTTGCCAACCTTCCACACTAGTTCTAGAATCCAAAGAACCCATCAATCAATCCTGATAAGGTAACAGTCTTCTCAGAGAAAGGTATACGAATTCTGTCTTCTGTCGTCTGGTCTTCGATCTTCTTCTAGAGGGAAATCATCAGTCACAAGCATTCGTCTCCCCGAACAATAGGGGACGAGAAACAAGGATAGCGATATTGACGAAGATTGAGCGAATGCAAATTGGAAGTCCAAGGGCGATAATCACATACAAAGAGGAGTTTTAAAATCGGTTATGGATTGAGATCTTATTCACAATAATCCTAAGTTGCAGGCTCGTTCGGTACAGTAACGTAACCGAAATGATTTGCTCTGACCTGCATGGGCCACCACTATAACCATGTCACGCCCCAGTCCCAAAATCTATGAGACCAGACACGTGGCAATGGCCAGCTGGTACGACTCCGTAGGGCTTTCCAATTTAATGGACCCGACGAAGTGCACTTACGCTGTCCATGGTCAAGTGATCCAAGTAATAATCTATTTCTAATATACAACAACTAAATCTAAATCTCAATCCAGGGTAAGTAATCTCAAGAAAGAACGATACGCATCATCGGTCTGCAGCCCAATAACACATCCGTTCGAATAGACCAGAAGAACAATATAGGTCTATAAACACTAGGCTATATAAGTAGAATAAAATAAAAGTAATACAAGACTGAAATAGCTAGAAATGTAAATATACCTGCAATAATGTCTACACTCTATTAGATCAAGTATCCTACAACTGCACAAACAACCTGGAAGGGAACCAGGTCCTCAGAGGGACGTAACAAGATACAAAAATACATGCCATAAAGTAAGTACTGAGTAAATAAAGGGGGGTGTGCTAACCGTCTAAGTGAATGCAATTTGAGGACAACTTGAGTGTATGGGAATGTGTAGGCTAGACATATGCTGACGTAATTCACCAATCGTGACAACCGGCTAGTGTATGACACATATGCCCCCTATAACACGGGCACCTGATAACGTCCATCTCCGAGGAGCATGGTATCTAAAATAGTATAACGTCCAACGTTCTTTAGAGTGTGGTATCTGCAATATGTAACAAGTAACGTCCAACACTCTAGAGAACGTGGTATCTGCAATATATATACGTCCGTATCACTCCGTCGAGTGCGGTATCTGTATAGAAGGAGTGGGTGTCCCATACGCCTACTAGTCGTCCTCCCCGACCCATGATCTAAGCATGTTGTATCCACAACACGCTTCCGCTACTGCGCCGGGGCGTCGTAACTCTGGCTCATAGTCAACGTTAGAGCAAGGGTCCATCCCTACAACCAAACAAGGACAGGGATAGGACCATCGTACCACGCTAGTCTATGCTCCACCTACTAATAACTGCTAAGTCTTCTATCATGCATCACTAGTAGCAGTTATTCCCTATCCGTCGCACGCCTACACGTACAGGTGGCCAACCACATACGTAGGACCGTGCCCTATATGAGACTCACAACACGTGTACGAGAAGTGTCAAGGCCTGGGAGTCATACCGATAACTCCACAACTTTAGGTGGGTCTACTAGACACTAAGTTAGACACAAGTCCTAACGTCAACGCATTCGTTGACTGCACCCAAGTTTCTCTCAGGTGCGCACAGTTATAATATCTAAAACAATAAACATGCAGCTAAAATACAGAAAATTAAACAGTATAACAAGGCAAGGTATACTTGCCTGCGTGAGGCTGCTGATGATGGGGTCCCGGTACCGCGTCCAAGTCCTCAGGTCCCGTAGTACCTAGAGATGAGATACAAACCGATAATCAATAACCTATTCCATGACAGACGGGGATGCGACACACATCTACACCTAAACTCAGTCACAACTCAAATAGTTAACTACAAATTTTATAGTCCTCGATCTCTGATCCTTGATCCGAATAATACCTATCACAAAATCAATCATCTGTATAATCTCATCAGACCAAATCCTCAATCCCCAATATTTATCATGACATTTTTTAGTAGTTCAAGTCATGATGCCCTCAGATTTTACCCTGGTATTCGCCGACATTAATATGCATGTTTAAATTTTCATTCTCGAAATAAATAATTATTTATCAAACCCTCAATGATATACCACCCTTACCATTTCACAATATAGCTACTACTCAATTAAGTTCATCATTACTCATCAAATGTCAATGAAGGGTTATTGGTTTAATATTACACACTAGTACACAATAATCATCTGCTCCTAAATTTTCATCAGTGTATCATCATTAAAAATAGCTCTTAATATTAAACAATGCTTTGATAGCACAACGTCATCCTACGACTATATGCACCTCCAAATATTAGATATTCTTGATATCGCAACGTCATTTCAATAATTTAATCCTTCCCCTCGATACAATTCCATATTTTAATATCACCACAACATTTCACAATACTTAAACCTACTCCTCAATAAAATAAACATTATGCATGTACTACATATAGCACCCTAAAATCTCACACCTAGTATTCATACAACCTAGACTTAGTCTATATCATCACAACTTGAACTCATCGCATATAACATCATTCTAAAACTAAGTTAGATGTAATTAACAGAACAACATTTGACTACTCAAGGAGAGGGGAAAGTTTACCTCGACAATGCGTCGTGGTGGTGTTGATGCTAATTATCTAGGACAGGTCGGCTAGATACGGCCAAGGCTGGCTTCGACGTGGATAGAAGATCAAGACATCACAACAACCCGTCACTGAGACTCGTCGACGGCAGAGTCGAAGAATCGATGCTACAGCAGCTCGCGGAGGCGGGCTCGGCCGGAGTGGTGCAGCTTGGCCGGGTCGAGGGGACGGTCGGAAGAGCGGGAGAGTTCGACAGCAGCCCGGTCGGTGCATCGATGAAGAAGATGGTGGCTGTGGTGATTGCCGGACTGAGGTCGGGGGTGGACGCTACACAGTGGAGGGAGGTCGGCAGCGGGTCAGCTCTTGCCGGATGTGACTGCACAGTCCGGAGCGCTTCGGCCGGAGTTCACTTCCACGGGAGTGCAGCAGTCGGCGCTGCAGCTCGACGATGGAGCCGGCGGAAATGGGGGTGGTGCTGCGATGCTGTTCCAGACAGCGGGACGGAGTCAGTCGTGCTGGGTTGGCCAGAGGTGCTCGACTGGTGGGTGGCCTTGGCACTGCAGGAGAGAAGCGTCTGGATGCGACGGTGACAGCAGGCTGACGGCGGAGGAGCAGCTAGCCGGAGTACTCTCGGTCGGGTGTGGGTTCACCAAGTAAGGAGGAGGAAGGGAGAAGGAGAAGGTGAAAGGAAGAAGAAGAAAAATGAAGAATGGATCCCTACGTTTGTAATGTAGGAAAGAGAGGAGAGAGAGAGAGTGAGGTTTCCCAAATATTGGGATTAGGGCCAGTTGAGTGTTGAGGGTGGGGGAGAAAATGTTACTTTATAGGGGGATGTGTAGGTTAGAACGTGTGGTGGTGATTCTCCTAGGAAAAATGAATGGTTAGGATTTAATATGAATAGGGGTGGGATTTTTTCATGAGGGAATTGGGTTTGGGACCCATTTTGGGACCCTACAGATAATCATGACCAATGAGGTGTTGCCAACAATTCAATAATTGCAAATAAGCCCCCGTAAATTCGGGAATTTGCATGGACACATGAAATGACGCAAAAATTGCGGAGAAAAATATATTTAAAATTGTCATAGTGAGGGGGCGTTGCGTGTTAGGCGCGGGTCAAATTTGAAGGGCATTGGAATTAATTTAATATTAAAATAGAATTTACAAGGTTGTTAAATCCCTAATTTAAGTAACGATAACCCGTCCCGCGAATTTAATTTAATTGGGGCCCGCGGGGTCAAAATCTGGAAACGGCGCAAGACCAAAAATGGTGGGGGCTTAGAGTCGGTCTTGGATCCTTTAGTTGGTCCGGCTCAACGGATTAAGTTGGTACCCCAAAATCGAGGGTAACGACACAGGTGTCCGACACGGAATAAAATACGGTTTACGATTTTCGGAATGTTGCGCAATTAATCTAGAGCACACGAAAGTTGATTTCAATAGTCAGAAAAGTCCAGTGCCTAATTTGGCGAGTTGTGTCAGAAGTACAATGATTCGATGGAATTTATGGGATGATATTGGGCTCCTAATAATTTAGCAATTATAGGGCACGCCAAGGATTTTAATTAAATAAATAAAAAAATGACAGACAAACTTAACTCTACTCTGAACCTCAACATCTGCTGCTAAATCCAAAAAAAAAATATTTTCAGATCCAAACCTGACCATCTATAGAATTAATCGAGGGGTTTTACATTTAGGAACTAGGATTTAGGCTGAGAGTTTACTCAATCACAACTAGAAAAAATTCTGATATCTATTTTACAAATCCTTATCTATTGAATATTGTTTTACTTTGAATAAAGTTCTGTCCTTCTTTGATGATATCGTATCATATTCAATATTGATTCTGTATTTCAATCTATCTTCAGGATGCCACGGAAGACGCGTTCCCAGCGATCAGGTGCCGCGACAGCACGATCAGTCACTTTATCACCTTTGAGGGCAGCACCCTCAAACGATGGTCCAGCACCTACATTCAAGAGGTCAGCTTTACTGGTCCAGGTGGGCGTATCGACAGCAGCTTTCGGAGGTGCTCCACCTCCAGTACCGAGGACAGGACAGACAGTTTCAGAGGATCTTCCACCTCCACCACCTGTAGTTGATCAGACACAGATGTTCACGCTCTTCGAGTAGATGATGGAGGCGCAGCAGCGACAGTCAGAGGTCCTGCGACAGAGTATGGAGAATTCTCACCAGATCGCACTTACAGCAGTAGAGAGAGCTACTCCAGCCCAGCCACAGACGGCACCAGCTCAGTTTATTCTGCATCAGCCGGGGTCGGGTACCATCATTAACTTCAAGAGGATGGGCACAAAGGACTTCAGGGGCACAGAGGGGATTATCTATACGGACGAGTGGATCGAGGACATCGAGTGGAACCTGCGGCTGGCGCAGATTCCAGAGATGCTACAGATAGAGGCAGCGGGGTATATGATGTTCGACATTGCTTTGACATGGTTCCGGACAGACCCCAGGATTGCAGTACCAGGACTCTCTTGGGAAGCCTTCAAAGAGATTTTCAAGGAGAAGTTTCTTCCAGACGTAGCTCTTACATCTTTGGAGAGTCAGTTCCAAACCTCGTCCAGGGAGGTATGTCAGTGGACAAGTATGCGGTGGCGTATTGCTGTCTAGGTCGCTTCATGGAGGGTTAGAACCCTAGAGGCAGAGCAAGGAAGTTCAGGAAGGGCCTGAACCGGAAAGTCAAATCCTATACCAACGAAGATCCTACCGCCACCTTCGAGGAGATACTTAGACAGGCGCAGAGAGTGAAGGATGACTTAGAGCTTGGCTCTAAGAGGTCGAGGGATACCGGAGGATCCAGCAACAACATCGGTCCAGCGAAGAGGCCTCACTTCTAGCAGCAGCACCAGAGGCCTTACTAGCACCAGAGGCAGCAGTATCACGGGCTAGCTAGAGCGCCGGCTCAACAGATGCATCAGATCCAGAGGGCAGTAGTTTCTTGCACTTTCTATAATAAGCAAGGACACGGATGGGACGCATATAGGATGAGGCTAGGCCAATGCTTATTCTGTGGATCGGGAGATCATCAGTTGCGGTCTTGTCCCAAAGTCCCAGCTCGTCCAGCTCAGGGTGGAGGACAGGCACAGAGGACACCAGCTTGACCACCAGCTGGCCAGCAGAGAGGACCACTTCCACCACAGCATAGTAGTTTACCCAGCATCAGCAGCAGAGAGGAGCACAACGACAGGGGTAAGCTTTTGCCTTGACTATCGAGGAGGAGGAGCCGGTTGGTGATGTTATCTTAGGTTCAGTTTCTCTCGATTCCTTTCCAGCTCATGTTTTATTCGATTCTGGTGCTTCTCATAGCTTTTTATCTGTATCTTTTGCTTTGAGGCATCGTCTTGAGTCTGAACCGTTGGCGAAGACTTGCAAGATCCCGACCGGGGGTGGCATTATCCTGGTCAGTGATGTTTGCAAGAACCAAAGAGTTTATTTGGGAGGCCGAGAGTTGAGCGTATGTGTTTATTTGGGAGGCCGAGAGTTGAGCGTATGTTTACTCGTAATGCCACTTCCGAGTTACGATATAGTACTCGGGATAGATTGGTTGAGTAGATATCACGCTAGTATCGATTATCGTAGAGGCAAAGTTTTATTTCAGACGCCAGGAGAGCCAAAGTTCGAGTTCATCCGAGGAGCAGAGCAGAGCAAAGGCGATTTATGTAGAGCTTTGGTAGAAGAGCAGGAGCCGCCGTGTCATGACCCGCACCCAAAATTTAGGGCACGAGTACGTGGGTACGTCCAGCCTATGCCACAGCATCGGCCGTAGAATGCTGTCTAGGTCACAATACTATCTAAACAGTCTCTCACGAATATCCAACTCCATAAGGAGACACAGATATCACAATATAATATGGAATACTCAATCACATAACTAAGCACGATGAGATATCGAAAAAAACAAATAAAATACAAGACAAGTGTAAACAATAATAAATAGTCTAACCTGCAATCAATAACATCCAAATCTCTAAGTATGCCAGAAACAAGTCCTCTATGTCACAGTCTGGAAAAAAATATTCAGTCAGGATTGGAGCAAAGTACAAGCACTAACAGCAGTTCCATGTATATTGACAAAAACTATATTACAGTGTAAAGAAATACAAGATGGATATAAATACTCGCAAGGAGAAATACTGGTGAGTAAAAAATACTGGAATAGAAATACTGGAGCATATGTCATCATCAATGTACATCCAGCAATGAATAGAAATATAAGTGCATGCTAGAACCATTAACTGGAATATAAGTAAATGCTAAAGCAATAACTAGAACATGTAGAGATGCTAGATCAATATACTAGAGATACATGTCAAGAACATCTAGCTAAGTGTGTAAAACATTAGCATATCATGTGATCGGCTTGGGACAGATCAGGCTTGCTATGTATGACTAGCTATGATTCATGTAAGGTCAGGCTAACCATCCGGATAGCTATGATGCAAGCAATAGTCAGGCTAATCATATATAACAGTCTATAAGGCATGTAATGGTCAGGCTGCACCAACGTGAGGTGTGGGTGAGCTATGATTCATGTAGAGTTGGGTACGATCACATAAGCTACTAATATTTCTCCGTTTCTCCAGCTAGCACGATGGATTCCAATCACGACTCCTCGTGACAGGTCTTGATGATGCCAACTCGTGTATACAACAGTGTCAGAATCATGTACGCTATACGACTAGAATTATAGAGATAATCAACATAATAAAAACTGTCAGAGAATGTACTCGCCTGTGGGTCCTGCTGCGGGCACTAACAATATCCAATTTTCGAGGTCTTGTCTGAAAATCCAACAGTCCTATAGACATCATTAAATAATATAATATTGCATCAGACATCACAATAACATACACACAATCATAAATACTCTGAACTCAGGGGCTACGCTAGGTATGACACTGGTCAACTAGGGTCAAGTGTGCATCTAGCTGCACTAGTGTCACGTCTGTAATTTCTGTGCATAACAGACAGTCAATAATACGGGTCTTGCCAGTACGTCGATATACATATGGCAGTCTGCTAACATATTATATGGTCACAGGTCAATGTAAATACAGGATATCCGTAATTACACTCGGGTCACCTAGTACATATATAATTATACATATTATTAACTAGCATATAACATTAATATATATATGTATACCCATTAATTACATATATAATATATATATATATGTATATACACTAATTGAATTCATACTACATATATATATGTCAACCATATACACTAATGGGATACATGTACAATACACATACATATGTATATATATACTAATTAAGTTCATATATATATATATATATATATATATATATATGTATGTATATGTATATATATACCAATTATATACATACTAAACATATACTAAAATGAATACATATATTATACGTACAAAATCATGAAGGAGGGGGACAGGTACGAACCTGCGCGTACACGGGGTCGAGGGAGGCTATTATGGTTCATCTCTGGCGAGGTGGGATACGTCGATGATGACGACGACGATGACGCCGATGACGATGATGATAGTTAAGGTGATGATGTTGATGACGATGACGATGTTGATAACGATAACGATGTGAATGATGGTATAGCCGATCGTGATCGAGGTAATAATGGTGGGGGTAATGTAGGTTGGTGGTCGAGGTGATAATGGTGGTGGTGGTGTAGAGTGTTCAGGCGAAGGAGGGGAGAAAGAGAACGGGTTGTGCTCGGCTTGCAGGCGAGTGGGGTCGGTTTCTAGGTGATGTCTGGCCGGAGAATGGTCGTGAGCGGTGGGGTGGTGTCGGGCTGAGGAAGGTGGAAGAAGGAGAGGTCGAGTGGGGAGTTCAGGACGATGAGGAGGATGTCGGATTATGGAGGAGAACGGTGGCGGAGGATGTCGAGATGAAGTGGGTTGTCGATGCCGGTGATGATCGGGACAGTGGACTGTGGTGCTGCCCGCGGGGTAGTCGTGAGGGATAAAGATGATGGAGGAGGCGGCGGTTGGAAGTCGGGAAGAAGAACAGGGAAGAGGAGGGTCAGTCAGTGAGGGGACTGCGGGGCTGCCGTGGTCCAGTGGGTCAGCTCCGGTGAGGTCTCGACTAAGTGAAGGAGAGGGAGATAGTGAATAACTACTGTGGAGCGGATGGTTGCGGCTGGGTGCAGCGGAGGAGAGGCTACTCCGGCGAGGGGGAGTGGCCGGGGATGGATCGGGTTCACCGGAGGGAGGAGGTGAACAGGAAGGTGGTTTAGAGTTAGGGTTTGGGTTAGGGTATATGTTTGATGGAGGTAAAGGTGAGGATGTTTAATGGAGAGATTGTTTTGCATGTAGGAGAGAGAGGGTTGATATTGACCTCCTAGGGATTAGGGCCGGCCAAGCCTTGGGATGGGGTTGCTTTGGTAAAAGGGGTTAAGGGATTTTATATATATATATATATATATATATGTGTGTGTGTGTGTGTGTGTGTGTGTGTGTGTGTGGTGTGGATGGCTCCATTTGAATGGGTGGTCTAGATTTAACATAGAGGAAAATATATAACAAAAATGAGAAAAGAGAGAGAGAGGGTTGAACGGTCAAAGGGAGGGGGTTGGTTTCTTCATGGGTCTTGACCAATAGGATGGTGACACATTATTGCATTTTTGTAGTTAAGTCCCCAACAATTAGAAAAATGCACATAAAGTGGATTTTTGGATTTAATAAGGGAAAACACCATGTTTGGTGTGATGTATTGGATGGAAAGGATGTTTGGTGTTTAGGATGAAGCTTGAGGGTGTGAATGAGGGTTTGGTTTGGTGTTGGGTCGAGTTTTGCGTCAAGTTGGGTCCTTACATCAATTTAATTAAAATTAATATAATAGGTGTTCTAAAATTAATTAGAAGTACATGGGATTAAAATTAGGTGGGACACAAGTGTCATGGACGTAGAAGACTCAGAGTAGAATATTATCATAATTTGGGTTGCACAAAATGAGTCAAGATTGTGTCTCCAATTTCGATTGGAACGCACAACGATACAAAGTTGGATTTATTTGGAATTCAAAATAAATGTCCGTAACGAATGTTGTGCGACTAAAATGAAGCACAAGAGAGCATATTTATAAGTTACACAAAGGTCAGAATGAAAGAAGGGGACGTCTAGGGCAAGGTTGTGAAATTCGTTGGAAGGCAAAATATAAACCCCCTCGACCAATTTAGGATTAAATTTAATTTAAATTGAGAACTAGGATTAATTTGGATAAAATTAGGATTAATGTACCTCAATCATATGTCCTAATACACCATATCGTCGCTTTGAGTTTTGGAGCGCTACACTAATAGTTACCCTCAAACTAATTAATTACACCTTCCCTAGACATGCCAGACTACCATCTGACCATTGCATATCTTTTTGATACTCAGTATTGTGCTTCATTTTAGCTGCACAATAGTCATTGCAAACGTCCGCGAATAATTCTAATAAACCCAATTTTCTCATAACGCCAGGTGAAATTGTTTGTAACCAATTAAAATTGGAGGCCAAGTTCACCCCAAAATATGACATAACCAAGCCCACGTGCACCCTTTCATGTGGACCAGCCCCCACCCCAAAGAGTTCAGATAGGCCCAAATCCCGAGGTTAGCCCATAATTCTCCTCCCATATAAATATACCTTTCCCTAAGGAGAAACTCTAAAAATCATAAGAAATTATTCCACCCTCAAACCCTAGCCGAATTCCCTACATTAACCGAGCATCCCCTGCCCCCTCCCCGACCGGACACCCATCGCCACCGCCTCAAGCCGCCATCACCACTTCAAACCGCTGTCACCGGACCACCCTCTCAAGCCGCTGCACCGCCGTCTGACCACCACACCCATCCGCCATCATCACCATCCTTTTATCCCCGTCAAACCCGGCTAGCAAACCCAAGCACCTCCCCTCCCCTTTCCCGACCAGACAAACCACCACCTCCGACACCGCCTGACGCCACCGCCATCCGACTCGCCGGTACACCACCCCCAACACCACCTACACCGACCGCCTCCACCCTCATCAGCACTAACGTGCCATCACCATCCCCGTCACTAGCATTAACTTCAACCAACTCGACTCCGAACGGCTCCCAGACGGACCACCGCCTCCAGCACCACCAACCACCGCCGCCAGTCCGACCAGCACCGCCTTCCCCGCCATCCCAGCATCGTCCCCTCGTCGGCCAAGCCCCACTGCTGCCGCTGCAAGGCTATTACAACTGCTGTAGTTGTTGTCGCTGCCGCTGCTGCCTTAACTGCCGCACGACGACCGAAGCTTCGCCCCATTGGAGGGAAGCCGTCGATGAGCAGACCCCCTCGCCAGCGAACTAGGTACTCGTTCTCTAGTTCCTCTTCTTTATTGTATCATCGTACTATTGTAGCAACGTGTCGTTGCGTCGATCGTGTAGTGTGTCATTATATGGATACAAGTATGAACAATAAACCCTTACATGCATGTGTGTATGCTTATTAGATTAAAACAGTAATTAATAAATAATAATTACCTTAATTATAAGATCTGTTATCAAAGGCTAGTAATTCACCTGAAAACCTGGACACAAACTAAGTATGTTAAATATGGAAAATAAGGACATGTATTTGTACAAGATCAGAAATATTTGGTAACCCATAACTTTGGTAACTTATTGTCGTGAGAGACACGGTAACCGAGGATAGGACACGTGTGCACCCTAGCTACGTGCATACGAGACTCTGTAGTCGACCCACTGTGACTCTTGCGTCAGTACCTAAGAGCAGGTCGTAGTTTTGTGTATGTATTTCTTAGTATCTGGTGACAGTATTTGCTATATTATATTGTATGTTTAGGGTCACTGGACCAGCCAGAAGATACCGCAGGAGCAGGCTATTGGCATTCACAGCTTCAGGACCCAGGCAAGATACCTTGCCATATTTACTGTCTAACTTAAATTATGCATATGTGGTATGATTCTTGTTGCTTATTTCATATGACTGTGCGCGTCTGAAATTGACTCGGGTGCAGTCGACGAATTTATCGATGATTTAGTGTACTTGACCTAGTCACTAGCAGATTCACCCCATTTGGAGGATACTCTGATATCTTTCGAGACCTGATACTCTTACACATTCACAGTGACAAATTCATATTGGGATATGGGTTTGCGTACTCGACTAGCTATCGGTGCGTGAGACATGCATCATGGTTAGTACGTAAGTCAGGATTTTATTTAATTGTAGAGACTTGGCATATAGATACGTGGTATGCACGTCGAGTATTCGACTTGTATATCTATATTGGGCGGAAAGGACAACTAGTAGGCGTATGGGATACAAATATTAGAATCCATAGTATCCGGAGGAGCCACGGATCCAATGACTCCCTTTATGCAGATGCCCCATTCTTCGGAACGGTATGGACGTTATATTATTCAGGTGCCCCATTCTTCGGAGCGGTATGGACAATATATTATACAGATGCCCTATTCTTCGGAGTGGTATGGACGTTATATTATTCAGGTGCCCCATTCTTCGGAGCGGTATGGACGTTATGCCTATGCCTACCCATACGTACCAATGTTGTCCTTACATTGCATTCACATTAGATGGTTAGCACACCTTTACTTATTTTATTCAGTATTTATATTATGGCATTCTTCTATATATCTTGCTACGTCCCTCTGAGGACCTGATCCCTTTCCAGATTTGGACGAGGCATATTACCCCACAGTGTACGGCCCAGGACAGGAGACTAGATACGCTACAACTGAGGAGCTAGAGGTGCTACCGTCAGAGTTTTCGTGATCAGTTGGTAGGCTTTTTGCCTATGATTGGGAGCATCATTATCCAGTGAGCCGATGCCCTAGTCATTGATCTTTTATCTATTATTTCAGTACTTTTATTTTGTTATAGTAGTGGGTTTATTCCCACCAGACATTCTTGGTTGTACTATGATATTTGAGACTGGCGTTTATGTCCCAATATTTATTTTAGTAATTTCTTACCATTTATTTTGTGGATGAGATTAGATTTACCTGTTGTTGATTGATATTGGACTTGTTAGTTATTTAGGATAGCGTAGCACTCTTCGTTGGATCCATTAAATTGGGATATCCTCGAGACATGATAGTTGGCTATTGCCACGTGGCCTGGTCCCGTGCATTTTAGGACTGGGGTGTAACATAGTTTTAGTGGTGGCCCATGTATGTCAGACTATATCGTTATGGTATGGTAACATGCCCAGTGAGCCTACAATAGGATAGAAATTACTAGGTCTCATCCACTCTGATTACGTCTTTGAACTTCTTTTGTGTTACTTCTAAAATATCTGCATTTTGTTTGTTTGATTCCGTACTCTTTTTAATGAAGTCCTATCTCTTGCACCAAGATGAACTTGCGCAGTGGACGAGGAGCACCCAGTGCCGTGGTGCCAGCCAATACCACCCAGAGAGAGGAGATACCCCAGGGACTAACTGGAGGGCAACCATCACCACAGGCCCCGATAATTCAACAGGCCCTGCTGATACATTGGCGCGAGACTTCTCAGGGCGATCATATACAGCAGTACGAGGGACAGACTTCCCAGACAATCCCCATGCAGCATTTTGAGGGCCAGACTTTAGGGGCTATGCTAATGCCGCAAACCGAGAGGCCGACCTCTGAGGAGACACCTACCACACAGCCAGAGGTTTTATTACCCCCACCTCCACCTTATCCACCCCAGATGCCGCCATCAGATGGAAAGCCACAGATGCTTCAGTTCTTCCAGACTATAATGCAAGTACGGTAGCATCAAATAGAGACGTTGAGACAAAGTTTGATGGCAGTACTAGAGAGAACACCTATCATATCACCCGTACCAGCACCTTCACCAGCTCAGACAGATGGTACTGTAAGATGGTTCCGACAGATGGGACCAGATACTTTTTTAGGCAACAAGACTGTAGAGCAGATCTTTGATTGGGTCGCCAACACAGAGATGCTACTAGAGGCTTCACAACTGCATCCAGACCTTTGGATAACCGCAGTGAGGGCTCAACTAAAAGGCAACACCCATCTCTGGTGGGATTCTATAGAGTGCAGTATAGGTAAGAACCAGACAAGGAAACAGTTCTTAGAATACTTCAATGCGAAGTATTTTTTGGCTACAGTCAGAAATGCCATGTACTTCCAGTTCCTACATCTAGAACAAGGGAATATGACTGTTGACGCATATGACATAGAGTTTAGCCGTCTCAGCATATTTGGTGCCGTCCTGATACCCAATGATCTTGAGAAGGCCCAAAGATTCTATCACAGCCTCACTTTCGAGCTACAGAGGTATACCACCACGCAGGCGAGGATTTTTTATGAGGAGGTACTTACAGAGGCGAGGATCCAGGAGGCCATCTGTAGAGGAGCAAGATATTCCAGCACGACCACACCAGCCAGAGCCCAGCCCAGAGCAGGAGGACCAATCCATCATCCCGGAGCACAGACACCGCAGAGGGCAGCGCCATACCAGCAAAAGGAACTTCCAAATTGCTACCACTGCAGTAAGATAGGACATTACCAGAAGGACTGTCGAAAGAGACTAGGGATATGCATGATTTGTGGGGCGAGCCAGCACCAAGCCCGAGACTGCCCATAGCGCAGAGATGCAGCACCGTAGCCCGGACAGAGGATAGCATCACCTGTCCTGAGGATACTACCCCCGCCAGGAGGATAGCGTCCTCCAGCACCTGGAGGATTTCAGAGGGGACCACCCTTGGCCCTACAGCAGGCACAGTTTGATCGAGCCCAACAGCAGACAAGAGGACAGAGGCACGGACAGGCCTTTGCATTAGCAGCTACTGAGGAGAAAACAGAAGGGGAAGCTATCACAGGTACCCTTTTAGTTGCATCATTACCTGCAACTGCATTATTTGATTCTGGAGCTACATTATCGTTCATATCTAGTAGATTTGTAGTAATGCATAGAGTAGCTACTTCCCCCTTACCTAAGAGTTGGAAAATTCTTACCGGAGGAGGTATCGTGCCGGTTACCAGCACTATTAGAACGTGTTCGGTAGTCGTATGTGGTAGACAGATGAGAGCGCAATTCTTGGTATTACCCATGCCATACTTTGACGTTGTGCTAGGCATGGACAGGTTAAGCCAGTATAATGCTGTACTGGACTGCCGGAAGGGTAGCATCACTTTTAGACTGCCAGATCAACCGGAGTTCGAGTACATGCGAGGGACCGTCGAACAAGGAGTAGGACAGATAGCTGGAGCCTACATGGCTATGGAGATGGTACCCCCACCGATAGTTACAGAATTCGAGGATGTTTTCCCGAAGGAGTTGCCAGACCTACCGTCAGATAGAGATATGGAGTTCACCATTGAGCTAGTACCAGGAGCAGCACCAGTATCTTCTAATGTATACCGATTAGCAAAGAAGGAACTAGATGAGCTAAAGCTATAATTAGAGGAGTTGTAGAGCAAGGGATTTATCCGTCCTAGTGTATCACCCTAGGGAGCACCAGTATTGTTTGTACCTAAGAAGGATGGAACAATACGTATGTGCATTAATTAAAGATCCTTTAATGCTTTGACTATCAAGAACAAGTACCCCCAGCCGCGAATTGATGATTTATTCGACCAGTTGACAGGAGCAGTGGTGTTCACAAAGATCGACTTGAGATCGGGTTATCATCAAGTAAAGGTGCGAAGAGAAGACATTCAAAAGACAGCATTCAGGAATCATTATGGTCACTACGAGTTCTTAGTGATGCCTTTTGGACTGACGAATGCACCTGCTATATTTATGAACTTGATGAATAGAGTCTTCCACCAATACTTAGACCAGTTCGTGGTAGTCTTCATCGACGACATCTTGGTGTATTCGAAGAGCCACGAGGAGCACGAAGAGCACTTGAGACTAGTGTTAAAGACGTTGAGGAGAGAGAGGCTTTATGCCAAGCTGAGCAAGTGTGAGTTCCTTCTAGATTGTGTCACTTTTTCTGGACACGTTATCTCAGGAGAAGGTATTTTTGTAGACCCGGCAAAGATTTCATCAGTAGAGACATGGCCAACCCCTACTAATGTCTCAGAAGTTAGGAGTTTCCTAGGACTTGCCGGATATTACTAGAGGTTCGTAGAGAACTTCACGAAGATCGCAGAGCCGATGACCCGCTTGACCCGTAAGGAGCAGGAGTTCACTTGAACAGAGGAGTGTCAGAAGGCATTCGACGAGCTGAAGAAGCGTTTGACTACAGCACCTATCTTGACCATACCTTCTAGACCCGGAGGATTCGTGATCTATAGTGATGCATCCAGGAAAGGATTAGGATGTGTCTTGATGCAGCATGGAAAGGTTGTGGCCTATGCCTCTAGGAAGTTAAGGACCCATGAGAAGAACTATCCCACTCACGACTTGGAGCTTGCCGTTGTGATCTTTGCTTTGAAGCTTTGGAGACACTACCTATATGGAGAAAGAGTAAAGATATTCACTGATCACAAAAGCCTAACATACGTCTACACTCAGAAAGACCTGAACCAGAGACAGATAAGTTGGCTCGAGGTAATGACAGACTTTTTGATTGAGCTACAGTACCATCCGGGGAAGGCCAACGTAGTAGCTGACGCATTGAGCAGAAGACCTATGGCATTCTTCTTGACTACCCAACAACATCTGTTGAGAGATCTAGAGCAGATGGGTATAGAGGTCATTATGCCCGGAGTAGACGGACAGTTGTCGAGTTTCCAGTTGCAATCGACATTAGTGGAGAGAATCAAGGTTACTTTGTCGACAGATGCCAGATTTCAGAGGCTTCGATAGAGGATAGAGGCCGGAATATAGACAGAACTGCGTATACATGAAGACGGGACTTTGAGATATGGAGATCGTCTCTATGTTCCAAATGGAGAACTTCGTCAGGAGTTGATGTCAGAGGCATATAGTTCAACATACTCTATTCATCCAGGAGGCACGAAGATGTACAGAGACTTGAGGCAGTACTACTGGTGGCATGGAATGAAGAGAGAGATAGCCCGCTTTATGGCGAAGTGCCTGGTGTGTCAGCAAGCCAAGACTGAGCATCAGAGATCTGCAGGATTACTTCAACCGCTTCCGATACCGGAGTGGAAATTGGAGCACATCACTATGAACTTTGTTACGGGTTTTCCGAGGAGTCCTAGTGGTCGAAATGCAGTATGGATAATCATAGATAGACTCACCAAGTCTGCACGCTTTTTACCCTTCAGAGTTGGGCAATCTACAGAGGTCTTAGAAGATATATACATGAGGGAGATTGTGCGACTGCATGGAGTGCCAGTTAGTACCGTGTCTGACAGGGATACGAGATTTATATCCTACTTTGGTGTGGAGTATGCAAGAGAGTCACGGTACTCGCCTAAAGTTTAGCACATCGTATTACCCACAGACAGATGGCCAGTCCGAGCGCACCATTCAGACATTGGAGGACATGTTATGTCACGACCCGATTCTGTAGAATCGTTTGAGGCGTCCCCCGAATCATGACTGTCGTGCGGGCCTGGAGTTGCGCCTGCACAAGGCTTTAATGATTTGCATAGCAAGCACATATTCAGAGTATGCAGATAAATTGAAACACAGATTTGAAACATAGAAAAGTTCTCTTTATTGATAATGAACATCTATTACAAACTCCTGAACGAGTCAGCTAATATGCCGAACGGCTTACAAAAGTATTGACTCAAAATGAGATAGCAGTCCTGTACATTACATCCCTTTATAAACTCAAAATGATAAGGACCTCCAGGCTGGAGGACGGCTTTGCCACGGAGCTGTATTTTGTGTATGAAAAGTTGCAGGCTCCTGACTCCAAAATGCTTCAAGGGGCACGGTGAAGATACACCAACAGTTGGACTGGATCGGGAAGACGACTTCGGCTCCTCGCTCGGTTCGCCTTGGTGCGGAGAACCTGTTTCAACGAGGGTCAGCATATCGAAACATGCTGGTGAAGGCGAGCTAGCCTGACTATACCAATCAACACGTTGTTTTTAATGAAGCATGCATTTGTGGGTTTCTATCTTGCCTTAGTTCATTTACAAGTAAGCAGCATATAGAATTTACTGAAATGAACGTGCCACCGTTCGTTAGATTTTACCTGACCGTCTGAATTACCTGCACAATACTTACCATGCCTTCCCTGAAATGAAGACACAAGTTAGTATGCAACAGGTTTAAATATACACAGGGATCACCGACTTGATGCCACAAAGGGACGGTTTATAGTCTCGGGACAAGAATGTTATGCAACGCAGGTGGCGAGCCCCGCTGCATAGCATCCCTTCCATGACAAACGACTATACGAACTCTTCCGCCCGGATCGGATCGGCCCCAGTACCCTGGCGGCCATCCGCGGAAGCCAAAATACCTTGTGCACAAGTTGTCCGTGATCAAGCACATTTAGTTCGAATTATTTCACACGAATTTACAAACGAATTTCGAACGAATAGGAGCAAGCTCCATAGCCAAACAGTTTTGCATAGTCTTACTAACAGTTTGTTTCATAACAAGCATATATTTCCATACTTAGCACGATTCATAGAACAGTTATAAACGAACTAGCATACAGGATGATAACCGTTCATAAGTTTAGTTGACAAGCAATATTTCAAGTCTATTCCCTTTTATCTTGATCTCTTTTATTATTACTTGGTATCGTTTGATCGGGGCGAAGGAGTGAAGCTTGGAAGCAAGGCTAGCTAATCGGGTTGGTAGCCACTCACTTAGAAGTTGGAAAGGAGAAGGAAAGAGGCGCTTTACGACTCCGCTCGCAAGCCGCCTACTGCTCGTTCATCTGCACACGAACAGCTCGATTAATACTTCTTCCTCTCTTTCCAATCTCGAAATAGAAGTGCAAGTCAATGAACGAAAGCAATGAAAACCATCGAAACCGTTCAAGGAAAACAAGCAAATCCTAAAACTAACTCAAAGCACGAAAGCAACAAGCGATATCGAAAACTGAGACAATAAAAGATAGCAGCGGAGAGGTCCCTCCTGACTCTACCGCTAAGCCGATCCTTGGGGTGCAGTCCACTGAATATGGGAATCGATTCCGAAGAAACAAATCCATAACGAGGACGAGTTCTTAATTCAATCTATCCCGATCGAACGATACTGTTTGTGTTTCTTAGCCGCGCTCCCCGAATAGGAGGAACGGGGCGCTACATCCTACCCAACCAATTGGAAGTTTCGTCCCGAAACTTAGGAATAGAACCAACCGTTAGGGATTATTTTGTTGCTGGCGGCGATCCGGGAGCGGACAGTTTCGAATCAAGTGCCCGTTGCCGCCACAGTTGTAACAAGACCCATTCTTCAAGTAACAATTAACGATGGTGTGCCCCGGCCTGTGGCAGTGCTCACAACGCACTCCTGCATTTGTCTTGTTCCGACCACCATTGTTTTGTCGCTTTGCAGCGTTGTTTCCTCTATCGTTGCCTTGGCGTTTGTGATTGTAGGTATGCACAGCGCCGGTGGAAACGTGAGGATACTGCAGTTCCAGAGATAGGGCGTGATTCATGACTTCACGCATTATCCCGTACTGATTATTGACCATGTGCGAATGGATGGCAGGGCGTAGTCCACCTTCAAACCTTCTGGCTCATCTCGCTGCATCAGGTAAATAGGCCCTAGCGAATTTGGAGAGTCGGTTGAATTCGGCGGAGTACTGCTTCACAGTCAAACTATCCTGCCTCAGTTGCATGAAATCATTCTCCATTTGACGTTGTACTAGAGGGGGTATAAACTCCTCTTCGAACGCGGCACGAAAGGTCATCCACGAGATCGCCTCCTCTCCGTGATCAAATTGGAGAGATCATCGATGCACGTCCCACCAATCGTGTGCGTTGAGGCAGAGCTGTAGTTGCGCGCAGGAGACGCGCTTCTCTTCGGGGACCTCTAGCAGAGCGAAGTGATCTTCTAGTTCTGCTAGCCAATCTAGAGCTACCACTGGGTCCTCAGTCCCGTTGAACGGGGTGTTGCAGACTTTCTTGAAGTGTCCCAAGTTGAAGGCAGTCACGTCCCTCGGCCTTGGAATTTGTGGCGTCTCTACTTCAAGCACGGGCTATTCCACCGGAGTCGTTGTTGTTGCGGCAGAATGGTTGGCAGCCAAATTCTGAACGATCTGTTGCAGGGCATCTACCTGCTTTTGTTAGACTGAGAATCGGGTCTCTAGATTACTCTCGAACTTGGCTTGGCGAGCATCATCTCTTTGTCGTTGCGATTCTAATATTTGCATTACCCGCTCAAGCGGGTCGACTTGAGACATGCCTCGTTGGCTCCGAGAACTTCCCGAAGTGCCCGAACTACTTTCCTGTATTTTGTTCGGTGGTTGCGCTGCAGATTGCGCTGGTACCATTCCTTCAAAAGAAGGTAAATTACATTAGAATCATAATGTATTATGGACTTATTGCATGAACGTATCTCATTTTTGGCCTAGCGAGTTCAAGAGTTCGCACAGGAATTTGATCGTTAAAGGAACTTTTCCAGTACGAAGTCTAAGGAACTTGAATCTGTGCTCTGATACCACTATGTCACGACCCGATTCCGTAGAATCGTTTGAGGCATCCCCCGAATCGTGACTGTCGTGCGGGCCTGGAGTTGCGCCCGCACAAGGCTTTAATGATTTGCATAGCAAGCACATATTCAGAGTACGCAGATAAATTGAAACACAAATTTGAAACATAGAAAAGTTCTCTTTATTGATAATGAACATCTATTACAAACTCCTGAACGAGTCAGCTAATATGCCGAACGGCTTACAAAAGTATTGACTCAAAATGAGATAGCAGTCCTGTACATTACATCCCTTTATAAACTCAAAATGATAAGGACCTCCAGGCTGGAGGACGGCTTTGCCATGGAGCTGCATTTTGTGTATGAAGAGTTGTAGGCTCCTGACTCCAAAATGCTTCAAGGGGCGCGGTGAAGATGCGCCAACAGTTGGACTGGATCGGGAAGACGACTTCGGCTCCTCGCTCGGTTCGCCTTGGTGCAGAAAACCTGTTTCAACGAGGGTCAGCATATCGAAACATGCTGGTGAAGGCGAGCTAGCCTGACTATACCAATCAACACGTTATTTTTAATGAAGCATGCATTTATGGGTTTCTATCTTGCCTTAGTTCATTTACAAGTAAGCAGCATATAGAATTTACTGAAATGAACGTGCCACCGTTCGGTGGATTTTACCTGACCGTCTGAATTACTTGCACAATACTTACCATGCCTTCCCTGAAACGAAGACACAAGTTAGTATGCAACAGGTTTAAATATACACAGGGATCACTGGCTTGATGCCACAAAGGGACGGTTTATAGTCTCGGGACAAGAATGTTATGCAACGCAGGTGGCGAGCCCCGCTGTATAGCATCCCGTCCATGACAAACGACTATACGAACTTTTCCGCCCAGATCGGATCGGCCCCAGTGCCCTGGCGGCCGTCCGCGGAAGCCAAAATACCTTGTGCACAAGTTGTCCGTGATCAAGCACATTTAGTTCGAATTATTTCACACGAATTTACAAACGAATTTCGAACGAATAGGAGCAAGCTCCATAGCCAAACAGTTTTGCATAGTCTTACTAATAGTTTGTTTCATAACAAGCATATATTTCCATACTTAGCACGATTCATAGAACAGTTATAAATGAACTAGCATACAGGATGATAACCGTTCATAAGTTTAGTTGACAAGCAATATTTCAAGTCTATTCCCTTTTATCTTGATCTCTTTTATTATTACTTGATATCGTTTGATCGGGGCGAAGGAGTGAAGCTTGGAAGCAAGGCTAGCTAATCGGGTTGGTAGCCACTCACTTAGAAGTTGGAAAGGAGAAGGAAAGAGGCGCTTCACGACTCCGTTCGCAAGCCGCCTACTGCTCGTTCACCTGCACACGAACAGCTCGATTAATACTTCTTCCTCTCTTTCCAATCTCGAAATAGAAGTGCAAGTCAATGAACGAAAGCAATGAAAACCATCGAAACCGTTCAAGAAAAACAAGCAAATCCCAAAACCAACTCAAAGCACGAAAGCAACAAGCGACATCAAAAACCGAGACAATAAAAGATAGCAGCGGAGAGGTCCCTCCTGACTCTGCCGCTAAGCCGATCCTTGGGGCACAGTCCACTGAATATGGAAATCGATTCCGAAGAAACAAATCCATAACGAGGACGAGTTCTTAATTCAATCTATCCCGATCGAACGATACCGTTTGTGTTTCTTAGCCGCGCTCCCCGAATAGGAGGAACGGGGCGCTACATGTTAAGGGCATGCCTGCTTGATTTCGGAGGATTATGGGAGGACCATTTATATTTGGTCAAATTTTTCTACAATAACAGCTATCAAGTGAGCATCCAGACGGATCCCTATAAAGCGTTGTATGGAAAGAAGTATCGTTCCCCAGTATGTTGGAGCGATATAGATGAGAGATAGATTCTTGGGCCAGAGTTGGTTGTTCGTACGGTAGAGAAGGTAAAGAAGATCCAAGGGCACCTGCGAGCAGCACAGGACAGACAGAAGCATTGGACGAATGTGCATCGACGACCCCTAGAGTTCCAGGTTCGAGATCACGTGTTTCTAATGATCTCATCTACTCGTGGGACTATCAGATTTGGAGGCAGCAGAAAGCTGAGCCCGAGGTACATCGGACCATTCGATGTGTTAGAACGCATCAGAGAGGTTGCTTACAGGTTAGCCTTACCCCAGACTTTGGAAGGAGTCCATGACGTCTTCCATGTATCTCAGCTATGGAGGTACATGCCAGATCCGAGTCATGTGCTTGACCATTCAGATATCACAGTCGGCCCGATCTTATCATACCAAGAGGAGCCTGTTGAGATTCTGGACAGAAGTGAGAAGGTATTGCGAGGTCAGACTATCCCCCAAGTTCTTATCATATGGAGACATCATGCACCAGGCGAGTCAACCTGGGAACGTGAGGAGGATATTCGACAACGCTATCCTCATCTCTTCAAAGGCCTAGGTATGTAGTAGTTTTTAAATTCAGTCATTAGTTCTTACCATACGTATATTTTAATTTCGAGGATGAAATGCTCAAAGGAGGGTAGATTGTAAACCCCCTCGACCAATTTAGGATTTAATTTAATTTAAATTGAGAACTAGGATTAATTTGGATACAATTAGGATTAATGTACATCAATCATATGTCCTAATACACCGTACCGTCGCTTTGAGGTTTGGAGCGCTACACTAATAGTTACCCTCAAACTAATTAATTACACCTTCCCTAGACATGCCAGACTACCATCTGACCATTGTGTAACTTTTAGATACTCAGTATTGTGCTTCATTTTAGCTACGCAATAGTCATTGTAAATGTCCGCGAATAATTCCAATAAACCCAATTTTCTCATAACGCCAGGTGAAATTATTTATAACCAATTAAAATTGGAGGCCAAGTTCACACCAAAATAGGACCTAACCAAGCCCACGTGCACCCTTTCATGTGGACCAGACCCCACCCCAAAGAGTCCAGATAGGCCCAAATCCCGAGGTTAGCCCATAATTCCCCTCCCATATAAATATACCTTTCCCTAAGGAGAAACCCTAAAAATCATAAGAAATTATTCTACCCTCAAACCCTAGCCGAATTCCCTACATTAATCGAGCATCCCCTGCCCCCTCCCCGACCAGACACACACCGCCACCGCCTCAAGCCGTCATCACCACCTCAAACCGATGTCGCCGGACCACCCTCTCAGGCCGCCGCACCACCGCCTGACCACCACACCCATCCGCCATCATCACCATCCTTTCATCCCCATCAAACCCGACTAGCAAACCCGAGCACCTCCCCTCCCCTTTCCCGACCAGACAAACCACCACCTCCGACACCGCCTGACGCCACCGCCATCCGACTCGCCGGTCCACCACCCCTAATACCACCTACACCGACCGCCTCCACCCTCATCAGCACTAACGTGCCATCACCATCCCCGTCACTAGCATTAACTCCAACCAACCCGACTCTGAACGGCTCCCAGACGGACCACCGCCTCCAGCACCACAAACCACCACCGCCAGTCCGACCAGCACCGCCTTTCCCGCCATCCCAGTGCCGTCCCCCCGCCGGCCAAGCCCCATTGTCGCCGCTGCAAGGCTGTTGCAACTGTTGTAGTTGCTGTCGCTGCCGCTGCTGCCTTAACTGCCGCACGACAAACGGAGCTTCGCCCCGCTGGAGGGAAGCCGTCGACGAGGAGACCCCCTCGCCAGCGAACTAGGTACTCGTTCTCTAGTTCCTCTTCTTCATTGTATTATCGTACTGTTGTAGCATCGTGTCGTTGCATCGATCGTGTAGTGTGTCATTATATGGACACAAGTATGAACATTAAACCCTTATATGCATGTGTGTATGCTTATTAGATTAAAACAGTAATTAATAAATAATAATTACCTTAATCATAAGACCTGTTATCAAAGGCTAGTAATTCACCTGAAAACCTGGACACAAACCAAGTATTTTAAACATGGAAAATAAGGACATATATTTGTACAAGATCAGAAATAGTTGGTAACCCACAACTTCGGTAGCTTATTGTCGCAAGAGACACGGTAACCGAGGACAGGACACGTGTGCACCCTAGCTACGTGCACACGAGACTCTGTAGTCGACCCACCGTGACTCTTGCGTCAGTACCTAAGAGCAGCGTCGTAGTTTTGTGTATGTTTTTTTTAGTGTCTGATGACAGTATTTGCTATATTATATTGTATGTTTAGGGTCGCTGGACCAGCCAGGAGACACCGCAGGAGCAGGCTATTGGCATTCACAGCTTCAGGACCCAGGCAAGATATCTTGCCATATTTACTGTCTAACTTAAATTATGCATATGTGGTATGATTCTTGTTGCTTATTTTATATGACTGTGCGCGTCCGAGATTGACTCGGGTGCAGTCGACGGATGCGTCGATGATTTAGTGTACTTGACCTAGTCACTAGCAGACTCACCCCATTGGGAGGATACTCTGATATCTTCCGAGACCTAACACTCTTACACGTTCACAGTGACAAATTCATATTGGGATGCGGGTTCGCGTACTCGACTAGCTATCGGTGCGTGAGACATGCATCACGGTTAGCACGTAAGTCAGGATTTTATTTAATTGTAGAGACTTGGCATATAGATACGTGGTATGCATGTCGAGTATTCGACTTGTATATCTATATTGGGCGGGAAGGACAACTAGTAGGCATATAGGATACACACATTGGAATACGTAGTATCCGAAGGAGCCACGGATCCAATGACTTCCTTTATGCAGATGCCCCATTCTTCGGAGCGGTATGGACCTTATATTATTTAGGTGCCTCGTTCTTCGGAGCGGTATGGACGTTATATTATGCAGATGCCCCGTTCTTCGGAGCAGTATGGATGTTATATTATTCTGGTGCCCCGTTCCTTGGAGCGGTATGGACGTTATGCCTATGTCTACCCATACGTACCAATATTGTCCTCACATTGCATTCATATTGGATGATTAGCACACCTTTATTTATTTTATTCAGTATTTATATTATGGCATGCTTCTATGTATCTTGTTACGTCCCTCTGAGGACCTGGTCCCTTTCCAGAAATTGACGAGACATATTATCCCACAGTGTACGGCCCAGGACAGGAGACTAGATACGCTACAGCTGACAAGATAGAGGTGCTACCGACAGAGTTTCCGTGATCAGTTGGTAGGCTTTCTGCCTAGGATTGGGAGCATCATTATCCAGTCAGCCGATGCCCTAGTCATTGCTCTTTTATCTATCATTTCAGTACTTTTATTTCGTCATAGTAGTGGGTTTGTTCCCACCAGACATTCTTGGTTGTACTATGATATTTGAGACTGGCGTTTATGTCCCAGTATTTATTTTAGTACTTTCTTGCTGTTTATTTTGTGGATGAGATTAGATTTACCTGTTGTTGATTGATATTAGACTTGTTAGTTATTTAGGACAGCGTAGCACTCTTCGTTGGATCCATTAAATTGGGATATCCTCGAGACATGACAGTTGGCTATTGCCACGTGGCCTGGTCCCATGCATTTTGGGACTGGGGAGTGACACAAAAGCTAGGGTAGCGCTCCAAATATCGAAGCAACAATAAGGCGCAACAATTAAATAAAATTACAATAATTAATTATAACCCTAAATAATTAATCCCAAAAATTATAATTTAAATCCATAACACTATATTTCGGTCAGGGCACCATCTAGTGGGCAACTAGGTCTAGTCTACTAACTCATGCATTAATGAACACTATATATAATACACATATATATATACACATATCATGCAATTATTTAAATTAAATACACATAATACTTATAATATATAAAAGACAAAAATACCCCTATTTTCAGGATGTGGGAGTGACAAGTCTACCCACCTTAAAAGAATTTCGTCCTCGAAATTTAAGATCCTCAATAGTTGTATTTATTTATTTATTTTCCATCAAAATTTAAATTCATCAAATCATATAATCATGAACTAATCCATATTGTTATTTCATAATATTTCTCAAAATTCTATAAATATTATATTCCTGAAAATCTTCAAATTTAAAATCAAATCTCATTCTTATCACAATCTCCTCTAAAATTTAAAATACAAAATTTACTATCCAATTCTCTAATTAAAATCCAATTAATGCATATTTATAAAATTTAAAAAAATCTCATCCAAAATTTGAATTGAAGATCTAATCCATTAATGATCTTATTCCTCGATTTTTTTTTCCACATAATACTCAAACAATGTAATACTTACGAAGTCTTCAAATGCAATAATCAAAAGAATTTTTAAATTTATACTTTGCAGTCAAATAAATATAATGATAATCTTCTTAACTTCCTCAAATATTAATGGCAAATTCACTCATATCTTAATCTTCATAAAAATTAATAATTTAACAAAATCGTCAATTCTGCCATATTAAATTCTTAACTCTTTATTTAAATTAATATTTATCCTTGAAATTTAAGGCACATTGTCTCTCTCTGTCCAGTCATAAGCTCTTCATTTATTCTTTACTACGGTCAAACCCCCAACAATCAAGTCTAAGAGAATCCTACCTACAGTCATACAACATGCACTCTAGAAAACATACATGGTTATGGTCACTTTTGTCATAGCATTGCAGTCTCTGCCAGGGTGTACTACTAACTATATTCTAACAAGAAAATTATTGATACAAGCTACGGTATTAAGGAATCAATCAACCAATCAATCAAACAGTCAAAAAAAGAACAGAAGAAAAGAAAAGAACAGAACCAGCTAACACAACCATAGGTTAAATGATGCATCCAAAGTTTGATACCTCTCCCTTTGGTACCACTGTTTCTACAACAAGCACACCCACTGCTAGCTCTCTTACCAACTGCAATTGCTTATACTAGTTGTTCCTATCACTCAAGTGCACACAAAGTGCAACATACCATACTAAGTACTACTCCTTCTAATACAACTCTAGATGGACACCCAAGTCTGTTTGCAGTGCCATCTCAAGCATTCTCAAGCCAATAGATCCTTACACATGCACATCAACCATTCATTTACTAATATACATTTCTTACCCACCATAAAATTTTATCCTCAAAATAAAATTATTAAAATTTACTTCTCGAACGATTTAAAATAAAATGCATGTACTTTCCTCAAAAGTCAAATACTCAAATATCGAAATAAAATTTTTAATCACTTCCAAAATCTTTATAGCTTTGACTATGTTTATTGAATTGAATTTGAATCCTCAAAAATTTTAGTAACATAAAATATTAACTCCTCAAAAATTCTTAAAAATTGAAATTCATTTCCACTCTTCAAATTATAAATTTAAATCCACAAGTATACATCTAAATACTCACAGTCTCTAATACTCAAGGTGCACACAAATATACTAATTGTCTACAACTCTCAACTGTGTACTAAAATTTACACTGTCCGGATTACTTGCAATATTACTTCCAATAATCAAAGTTATCATCACACATATTTTCTCCAATGATTTTCTATCTATATTAATTTTACACCAATCTAATTATCATCACACGAAGCACTTACTGTTATTAGCACATTGCTCAACTAATCCTCGATATAGAAATATTAGTACTCTTGGTATAGTAACAGTAGCTTCACCATTAGATCACCTCATCACACTCACTAGAACCCACGATCACTTGCACTTCTATGACACCCATGTTTCACTTCACTCTCAAAAGTAGGCATATGGTTCTATATCTTGATTGATGTATACGTATCTTCCTTTAATCTTTTACAGCCTGTCACACTAGTCTGTGATACACTTCATACCTTGCATAATCCATCTTGATATTTTTTCTACCCATGGCACACTCATTAACACCCTTTAGGCATATATATTTCTTTACTCTTGATACACCCAAGTAATCAACCATCAAATTAAATATCAAACTCCATTAATTTTTAACATAAGTCCTTGATACTTAATTGTTTACATAGATCATCTAATTACATAAATTTATGACTATCCAGGACTGACATACTGACTCTGATACTTACTCTTGGAACCATCACTAATACTCTTTACTCCTCATTCTACCTATAGTACCAATATTAACTATAATGGCACCTATTATAGAACTATTGCTACAAGGTACTATGCTACGGGTTAACTTTAGATTGATTCCTACTACTCACATGTCCAACCAAGAAACACTTACAGACTCACAAGCCACACTCAGTCAACACTGATACAAGACACAGACCTAATTGCAAGTCACTAATTATCACACTAACAGGGATCCTTAAAGAATAAAAGCTCAAAAGAAACTGGTCTAAGGACTGAAGGTATCTCTTAGCAAACAAAAAGAAGCGATGGAACAAAGTCCTGGAATAATAGAAGTGGATAAGTATTGAGATGATACTTTAAGAACCAATTTAAGATACAACCTGATAATCATACACGTCTGTCCGAAATTATGACACTCAGAATCCTCGTCACGCTAGTAAGCATAGCAGCGATAAACGATAGGTTCCATAATTAAGGTATGCAACTTTATAATCACGTCATCTAGAATTCTTGCCACGCCAACCGGTATGGCTGCGAAAAACTCTAAATTTCATAACTAAAATATGTACATCCCAAGTCAGGTTCCTACGTTTCTGCTATGACAGCTAATGTGGCTGCGATAAACTCTAGGCTCCATAACCAAAGTAGACGTTTTACCTTTCTTACTGTCCTCATCAACATATGTCATCAGATGATACCATAAATTTTAGTCCATAAATTTTATCTCGATATGAAATCAAATACAACAACGACACCAAGAATTAAATTTAACAACTGATCAACAAGAATCAAGTTCAATAAGTGAGAACGGACGAAAATAAGGAAAAGATTTAAATTGGAAATTATAATAAGATTCTCAAGGGTCGTCCCAGGAATCTCTCAAATAATTTATGATTGAGTATCCTCTCTCATCCTAGTATCCTATGTCCTATATTCTATCGCAGGCACGCAGTAGTACAACTAAGACGTCGTACTACCACGACATCGCACAACTTGCAAAATCTGACCTGCATGGGCCACACTAAAAATGTGTCACGACCCGCACCCGAAATTTGGGGTACGAGTACGTGGGTACGTCTAGCCTACGCCGTAGCATCGGCGGTAGAACGCTGTCTAGGTCACAATACTATCTAAACAGTCTCTCACGAATATCTAACTCCATAAGGAGACACAGATATCACAATATAATACGGAATACTCAATCACACAACTAAGCACGATAAGATATCGAAGAAAACAAATAAAATACAAGACAAGTATAAACAACAATAAATAGTCGAACCTGCAATCAATAACATCCAAATCTCCAAGTATGCCGGAAACAAGTCTTCTATGTCACAGTCTATAAAAAATATCCAGTCAGGATTGGAGCGAAGTACAAGCACTAACAGCAGTTCCATGTATATTGACAAAAACTATAATACAGTGTAAAAAAATACAAGATGGATATAAATACTGGCAAGAAGAAATACTGGTGAGTACGAAATACTGGAATAGAAATACTGGAGCATATGTCATCATCAATGTACATCCAGCAATGAATAGAAATACAAGTGCATGCTAGAACCATTAACTGGAATATAAGTAAATGCTAGAGCAATAACTAGAACATATAGAGATTCTAGATCAATATACTAGAGATACATGTCAAGAACATCTAGCTAAGTGTGTGAAACATTAGCATATCATATTATCGGCTTGGGACTGATCAGGCTTGCTATGTATGACTAGCTATGATTCATGTAAGGCCGGGCTAACCATCCGAATAGCTATGATGCAAGCAATAGTCAGGCTAATCATACATAACAGGCTATGAGGCATGTAATGGTCAAGCTGTACCGACATGAGGTATGGATAAGCTATGATTCGTGTAGAGTTGGGTATGATCACATAAGCTACTAATATTTCTCCGTTTTCCCAACTAGCACGATGGATTCCAATCACGACTCCTCATGACAGATCTCGATGATGCCAACTCGTGTATACAACAGTGTCAGAATTATGTACGCTATACAACTAGAATTATAGAGATAATCAACATAATAAAACTATCAGAGAATGTACTCGCCTGTGGGTCCTGCTGCTGGAACTAACAATGTCCGGTTTCTGAGGTCTTATCTGAAAATCCAACAGTCCTATAGACATCATTAAATAATACAATATTGCATCAGACATCACAATAACATACACACAATCATAAATACTCTGAACTCAGGGACTACGCTAGGTATGACACTGGTCAACTAGGGTCAAGTGTGCGTCTAGCTGCACTGGTGTCACGTCTGAAATTGCTGTGCATAACAGACAGTCAATAATACGGGTCTTGCCAGTATGTCGGTGTACATATGGCAGTCTGCTAACATATTACATGGTCACAAGTCAATGTAAATACAGGATATCTGTAATTACACTCGGGTCACCTAGTACATATATAATTATACATACTATTAACTAGCATATAACATTAATATGTATATATGTATACCCATTAATTACATATATAATATATATATGTATATACACTAATTGAATTCATACTACATATATATGTCAAGCATATACTAATGGGATACATGTACAATACATATACATATGTATATATATACTAATTGAGTTCATATACTATATATATATATATATATATATATATATATATATATATATATATATATATATATACATACATACATACTAAATATATACTAAAATGAATACCTATACTATACGTACAAAATCATGAAGGAGGGGGACAGGTACGAACCTGCGCGTACATGGGGTCGAGGGAGGCTACTGTGGTTCGTCTCCAGCAAGGTGGGATACGTCGACGATGACGACGACGATGACGATGATGATGGTTAAGGTGATGATGTTGATGACGATGACGATGTTGATAACAACGATGTTGATGACGATGATGATGTTGATAACAACGATGTTGATGACGATGACGATATGAATGATGGTGTAGCCGGTCGTGATCGAGGTAATAATAGTAGTGGTAATGTAGGTTGGTGGTCGAGGTGATAATAGTGGTGGTGGTGTAGAGTGTTCAAGCGAAGGAGGGGAGGAAGAGAACGGGCTGTGCTCAGCTTGCAGGCGAGCGGGGTCGGTTTCCAGGTGATGTCTGGCCGAAGAACGGCAGTGAGCGGCAGGGTAGTGTCGGGCTGAGGGAGGTTGAAGAAGGAGAGGTCGAGTGGGGAGTTCAAGACGAGGAGAAGGACGTCAAATTATGGAGGAGAACGGTGGCGAAGGATGTCGAGGTGAAGTGGGTTGTCAACGCCGGTGATGATCGGGACGGTGGACTGTGGTGCTGCCCGCGGGGTAGTCGTGAGGGATGAAGACGATGGAGGAGGCGGCAGTTGGAAGTCGGGAAGAAGAACAGGGAAGAGGAGGGTCAGTATGTGAGGGGACTGCGGGGCTGTCGTGATCCAGTGGGTCAGCTCCGGCGAGGTCTCGACTAGGTGAAGGAGAGGGAGATGGTGAACGGCTGCTGTGGAGTGGGTGGTTGCGGCTGGGTGCAGCGGAGGAGAGGCTACTCTAGCGAGGGGGACTGGCCAAGGACGGGTCGGGTTCACCGGAGGGAGGAGGTGAACAGGAAGGTGGTTTAGAGTTAGGGTAGATGTTTGATATAGGTGAAGGTGAGGATGTTTAATAGAGAGATTGTTTTCATGTAGGAGAGGGAGGGTTGATGTTGACCTCCTAGGGATTAGGGCCGACCAAGCCTTGGGATTGGGTTGCTTTGGAAAAAGGGGTTGAGGGATTATATATATATATATATATATATATATATATATATATATATATATGTGTGTGTGTGTGTGTGTGTGTGTGTGTGTGTTTGTGTGTGTGTGTGTGTGTGTGTGTGTGTGTGTGTGTGTGTGTGGTGAGGATGGCTCCATTTGGATAGGTGGTCTAGATTTAACATGGAGGAAAATACATAACAAAAAGGAGGAGAGAGAGAGAGAGGGTTGAACGGTCAAAGGGAGGGGGTTGATTTCTTCATGGGTCTTGACCAATAGGATGGTGACACATCATTGCATTTTTGTAGTTAAGTCCCCAACAATTGGAAAATTGTACAAAAAGTGGGTTTTTGGATTTAATGAGGGAAAACACCATGTTTGGTGTGATGTATTGGATGGAAAGGATGTTTAGTATTTAGGATGAAGCTTGAGGGTGTGAATGAGAGTTTGGTTTGGTGTTGGGTCTAATTTTGGGTCAAGTTGGGTCCTTACATCAATTTAATTAAAATTAATGCAATAGGTGTTCTAAAATTAATTGGAATTACATAGAATTAAAATTAGGTGGGACACAAGTATCATGGACGTAGAAGACTCAGAGTAGAATATTATCATAATTTGGGTTACACAAAATGGGTCAAGATTGTGTCTCCAATTTTGATTGGAACGCACAACGATACAAAATTAGATTTATTTAGAATTAAAAATAAACGTCCGTAACGAATATTGTGCGACTAAAATGAAGCACAAGAGAGCATATTTATAAGTTACACAAAGGTCAGAATGGAAGACTGGCACGTCTAGGGCAAGGTTGTAAAATTCGTTGGAAAGCAAAAGCTAGGGTAGCGCTCCAAATAACGAAGCAACGGTAAGACGCAACAATTAAATAAAATTACAATAATTAATTATAACCCTAAATAATTAATCCCAAAAATTACAATTTAAAACCATAACACTATATTTCGGTCAGGGCTCCATCTAGTGGGCATCTTGGTCTAGTCTACTAACTCATGCATTAATGAACACTATATATAATACACATATATATATATACACATATCGTACAATTATTTAAATTAAATACACACAATACTTATAATATACAAAAGACAAAAATACCCCTATTTTCAGGATTTGGTAGTGACATGCCACATCCGTTGATTGTGGAGTTCTTGGATGTCTTTCCAGAGGAGTTGTCGGGGTTGCCGCCGGACAGAGATGTGGAATTCTCTATCGATTTGGTGCCAGGCACAAAGCCGATCTCTCAGCACGTCTATAGAGTAAACAACAGCGAACTGGCAGAGTTGAAGAAGCAGGTGGATGAGTTGCAAGACAAGGGCTTTATCCGTTCTAGTTCATCACCATGGGGTACTCCAGTACTTTTTTTACCAAAGAAGGATGGGTCGATACGTATGTGTATCGACTATAGGGCACTTAATAACCTCACTATCAAGAACAAATACCCGTTGCTGCGGATTGATGACTTGTTTGACCAGTTGAACGGAGCGAAGGTATTCTCAAAGATAGACTTGAGGTCAGTATACCACCAGATGAAAGTGAAGAGGGAAGACATCCCGAAGACAACTTTCAGGACTAGTTATGGGCAGTTCGAGTTCTTGGTGATGTCGTTTGGGTTGACCAATGCCCTGGCATTGTTCATGAACCTGATGAACAAGGTATTTCATCAGTACCTGGACCAGTTTGTTATAGTCTTCATAGATGATATTCTGATATATTCAAAGACCCTAGAGGAGCATGAGCAGCACTTGAGGATTGTTCTGGAGACCCTCAGGAAGGAGAAGCTGTATGGCAAGTTATTGAAGTACGAATTCTTCCTTGATAAGGTTGAATTCCTTGGGCATGTCATTACAGGAGATAGAATCTTGGTGGACCCAAAGAAGATCTCAGTAGTTGAATCGTGGTCTACCTTGAGTTTAGTAGCAGAGATCGGGAGCTTCCTTGGATTAGCAGGCTACTACCGGAGGTTTATTCAGGACTTTTCTAGACTTGCAGAGCCGATGACTAGGCTGACCAGGAAGGACGTAGAATTTGTCTGGACTGAGGATTGCCAGTCAGCATTTGAGGAGCTGAAGAGGAGATTGACTACAGCTCCCATCTTGACACTACCATCAGGAGCAGGAGGATTTTCCATTTACAGTGATGTATCAGGAAAGGGTTTGGGTTGTGTGTTACAGCAACACGGGAAGGTGATTGCCTATGCTTCAAGGCAATTACGGCCGCATGATAAGAACTACCCTACCTATGATTTGGAGTTGGCAGCGATTATCTTTTCTCTCAAATTATGGAAATACTATTTATATGGAGAGAGAGTAGAGATCTTCAAAGACCATAAGGGCTTAAAGTAAGTGTTTACATAGAAAGAGCTCAACATGAGGCAGCGACGATGGTTGGAGCTGATGAAAGACTTCGACATATCTTTGCAGTACCATCCAGGTAAGGCCAACGTAGTCGCGGATGCCTTGAGCAAGTATCCCGTGGCTATGTGCTTGACGAAAGACAGACATTATTGGCAGATCTTGACAGTTTGGACATTGAGGTACTAGTTCCTGGAGTCGCAGCACAGATGTGGGGACTTCAGGTATAGTCAGAGCTGATGGACCGGGTCAGAGTCGGACAGTATGAGGATGAGTCTCTGAGGAGCATCAGAGCACAGGTCCAGATCGGGTTGGCAGAGGACTTCATCGTCGCAGATGATGGATCATTGTGACACGGTACCAGATTATGTGTACCGAGAGGAGCATTGCGTGAGAAGATTCTATAGGAGGTGCATCATTCTCAATACCCTATGCATCATGGTGCCAACAAGATGTATAGAGACATGAGGAAGCATGTATGGTAGTATGGCATGAAGCGGGAGGTAGCTAGCTTCGTGTCCAAATGCTTAGTTTGCTAGCAGGTCAAGGCGGAGAGACAGAGGCCAGGAGGATTGCTTCAGCCTTTACCCATTCCAGAGTAAAAATGGGAGCATGTGACCATGGATTTTGTATCGGGACTTCCGCATTCTCCAGGAGGAAAAGATACGATTTGGGTCATCGTGGATAGATTGACCAAATCAGCCCACTTTCTGTCATTTAAAGTGGGTACATCTACGGAGAAGCTTGTGGAGATGTATGTGCGCCAGATTGTTAGATTGTACGGTGTTCCAGTGAGCATAGTCTCGGATCAGGATAGTCACTTCACGTCCTATTTCTGGAGGAGTTTGTAGGCTAGCTTGGGCACTCAGCTCAAGTTCAGTACCGCTTATCACCCTCAGACGGACGGACAGTCAGAGAGGACTATTCAGACTCTCGAGGACATGCTACGCACCTGTGTTTTGGATCTTGGAAGCTCTTGGGAGGATCACCTTCACTTGGTAGAGTTTTCATACAACAACAGCTACCAAGCCAGCATTGAGATGTCACCATTCAAGACATTGTATGGACGAAGATGTCACACTTTGTTGTCCTGGGATGATGTTGGTGATAGAGCTTTATTGGGACCAGAGATGGTAGTAAATGCAGCAGAGAAGGTGAAGCTTATCAGGGACAGACTTCGAGTGGCACAGGACAAGCAGCGGCATTGGGCCGATAGCCACCGGAGACCTTTGGAGTTTGAGGTATAGCTTTAGTTTTGTCTTGCTTGTGTTTGATTGTTGTTTGTTAGAGTGCTAAGGTTGTGTTTTGTGCTAGGTTGGCGGTCTAGTTTTCTTGAGGATTTCTTTAACATGTGGCACGATTCGTTTCGGTGGAGGCAGCAAGATTAGTCCGCGATTCATCGGTCCTTTCAGTATTCTTGAGAGGGTCGATGCAGTCGCTTACAGACTAGACTTACCACCTGTACTGGAGGGAGTGCACAATATGTTTTACGTGTCACAGTTGAGACAGTACGTGGCAGATCTCAGTCATGTATTGGATCACTCGGAGATAGAGGTGGGCCCTACTCTTAGCTATCCAGAGCAGCCAGTGGAGATACTGGATCAGAGAGAGAAGGTGCTGAGGAACCAGATGATTCATTTGGTGTACGTCGCGTGGAGGCATCACTCGCTAGGAGAAAGTACCTGGGAGCGAGAGACCGAGATGCGCGAGCGATATCCATATATGTTCGAGCCGTGAGGTATAATTCTTTCTTGTATTGTATTATTTTCTTTTAGTAGATAGTTTTTTCCTTAATTTTAAGGACAAAATTTTTTTAAGATGGATAGGATTGTCACCCTCACTTTTTTACTCAAGGGTTGTTTGGTAATTGACATGGGTAATTTAGTTCTAGGATTATTTGTATTTAATATTTGTGCATGCATGATTTATTTTAATTATTGTTTACTAGTTGTAGATTTATTTTAGACTTGTGTAGTGGACCAACCCCATTTATTAGAATGCATGAACCCAACTTCTAGATTAAGTTAGATTTAGCCCATGAATTAGGCCCATGGATTAGGAGGTTTGATTAATTAGAGAAACCATTAGACTAGAACCTTCCCTCCCTAATTAATTTCTTCATAAGAGGCCCCAAGGGGTATTTGTGACATTGTATATTTCTTAGAAAAGGGGCTACATGGCCGGCCACAAGGAGAAGAAAGAGAGTGCTCTCATTTCATTATTTCCCCAAATTATTATATCTATATTTTCCCTCTTCTAATTTCCCTCCATTCTCTCATCATTTATCCACCAATTATTCTCCAATCTCTTCCCAAATTCATCATTGAGGCTACTACATCAAGGATCTACAAGAAGGAAGTAAGGAGCAAGGAGGAAGAGGCCAAGATCTACAAGGAGAGGAGCTACTTGGCACTTGGAAACTTTTTATTTTGAGTCCATCATCCAATAGGTATATTTTAGTTTTTCCCCTTCTAATAGACTCTAGATCTGAGATTTAACCAAGAAAACCAACCCACATGCATAGGCTACCCATAGAAATTAGTTTTAGGTGCATCGGAGTCCTGCGGTAGAAGTTATGTCCAATTTGGTGCCAATTTTAGACGAATTTTAAGATTGGCACATGTAGTGCTTGTCATTGGGTCTAATAGATCTAATTGACATTTAATTTCTTGTTTATGACTAGTATTGTGTCCACGATTGGATACGTGTAGGCCGTATCTCGTCAATTTGACTAAATGGGTTAATTTTGGGGATTTTTCTCTGACACGGGGCCTTGTGCATATCATATTATGACACGGACATGTAGATACTCTAATTACTACACGTATTACTCATAATTAGTGTTTTAGACTTGCTCGTGTACTCCGGGATATGATTGGTTGTGTGTTGGAGCTGTTTCGTAAGCGTATCATAGAGAAAGTGTGATACAGGTGCGGTGCACTCCACGTGTTTGTTGTTTTATTCTCTTTGCTATACGTGCATGTGTATTTACATATATATAAGCTATCTATATATTATATAGTATATATAATAGTGTATTTCATGTTTGGATATATGTGTGTGCATATATTAGTGTTTATAGTTATGTATAGATCTATATCTATATGTATGTATATATATATATACTAGTGTATATAGTCATATATATATATATATATATATATATATATATATATATATATATATATATATATATATATATATATATATATATATATATATATGTAATATTCATGTGTTTATGTATATGGAGGAGTATATATGTATACGGAGATGTATTTAGGTGTATGTATATGTGTCTGATTATATATATCTATATACTAATAGTTGTGTCAAGTGTAGTGTTTATGCGTTTGTGTGTGTGAGAGAGAGAGAGCAGCAAGAGGAGACAGTACAGTGGACCAGTGCACTGGGAGCTTTGAGCAGTGAGGCTCAGTTCAGCCAGTGCACAGGGGGGCTCGGGCAAGGTTGAGGAGTGATTGTGCAGCAGTGTAGCTAGCTGCACTCAGGCAGCATCAGTTGCAGTTCAACTGCAGAACACCAACAGAGGAGAAGAACAGCTCAGGCATAGAGGAAGAGCCCGAGCAAGTATCAGTTTTCAGGAGTGACTGTACAGATTTCTTGTACAGTAATGAGTAGCCAAGCATGAAGGGGAGGCTCAACAGTGGCAGCCATCGAGGTACAGTAACTGTGCAGAGGAGCTTCATAGTTCAGCAGTTGCAGCAGGGAGTCTCAGCAATTTTGGATCCAGTCACTGTGCAGTTATGCACAATTTCAGTGCAGTATCAGTTCTGATACTTTCACTATTCAGTTTAAGTTTTAAGTCTTGTTCTTGAGTTGGTTTTAGTTTCAGTTTTAGTTAGTTCACTAAGGTTTTTGGTTTAATGGGTAGTTAGTATTTAGGTTTTAGTATAGTTCAATTGGTAGTTGAGTTAGGTGTTAGCTAGTTAGATTGTTAGCTAAATTTGATACATATATGCATACTTGATTATTAGTAGCTCAGTTAGTTTGGTATTATATTTATGTAGATAGTTACTTTGGTTCTTTTAATAGTAGATATATATACCTACTAGTTAAGCATATATATATATATATATATATATATATATATATATATATATATATATATATATATATATATGTATGAATGTGGTTTTAATTATAGGTAGTTGATATATATTATGATACTTAGTATATAGTTTAGCTATATGCATTATGTATATATGTAGTATTGGTATATATAATATTGTTAGTTATAGTTAGCATATTGATTGGGGTTTCTATATGTGTATTAGCTATATCAATAGAGTGTTGGGTTACCTCGGGATAGCAAGGTATTACCGAGGTATTGGGTCGATACCAAGGTATTGAGTTTGGGTATCGAGATAGATGTGATATGCATTGGTGCAAGGCCAAGGTATCCTAATTCAATTGATTTTATATAGTATTATAAATATTTGACTTGTATACATATATAAAGCACTATTTTCATATAAATGAACTTGTGTATCTTAGGATACGGCTTTTTGTATGCCTTTTTGTATCTTAACTTGGATTGTATAACATAGTTTCATAGTGTATCGACTTATGACTTAGCATTAGGCTCTTGCAACCTAGATTTCATGGGTTTGACTTAGAAATGGCATATCAACCTAGAATTGTATCAACTTCACTTATTTTTATTATTGAACCTTGTATTGATGCAATATACCATATATAGGTTGTGAAATACCAGCTTGGGCATCGAGAGACACACCTTGATCAGGACTTCATACGAGTATATTTCTCTGATTATTTTTAATTTATAATGTTGTATATATGCATGTTCTAGAATTGTATACATTGATCCCGACACAGTAATTTCACAGACTGGTACTATATGGATCCCGTCAGGAGATGTTATCCCCTACCGTGTTCAGCGTATACTCGTGTACATTGTATCTCATCGTGTATATTGGGTATTGATTATATTTTGTGTTCACATACTGCTCGTGTTCAGTGTGCTTATTCGTATACACCCACCGTTCGTGTTCGCTGGTTATGATATTCATGTACACCCACTGCTCGTGTTTAGTGGTTATATTTTGTGTTCGTAGCATGTCATGATTGGATCCATCGGTATGAGTTGGGGGTGGGAGAGTAGGAGTTAATTTTGTGATCAAAGCCCCATTGTTATATCGTGTACATTCTGGTTACATACCTCACTTGTAATCCATCTTACCTGATCATGTTCACCCAACCCGATCACATAATAAATTTGTATTTTGAGGCACATTAGTTTAGTTTAGATTGCAGTTACTTCATCATATTGTGATATTCATATTGTTGTTCTATATTCTCGTATATTACTTGTATATCTTATTCATCATTTATATGTTTAGTGATCTTTTATTTCATTTCTATATCTATTTATATGCTCGATTATGCTATTGAAACTGCTTTCAGAGGTATGTACTTCGCTCTAATCCTGACTGGATATATTTTTCCAGATGACTGGCTTTTAGAGCAGTGTCCCATATTCTACGGGCCGCAGGACGGCATACCTTTAGAGGATACTCCTATTGACCAGAAGGACTTAGTTGCAGTGCCCGAGGAGGTCTAGTTATGTTTGTATTGGATTATTTTAGACTATTATTTTGATGGATTCACATCTTATATATTATTTCAGATTATGGTTTGTATCTGTACTCTTTCCTTCGCTATCTTCCTTAGTTTATATTGTGATTGAGTTTAGTTATATTGTGAGATACCATTTTGTTCCTCTGTTTGGAGTTGAGATGATGGACAGGTACCATATTATATTGTTGAGATGCTAAATAGTTAGAAATGACCCAGACAACGTTCTACTGCCGATTTTGTAGCGTAGGCTGGGCGTAACCACGTACTCGTGCCCGAACATCCGGGTGCGGGTCGTGACACCTTTACTCGTTGTACGAATAAAAAAATTTCTAGGTCCTAGAGAACTCCATGCGGCATTGAACCCCATACGGCACCGACACCTATACGGCCAGGAGAACATACGCCCCCCTATTTCTTGGGTGCATGACTCTGAACCGTTGGCACTTATTTGTAAGTTTTGTCTTTTCTTCCTGACATACTTTATGTCTTGTCACATTAGTCACATCAGTCACTTTATGTCACATCACAGATATTTTATTATTGCCCGTCACTTTATCACTTGTCCCAAGGAGTAGATATTAATCCTGAGCATGCGGCCAAATGGTTCATTCGGCCTAACTTTATACGACCTAAATTTTTATGCGGTCTGACTTCATATGCGGCTTGACTTCATATGCGGCCAGGATTGTCATGTGGCCTAACTTTCCATGCGGCCTAGAGACCCATGCGGCCCTGCTTGTTAATTAGATATTTCTTGATTCATATGACCCAATGTATAATTGATAATTGGACTCGAATACTGTATCTGTGCTGGTACCACTATTGCCTGAAAATTATTTATGATTTAATGTGCACCGAGGAGCGACATATCCTGTCATGTGTTAAGTGGTTATATTTGGGTTGTGCATTGAGAATGCCTCTAAATCCCTGAATGCGTGATATTATATATATATATATATATATATATATATATATATATATATATATATATATTATTTCTCCAGTACAGGCATAATAAGTTAGTCATCTACCAAAGCGTGGCTAGGATATTGCTTGTCTAAATGTTGCATGCACGCTCGGATGAATCCAGATTTGACTTTCATGGATTTGTATCTAGCGTGCCCGTACTTGGTAAAATATCTTAAGAGAAATTCTCATGTGACCATGCCTTGAGATTTCAAGCACAATATTGGCTAATTAGGTAGCTAAAAGTGGTAGTAAAATCTGGAGGAAACAGTATCCCGAGATCATGCCAACGAACCTTCCCACAGAGATGCATTCTAAGTACGTTGTGGGCTGGCCACCACAGATACTGTATATCATCAGCCTCAGTAGAGTGCAGTATATGACTATTATTATGCCGAGCCACTATTTCACTATAGGAACACCGGAACCGCTAAGACCGTATTTTTAGCGCATTGCCCTACGGGTGACTGGTGCATCCTACAAGTGCCTGTTTTATTTATTTGGTTCGGTTAGCTTATGTTCGGCACTGGCGTAATCTGAGGATACTTATTATCTATTATTTCTGAGATAACTTCAGACACCACAAAAATAGCAAGTCGTACAAATGATTGGCCGATTTAGGAAGAAATGGATTTGGTTGCGATTGTATTATTTATCTAGTAGCCTAGGGAAGTGGACTATCATAGTGTGATTGTTCAACCCTTGTCTTTGTTTGGTTGTAGGGTTGGGCCTTTCCGCTAGGATATACCATGGACCTAAGTTACGAAACTAAACCCTTTTCCTTGGATTTTGTTTCTCTATTTCATGCTTCATTTGTGGTACTTACTATTTGGGGTCTAATCCCACTGGTTTTGCATGGCCAGGTTTAGAACCAGTACCTGAGGATCCAGCGTACTTTTTTCTAACTTATGGCGCGCACCAGAAATATGGGCGCAGGGGATAGCGAGTGGATTTTCTTCTTTCCTACTCGTCTTGCACATTTACTTTTTTTTAGCGTTTAGCCACCGGCACCTGTTAGCCGCTCGTCTGAATATTAATTTTTCTTACATGATTGTATTAAATCAGACTGCAACTAATCACTATCATGTTATTTTGTTACTCTTTTAGCTTCTTATTTTTGCACAGCTGGACTCCAAAATATTTTGAGAAAGCGTTTGGGATGCCTTATTGCTTATCATATATGCTTTATGCTTACTGTTTCTTGTTTGAGTAATTGAGACATAGAAGTTCTTGACCATAGGAGGCTTGATTGTAGCATGCAACCCCTAGTCTTATACAGCCGTGATCGCCGTACAACATATAGTACCTTGTACGGGATAGCTGGCCATATCTGTCTCCGTATTTCGGTACTGGGGCATAACAAGTGTTCTGGAGCTTATCCCTGAACTCTTTGTGTGTTTACTGCTGAACGAATGAGAAATTTGCTAAATCCAAGAGACCTCCATGCGGCATCGATCTCCATGCGGCACCGACCTATATGCGGCAAGCAGGCATATGCGGCCAAGCAGAGCATGCGACCACTTTTCCTTGGATGCATGACTCTGAAACCTTGGAACATATTTTTATGGTTTTATCCTTTTTTCCTGACACACTTTATGCCTTGTCACATCTATCACATTACGTTTCATTACTGACACTTTATTCATTACCCGTCACTTCAACACTTGTCCCAAGGAGTAGACTTTAACCCTGAGCATGCGGCCCATACTCCATATCCGGCCAAGTGGTTCATGCGGCCTGACTTCATATGCGGCCAAGACCTGTCATGCGACCCTGACATCACATGCAGCCTTGCTTATTTTGATTGAATATTTTCTTGTTCTTTCGTGACCCATTGTATAATTTGTAATTGGACTCGAATATTATATCTGTGATGATACCACTATTGTCAGATATTTGGCAATAATTTAATGTGCACCGAGGTACGATATATCATGTCACGTGTTAAATGATTATATTTGGGTTGTGCATCGAGAATGCCTCTAAAATCCTGAATGCGTGATATTATAAATATATATCGTTTCCCTAACACGGGCATAATAAGCGAGTCAACTACTAAAGCATGGCTAGGATATTGATTGACTAAATATTGCATACACGCTCGGGTTGTCACGCCCCAGTCCCGTAAGAGCCGATCATCCTTGTTTGGTCCCTACGGAACCGATCGTCCTCGCTTGCATGCAATGTCGTGCAAGCCTAAGTTGCACTTGCACCAGGCATAGTACCGGCACAAGACACAAGTTAGACAAAAATAAACACATATAGATATAAAATAAAATACAGAGAACCAAAGTTGAACACATTTGATTGGAACACAAAATACTTTCTTTATTGATACTTGAAGATAGGATTACAAAGTACTTGCTTGGCTGAGTTACAAAATGTGCCATAGAAGGCTTACAACTCTTTTTACAAACCCAAAACTAGCCAACAATGCCCATACATTATATCATTTTAGTAAGACCAAAATCAAAACAACTAGCCGAAGAGAAGTTTGCACACACTAGAGGAAAGCTAAGGAAGTAGCACGAGCACGGTTCCTCTGGACGGATGTGCTAACACTGGTTCAAAATGCTCGCCAAGCTTTCGCTACCAGAACCTGAAGATTTTGCCCACAAATGTGGGTCAGTACTACAACATGTACTGGTGAGCGACCGTAGTCAAACTCACCTTGAAATCCATACTAAGTATACAAGTAAAGCTAGCAAGATTAGGTGATCTTTCTAGTTGTCTAGTTTTTTTTTAACAATTTGCAAGAAAACATAGATAATAGAAAGGCCATGCATATAATAAATCTTATCCATGGTCGAGCGGTTATCCCTGCAGCAAACACACAAGTTAGCCACAATTTGCATATATAGATAACTTATGAATCAATCTTGGCATCAGGTGTTAGGTATGCAAGAAGGTAAATCTAGCATGCTCCCTAACTATATGATGGTCCATGGGTAACCCCATGATTAGCAGTTGTGACCCTAGGTTCAGCTCTTCACTAGCACGTGCATGTGTCGGCAGCTATGACTCAAGGTTCAGCTCTTCACCAACATACACGAATACTAGCAGCTATGACATCATGTATTCCGTACAACACTAATAGACATATCACCCCCACTAGACCCCGTAGGACCGTATCCTCAAGGCGAAACAAAAATCTCTTCCGGACCGAGCAATTCCCAGTGCCCCAGGAACCGTTTAATAGACAAGACCTTGTGCACAAGTTGTCCGAGACCAATGCATGACATAAAACATCTAGCAGATATAACACTACAATGCACAGTTCTGAACAAAAAACATACGATTTCTATCTTATTATTCTTATCTTACATATTATGTTCAAAATATAGGAACTTGCCATAAATCAGGTTGTGCAGCATAGAAACGAAGAACATGCAACATAATTAATAGCAAAAGCATAATTCTAATACTTCAAGCATGCAGTTCATTTCTTTTAACTTATCTTTTTAGTGAGCTATCATTTGACATAAGCAATACAAGTGAACTAGAGATCATTTTATTTGGCGTGTAGACTAAGGATTCATCAAAGGGCCGAAACCACTCACCAATTGAATCGAACGAGAGGACGGAAAGCCTTATGCAATGGTCACTCCTTGGTTATGCGTCCTAAAATTGCAATAATATTTGGTTAGCATCCTTTGATCTCTTTCCCTTATGATTCGAAAAGAATGCGCAAGCGAGAAAAGTGAATCATGAAAACCAAGTCATCGAAAGCAAGACAAAACACAAAGCAACACAAAACCAAGAAGTAAAACAACCAACAAAAACTTTTGGACTTATTTTAATAGAAGTCGTTCCATCAATTTGAAGGGTTCATTGTATTTCGTCTGTGTTGATTTGGCGGTAAGGTTTCCCTGAGACTCGATTCTCAACTGAGTCAAAGTAACAAATGTTCTATAAGTAACCCGCTAAGAGCGGGGCATTACATAATACCCCACTAAAAAAAGTTTCGTCCTCGAAACTTAAGAGATCAAGGAGTTGAAGATCAAGGCATCAAGAGGTCAAAGGAATCAGACTCACCAATATCGTGTCTGCTTGCATCACGCTCAAATTCAACTGATACACTTTAGCCCTTCTCGTCTGATCATTTTGTCCATTAGCTTGGGCTGGCGCTGATACGGGATTTTGATTCTCATTCTAACTAGTGTTGTTGTTGTAGTGCGGTGCCAAGGCCTTAAGGATTGGACAATTGCGGATCATATGACCTAGTTGTCCATATTTGAAGCACTCCTTATTAAAGTGACGAAAAAAAAATTTAGTGTGACCCGGACGACAACAGAAGCTGTACACTTTCCCGTGGTACTCATCTGCATCGGCCTTCTTCTCAGTATCGGCCTTCTTCTCACCATTGTGGTACCTTTTAGTAGGAGGTTTTCGAGGAGCTGGTACCTTTTCTGGAGTACTTCGTGGTATGAACTACTCATTTTGTGCAGCTGCCTCAAAAGCTTGGATGTACGATTTACACTCTCAATTCATAACATCCTTTCTCAGGTTGTCATTTAGGCCTCTTATGAACCGATGTGTACGGGCCCCTCATTAGGAATTATTGAGCTAGCGAACTTAGCAAGCTTGGAGAATTCTGACTCATAGTCCTCGACGGACTTGCTCCCTTGCTTAAGTTCGGTAAACTCATCTTCTTTTCTTTGTTTCACAGCTGGCGGGAGATATTGTGCAAGGAATACATCCTTGAACATTCCCCAAGTAATCTTACCATCATGATGCTTTGTGACGAGATCTAGCTTCTTGATTTGCCAACAATCATGTGCACGTAACCGTAGCTGCATGTCTGTATACGCCACCCTCTTGTTCATAGGTATCGAAGCAAACTCAAACAAGCCCTCCATCTTTGCGATCCAGTCCATCACCTTATCCAGCAAAGTCCTACCTTCGAACTCTGGAGGGTTCAACTTTAGAAACTCAGCACCTCTAAAGGTAGACTTCCTAGCCGTTTATCAAGGCTCGTTAGTTTCTGTTAAGCCTGTTCCCTAAGGCATAGTCCCGGCTGTCGCAGGTGTCACGGCGGTTCCTGATACACCATTGTTGGCTACCAGTGTTGTCACTATCTGAGTTAGAGAGTCAAGTTGCTGTTGTTGTGCCAAGGCTCTAGCATCAGCCTGTTGCTACTGAGCTTCAAACCGTTCCTATTAGGTTTCATGTCGATCATTCTGATTCTCGAACATAGCAATTAGCCTAACGATTTGGTCATCGCTCACGCTCGCTGTGCGCGATGTCCCTTGGTTACCTGTTATAGTCATCTTACTGCAAAAGAGAGTAACTTGCATTAGTCTCATAACGTATTATGGACTTATTACATGGGATATTAGATTTTTCATACTTTTCAAGAGCGGGACATCAACACCTTTCAATTACGTATATAGATTCGCAACCATTTTCAAAATTCGGAAATTTTGAAATCGCTTGAAAACATATATCATTTTTGAAAATGATATTTGAAGAGGTCAATGACGTAAAGTCGTGCTCTGATACCACATGTCACGCCCCAGTCTTGTAAGGGCCGATCGTCCTCGCTTGAGCGCGATGCCGTGCAAGCCTAAGTTGCGCTTGCACCAGATATAGTACCTGCACAAGACACAAGTTAGACAAAAATATACATATATAGACACAGAATAAAATACGGAGAACCAAAGTTGAACACATTTGATAGGAACACAAAATACTTTCTTTATTGATACTTGAAGATAGGATTACAATGTACTTGCTTAGATGAGTTATAAAATATACCATAGAAGGCTTACAACTCTTTCTACAAACCCAAACCTAGCCAACAACGCCCATATATTATATCCTTTTAGTAGGACCAAAATCAAAATAACTAGCCGAAGAGAAGTTTGCACAAAGGAGAGGAAAGCTAAGGAAGCAGCACGAGCATAGTTTCTCTGGACGGATGCGCTAACACTAGTTCAAAATGCTCGCCAAGCTCTCGCTACCAGAACTTGAAGATTTTTCCCACAAATATGGGTCAGTCCTACAATATGTACTGGTGAGCGACCGTGGCCAAACTTACCTTGAAATCCATACTAAGTATATAAGTGAAGCTAGCATTATTAGGTGATCTTTCTAGTTGTCTAGTTTTTTTTAACAATTTGCAAGAAAACATAGATAATAGAAAGGCCATGCATATGATAAATCTTATCCATGGTCGAGCGGTTATCCATGCAGCAGACACACAAGTTAGCCACAATTTGCATATATGGATAACTTATGAATCAATCTTGGCATCAGGTATTAGGTATGCAAGAAGGTAAACCTAGCATGCACCCTAACTATATGATGGTCCATGGGTAGCCCTATGATTAGCAACGGTGACCCAAGGTTCATCTCTTCACTAGCACGCACATGTGTCGGCAGCTGTGACTCAAGGTTCAGCTCTTCACCAACACACACGAATACTAGCAGCTGTGACATCATGTGTTTCGCACAACACTAATAGACATGTTGCCCCACTAGACCCCGTAGGACTGTATCCTCAGGGCGAAATAAAAATCTCTTCCGGACCGAGCGATTTCCAGTGCCCCAGGAACCGTTTAAGAGACAAGACCTTGTGCACAAGTTGTCCGAGACCAATGCATGACATGAAACATCTAGCAGATATAACACTACAATGCACAGTTCTAAACAACAAACACACGATTTCCATATTCTTATTTTTATCTCACATATCATGTTCAAAACATAGGGACTTGCCATAAATCAGGTTGTGCAGCATAGAAACGAAGAACATGCAACATAATTAATAGCAAAAGCATAATTCTAATACTTCAAGCATGCAGTTTATTTCTTTTGACTTATCTTTTTAGTGAGCTATCATTTGACATAAGCAATGCAAGTGAACTAGAGATCATTTTATTTGGCATACAGACTAAGGATTCATCGAAGGGCCGAAGTCACTCACCGATTGAATCGAACGAGAGGATGGGGAAGTCTTATGCAATGGTCACTCCTTGGTTATGCGTCCTAAAATTGTAACAATACTTGGTTAGCATACTTCGATCTCTTTTCCTTACAATTCGAAAAGAATATGCAAGCAAAAAAAGTGAATCATGAAAACCAAGTTATCGAAAGCAAGACAAAACACAACACAACACAACACAAAACCAAGAAGCAAAACAACCAACAAAAACTCTTGGACTTATTTTAATAGAAGTCGTTCCATCAATTTGAAGGGTTCATTGCATTTCATCCGTGTTAATTTGGCGGTAAGGTTTCCCCAAGACTCGATTCTCAACCGAGTCAAAGTAACAAGTGTTCCATAAGTAACCCGCTATGAGCGGGGCATTATTCGGGTGAATCCAGATTTGACTTTCTTGGATTAGTATCTAGCGTTCTCGTACTTTGTACGATATCTTAAGAAAAATTCTCGTGTGACCACGCCTTGAGATTTCAAACACAATATAGGGCTAATTAGGTAACTAAAAGTGGTAGTAACATTGGAGGAAACAGTTTCCCGATATCATGCCAATGAACCTTTCTACGAGATTTATTCTAAGTGAGCTGTCGGATGGTCACCACAGATACTGTATATCATCTGCCTTAGTGGAGTTCAGTATCTGACCTATTATTATTCTGAGCCACTATTTTACTATAGGAACACTGGAACCGCTAATGCAGTATTTTTAGCATAGTGGCCCTACGAAGAACTGGTACATCTTGTGAATACATGTTTTATTCATCTATTGGTTAGGTTAGCTCATGTTCGGTACTAGCGTGATCTGAGGATACTTATTATGCATTATTTCTGAGATAACCTCAAACTCCACAATTAGTAAGCAGTACAAGTGATTGGCCGATATAAAGAAAATGGACTTGGTTGTGATTGTATTATTCGGTTAGTAGACTAGAAAAATGGACTATCATAGTATGATGGTTCAACCCTTGTCCTTGTTTTATTGTAGGGTTGGTCCTTTGTGCTAGGATATGACATGGACCTAAGTTACGACATTGAACCTATATATTATTATGTAATTATTTTCTTGGGTTTTTGTTTCTCCATTCCGTGCTTCCTTTTTGGTACTTGCTATTTGGGGTATAACCCCACTGGTTTTGCATGGCCAAGTTTTGAGCCAACACCCGAGGATCCAGCGTACCTTCCCCCTACTCATGGCGCGTACCAGGAACATGGTCACTAGGGATAGCCAGTAGATTTTCTTTTTTCCTGCTCATCATTGTGCATTTACTTCTTTTGGACGTTTAGCCACTGGCACCTGTTAGCCGGCTCGTCTGGACATTAGTCTTCTTACATGATTGTATTAAATCAGAATACAGCTAATCAATGTCATGTACTTTTGTTAGTCTTCCAGCTTCTTATTTCGTATAGATGGTCTCTAGAATAGTTTGAGAAAGTATTTTGAATGCCTTATTGCGTATCATATATGCTCTATGTTTACTGTTTATTGTTTGAATGATTGAGACATAGAAGTTCTTAACCATAGGAGACTTGATTGTAGCATGTATTCCGTTATCTTATTACAGTCGTGATCGTCGTACGATGTATAGTACCTTGTACGGGATAGCTGGCCATGTCCGTATCCGTATTCCGATACTGTGACATGACACTAGAAGATTCAAGTCGTAAGCAACATATATCCCAATGCATGATGGACAAACACTATGGAGAACGCTCAACCTATATATTGAGATATATTAGAGATTGTTGGTATTTTTGCCTTTGGACTAGGAAAGATAGTTCCGCATTGGCTGCACCATCAAGTGGGTATCTCAATATAATGTTGTGCTTGTGTTGAGGTGTGCACATGGGGTATGGTGGGACACATGTGGATGTCATGTGGGGGTATTTTCCTAGTTGAAAAAAGGATTAACTCCTCAAAGAAAGCATTTATGTATTTTGTCACTCTCTTGGGAAATTTTTCTTAGGAGCTAAAACCGGGAAGGGGCTTAGCGACTCGGACTAGGACTCGAACTCGAGCTCAAGGGTGCAAAGTGGCACTTTGTTGTTGCACTTTACACTTAGCACATCGCAAGGCCTGTGCGTGTTTTGTTGCTCACGTGCGCACGTTTTCTGTGCACTTTTATGCGCAGCGTATTGTGCGCGTGGCTTAGTGCACGCATCGTCACAAGCCGCTTGGCTTGTTTTGTTGTGCGCGTTTGTTCGCATTGTATTATGCGTACGGCTTAGTGCGCGCGGCTTAGTAAGTGCTACTTTGTGCACACGCTTCCACTGATTGCAGATTTAATCAGTTATAGAAAGATATATTCGTTAATTCAGATCCAATTTTTGTGGAATTTGAATTTAAAACTGATTGGCGGCCAGGATTAGGATTAGGGTTTCCGTCATACTCTATAAATACTCTCTTCGTGCCCCTTTTAGAACTTACTACAAAATTAAGAGACAAAGAGAGTTATTGCTGCTGCCGCCATGGAGTCCATAGGTGTTCGTGCAAGTCCAGAAAGGAGGTGACAGCGAGTGTTCCAGAAGTTCTACTATAACTTGTTGGTTCCTGGAAGCAGAACGTGGTGGAGAAAATCTTTCTTTGAACAACGGTGATCTTCATCACCCCAACAAGCAGATATCATTTCTTCCTCTTCTCCTTCCTCTTATTTTTTTGTAACTCATTTTATCTCAGTTGCAACTGTATTTGCAAGGAAGAACGGAGTTTGATTCTGAGTATTGTAATATTGTCAGCAAGTTGTAATCAGAGATAAAATTTTATAGTTGTTCTTCAAGAATATCAGAGTAGTCCTTTGATCTCGATTTCTTCAGGATTCAACAGAGGTGATAACTTCTGTTCCTGGTCTCGTTCATCCATCTTTGATTAAACCTCGAAAATAATAGCACATACAACAATTTTGCGAGAAAGTACACATTCCCTTATTTTGCCTATAAATAGGCCTTCATCTCCCACATGAAAGAGGTCGAGAATTCAAGAATTAAATAGAGAGAGCTTGGAGAGAAAGAGCCTTTGTGCTCAAGAACACAGTCTTTGTGCCCGAGAACACTTCTTGGAACCCGCATTGTTTGCTCTGTCTTCTCCGTAAAATGTAGAATTCCTAAGTTGTCGTATCTATGTCGGAGGTACCGAGCAGAGTGTTCCCATCCCCTCGCCAGCAAGCTGCAAATTGGAGTCAAATCGTCAATAAAGAGAAGATGTGTACCACCCTACAAGACCTCAATCGTCACACTTTGCCAGAAATAAATATTTTGTGTGATTGAATTCCTTTATTGTATCTTATACAGCGGACAATTGTAATATGATAGAAATTCTTTGTAGCACACACAAACAGAACTGTTTTCAAAGAAAAATAAGAAAGAAAAGAAATCATGTACCATTTATTTCACCATCTCTTCGTTGGAAAATAAGATGGTGACTCTATTAGGAGCTTCCTTCTCCACCGTCGTGACATAATTTAACACCGATCTGATGGACACCAGCATTGACACTGGTGATCAACTTCGACCCGCAAAAGTTAAAATAATCTTCCTCCAACAACAAAGTGAAGCCCACTATTGTTCATATACACATGAAAGTTTCGACAAAACTTTCATGAACCACATGTTGCTGACCAAGGCAATGAAGCTGAAATCTCGATAGCCATAACCACCAAATAACATTTAGAGTCATTGATAACATCAGGGACTGGTTTTTAGAATCATTGATTGCTAATTGATCCAAAATGATCTACTGAAAGTCTTTGTTGGTTGATTGATTCAAAAGAATCTATTAACCTTCATCTATTAAGAAAAAAACATGATTAATGTAAAAATTAAGATCATACTTACTCATATATAGCTTGAGAATAATCGCACGATCACAAGTCTTCACATTGCAGAACTATGTGCCGTCAATTAATAATTAAGAGAAAAAGAGAAATGTAGAGAAGAATTCTCAAATTGTTGAATCTTCCAAAGATACTCCTTAGACATCTAATTATAATACCATAATAACATAACAACTAAATACAATAATATCTTTACACGATAAGAGATGATAACATCTATCGGTTACTGCAATTACTGCAACAATAATATGGTTTTCAAAAAAATCCTGAAAGCAACTACTATTTTGAAGAATATTTAATTACCGAAGCAGACCCCTAACAACACATCACTGAATGTACAACAATAATTGGTTAGGTCACTGCACTACTTCAAGGGACATCAAATTATTCCAAGACAGCCTAATTTTTAAGACCATCTATAGTCTAGGTATGACTACCTGTCAAAAAATTCGACAGTCCTGCCTATTAGAAATAGAGTCAAATTTTATTGACAATCATAAATCTTTAATTTTGTTAAATTTTTTGACAGTCTTGAATCTTTAGTCCCGTCAAATTTTAGTCCTGTCAAATTTTTTGACAGTCCTTCCAATAGGTATGACTGTCAACATTTTTGACAGTCCTAAATTTTTCGAACTATCAAAAATGTTAACCGTCCTACCTATTGGTAGGACTGTCAAAATTTTGACAGTCCTTGTCCTGGAGTAACTTTTGATGTGCCTTTAGAAATAGACTTCATCAAATAACCTGCTAGAACTCTTGCAAACAAGCTACAACAACAATAAAATACAAGCAGTATTAAACCCATCAACAAACATGCAAATAGAACATAATTATTCATTTATTCAAACTTCACTGCTATAATGAACACATTACAAAAGCAGCAATCCACCTAAGGTTCTTGCAACGCCGCCAACAAGAGGCTGTTTTCTGATGCAAGTAGCCAAATCACCAGCTTAGAACACTACTTGCTGAGCATACAGTAATACAATAATAGAGCACAGATTAGAATAAACAATAAATCAAGTGAAGTAAAATCCAAAATCCAACTAACAGGCACACAGGTGATGGAAGACGCTTCTCCAAGTAACAGTTAATTCTGAAATTCACAAAACTTAACGATACAGAATTTGAAAGCTCCAAGAAGCATTTGCAGCAAGTAGGAGCACTTGCTGACTAAAGTAAAAAAAAAGCTCTGATGATGGTTAATAACCATTGTGCACAAACCTGTCCACAATCTCTCCACCTGAGACAACGTTTGGCCCATCACACAATTAACTCCCTTCCCTCTCAACAGGATAGTATCTTCACGGGCTCCTAGGAATGGTTAAAGCATGTTCATCTGCGTCCAGAGCTCCCACCACCAGTATTCCCACTGCTACGCAGCTTCGCATCATAATTACCCGCACTAGCAGTTGGAGCCTGTGTCGATCCATACGGATTGGGTGTCTGTGCAGATCCATACTGATTAGGCGCCTGTGCAGATCCATATTGACTGGGCGCCTGTGCAGATCCATACTGATTAGGTGCCTGTGCAGATCCATATTGATTAGGTGCCTGTGTCAATCCATATTGATTAGGTGCCTGAGCTGATCCATACGGTTGTGGTGTCTGCGCTGATCCGTAAGGACCAGCAATGTTTCCTGCAGCTGAAGCTGTTTGAGCTACCCCAGCACCTCTTGAAGCAGTAGTAGCATCATATCCAGGACCTCTAGGAACCTCATATCCACCAGCAGCACCTTTGGGTGTCTCATAACTGCCACCCCTGGAGCTGCCATAACTTGCTGCAGGAACCCTGGAAGCCTCATAGGAAGAGTTTCTTGGAGCATCATAAGCTGGCCCTCTAATGGGAGCATCATATTCAGGACGAGAAGGGGCATTTCCAGCAGGTGCTTCGCCATATGATGCTGCTCCACCACCACCCATTGCTCCACGTCCCTGATATTACAATGCATCAGTTCAATAAAGACAAAAGGATAAAGGAAAAGTAGTCATGAATAAATCTTGAAGACAAAAAGGTTCCTAGTATAACAAAAATATATTAACTGTTTCAGTTACTTCTAAATTCTCACTTATACATTATTTACGTTTGCTACATACATGGAGCAGTTTGCCAAACTAAAAATCACACAAAATAACCAAAACCATTGTAAGGAGGTGGTTTTCAGTATTTTGGCCATTTGGCACTTGGCAGAGGAGCCACTGAGCTACTGAAAAGCACTATGGCGGATCTAAAGTTCCAATGTGACAACCTGGAAGGTACATTTAGGTAAAGATGTTCAGTTCCAATAGCTCAGAAAACATACTACGAACCAATGTAAACACTTCAGCTCGTTGTTCACTACAAAAGATAATCCTCAAACCAACAGTAATGGTGTCCTGCTAAATTTGTAGAAGTTATCCTACGATTCCAGTTTCTCAGGAAACTACAATTCCAGAAGGAGTAAACCTCGGTTGAACCCAGAAGCAAATCAGGGCTTAAAAAAGATCTTCAGTCTTTCAACTTGTAAACAGAGCGGGTATATATCTAATGCAGCTTATAGAACATGGTACCCTACGCCGATAATCGTTCATCATCATACAAGACTTCGCCCATCAGGATTTATTGTATCTCCAATGGTGATCAAGTCCTAGATGATCCAGGCAACAACTAGTAATACCACTGCAACTAGTAATGCCACAATAAGCAGGACTACACAACAATGACCCCCCTTAATCTTTGCTAATTAATGCACACAATTCACCAAAGGGTGGAGAATAAGCCTAGGGCTAGGATCTATCCAAGGAGATGAATTCCTTTTGTGTTGCATATCTAATAAAACCTATCGACTTAAGTGAGGTCCTTTGGCAATTGTAGCTCTGTCAAAAGTTTGAGAGAATTTGAAACATCCACTCTTTTTTCGAGGTGCAAAGAGAGGATCATTAAAAGTATCTGGAGTTCTCTTGACTCGATTGTTTGCCTTTGCGCTTACTCTCCTTCTCTACTAATCACATTACTCCATCTATTGAATTAGGGTCCTACTCGTGCACGGATCGAGAGAGACAATCGTCATCCCTACATGGCCTTCTAATACAATCCTAAACAGAAGCACACCTTTTACAGGATACTTCATATTTAGCAACGCAAAAAGGTTGACTGTGGGACTGCGTAGGCCTTCTTCACACTGGCAGAAGTGGATAACCATTAAAAGAATATAAAGGTGACTAAGCTAACTAGTTAGCTTTCCCAGGTAGCTGTAGTGGAAACGTCGATACAAGTAGCCAAAGGCTTCTATTTACAAATCATCCCTATCTATTAATTTGATACCAATAATCTTCTTATAAGGTTAATACTTGAAAATATTTGGGGAGTACAGCAACCTAAACATGAAAAGTTTGGAGGTCTCGTTGAAGTCCCAATTTAAACAAGACGGCTGGAAAAGCCAGGTTCTATCCATGGCCGTAAGATTTCGAAGAACGTAAAACATCTAGTTTGAATGCAGTGTTGTCGAAACATCCTGTATATAGATAGCACAAAAGACAACCAATGTCGTATCACCTATCCATTTCTGCTCTGCTCAACGAATCCAGAGAACTCTAACTAAGGGAGAAGTAGGAGATTTCATTACGTGATCAGTCTAAAGCTGCTTACTACTTTATTAGTTAAGGGCTAGTTTGGTTCTTGTTTAAAATGGACTGTTTCCCGTTTCCTTCAGAATTTTGGCCAAAATGGCAAAAGAAATCTGTTTGGTTCTCAACGTTTGCCGTTTTGTCCATACAAATGACCAAAAACAACAAATTTTCGAGGAGGCACCATTATCAAACTTGCCCTAAATAGACAATAATCACAACTAGAAAACCATTTGAAAATTTTGCTTAATGGGCTGTCCTCTAATCTGTTTAGCTAGTTGGTCATTAGCGACTAATTAATCAACATTTGGTCCTTTATTAGGTCTCAAGAATTGAAGGCGACTTTTATATACTCTATTTATTTTACTTTTTATAACATAAGTTACAAGAATGAAGTCATTGCAGAAAACTATGTTTTAAAAAGCGCGCTTAAACGGCGTTTAAGCGACGCTTTAAGTGGTTTTGGAGACCTGGGCGCCTCTCTTAGGGAAACCTCGCCCCCAAAAATGGACATACGCTTAGGCGCGCTTAGGCGGCGCTTAACAGCGCCTCGCCTACCGCTTGACGTTGAAAAAAGCACCAAACTTTAAAAAAACAAAAAAAATCACTTGACCATAGTATTTTGATGACTTTGCATTTTGATTATAGTATTCATATAGTGTCTTTGCTTGATTGATAATTGGTATTGTTATACATGCATATACTAATAGGATTGTATGAAAAATAAATTAAAAATTATGCGTATAGAGTATTTTACATGTAGGTAGGTAAAATAGGTGAAACGCTAACTAAGTGCTTAGGCGACGCTTAAGCGATGCTTAAGCGCGCTTAAGTGAGGCGCCAGCTTTATCGCCTCGCCTCACGCTTAATATAACATAGGCAGAAAGTATAAAACTATGAAGGAACCCACTTTTGGATCATTTTTGCATCCTAGATTACAAGGATAACATCAAAACTTATAGCATTTAACAATGTATAGCAAGGGAAGCAATCATAACCCCATCTCAAGTCTTGAGACGAGGGAAAAAGTTGTATACAGCAATACAAAAGGAAAATCTTCAACATAATATGTAACAAAGGAAGCATAAGAAGAAAAGTAGAATATGAAGAAAGGAAAAAAAGAAAGGAAAAGAAAAGAAAAGAAAGATATGTACCAAATTTTGAGGAAGTAAATGTTAAAAGAACAGAAAAAACAAAGGGGAAAAAAGCTGAATAGCAAGCAAAAGGATCTTGATTTCTGATCTAAGAGGCTAGAAAAAGGCAGTTACACTGACTAGATGACATTAGAAGGGAGATAATAAAGAAATGCTTTGAGAAGGGAGACTAGCAAAAGAAATGGTTTCAGAAGGGAGAGAAACACAAGGATTAAACGATAAAGAAATATGTCTGATGAGATTTCAATTGGGATTCAAATTAACCGCGAAAATAAACTTATACTGCAGTATATCTGTATATGATTTCTATAATCTAAATTGCCTTATACTGCAGTATATCTGTATATGATCTCTATAATCTAAATTGCATGTTCATACACAACCTACTAAAGAAGACTTAGAAAAATTAACAGAAAGAATATGAGTGGCCTACCTTTTTGAAAAGAAAAGCAGTTGAGCATACATTTTTCCTTTTCTTAAATGTGGATTGTATCTTAAGAATCTTATTTATGAATTGTTTTTTTATTGGAAATATTCATTTGAGAATCTAACGTATTCAAACATTTCCAAACAGACATGTTCTTTAGACAATCTTTGCTTAGAAAACTGTTCTTTATTTTTGGTAGAAAAAGATGCACCTCTTCTAGTTCAGACACACAGCTGCCCTGCACCCGTGCCTCAAGCACTAGGGTACCTAGCCCTCAGCTTATCAATTAAATCAGAAGTTTAAAGTTTCAATGTGGTTTATGATTTTGTGTGGAAAGGGCATTCAAAAAAGTGGTGGTGAAAAATTAGATTTTAGCAATTCATCTATGCGTAACTACAAGCAACCAACTATGAACAAAGTTGTATGAAATTGTCATCACTAATTGGTGGCAATAACGTTCAAAATTGGCATTCATAATTGTGAAAAATCAATAACGAAAATTGGGATTCTTAACCCCAAAGCTTTGGATAAATGCTTTGTTGTTTCATTGTTCTCCTTGTAAATTTCATGAAGGCTAATTTAAAGAAAACGGTTGAAATATAAGGGGCCCCTAAATTTTGGACAAAATACTTTTTTCATTGATATTGTTCTCGTTCCTGTTTAGACATCCATGTAAGCTTAGCTACTTTAAAGGAATAAAAAAACATAAAACCTGCTGAAACATTAAAAGTGTGCAAAACATAACTGAACATATTTCAGACTTAGCCTTCTCTCTGAGACGGATGAAAAACCTATATAAAAATGAACCAAGTGATCTCTTGTATATCTTGACATGTTCAAAGAAAAGACCATTCTAGGAAAAAAGAAAAACATAACTTCAGTTTGATTAGATAGATAAGGTCTGCTGTCATAGAACCTCTAGAGGGTCCTGTCCTGGAAATTAGGATTTGAATAAATAAGCTTTGAAATTTGATGTTAGAAGACAGCTACCTTACCAAAACAAGTAGAAGGTAAGTTTGAAGGGTACTAAATAATTTGATATTAGATGGCTTCAAGTCTTGTTAAAATACAAAACCATTTCGAGGAGTTTTTAAGTTTTAGTTATCCCTCATTTGTTTCAACTTACCTTTCATCCATCAAGAAATGAGTGTTGTATATGTTAGAAGTTGTTGTAAATCGTTTGAAGTCAACCAGACTACTTCATTATGCTTTGCTTTCTGATAATATATGCCTCTGAACTGCTTGTGAGGCAACGTATAAATTTAGGATCTAAAGTATATGCCTCTCAATGACATCTTCAAGTTTTCTGATGTCATGGCTACCACATCAATCTCTGAATCAAGAGAGCAGATAAGCATCGGATATACCAGTATGGACAGACAAGATTCGTGTTATTCAAGAAAATATACAAAATTAAATAAATTACATATATAGAAAGTAAGTTTGATGAAGGTACTAATGTTACTATGTACTGGTTATCAACACAAGGTGATATATATATAGCTTACCTGTTGAGCTCCATAGGCATCTTCATATGAATTCTGGCCTACAAAACGTTGGGCTGATGAATCATTCTCCTTGTACCCAGCACTGTTACCGTATGAACCACCTGAAATAGTTTTGAACAACCATCAAGAGATTTCATATCCAATAGAAGCAGTACGCATACCAATAAATAAATGAAGGAATAAGTGGAGGCATATTTCTTGTAAATACCACTTTTATCGAGGTTAGTTGTGTTTGTCAACTCAGCCCGTAGCTTTTCTACCTCCCTGACCATGGATATGTAGTTCTTCTCCATCACCTGAAGTGACTCATAGTGGTCAATCCGCAACTTCCTTTCATAGTCATATGTAGCTCTGCATGGATAGGACGCCAGGTTCAGTATCTCCTTTACAAACAAATCAATCTTGTGGAAACAAAAAGGTTTGAGAAGGCTTAAAGGTACTACCTGCAATGTTGGTACTCCTGCCTTAGACCCTCCAGTTCAGACATTAGAGCAGGAATTTGTTGCACATCACCATGGCTTCTCTGCAGATCCTGGGTCAGTTGTTGCGCTTTGGAGATCAGTTCTTGTCTAGTCGTGACGAGGCTTTGAGCTTCGGTATGTGCCTGTTGTAACTCCTGTTTCACAGGCTCAGAAGCTTGTAAGTCTGCTTCCATCTTTGATATTTTATCTAAAAGGCCCCTCAAATGTTGTTCTTGCTCAGCTTTCATAGCCCCCATGTGCTCCTGTAACCTCTGCAGCTCGTGTTGGGCAGCAGCTAGTTCTCGCCTCAAGACACCATGGGTAGCTGCAAGACGTTGGTTCTCTATCAGAAGCCTTTCCATCTCAACATGTTGGGTAGCAAGCTTCTGCTCCATAATCTCTGGCGGGTGAGGTAACATGTCAAAGGGATAACCACCAGGTGGAGGGCGAATCCCTGGGCCGAAGGGATCTGGGTGCAGCATGCCAGGACCTGGAAGAGGACGTCTTACATGAGGTGGCGGTAAATGACCTTTGCTTCCCATGATTAGAAACGGACAAAGGCCTGTCTCATGCCAAATAACATAAAATTGTCAGCTAAGGAAGATGAATAAGTAATAAATAAAAAAATAGAATGCAACAATGTCATGTGTATCAATGAAGGAGAGAAACTGTAAATAGTAAGAACATCACATCGCACCAGATGCAACTACAATACTCAATACATAATCAGTTCTGGCTTGCTCCCATCACATTCCAACAAATCCATGAGAATTGTTGAGAGGTATAGAAAAGAAAAAATATTTGTAGTCCTTCAGAGAATAGAAGCTTTCCTGAACAATAACAGTCTTATATTTTCCCATCCAGTTTAGGCTTCAGTATTTTTACATTGTACAGAAGACAAGGACCAACAATCACATAACAAAGTCAACGCATAATTCACTGCAGCTATGAAAAATCTAAAAGCCTTCTAGACAATATTAACAATCAATTAAGTAATTGAAGGGTCAGCTTAATATAAAAAATTCAACTACTAATAAACTAATAAATAAGAAAGTTAACACACGTTAAAAAATTAACCAATCGTTAGTAGTCACCAATACTATTATCATTATAAAATTAATGAATGAACTAGTGGTTATCCATTAGGACGAGAGTAACATGTCCTAGGAGGGCTCCTGGTAGCAGGAACACAGCTGGGGCATCCAGGATAAGACCTAGGCCTTGAGCAACATGGAGTTGTGTACAAATGTCCTAAGTGAGAACTAGGTGCTCTAGACGACCATTTTTCACAATACAAAATTCAGATTTAGAATATATAGTAAATTGTATCAGCTTACCTCTTTGTCTAGACTCTTTTATAGTCTAGGAAAACTTCGAGGGTGCTCCTTGATTGCATTAGCTTAAACTAACGATTATTCAACTCACTCCGCTAGCCTTCCATTTTTGATAACATACCAAGGGCTTACATTTCCAATCACTAAGAAAAAAGAAAGACTGTGAAATGATCAAATCAAAGCTCCCTCCGGTCGCCTGTGATTTTCTCGGCCCCAAGGGAGTTTACTCGACCCATTCTCCAGTCTCCCGCATTGTTCAAGTGTGCGACTCTGTATGAGGACCTCCTTCCCTTTTGCTCTGCCTACTCTCCGTTAACACGGTTATCAAAGCGAAGGAAGGGTGGGCAGCAGGTATTCCCCTGCCGAGGAAGGGTAGTCACCAATACAATTATCATTATAAAATTAATGAATGAACTAGTGGTTATCCATTAGGACGAGAGTAACATGTCCTAGGAGGGCTCCTGGTAGCAGGAACAGTTGGGGCATCCAGGATAAGACCTAGGCCTTGAGCAACACGAAGTTGTGTACAAATGTCCTAAGTGAGAACTAGGTGCTCTAGACGACCATTTTTCACAATACAAAATTCATATTTAGAATATATAGTAAATTGTATCATCTTACCTCTTTGTCTAGACTCTTTTATAGTCTAGAAAAACTTCGAGGGTGTTCCTTGATTGCATGAGCTTAAACTAAAACCCAAAAGGTAGATCTACTTGCATGCCAACTGGCCGCCTAGATTTTATCGCATAGTCCTCTCATGCTCATAACTACCTAGGCTAAGAATTTAGCACCAACATAGATGATTGACGTCAGGTTGACAACCGATCATAAAACCTTGTCCAATCGTGTACAGAGCTTTCTTATGATCCATAGCCAACCCCATTCTAATGGGAGAAGGGCTTGGATGAATGATGCTTTGATTTAGAATATTAACCATTCCATTGCTTGTTTTGTTTAGAAGTTTGTCGTTTTCACTACTCTTAAGTATATCATTATTTATGAATTTAGAGAATAAAATGGAGGTTAATTTCATTCACAAACAGGTAACATATTATGATGTGGACGGATACATTATTGTTTTAAAAGCTTCCTCTGTCACCATATTAAATCATATAGTAAGTTCAATAATGGTATGCAAAAATATACAAAGTGCTCTCCAACAGATAAAAATAGGGTCAAATGTAATAAAAAAAAGTATGCAGCTCTACTCCTTGTTGTCAAAATCGAACAATCCGGTTCGTGGATCGTACATTCCGACCCGATTCCCATGGTCTGCGATCCGGATCCCATGTTTGGATCAGTCAGAACAGGAATCTTAGTCGGATAGGTCGGACGCATGATCCGGATCGTAAAATCGGAATCTGACCTGGATCATGCAATCCTGACACGGCAGGACCCAATCCTGATTCCTGCTCCTTTTTATTTTCTTTTTTGAAATTGGTGGGTGTTTTTGGTTTTACAGTTTCTACAGCCTCTAAAATTTTGATTTTGACAAGATTGATCAAAGTTTGATTGGTTAAGTGTGTTTCTTCTACATAGTAGGTTTCTCTAGAAATTTGATTTTGACAAGTCTTGATGCGAGTTTGATTGGTTTTGTGTATTTCTACATAATGGGTCTCTCTTAAATTTTGATTTTGACAAGTTTTGATGCAAGTTTCATTGGTTTTATATGTTTCTATGTAATGTGAATCTCTCAAATTTGGAGTTTTGACAAATTCGATGCACATTTCTAGTAGGATGCAATGATTTTTTATCAGTTTCACTTAATGTACATCTTTCAAATTTTAAATTTTACATGTTTGATGCAAGCTTTTAGAAGATATGGCAATTATCTCAGTTTTTCTTCATTGATCTCTCAATTTTTTTGTTTTCGGACTTGTTCTACGCAAAAAACAATAGTGGGTGAGATGTTCCCCCCATATGATATATGCTAAAACCTAGTTGGTTTGCGGATCTATTTATCAATTATGCATTATATCTCTTGTATTTGAGTTGTCCATATCTTTTTCGTATTTATTTGAATTGTTCTATAGATTTAATCAAGAATCTACGATTCACGATCCGGACCCCTTTACAATTTTACGATCCGAGTTTGACAACTAGGGTTCTACTAATAAAAACCCAATCAGTAAATATTTACTACATGGAACTGAACTTGTGAACAGATAGATCATGTATTTACTACATGGAACTGAACTTGTGAACAGAGATATGATGTATCTGTTGGAACTTGTGCAAGCTAGAAAATTGAGGCAAAATCAAGAATCACCAATGTATGGAAGGGTCAGGAAACAACTGTCCTGGACTTCACAAATCAAATATGACAAGCTAAGAACAAATGAGAGGTTGAATGCAGCTGCTAACCAATTAATAGGCAAACTTAGAGCAACATCTGTCTAACTAGTTCCAACTGTTTCGAAAGTTTCAGTAATTTTAAAATTCTATAGAACAATAAAAAATTAGGAGGAAAATCCTAGTTTTAAGTACAACACAAAGGTACGCATTCTTTATGTAGCTTGAGATGTTAATTTTCAGACAAGGAAAGATATTAGTAATTCATATCCTATTTCTTCAATTGTCTGACTGTCTACTCCCTAACTCTGCCACTAAGGATCGAATGTCGAGCCACAACTTATCGTAAGATTAAACTGATCTAATATAGCTATGAGAAATTTTATTTTGGGGACAATAAGATGGAAATATCAAGTTTACTCAAACCCAACCTAAAACGGTTAACATGATTTGGCACCGGCTAAACTTTTAGACATTGAAAAACAACTTTACCCAAATGGCAGACCTGATTCTATACTTGAAGGTTCGAAATGTCGGTTTCAACATCACTTTCACGGTTCGGAGCTGATTCTATAGTTCCGGTCGTTACGTCCGATACTGAAAGACCTTACTTTATTCCTCAACTCGTCCCGCAAAAAATTTGGAAATTTGGTGGAAAGTACAAGAAATATCCTAAATTGACATTTTTATCGTCTTTGTTCCTCACTGCCCTCAAAAGAGTACGATTTCCAAATGTTCCTATTTTCTATGTTTCCAAATTATTTCCACCACTTCCATCTTCAAACCCAAACCACCACCTCCATCCAAACAAGAAGTACTCTTGTTTGGTACACACAACTCTCGGCCCTTTCAGATCGCCGATTTTGTTCGAATGCTTAATATCGAATACTGAAACGAAATAAGATACCTGGAGGCGGAGATCGATGGCGGCGGTGGCGATGTTCGTACCAAAATTTAGGGATAGGGTTTGAGGAAAGAAATGAGGAAGAGGAAAAAATAGAAAGAAAAGAGGGGTGAATGAGAGATTATTACGGTTAGGGCCGGCTGACATAGCCCTTAGAAAGGAAACCGTGTACTACATGGGTAGATATATATCTATCCTGCTATATAATAAAAAAAAAAAAAAAAAAAAAAAAAAAAAAAGTTCTGATTGGATATGTTTTTTGAAATTTGATTCTGAAATGAAGTTATAAAGTCATGTTTGAGTATAGAAATTCTGACTTTTTGTTTGGTCACTTTCATCTAAAAAATGGTTTTAAGAAACAAAAATTAAAAATTCTGTTTCGTAAAATAATTTCAGAAAATAATCTTTTTAATAAAATTGTATAAAATAATTTCGAATGTGTTGTCCATAATTTTTATGTCTAGATCTGACCCCGTCCACCACCGTGCCCATCGAATGTGATGTGTCCATCGACCTTCAAACAAGTAGTCCGAATGAACAAAAGTGCATTATTCGACCGGTTGAATGCCTGCGTCGTCGGAGCGAACGAGGTCGATGACCGATTTGGCTATAGGGTTGCGGCTAGGCGGTCGGCGAAGACATTCGTCCAGTGTTCTGGTGACGGTAAAAGCCAGATCCCTCCTCCAAAGAAGAAGATGGATCTCAACCTCGGGAGGTCGTTTTCGAGCTCGAAGCGGCCATCGGCGAAGAGAACACTCGAGCTCGTAGCGGCCGACGGCGAGGAGGGACTCGGGCTCGGCTGCGGCCGACCTCGTATCGACCATCGGTGAGGAAGCTACAAACCCACTACCTTCACTCTCGAGCTCCGGCGATGGTTCGAAGCCCCTCCTCTCGACGTTGAGGAGCCGGGCAGCGTAGCTGCCGGCGCGTGCACCAGCGACGTGGCTCGAGACGATATCGACGTTGTCGGAGTGCTCGACATGGAAGTCATAGAGGAAGGTCTTCTTGAGGTCGCCGGATGCGGTGGTGAATGTCACGGCCGTACCCAAAATTTGGGTATGAGTCGTGAGTACGTCCAGCCTACGCCACAACATCGACGGTAGAACGTTGTCTAGGTCACAAAATTATTAATCACAACTCACAACAATAAATAACCTGTCAATGAACTCAACTCCATAAGGAAGACAAGATGAATACAAATATGACGACAATAACAATACTCAATCACATAATTCTATAAGGAATAGGAATGGTACGATAATGATATAAAAAAAAGAGGAATCTAAAAATATACTTCACACATCAATGAGTCTAGAGTTTAAACAACAACATAAGTATCCAAATAAAATATACAACTCAGAGTATCTCAAGTCTATAATCCAACTACAAATGAATGCTAGACTCTAAGTCTCTACTAATGGATCCAATACTGGAATGGGATCCTCATGAAGCTCTTGGGTAAATTTCTGGTCTACTCCGGGTCCATAATAAGTGGGACAGAAAGCCTCGAGATCCTCTGAAAAATGGTATCCAATCAGGATTGGAGCGAAGCACATAAACTAACAGCAGTTCCATTAATTTAACCAAGGCTATAAAATAGTAAGCAATGAGAATACAAGATGGAAGAAATACAGGACAATAAGAAAAACTGGTATGTAGATAATCATCTCACAAGTAATAATGAACTGTAAATAAACAAGGAATAACTGTATCAGCAGGTGTAAACTGAATAGAGATATGAGCAACTACTAAGTGCCTTAAAATATTAATTATTATGTGATCGGCATGGGACGGATCAGGCTCTACCATATATGATTGGCTATGCACAAGTACAGTAAGGGATCAGGTCAATCAAGTATGATTGACTATGCATAAGTACAGGTAAGGGGATCCGGCCAATCATATACGGGGAGCTATGCACAAGTAATAAGATCAGGCTATTGTTGGCACATCCGGTCTCAGTCAACTTGATTTTGATAGTTAACTAAGTCATGCATTGATATGTCGAGATTTGAAGCCTCAACGCTGCTATTACATGTCGTCTGTATTTCGTCTATTCAAATATAATCTTTTATTTATTTGAGTCTAGGACTGATGTAAGATGAGTCACACTGGCAAATCCTAAATACCCATATCCAGATACCTAGTCCACTTAAATGAACCAAAGAACCTATCTACCAAATCAGGCTACATTCATTTACAAAGTCTACCATACTAAGAGACTGAACTCAGGCCGAACTCATGCCAAACTCGATTACCCTTTTGGTATGAAATCAACCAGTTCAATAAGCTCCTGATTTTTTGGCGCAATGGTTAGAAATTTGAATTAAACCCCATCCGAATTTTGGCCGAATTTTGTTTGCCTACACCCTATAAATAGAATTGAAATTCTTCATTCTTACTCACTCAACCATTCTTTAGTCTTCTATCCTATTGTGAGCAAACCTCTAAAGCGTTAACTTTTCCATCTCAAAGAGCAACTCCCTAGCCTTCCTATTGCCAAGTGTGATCTCGGTCTAGAAGTCTTTAGAGTTGTAAAGAGCTTTGTTTCATCAGTTACTTTCTCTCTTTCTCTAAGCTGTGAAGTTGTGAGACTTCGGATCAAACCTCATGGTGTAAAGAAGTGGCAAGCCTTCGGATCAAAGCTTGTGATTCACTATTGGTAATTATAGTGGATAAAACTCTGAGCTTGAGTTCTCGGGACTGGACTAGTCCTCTCAGAGGAAAACCAGTATACATCTTGGTGTTTGCATTTGCTTTCTCTCTCTCTACTTTACTGCTTTACTTTACTGTCTCTATATACACTGTTAGTTAGCAACTGCCTTCACTCTGATAATTTTAATTAGGTAGATTATTACGCTGCACTATATTCACTCCCCCATCTAGAGTTGTCTCACGGTCCTTCAATTTGTATCAAAGCTAGTTCTCTTGATATTTGGCTTAACATCCTAAGAGACTTATGGCAACTGTTAGATCTATCCACACCAACAATGGTGAATGTCAGTCCAGAAATAGGCCACACTTATTTGATGGTACTAACTACACGTACTGGAAGACACGTATGAGCTTCTACCTAAAGTCACTTGATTTTGACCTTTAGGCTGTAGTAGTAGAAGGATACAAGAAGCCACATAGAATAGTCATAGATGGTAACCTTGTAGAGAAGCCTCGTGATAAGTACACAAATACCAAAAAAAATAAGCTAGTCTTGATGCTAAAGCTATTAACGCTCTATTTTGTGTTGTAGACAGAATTAAATTTAACAGGGTCTCCACTTGCGAAACTTCGCACGAAATATAGAAACTTCTTGAGGTCACTCATGAAGAAACCTCCCAAGTGAAGGAATAAAAAATAAGTCGTCTAACACAAGAGTATGAAGCATTCAAGATGAAGCAAAATGAGACGATCACTCAAATGTTCACAAGATTCCTCGACATCGTCAACCCTCTATTATCACTTGACAAGGAGTATAGCAATCACGAGAAGATTCGCAAGGTACTCAGGGGACTCACCAAGAATTGGAATCCCAAGAACACTGCAATCATAGAAGGAAATGATCTTACCACGATGACCCTCGAGACGCTCATAGGCAAGTTGATGACTCACGAGCTGAAGCTCAATGAATTTGAAGAACCCACTCCCAAGGAGAAGACGATTGCTCTTAAGGTACGTCACAAAAAGGTCACCAATTATAACTCCGACGATAATGAGTCTCAAGATAAGAAAGTTTCCCTGACCACCAGAAACTTCAGAAATTTTCTAAAGCTTGAGAAATCAAAGAAGAAGGAGCCAACCGACAACAATGATGAAGAGCCTATATGCTATAACTGTAAGAAGACATGGCATATAAAAAAAGATTGTCCAACATTAAGAAAAGAAAATTGCCACAATTACTCATCCAGAAGAACATCATCACGGAAATATGCAAACACTAGTATTTTGCATAAAAGTGAATCTAGTGAATCCGAAGAAAAGAATCCTCGAGAAGCAGCAAACCTATGCTTCATGGCATTAGCCGATCAGGTAACGGATAACAACTCTTATGATGATTTTACTTTTGATGAACTAGGTAATACTTTTAGTGATCTGCTTGATGATTTTAGGAAACTTAGAAATAAGTACAAGCATGCTAAGAAAGATGTTCAAGAATATTAAACTGAAATAGAGAGACTAACATCTCTACTAAGTGAAGTAAAGGATACCTCAAACGATTCAGGCAAAAATTTTAGACTTAAGCTTAACCTCCACGAGGCACTTACCAGTCTTTACAAGAGCTCTCAGGAGAATACTAAACTTAAGGAAGAACTTGAATCTGAAAAGAAGAAGTATTCCATTGTTGTACGTAGAATAGATGCTCTCACTGCTAAATATGATGAAGTATATGCTACCTCTAAAAGGTTAGAGATTATATTGTAACGCCCCGCTCCGCACCGGCGTTATGTATCAAGGTGAGTGGGTAGAACTTCGTTCTCTGATTCTTGCACGCCTTAATAATAACCTGAGTTTTTGCTTGCAATATTTTCTTAAGAGAATGATAGAACCTGCCTTGCATGTTAATGAACGAACTCACCTAGCTTGTCTTTGAATCAATGTCTGCTAAACGAGAATCCTGATCGCTGGCTTAGAGTGCATGAACATGTTCACTATCGTCTATGCTTCGAGAGAACCATACTGTGCCTGAATGTGTTCAAGTGATAAGTCGGATTGCCCCGCAACAAAGAGTGTTTATAGATGGTTCGTCTCGTCTGCATACTAAGAGTTATTGATAGTGTTCCATGCATTCGCACGCGGTCGGACAATGGCTTTTGGTGCAGAGCTGAACTGCATGTGTCCCGGCTGCTACAGAGATAGTGGAAAGCAACCATGAGTCACAGCTGCCATTAGCATCAGATAAAAGAGTCATTGGTATGCTGGACTAACCGCTGCCGATCCTGAGATACTCGGGGACCGCCCTGCATATAGCTAAGTCATTGAGTTGGCTTGGATAGTGACTGCCCCTGAGAATGTGCATTGTGTGTCTAGCTTTGCATCAGACCCTCGAGTCGCACGAGACACGCTGCGCACACCCAGAACATGAACGGTTTGCTTGCTTGCATATTCAATATGAAACTCTGTTTCCAAACATGTTTCTAAACAAGTAAATCGACTCTGCTAGAACTGCATGAAACGAACCTAGGTAAAACTAGAAAGATCACTAGTAATGTAATATTTTATAACATGATTACTTAGTGCCTGTTTGAGTGAATGCTTGTTTCTGTTCAGTTGATTTATCTCACCAGTACTTGTATAAAGTGCTGACCCACCAACAGTTTACTTGTTCGCAGGTACTGGATCGTCCGAGGAAGCGATAGGCGTGCCACAGTCCCGAAGACCCGGAATCCTGGTTTCGATTGTTGCCCCGAGAATGCTATCGTATAAGGGGGCATAATGTATGGAACGAACGTGTGCCTTTGCTAAAGGAAACCCAAGTTGCCTCGATTGTCCCGAACACTCTCAGTTGGCTAATGCATTGCATTGCAACAAGTCCCTTTCCGCTGCTTACTCGATTGATGCGATGATAGCCAACTATCAACTTAAACGATTGGCCTTGCACGGGCGCAACCCCAGGCCCGTGCGGCATCACGTCCCCCGAAAGCTCGACTCGGGCCATTCGCATAGCTCCCTTCCTCCCTCGCACCCGCGGGACGGGCGCGGTGATTCGCGTCCGGCGCGCCGAGGCACGATGATACGTGTCCGGTTCGTAAATTCCCGACCGCACGGGGTGGGGCAGGGCGGAGCGGCGGCCCGGGAGGGGCCAGGACGTGACATATATTGGGTAAACAGGTCGAACAAACCTCCATCCAACCTAACACGAGACACGTAGAAAGACAAAAGAACACTCACGGCTATGCTCCTACCTACATTCATAACAGTTCATACATCATAGAACCAAACACAATCATGCATTCAATTATAGAAGACCACAAAAAAATATTCCACATAATCATGCATTCTATTATAGAAGACCACAAAGAAATGTCCCACACAATTATGTATTTTATCCACATAGACCACAAAGAACTGCTTCACACAATTATATCTATCATGCTGCACCAAGCACCAATCACACAGCTATATGTCACTATTGTGGTAAGAAATGACATATATCTAGATTCTGTAGAACAAGGAAGTTAGTATATATGAATGTTTATGCATGGGTACCAAAAACTAACACAACATGACCCTCAAGAAAATGGGTACCAAGGGTTACATCTACAACTCGTTTTGTAGCTGGACCAACCCTCTCATGCTAGAAGCAAGTGAATTTTTGATAGTGGTTGCTCACGACATATGACTTGTGATGCTAACCTATTTGCAATGCTATCGATGAAGAAAGAAGGTTATGTCTCCTTCGGCAATAACTTCAGAGAATACATTATTGGTAATGGTAATATAGGTGTTCCTCCTTATCATGTTATAAAAGACGTTTGTCTAGTAACAAAATTTAAATATAACCTACTCAGCATCAGTCATCTAGTTGACTATGGTTATGGTATTAACTTCGTTAAAAACAAATATTCTATTTATGAAAGATCCACTGGTAAGGTTATCTTTGAATGGATCAGGGAAGATAATATATATATTTTCTATCTTGCAAAAGATACTGACAATGCAGGCAAATGTCTATACGCCAACAAAGATGATAGCTGGCTATGGCATATGCGTCTAGGATATGCAAACATGGACACTATTGTAAGACTATCTACAAAAAAGCTCGTAAAAGGCTTACCAGCGATTACTTCCATGAAATATATGGTATGTGCTGACTGTAAAAAGAATAAAGCTACTAAATCTTTATTTAAATCAATCAACTCTGTAAGTACCTCTAGACCTCTACAACTCTTGCATATGGACTTATTTGGATCCAGTAGAGTCACCAGTCTTGGCGGTAAGCTTTATGCTTATGTTATTGTTGATGATTTTTCTAGATACATATGGGTTTATTTTTTTGCAAATAAAAATAAAGCATTTTCTGTGTCACGTTCCAGTCCCAAAATACACTGGACCAGGCCATGTGACAATGGCCAGCTAATATGACTCCGAAGAATTTCCTAATTTAGTGGACCCGACGAAGCATACTACGCTGTTCTAAAATACTATCAAGTCCAATATGCTAACATATAGCAGGTAAATATCTAATCTCATCCAAAAAATATAAATAAGAAGTGCTAAAATAAATACTGGAAATAAGTACGGAGTCTGGATGTCATAATACAACACAAAAAAGTCTGATGGGAACAAACCCACTGAATACAATGCTAAAATAAAAGTACGGAAGGACAGATAAGAATATTAGACTAGAACATCGACTAGCTAGATAAAGATGCTCCGGCCCTAGGCGAAAGACCTACCAGTGATCAGGGAAACTTCGAAGGTAACACCTCAAGCTCCTGCTCAGTCGCGTATCTCGTCTCCTGTCTGGGCCCGTACACGGTCGGGTAGTACGCCTCATCCAAATCTGGAAGGGAACCAGATCCTCAGAGAGACGTAACAAGATACAAAAAATATGCTGAATAGAAATACTGAATAAGTAAGGGGGTGTACTAACCATCTAAGTGAATGCAATATAAGGACAACCTTGGTACGTATGGGTAGGAGTAGGCATAATGTCCAACACTCCGAAGAGCATAATATCTGCACATGTAACATCCATCGTTCCGAAAAATGAGGTATCTACATATATATATATATACGTTCTTAATGCTTCGAAGAATGCGGTATCTGAATAAAGGGGGTCATTGGATCCGTGGCTTCTCTGGACACTACATATACCAATGTGTGTATCTCATACGCCTACCAGTTGTCATTCCTGCCCAATGCAAATATACAAGTCGAATACACGACGTGCACACTTCGTAACTAATATGCCAGGTCTCAAATAACTAGACTAACCTGACTACGCACTAAACCGTGGTGCATATCGCACGCACCGATAGCTAGTCGGGTACGCCAACTCGTATCCCGACATAAGTTTGTTATCGTGATGAGTGTAAAAAGTGTCAAGGTCTTGGAAGATATCAGAATATCTCCACAATAGTAGGTGAGTCTGCTAGAGACTAAGTCGATACACTACTCATCGACGCAATCATTGACTACACCCGAGTCATTCTCGGATGCGTACAGTTATAAATAATATTTACAACAACAACTCATGCAAGATTTAATAACTTGAATTAAACAGTAAATAAGGCAAGGTATACTTGCCTAAATCCTTAAGCTGTGAATGCCAAAGTCCTGCTCCCGAAGTCTCGCCAGAACGATCCAACGAGCCTATATATAATATAATATAATATAATATAATATAATATAATATAATATAATATAATATAATATAATATAATATAATATAATATAATATAATATAATATAATATAATATAATATAATATAATATAATAACAATCAGGCATTATACTAGAATACGCACAAAAGTACATATATACACTGTACCTAGAAGATAACGCAAGTAGGGGTTCTAATCCGGTCAACTAGAAGGGTTGAGTGTCCAAGAGTTTTAAAAGTGCACAAGTGTCAAGTCCCTTTAATCTCAATATTAACCTCAAATATAATATCACAACTTAGGTGCATTGATCTCGTGTTAGGGTAGGTCCCACTATAAATATATAAATGCTACATACTACACCCTTAAGTTTACTAGTCAAAACTCTCCAATATCTTCATGTATCAACCCTATTTGAAATGACAAAAGTCATGTGTCCCCTATGTAAATCAAATCTGGACATTAATTAAAATAAGTGCAAATCATTCTATAAACCATGGTGCAAAACATATTAGAGCCTAAGCATCATCCATACACATCTAGGTATATTTTTCTCCATTAATATTGTATTAAAACATATTTTAATACATGTAAAATACTCAACTCTCTTCCCTACGACATGCTAAATTTTTCTAACTCGCACAACATTAGACAAATCTAGTTCACTCTCATTCACAACACACATTCAAATTTTATGGCATATGAATATATCATTTAACACTTAAATATGAGAATAAAAGAGTGCTAAATATAAGTTAAAAATCATAATTTAATGGGTGTTTTGACAATGGTACAAAGGTGTGTGTTCAAGTGTTCAATGATACACAAGGTAAAAGATGAGGAATGGTGAGGAACAAGAATGAAGATCATGCATATATATATATATATATATATATATATATATATATATATATATATATATATATATATATATATATATATATATATATATAAAGAAGAACAAGAGGATGAAGGAGAAGGAGTTACCAACACAAGAGAAAGAGAGGGGAGGCTCGGTTAGGGGAGGGTCGGCCTGTCATCGTCGGCCGACGCTGCTACCGTGGTCCGGCGGTCCGACGGGTGGGAGGTGGAGGGGCTGCTATGGTGGGGAGGAGTAGTGGTGGTGGTGGTGGTGGTGTCGGCTGCTATGGTGGGGAGTGGAGAGAATGGTAATGATGATGGTGGTGTGAAGTTTTGGTTTGGAGAGGGAATGTAGGTGGTGGTAATGTTTTTAAGGGAGAGAGGGAATGTAGGTTGTGTAGTAAATAAAAGAGAGAGAGAGAGAGAGAGAGAGAGAGAGAGAGAGAGAGAGAGAGAGAGAGAGTATTTAATGAGGGGAGAGAGAGGGAGCTAGAGGATTAGGGCCGGCTAGGTTCCCAAGGAGAGGGTGGTTTGTCATGAAGAAAGTGGGTGGTGGAGATGGGTGGGGGGTTGAATGAAGGGTGAGGATTTAAAATAGGTTGAATAGTTTCATGCAAAGAGGAGGGAGAGCACATATGACCGGTCAAGCATGACAAGTGTTTTTTTTTTATTTGCTCCAATCAATATGAGGTGGACACATGGCTAATTATTTGCACAAAAGTCCCCAATAGTTTAGGACTTGCCAATAGTTTAGGACTTGCACAAAGAGAAAAAAGTAGATTTGATGTGGAAAAATACCATCTTTGGTGTGTTGTAGTGGGAGAAATTTGTGTGCGATGTTTTGTATGAATCACGAGGGTGTGAGTGGGGGGTTTGGGTTGGTGTTGGATCTAGTTTTGGGTTAGGTTGAGTCATTGCACCAAATTAGTTAAAATTAGTTTCATTTGTGTTCTTAATTTAATTGGAAGTGCATAGGATTTAAATTGGGTGGGACACAAGTGTCATGGATGTAGTAGACTCAGAATAGATTATTTTCATAAATTTGGTTGCGAGAAAAGGGTCGAGATTGTGTCTCCAATTTCGATTGGAACGGACAAAGATGCAAAGTTTGGATTTATTTGAATTTTAAATTAGATATTTTGTAACGAATATTGTGCGACTAAAGTGAAGCACAAAAGAGGGTATTTATAAGTGACCCAAAGGTCAAAATGGAAGACTAGCACGTCTAGGTCAAGTGTATAAAATTTGTTTGAAAGTAAAAGTTAGAGTAACGCTCCAAATATCGAAACAACGGCAAGGTGCACCAAATAATACAAAATTTTGTACATTTATTTAAAATTCCATGTTCTAATTCTAAATGGCTCCAAACTAACCCTAGTCTCTCTCTAAGCCAAGTAGACCTAAATTTGGTCAAGAGGGTTTATAATCTACCCTCTATAGAGTATTTCGTCCTTGAAATTAAAATAGACATATGGTATAAACTATTGACTAAAAATAATGCTACTACATACCTAGGCCTTCAAAGAGATGGAAGAAACGCTGCCGAATATCATCCTCTCATTCCCAGGTTGACTCACCTGGTTCATGATCCCTCTATGCGACATGAACTAGAGGGATAGTCTGACCTCGTAACACATTCTCGCTCCTGTCCAGAATCTCTACAGGCTCCTCCTGATATGACAAACTCGGCCCGACAGTGATCTCTGAGTGGTCAAGCACATGACTCGGATCTGACATATACCTCCTCAACTGAGATACATGGAAGACGTCATGAACTCCCTCCAATGTCTGTGGGAATGCTAACCTGTAGGCAACATCTCTGATATGCTCCAACACATTGAATGGTCCAATGTACCTCGGATTAAGCTTTCCTCTGCCTCCAAACCTGATAGTCCCTCGGGTAGGCGAGATTTTTAGAAATACATGATCTCCAACCTGGAACTTTAGACGTCGTCAGTGCGCGTTTGACCAATGCTTCTGCCTATCCTGTACTGCTCGCAGGTGCCCTTGGATCTGCTTTACCTTCTCCACCGTACGAACAACCAACTTTGGTCCAAGAATCTACCGCTTGCCCACATTACTCCAGCACACCGGAGAACGATACTTCCTGCCATATAGTGCCTCATAGGGAGCCATCTGAATGCTCGCTTGATAGCTATTATTGTAGAAAAACTCGACCAAATATAAATGGTTCTCCCACGATCCACCGAAATTAAGCATGCACGCACTCAATATGTCCTCCAGTGTATAAATGGTATGCTAGGACTGGCCATCCGTCTGTTGGTGATACGATGTGCTGAACTTCAGGAGGGTCCTGAGACTCTCTTGCATGCTCTGCCAAAAGTAAGATATGAACCTCATATCCCTGTCAGACACTATACTGAATGTCCCATGCAGTCGCACGATCTCCCTCATATACATTTCTGCTAAGACCACTGTAGACTGCCCAAATCTGAAAGGTAGAAAGTGAGCTGACTTGGTGAGTCAATCCAAGATTACCCACACCGCATTGTGACCACTAGGACTCCTCGGAAAGCCCGTAACGAAGTCCATAGTGATATGCTCCTATTTTTACTCAGGTATCGGGAGCGGCTGAAGTAAGCCTGCAGATATCTGATGCTCAGCCTTGACCTGTTGACACACCAGGCACTTCGCCACAAAGTAGGCTATCTCCTATTTTATTCCATGCCACCAATAGTACTGCCTCAAGTCTCTGTACATCTTTGTGCCCCTGGATGAATAGAGTATGCTGAACTGTGCGCCTCCGCCATCAGCTCCTAACGAAGCTCTCCGTTCTGAACATAGAGACGATCTCCACATCTCAAAGTCTCATCCTCATGTATGTGCAATCCTGTCTGCATCCCGGCCTGTCCATGGGAACAAATCCACTACCATCTAAATCTCATACACAAAAAATCATAAATAGATAAATAACCAATATCTATGAAACTAGATCTCAATATAAAGTATCTCAAGATGATAGTTGGATGGAAACAAATCCACTACCAACTCGAATATATAAGTGTAACACAACAAACACAATATAAGAATATCACTAACAGTCATGGGGCTCGAAGAGAAGACATCCTCAAAATTATAAGTAACTAGTCTGGATCTGCGCTCCTGCGAATACTCATGAACATCTACACCTGGAAAGGGACAGGTCCTCAGAGGGACATAAAAAGATACATAGAAGCATGCCAATAAAGTACTGAAATAAATATCCAATGGGTCGCCTAACCATCTATGTGAATGCAGTTTGAGAAAAACTTTCTAATAAGTGGGCTATTTGGCCATAAATGGGATTGGCATGACTCTCTCGGAGAATCAGGGGCCTACAAAGCATGTCATCTTTTGAACGGCAGAGGCCGCCAAGTAGTATAGGGGTCATCACCGCCCGTATCTCCAGCGGAGCTTCCGGGTTACAATAAGGAAAGTGCAAAGGAGCCCAAATACGGTACTTGTTGTTCTTCCCACCCCATGCTCTAAGCATGTCACATCCATGACACGATAATACCTCTAATAACTGCCAAGTCTACTAGCATGCAAAGTTTCTAACAACAGTTATTCCTAACGCACGGCCCATACGTACAGGAGGCCAGACCTGTCACGCAGTCCGTGATCTATATGAGACTCACACTCGTGTAATAGCTGTGTCACGGCTAATGAAACCTAATGATGTTTCATGATAATAGGGTGGTCTCATAAACAAGGTCAATGCATATACATAAATAAAAACAATCACGACGACACCGTCGTTGCACCCAAGATTTCTTGGACGCGCATTTTATATATAGCAGTTAAAATATATGAACTAAAGACAAAAAATAAAGATGCATACAACATATGGAATAAGAATAACAGTACAATAGCAAGGTATACTTGCCTGGCAAGAAAGCTGCGATGTACCAATAACCTGCTCCAGAAGTCGCGCAGAACAAATCCAATATCCTATGTACATATAATATAATACAATAAAATCATTAGTTATTATACTAGCACATACACAACCATATTTACACTAGACTCAGGGGGCACACTAGGGTGGCACTAGTCATCTAATAAGGTCAATTACGTATTGAATTACGCGGGGTCACATCTTTAAGTGTTGTACACAATCAGACAATCAACTGACAGGTGTCTAAGCCAGTACGTTAATGTACACAAAGCAGTCAACTACATGTTCTTAGGGTCAACATGGTCAAGGTAAATACTGGATAGTCCACAGTGTCCTAGGGTCGTACAGTCTAAATATATATAGTCCTAATTATTATTTAGCATAGTATTTAATTACATATATAATACATTCAAATATTTATATACATATATATATATATATCACTTTAATTCCTATACGCGTGCGTATACGCACCTAAGTCATTGGTTTCACCGACGCGACTGAATCAACTAACTATCAATAAGCAATACTAATAGCATACACAAGCATACATAAAAGACAAAAATGGACGGGTTCGTACCTCGGGGTACGCGCATAGGGACGACTGTGAGGTTGACGACGATGGTGACAACAATGACGACGAGGACGATGATGAGATGATGATGATGACGATGATGAGATAACGATGATGACGATGGTGGGTTGATGATGAAGATGATGATGATGATGATGATGGTGAGTTGTGGTGATGGTGAAGATGATGATAATGATGGTGAGACAACGATGATGAGATGACGATAAAGTGATGATGATGATGATAATTATGATGATGAATTGAGATGATGATGATACAATGGTGGATGATGATGATAATAGAAGATGGCGATGATGATGACAATAGCCATGGTGGTGATGTTGATGATCATGATGATGGGGATGGTGTCTGCCGGAGTTCGGCCAGGGGAGGTCCGGCAAGGAGAGGAGGAGTTCGGGAAGAGGAAGGAGGTGATATCTGGCCTGGTGGTTCAGGGAGTCGTGGTGTAGGAGGGTGTGGTCGAGGAGAAGAGCAGGGAGAGGTAGTGTTGTCGAGATTCAGTCGAGATGGGAGGAGCACGGCGGGTTCAACAGGCTGTGGTGACTCCGGGGTGATGGATTCGGCTGCTCGTCGTGGGTTTGTGCTCGGGTGTGTTCGGCTGACAGGGATGGAGGAGATGGTGGCGGTAATGGCAATAGGGTGCTGATGGTCCGGCGAGGGAGGTCGAGCTGGAGTAATGGTGGTGATGAAGTGTTGGTGGTATTGTGGTGTTGGTGCTGCCGGCGGTGAACGGGGAAGGAGGATGCACAGGGAGAAGGAAGAGGTCGAGGGAGGAGATGACAGGGTCGAGGTCAGCTCAGGGAGGTTCTGCGGGATGCATGGTCGACTGAGCAGCGGTCAGCGGGGGTGGTGGACAGCAATGAACTCCGGCGAGATCTTGGTACAGTCGGGTCTGGCTCCAGCGAGGAGAAAGATTCGGTCAAGAGCAGTCGGCGAGGGCGGCGACTCCGATGGGGGAACGGAGGAGAGGAGGGTGGACTCGGGGAGAGGATCTGGTCGAGTTGTCGATGGGGTGGCCGGGATGTACAGCGGGGTCGGCCGTGCTTCAGGCGAGCGGGTTCTGTCGTCGCGGGAAGGCTCGGTCGAGGAGAAGAGCAGGGGGACTGGCTCCGGTCGGCGACTGGGACTGCTCCGGCCAGCGCGGCTGAAGGAAGAAGAAGAAGAACAGGAAGAGGAGGGGGGAGGTCGGCTAAGAGTGCTTGGGTTAGATTTAGGTTTTAGGTAAAAAGAAATTAAGGTATATTTATATGTAAAGAGGTGGAATTTTAAGGTTGACCTAGGGTTTGATGTTCGACCTAGGGTTTGGGCTTGGTCAACATTCCTTGGGGTGGGCTTTGGGCTTACATGGGGATGTTTGGAGGGCTAGGATTTACATGGTTTTAAATACAAGGATAGATTTAAATGGGGGCGATGTTTGTGCGTTGCACATTCCGAAAAATTATAGAAAAATTCATGTGAAGGGAAAAATGAGTTTCTTCATATATTGTCCAATGGTGTGGACACCTTAATGCATTTTTGCATAAAAATGCCCAACAATTGGGAAAATTGCACAAAGATAAAAATTGAATTAAATTAATTAAAATTAGTGCGCAAGGTGTTCTGGAATTAATTAGAAGTACATGGGGAATATAATTAGGTGGGACACAAGTGTCATGGACATAGAGGATTCAGTGTAGAATTTTATCATTAATTGGGTTGTACGAAATGGGTCAAGATTGTGTCTCCAATTTTGATTGGAACGCACAAGGACATAAAGTTGGAATTATTCGGAATTAAGAAATAACATCCGCGACGAATATTGTGCGACTAAAATGTAGCACAAGAGAGCATAATTATAAGTTACACAAAGGTCAGGATAGTGGGCGGGCACGTCCAGGACAAGGATATGAAATTTATAGGAAGGTAATAGCTAGTGTAGTGCTCCAATTATCGAAGCAACGGTAAGGTGCGCTAAGTGGTATAATTATTGAAAAATTAAATAAAAATGCCGTGTCCTATTTCCAATTGGATACAAACTAACCCTAATTTTACTATCTAAGCCAAGTAGGCCTAATTTTGGGTGAGGGAGTTTACAATCTACCCAACTTAAAATAATTTCGTCCTCGAAATTAAACTAGGGTATGGTTTCTTTATCTAATCTCACTTGATCACTATCTAAAAGAATTCTCCTCAAGTTAACAATGTGATTTCTACCCAACTTATAATTTATCCATCTATCACATAAGGCTATACATCTAAGAAAACTATTCCTTGAATCATTTAATCATGTTATTCAATCCTCCAAAGTTTTAACACCCAAATATATCATATATGATACGCCCTTAATTACGAAAGATAATTATCAAGTATTGTGATTTGCCTATTGGGTATATCTAGTACTCTCTGTATATCATACTTATACTAAGCACGAGGTTTCGTCTTTCCGAAATAAGGAAGGACGAAAAACAATAATAACGAGTTCAAGGGGGAGGTAATAGATTAGAAGTATGGGGATCAAGGCGTTTAATGAATTCAAAAGGAATTGTCAAGGCAGTTGTGGATTGAAATCTATTTTACAATTTCTTACTCGCATGCTCGTATCAGTATAGTTATGTAATCGATACGATATGCTCATACACGTCTAAGGGTACGTATATTCGTCTACTAGTCGACTATATATCTCAATCCACGTAAAGTAGTTATGCGAAGGGCAAATCAAGCGTACTATGTCTAGCTAGACCATAATACACTGATTCTGATTAGATAATTTGTATTAGTGTGGTTGATCAGGCCCCAATAGCACATATGTCATGAACAAGCTCGATAAAAGATTAAGCTTGCAAAACTAGGCTATACTAGCAGCATAATTCGAGGTAGCACAGAAAATATAACGCTGGATTATGATGAGAGAAGTTACAAAATAATTCAAGTTCACAAAGAAGGTAAGACTCTACAATCTCTACAGTTGTCATACTAGCTCCTTGTCTAAGTTGCTAGTCGACCAAATAGGATATGGACCTCTAATTTCTACAGTCTGAATAAACACTATCTTCTTATGCAAGTCTAAAGTTGTGTCATCCTATTACACTTTATCAATGGGTCAATAGGGCTATGTGGTACTATGTTGTGAGGCATACTACCCAACTTAGAATAATAAACTAATACTGTGACAGTCTTAAGGGGGTCCTACAAAATAATATTGTTCTTGTAAATAAAGTATAAACTCTTATTGGGGTACATACGGAAAAGATCTTGGTACTTATTAGGGTATCCTATCGTATTATATAGGTAATGGTCATCTTTAGTCTTAATAATAGTGCGCATAGAACAAGTGTCAATAGTAAGAATGGAAAGTTACTGGCCTTAAGTGGAGAAGGAGATATAACTTGTATCGAGGCGTGGTACAAGTTACGCGATTTAAAACTAAGGGATAATCATCAGGTCACAATCTACAAGAATAACTTAAACCATCAAGTTCTAACTACTAAGCACATAATTTCAAAATTTAACATTAACAACTATAACCTTAGCAAACTATATATCTTATCATAGAATAAAATTACTTGGTCTATAATTAGAGGTGTCAAGTGGCACGAGCTGAAAGATAAAATAAAAAATTCAGTCATCGCACTAATAGCTACCTCGATGGGTTCAGAGGAACAAGACATGAAGTAAAATAGAGAGGCTATTGATAATGTTATGGTTTCTTAAGGGAAGATGTTATGCTAATCTTGTTCGAGGTATGATCAAGGGAAATATTTATTTTCATTCCTCTTGGCTTCCTAATGTACTGTCTCCTAATATCAGGACAAGAATATAAATTTATAGTTCTATAATACTATCTCACTATAAAAGTCAAGTTTGGTCCTAATATTCAACCTTAGATTTCTATTGGTTCCTCAATGCTAGGGTCAAACAATATGGTCAAATTTCTAAATAACTCTAGCAGTATCTATACCACTCTCAAGTCATCCCTAATTATCAAGGGATAATGGTCAATCCATCTACAGGTAAGGGTGCTAGGGTTCATTAGGTGTCCTAAACTTAGTGATGTGTCTATATTCTAGTTGTATTCTTAATAGGTGTGTTACCCTAATTATCATCCTAATAACAGGGGTTCCTATATTCTAGCAGAAGGCTATACTCAAAGAACTATTAGGGAAGCACATGAATCAAGCAGGATGCAGTTATTTCAAATAGAACATATTAAAAGAAAGGTAAATCATAGTCAATTGTGGATGAGATCCTATACTCTAATCCTATTTGCAGGATTGCTCGGTACAGTAACGTAACCGAGACAATATGCTCTCGACCTGCATGGGCCACCACAAAATATGTCACGCCCCAGTCCCAAAATATGTAGGACTAGGACACATAAGCATGCCAGCCGCATAGATATGGCAACTCCAATATATGGAAACCATAACCCATGTGTACGCTGTATAATAAATAATAATTCATAAGTGGTAAAACTATCACAAGTCACAGGGTATAATCTAAATCTCATCCACAGAAAATCATAAATAGATAAATAACCAATATCTATGAAACTAGATCTCAATATAAAGTATCTCAAGATGATAGTTGGATGGAAACAAATCTACTACCAACTCGAATATATAAGTGCAATACAACAAACATAATATAAGAATATCACTAACAGTCACGGGGCTCGAAGAGAAGACATCCTCGAAATTATAAGTAACTAGTCTGGACCTGCGCTCCTGCGAATACTCATGAACATCTACACCTGGAAAGGGACCAGGTTCTCAGAGAGACATAACAAGATACATAGAAGCATGCCAATAAAGTACTGAAATAAATATCCAATGGGTCGCCTAACCATCTATGTGAATGCAGTTTGAGAATAACTTTCTAACAAGTGGGCTATCTTGCCATAAATGGGATTAGCATGACTCTCTCGAAGAATCAGGAGCCTACAAAGCATGTCGTCTTTTGAACGGCAGAGGCCGCCAAGTAGTATAGGGGTCATCACCGCCCGTATCTCCAGCGGAGCTTTCGGGTTACACAATAAGGAAAGTGCAAAGGAGCCCAAATGTGGTACTTGTTGTTCTCTCTACCCCATGCTCTAAGCATGTCACATCCATGACACGATAATACCTCTAATAACTGCCAAGTCTACTAGCATGTAAAGTTTCTAACAACAGTTATTCCTAACGCATAGCCCATACGTACAGGAGGTCAGTTCTGTCACGCAGTCCGTGATCTATATGAGACTCACACTCGTGTAATAGCTGTGTCACGGCCAATAAAACCTAATGATGCTTCATGATAATAGGGTGGTCTCATAAATAAGGTCAATGCATATACATAAATAAAAATAATCACGACGACACTGTCGTTGCACCCAAGTTTCCTTGGACGCACATTTTATATATAGTAGTTAAAATATATGAACTAAAGACAGAAAATAAAGATGCATGCAACATATGGAATAAGAATAACAGTACAATGACAAGGTATACTTGCCTTACAATAAAGTTGTGATGTACCAATAACCTGCTCCAGAAGTCACGCAGAACAAATCCAATATCCTATGTACATATAATATAATACAATAAAATTATTAGTCATTACACTAGCACATACACAACCATATTTACACTTGACTCAGGGGGTACACTAGGGGTAGCACTAGTCATCTAATACGGTTAATTATGCATTGAATTACGCGGGGTCACATCTTCAAGTGTTGTACACAATCAGACAGTCAACTGACAGGTGTCTAAGCTAGTACGTTAATGTACGCAAGGCAGTCAACTACATGTTCTTAGGGTCAACATGGTCAAGTTAAATACGGGATAGTCCACAGTATCCTAGGGTCATACAGTCTAAATATATATAGTCCTAATTATTATTTAGCATAGTATTTAATTACCTATATAATACATTCAAATATTTATATACATATATATATATCACTTTAATTCCTATACGCGTGCGTATACGCACACAAGTCATTGGTTTCACCGACGCGACTGAATCAACTAACTATCAATAAGCAATACTAATAGCATACACAAGCATACATAAAAGACAAAAATGGACGGGTTCGTACCTCGGGGTACGTGCACAGGGACGACTGTGAGGTTGACGACGATGGTGATGACGAGGACGACGAGGACGATGATAAGATGATGATGATGACGATGATGAGATAACGATAATGACGATGGTGGGTTGATGATGAAGATGATGATGATGATGATGGTGAGTTATGGTGATGGTAAAGATGATGATGGTGAGACGACGATAATGAGATGACGATGAAGTGATGATGATGATGATAATGATGATAATGAATTGAGATGATGATGATACAATGGTGGATGATGATGATGATAATGGAAGATGGTGATGATGATGACAATGGCCATGGTGGTGATGTTGATGATCATGATGATGGGGATGGTGTCTTCCGGAGTCCGGCCAGGGGAGGTCCGGCAAGGAGAGGAGGAGTTCGGGAAGAGGAAGGAGGTCATATCTGGCCGGGTGGTTCAGGGAGTCATGGTGCAGGAGGGTGTGGTCGAGGAGAAGAGCAGGAAGAGGTAGTGTTGTTGGGATTCAGTCGAGATGGGAGGAGCACGGCGGGTTCAGCAGGCTGTGGTGGCTCCGGGGTGATAAATTCGGCTGCTCGTCGTGGGTCTGTGCTCGTGTGTGTTCGACTGACAGGGATGGAGGAGATGGTGGCGGTAATGGCAATGGGGGTGCTGATGGTCCGGCGAGGGAGGTCGAGGTGGAGTAATGGTGGTGATGAAGTGTTGGTGGTGTTGTGGTGTTGGTGCTATCGTCGGTGAACGAGGAAGGAGGATGCATAGGGAGAAGGAAGAGGTCGAGGGAGGAGATGACAGGGTCGAGGTCAGCTCAGGGAGGTTCTGCGGGATGCATGGTCGACTGAGCAGTGGTCAGCGGGGGTGGTGGACAAAAATGAACTCCGGCGAGATCTTGGTGCAGTGGGATCGGGCTCCAGCGAGGAGGAAGATCCGCTCGAGAGCAGTCGGCGAGGGCGACGACTCCGATGGGGGAACGGAGGAGAGGAGGGTGGACTCGGGGAGAGGATCCGGTCGAGTTGTCGATGGGGTGGCCGAGATGCGGGGTCGGCCGTGCTTCAGGCGAGTGGGTTCTGTCATCGCGGGAAGGCTCGGTCGAGGAGAAGAGCAGGGGGACTGGCTCCGGTCGGCGGCTGGGACTGCTCCGGCCGGCGCGACTGAAGGAAGAAGAAGAAGAACAGGAAGAGAAGGGGGAGGTCGGCTAGGAGTGCTTGGGTTAGATTTAGGTTTTAGGTAAAAAGAAATTAAGGTATATTTATATGTAAAGAGGTAAAATTTTGAGGTTGACCTAGGGTTTGATATTTGACCTAGGGTTTGGGCTTGGTCAACATTCCTTAGGGTGGGCCTTGGGCTTACATGGGGATGTTTGGAGGGCTAGAATTTACATGGTTTTAAATACAAGGATTGTAACGCCCTGCTCCGCGTCGGCGTTATGTATCAAGGTGATTGGGCAGAACTTCGTTCTCTGATTCTTGCACGCCTTAATAATAACCTGAGTTTTTGCTTGCAATGTTTTCATAAGAGAATGATAGAACCTGCCTTGCATGTTAATGAACGAACTCACCTAGCTTGTCTTTGAAACAATGTCTGCTTAACGAGAATCCTGAATCGCTTGCTTAGAATGCATGAACATGTTCACTATCGTCTATGCTTTGAGAGAACCATACTGTGCCTGAACGTGTTCAAGTGATAAGTCGGATTGCCCCGCAACAACGATTGTATTCTGATGGTTCGTCTCATCTGCATACTAGAGTTTATTTGATAGTGTGCCATGCATTCGCATGCGGTCGGACAATGGCTATTGGTGGAAAGCTGAGCTGCATGTGTCACGGCTACTACAGAGATAGTGGAAAGCAACCATGAGCCACAGCTGCCTCTAGCATCAGAGAATGAGTCATTGGTATGCTGTTCCACCAGCTGCCGATCCTGAGATACTCGGGGACCGCCCTGCATATAGCTAAGTCATTGTGTTGGCTTGGATAGTGACTGCCCCTAAGATCGTGCATTGTGTGTCTAGCTTTGCATCTGACCCTGGAGTCGCACGAGACACGCTGCGCACACCCCGAAACATGAACGGTTTGCTTGCTTGCATATTCAATATGAAACTCTGTTTCCAAACATGTTTCCAAATAATGTAATATGACTCTGCTAGCGAACTCCATGAAACGAACCTAGGTAAAACTAGAAAGATCCCTAGTAATGTAATGTTTTATAACATGATTACTTAGTGTTGGTTTGAGTGAATGCTTGTTTCTGTTCAGTTGATTTATCTCACCAGTACTTGTATAAAGTGCTGACCCACCAACAGTTTACTTGCTTGCAGGTATTGGATCATCCGAGGGAGCGATAGGCGTGCCACAGTCCCGAAGACCCGGAATCCTGGTTTCGATTGTTGCCCCGAGAATGCTATCGTATAAGGGGGCATAATGTATGGAACGAACGTGTGCCTTTGCTAAAGGAAACCCAAGTTGCCTCGATTGTCCCGAACACTCAGTTGGCTAAATGCATTGTATTGTAACAAGTCCCTTTCCGCTGCTTACTCGATTGATGCGATGATAGCCAACTATCAACTTAAACGATTGGCATTGCACGGGCGCAACCCCAGGCCCGTGCGGCATCACGTCTCCCGAAAGCTCGAACGGGCCATTCGCTTAGCTCCCTTCCTCCCTCGCACCCGCGGGACGGGCGCGGTGATTCGCGTCCGGCGCACCGAGGCATGGTGATTCGTGCCCGGTTCGTTAATTCTGGCCACACGGGGCGGGGCAGGGCGGAGCGGCGGCCCGGGCGGGTCCGGGGCGTGATAAGGATAGATTTAAATAGGGGCGATGTTTGTGCATTGCACATTCCGAAAAATTACAAAAAAATTCATGTGAAGGAAAAAATGAGTTTCTTCATATATTGTCCAATGGTATGGACACCTTAATGCATTTTTGCATAAAAATGCCCAATAATTGGAAAAATTGTAAAAATATAGAAATTGAATTAAATTAATTAAAATTAGTGCGCAAGGTGTTCTGGAATTAATTAGAAGTACATGGGGATAAAATTAGGTGGGACACAAGTGTCATGGACATAGATGATTTTGTGTAAAATTTTATCATTAATTGGGTTGCACGAAACGGGTCAAGATTATGTCTCCAATTTCGATTAGAACGTACAAGGACACAAAGTTAGAATTATTCAAAATTAAAAAATAACGTCCGCGACGAATGTTATACGACTAAAATATAGCACAAGAGACCATAATTATAAGTTACACAAAAGTTAGGATAGTGGATGGGCACGTCCAGGATAAGAATGTAAAATTTGTAGGAAGGTAATGACTAGTATAGTGCTCCAATTATCGAAGCAACGGTAAGGTGCGCTAAGTGGTATAATTATTGAAAAATTAAATAAAAATGCCGTGTCCTATTTTCAATTGGATACAAACTACCCTAATTTCACTATCTAAGCCAAGTAGGCCTAATTTTGGGTGAGGGGGTTTACATGAAGAGTCGACAACTTGTGGTGCCCCGTTTCCCCTATTCGGGGAGCGCGGCTAAGAAATACTAGACGGTATCGTTCGATCGGGATAGATTGAATCAAGAACTCATCCTCGTTATGGATTTGTCTCTTCGGAATCGATTCCCATATTCAGTGGACCGTGCCCCCGGGATCGACTTAGCGGCAGAGTCAGGAGGGACCTCTCCGCTGCATTCTTTGTTGCCTAGTTTTCGCTGTCGCTTGTTGCTTTCGTGCCTTGAGTTTCGGATTTGCTTGGGTTTTCTTGAACGGTTTTGATGGATTTCATTGCTTTCGTTCTTAGGACTGCACTTCAATTCCAATAAGGGAGAGAGAGAGGAAGAAGTACTGATCAGCTGTTCGTGTCAATACAGGTGAACCAGCTGTAGTCGTCGCTTGAGCGGACTCCTAAAGCACTTCTTTCCTTTTTCTTCCAACTACCAAAGTGAGTGGCTACCAACCCGATTAGCTAGCCCTACTTGCTAGTCTTCACATCTAAATCTTGTGTTCGTGCTTTGCCCGATCAAACGATACCAAGTAAATAACTAAAAGATATCAAGATAATAAGGGAATAGAGTTGGAAAATATTGCTTGTCGATGAAACCGGTGAACGGTTACTTATATGCTTGCTCGTTTGGAATGTTCATCATATGCATAAATATAAGTTAGAATGTATATTTCTTCTTAGAACTGTGCTATGTATAGAACTCATTTTCAATGCCATAAACTGAACAGATAGGCTATGCAAAAGTAAATCTTGCCCTGTACTGCCCTGCTCCTGATATGCCCTGATTTGCCTCGATTGCTAACTTAGTGTACTGCGTTGATCACGGACAACTTGTGCACAAGGTCTTAGTTCCTGCGGACGGTCGCTGGGGCACCGGCACCGATCCGATCCGGACGGAACTCATAATAGTCGCCTGCTATAGGACGGAATGCCTTGGGACGTCCTGATCTATGCGTCGTACGGCACTCCGTACTGAGACTAGCCCGTCCATTATGGCAACGTGCCAGTGATCCCCCTTGTATATTTAAACCTGTTGCTACTAACTTGTGTCTTCTTGGCAGGAAAGGCAAGGTAAGTATTATGCAGGTGGTTCAGACGGGCAGGTAAATGTCACCGAACGGTGGCGAGTTATTTCAACGATTCTATATATATGTCTTGCTGTAAAATGAACTAAGGCAAGATAGAAACCCACAAATATGCATGCTTCATTAAAACAACGTGTTGATTGGTATAGTTGGGATAGCTTGCCTTCACCAGTACGTTTCGATGTACTGACCCTCGTTGAAACAGGTTCCCCGCACTAAGGAGAGCCGAGCGAGGAGCAGGAGACAAAACCCCAATCCAGTCCAGCTGTAGGCACGCCTCGACCGTGCTAACCTTTGAAGCATTTTGAAGAAGAAGAAGCATTTTGAAGTTAGAAGCTAGCCACCAAGCAACCATGCAACTTCGTGGCAAAGCAGTCGTTCCGACGCAAGGTCTTATATTTTGAGTTTAGTAAGGATGTAATGTACAGGACTGCTATCTCATTTTGTGTCAACACTTTTGTAAGCCCATAGAGGCAATCAACATGACTCAGTTCAAGGAGTTTGTAATAGATGTTCATATTATCAATAAAAAGAGAACTTTTCCATGTTTCAATATGTGTTTCAATTATCTGCGTACTCTGAATATGTGCTCGCTATGCGAAACAAAAATACTTAGCCTTGTGCAGTGCGCAACCTAGGCCCGCACGGCGGTCACGCCCGGGGGACGACTAACGATTCCACGGATCGGGGCGTGACATATTGGTATCAGAGCACAGATTCAAAGTTTCTTTGACTCTTAAACTGGAAAAGTTCCCTTAACGATAAATCCCTGTGCGAACTCCTGAACTCGTTAAGGCCAAAATGAGATACGTTCATGCAATAAGTCCATAATACATTATGATCCTGATATAATTTACCTTCCTTTCAAGGAACGACGCAAGCGCAACCATCAGCGCTGGCGCCAGGCGAGACAAGGACTCAGGAGAGCAGTTCCGGAACTTCAGGAAGCTCTCGGAGCCAACGGGGCATGTCTCAATCAGATTCCCTTCAGCAGGTGATGCAAATGTTCACGGAGCAACGACAGAGGGATGATGCCCGCCAAGCCAAGTTCGAGAGCAACCTAGAGGCCCGGCTCTCAGTCCAACAAAAGCAGGTAGATACCCTGCAACAGCTTGTTCAGACCCTGGCCTCCAACCATTCTGCCGCAACGACAGCTACACCAGTGGAGCAGCCAGCGCTTGAAGTTGAACTACCGCCCGTGCCAAGGACGAGGGAAGTGACTGCCTTCACCTTTGGCAACTTCAAGAAGGTCTGTAATACGCCGTTTAATGGGACTGAGGACCCGATCGTGGCCCTAGATTGGCTCGCCGAGCTTGAAGATCATTTTTCTCTTCTAGAAGTGCCAGAAGACAAGCGCGTCACCTGTGCCCAACTATTGCTTTGCCTCAACGCGCACGACTGGTGGGACGTGCATCGACGATCTCTTCAACTTGGCCATGGAGAGGAGGCGATCGCGTGGACGACTTTTTGTGCCGCATTCGAGAAGGAGTTTATACCCCCACCTCTACGACGTCAACGGGAAAATGAGTTCGTTCAACTCCGACATGGCAGTATGACGGTGAAGCAATACTCGGCAGAATTCAATAAACTGGCCAAATTTGCTACCGCTTATCTACCGGATGCATCGAGTCGAGCCAGACGATTCGAAGGAGGGCTACGTCCTGGTATTCACGGACACGTGTCCGTTCCGCAGTATCAGACAATGCGGAAAGTATTAAACCATGCCCTCTCCCTGGAACCGCAGTATCCTCACATTGCTGCCGGCGCTGTGCAAACTTCCAATCACAAACGCCAAGGCAATGATAGAGGAAACAACGCTGCAAAGCGTCCAAATAACGGCGGTAAACAGCGTGGAGACACTAGCAAGACCTGTAACTTTTGCAGGAAGCCAGGGCGATAGGGGGTACTTGTTCTTGATGTTTTAGTTCTTGATGTACGGGACTATGATACCTCGATCTCAAGTCAATCTTCATGAACACCTCTGCTCCTATCAGCTGGTTGAACAAATCATCAATCTGCGATAGGGGGTACTTGTTCTTGATAGTCAAAGCATTAAGGGCTCTGTAATCAATGCACATACAGAATGTCCCATCCTTCTTTGGTACAAATAATACTGGTGCTCCCCAGGGTGATGCACTAGGATGGACAAATCTCTTGCTCTGTAACTCCTCTAACTGTAGCTTCAGCTCATCCAGTTCCTGCTTTGCCAACCGGTACACATTTGAAGATACCAGCGCTGCTCCGGGTACCAACTCAATAGTGAACTCCACCTCTCTATCGGGCGGTAGGCCTGGCAACTCCTCGGGAAAGACATCCTCGAACTCTGCAACTATTGGTGGGGCTGCCATCTCCATAGCTATGTAAAATCCATCTGTCTTGCCTACTCCTTGCTCGATGATCCCCCACAGGTACTCGAACTCCGGGCGATCTGGCAGCATAAAAATGATGCTACCCCTCCGGTAATCCAGTATGGCATTGTACTGGCTCAACCAGTCCATCCCTAGAACAACGTCGAAGTTTGGCATCGAGAATACCAAAAGTCGAGCTCTTATATCCTGACCGTACACGACTAACGAATATGTTCTAATAGTATTGGTAATCGGTACGATACCTCCTCCGGTAAGAATCTTTCAACTCTTAGGTAAGGGGGAAGTGACTACTCTATGCATAGCTACGAAACTACTAGATATGAAAGATAGTGTAGCACCAGAATCAAAAAATACAATCCCAGGTAATGATACAACTAAAATGGTACCTGTGATAGCTTTCCCTTTTGGTTCCTTCTTTGTTACTGCTAGTGTAAAGGCCTGCTTGCTCCTCTGCCCTCCTGCCTGCTATCGGGCTCTATCATACTGAGTCTCCTATGGGGCTAATGATGGTCTGACCTGGTATCCTCCAGGTGCAGGTAGACGCTGACCTCTAGCTTAGAATAGTGCTTTCTGGGCTGGTGCCGTTGGCCTCTGTCCTATCTGCGGTGGTACATCCCTGCGCTGTGGGCAATCTCGGGCAATGTGTTAACTCGCTTCACAGATCATGCATAATCCTAGCTTCTTCCGGCAATCTCTGATAACCTATCCCTTTTTGCCATAATAGTGACAAATCAGGAGCTCCTTGTGCTGGTACGGTACTGGCCTCTATTGTGTCTGAGCTCTTGGACGACGGATTGGTCCTCCCGCTCAAGGCTGAGCTTTGGCTGGTACGGCCACACTGGGATGCCTCGATCCTCTGCCAATAGCCTCGTGGATCCTGGCCTTTGTCAGAACCTTCTCGTAAGAGATCCTTGCCTGTGAGCTAGTAAACCTCCAGAGCTCGTAAGTCAGTCTGGCGTGGAACCTTTTGGCCTTCTCTAAACCATTTAGTATCAGGAAGATACCAAATCTGCTAGGACGACTGAACTTCGTGTCATACGTGTCTACAGTCATGTTTTCTTCCTCCAAGTGCAGGAACTGAGAGTAGAGTGCATTCCTGACCGCAGCCGAAAAGTACTTCTTATTGAAGTATTCTAGAAGCTGCTCCCATGTTTGCTTCTTGTCGACGCTATGCTCCATAGAGTCCCACCAGTGATGGGTATTACCTTTCAACTGGGCCCACACTATGGTCATCCAAAGTTTCGGAGGCAGCTGAGAACCTCCAGCAGCATCTCCGTATTGGCGACCCAATTGGAGATCTCCTCTGCGATCTCGTTTCCCAAAAAGGTATCCGGGTCCATCTGACGAAACCCTCGAACCATGCCAGCTGGTTGAATAGGTACAGGTGTTGGTGCGGGTGCTGGGGTAGGTGACCTCTCAAGAACTACCATCAAGCTCTGTCTCATAGTCTTGGCCTGATGCCGCTGCGCCTGCATCATGGCTTAGAAAAACTAAAATATCTGCGGCTGTCCCTCCGACTGTGGCATCTGAGGTGGGAAGGTTCCGTACGATGTCTGCTGTGAGTACGGTCCATACGACATCTGAGGTAGAAAAGGTGGAGGTGGTGGCAATGGAACCTCCGGCTGAGCTGTAGGTTTCTGCTGAGACATCGGCCTCTCGGGCTGCGGCATCGGCGTGGCCTTCGAAGTCTGACCCTCTAGGTATTGTGTCAGAGCAACCTGTGAAGTCTGGCCCTCATGCTGCTGTGTCGGATCGGCCTGAGAAGTCTGGCCCTAGTGTATCAATGCGGTCTGAGGTATCACCGGGACCGTGGTGGTGGCTGCTCTCTAGGTGGTCCCAGGGATGTGTCCTCTCTTTACGCAATAGCCTATGGCACAATGGCACCGTATGCCTCACGTCTGCTACGCAAGTTCATCATTCTTCAAGAGATATAACTACATTAAAAGAGTACGAAAACAAACAAACATGATGCAGATATTTAAGTAGTTAGGTACGAAGGAGGTTCAAATACAGTAGTCAAGGTGGATGAGATCAAATATTTCTATCCTATAGCAGGCTCGCCAGGCATGATACATACAACAAGCGATAATTTGAGACCTGTATGGGCCACCACTAAAATCATATCATGCCCCAGTCCCAAAATATACGGGACCAGGCCACGTGGCAATGGCCAGCTAATACGACTCCGAAGAATTTTCCAATTTAATGGACCCAACGAAGCGTACTACGCTATCCTAAAATATTATCAAGTACAATATGCTAACATGTAGCAGATAAATATAGAATCTCATCCACAAAATATAAATAAGAAGTACTGAAATAAATACTAAAAATAAGTACGGAGTCTGGATGTCATAATACGACATAAGTAAGTATGATGGGAACAACCCACTGAATACAATGCTGAAATAAAAGTACGGAAGGACAGATAAGAATACTAGACTAGAATATCGACTAGCTAGATAAAGATGCTCCGGCCCTAGGTGGAAGGCCTACCAGTGATCAGGGAAACTCCGAAGGTAATACCTCAAGCTCCTCCTCAGTCGCGTACCTCATCTCCTGTCCGGGCCTATACACGGTCGGGTAGTACACCTCGTCAAAATCTGGAAGGGAACCAGGTCCTTAGAGGGACGTAACAAGATACAAAAATATATGCCGAATATAAATACTTGGTGTACTAACCATCTAAGTGAATGCAATATGAGGACAACCTTGGTACGTATGGGTAAGAGTAGGCATAACATCCAACACTCCGAAGAGCATAGTATCTGCACATGTAATGTCCATCATTCCGAAGAACGAGGTATCTGCATATATATATATATATATATATATGTTCGTAACGCTCCAAAGAACGCGGTATTTGAATAAAGGGGGTCTTTGGATCCGTGGCTCCTCTAGATACTACGGATACCAATGTGTGTATCCCATACGCCTACCAGTTGTCCGCCCCGTCCATTGCAAATATACAAGTCAAATACACAACGTGCACACTTCATAACTAACATGCCTAGTCTCAAATTACTAGACTAACCTGACTACGCACTAAACCGTAGTGCATGTCGCATGCACCAATAGCTAGTCGGGTATGCCAACTCGTATCACAATATGAGTTTATTATCGTGATGAGTATAAGAAGTATCATGGTCTTGGAAGATATCAGAATATCGCCACAATAGTAGGTGAGTCTGCTACAGACTAAGTCGATACACTACTCATCGACGCAATCGTCGACTACACCCGAGTCATTCTCGGACACATATAGTTATAAATAATATTTGCAACAACAACTCATACAATATTTAATAACTTCAATTAAATAGTAAATAAGGCAAGGTATACTAGCCTGAATCCTCAAGCTGCTAATGCTAAAGTCCTGCTCCCGAAGCCTCGTCCGAACGTCCAACGAGCCTATATATAATATAATATAATAACAATCAATTATTATACTAGAATACACATAAAAGTACATCTATACACTGTACCTAGAAGCTAACGCAAGTAGGGGTTCTAACCAGGTCAACTGAAGGGTTGAGTGTGCAAGAGTCTAAAAAGTGCACAAGTGTCAAGTCCCTCTAATCTCAATATTAACCTCAAATGTAATGTCACAACTTAGGTGCATTAATCTCGTGTTAGGGTAGGTCCCACTATAAATATGTAAATGCTACATACTACACCCTTAAGTTTACTAGTCAAAACTCTCCAATATCTTGATGTATTAACCCTATTTGAAATGACAAAAGTCATGTGTCCCCTATGTAAATCAAATCTGGACATTAATTAAAATAAGTACAAATCACTCTATAAACTATGGTGCAAAACATAATAGAGCCTAAGCATCATCCATACACATCTAGGTATATTTTTCTCCATTAATATTGTATTAAAATATGTTTTAATACATATAAAATACTTAACTCTCTTTTCTACTACATGCTGAATTTTTCTAACTCACACAACATTAGACAAATCTAGTTCACTCTCATTCACAACACATTCAAATTTCATGGTATATGAATATATCATTTAACACTTAAATATGAGAATAAAAGAGTGCTAAATATAAGTTAAAAATTATAATTTAATGGATGTTTTGACAATGGTACAAAGGTGTGTGTTCAAGTGTTCAATGATACACAAGGTGAAAGATGAGGAATGGTGAGGAACAAGAATAAAGATTATATATATATATATATATATATATATATATATATATATATATATATATATATATATATATATATATATATATATATATATATATATATATATATATATATATATATATATATATATATAAATATATAAGAAGAAGAAGAACAAGAGGATGAAGTAGAAGAAGAAGGAGGAGGAGTTACCAACACAAGAGAAAGAGAGGGGAGGGGAGGTTGGGGGAGGGTCGGCCTGCCGCCGTCAGCCGGCGCTGCTGCTATGGTCCGGCGGTCCGGCGGGTGGGAGGTGGAGGGGCTGCTATGGTGGGGAGCAGTGGTGGTGGTGGTGCTGTCGGCTGCTATGGTGGGGAGTGGAGAGGATGGTGATGATGATGGTGGTGGTGAAGTTTTGGTTTGGAGCGGGAATGTAGGTAGTGGTGAAGTTTTTGAGGGAGAGAGGGAATATAGGTTGTATAGTAAATGAAAGAGAGAGAGAGAGAGAGAGAGAGAGAGAGAGAGAGAGAGAGAGAGAGTATTTAATGATGGGAGAGAGAGGGAGCTTAGGGATTAGGGCTGGCTTGGTTCCCAAGGAGAGGGTGGTTTATCATGAAGAAAGTAGGTGGTGGAGATGTGTGGGGGTTTGAATGAAGGGTGAAAATTTAAAATAGGTTGAATAGTTTCATACAAAGAGGAGGGAGAGCACATATGATCGGTCAAGTATGACAAAGTGGGTTTTCTTCATCTGCTCAACCAATAGGAGGTGGACACATGGCTAGTTATTTTCACAAAATCCCCAATAGTTTAGGACTTGCACAAAGAGAAAAAAGTGGATTGGATGTGGAAAAATGCCATGTTTGGTGCGTTGTAGTAGGAGAAATTTATGTGTGGTATTTTGTATGAACCATGAGGGTGTGAGTGGGGATTTGGGTTGGTGTTGGGTCTAGTTTTGGGTTAGGTTGAGTCATTGCACCAAATTAGTTAAAATTAGTGTCATTGGTGTTCTTAATTTAATTGGAAGTGCATAGGATTTAAATTAGGTGGAACACAAGTATCATGGACGTAATAGACTCGAAATAAATTATTTTTATAAATTTGGTTGTGAGAAAAGGGTCGAGATTGTGTCTCCAGTTTCGATTGGAACGGGCAAAGATGCAAAGTTTAGATTTATTTGGATTTTAAATTAGATATTTTGTAACGAATAATATGCAACTAAAATAAAGTTCAAGATAGGGTATTTATGAGTGACCCAAAGGTCAAAATGGAAGACTAGCACGTCTAGGTCAAGTGTGTAAAATTTGTTTGAAAGCAAAAGCTAGAGTAGCACTCCAAATATCGAAACAATGGCAAGGTGCACCAAGTGATACAAAATTTTGTACATTTATTTAAAACACCATATTCTAATTCTAAATGGTTCAAAACTAACCCTAGTCTCTCTCTAAGCCAAGTAGACCTAAATTTGGTCGAGAGGGTTTATATCTGAATTTATCAATTTTTACAAAAAGGTTCAAAACGAAAAAGGTTTCATGATTAGTCATATCCGAAGTGATCATGGAGGCGAATTCAAAAATAGTGATTTCAAAAGATTTTGTAATAAAAATAATTTTTTCATGAATTTTCTTGTCCTAGAACTCCATAACAAAATGGTATTATAGAGCGAAAGAATAGAACTCTTGGCGATATGGCTAGAGTTATGTTAAATCAGTATAACCTTCCGAAATACTTTTGGGCTGAAACTGTAAGTACTTCATGCCATGTTTTGAATAGGGTGCTTATTCGACCTATATCGAAGAAAACCCCCTAGGAACTTTGGTTTGGTAGAATCCCCACAATTAGTTACTTTAAAGTTTTGGTTGCAAATGTTTTATTTTTAATACAAAAGATAATCTAGAAAATTTTGACTCCAAGGCCGATGAAGGTATTTTTTTAGGTTATGCCGCCAAAAGTAAATGATTCATAGTATTCAACAAAACCTCATTGACTATTGAAGAATCAATCAATGTTATATTTGATGAACACAACACTTAAGCACTAAACGACAGCGACGATGAAGGTAGTCAACCCGCAACCAATAAGACATCAGAAGATACAAACAGTACAAATCATTTGGAAAGTCTGCCAAAGAGACTAAAGTTCTCCACAGATCATCCTGATGACTTAGTAATAGGTGATGTATCGAAAGGTATAAGTACATGTTCCTCAAATAGAGATTTTATTGCAAATGTTGCTTTTATTTCTCAAATAGAACCTAAAACTACTGATGAAGCTTTTGCTGATGAATTTTGGATTCTGCTATGCAAGAGGAACTCAACCAATTTGAACGCAATCAAGTTTGGAAACTTATTCCTAAACCTAATGATTATTCGATCATTGGTACTAAATATGTTTTTCGAAATGAATTAAATAAGGATGGTTCAGTTACACATAATAAAGCATATCTCGTAGTTCAAGGATACAACCAAGAGGAAGGTATCGACTACGATGAGACCTATGCTCCTATTGCTAGACTTGAATCTATCCAAATGCTTTACAACTTTGCTAGTTTTCATAACTTCAAACTTTTTCAAATGGATGTTAAAAGCGCTTTTCTAAATGGAGTTATCAAAAAAATGTTTTTGTCAAACACCTCCCTGATTTTGAAGATTTCGAACACCTTGACCACGTATTCAAGTTACGAAACGCTCTATATAGACTCAAACAAGCCTCACGTGCTTAGTATGAATGTCTTAGCTTTTTTCTACTTGAAAATAGTTTTTTTTAAAAAAAATTGATACTACCCTTTTTATAAAAACCTCTGTTGATTCTTTGTTATTAGTGCAAATATATGTTTATGATATCATATTTGGGTCTACTAATTAGATGCTACGTAATGAGTTTGCTAAGTGTATGCAGAGTAAATTTGAGATGAGCATGATGGGAGAACTGACTTTCTTTTTAGGATTGCAAATTAAACAAGATTCACAAGAAACTTTTATCCATCAAGCTAAGTACACGAAGGATTTGATTAAAAAGTTTGACATAGACAATGCAAACCTATCGGAACTCCAATGGCAACATCCACTAAGCATGACCTTGATGATAGTAGTAAACCAACAGACATACGTAGGTATCGAGGTATGATTGGTAGTTTATTATATCTAACTGCTAGTCGCCTAGACATTATGTTAGCTGTATGCCTTTGTGCTAGATATCACTCTAATCCTAAGGAATCACATTTGTACGCAGTTAAGCGTATCTTTAGATACATTAAAGAAACTTTGTCGGAGGCCTATGGTATCCCAAAACTACGTCCTTTGACCTTGCTGGTTACTCGGATGCTGATTTTGCTGGATGCAAAGTCGATCGAAAAAGCACCAGCGGCACGTGTCATTTCCTAGAAAACTCTCTAGTCTCCTGGTTTAGCAAAAAACAAAATTCTGTTGCATTATCAATAACTGAGGCTGAGTATATCGCCGCAGAACGTTATTGTGCTCAAATTTTATAAATGAAGCAAACCTTAGAAGACTTCAATATGCACTATAAGAACATTCATATTTTCTGTGATAACACTAGCACCATTAATCTCACCAAAAATTCAGTATGCCACTCACGCACTAAGCACATAGAAATCCGTCATCATTTTCTAAGGGATCATTAATTACACGGAGATATTTGTTTAGAGTATGTGAACACAAAATATTAATTACCAGACATCTTTATTAAACCTTTAGCTGAAGATCGATTTAACTTTATCTGTCGAGAATAAGGTCTTTTGGATTTTGATAAAATATAAGAATCATAATATGCTTTATAAATTTTTCGTCACACTTTTTAAAAAGTTTTGAAAATTTTGGATACAAGCCGAAAGGGCCCTTATGTCAAAAAGGTGTAAATAACCTTAAGCGATACGGTATTTAAGTATCTTCGAACTACCGTTAGTTGCGATCCGGCCCCTACAGCTACTCCGAGATGATTTAAACTCTTAAAAAAATATGATTTAAGTTTAACACTTATTATTCTATATTTATATCAAGTCAAGAAAGGCATAATATCGATTAAAGTTATATTGAGATTCTAGAAATAAATGTCAATAGAATTCGGACCAAACTCGAGCCGAGCTCAAACCGAACTCAGTTAGTTTAATTCTAGAATATGCTATGTCATTAATCTTCTTCCTATTTTGTATTTCTGCTACTCTATATATAGATTATTTTGTTGCTCATTCATTCATACCAACAAAAATGATCCCTCCTCCACAAATAAACTTAGCTTTTCCTCCTACATCCTCTTCCAATGGACCCTAAAAGAAAAATAGATTCCTTTTTCGACTCTTTTTTCTGTCCCATTATGCCAAATATAGGAGAATTTAACGGTTTCACCTTTCGAAGCCTCAAAATTTTAAATGATTGGTTTAATGACTTCTCTAAGAGACACATCTGTTTTGGCCATCCTATTGATTTTTTTTTCCAACACAAAGACTATCTACCTATTCTTCAAAAACTTTAACTTGAATAATTTGTTACGACCTGTACAAATATTTACACCAATGCTATTCAAATATTCTATTGTAACTTATCATATGAACATGGCACTATTTTATCTAGAGTTCATGGTATTCCAATTGAATTTGATGCGAATAACTTGGATAAAATCTTACGCTTTCCCGCTAATGGACAAACCTTAGTCAACATCACTCAAGTTCAATTCGACCATGGTATAACTTAGATTCTTTCAAAAATATCCTTTGTCACCCTCTTGAATGTCCACCTGAAATTTTTTATGCTAGATATTTGAATGGTCACTTCTTTGAAAGGCATCGTATTATCTTTTTAACTTTTCTACCTAAGAAGACTTACTTTGATAAGGTCTATTATCTAGAAATATCAGCTTTATATCACTTGCATTTCGGCATTAACTTTAATGTTCCCCAGACCATCTTATCTCAAATGATTCAATGTCGCAAGAAAGGGCGTCCACTATTATATGCCATATACTTGCCAACCATTTTTTAGTTATTTCGACATTCCTTTGGATACTTTTCCAAATCTTGAGGAACCTTTATACCTCAATAGAATTCGGAGAATTGAGCCAACTATGCTTCTACCTTATAACTCATCATCAAACTCCAACACTCATCATGTTGATTTCGTCCCTTATGTTGATGAACAACCACAAACTTTAGAGTCTATTTTCCATATGTTGCATGATCGCTTCCACAATGAAGATATACATAATGGTGCTACTGATCATCGCCAAACTCTTCAGACTCAGACTCTTGCAATACTTTGATAGACATACAGTACACCCTATCGAAGCACCCAGCCGGACCTTTTTTGATTCTTCGAAATCTGAATCAACAAGGATTTCGTATTGATCACCCTTATGTTCAGCGATATTTGGATCCAGCTGATGCCTTCTTTGATCCAAATAGAATAAATGAACCTGATGATGGAGATGATAAACATGACAACTAGTTACTCAATGGATTTGAATGTTTAAAAAGTTTACTTTTAGATGCTCTACTATGATATTTTCAATACACATCTGCTTTTGTATGTTTTCTTTTAAAATAAATAAAGTTTAATACAATTTTTCTTTTGTCATTATATATTATCCTGTATACACTTTACTCTCTTGTTTTTCTTGTTATCTCACCGATTTTGGGGGAGCATGCCATTTTGATCAAATGACAATGGAGAAGAAAGATATACATGATACTAGCATACAGGATGATACTTGACAGACGTTGTCTTTAGCATATCAATTGCTCCATAGTTATGGGGGAGCCTTGCATATCAATGACTTGCAATATCATTCATAGTTTATCAATTATCAAAATATGAGAGATTGTTGGCCCATCCAGTCTCAGTCAACTTGATTTTAATAATTAACTAAACCATGCATTGATATGTCGAGATTTGAAGCCTCAACACTGCTATTATATGCCATATGTATTTCGTCTATTCAAATATAATCTTTTATTTATTTGAGTCTAGGACTGATATAAGCTGAGTTGCACTGACAAATCCTAAATACTCATACCCAGATACCTAGTCCACTCAAATGAACCAAAGAACCTATCTACCAAATCAGGCCACATTTATTTATAAAGTCTACCATACTAAGAGATCGAACTCGGGCTGAACTCGTGCCGAACTTGGACCGAACTCGATTACCCTTTTAGTATAAAATTAACCAGTTCAATAAGCTCCTGATTTCTTGGCCCAACCATTAAAAATTTGAATTAAACCCCATCTGAATTCTGGCCAAATTTTGTTTGCCTACACCCTATAAATAGGATTGGAATTCTTCATTCTTACTCACTCAACCATTCTTTAGTCTTCTATCCTATTGTGAGAAAATCTCTAAAGCCTTAACTTTTCTATCTCAAAGAGCAAATTCCTATCCTTCCTAGTACCAAGTGCGATCTCGATCTAGAAGTCTTCAGAGTTGTAAAGAGCTTTGTTCTCTCAGTTACTCTCTCTCTCTCTCTCTAAGCTGTGAAGTTGCGAGACTTCATATCAAACCTTGTGTTGTAAAGAAGTGGCAAGCCTTCGGATCAAAGCTTGTGATTCACTATTGGTGATTATAGTGGATAAAACTTCGAGCTTGAGTTCTCGGGACTGGACTAGTCCTCTCAGAGGAAAACCAGTATACATCTTGGTGTTTGCGTTTGCTTTCTTTCTCTACTTTACTGCTTTACTTTACTATCTCTATATACACTATTAGTTAACAACTGCTTTCACTCTGATAATTTTAATTGGGTAGATTATTCCACTGTACTCTATTCACCCCCCTCTAGAGTTGCCTCACGGTCCTTCAACACCCTCGTGTAGTGAGGGTGAGCTATGCACAAGTAAGTGGAGTATGATCACATAATCAACTAATACTTCCTCATTCCCCGGTTAGTACAATAGATCTAATCACGACTTCTCATGACCGGTATCGATGATACTAACCCGTGTATCTACTGTATCAGAAATCAAGTATAACACTACATACTAGAATCATAGTAATCGTCAAAATAAAAAAAACTGTAACGCTTGAGGTCTTGAGCAAATTGTGAGGATCGATGCCCAAAATGGAGTCACAAAGACCTATATATAAGATATCAATGTTATTTGGTGAATTAAAGGATAAACATAGTTAACTAACCAAGCATGATGTTTCTAGGCCTTGTCTAAGTCCATCTTGGTTAACTAGGTCACTACCTTGCCACACTAGGTCTTCTAGGTCAATATTAGAGTATACTAGCAATATTAGTTAATACCTAACTAATACTAGTTAATATTAGTTATAGTAAATAGTACTAGTATTAGATTATCCCTAGATATCTAATTTAATACCTCAGTCATCATAACTCATATATTTCAGTATCAAGATATCCCCTTGCCATGAACACTGACCTTGCTATTACGTATTACCTTACACTTGACCTCAAACACACATAAGCCTTTACTGGCACTACCCCAATTACTCCAATATTCTAACATACCTTAGTATTATAAACTAGTGTTCTACACTTGACTTTCTTCCCTCCATGATACCCCATGGTACCATGCCCTCAAACTATCTATTCACCAATACTTGATATTCATATTTATGACACTAACTTAATTCAACCCTTTAGGATGCCTATGTATTCATATTAATAACACCTGATATAACCCTTACCTACATGCAACTCCACTCTTATTCACATGTTTCCCTCCTAACCTGGCATAACTGTGCACTGATGTGCACACTTACACAAGATCCCTGTTATGAAGGTAGTCCTACATGCTGCTACTGTTGTTATTGTCTTACCCAGGTCTGGTCAGACCTGGCACTCCCCCCCCTTCTTCTTGCCTTCACTTCTGGACACCTCTTCTCCTTTAACTCCCAGGCACTCGTGCCCCTTGCACACACTGCTGTTCATAGCATCAGACCAAAACCCGACACCCCCACTGCCTATAAATACTAAAGTACACATATACACACATACATAATACACTAATGCATATATATATATATATATATATATATATATATATATATATATATATATATATATATATATATATATAAAATACAATACCTTAAAACTGATATTTCCTACAGATACAAGGTATTAACCAACTTAATAATCCCATGTTCAGATGTTGCACAAAGACCCCCTCAAAACTCGAGTATCCAGTACTTGCTACAAACCACACTAATATGGAATTAGTCCCCTCTCATAGCACTGGATAGATACACCCAATTCTCTCCTACTGCCCAGGTATCAGACCTGAGCATGCATCACCCCTTTGCAGTTGGAACTGAAAACTTTACCTATATCCCTATTACTCCCAACTCGCTGTGCTATTGGTATAAATAGTGCATTGACATATGCACTCGAGCTCCACTCTTCCCATTCCTAATACTCACCACTGCACTTGCAGCTCATACTCGAGATTGTGCTCCCTCCATGACACAACAATATATACTCCACTAACTCAACACACACACACACACAGTTATATATACATATATACATATATATATATATATATATATATATATATATATATATATATATATATATATATATATATATATATATATATATATATGTATGGTTGATGTATATATATATATATATATATATACATAATATATATATATATATTATGTTATATATATATATATATATATATATATATATATATATATATATATATATATATATATATATAACATAATAAACAATTAGATGCAGGTATAGACATACATCAACCATACATATATAAATATATAGATATACTCTTATATATACACTTAATAGACAATGCACCAAGCACCTTGAGGACAAGGCAAGATACTCACTATTGTATCATAATATCTTATCAACCAATATGTCATTTTTCCCAATACACAACCAATGTCATATATACATGACCAATATAATTATATATATCTAATATGATTAGTTACTATAAGTATTAGGGAGAAAATACATCATAAGCACAAAACTCCCAAATTAGAGTCCCGTATCACACCGTATCATACCATATCATGACACGACCTACACATATCCAATTGTGGACACGTATATACCCTCACATAACCAATCTAACTCTAATTAGGTCTACCAAATATAATGACAACCACTTGGTTTTCTATTCTCAGATTTTTCCCAAAATGGACACCAAACTCAATATAGAAATCTCAATAAAGGTCAATATAGATGGGTAGCCCTAATGCATGGGTACATTCTAAATGCTCTAACACACTAAATGGAACTAATTAGAGAGAGGAATTTCAGAATTTATCTATTGAGAGATGGTTTCCCAATGAATAGCCAATATGACACGATTTGGACATAAATACCAAGCCCAACTCCTTCTTCTCCAAAGCTTCTTGCAACTACTAGCTTCTAATCTCCTTAGATGGTAAGGATGAGAAAAATTAAGGTAAAATTGGGGTAGAAATATGTCATGACCCACACCCGGTATAGGGGTACGAGAACGTGGGTACATCCAGCCTACGCCACAATATCGACGGTAGAACGTTGTTTGGGTAACTATACTATCTAGCAATAATAATCATCAAGATATATAATACCACCAGTAAAATATGAGTACTCAACCACATAACTATATGATGGAACAATCACAAAATTATGATATAAAGAGATAAAGAGTCAAGATACAACTCACAAGATAGAAATAATACCCAATGAGTCACCAAAAATAATAAAGTACTAACTGTCAAAGTTGGAGACAAATCCAATATAATATAAATCTATCAATGAGCTATAGGTAAGGTATCATCTGTCTTAACCAGAATGAGTCCCTCCTGAGCCGCAGTCTCTAGCTCTAAGCCAACTACATCCTGAGGCCCGTAGTGAGTAGGATATCACTCCTCAGTGTCATCTGAAAAATATATCCAGTCAAAAAAGGAGCAAAGTACACCTCTAGCAGCAGTTCCAATAAATGATAAAGACTATGTAACATTAAATAGAGAGCATATATAAGATAAATACAACATGGTAGAAATATAAAAGAATAAGAAAATATGAAAATTACGTACAAGAGATACAAACATCATATATGGAAATAAAGAGATACAACTATTTAAGTGAGTAAGTACTAGTGACAATATGTGATCGGCTTGGGTACTGCTCAAGAACCATGGGCCTGGTTAATCATATGTACGATGTGTCACGCCCCGATCTCCCGCAGGCAAATCGTCCGTTCCCGCTAGGCGAGATTCACCGCACCAGCGCTCCCGCAGAACGATCGCTTTGACCCATCCGGGCGTGATGCCGCATGAGCGTGAGCCACGCCCGTGCAAGGCCGTGGTTCATTGGCTGGCGGTAAGAGTTCTAAGCCTCAAAGTCGCACAGATTGTCCGAGTGCAGCGGAATCATAAACGCATAGGCGATTTGGTAACAAGTTCACTGAGTCGACAATAGCGAAAGCATTGAATAACGCAAGTTAAAGTAGAACAAGCTCTTTTATTGATATTGAACATGTGTTACAGGCGGCATATAGCCAAGATTACAAGTCGCTCAAGCCTCTCTCTCTGAAATAGTAAAAGCGTGCCAAGTGGCTACAATTACGGAATGATTGTACAGGCGATGTTCAGGCAATGTTCCAATATTATGTCTTGTATATGTGCTTCTGTTCCGGACGCAACGCTCAAAGGCTTCAGAGTGGACTCCTGGCCTTAGCACGCATGAAGGAGGCATCGCACCAACGAGGTTCTCCCATACCCTGCAAACGATCTAGTGGGTTATCAGTATATTGAATGCACTGGTGGGGAGGCTACTCACCCGCTCGACAAATCCAAACACGTAATATAGGTTCCGTGCACCAACTATTATGTTGTCTTTCTAGTTGCCTTAGGATCAGTTTCATGCAAATATTGAATAGCCTAACTCGTGTGGCAGTGCACCGTGCGACATGAGAGGAAACACGACGAGACTTACCAACTTACCATTTGACCTTCCCTGTCCAAGGCAAACATTGTTAATTCAAGCACGAACATGTATAAATATTCAGGGGCATTCATAATGAAAACCAAGTTATAGCATATGCAAACACGAGAGTCGTTATATCAAGATCGTTCAGGTGTTCAGCTGTTCTTTGATACGATTCAATGACTCACATGCGGATAGCCGCTAAGCGAGGATGACTTATCTATATTAACATAAGTCGCTGGCATAGCCATAAAGGACATAGTCAAGGACAAGGATAGCATGCAACGAGAGTACACGATGCGCTACAAGCCATCCCTTCCTGTATACGATGACTACACACGAGTTCCGCCAGGATCGGATCGGTGCCAGTGCCCCAGCGACCGTCCGCAGAACTAAGACCTCATTTTCGAGTTGTCCGCGACATACAGGTCAGGGTCTTTCCAATTTCACGAGATACACAAGAACACGAATACACGAGTACACGAGATGCTTGAATCTTGATTCTTTGTTCAGGGAATGACTTGCCTTGATGCATTTCCCCTGGGGAGGAGATTGCCTTGGTGACCTAACGATCCCGGATACTAGTAGGTTCATTCTTGCACGGGACGACTACTTAGTAGTCTCCCGAGGTTTGGATGAAAATAAGACAACATACAAGCAGACAAGCATGCATTTGCATAAACACAAACATTCATGTTAGCTCGGGCCCGAAGGTAAGCCGATGAGTGAGATCGTAAGGGACTTCCCGAGCGACACGTTCTAGGGTCATGTAGTGTGAACCAGTAACCAGTGCACTAAGGATACATGGATGTCGTTCTACTTGAAACATAGCGGAGTCAAGTTGCACAAGGCAAAGGTAGCATGCAAGGGTCTGATATATAAGTAGTGTTTCAATTCTATGTTCTAGCATAAGCAATACAAGTTGGGATTATTCCCTTAGCTAGGTGCATTGTATTCTTATTAGCATGCAGGGGGTGATTCACCTAGCGACTAGCATATATCGTTCCATATTTTATGTGTGCTGGCTAAGCAAAGACAAGTTCACCGTAGCCACCCAACTTAGCGATGATTCGCCTCAGTTGAGCAATACGTCAAGCTAGCCTCTGAAAGCCTAAGTTGGATTTCTGTAGGGACAAGTCTGGATATTCTTTGCCTCACACGAGTATTCTTGCCTGAGCAAAGCGGGTCGGGATATTGCACTTTTGCCGTTTGAATCGGCAGTCCGCTTTAACGGAACGGGGTGTTACATCCTACCCAACTCAGAAAAAGTCTAGTCCTCGAGACTTACTGAGGACAAGCAGTACGTTTCAGTCAATTTTGATTTAACGATACAAGGCTGAGGCAAACCTATATAAGTCGTTGTACTTGTTCATTTGGATATTCACTTGCACAAGCGTTTGAGATCAGCATATCGCTAGTCTGGATCGTGCGCATATTCGAATTGTACCTCTAGCATGAGCACGCCAACCAACTTAGCGATAGTGAAGTCTTAGCACTCGAGTTTCATATTTTCTTGAGTCTTGGATCGTGCACAAGTTTAAGGCTTCCCTCAAACATATACATTCAACCAAACTTAGAGATAGTGAAATCGGACAAGTTACTCGCGACAATCTCAAGGGTCTGTACAGGTTGGCACAAAGGCCCTAGCATCACAATTTTATACAAGCAATCACATTAATCTAATATACTTTTTGAAAGTATTTAGACTCATTGTTGGAACATTCCATTTGGGACATTGAGAGAGAGCGTGCACATAACCCACGAACGAGCTTTCAAAACTGAATAATCGAAGTGAAGTCCAAAGGCATATAAGCCAGGCTCTGATACCAACATGTTATGTCTCGATCTCCCACAGGCAAATCGTCTGTTCCCGCTAGGCGAGAATCACCGCGCCAGCACTCCCGCGGGACGATCGCTTTGACCTACTCGGGCGTGATGCCACACGAGCGTGAGCCATGCCCGTGCAAGGCCGTAATTCTTTGGCTGGCGGTAAGAGTTCTAAGACACAGAGTCGCACAGATTATCCGAGTACAGCGAAATCATAAATGCATAGGCGATTTGGTAACAAGTTCACTGAGTCGACATTAGCGGAAGCATTGAATAACATAAGTTGAAGTAGAACAAGATCTTTTATTGATATTGAACATGTGTTACAGGTGGCGTATAGCCGAGATTATAAGTTGCTCAAGCCTCTCTCTCTGAAACAGTAAAAGTGTGCCAAGTGGCTACAATTGCGGAATGATTGTACCGGTGATGTTCAGGCAATATTCCAATATTATGTCTTGTATATGTGCTTCTGTTCCGAACGCAACGCTCCAAGGCTTCAGAGTGGACTCCTGGCCTTAGCATGCACGAAGGAGGCATCCGCACCAACGAGGTTCTTCTACACCCTGCAAATGATCTGGTAGGTTATCAGTACATTGAATGCACTAGTAGGGAGGCTACTCGCCCGCTCGACAAATCCAAACACGTAATATAGGTTCCGTGCACCAACTATTATGTTGTCTTTCTAGTTGTCTTAGGATCAGTTTTATGCAAAGATTGAATAGCCTAACTTGTGTGGCAGTGTGCCGTACGACATGAGAGGAAACACGATGAGACTTACCAACTTACCATTTGACCTTTCCTGTCCAAGGCAAACATTATTAATTCAAGCATGAACACGTATAAACATTCAGGGGCATTCATAATGAAAACCAAGTTATAGCATATGCAAACATGAGAGTCGTTATATCAAGATCGTTCAGGTGTTCAGCTGTTCTTTTATGCGATACAATAACTCGCATACGGATAGCCGCTAAGCGAGGATGACTTATCAATATGAACATGAGTCGCTGACATATCCATAAAGGACATAGTCAAGGACAAGGATAACATGCAACGAGAGTACACGATGCGCTGCAAGACATCCCTTCCTGTACACGATGACTACACACGAGTTCCGTCGGGATCGGATCGGTGCCAGTGCCCCAGCGACCGTCCGCAGAACTAAGACCTTATTTTTGAGTTGTCCGCGACATGCAGGTCAGGGTCTTTCCAATTTCACGAGATACACGAGAACACGAATACACGAGTACACGAGATGCTTGAATCTTGATTCTTTGTTCAGTGAATGGCTTGCCTTGATGTATTTCCCCTGGGGCGGAGATTGCCTTGGTGACCTAACGGTCCCGGATACTAGCAGGTTCATTCTTGCACGGGACAACTACTTAGTAGTCTCCCGGGGTTTGGATTAAAATAAGGCAACATACAAAAAGACAAGCATGCATTTGCATAAACACAAACATTCATGTTAGCTCGGGTCCGAAGGTAAGCCGATGAGTGAGATCGTAAGGGACTTCCCGAGCGACACGTTCTAGGGTCGTGCAATGTGAACCAGTAACCAGTGCACTAAGGATACATGTATGTTATTCTACTTGAAACATAGCGGAGTCAAGTTGCACAAGGCAAACATAGCATGCAAGGGTCTGATATATAAGTAGTGTTTCAATTCCATGTTCTATCACAAGTAATACAAGTTGGGATTATTCCCTTAGCTAGGTGCATTATATTCTTATTAGCATGCAGGGGGTGATTCACCTAGCGACTAGCATATATCGTTCCATATTTTATTTGTGCTGGCTAAGCAAAGACAAGTTCACCGTAGCTACCCACCTTAGCGATGATTCTACTCGGTTGAGCGATACGTCAAGTGAGCCTCTGAAAGCCTAAGCCGGATTCCTGTAGGGACAAGTCTGGATATCCTTTGCCTCACACGAGTATTCTTGCCTGAGCAAAGCGGGTCGGGACATTGCACTTTTGCCGTTTGAATCGGCAGTCCGCTTGAACGGAACGGGGTGTTACACGGTGTATGAGTAACAATATTCAAGAAAAATAAGAACTGTGGGGTATGATCACATATCTATACTACATACTTTCCACCCCCGACTAGTATAGTGGGTCCAATCCATGACACGCTATGACACAAAATTCTTTGAGAAGGGAGCTAATCTTCTCATGAATCAGTATCCATATATGTACAAGAACAATGGGGCTCACACAAGAAATACGCCATGAACTACCAGGAATAACATCTCATGAAGGGATCCAAGAATACCAATCCGTGAAACCAAGTGTCAGAAAAATCAAGGATATCTACTAAATCCAAGAAACATAGAGGATATCATAAACGAAAAACTATCAGAGAATGTACTCGCCTATAATCCGGGGTAAAGTATCAAACTGTATCCGAATCAGTGACTCAAGGACCTAAATATGGAATATTATGTCAATATAGTATTTTGTAATGATAAAGAAGTAAACATAATTAATTTCTAGGTCTCAAGTCAACTCTAGGTCAAACTAGGTCAAAATAGTCAAACTAGTCATTTCTAGGTTGTATGAGTTCATCTCTAGGATATTGGGCCTATACACTATGTATCTAGGCTATACTAGCTATATTAGGATACTAGAGTATCATAGCTATATAGTATCACAAGATACATAATATTACATTATATACTAGTTATCCTATAGTTAATACTAACTCTATATGATAACCTTGGCTTTGAGCCATATTGGTATCATTACCTAGCTACCCTCTTGACATGCACTACCAAATACCCATGATACCTCACTCCCAATATCACCTTGGTTTAACTCAAGGTAATTAGAACTAATATTAACTCATACTAACATATACTAACTAGTGTATCTATCTTAACTTACAAAACTTAACTAATTAATATCTAACCATCTACTAACTAGTTGATAACTCATAACTGATACTCTAATATACATAACTGATAACACTAATCTACTAACTTTAACTTTCTCATGACATTAACTAACTAATACATATCAATATACACTAACTCAACTTATAATACTCTAATATACTAACTATCAACTGACCACCTTTATACATCAACTTCTCTTATATACTCAAGAACTGAAAACAACTCCACATATACTCTGTATCACTACCTGCACTTGACCCAACTGAACTGATACCTGCATTCCAACACCAACATTAAAACCTGCATTACCAAAATACTTCACCAACACTGATACTGCACTTAACATGGAAGGAACTGATCACTAAAACTTATCCAATTACTTGGTACTTGGTACTTAGGAACTGACACATAACAGTGGCTTACATTGCACATAGGTACACCTCCTAATTTAACTTGCTGCTACTACTACTTGCTACTTGGTCTGCTGCTACATATCAGTGCAGTTACATTGTACTAATGTGCACCTAGCTGCCAGTGCAGCTGCTGCAAACTCCTACCTGTACTTGAATCAATATCAGATTTGGAATGGAATGCATTTGGATATCAGCTACAACTGACACTTGAGTATCAGTGATCTCCCCTCACCAAACCTTAGTACTTTCCTCCTCAATTAAGGTATTTCCTGTTGAACACTCCTCTCCTATACACTGCTATTTTAGTGGTCCTTGAACTCAGCTTAGATCCTAACATTACTCCCCTTAATGTATGATACTAACATACCAACACAAAATATAATATCCACTGAACAAAACACTCAACTATCTGATACGTAAAGAATTTTCCTTGCACAGTGATCATCAGGTATCAGACCAACAACCATACCCCTTCGATTCAGTAACTGACTGATGCACACTACCTACTGTTCTATCCTATCTCAGTTTTACTACTGCTGCTACTTGCTCTACTTTCTTTACAACATATGTATACTGCTCAAGCAACTGCTCATAACAGTGACTGATGTTCTTACCTTAGTTGCAGTTTCCAACAACAACCATAGCTACTTCTGCTGCTTAATCTTAAACCTGGTACATGCACTCCCTTCTTTTTTTATTACATAGTCACCTCAAATTCAATACACACACATACACACATACACACACACACACATACACACACACACACACACACACACACAGTCCCTAATAACATATATATATATATATATATATATTGATATCTCATAACCGAGCACACCATCAAATAGGAATATACACCTGGCAACCCGAGCTCTTCCACAATATCACAACATCAATACTACACCACTGATACAATATAGTATAGTTACCCATCAAATATATATATAGATATAATTATACATTAACACAATTTAAATTAGATATAAATTACACCAGAAAAGAGTAGAATACATTCCATCAAACATATGGAGTACACCGTATCCTTACCATACTCAATCTATGATACGCTTGCGATATGACCCCAACACAATACCCAATACCTCAAAAATGATGTGAACAAGTCTAGAATTACAATTATGAACAATACAAAGTGCTAGCTATATAACTATGTGTCCGTGTCAAAATATGGCATGTGTATCACCCGTGTCAAAGAAAAAACCCAAAACAAACCCGTATCACCAAATTGTCATGATACGACATACATGTATCTTATTTTGGATACGACACTAGTCTCACACAACCAAACACATATTAATTTGGTCTACTAGACCTATTGACAAACACATGGTGCACCAATTTTGGATTTTCCCCAAATTAGACCCAAAATAAGCCATAACTTTCACAATAGGGATCTCTAGTAGTCAATTCTTCTTCCTATAGGTAGTCCTAGTACATAGGTGAGTTCCAAATGATTAAACTACAGATTTAGAGTCTAATTAGCAAGAAAAATATGAATTATACCTATTGGAAGATAAATTCCTAATACAAGTCTCTAATTGGATGCAAAGAGCCCTCAACTTGTGCACTCTTCACCTCCTTGTAGATCCTTACCTCCTCCTTGCTCCAATAGCCTCCAATGGTGAGTAAAGAAGGAATTGAAAGAGAAATTGGGTAGGAATTTGGTGGAGGAAAGGGGAATTTGGGAAAGAGCAATTGTAGATCTAAATTTTGGAGTGGAAAAGAATAAGGAGAGAGAAGTTCTCTACCTATATGTGGCCGGCCCCTCTAGGCTTGGTACCCAAGTAATGTGGAAAGTCATAAATGCCCTTTGGGGCTTATCACTACCAATTTTTTGGAGAGAAGTTTTTTTGTCTTTTCCTATTATTGGTAATATTGTAATATTGGTATTTCAAAAATTTATTATATTGAATGGTATTTCATAATTATTAATTATTGTGCATGATAAATATTTAATTATTGTATTATTTAATTATTATTAGTAGGCTATATTAATAATTGGACTTGTGTTAGTGGACCTAACTAGACTTGTCATGAACCATGGACCAATATTTAAGTTAGACTCAATTGGGCCCAATAATTAGTCACCATTTGGATTAGTTAGTATTTTAATTAAACATCCATTAGGAGTAAAAGCTTCCTCCTTAATTAAAATCTATCATGACAAGCCCATGGGGGTATAATGGATAATGTACATTGCTTGGAAGAGGGGCATAGGGTCGGCCCTATTTAGGAGGAGTATTTCTCTCTCCTCTTCATTAGTTCATCCAAGTTCTTCCCCAAATTTAGTTTTTTCCCAAATTGATTCATTCCTCCATCAATTCCTCCACAAATTACTCTCATTCCCTTCCCTAAGCAATATCTAAGGAGTCTAGAATCTTGGATTACAAGAAGCACTTGGAGAGGAAGGCTTTGGACTAGAAGCTTGTGTCCAAATTATTTCTATTTGACTTTGCATTGGAAATCCATCTCCCAATATGTATAATTCTAAAATCTCTTCTTTAATTAGGTTCTATTTATAGCATTTGACCCTTATGAACCCTTCCATGGCTAAGAACTACCCATAGGAGAAATAACTAGGTTCATATGAGCCATATTGTGATAGTTAAATTGACTTTTGTGGCCAAATTAGGGAAAATCCGAGTTTAGGCCATTAGGTGTTTGATAGAATGTTTCTCTAGTGATTTTAAGTTGTGATTCATGATTTAAAAAGGTGTACGTGTCAACAATTGGATCTGAGGAGTGCGTATCGTGATATAGTATCGGGGGAGGGATTTTTGCTTGTGTAGAGGGCTCTAGAATGCCAAATTTTATTCATTGTTCTAAAATAGCTATTTTATATATTATATATATACTATATCTAGTATTCTAGTTGTGTTGCTTATGCTTGGAGAGAGTATCGTGAGGTTTTGGGTGCGTATCATAAGCGTATCATAAACTATGAGTGAGTATTTGAGGTTACATATATATATATATATATATATATATATATATATATATATATATATATATATATATATATATATATATATATATATGAACTATACATATGTATATGTTTATGGGGAATATGTGACTTAAGTATATGGTGTGAGGAGGTGAATCCTCATATATGTGTTTGAGTGAGCTAGAAGAGAGGGTATGTGATTGTGCAGGTGTTACAGAGTATTGTGTGTTTTTGTGCAAGTGTGCACCCGAGTTGGAAAGTGAGGGATATTGCAGTCAATAGGAGGGTGCACTGCATCCATGCAGTGTGAGCTAATGAGTGTTATAGTTGGGAGAGTGCATAGCTTGAAGTGTTGGGGAAGGAGAAGTCTGAATGGTGTAACCTCCGATTTCCAAATTTCCGAAATAATTAGATTTTTATTTATTTTAAATACCAAGTTTATAAAATATTTCTCCTTGAATTTTGTGTTAGATTTTTGAACAATGTTGATTGTAGAAGGTAATTTAAAATCTTTTATAAAAATCATTTTTCTAAATGTCAATGTATTACGAAATAAATAAATAATAATATATATATATATTTCTCTAGTTTCAAATGTTTATTGGCTTGAAATCATAAAATTATTTATTTGATAAAATTATTTAAAGGACCAGTTGTTTTCTTCATAATAATTTTTAAATTCATTTGGGGTAGTAAATAAATAAATTTCATACTTTCTAGGATTTTGAAATATGAGGTTAATTAGTAGCTAATTTGAAATCAGTTAGCCTTGGAAGCCTCTTAAAATATTTTTTCTTTAATTATCTTTTTCTATTTAATTTACCCGTTTACCGTCTCCCATTCACACCATCCTTTTTCTCACATGAAAAGCCCGTTTATTTATTATCTGGGCCATTCATTATTGGGCCAACCCGCACCCTTTATCCCACACCCTCTCTCCCTATTTAAGTCCCTCATCACCATTCCCAAGGAAACCCTAACTAGCCATCACAAATCCCCACAAGCCAACAACCATCACCATTTTGTGTGCTCGTGTCCGTGTGTCCAGCATCACCGTGTCAGCCGTGTTGGCCTCGGGTCCGACCCCGGGTGTCCCACCGTATCCATTCATTTCCTGTGTCCAGATTTACAATATTACAATCTGATTTTCGTGTACGACACACCCGGACACGTCCGCCCCACACCACAGTACATCGAATCCGTGTGTCCGACCTCGGACACAACCACCACACAATAACCAACCCGCCGTGTCCAGCTTCGGACACGACCCAGAACACCCTGACCCGATACAGAGAAAACCCTAAACCTAGCTTCGACCTGCCGCCGGTGGCCGCCGCGGATCCCCTCACCCGCGTCGAGCTTCCGCCGCCGAGTCAAATTTCCACCACCGCTGAGTCGAAGATCCGCCGCCGCAGCCAGATCCGTCGACCGCCACAGCAGATCCGGGAGCGCCGCCGCCGAGACGAACACCCGCCGACCGCCTCCTCGAACCAAGCGCCGCCTCCTCGAACCGAGCGTCGCCTCGAGCCGAGCGACGATGCCGCCTCAGATCTGTCGAAGCCGCCATCGCTTCAGACCCGCCACCGCCTCAGAAGCTGTCGAAGCCGCGTGACCTCGACGGAGCCCCCACCGCGTGACCTCGCCGGAGAACCCTCCCCCATCGTGAGTCGATTTCCCCTTTTCCCTTTCTTTTCAGTTCTGTGTAAATTGGTTAAGTATATGTAATTAGTAATATAATTAGTTTAGTAAAATAGATAATTAGTTTAATTAATTCTCGGATTAGATTAGTTAATTATTTTGTTAATCAGTTAATTAATTATTTATCAGTTAATAAAATTCTTAATCAGTTAATTTAATTATAATCAGTAGTTAATTTATTAATCAGTAATTAACTATTAATCAATTAGTTTAGTAATATTTATTTAGTTTAGTTTTTATTTAATTTAGTTATGTATTAAATATAAGGATCCTGATTCTGTAAAATATAATAATTTTTGGGGGCTTATATTATTAATTAAAAATATAGTTTCAATAATAAAAATAAGATAAAAAATTGGTTAATTGGACTGGTAACTGAAATTACTAATGAGATATAAATACATTGGTTTTTACATAAATTCTAATTTTTATAAATAAACTTTTATTTGTAATTATTGTTCGAGAATATGCATATACACATGAGTATATATATATATATATAATGATATGTAGATGTTTAAGTACTTATTTAAATAAATGTATTTTAGCATAAATATTTCTTAGTATATATATGTTAATGTATATAGTGTATTTCTATTTAGTGTATATATATATGTATATATCTTGCGTATTTCTCTATTTTCCTATATATGTATATTAAAATGTATTTTAGTATAAATACGTATTAAATATATATGGGTATTAATTTAACTGTATTCATATAATTTATGTCAATGTATGTTTTCGTAATTAATGTTATATATATATTCAATTGGTATAATTACCTGTATATAGTATAATTATTATTTTGGTACAAATATATATATGTGTATATATATTTTGTATGGGTATATGTTTAATAAAAACGTATTTTGGTATAAAAACGTATATTTGGTATATATGTATATATACTTGTGTACATATAGGGTATGAGTATATTTTTAGTGTATATAAATGTATAAATGCATATATTCTTGAATGATGGGTGATGTATATTTTTCATAAATAAAATATATTTCCACTTGTATATACTTTGGAATAATAATATATGTATTATATTTGATCATTAATAATACTACGTTTAATTGGTGAATAGACTAGATGACCCTAGTTGACTAGTGCCCTGCCTGACATGGCCCTGAGGCCAGTATTTTTAGACTGTGTTAGTGTAGCATCTGATGCAAATGTGGTTTTGCTTGTGATATGTTTATAGGACTGTTGGTTTACCCAGGGGACACTCTGGAACAGGACCTCGGTATTCACCAGCTAAGGACCAAAGGCGAGTACATTCTCTGATTAGTTTTTAATTTATGATATCTCCTATGTTCACTGTATCTAGTGTAAATATTTATGTTCCTGACACGTTGGTTACACGGATTGGTATACACGGATCTCGTCATGAGATGTTATTCCTTATCCATGGTGTAGCTTGTACAAGACTTATTTCCTTGATATCTTGTGCAGGTACAGACACTGATTCCCGGGGAGATTTGCTACCTTCCTAGGGAATCCCGTGCCATAGCGTACCATGATTGGATCTACTATACCAGTCGGGGGTTTGGGGAGTACTTTAGTGTAGATATGTGATCATACCCAACTTTATATGCACCATAGCTCACCCCACATCTCACGTCGGGTGCGGCCTGACCATTTACATGCTCCATAGCTGTTACGTGTGATTAGCCTGATCTCTACATGCATCATAGCTAACCAACGGCTAGCCTGACTTTATATAAACCATAGCTAATCACATGTAACCAGCCTGATCAAGTTCCCAAGCCGATCACATATTAAAGCTAGTACTCACACACTTAGTCATAGGTTCCTTGTTCATAGACATATTGTTTCTTTTCCTGCAGTTACTTACAGTATTTCCAGTATTTCTTTCATTGTACATTTCTCGTACCTATACATGCATCTGGTATATTTCCATCTAGAACTGCTACATAGTTTATGTCATTTATATAGAACTGCTATTTAGAGATGTACTTTGCTCCTTCCTGACTGGAAAATATTTTTCCAGACTGTGACCTTAGTGGACTTGTTTCTGACACTTGGGGATTGGTTGTTACTGATTTCAGGTATGATTATTTTATCAGTAGACTTGTGTTGTATTCTTTTGTTTCTTCAAATTCTTATCGTGCTGTAGTTGTGATTGAGTATGTTGTTCAATTTATAGTGTTATCCGTGTCTCCTTATGGAGTTGAATACTAGTGTAAGATTATTTAGATAGTACTTGACCTAGACAGCGTTCTACCGCCGATGCTGCGGCGTAGGCTGGACGTACCCACGCTCTCGTGCCCCTAAACCGGGTGCGGGTCGTGACACGTTTTAGTGGTGGCCCATGCAGGTCAGACTTCGCGAGTTGTACGATGTCGTAGTAGTGTGGCATCCTTGTTATACTACTGCGTGTCTGCGATAGGATATAGGACATAGGATACTAGGATGAGAGAGGATACTCAATCACAAATTCTTGAGAGATTCCTGGGACGACCCCTTGAGAATCTTATTATAATTTCCAATTTAAATCTTTTTCCTTGTTTCCGTCCGCTCTCGCTTGTTGTCACTGAACTTGATTCTTGTTGAGCAGTTATTAAATTAAAATCTTGGTATCATTGTTGAGTTTGATTCTTGTTGACCAGTTGTTAAATTTAATTCTTGGTGCCGTTGTTGAGTTTAATTTCATATCGAGATGAATTTTATGGACTAAACTTTACGGTATCACCTGATGACATATGTTGATGAGGACAGTGAGAAAGGTAAAATGTCTACTTTAGTTATGGAACCTAGAGTTTATCGCAGCCATATTAGCTGTCGTGACGAGAACGTAGGAACCTAACTTGGATGTACATACTTTAGTTATGAGATTTAGAGTTTCTTGCAGCCATACCGGTTGGCGTGGCGAAGATTCTAGATGACATGATTATAGAGTTGCATACCTTAGTTACGAAATCTATCGTTTATCGCATCTATGCTTACTGGCATGGCGAGGATTCTGAGTGTCATGATTTCAGACAGACGTGTATGATTATCAGGTTGTATCTTAAAATTGGTTCTTAAAGTATCATCTCAAGACTTATCTATTTCTGTTATTCCAGGACTTTGTTCCATCGCTTCTTTTCTTTACTAGTAGTAAAGATACCTTCTGTCCTCAATCCAATTCCTTTTGAGCTTATTTTCTTTGAGGATTCCTTGTTAGTATGATAATTAGTGACTTGCAATTTTGGTTGTGTCTTGTATTGGTATTGACTGAGTGTTGCTTGTGAGTTGTAAGTGTTTCCTAGTTGGACATGTGAGCAGCAGACTTTAATCTAGAGTTAACCATAGCATAATACCTTGTAACAATGGTTCTAGGATAAGTGTCATTATAGTACTATAAGTAGAAGGAGAGTATAGAGTATCAGTGATAGTTCTCAGAGTTAGTATCAGAGCCAATTACCCGTCTTGGATAATCATGATTATGTAATTGAGTGATCTATGTAAACAATTTGGTATCAAGAAAATTGTGTTAAGAATTAATGGAGCATGATGTTCAATTTGATGATTGATATCGGAAGTTAAAAGTTAATGAGGTGTCATGAGTAGAGAAATATTGGAATAGGTAATGAAGATGGTGAAGCGTATCACGGATTAGTTTAATAGGCTTAAAAGGATTAAAGGAAATACATATACAACCATCGAGATGAGGAACCATATACTTGCCCATGAGAATAAGAAAAATGAGTGTTATAAAAGGTACAGCTAATCATGAGTTCTAATGAGCTTGATGAAATGATGCATTAATAAAACTAGTGATATAATACCAAGAGTGCTAATGATTCTATATCGAGGATTAGTCGAGAATAACGTTAATAACAGTAAGCACTCTGTGTGATGATAATTAAATGATATATCAGTTGACATAAATTGAAATCATGAAGGAAAATATAGGTGATGATAACTTTGATCATTGGAGGTAATAGTACAAGTGATTCAGGCAGTACAATTTTAGTACCCAGTTGGCAGTTGTAGGCAATAGAGGTTTTGAGTACACCTCGAGTATCAGAGATCGTGAGCACTTATATGTGAAATTGTGGATTTATAAATTAAAGAGTGGAAATGAATTTTTAATTTTTTGAATTTTTAAGGAGTTGAGATTTTATGTTGTTAAAATATTAAGGATTTAAATTTGATTCAATAAACATAGTTAAGGCTACAAAGATTTTAGAAGTGATTAAATTTTATTTCGATGTGGAGTATCTGATTTTGAGGAGGTATATGCATTTTATTTTAAGTTGATCGAGAAGTTAAACCTTGACGATTATTTTGAGGATTAATTTTTGGTAGATGAGAGATATGAATATTAATATATGAGTAGATGATATACATGTGTAAGGATCTGGTGATTTGAGCATGATTGAGATTGCACCGCAGACTGACTTGGGTGTCCATCTAAAATTGTATTGGAAAGAGCATTATTTAGTAGGGTGTTGCACTTGACGTATATTTGAGTGATAAGAACGACTAGTATGAACAATTGTAGTAGGAACAGGGAACTGACAGAGGGTATGGTACTAAAGAGATAGAGGTATCAACTTGGATGCATTATTGAATCATGGTTATATTAGAGATTCTTGGCATCAGATTTTGGTATTAATAAACATGTGTGTGTAATACGGATGTATTCATGGATTTTGTGGATTAATGATTAGTTGATATGGGTACTAGTGTACAGGAATAGGAATTAGTAGTGAATATGCTAGAGTTAAATGTATGTTAGAGATAAGGGATACTGCAAGAAATATATTAACAGGTTCTTTCTTCCCCTCCTAATGATTCCTTCTTCCATCTTTCGATTGATTGTTTTTCCTAATACTGTAGTTCGTATTCATGATTTTCTTGTTAAAATATAACTAGTAGTACACCTTAACAGAGACTGAAATACCATGATAAGACACATGACCTATATTTTCTTAAATTGCATGGCTGTAGGTAGAATTTTCTTAAACCATGATCATTAGGGTTTTGACCATAGCAAAGATCTGTGACGAGATTATGACTGACAAAAAAAGACAAGAGGATTAATTTTAGGATAAGCATTCATTTAAATAAACAGTTAATGAGTAATATAACAGAATTGATGGATCATTGATTTTACGAAGATCGAGGTATGATTGAAATTCGAGGATAAACATTAACTTAAATAGAGAGTTAAGAAATTCACAGGGCAAAATTGAGGATTTATTAATTTTAGGAAGGTCTTGATATGATTAAAGTGATTGTTAAAATTTGAGAAAATTTGAGAGATTATCATTTTTTTCTATTTGATTGCAAGATAGAAATTTTATAGTTTATATTATGAATGTTGCATTGAAGATTCTGAAAGTATCGCATCGTTGAGTATTTGAGAAAAAAAAGAAAATCAGGAAATAAATCGTTAATGGAATAGTGTCAAATTCAATTCTCGGGAGAAGGATTTATATTTGAATAAGCATCAATTGAATTTGGGTTAGAGGAGTAAGATGAATGATGGATTAGTGTTTAAAAATTTAAATTTGGGATACAGATTTTTTTTTAAATATTATAAATAGACATTGATTGGAATTCAATTGGAGGATTGGATATTAAAATCCTTGAGTAATTAGATACGAACTTAAATTTTGGAAGAGAATATGATAAAAATTTGAATTTGATTTTAAAACTTGAAGATTTTTCGGAAAATGATGATATAGAATTTTGAAAGGTTGTGAAATAGCAATATGGAATTACTTCATGATTAATTGGTTTGAAATTTAAATTTGATAGAAATAATATGATGAGTAAAGGCAATTATTGAGAATCCTAAATTTCGAGGACGAAATTTTTCTAAGGTGGGTAGACTTGTAACCTCCGATTTCCAAATTTCCGAAATAATTAGATTTTTATTTATTTTAAATACCAAGTTTATAAAATATTTCTCCTTGAATTTTGTGTTAGATTTTTGAACAATGTTGATTGTAGAAGGTAATTTAAAATCTTTTATAAAAATCATTTTTCTAAATGTCAATGTATTACGAAATAAATAAATAATAATATATATATATATTTCTCTAGTTTCAAATGTTTATTGGCTTGAAATCATAAAATTATTTATTTGATAAAATTATTTAAAGGACCAGTTGTTTTCTTCATAATAATTTTTAAATTCATTTGGGGTAGTAAATAAATAAATTTCATACTTTCTAGGATTTTGAAATATGAGGTTAATTAGTAGCTAATTTAGAATCAGTTAGCCTTGGAAGCCTCTTAAAACATTTTTTCTTAAATTATCTTTTTCTATTTAATTTACCCGTTTACCGTCTCCCATTCACACCATCATTTTTCCCACATGAAAAGCCCGTTTATTTATTATCTGGGCCATTCATTATTGGGCCAACCCGCACCCTTTATCCCACACTCTCTCTCCCTATTTAAGTCCCTCATCACCATTCCCAAGGAAACCCTAACTAGCCCTCACAAATCCCCACAAGCCAATAACCATCACCATTTTGTGTGCTCGTGTCCGTGTGTCCAGCATCACCGTATCAGCCGTGTTGGCCTCGGGTCCGACCCCGGGTGTCCCACCGTATCCATTCATTTCCTGTGTCCAGATTTATAATATTACAATCTGATTTTCGTGTCCGACACACCCGGACACGTCCGCCCCACACCACAGTACATCGAATCCGTGTATCCGGCCTCGGACACAGCCACCACACAACAACCAACCCGCCGTATCCAGCTTCGGACACGACCCAGAATACCCTGACCCGATACAGAGAAAACCCTAAACCTAGCTTCGACCTGCCGCCGGTGGCCGTTGCGGATCCCCTCACCCGCGTCGAGCTTCCGCCGCCGAGTCAAATTTCCACCACCGCTGAGTAGAAGATCCGCCGCCGCAGCCAGATCCGTCGACCGCCACAGCAGATCCGGGAGCACCGTCGCCGAGACGAACACCCGCCGACCGCCTCCTCGAACCGAGCGCCGCCTCCTCGAACCGAGAGTCGCCTCGAGCCGAGCGACGATGCCGCCTCAGATCTGTCGAAGCCGCCGTCGCTTCAGACCCGCCATCGCCTCAGAAGCTGTCGAAGCCGCGTGACCTCGACGGAGCCCCCACCGCGTGACCTCGCCGGAGAACCCTCCCCCATCGTGAGCCGATTTCCCCTTTTCCCTTTCTTTTCAGTTCTGTGTAAATTGGTTAAGTATATGTAATTAGTAATATAATTAGTTTAGTAAAATAGATAATTAGTTTAATTAATTCTCTGATTAGATTAGTTAATTATTTTGTTAATCAGTTAATTAATTATTTATCAGTTAATAAAATTCTTAATCAGTTAATTTAATTATAATCAGTAGTTAATTTATTAATCAGTAATTAACTATTAATCAATTAGTTTAGTAATATTTATTTAGTTTAGTTTTATTTAATTTAGTTATGTATTAAATATAAGGATCCTGATTCTGTAAAATATAATAATTTTTGGGGGCTTATATTATTAATTAAAAATATAGTTTCAATAATAAAAATAAGATAAAAAATTGGTTAATTGGACTGGTAACTGAAATTACTAATGAGATATAAATACATTGGGTTTTACATAAATTCTAATTTTTATAAATAAACTTTTATTTGTAATTATTGTTCGAGAATATGCATATACATATGAGTATATATATATATAATGATATGTAGATGTTTAAGTACTTATTTAAATAAATGTATTTTAGCATAAATATTTCTTAGTATATATATGTTAATGTATATAGTGTATTTCTATTTAGTGTATATATATATGTATATATCTTGCGTATTTCTCTATTTTCCTATATATGTATATTAAAATGTATTTTAGTATAAATACGTATTAAATATATATGGGTATTAATTTAACTGTATTCATATAATTTATGTCAATGTATGTTTTCGTAATTAATGTTATATATATATTCAATTGGTATAATTACCTGTATATAGTATAATTATTATTTTGGTACAAATATATATATGTGTATATATATTTTGTATGGGTATATGTTTAATAAAAATGTATTTTGGTATAAAAACGTATATTTGGTATATATGTATATATACTTGTGTACATATAGGGTATGAGTATATTTTTAGTGTATATAAATGTATGAATGCATATATTCTCGAATGATGGGTGATGTATATTTTTCATAAATAAAATATATTTCCACTTGTATATACTTTGGAATAACAATATATGTATTATATTTGATCATTAATAATACTACGTTTAATTGGTGAATAGACTAGATGACCCTGAGGCCAGTATTTTTAGACTGTGTTAGTGTAGCATCTGATGCAAATGTGGTTTTGCTTGTGATATGTTTATAGGACTGTTGGTTTACCCAGGGGACACTCTGGAACAGGACCTCGGTATTCACCAGCTAAGGACCAAAGGCGAGTACATTCTCTGATTAGTTTCTAATTTATGATATCTCCTATGTTCACTGTATCTAGTGTAAATATTTATGTTCCTGACACGTTGGTTACACGGATTGGTATACACGGATCTCGTCATGAGATGTTATTCCTTATCCATGGTGTAGCTTGTACAAGACTTGTTTTCTTGATATCTTGTGCAGGTACAGACACTGATTCCCGGGGAGATTTGCTACCTTCCTAGGGAATCCCGTGCCATAGCGTACCATGATTGGATCTACTATACCAGTCGGGGGTTTGGGGAGTACTTTAGTGTAGATATGTGATCATACCCAACTTTATATGCACCATAGCTCATCCCACATCTCACGTCGGGTGCGGCCTGACCATTTACATGCTCCATAGCTGTTACGTGTGATTAGCCTGATCTCTACATGCATCATAGCTAACCAACGGCTAGCCTGACTTTATATGAACCATAGCTAATCACATGTAACCAGCCTGATCAAGTTCCCAAGCCGATCACATATTAAAGCTAGTACTCACACACTTAGTCATAGGTTCCTTGCTCATGGACATATTATTTCTTTTCCTGCAGTTACTTACAGTATTTCCAGTATTTGTTTCATTGTACATTTCTCGTACCTATACATGCATCTGGTATATTTCCATCTAGAACTGCTACATGGTTTATGTCATTTATATAGAACTGCTATTTAGAGATGTACTTTGCTCCTTCCTGACTGGAAAATATTTTTCCAGACTGTGACCTTAGTGGACTTGTTTCAGACACTTGGGGATTGGTTGTTACAGATTTCAGGTATGATTATTTTGTCCGTAGACTTGTGTTGTATTCTTTTGTTTCTTCAAATTCTTATCATGCTGTAGTTGTGATTGAGTATGTTGTTCAATTTATAGTGTTATCCGTGTCTCCTTATGGAGTTGGATACTAGTGTGAGATTATTTAGATAGTACTTGACATAGACAGCGTTCTACCGTCGATGCTGCGGCGTAGGCTGGACGTACCCACGCTCTCGTGCCCCTAAACCGGGTGCGGGTCGTGACAAATGGAGCTCTGGAACTTGCTATGTTATGCAAGTTATATGATGACTAATTGGATGTATATTACTTAAGTGTGTTGATAAGTGAAGGAGTATTCGAAGGGGGTCTTGGAGGTAGCAACAATGAGCTGCTTGGTCAGGTTAGGGACAACTGCAGTGATGCCGTGCGGGCAAGTAGGAGGACTGCGTGTAGCAAGCTCAGGGTGGAGCTGCAGTTGTTCTAGCATGTAAAGGAGTTATGGACAGCATGCCAAGTACACACAGTACAGCAGCAGGAAGGCAAGTGAGGGGTTGATCTTGATGGTTGCACAGGCATTGGGGGTCTGTTGTTGGGGTATTTCTGGGCATGTACAACTTAGTGTTGGGAAGAATCGGTTCAGGTATATAGGCAGCTCGTGAAATGGAGGATTGTGCAGTGGGTTGCACAAACTTATTGCTCGGGTTTAGCAATACAGGCAATGCAAAAGTTTGTACACTGCAGATCCCTGGGCTTGTTGGGTCCATGTAGGGATAATTTTAATTTAGTGAAGCCTGAGTGCATTGCTTGCAGTTCCAGTTGATAGTAGTAGGTAGCAATAAGTTCAGATCCTGAAGAAGTGAATGAGATATCACTGTTGTACAATATGGGCACTGCCATTGGCAGCAGGCAGTGCACTGAGGTGCACTACTATGCACTAAAGGAGGGAGCAACAACAGTAGGGTGTAAGGATGCATTGGGGTTGTGATGCAAGCTCGGGTCATGATACTTGGAAGGTATCAGTCCAAGGTAAGGTATCATTGGTGTTTTCAGATGAAGGTCATGTGAAGTATCAGTTGTTAAGTTGAGATCTAAGTTAGTGTTAATTAGTATCTAGTATAGATACGTTAGATATCAGTTATAAGCTATATTAGTTAGAGTTATAGTTAAATTAGATAACTCTTAGTGTTGGACTAATGGTTAGTAGTTGGGGGAAATGTTAGGTTATAGTATTTGTTAGTGTTAGTAAATGAATATCCCTATAAGTTACAGTTAGTGTCTTAGTTCAGTTGGTTAGATTGTTAGAACTGTTAGTAGGCTATGAATCAGGGTTAGTAATAGTTAGTAATTGTCTTGACTAGTAGTTAGTTAAGTTATTAGTTGTATGTTAGTAGATAAGTTAAGGTGTCAGTTGTGTATCTATAAATTAGTTAACTGTTAGTTAGAGTTAGTGTCATTTAGAATGAATGTTGGTATCCTGTATATTAGAAAGTATAAAGTATAATAAGTTAGATGATATCTAGTATATTGATAATGTTAAGTTATGGGTTTCACTCTAAGTTTTGATATTGGATTTCTAGAGAGTGTTAAGTTGCGTGATACCAATTTGGCTGAAAGCCAAGGTGTCCATCTGGAGTTGGTTTAGCTATAAGTTACTTGTATATATAATATAAAGTATATGTTATATATAGTATTTAAGAATCATGAGTTATTATTAATCTAGGATACACTAATATCCTAATATAGCTAGTATAGTCTAGATACATAGCGTATGGGCCGAATGACCTAGAGATGGACTTATACAACCTAGAAATAGCTAGTTTGACCAAGTTTGACTAGTTTGACCTAGAGTTGACCTAGTTTGACTGTTTTGACCTAGAAATAGCTTTATGACCTAGAATTTAATTGTTTACTTGTTTATCATTTCAAAACCATGTGTTGATGTAACTTTCCATATTTAGGTCTTCAGAGCACCATTCTGGATACGGGTTGATACTTTATCCCGAATTTCAGGCAAGTATATCTCTCTGTTAGTTTTTATTTCATGATAGTATATATATCACATGTTCTAGAACTATATACTTAATTTTGACACAGTGGTTACACGAACTGGTATTATATGGATACTGTCAGGAGATGTTATCCCTTACCGTGTTCAGCGGGTACTCCTGCACAAGTATTTCACCGTGTATATCGGGTATTAATTATCGTATACTTTGTGTTCACACACTGCTCGTGTTCAGTATGCCATATTCGTGTTCGTAATGTGTCATGTTTGGATCCATAAGTATTAATTAGGGATGGGGGAGTAGGAGTTGGTTATAGTTGGTTATGTGATCAAGCCCCAGTGTATTAGTGTACATGTCAATTACATATCACACTTGTAATCAAGTTACTATATTATATTAGTGTTCACACACTGTTCGTGTTCAGTATGCTTATATTCGTGTTCAACCCAAACTGATCACATAACTAACTTGTACTTTAAGGCACATTTGATAGTTTATCCATTTACATTACTTGTAGTTATCTCATATTGCCTGTTCTTCCTTCCTGGTACATTACATGTTTATTCTAGTTTATTTATTTTATATTGCTAGTATATCTTATATTTTTTCTATTACTTGTCATATATGCTCTACCATATATTTGGAACTGCTTTCAGAGCTTTGTACTTCGCTCCATTCTTGACTGAATATATTTTTTCAGTGATTATTGTTGCTATAGTCTGGACTGCTATTACCCTGTGGACTTGAGGTGACTTTTGTAGAGATTAGTTAGTGTTCCTTTTTTATATCTTGTCTAGTTCCCTTCTTGTAGAATATTATTGATTATCCTTATTGTTCGTTCTTCTTTTCGATTATTATGATTGAGTACATGGTAGTACTGGTTGTACTAGTATAATAGATAGATAGATAGATAATGATAACCTAAACAGTGTTCTACCATCGATGCTGTGACGTAGGCTGGACGTAACCATATACTCGTATCCCGATCATGCTGGTGCAGATCGTGACACATTTTTATGGTGGCCCATGCAGGTCAGACTTCGCAAGTTGTACGATGTCATGGTAGTGCAATAATTTTGTTGTACTGCTGTGAGCCTGCGATAGGATATATGATATAGGATATTCGAATGAGAATACTCAATCACAAATTAGGACTTCTTGAGAGATTCCTGGGACGACCCTTGAGAATCTTATTATGAACCCTAATTTAAGGTCTTTTTCCTTATTTCCATTCGCTCTCACTTGTTGTTATTGAATTTGATTCTTGATGATTCGTTATTGAATTTAATTCTTGGTGTTCGTTGTTGAGTTTGATTTCATATCGAGATAAATTTTACGGACTAAATTATGGTATCTTCTGATAACATATGATGATGAGGACAAAGAGAAAGGTAAAACGTCTGCTTGGTTATGGAGCCTAGAGTTTATCGCAGCCATATTAGCTGGTGTGATAAAAATGTAGGGACCTGACTTCGGATATACATAACTTTGTTATAAAATTTAGAGTTTCTCGCAGCCATACCGGTTGGCGTGATGAGGATTCTAGATAACATGATTATAGAGTTGCATACCTTAGTTATGGAATATATCGTTTATCACATCTATGCTTTCTGGCACGACGAGGATTCTAAGTATCATGATTTCAGACAGACGCATATGATTATCAGATTGTATCTTAAATTGTTTCTTAACGTATTATCTTTCTTTTTCCACTTCTGTTATTATAGGATTCTATTCCATCACTACTATTATCTTAGGAATAGAGATACCTTCAGTTCCTTTAGTCCAGCTCCTTATGGAACATCATTTATTTAGGATTCTTAGATATTACAATAGTTGGTGATTTGTAATTAGTTCTGAGTCTTGAGTATCAATATTGGCTGTTGAGAATGGAGCTTGTGAGTCTGTAGGTAGTTCTTGGTTGAGCATGTGAGTAATATACATCAGACTAAAGATAACTCATAGTACAATACCCTTGTAGCAATAGTTCTATGGTAGGTGTCGGTATAGTTAGTATTAGTACTATAGGTAGAAGGGGGAGTAGAGAGTAACAGTGGTGGTTCCATGAGTTAGTATTAGTACTAGCATGCATGTTCTGGATAGTCATGAATTCAAGTAGTTGGGTGAGCCATGTAACGATTAAGTATCACGAAATTTTTTGGATATTAATGGAGCATGAGATTCTAATTGGTACTCGATGGTGTTGTGGGTAAGAGATATGTATTCAGGAGAGGTATTAGTGAGTGTGCCATAGTAGAATGGTACCCATAAGGATATAGGTGAGTATGATAGTGTTAGAATATATTATTTTAGGTAGTATGACTTGCGTTACATTTGGAAGTAGGGCATATATGAGTGCACATGTAGGTGTTTAGTGTGACTATATTACCTAGTACTTGGGAGTCTTGAAGTAGAGATTTGTAGGAAAAGCATGAGTGGTAAAGTGAAGTACCAGTTTTATGAGCATCACGGAGTAGGGGTTTAGTATCAGAGGTACCCATATAGTGCCAGTGGACAAGTCAGTAACATAGAATATTAAGTGCATGAGTCAAGCGTGGTTATGGAGTTAGTAAGTGTGATGGGGTGATCTAGTGAGTAAGCTAGTGTCAAGAGTGGTGGTAGTGAGTGATGAGTTATTGTAAGTATTAAGAAGTTAGTGTCCTAGAATATTAAGTGAATATGTTGTGTAGTTAGGAAGCTATATTTCTATATCAGGAATTTGTTGAGTAATGTGCTAGTAACAGTAAATATCTTGTGTGATCATATTAGATTGGTGTATCAGTTAATATGGATAGAAAGCATTTGGAAGTAAGAGTATAAGTGAACCAGGCAGTAAGATGAGGGGTAATCTATATAGAAGTAAGTTTAGTAGGTATAGTACCTTGCTAATTTTGGGGTGTAGAAGTAGTATGTATCAGAAAATAGTATGATGGATATAAGGATACCAGTGAGATGTCTTGGTATCGTAATGGCTAGGAGGTCTTTGTGTATGTATTGTGATACTAAACATAGATGAGAACCCTAGAGTGATTAATAGCTATTAGAGTATGAGTTTACACCAAGTATCAGGATAGGAAGAGTACCCTAGTGGCAAGATTAAGATTACCTCAAATATTATGGAGGTTTGAGTACAAACATTTTTAGTGGATAGTGTACTAAGTATAGAGGAGAGACATGAGTAACCTAGTATGAGAGTATCATCTAAGTGCCAAATAAGAGCCAGTGCCATATATAGTTGGTATTAAGACTTGGGTAGGCATCTTATTGAGAGTTTTTTAGATCGGTAAGGGTGTGCCAATAGGGTACACAAGTGTTCATTTACAAGAAGGATGGTTAAGCAGTTTAGGTGATTGCAAGAACCGAGACAGATAAAGGATTATAGTATCTTAGAAGTGTAGTATAGTATTCTGGGTAGTGTATGCCAGTGAGATAAGTATGCCCATGGCTTAGAACCATAGTATACCAGTAGTATTGGACGTAGTAACCCATAATGTTAAATAATTTACCTAAGGTATAGTTAGCAAGTGACCTTGATTGAGATTGTAATTCATGATAGTTAGAGATTATATCCATGAATGGTTGTTTCTTTATTAGAATTGTAGGATTGTGTGTTATATGATAAGACTGTCTTGGACTATGATGGTTCAGGGTTTGACTGTAGTAAAACTTCTATGAAATAGTGATGACTGACCCAGAGAGAGGAGCGAGGCCTTAAATTTTGAGGACAAAATTTTTTCAAGGGGGGAAGAGTTGTCACTACCGCTTTTTCGTAGAGGAGTTTTTTTGTCTTTTCCTATTATTGGTAATATTATAATATTGATATTTTAAATTTTTATCATATTGAATGATATTTCATAATTATTAATTATTGTGCATGATAAATATTTAATTATTGTTAGTAGGTTATATTAATAATTGGACTTGTATTAGTGGACTTAACTAGACATGTCATGAACCATGGACCAACATTTAAGTTAGACTCATTTGGGCCCAATAATTAGTCACCATTTGGATTAATTAGTTTTTTAATTAAACATCCATTAGGAGTAGAAGCTTTCTTCTTAATTAAAATCTATCATGACAAGCCCATGATAATGAATAATGTACATTGCTTGGGAGAGGGGCATGGGGCCGACCCTATTTAGGAGGAGTATTTTTCTCTTTCCTCTTCTTTAGTTTATACAAGTAATTTTCTAAATTTAGTTCTTCCCTAAATTGATTCATCCCTCCATCAATTCCTCTATAAATTACTCTGATTCCCTTCCCTAAGCAACATCTAAAAATTCTAGAAGCTTGGATTGCAAGGAGCACTTGGAGAGGAAGGCTTTGGACTAGAAGCTTATCCAAATTGTGTCCATTTGACTTTGCATTGGGAATCCATCTCTCAATAGGTATAATTCTGAAATCTCTTCTTTAATTAGGTTATATTATTAGCATTTAACCCTTATAAACCCTTCCATGGATAAGGACTACCCATAGGAGAAAGAACTAGGTTCATATGAGCTATATTGTGATAGTTACATTGACTTTTGTAGCCAAATTAGAGAAAATCCGAGTTTGGGCTATTAGGTGTTTGATAAAATATTTCTCTAGTGATTTTAGGTTGTGATTCATGATTTGAAAATGTGTACGTGTCCATAATCGGATACGAGGAGTGCGTATCATGATACGTCGTAATATAGTATCATGGGAGGGGTATTTGCTTGTGTAGAGGGCTCTAGCATGCCAAATTTCATTTATTATTCTAAAATAGCTATTATATATATATTATATATTATATATACTATATTTAGCATTCTAGTTGTGTTGCTTGAGCTTGGGGAGAGTATCATGAGATTTTGGGTGCGTATCATAAGCGTATCATGAACTATGAGTAAGTATCTTGAGGTGTGTGCACCAAGTGTTTGGTGATTGGTTTGAGAGTGTTTTAAATTGAATATTATATATATATATATATATATATATATATATATATATATATATATATATATATATATATATATATATATATATATATATATATATATATATATATATGTTAGTGTATATATATACTTATATATAAATATATGAACTATACATATGTATATGTTTATGGGGAATATGTAACATAAGCATGTGGTGTGAGGAGGTGAATCCTTGTATATGTGTTTGAGTGTGCTAAAAGAGAGGGTATGTGAATATGCAGGTGTTACAGAGTGTTTTGTGTTTTTGTGCAAGTGTGCACCCGAGTTGGGAAGTGAGGGATGTTGTAGTCAAGAGGAGGGTGCACTGCATCCATGCAGTATGAGGTAATGAGTGTTATAGTTGGGAGAGTGCATTGCTTGAAGTGTTGGGGAAGGAGAAGTCTGAATAGAGCTTTGGAACTTGCTATGTTCAGCAAGTTATATGCTGACTAGTTGGATGTATATTACTTGAGTGTGTTGATAAGTGAAGGAGTATTCGAAAGGGGTCTTGGAGGCAGCAACAATGAGCTGCTTGGTCAGGTTAGCGACAACTGCAGTGATGCAGTACGGGCAAGTAGCAGGACTGTGTGCAGCAAGCTAGGGGTGGAACTGTAATTGTTCTAGCATCTGAAGGAGTTATGGATAGCATGCCAGGTGAACACACAGTGCATCAACAAGAAGGAAAGTGAGGGGTTGATCTTGATGGTTGCACAGGCATTGGGGGTATGTTGTTGGGGTATTTCTGGGCATGTACAACTTAGTGCTGGGAAGACTCGGTTCAAGTATATGAGCAGCTCGTGAGATGGAGGATTGTGCAGTAGGTTGCACTAAAACTTGTGGCTCAGGTTTAGCTTAGATGAGGCAGGCAGTGCACAAGTATGTGCATTGCAGATCCCTGGGCTTGTTGGGTCCATATGGGGGATGCTTGTAATGTAGTGAAGCTGTCATGCCCCACTTCCCAAGATACGATGAGTTGGGTACGTAACTACATCTCCAGGCTACGCCCCATACGAATTCTGACACATTCGTATCAGCGATTGTCGCCTGTAAGTCTTTTAGAATAAAATGCAAGTCATGCTAAAATAATTAGGCAATTACATCTAAACCAAAACATACTGATTATTAAAATCAGATAAGTCTTTACAACAACTCCTTCTTAAAGTTACATAATTACAGTTGCAACTACTAGGTACTATACTTTCTGAAATCACTTGCTGATTACTCCTCACTATCGTCTACGTTGTAGAGGGGTAGCATTTCCTTATTTCCTTCTTCAATCCCTAGTGAACAATACTAGGTCGTCAGAACGACAAGCAAGTCCTCGGCCAAGAATGGTAAACAATGAAAGATATGATATTAGAGTAAAGAGCAATAGTTAAAGGAAATAAGAGAATAACATAATATGATATTCATGACTTGAATAATTCCTAATCTAATTCTCCTATAGTATCTATAATTCAATCATCACAAATCCTATGTCACTACCACAATATATAAACAATTTCCTAAATGATGATGCAATTTGGAGAAAAAACCTTAAATAACCACTTCACCTAGTTTCCCGCCACAAATCTCGTTGTGAAGGATTTTGGTGTGACTTGAATGGCACGGTGCTTAGAATCCGGCCCTGCCCTCATGGCTTAATCTTGAATTCACCTATTCGAGTATTATAATTCGAGATAGGTGTATTTTTAATTGGTGACTTGAACAGAAGGGTACGGGGTTATAAATCCGGCCTAGCCTCTTTTGGGCCTATCTTGAATCCACACATTCGATGGTTTTTCCTTTTGGATCGAAAAAGGTGTACTTATAATTAGGGTGACTTGAAAATAGGATGGCACAGGGTTATGATCCGGCCCAGCCCCTTATGGGCAATCTAAAGTGAGCTAAGCCTCACCCGTTCACTTCACAAGGCCTTGCAAGAGAGCCTAAACCGCTGAATTTAGCCAGAGTTTAAAATTATGTGGTAGAATTTCGTAGGTGGTCATTTATGCTGTTCTCCCCTGCCCAATGCTTCTAGCCTAAAACTACAATAATTCCTTATTCTAATTTTCTTATTGGTCGAGTCTCTGCTCTGTATTGTCTTAACCGTTGATCAAAATGGGAAGCATGTCTAGGATAATGCAAGATATAAACTTGAGCACAAGTATTTAATCACACAATTTAAGGTATCGACTTTCACAGAGTAGATCATCATATAGTCTGGATTAGTTCCTTTATGTCCGTGTCCTGTGTATTCTAGACTTCCACTAGTTATTCCTAATTTAAAGTATAATCTCTAGTGGTCTGTAGTGTGTGAATCTAGGGTTTAGGCATTGGGATGTCGGCGATATTTTGGAATATCAAAATATTGGTTAACTCCCAGAATTCTTAAAAATTTTGGCAGAGTTTCCTTTGTATTTTGGCTCCCGAAATTTTTAACAATTTATAATTTCCACCCGGAGCAACCCTCCGTAGCATTCCCGGGCTCGCCGACCCCTTCGGTGGAGCAACTCTTAACACCGAAATACACGCAATTATTAATAATATCAATATCTTCTAAGTAGGTAAGGAAATCTTCTCACCTAGGTGAATTAGCTAATTTAGTCATATACCTTAGCTCTGCAATTCGCTAACTATTTACAAGACAACAAAGGTAAATGTCAGAAACATAATGATTCAACACATGTGTCAATTTTTTAATGACTTAATTAATTATTAAGTATCATATGTACTAAATATTCCTTAAAGTGTAAATATTATATTTTAAGGATAAGCAATGTATATATATAACTAGGTTTATTTATAAGGTCTTGGAATTCTTCTCTTACGTATAATACAATTAGTATAATCCAATTTTAGATCCTATACGTAATTTTGAAATGGTATGTAATCACTTCTATCTCCGCATGTCTTTATAGAAGTAACTTTTCTAGATACGTATCATAACTATATACTTTTCTAATGTATCACTATATAGCTAATATACCCATACCTATATGAGTCATCAATGTTTTAAATGATCATGTTCAAATCCAAAATTTTCATCATTTAAATTGTGTCTCATTCTAGAGTCCGTACCGAAAGAGAGTAATCGAACAAATTCAAGTTATACCAAACTATTCCAATTCAAAATTGAGGACACTTATGTCTTTAACTTATATTCTCATTCTTCGAATTAATTACAACTGATCTTCATAAATATAATGACACAAAGCTATGTATTATCATTTTGTTTATATGAACGTGTATATTACTAATTATATACCGCAACATGATTATATAATATATTCATAATGTCATCACATAATGTCAAAGTATTTTGTTTGGTGTCCTAATATAGGTATTGATTAACAAGGAACAACTTGAGTTTCCAATTTTAATTATACTTAAAATAATAATCCAGACAAATAGTATAACCAAATTAGAGGAAATGAATGAGGACTTGCCTTGGTTCTGAATTTCTAGGTTTTTTTCGAGTATCGACGTCGATTCCCTAATTCAGTAGGTTAAAGATTAATAGGATCTAAAATTGAATTCTGGAAGAAAGAATTTGGGAAAAATAAAATACCTAGGTTTTCTTTGGAAGAAGGGGAGGAAACACTGTGGTATTCGTGTCCGGCGAGGAGGCGGCGTGTCCGGAGAGGAGTGGTGGCGTTCGCCTGCGGGGTGGCAGCGTTGGCGTCGGCGGCGGCCTGTGGCTTCGACAGCAGCGACGGCAGCAACAGCAGCAGTAACAGCAGCGGCAGTGGCAGCAACGGCAGTAGCTGCGGCGGTAGCGGCGACAGCGACTGCAGCCTTCAGCGGTGGCGGCGGTGGCAGCAGTAACAACAGAGATAGTAGTAGCAACAGTAAATAGGAGTAGGGTTTTTGAGTTCTGAATAGTTTCTATTTGGGAACTTCAGTAGAGGAAAGTTAAAGGTGTTGGAAATGCAAGAGGAGAGGAGAGCTTGCCATCTCCTCCCTTGGAAATGAAGATGGAGGGAGGAGAAGCCAGGTTGCTCTTGACTCATCCTTTGCTGCTGGTTTCTTCTTCCTGCCTCTCCCATGGGTTTGGGTTTATGCACAAGACCCCTCCCAAAATTAGAAATTCATATATGACTAGTTCCCTTGCAATTGGAAATTTGCACAACCTAAATTATTAATTACATATACATTAGAGAGATAAAATAGAAAAATAAAATTTAAATAAATTGTTAGCAGCTATGACACTCTATCCTCCATAGAAAATTTTGTCCTCAAAATTTAAATCAAAGAGTAGCTAACCTTGGTTAGCAAATAGGTATGAAAATTTGTTTCGCATGTCTTCTTCTTTTTCCCAAGTTGATTCCCCTGGAGAATCCTTATTCCAAGCCACTCGAACTAATGGAATGATCCGATTCCGGAGTATTTTGTCTCTACGATCCAGAATTTCAACAGGTCGTTGTTCGACGTGTAGAGTTGGTCCGATAGTGATTTCTGAGTGATCTAGTATATGGTTCGGATCTGGTACATATCTTCAGAGCTGAGATACGTGAAATACATTATGTACCCCTTCTAGTGTTGGGGGTAGGGCCAGTTTATAAGATACTTTCTCGATTTTCTCTAGTATGTCAAATGGTCCAATATATCTTGGACTCAGCTTCCCTTTGGTCCCAAATCTAATTGTCCTTTTTGTTGGCAAGATCTTTAAAAATGCATGATCGCCAGATTAAAATTCTACTATTCTTCGATGTTTATCAGCCCACATCTTCTGTCTATCTTGGGCTGCTTACAAATGGTTTCTGATTGCTTTAACCTTGCCAACAGTTTGTGTCACTAGTTCTGGGCCCAATAATTGCCTTTCTCCAACATCTGTCCAGCACATTGGTGATCTATATTTTCTTCCATATAATGCTTCAAAAGGCACCATCTTGATGCTAGTACGATAACTGTTGTTATAAGAAAATTCTACCAAATGTAAGTGGTCGTCCTATGATCCTCCAAAATCTAATGTGCAGGTTCTCAACATATCCTCTAGAGTTTGAATTGTCCTTTCTGATTGACCATCTGTTTGTGGATGGTATGTTGAACTAAATTTTAACTGAGTGCCGAGGCTTTCTTGCAGACTTGTCCAAAAATATGAAGTAAATCTAGTGTCTCTATCTGAAACTATACTTACCGGTATTCCATATTGATTGACAATCTGTTTCATATACAGGTCTGCTAATACTTCGATTGGTTGTCCTACTCAGAATGGTATAAATCGAGCTAATTTAGTAAGTCTGTCTATGATGACCCAGATAGCATTGTTACCTCTTTGGGTCTTAGGTAGCCCGGTCACGAAGTCCATTGTGATATATTCCCACTTCCATTCAGGTATTGGAAGAGGTTGAAGGAGACCTGCTGCCCTTTGATGTTCTTCCTTTACTTGCTGGCAGACAAGATATTTGGACACAAATTTAGCAATTTCTCGCTTTATTCCATGCCACTAAAAATTCTGTTTTAGATCTTTATACATCTTAGTACTTCCCGGATGAATGGAATATTGCGAGTTATGGGCTTCTGACATGATTTATGTTATTAGATTTCCATTGGGTACACACAATCGATCTCCGAATCTTAACGATCCATCTGTATGCTTTCTTATTCCAATATGGAGTCCTTCCTTGGTTTGGTTCCATATTTTCTGGAGTTTAGAGTCTCCTTGTTGAGCCTCCTTAATTCTGTCTACTAGAGAAGACTGTATTTATAAATTTTCCCATAATCCTTCTGATGTTGGATATATTACTTCAATTCCCATCTTATTTAGGTCTTTGAGAATTTCTTTCGGGGTATTCATGAAGAATGCCATTGGTTTTCTGCTTAAGGCATCTGCTACTTTATTTGCTTTGCCTGGGTGGTATTCTAATTTCATATCAAAGTCTTTGAGTAATTCCAACCATCTTCTTTGTCTCATATTAATTTTTTTCTGAGTGAACACATATTTCAGACTTTTATGATCTGTATATATTTTAATTCTCTCTCCGTATAAATAGTGTTGCCATAGTTTGAGTGCAAAAACTACAGCCGCTAATTCTAGATCATGAGTTGGGTAATTTCTCTCATGCTGCTTCAGTTGTCGAGAGGCATAAGCTATAACCTTTCTGTGTTGTATCAGTACACAGCCTAGCCTTTTTTTTGATGCATCGCTGTATATCTCGTATCCTCCTGATCCCGACGGTAAGGCTAGTACCGGTGCTGAAATTAATCTTTCTTTCAATTCATCAAAAGTTATTTGGCATTTTTCTGTCCAATTGAATTTCTCTTCCTTTCGGGTTAGCCGAGTTAATGGTTCTGCAATTCTTGAAAAGTTTTCCATGAATCTTCTATAGTATCCGGCTAATCCCAAGAAACTTTGAATTTCTGCCACAGACTTTGGCGTTGGCCAGGATTTAACAGCTTTTACCTTCTTTGGATCTACTGAAATACCTTCTCCAGTGATTATATGGCCTAGAAATGATATTTGACTTAGCCAAAATTCATATTTACTGAATCTAGCGTACAATTGTTCCTGCCTTAGGGTTTGCAATATCACCTTCAGATGTTTTTCGTGTTTTTCTTCATTCTTTGAATATATAAGGATGTCGTCAATGAATACAATTATGAACTTATCCAAATATTGGTAAAATATTCGATTCATTAGGTCCATAAATATATCAGGAGCATTTTTTACCCCAAATGGCATGACCAGGAACTCGTAATGTCCATAACGAGTCCTAAAGGTAGTTTTCTGAATGTCTTCCCTTTTGACCTTTACTTGATGATATCCAGACCTTAAATCAATCTTTGAAAACACCTTAGCTTCCCCTAATTGATCAAATAGTTCATTTATTTGGGGCAAAGGATACTTATTCTTGATTGTTACTTCATTCAGGGCTCTAAAATCAATCACCAATCGTAGGGTCCCGTCTTTCTTTTTCACGAAAAGTACTGGTGCACCCCACGGTGAAGCACTGGGCTGAATAAATCCTTTTGCTAATAATTCCTTTATTTGTTTATTTATTTCAGCCAATTCTTCCTTATTCATCGGATATATTTTCTTGGCTATAGGTGCTGCTCCAGGCACCAAATTGATGAAAAATTTTATTGCTCTATCTGGTGGTAATTCTGGTAATTCATCAGGAAATACATCCTTGAATTCCTTTACTATCCTTGGAAACTGTTTCTCTTCTAGTTCTTGAAATCTTCCTTGAATTGGTAGTTTAAATTTTTCTAATTCCATAGCATCAAATTCCTTCTGATCTCGAACAAATTCATATAGCTCTCCATTAGCGAGCTGGAACTGGACCTTTCCTTGACCACAGTCTATACTTGCCAATGTCTTGGTTAACCAATCCATTCCTAGCACTATATCGTAATTGTTCATTGCAAATACTAACAATCTTACTTGAAAAGCTATACCACCAAATTTAACTGGACAAGCTTCGCAGACCCGACTAATTTCTACCGTGCCATTACCCGTAAGAATATTTAATTTCTTAAGTAATGGTTGCGATTTGATTTCATGAAGAACTATAAATGGTGATGATATAAATGAATGGGTTGCCCCGGAATCAAATAATACTGATGCCGGATAAGTTAAAACCAGAATAGTATCTGTTATAACCTCTCCGGCCAGTTCTGTCTCATCAGTATTCATCATGAATGCCTGCCCTTGCTTTTTTTTTCCCAATTTGAGGCTGGTTTGTTCTCTGAGCTTGCTGGAATTGGTAGGTTTGAGGTACAAAGGGCGGTCTTTGCTGATTCCCATAAGTCAATATGGCTTGAGGCATTGGTGCTTGTATCAAAGATCGGGGACCATTTCCTAGAAATATATGTATAATATTATTTCCTCGAAATGGAGGTCGTGATCCTTGGTATTGGTTTTGTATCGTTGATCCGGGAGTCCGTTGTAGTGAATATTGGCCAGTCTAATGCCTATCCGATCCATACTTTAAACAGAGACCTAGGAATTTCCTGTAGTCAGCCTTCATATGACCTGGTTTATGACAAAAGTGGCAAATAATTGGTCCTCCCGAGACACTAGTTTGGAAATGTTTGGACGATCCTTGCCATGAATGCTTTGAGGATGGATTTCCTATTTCCAAGGCCCTTTTCTGAGGTTAGGATCGAAGCGGTTGTTCTTCATTTAGCATTCTTTCCAGACTTTTAGCTGCTTTAGTTACCTCGGGAAAAGTTTGGCACCGATAAGCCGCAACCCTACTTTTCAGCTGACTCCCTAGTCCTTCTAGGAATCTAGATACTTTGGTCTCCTTGTCAGCTATTAAATTTGGATCAAAACGACTAAGTTTGGAGAATTCCGCAATATATTCATCTACTGTGAGTTTTCCTTGTTTTAAATGAGTAAACTGTCTTTCCAACTCAATTCTTGCTGATTTTGGGAAGAACCTTCCTTCAAACTTTCTTTTGAATTCTCCGCAGGTTATTTTATCTTCCGAATCCTCTGGATGTTCAGCACTCCACCAGTGCTCAGCGATATCTTCTAATTGGATTCGGATTGTGGACACCATATCTTCAGAATTCTATAGTTCTAATCCACTATCCGGCTTCGATTGGGCTCTCCGTTCCCTTAAACTTAGGAGGATTCAGGTTCCTAAAATACTTTAGCGAACCATCCTTGGAGTTGGTAGATATTTGCAAATGTTCTAACATTGTGGCAGTTGTGGCCAAGGCCGTATCCGCACGCTGATTGTTGGATTCCAGAATTTGTTGGAATAACTTATACATATTTCTGATAGAGGGTTCTTTTTGAGTTTGCGAGGATGATGCGTGGGATTGATCGTGGTTAGACATTATCCTGAAAAATATCCAAATGCAATTTCTCAGGAATAATCCTGAGATTGAAGAATAGAAAAGATGTTGAAATTCCTAAGAATTTATTGGAAAGCAGAGAGACATATAGGTACAATAAAAAGCATATTTCATTCACTTAAAGTCAAAATGTGATACAAATATGCTTCTAGAGTTACTTGCACATAGGCATACGCACATACTTAAGACTAATTATATTCCCATATTTTCTTCCTTGACTAACTTCCATACATATACACATACACCTTACTTTTCACAAAAGACACCTGATGGATAGGAGATCCTTACACATACGAAGTCTAGTCCAATTTTCCCATAATACGGGTCCATTCTTGAGTAAGGATTGTGGCTTCGGGATGAAATTCTTGGAAGTCAGTTAACGTTCCTTCATATCCTTCTAGCTTAGGGTAATCATATTCATATTCTGGGTCTCGTACGTAGATATAATATGTTTCTCTTTCATGGTCCACTTCAGCACCATCTTCTAAATCTCTAATGACGGGACGTAAGATACCATAATGCACTTCATAGAGGGGTTTGTGATACCAATCTGGTAGATGCCATAATTCCCTTATATATTATTGATAGCCATAGTGTGTGCGATCACTCCCATCCCACCAGACGCTTGGAAGGAAAAGATCCATGTCCTATACCAAAATAAGAATTTAGTAAAAATTATAATAAGGAAACCAAAGTTTCTTAAAATACCTTTGCTCCATCTTTTCCAGTCTCTGATATTTCCTATCTTAAGGCGTTCTTATGGGTTAAGGAGTCTAGCGTTCTCCTATTCTTGACCTATACTCTGTAATATCTAGACTTGCACCTTATCCTAGGTTCTTTATTTTCAGGTCTTACCTAGGTTTCCTAAAAGCATGACCTGTATGGGCCACCACTAAAAGACGTGTCATGCCCCGCTTCCCAAGATACGATGAGTTGGGTACGTAACTACATCTCCAGGCTATGCCCCATACGAATACTGTTACATTCGTATCAGCGATTGTCGCCTATAAGTCTTTTAGAATAAAATACAAGTCATGCTAAAATAATTAGGCAATTACATCTAAACCAAAACACTATGATTATTAAAATCAGATAAGTCTTTACAACAGCTCCTTCTTAAAGTTACATAATTACAGTTGCAACTACTAGGTACTATACTTTCTGAAATCACTTTCTGATTACTCCTCGCTCTCGTCTACGTTGTAGAGGGGTAGCATTTCCTCATTTCCTTCTTCAATTCCTAGTGAACAATACTAGGTCATCAGAACGACAAGCAAGTCCTCGGCCAAGAACGGTAAACAATGAAAGATATGATATTAGAGTAAAGAGCAATAGTTAAAGGAAATAAGAGAATAACATAATATAATATTCATGACTTGAATAATTCCTAATCTAATTCTTCTATAGTATCTATAATTCAATCATCACAAATCCTATGTCACTACCACAATACATAAACAATTTCCTAAATGATGATGCAATTTGGAGAAAAAACCTTAAATAACCACTTCACCTAGTTTTCCGCCACAAATTCCGTTGTGAAGGATTTTGGTGTGACTTGAATGGCACGGTACTTAGAATCCGGCCCTGCCCTCATGGCTTAATCTTGAATTCACCTATTCGAGTATTATAATTAGAGATAGGTGTATTTTTAATTGGTGACTTGAACAGAAGGGCACGGGGTTATAAATCTGGCCTAGCCTCTTTTGGGCCAATCTTGAATCCACCCATTCGATGGTTTTTCCTTTTGGATCGAAGAAGGTGTACTTATAATTAGGGTGACTTGAAAATAGGATGACACGGGGTTATGATCCGGCCCAGCCCCTTATGGGCAACATAAAGTGAGCTAAGCCTCACCCGCTCACTTCGCAAGGCCTTGCGAGAGAGCCTAAACCGCTGAATTTAGCCAGAGTTTAAAATTATGTGGCAGAATTTTGTAGGTGGTCATTTATGCTGTTCTTCCCCGCCCAATGCTTCTAGCCTAAAACTACAATCATTCCTTATTCTAATTTTCTTATTGGTCGAGTCTCTGCTCTGTATTATCTTAACCGTTGATCAAAATGGGAAGCATGTCTAGGATGATGCAAGATATAAACTTGAGCACAAGTATTTAATCACACAATTCAGGGTATCGACTTTCACAGAGCAGATCATCAGATAGTCTGGATTAGTTCCCTTATGTCCGTGTCCTGTGTATTCTAGACTTCCACTAGTTGTTCCTTAAAGTATAATCTCTAGTGGTCTGTAGTGTGTGAATCTAGGGTTTAGGCATTGGGATGTCGACAATATTTTGGAATATCAAAATATTGGTTAACTCCCAGAATTCTTAAAAATTTTGGCAGAGTTTTCTTTGTATTTTGGCTCCCAGAATTTTTAACAATTTATAATTTCCATCCGGAGCAACCCTCCGTAGCATTCCCGGGCTCGTCGACCCCTTCGGTGGAGCAACTCTCAACACCGGAATACACGTAATTATTAATAATATCAATATCTTCTAAGTAGGTAAGGAAATCTTCTCACCTTGGTGAATTAGCTAATTTAGTCATATACCTTAGCTCTGCAATTCGCTAACTATTTACAAGACAACAAAGGTAAATGTCAGAAACATAATGATTCAACACATGTGTCAATATTTTCAATGACTTAAGTAATTATTAAGTATCATATGTACTAAATGTTCCTTAAAGTGTAAATCTTATATTTTAAGGATAAGCAATGTATATATATAACTAGGTTTATTTATAAGGTCTTGGAATTCTTCTCTTGCGTATAATACAATTAGTATAATCCAATTCTAGATCCTATACGTAATTTTGAAATGGTATGTAATCACTTCTATCTCCGTATGTCTTTATAGAAGTAACTTTTCTAGATACGTATCATAACTATATACTTTTCTAATGTATCACTATATAGCCAATATACCCATACCTATATGAGTCATCAATGTTTTAAATGATCATGTTCAAATCCAAATTTTTTATCATTTAAATTGTGTCTCATACTAGAGTCCGTACCGAAAGAGAGTAATCGAACAAATTCAAGTTATACCAAACTATTCAAATTCAAAATTGAGGACTCTTATGTCTTTAACTTATATTCTCATTCTTCGAATTGATTACAACTGATCTTCATAAATATAATGACACAAAGCTATGTACTATCATTTTGTTTATATGAACGTGTATATTACTAATTATATACCACAACATGATTATATAATATATTCATAATGTCATCACATAATGTCAAAGCATTTTGTTTGGTGTCCTAATATAGGTATTGATTAACAAGGAACAACTTGAGTTTCCAATTTTAATTATACTTAAAATAATAATCCAGACAAATAGTATAACAAAATTAGAAGGAAATGAATGAGGACTTGCCTTGGTTCTGAATTTCTAGGTTTTTTTCGAGTGTCGACGTCGATTCCCTAATTCAGTAGGTTAAAGATTAATAGGATCTAAAATTGAACTTTGGAAAACCTAAATTGAATTCTGGAAGAAGGAATTTGGGAAAAATAAAATACCTAGGTTTTCTTTGGAAAAAGGGGAGGAAACACTGTGGTATTCGTGTCCGGCAAGGAGGCAGCGTGTCCGGCGAGGAGTGGTGGCGTTCGCTTGCGGGGTGGCAGCGTTGGCGTCGGCGGTGGCAGCCTACGGTGGTGGCAGCAGGAACAGTAACAGCAGCGGCAGCAGCAGCAACAGTAACAGCAACGACAGTGGTAGCAGCGGCAGTAGCGACGGTGGTAGCGGCGGCGGCAGCTTGCAGCGGTGGCGGCGGTGGCAGCCTACGGTGGTGGCAGCAGGAACAACAGAGATAGTAGTAGCAATAGTAAATAGGAGTAGGGTTTTTGAGTTCTGAATAGTTTCTATTTGGGAACTTAAGTAGAGGAAAGTTAAAGGTGTTGGAAATGCAAAAGGAGAGGAGAGCTTGCCATCTCCTCCCTTGGAAATAAAGATGGAGGGAGGAGAAGCCAGGTTGTAGCGCCTCGTTCCTCCTATTCGAGGAGCGCGGCTAAGAAACACAAGACGGTATCGTTCGATCAGGATAGATTGAATTAAGAACTCGTCCTCGTTATGGATTTGTTTCTTCGGAATCGATTTCCATATTCAGTGGATCGTGCCCCCGGGATCGACTTAGCGGCAGAGTCAGGAGGGACCTCTCCGCTGCTATCTTTTATTGCCTGTTGCTTTCGTGCTTTGAGTTAGTTTTGGATTTGCTTGGGTTTTCTTGAACGGTTTCGATGATTTCATTATTTTCGTTCATTGAATTGCACTTCAATTCTGAGATTGGAAAGAGTGGAAGGAGTATTGATCGAGCTGTTCGTGTGTAGTTGAACGAGCAGTAGACGGCTTGCGAGCGGTGTCGTGAAGTGCCTCTTTCCTTCTCCTTTCCTTCCAACCAAGTGAGTGGCTACCAACCCGATTAGCTAGCCCTGCTTCCAAGCTTCATACCCTAAAATCTTGCATTCTTCTTTGCCCCGATCAAACGATACCAAGTAATAATAAAAGAGATCAAGATAAAAAGGGAATAGACTTGAAAATATTACTTGTCAACTAAACTTATGAACGGTTATCATCCTGTATGCTAGTTCGTTTATAACTGTTCTATGAATCGTGCTAAGTATGGAATATGCTTGTTATGAAATAACTATCAGGAAGACTATGCAAAACCGTTATGCTATAAAACTATTTCTATGAGTGTTGTTGGATCACGGATAACTTGTGCACAAGGTATGTTATGAGTTTCGTGGACGGTCGTCGGGGCGCTGGGACCGATCCGATCCGGACGGAATATATGTATAGTCGTATGTTACCCGCTAAAATATTATGCAGCGGGGCTCGCCACCCGCATTGCACGTCACTTTGCCTTGAGACTATAACCTGTCCCTCGTGGCAACATGCCAGTGATCTCTATGTATATTTAAACCTGTTGCAAACTAACTTGTGTCTTCGTGGCAGGGAAGGCATGGTAAGTATTGTGCAGGTGATTCAGACGGTCAGGTAAAATCCACCGAACGGTGGCACGTTCATTTTAGTAAATTCTATATGCTGCTTACTTATAAAAACATGTTGATTGGTATAGTTCGGTTAGCTCGCCTTCACCAGTATGTTTTGACATGCTGACCCTCGTTGAAACAGGTTCTCCGCACTAAGGCGAACCGAGCGAGGAGCCGAAGTCGTCTTCCCGATCCAGTCCAGCTGTTGGTACATCTTCACCGCGCCCCTTGAAGCATTTTGAAGACAAGCTTGTAACTCTTCATACACAAATGCAGCTTCGTGGCAAAGCCGTCCTCCAGCCTGGAGGTCTTTATCATTTTGAAGTTTATAAAGGGATATAATGTACAGGACTGCTATCTCATTTTGAGTCAACACTTTTGTAAGCCCGTGCGGCATATTAGCTGACTCGTTCAAGAGTTTGTAATAGATGTTCATTATCAATAAAGAGAACTTTTCCATGTTTCAAATCTGTGTTTCAATTTATCTGCGTACTCTGATTATGTGCTTGCTATGCAAATCATTAAAGCCTTGTGCGGGCGCAACCCCAGGCCCGCACGGCGGTCACGATTTGGGGGACACCTCAACGATTCTACAGAATCGGGTCGTGACACAGGTTGCTCTTGACTCATCCTTTGCTGCTGGTTTCTTCTTCCTGCCTCTCCCATGGGTTTGGGTTTTTGCACAAGACCCCTCCCAAAATTATAAATTTATATATGACTAGTTCCCTTGTAATTGGAAATTTGCACAACCTAAATTATTAATTACATATACATTAGAGAGATAAAATAGAAAAATAATATTTAAATGAATTGTTAGCAGCTATGACAGAAGCCTTAGTGTATTGCTTGCAGTTCTAGTTGATAGCAGTAGATAGCAGTAAGTTCAGATCCTGAAGAAGTGAATGAGAGGTCATTACATTACAATGTGGGCAATTAGAAGGGTTTGGGCACTGCCATTGGCAGAAGGCAGTGCACTGAGGTGCACTGCTTTGCACTAAAGGAGAGAGCAGCAGCAGTAGGGAGTAAGGATGCGTTGGGGTTGTGATGCAAGCTCGGGTCGTGATACTTGGAAGGTATCAGTCCAAGTTAAGGTATCAGTGGTGTTTTCTGTTGAAGGTCATATGAAGTATCAGTTGTTAAGTTAAGATCTAAGTTAGTGTTAATTAGTATTTAGTATAGATAAGTTAGATATCAGTTATAAGTTATATTAGTTAGAGTTATAGTTAAATTAGAATAACTCTTAGTGTTAGACTAATGGTTAGTAGTTGGGGGAAATGTTAGGTTATATTATTTGTTAGTATTAGTAGATAAATATCCCAATAAGTTACAGTTAGTGTCTTAGTTCAGTTGGTTAGATTGTTAGAACTGTTAGTAGGCTGTAAATGAGGGTTAGTAACAGTTAGTAATTGTCTTGACTAGTAGTTAGTTAAGTTATTAGTTGTATGTTAGTAGATAAGTTAAGGTGTCAGTTGTGTATCCCTAAATTAGTTAACTGTTAGTTAAAGTTAGTGTCATTTAGAATAAATGTTGGTATCCTGTATATTAGAAAGTATAAAGTATAGTAAGTTAAATGATATCTAGTATATTGATAATGTTAAGTTATGGGTTTCAGTCTAGGTTTTGATAATGGGTATCTAAAGAGTGTTAAGTAGTGTGATACCAAGTTGGCTCAAAGCCAAGGTGTCCATCTGGAGTTGGTTTAGCTATATGTTACTTGTACATATAATATAAAGTGTATGTTATATATAGTATTTGAGTATCTTGAGTTATTATTAAGCTAGGATATACTAGTATCCTAATTTAGCTAGTATAGTCTAGATACATAGCGTATGGATCCAATGACCTAGAGATGGACTCATACAACCTAAAAATGGCTAGTTTGACCAAGTTTAACTAGTTTGACATAGAGTTGACCTAGTTTGACTGTTTTGACCTAGAAATGGCTTTATGACCTAGAATTTACTAGTTTACTTATTTATCATTTCAAAATCATGTGTTGATGTAACTTTGCATATTTAGGTTTTTGGAGCACCATTCCATATACGGGTTGATACTATACCCCAGATTTCAGGCGAGTACATCTCTTTGTTAGTTTTTATTTCAGATAATGTATATATCGCATATTCTAGTACTGTATACTTGATTCCGACACAATAGTTATATGGACTGGTACTATATGGATCCTGTCAGGAGATGTTATCCCTTACCGTATTCAGCGGATACTCCTTCACATATATTTTATCGTGTGTATCGGGTATTGATTATCGTGTACTTCGTGTTCACATACTGCTCGTGTTCAGTGTACTATATTTGTGTTCGTAACGTGTCGTGATTGGATCCATAAGTATTGGTTGGGGATGGGGGAGTAGGAGTTTGTTATGTGATCAAGCCCCAGTATATTAGTGTACATGTCGATTATATATCACACGTGTAATCGAGTTACCATATTATATTAGTGTTCACACACTGCTCGTGTTCAGTATGCTTATATTCGTGTTCAACCCAAACTGATCACATAACCAACTTGTACTTTAAGGTACATTAGATAGTTTTATCCATTTACATTACTTGTAGTTATCTCATATTGCCTGTTCTTCCTTCTTGATACTTTACATGTTTATTCTAGTTTATTTTATTTCATATTGCTAGTATATCTTGTATTTTTTTCTATTACGTGTCATATATGCTCTATTTCTGACTGGATATATTTTTCCAGTGGTTATTGTGCTCTCCATTCCGGGATCTCAGATTGGTGCTATAGACTGGACTGCTATTACCCTGTGGACTTGAGGTAACTTTTGTAGAGATTAGTTAGTGTTCCTTTTTTATATCTTATAGAGTTCCCTTCTTGTAGAATATTATTGATTATCCTTATTGTTCGTTCTTCTTTTAGATTATTGTGATTGAGTACATGCTAGTACTGGTTGTACTAGTATGATAGATAGATAGATAATGATAACCTAGATAGCATTCTACCATCGATGTTGCGGCATAGGCTAGACGTACCCACGTACTCGTGCCCCGATCATGCGGGTGCGGGTCGTGATAAGGCTTGTCATAAAGAAAAGGATTAAGAAAGGAAGGTTCTATTTCTAATGGGTTGACTAATTAAATAATCAACTTAAAAAAATTGGCTAAGATGTTGGGATCTAGTCTAACTAAAATAAATGTTGGTCTATGAATCAATTCCAATTTAGTAAGTATAATGACCCATTACGTTCAAGCGGACAACCGATTCAAACAGCACAAGTGCAACGATCCGACCCGCTTTGCTCAGCGAGAAGACTTGCTTGAGTCAAATGATTCCAGACTTAGCCCTTTAGGAGTTCAGACTTAGACTTTCAAAGGCTCGCTCGGAGTATTGCTCGACCGAGGCGAATTATCTCTAAGGTGGGTGGCTACGATGAACTTGTCTTTGCTTAGCCTACACACTTAAATATGGATAATACATACTAGTCGCTAGGTTAATTACCCCTTGCATGCTAATAAAGAATACAACGTACCTAGCTAAGGAAATAATCCCATCTTGCATTGCTTGTGTTAGAATATGGAAATAAAACTTGGCTTATAGTTGGACCCTCGTATGCTACCTTAGCTTCGTGCAAGTAGACCCCGCTATGCCTCGAGTAGATCATTATATACTCTTCGTAGTGACCTATTTTACTTGTTTACACTGCTTGCCTAAAGGATTATTTTGCTCGATATGTCCCTGTACGGTTTTACTCCTCGCACTACCCCTTAGACCCGTGTTAACATAAATGCTTATGTTTCATAAATGTATTCTTTCCTGCTTACATGTTAACTTGTACTCGTTGTCTCATTTTAATGCTTGTCACATAATTATATGCCGTGATCCAGTAACACTATCCATATCATGCATGCATCTAGTTAGCTAAAAGACTATCAAATAGTCCTTCTGTGCAATATGAACCTGCAAGTATTAGGTACCGTTAGGTCACCAAGGTAGTTCCCAAACCAGGGGAATATATTAAGTCAAGGTGAACTCTGAACGAGAATTATCTCAAGTAAAGCAAGAATCATAGCTCGTAGAAAAATACTCGTTCAGAACAAGAACGAAAATTATGTCAAGTAAAGCAAGAATTATAGCTTATGGAGAAATACTCGTTCAGAACAAGAATCAAGATTGAGCATGTCTTATCGTGAATCTAGAAGACCCAAGAATTGCATGTTGTGGACAACTTGGCAATAATGGAGATTTTTGAATCTTGTTCCACGGACGGTCTCCGGGGTACTGGGGTCGATCCGATCCGGATGGAACTTGTGCAGTCTTAATCGTGTTCGAGCAGGATGGCATATGTGCCTCACGCTGTACCATTCTTGCTCTAAGACTGATAGTCTCGTGTACTGGACGGGATATCTTGTAGCACACCGTATACTTTCGTTGCATACTATCCTTGTCAATAACTATAACTCATCCTTTATGGCTATGCCAGCGACTCCTGTTTATATAGATAAGTCATCCTCGCTTAGCGGCAACCTGCGTATGAGTCATTGCATTGTGCCTAGTAATCTGGAATACCTAAACAGATATGAGTATTAGACATCTGTGCATACATGTACATAATTGAACACTTGAACATCTTCTGCGACACACCTGAGTATCCATATAAATCATGCACCTAAATCAGAACCTCGCTCATAACACTCGTGTTTGCTTATGCAATTTGACTTAGATTTCATATATATATATACATTCGTGCTTGGTTTAACTTGGTTTACCTTGGACTGAAAAGGAAGAATGGTGAGTTAGTAAGTCTCGCCTTATTCTTTTTTATATCGTGCGGTGCACAGCCACACGAGTTAGGCTTTTTATTATGCCATAAAACTGATCCTAAGGCAAGACTAGAAAGATAACTTAATAGATGGTGCATTGAACCTATATAACATGTTTGGATTTATTGAGCGGGCGAGAAGCCTCCCCACCAGTGCATTCATGTATTGATAACCCACCAGATTGCTTGAAGGGTGCGGGAGAACCTCGTTCGGTGCGAAAACCCCCTTCGTGCGAGCTAAGGCATAAAGTTCGCTCTAGAGCCTTGGAACGTTGCATCTGGAGCTGAAGCGCATATACAAGACATAATGTTGGAACACCGCCTATGTATCATTCCATAATTGTAGCCATTTGGCATGCTTTTGTTGTTTCCACAGAGAGAGACTTGAGCGACTTTTAATCTTGGCCTACCGCCGCTTGTAATACTTGTGCAATATCAATAAAGTGCTTATTTTACTTCTATACTTGTGTTATTCACTGCTTTCGCTATTGACGACTCTGTGAACTTGTTATCAATCGCCTGTTCGTTTCTTATTCTGCTGTATTCGGACTATCTGTGCGACTTTGTGGCTCAGTCATTTTACCGCCTGTTCGGATAATGGCCTTGTATGGGTGCAGCTTGTGCTCGTGCGACATTATGTCCAGATAGGAAAGATCGTCCCATGGGAGTGCTGGCGCGGTAATTCGCGCCTAGCGGGGATGGCCGATTCCTGCAGGAGATCGGGACCTGACATATTGGTATCAGAGCATCGGTTTTATGTCTTTGGAATTCTTATCGATTTTCTCAGTTTCGAAAGCTCGTTCGTGGGTTATGTGCATACACTCTCTCTCTCGTTGACCCGTTGGGATATTCCATACAATGAGTCTAAATAATTTTAAAAGTGCATTCTTATGATATGATTTCTTGTATTGGATAGTTATGCGAAGACCCTTGTTCCGACATGTATTAGACTTTGTGGGAATAGACTCGTAGTAGAATTTGCAAGTTATGTGCAAACCCGAATACCTATATATGATTACCCAGCTAGTTAGTATGATAGAATATTGTTCAGATGATTAGCTATGCACACAGTCTTTCGGCTAAGTTGTGTTGAGTATCGCGTGCCAAGACCCTTTAGTGCTATCAAGTTTGCAAGCGAGATTGAGATATCGTTCAGATAAGGATAAGTCAGACTTAGAATGGCAACCGATAGAAACATTATCAGATTATCACTAAGGCGAATATAGAGAATCGTACTTGGATTTTGGGAAATAGCTCGAATGGTATTTCGTATCGAAAGATACAAATCAAATATGGTTTACTTGGATGACTATCAATAGGAATATATATATGAGACTAAGATTATCATGCGACGCTTAGGTATCACGCAGAAGTTCTAAGGAATGACTTAGTGAATATGTTAGCGACTGATGCGAACATGATTGAGGATTTAATTGAATAACTCGATTCTTGAGTGGTGTATGGATCATTTTAGTAATATTCAAATGAATTTATAGGTCTCGTGTGATAGTTAGTTTGAACTATTGATAATGTATTGAACAAGTGATAAGGCTTATTTTGAATTGGGATTCAAAATAATGAAATTGATATCTTGGTCAAGAAAACTTGGTGGATCGTACGAGAGATTTTAAATTGAATCAAAACAGATTAAACTTGAGTAGGATATCGCTCGATATAAGTTAGCCTGAGTATGGATATTATGGTTTTGAATTAATAGACTTGGCATGGTATTGATAGTTGGAAGATAGCATAGATTGATACAAGTAAAGAATATTATGGTTCAATAAAAGAGGTAAGTGATAACGGATTCGGTCTAGAGTTTGGAAGAATGATCTTGAATCTAGTTCGAAAGATAACTCTCGACAATCAGTCCCAGCCGAGAACGATTTTCCTGCTGGAGCGCTGGGGTGGTGATTTTACGTCCAGCAGGGATGATCAAACTCGCGGGAACATGCTCAATGATTATTCAAATTAACTCGATGAAACAGAATGTATCAAAAGTGAATAGACTTTAGCTTGAGTATTTGAACAACTTAGTTGTTTGAGGAGTGCTAGAAGTAGACTATGGATTTATCAAACGATAACATTGAAGTTGGACGAATTGGCTAGACGAATTATGATCACAGCATGACCGGACATGACTTGAAGGATTATATATATAACTTGGATAAAATAAAGTATAACAATAAGGTGTCTCGATCATTTCGATGATAACCATAATGTCAACGTTCTTGTCTTGTGCGAGCGTAACTTTATGCTCTTACATGCGTCATGCCTGAATTAGGACGATTATCCAGCGGGAGCATTGACGTGGTGATCTCACGTCCAATGAGGATGCTCGAACTTGCGAAAGATTGGAGCGTAACAATTAAAGGATCATCTTGACTTGTGGTTCGACACAATAAAATAATTTTGGGAATACAAGTGTGTCACTACCACATTCCGAAAACAGGGGTATTTTTGACTTTTCATAATATTTAATTTTATTGTAGTTACCATTAATTAATTGCATGATAGTATATTTTGATTTTAAATAAATGTGTGATGTATAATTTAAATATAATATTATATATACTGTCCATTTATTTTTGAGCTAGCAGACTTGACCCAGAAGCCAGTAGACGAACACCTGTCGGAATTATGGAATTTTTGTATTTAATTATTTATTTAGAATTTATTTATTAGAGATTGTAATTAATTACTGTATTTTAATTAATTATTGCGCATTGCCTTTGCTTCGATATTTGGAGCGCTACCCTGACTTTTGTCTTCCAACAAATTTTATAATCTTGCCCTAGACATGCCCGCCTTCCATTCTGCTATTTTTGTAACTCATAATTATGCTCTCTGTGCATTATTTCTAGCCGCACAAAAATCGTCGCAGACGTTTATTTAATAAATCCCTATTTTGTATCGTTGTGCGTTCCAATTAAAATTGGAGACAATCTTGACCTATTTTTCGTGCGACCCAAATTAGAGAAATATTTTGTTCTGAGTCTTCTTCATTATTGGTATTGATGACCTGACCTGATTTTGGCCCCATGTCCTCCTAATTAATTTTAGAACACAACTTGCATTTATTTCTAATTAAATTGAGGATACTATTTAAACCAATTCTGAAAATCCCAATTTAATTCCAGTGCCCTGCAAATTGAGCCCATACTGATCATACAGCGCCCCCTGACCCTACAAAACACCGGACACCGAATCGCCCGTCAAACATTCGTCATTTCATGCGACTGTGCAAATACCCAAATTTAAGGGGGCTAATTTGCAAATTTGCATTTTGTGTCAACACCCATTTGATTAACTAATGAGGGAGCACTATTAATATTTAATTAGCCTCTCACCCTCATTCCCACATGAAATTCTTCATGACCCATCTAGACCACTCATTTAAAGGGGGTCAATCCTAACCCTTGATTCTATACACCCTCTCTCCCTATATAATGTTAAGTCCCATCAAACCCTAATCCCTAGAAAACCTAGGTAGCCTCCTCACAAACCCCCACATTCCTCTCTCCAACGTAGCCTCCTTCCTTCCAAATTTCTTTCCTCCTCTTTTTCTCTTTTCTTTTCTTCTTCTCTTCCTTCTCCTTCTTCCTTCTCCTTCTTCTTTAGTGTTTTTTCATTTGAATTCAAATTTCAAGGAAGGGGGGGAACACTGTTCACCGAGTCATCCCCCACTGTTACTGTTCCCTTCGGCCGACTCTCCGGTGAGCCGTTCCTTCCGTAGCCATTGCTGTAACTCCGGCGGCTTCGACCACCGCAGCCGACCCGGCTTCCTCTGTCATCATCCTCCTCACTCGAGCCGCATCCACCCGGCGGCCTGACCCAGCAGCCGACATCTCCTCCCGCTGCCGCTGCTCCCAATCACCACCACCACCTCCATTAACATCAACCACTACCATCATCAGCATACTCCTCCCCACTCCTTGAAGTCAGCCGGCCCACTGCTCCTCTACTCAACTCCGACGGCCCCTCACGGATTCCTCCTCCCTCTACCATTCCTCCCTCCGCCTTGCTGCGACTGCTCCGGCCCCTCACGATCCCCCTCCGACGGCCAACGACTACCCGCTGATCACCCATCCCCTCAGCCTCCGCACTCCGGCAACCCAGCCAGGCCGACCCGCATCTCCCCTGAAGCCTGCCTGCCGGTTCTCCAAGCCATCTTCATCCACCACCACCGCCAACAGAGACTCCGGCGGTCTCCGGCCGGCAAGCCAGCCCTCCCCTCTGTAAGTATTCTCCCTCTCTCCCTCTTTCTTCTTTATTTATATATATATATATATATATATATATGTATATATTTATATATATACGTATATGCGTATATGTATATAAATAGTGTTATTTAATTAATGCTTTAAATAAATGAATATGTATAGTATATAAATACATTAGTAATGTAAAATTTAATATATGTACATATATATTATCTATTTAATTAAATGTTTTATTAGTATATATATATATATATACGTATTTTGTTGTATATGTATATGTATATATATATATATTTAATGTGATTTATATATATATACGTATTTAAATGAATATGTATATGTGTATTTCATTTAATATATATATGTATCTAATTTGGTATAAAAATATATAATGTTTGGTATATGTATATATATTTTGTATATATATACTTAATATATTTTCAAATATGTATAATTAGTATAAATGTATATATATTTTTGTACATACAATTGATATATTGTATATGTATTTAATGTGATGTATTAGTATTAGTATATATATTTTAATAATGATGTTAACAATATATATATAGTAAATTGTATTTTGACATATATATATGGTACATAAATAATTGTTCAACTATATATATATATTATACATGAATTAAATGGTATATATATATATATATATATATTGTATATGTATTTATTTTGGTGCATGTATAAAATATTGTAAGTATTAATAAGTGTAATGTGTTTTATGTATATCCTACTAGATGACCCTAGTTGACTAGTGCCCTGCCTGGCATGGCCCTGAGGCCAGTGTTTATAGACTGTGTGTTAGGGTAGCATCTGATACAAGTGATATTGTGAAATGTTTATAGGACTGTTACTTCACCCAGGGGATACTCTGTAACAGGACATCCATAAATACCAGCTAAGGACCCAAGGCAAGTGCATTCTCTGATAATTTCCAATTGTTGATAATTCCTATAAATTCAATAATCTAGAAATGTTACATCTGAATCCTTTACACTGTGCTACACGGACTAGTATAGCTTGGATCTGCAGTCATGAGATGTTACCTTGATTATCGTATTGACATTATACACGATATGTATATTAGACATCGTACATGAAAGGTTGGACTTGCTCGTGTATCGTGACGTATCATGGTTGGATCCACAGTACTAGTTGGGGGCGGGGAAGTAGTTAGTAAGAAATGTGATCATAACCTCTTATTGTAGTGTAGAACAATGTAAGTGTTAATCATGCTCTTCACATATGATTAGCCAGGCCCTGTAGCTATCGTACATGTTCCCAAGCCGATCACATTTCGAAACTACTATTTCAAACACTTAGAATAGATTGTAGTTCCCTATTTTAAATCATATACTACATCACCCGTATATGATGCTGTACCTTGTTCTTTCTATTTCTTTTATGCACTGACTATATCATATTGTCTATTGCCTGTTTCTTTACATTGCCTGTCTCTTTATTTTTCTATTGCATTATTCACAGTCTTCTCAGTATCTAGCATCATCTGTTTATTACTTTATAGTCCTTATCAATTATATGGAACTGTTATTTGTGATTTGTACTTTGCTCCTTCCTGACTGGAAACATTTTTCCAGACTATGCCTTAGAGGACCGCTGTCCAACCTTTATGGACCATATGGTGAGTAGCTGCAGACTTGGTAGTTTAGTTATGATTCCGGAAGGTTTAGCCAGAATTATTATTTTTGTTAGTTCTTTAAGAAGACTATTTTTGGTACCGGATTTGTCTCCGTCATTTTATTGAGACTTGGATATTTGTTGAGTTAAGTTTTACCTTTGGACTTGTGTTGTATTTAATTTTGTTCGATATCTTATCGTGCTGTCATCCTGTGATTGAGTATGTGTTCATTTTATTTATGTCATCCGTGCCTCCTTATGGAGATTTGATGATTGTGTGAGCTTGGCTAGATAGTATCAAGACCTTGACAGCGTTCTACCGCCGATGCTGCGGCGTAGGCTGGACGTACCCACACACTCGTGCCCCTAAACCGGGTGCGGGTCGTGACACGTTTTTAGTGGTGGCCCATGCAAGTCAGACTTCGCGAGTTGTGCGATGTCGTAGTAGTGTGGCATCCTTGTTATACTACTGCGTACCTGCGATAGGATCTAGGACATAGGATACTAGGACGAGAGCGAATACTCAATCACAATTCCTTGAGAGATTCTTGGGATGACCCCTGAGAATCTTGTTATAATTTCTAATTTAAAATCATTTCCTTGTTCCGTCCATTCTCACTTGTTGATTGTTGATCGGGTATTAAATTAGGAATTTGATTTTATGGTAGGGTTTGATTTCGTATCAAAATGAATTTGCAGACTGATTTATGGTATTATCTGATAACGCATGTCGATGAGGACAGCGAGGAAGATTAACACTAGGGCTATTGGACTACTAGATATGGATTTAAATTATAATTTAAAGATTGAAAACGAATTGCATTTTTGAATTTTGAGAAGTTGAGATATTATGTTATTAAAATTTATTTTGAGGAATTCAGATTCGATTCAATGAACATAGACAAAACTGTAAGGATTTTTGGAAGTGATAAAATTTTCGTTCAGTATTTGAATGTTTGACTTTGAGGAAGGTATATGCATTTTTACTTTAAAATTTATTCGAGGAGTTATTTTGAGGAATTTTATTTGAGGATAAGATTTTATAGTGAGAGAGATATATTAGTATATAATATATGAGGTGCATATGTAAGGATATGTTGGCTTGAGCATGATTGAGATTTCACTGCCAACTGGCTTAGGTGTTCGTCTAGGATTGTATTGGAGAGAGCAGTACCTAGTATGGTGTGTTGCATTGTTATGCACTTGAGTGATAGGAATAACTAGTATCAGCGATTGCAGTAGGTAAGGAAGCTAGCAGTGAGTATGATTCAAGTAGAACTGTGGTACTTAGAGGGATAGAGGTATCAGACCATGGATGTATCTTTGACCTGTGCAATCATAACTAGGAAAGTTATTCCAATCTATTTATCTTGAATGTTGCTTCTTTAGAACTGTACTGTCCTTCCTTGATGATATCGTATTTTTGCCTTAATTGATTCTTTGGGATCTGTCTTCAGGATGTCGCCGCAGACACGATCTATGAGAGCGGGAACATCAGCTTTAGAGGGGTCTACCACCTCTCCACCTGAGGGACAGACAGCCGTGGTTCCTCCTACATCTCCGATGCACGTAGGAGTATCTGCACTTTTCGGGGATCCTCCTCCCCCACCTGTTTAAAAGATTGCCGCAGCTATGACGGACAACCTTCCTCCTCCACCGACTCCGATTCCCGGAGGTTTGCCCATTGATGGGATGCAGATGTTTACCTTGATCCAGGGCATGGTAGATGCCCAGAGAGTGACGGCAGATGCTCAGCGAGTTCAAGCTGAGGCTCAGAGGGTGCAAGCAGAAGCGCACCAGGCACAAACCGAGCTGATGAGAGAAAATATGGAGAATGCTCATCAGGTGACTCTCTAAGCTTTGGAAAGAGTAGCACAGTACCAGCAGTTTCCTGGCCAGCAACAACAGAGATCAGGCACTATAGTGGATTTCAAGAGGATGATGCCTCGAGAGTTTAAAGGCACCGAAGGGATACTCTACGCTGACGACTGGCTAGAGGATATAGAGAGGAGCCTGCGATTGACCCAGATTTCGGAGAACTTGCAGATAGAAGCCGCTGGCAGTCAGATGTTCGATATCGCACTCACGTGGTATCGCACGGAGCCGAGAATTACAGCACAAGGACTTACTTGGGAGACCTTCAAGGAGCTCTTCAAGGAGAAGTTCTTTCCCGACGTGGCATTGGGAACCTTGGAAAGTCAGTTTCATGACTTAGTTCAAGGAAACATGTCGGTCGTCGAGTACGCTGCAGAATTCTGTAGGTTGAGCCATTTTGCATCGTCTATGATTCGGGACCCAGGAGATCGAGCCCGAAAATTTAGAAAGGGGCTGACGAGAGAGATTAGGTCACGCACTTCTGGTCGTCGTACCGCTACCTTTGAGGCTATCTTGATGGATGCTCAGATTGCAGAAGAGGATCTGGATCTCAGGCCTAAGAGGAGTCACAATACTTTTGGAGATACGAATGGTAGCACAGGACCAGCCAAGCATCCCCGTATTCAGCACCAACAGCAGTACCCAGTACCATTTCATAGTCAGCAACAACCATGGACATTTCAGCATCCACCGCAGTACCTAGCACCAGTTCCTATCCAGCAACATCCATGGGCGTATCAGTATCAACAACAGTACCAGGCACCAGTCCGTGTTCAGCAGAATCAGCAACAGCCTCCGAGAGAGACACAGCAGACTTGTCATTTCTGTAAGAAGCCAGGTCACCTTTGGGAGAGCTGTAGAACGAGGCTAGGACTTTGTTTGCTCTACGGCGCTGCGGGACATCGAGTAAGGGATTGTCTTCTAGCCCCTTATTTTCCCGGCCAGCGTGCAGTTTCAGATTATAGAGATCCAGTTAGGCTACCTGTGGAACCGTATATTGCTCAGCACCCGCAAAGGGAACCACCCCAGCAGGGCGGGGCATTTACGATGACGGTCGAGGAGACCGATACTACAGGTAATGTGTTAGCAGGTTTTGTTCTTTCCTTCCTTCTGTCCCTATCTACTTGATTGATTGATTGATTCCTTAGTACCGTAGCTTGTATGCATGATTTCTTGTTATAATGTAGTTAGTAGTACCCCTGATACAGAGACTGTAATACCATGACAAAAGACACCATGACCGTACATATTTCCCTTAGGTTGCATGTTGTATGATTGTAGGAAAGATTTTTCGTAGACCATGATTATTGGGGTTTGACCATGACGAAGATTCACGAAAGGGTTATGACTTGACAAGAGAGACAAGATGATTAAAATTCGAGGATAACCATTGATTTAAATAGAGGGTTAAGAAATTAATATTTCATAATTGGTGGTTTAATTAATTCCAGGAAGATTATGACATGATTAAATTGGTTATAAAAAAAAAGGAAATTTTGGGAGATTATCAATATTTTTAGTTGATTGCAAGTTATGAATTTTAGAATTTTATATTATGGATGATATTAGAGAATCCTTAAGTATCGCATTGTTGAGTATTTTGAGGAAGAGAAAATCGAGAAATAAAATTTTGATGGATAAATGTTAAATTCAAACTTTGTGGGACGAGATTACATTTTATATATATGTGCATTGATTAAAATCAAATTAGAGGAGTGGATATTAAATTCTGAGTTTTAAAATTTTTTTACTAAAAATTTTGGGGAATTTTGATAAAAATGGACCTTGATTTTATTTCGAGGATTTTTCGGAATACAACAATTTCAGAATTTTTGAATAGTCGTGAAAGGACATTGTGGATTATTACCTGATTTCATGGATGATGAATTTAAAATTTGAGGGAAATAATAAGTTGTATGATTAAGCGCTACTTTGAGGATTTTAAATTTCGAGGACGAAATTCTTTTAAGGAGGGTAGACTTGTCACTACCACATTCCGAAAACAGGGATATTTTCGAATTTTCATAATATTTAATTTTATTGTAGTTACCATTAATTAATTGCATGATAGTATATTTTGATTTTAAATAAATGTGTGATGTGTAATTTAAATATAATATTATATACACTGTCCATTTATTTTTGAGCTAGCAGACTTGACCCAGAAGCCAGTAGACGAATACCTGTCAGAATTATGGAATTTTTGTATTTAATTATTTATTTAGAATTTATTTATTGGAGATTATAATTAATTACTGTATTTTAATTAATTATTGCGCATTGCCTTTGCTTCGATATTTGGAGCGCTACCCTGACTTTTGTCTTCCAACAAATTTTATAATCTTGCCCTAGACATGCCCGCCTTCCATTCTGCTATTTTTGTAACTCATAATTATGCTCTCTGTGCATTATTTCTAGCCGCACAAAAATCGTCGCGGACGTTTATTTAATAAATCCCTATTTTGTATCGTTGTGCGTTCCAATTGAAATTGGAGGCAATCTTGACCTATTTTTCGTGCAGCCCAAATTAGGGAAATATTCTGTTCTGAGTCTTCTTCATTATTGGTATTGATGACCTGACCTGATTTTGGCCCCATGTCCTCCTAATTAATTTTAGAACACAACTTGCATTTATTTCTAATTAAATTAAGGATACTATTTAAACCAATTCTGAAAATCCCAATTTAATTCCAGTGCCCTGCAAATTGAGCCCATACTGATCATACAGCGCCCCCTGACCCTACAAAACACCGGACACCGAATCGCCCGTCAAACTTTCGTCATTTCATGCGACTGTGCAAATACCCAAATTTAAGGGGGTTAATTTGCAAATTTGCATTTTGTGTCAACACCCATTTGATTAACTAATGAGGGAGCACTATTAATATTTAATTAGCCTCTCACCCTCATTCCCACATAAAATTCTTCATGACCCATCTAGATCACTCATTTAAAGGGGGTCAATCCTAACCCTTGATTCTATACACCCTCTCTCCCTATATAATGTTAAGTCCCATCAAACCCTAATCCCTAGAAAACCTAGGTAGCCTCCTCACAAACCCCCACATTCCTCTCTCCAACGTAGCCTCCTTCCTTCCAAATTTCTTTCCTCCTCTTTTTCTCTTTTCTTTTCTTCTTCTCTTCCTTCTCTTTCTTCCTTCTCCTTCTTCTTTAGTGTTTTTTTCATTTGAATTCAAATTTCAAGGAAGGGGGGGAACACTGTTCACCGAGTCATCCCCCACTGTTACTGTTCCCTTCGGCCGACTCTCCGGTGAGCCGTTCCTCCCGCAGCCATTGCTGCAACTCCGGCGGCTTCGACCACCGCAGCCGACCCGGCTTCCTCTGTCATCATCCTCCTCACTCGAGCCGCATCCACCCGGCGGCCCGACCCAGCAGCCGACATCTCCTCCCGCTGTCGCTGCTCCCAATCACCACCACCACCTCCATTAACATCAACCACCACCATCATCAGCATACTCCTCCCCACTCCTTGCAGTCAGCCGGCCCACTGCTCCTCTGCTCAACTCCGGCGGCCCCTCACGGATTCCTCCTCCCTCTACCATTCCTCCCTCCGCCTTGCTGCGACTGCTCCGGCCCCTCACGATCCCCCTCCGGCGGCCAACGACTACCCGCTGATCACCCATCCCCTCAGCCTCCGCACTCCGGCAACCCGGCCAGGCCGACCCGCATCTCCCCTGAAGCCTGCCTGCCGGTTCTCCAAGCCATCTTCATCCACCACCACCGCCAACAGAGACTCTGGCGGTCTCCGGCCGGCAAGCCAGCCCTCCCCTCTGTAAGTATTCTCCCTCTCTCCCTCTTTCTTCTTTAGTTATATATATATAGATATATATATAGATATATATATATATATATATATATATGTATGTATATATTTATATATATACGTATATGCGTATATGTATATAAATAGTGTTATTTAATTAATGCTTTAAATAAATGAATATGTATAGTATATAAATACATTAGTAATGTAAAATTTAATATATGTACATATATATTATCTATTTAATTAAATGTTTTATTAGTATATATATATATATACGTATTTTGTTGTATATGTATATGTATATATATATATATATTTAATGTGATTTATATATATACGTATTTAAATGAATATGTATATGTGTATTTCATTTAATATATATATGTATGTAATTTGGTATAAAAATATATAATGTTTGGTATATGTATATATATTTTGTATATATATACTTAATATATTTTCAAATATGTATAATTAGTATAAATGTATATATATTTTTGTACATACAATTGATATATTGTATATGTATTTAATGTGATGTATTAGTATTAGTATATATATTTTAATAATGATGTTAACAATATATATATAGTAAATTGTATTTTGACATATATATATGGTACATAAATAATTGTTCAACTATATATATATATTATACATGAATTAAATGGTATATATATATATATATATTGTATATGTATTTATTTTGGTGCATGTATAAAATATTGTAAGTATTAATAAGTGTAATGTGTTTTATGTATATCCTACTAGATGACCCTAGTTGACTAGTGCCCTGCCTGGCATGGCCCTGAGGCCAGTGTTTATAGACTGTGTGTTAGGGTAGCATCTGATACAAGTGATATTGTGAAATGTTTATAGGACTGTTACTTCACCCAGGGGATACTCTGGAACAGGACATCCATAAATACCAGCTAAGGACCCAAGGCAAGTGCATTCTCTGATAATTTCCAATTGTTGATAATTCCTATAAATTCAATAATCTAGAAATGTTACATCTGAATCCTTTACACTGTGCTACACGGACTAGTATAGCTTGGATCTGCAGTCATGAGATGTTACCTTGATTATCGTATTGACATTGTACACGACATGTATATTAGACATCGTACATGATAAGTTGGACTTGCTCGTGTATCGTGACGTGTCATGGTTGGATCCACAGTACTAGTTGGGGGCGGGGAAGTAGTTAGTAAGAAATGTGATCATAACCTCTTATTGTAGTGTAGAACAATGTAAGTGTTAATCATGCTCTTCACATATGATTAGCCAGGTCCTGTAGCTATCGTACATGTTCCCAAGCCGATCACATTTCGAAACTACTATTTCAAACACTTAGAATAGATTATAGTTACCTATTTTAAATCATATACTACATCACCAGTATATGATGCTGTACCTTGTTCTTTCTATTTCTTTTATGCACTGACTATATCATATTGCCTATTGCCTATTTCTTTATATTGCCTGTCTCTTTATTTTTCCATTGCATTATTCACAGTCTTCTCAGTATCTAGCATCATTTGTTTATTACTTTATAGTCCTTATCAATTATATGGAACTGTTATTTGAGATTTGTACTTTGCTCCTTCCTGACTGGAAATATTTTTCCAGACTATGCCTTAGAGGACCGCTGTCCAACGCTTTATGGACCATATGGTGAGTAGCTGCAGACTTGGTAGTTTAGTTATGATTCCGGAAGGTTTAGCCAGAATTATTATTTTTGTTAGTTCTTTAAGAAGACTATTTTTGGTACCGGATTTGTCTCCAGCATTTTATTGAGACTTGGATATTTGTTGAGTTAAGTTTTACCTTTGGACTTGTGTTGTATTTAATTTTGTTCGATATCTTATCGTGCTGTCATCCTGTGATTGAGTATGTGTTCATTTTATTTATGTCATCCGTGCCTCCTTATGGAGATTTGATGATTGTGTGAGCTTGGCTAGATAGTATCAAGACCTTGACAGCGTTCTACCGCCGATGCTGCGGCGTAGGCTGGACGTACCCACGCACTCGTGCCCCTAAACCGGGTGCGGGTCGTGACAAAGTGAATCGAAACTATTTCAAGGATGAGTTAGTCTAAAACCTGGAGTAAGACACGCTTGATGGTTTCGTGAATGGATGCCTGAATCTTGTTGGAAGACTTAGATTTTATGATTGAGATCGATGATTAAAAATTTAATCATGGCTTGGTGGTCTAGACTTAGAATGGATATATGAATTCTATCAAACATGTTTGAGGAGATAGACTATGCGAATTGCTAGGCTTGTCATGCATCTTGGATATATCATTGATTTGACTAAACAAACTCGGACCTTGTGCAACGAACGTGTTAATGTGAGTAGGATGATCTATGGTCGTTGTTTAAAAATCTGAGTAAAATAAGCTTGGGTAGAATATCAAGTGCAAATGAACAATGGTTTAACCTTAGGAATTGGGGCGAGCATCGTGCAATGAATTTGCACGATGAATCATGAGCATGAACTGTACCTATAACCTTATGAGCTGACCTAGTAATTAGGCAGACGACCATGTGTCGAGTGAAAGAACTTATGTAACCTACTTTAGAGTATTGCTTGAGCAAACCATAGAACTGGGGCAGTAAGACATAGGGTTAGACTTGGAACGGTAAGTGTGTGCTATGTTTGACACAAATAGAATATGCTAGTCAGTAAATCGGATAGATCGTGCTTGCCGATAGTAAAATGCTTGGTTTGAGTAAGATTGGAAATGACTTGAATTTTGGTTGACCTTGCTGGAGGTATCACTGTAATTTATAAGGCGAGAACCCTTTAGATTTTTGCAAGTAGCTTGTCCGATTTTGCTATTGCTAAGTTTGGTTGAATGTATATATTGAGGGATGCCTTGAACGTGTTCATGATCCAAGACTCAGTGATATGTTGAACTCGAGTGCAAAGACTTCGCTATCGCTAAGTTGATTGACATGCATATGTTTGAGGGATACTTTGAATATGTGCACGATCCAAACTCGTAATATGTTAATCTCGAATGCTAGCGTAAGTGAATATGTTATATTCGCATGGACGAGTATAACAATTTGGATAAGTTTGCCTCAGCCTTTCATCATCATTCAAGATGGATAATAACGTACCCATGTTAAGCGATATATGTTATGCGCTAAGGCACTAAAGAGACCGAGTTAGAGCTTGGATTGAATAATAGAGTCATTCAATAAGATAAACCCAACATACACGCGATATGGTATAAGAAACGAGTAAAAAGTCGTGTTCGAACGGATCTTGTAATACGAATTATTATGCTTGAGATAGATTCGTTAGTTTGCGATAAAAATAATTTTCGCACAGGAAGTCTCGAGCATGAGACTTTTTCTGAGTGGTGTATAATGTAATGACCCGTTCCGTTCAAGCGGACAGCCGATTCAAATGGCACAAGTGTAATGACCCAACCCGCTTTGGTCAGCGAGAAGACTTGCTTGAGGCAAATGATTCCAGACTTGGCCCTTCAAGTGTTCAGATTTAGACTTTTAAAGGCTCGCTCTGAGTATCGCTCGACCGAGATAAATCATCGCTAAGGTGGGTGGCTACGATAAACTTGTCTTTGCTTAGCCTGCACACTTAAAATATGGACGATACAAGTTAGTCACTAGGTGAATCATCCCTTGCATGCTAATAAAGAATACAATACACCTAGCTAAGGGAATAATCCCATCTTGTATTGCTTGTGTTAGAACATGGAAATAAAACTTGGCTTATAGTTGGACCCTCGTATGCTACCTTAGCTTCGTGCAAGCAGAGCCCGCTATGACTCAAGTATAACATAATATACTCTTCGTAGTGCAATGCTTTACTTGTTTACACTGCTCGCCTTATGGATTATGTCGCTCGATATGTCCCTGTACGGTTTTACTCCTCCCACTAACCCTTAGACCCGTGCTAACGTAAATGCTTATGTTTCATAAATGCATGCTTGCCTGCTTACATGTTAACTTGTACTTGTTGCCTCATTTTAATTCTTGTCACATAATTATATACCGCAATCCAGTAACACTATCCATATCGTGCATGCATCTAGTTAGACAGAAGACTATCAAATAGTTTTTCTGTGCAATATAAAACTGAAAGTATTAGGGACCGTTAGGTCGCCAAGGCAGTTCCCGAACCAAGGGAATGCATTAAGTCAAGTTGAACTATGAATAAGAATCATGCCAAGTAAAGCTAGAATCATAGCTCGTGGAGCAATACTCGTTCAGAACAAGAATCAAGATTGAGCATGTCATATCGTGAATATTTTTGAATCTCGTTCCACGGACGATCTCCGGAGCACCGGGGCCAACCCGATCCGGATGGAACTCGTGCAGCCTTAATCGTGTTCGGGCAGGATGGCGTGTGTGGCTCATGCTGCTCCATTCTCACTCCAAGACTGATAGTCTCGTGTACTAGATGGGATAGCTTGTAGCATACTGTGTACTTTCGTTACATACCATCCTCGTCAATGACTAAAACTCATCCTTTATGGCTATGCCAGCAACTCATGTTCATATAAATAAGTCATCCTCACTTAGCGGCAACCCGCGTATGAGTCATTGCATCATGCCTAGTAATCTGGAACACCTGTTATGATTCGCACCCGATGTAGGGATGCAAGTCGGGAATAACGCCCAGCCTACGCCACAGAATCGACGGTAAAACGCTGTCTGGGTAATCTATCTAGCGATATAATGAACCATCAACAATATTAATAAACTCAATCACAGATCTAAGATGGAAATGAGCACAAATATGATAAAGAATAGAATAGTCACATACAACTCATGAGTCTAAAATAATAACATCAATGAGTCTGAAGAAATACTAACAAATAAGTTGGAGACAAATTCAGTACGAAAGAATACTAAGAAGCTACAAGTCCCGGGTTATCTGTCTCAGTCGGGATAAGTCTCTCCTGAGCCAGGGTCTCTGACTCTAATCCCATAATATCCTGAGGTCCATAATGTGTAGGGTACTACTCCTCAGTGTCATTTGGGAAAAATATATCCAGTCAGGAAATGTCACTACCACATTCTGAAAACAGGGGTATTTTCGAATTTTTACAATATTTACTATTATGCTATTTACCATTAATTAATTTCATGGTAGTGTATTGATTTAAATAATTATTATGTGTGATGTGTAATTAAATATATATAATTATATGCAGTGTTATTATTTTATTTTAGCTAGCAGACTAGACCTAGAAGCCTAGTAGATGAACCCCTGTCCGAATTATAGAATTCTGGATTTTATTATTTTATTTACAATTTAATATTTGGAGATTGTAATTAATTACTGTATTTTATTTAATATTTTGCGCATTGCCTTTGCTTCGATATTTGGAGCACTATCCAGACTTTTGTCTTCCAACAAATTTCACAATCTTGTCCTAGACATGTCCGCCTTCAATTCTGCTATTTTTGCAACTCATAATTATGCTCTTTGTGCATTGTTTCTGGCCGCACATAAATCGTCGCGGACGTTTATTTTTAATTTCCTATTTTGTATCGTTGTGCGTTCCAATCGAAAATTGGAGGCCATCTTGACCTATTTTTCGTGCGACCCAAATTAGGGTAATATTCTGTTCTGAGTCTTCTTCAATATTGGTATTGATGACTTGATCTGATTTTGACCCCAAGTACTCCTAATTAATTGTTGAACACAACTTGCATTTATTTCTATTTAATTTGAGGATACCATTTTATCTGATTTTAAAATCCCAAATTAATTCCAGTGCCCTGCAAATTCAGCCCATACCCATCTTACAGCGTCCCCTGACCCTACAAAACATCGGATCCCGAATCGCCCGCCCAATTTTCATCATTTCAGGTGTTTGTGCAATTTCCCGAATTTAAGGGGCTAAGTTGCAATTATTCAATTGTAGGTGCCCACCACCTAATTATTTTTAACAATGAGGAATCCTTAATTATTTAATTAATCTCACCCTCATCCCCATGAATATTTCATAAATCATCTAGACCACTCATTTAGAGGGCCAATCCCAACCCTCCATCATAACACCCTCTCTCCTATTTAATGCCTTGTACCCTCAAACCCTAATCCCTAGACTACCTAGAATCCCCCACCTCACAAGCCTCCAAAATTCCCCAAGCCCCCACATCCTCTCTCCTACGTTGGAAACCCCTTCCCTTCTCCTTTTATTTTCTTCTTCTCTTCTTTTCTTCTCCTTCTTCCTTTCTCCTCCTTTAATTTTTCTCATTGAAATTTAAAGAAGAGGAAAGGGGGGGGGGGAATACTGTTCATCCCCCCCGGTTACTGTTCATCCGGCGGCCAGGGAGCTCCGGCGGCCACAGCGCTCCGGCCGGCTGCCGCTGCCGCTGCCGCTGCTGCTGCCGCCTGCTGCTGCCGCTGCTGCTGTACGGTCCGGCGCCGGCGGCTGCTCCTCCACCGGCGCTGTCCCCCTCCGGCGTCCGGCGCTGTCCCCCTCCGGTCCGGCGAGCAGCACCTTCCCCACACTGTAAGTTTTCATCTCTCTCTCTCTCTGTTTATATATATATATATATATCTTTTTATATATATATATATATATATATATATATATATATATATATCTTTTTATATATATATATATATCTTTATGTATATATATCTTTATATATATATATATCTAATGTATATATATGTGTTTGTTTATACATTTATTTAATGTGAAAATTAGTAGATGTATTTAAATTAATTTGTATATATACCAATGTATAATTTGTATATATATTAATAAATGTGTATATATATATTAATTTGGTATAAATGTATATTTCTTATATACTTAATATATATATAATTAAATGTAAAATAGAAATATATGAATAAATGTATATTTTGTAAACGTATGTAATTAAAATAATTATGTATAGTAATTATTTTTAATAAAATTGTATGAAACTAACTTGTAAAATATATTAGTGTATATATATAACTAGTATATGTCTTTGTAATGTATATACATATAAATGTTGTTTATATGTATAAATTAAATTGATAAATTAGTATATGTACTTAATTTAAATTGTAGACATATATTTTGTATAAGTATATAATTAAATTGTATATATTTAAATTATGTATATATGTTTTATATATATATCTATATTTTAATACACATGTATTATATATATATATTCTAGTATAACTACGTATTAGCATATGTATAATTAGTGTAGTTAATTTGTAAATGTATATGTAATAAATGTAAGGTATTTTATGTATTTCAATAAATGGTATAAATACGTATTTAACTTAATGTTAGTAGTATATGTGTTAGTATATATTATTTAATGTGTAGGTATTAAATAATATGGTAGTATATGTATTATTTTGGTAAAAATGTATAATTATGTAAATTGTATATTATTTAATTATTAGAAATCAATTGTATTGGCATAGTATATATATATTTCAGTATATGTTGGTAATTGTAATTTAGCATATGTAACTAGTATACATATATATATATTCTTTTGTGTATTATACATGTATATTTTATTTTCATTAAAAGTTAAACATGTATTAAAAATGTGTTTTAGAATTTAATAATATATCTATAATGTATTTTGGCATATATGTGAGTATACACTAGTATAAATCAAATATGTAATTTTAAAAGGAATATATATGTATATATTGTAGATACATTTAAATTGGTGCATGTATAAAATATTGTAAGTATAAATTATTATGTTTATATATACATACAAGAATCAGTTATTTTAAAGTATATATATTTATACATATATCTATAATTGTAATGGATGGAAATTATATATACTAGTTAATGAGATGTTATATTTATATATCCCTACTAGATGACCCTAGTTGACTAGTGCCCTGCCTGACATGGTTCCAATTTCAGTGTTTATAGACTGTGTGTTAGCGTAGCATCTGATGCAAATGTGGGTTGCTTTGTGTTATGTCTATAGGACTGTTGGTTCACCAGGGGATACTCTGGAACAGGACACCATAAATACCAGCTAAGGACCAAAGGCAAGTACATTCTCTGATTAGTTTCTAATTTATGATATCTCCTATGTTCACTGTATCTAGTGTAAATATCCATGATCTTGACACGATGGTTACACGGATTGGTATACACGGATCTCGTCATGAGATGTTATTCCTTATTCATGGTGTAGCTTGTACGAGACTTGTTTCCTTGATATCTTGTGCATGTACAGACACTAATTCCCGGGGAGATTTGCTACCTTCCTAGGGAATCCTGTGCCATAGCGTACCATGATTGGATCTACTATACCAGTCGGGGGTTTGGGGAGTACTTTAGTGTAGATATGTGATCATACCCACTTTATATGCACCATAGCTCACCCCACATCTCACGTCGGGTGCGGCCTGACCACTTATATGAACCATAGCTGTTACGTGTGATTAGCCTGATCTCTACATGCACCATAGCTAACCAACGGTTAGCCTGACTTTATATGAACCATAGCTAACCAACGGTTAGCCTGACTTTATATGAACCATAGCTAACCAACGGTTAGCCTGACTTTATATGAACCATAGCTAATCACATGTAACCAGCCTGATCAAGATCCCAAGCCGATCACATGTTAAAGCTAGTACTCACACACTTAGTCATAAAATTCTTGCTCATGGACATATTGCTTCTTTCCTGCATTTACTTACAGTATTCCAGTACTTCTCTCATTGTACATTTCTCGTACTTATACATGCATCTGGTATGTTTCCACCTAGAACTGCTACATAGTTTATGTCATTTATATAGAACTGCTATTTAGAGATGTACTTTGCTCCTTCCTGACTGGAAAATATTTTTCCAGACTGTGACATTAGTAGACTGGTTTCTGACACTTGGGGATTGGAAGTTAAGGATTGCAGGTATGTTATGTTATCATTAGACTTGTGCTGTATTCTTTTATTTCTTCATTTCCTATCGTGCTGTAGTTGTGATTGAGTATTTCTAGATTTATTTTAGTGTTATCCGTGTCTCCTTATGGAGTTGGATACTAGTGTGAGATTATCTAGATAGCACTTGACCTAGACAGCGTTCTACCGCCGATGCTGCGGCGTAGGCTGGACGTACCCACGCACTCGTGCCCCTAAACCGGGTGCGGGTCGTGACACGTTTTTAGTGGTGGCCCATGCAGGTCAGACTTCGCATTTAGAGCGATGTAGTGTGGCATCTTTGTTACACTATTGCGTGCCTGCTATAGGATCTAGGACCTAGGATACTAGGACGAGAGGATACTCAATCACAAATTATTTGAGAGATTCCTCGGACGACCCTTGAGAATCTCATTATAAAATCCAATTTAAATCCTTCCTCCTTGTTTTCGTCCGTCCTCACTTTTGGATATTGAGTTTAATTCTTGTTGACCAGTTGTTAACTTTAATTCTTGGTATCGTTGTGGAGTTTTGATTTCATATCGAGGTGAATTTTACGGGCTAAAATTTACGGTATCATCTGATGACGTATATTGATGAGGACAGTGAGAAAGGTAAAACGTCTACTTTGATTATGGAACCTAGAATTTATCGCAGCCATATTAGCTGTCGTGACGAGAACGTAGGAACCTGACTTGGATGTACATACTATAGTTATGAAACTTAGGGTCTCTCGCAGCCATACCGGTTGGCGTGGCGAGGATTCTAGATGACATGATTATAGAGTTGCATACCATAGTTACGGAACCGGTCGTTTATCGCATCTATGCTTACTGGCGTGGCGAGGATTCTGAGTGTCATGATTTCGGATAGACGTGTATGATTATCAGGTTGTATCTTAAATTGGTTCTTAAAGTATCATCTCAAGACTTGTCTATTTCTGTTATTCCAGGACTTTGTTCCACCGCTTCTTTCTTTACTAGCGGTAAGGATACCTTCTGTCCTCAATTCAGTCTTTGAGCTCCTATTCCTTGAGGATTTCTTGTTAAGCATGATAATTAGTGGCTTGTAATTTTGTTGTGTCTTGTATTAGTATTGACTGTGTTGCTAGTGATTGTAAGTGTTTCCTAGTTGGACATTGAGCATTAGGCATTAAACTAGAGATACCCATAGCATAGTACCTTGTAGCAATAGTTCTATGATAGGTGTTATTATAATTAGTATTGGTATTATAGAAAGTGCAAGTAATCGTGATTTATAATAAGTTTGACGAGTTAATCTAAGGATGAAGCTAGTGTTACCATACCAATAGTGCTAGTGATTCTATATCAAATATTGTTGAGCAAGGTGCAAATGACAGTAAGTACTTCGTGTGATGACAAACAGATTGGGGTATTAAGTAATATAGATAGAAATCATTGAAGAAAATATGCGAGATGATAATTTGGATTATTGGAAATGATAGTGCAAATAATTCGGACCGTACAATTTTTGTACACAGTTGAGGTTGTAAATAATTAGTGTATTAGAGTGCACCTTGAGTATTAGAGACTGTGAGTAGTATATGTATACTTGTGGATTAAATTTATAATTTGTAGAGTGGAAATAAATTTCAATTTTTAAAGAATTTTGAGGAGATGAGATTTTATGTTATTAAATTTTGAGTATTCGAATTCAATTCAATAAACATAGTCAAGGCTATAAGGATTTTAAAGGTGATTAAATTTTTTGATATTGAGTATCTGATTTTGAGGAGTATATGCAATTATTTTTAAGTTGATCGAGAAGTTAAACCTTGACGATTATTTCGAGGATTAACTTTATGGTAGATAAGAGATGAATATTAATATATGAGTAGATGATATACATGTGTAAGGATCTGATGACTTGAGTATGATTGAGATCTCACTGCCAACTGACTTGGGTGTCAATCTAGGGTGGTAGTAAAGTGTGGTACATAAAGAGATAGAGGTATCAAACTTTCCATGCATCATTTGACCTATGATTATATTAGAAGATATTGCAAGTGATATGTTAGCAGGTTCTTTCTTTTCTTTCCTCATGTTCTTTTTCTTCTGATTGATTGATACCTTAATACCGTAGCTTGTATGCATGATTTTTGTTATAATGTAGTTAGTAGTACCCCTGATACAGAAACTGCAATACCCTGACAAAAGACACCATGATCATACATATTCCTTTAGGTTGCATGTTGTATGGGAGTAGGTAGAATTCTCTTAGACTTTGATTGTTGAGGATTTAACTGTAATAAAGATTAACGAAGAGGTTATGACTCGACAAAGAGAGACAAGGTGCCTTAAATTTTGAGGAAAAATATTAAATTAAATAAAGAGTTGGGAATTTAATATAGTATAATTGAAGTTTTGCGAAGTCATTGATTTTTAAGAAGATTATGAAATGATTGAATTTATCATTGAATTTGAGGAATTTAAGGAGGCCATCGATATAATTATTAGACTGCAAGTTGTGAACTTATATTTTGAATATTGTATTGAAGGTTTCATAAGTATTACATCATTGCATATTATGTGGAAAAAAAAAAAAAAAAAAAAAAAACGAGGAATAAGAACACAAATGGATTGGTGTTAAATTCAAATTTGGGACGAGATTCGATTTTTGAAATATGTATTGATTGGATTTCAATCAGAGGATTGAATATTAAATTCTTGTATTTCGTTATTAATTTAAATTTTTGGAGGATATTGTGATAAGAATGGGATTTAATTTATATTTGAAGATTTTAGGGATATGATATTATGGAATTTTTGAAAGAATTCATTGTGAAATAACAATATGGAGTAGTTCATGATTATATGATTTGAGGAATTTAAATTTTGATGGTAGTAAATAAATAAATAAAACAATCGAGGAAAAAAAAAAAAAAAAAAAAAAAAATTCGAGGATAAACATTGATTTAAATAAAGGGCCAATAATTTAACATGGCAGAATTTATGATTAATTGATTCCAGGAAAGATTATGACATGTTTAAGTTGGTTATTAATTTGGAAATTTTGGGAGGTTTATCAATGTATTCATTTAATCGCAAGTTATGAATTTTAGAATTTTACATGGGGTGTGACATTTGGAGAATCCTTAAATATCATATTGTTGAGTTTTTGAGGAGTGGATATTAAATTCTGAGTATCGAATTAGTAGCTAAAAACTTTCAAGGAAATTTTGATGGACTTTGATTTTACTTGAAGATTTTTCAGGTTATACAAATAATTTCAGATTTTTTTTGAAATTGTGAAAGACCTTGTGGATTATTCGTGGTTGATGAAATTATTGAGGGAATAATAGTAAGTATGATTTAAACACTAATATGAGGATTTTAAATTTCGAGGACGAAATTCTTTTAAGGTGGGTAGACTTGTCACTACCACATTCTGAAAACAGGGGTATTTTCGAATTTTTACAATATTTACTATTATGCTATTTACCATTAATTAATTTCATGGTAGTGTATTGATTTAAATAATTATTATGTGTGATGTGTAATTAAATATATATAATTATATGCAGTGTTATTATTTTATTTTAGCTAGCAGACTAGACCTAGAAGCCTAGTAGATGAACCCCTGTCCGAATTATAGAATTCTGGATTTTATTATTTTATTTACAATTTAATATTTGGAGATTGTAATTAATTACTGTATTTTATTTAATATTTTGCGCATTGCCTTTGCTTCGATATTTGGAGCACTATCCAGACTTTTGTCTTCCAACAAATTTCACAATCTTGTCCTAGACATGTCCGCCTTCAATTCTGCTATTTTTGCAACTCATAATTATGCTCTTTGTGCATTGTTTCTGGCCGCACATAAATCGTCGCGGACGTTTATTTTTAATTTCCTATTTTGTATCGTTGTGCGTTCCAATCGAAAATTGGAGGCCATCTTGACCTATTTTTCGTGCGACCCAAATTAGGGTAATATTCTGTTCTGAGTCTTCTTCAATATTGGTATTGATGACTTGATCTGATTTTGACCCCAAGTACTCCTAATTAATTGTTGAACACAACTTGCATTTATTTCTATTTAATTTGAGGATACCATTTTATCTGATTTTAAAATCCCAAATTAATTCCAGTGCCCTGCAAATTCAGCCCATACCCATCTTACAGCGTCCCCTGACCCTACAAAACATCGGATCCCGAATCGCCCGCCCAATTTTCATCATTTCAGGTGTTTGTGCAATTTCCCGAATTTAAGGGGCTAAGTTGCAATTATTCAATTGTAGGTGCCCACCACCTAATTATTTTTAACAATGAGGAATCCTTAATTATTTAATTAATCTCACCCTCATCCCCATGAATATTTCATAAATCATCTAGACCACTCATTTAGAGGGCCAATCCCAACCCTCCATCATAACACCCTCTCTCCTATTTAATGCCTTGTACCCTCAAACCCTAATCCCTAGACTACCTAGAATCCCCCACCTCACAAGCCTCCAAAATTCCCCAAGCCCCCACATCCTCTCTCCTACGTTGGAAACCCCTTCCCTTCTCCTTTTATTTTCTTCTTCTCTTCTTTTCTTCTCCTTCTTCCTTTCTCCTCCTTTAATTTTTCTCATTGAAATTTAAAGAAGAGGAAAGGGGGGGGGGAATACTGTTCATCCCCCCCCGGTTACTGTTCATCCGGCGGCCAGGGAGCTCCGGCGGCCACAGCGCTCCGGCCGGCTGCCGCTGCCGCTGCCGCTGCTGCTGCCGCCTGCTGCTGCCGCTGCTGCTGTACGGTCCGGCGCCGGCGGCTGCTCCTCCACCGGCGCTGTCCCCCTCCGGCGTCCGGCGCTGTCCCCCTCCGGTCCGGCGAGCAGCACCTTCCCCACACTGTAAGTTTTCATCTCTCTCTCTCTCTGTTTATATATATATATATATATATCTTTTTATATATATATATATATATATATATATATATATCTTTTTATATATATATATATATCTTTATGTATATATATCTTTATATATATATATATCTAATGTATATATATGTGTTTGTTTATACATTTATTTAATGTGAAAATTAGTAGATGTATTTAAATTAATTTGTATATATACCAATGTATAATTTGTATATATATTAATAAATGTGTATATATATATTAATTTGGTATAAATGTATATTTCTTATATACTTAATATATATATAATTAAATGTAAAATAGAAATATATGAATAAATGTATATTTTGTAAACGTATGTAATTAAAATAATTATGTATAGTAATTATTTTTAATAAAATTGTATGAAACTAACTTGTAAAATATATTAGTGTATATATATAACTAGTATATGTCTTTGTAATGTATATACATATAAATGTTGTTTATATGTATAAATTAAATTGATAAATTAGTATATGTACTTAATTTAAATTGTAGACATATATTTTGTATAAGTATATAATTAAATTGTATATATTTAAATTATGTATATATGTTTTATATATATATCTATATTTTAATACACATGTATTATATATATATATTCTAGTATAACTACGTATTAGCATATGTATAATTAGTGTAGTTAATTTGTAAATGTATATGTAATAAATGTAAGGTATTTTATGTATTTCAATAAATGGTATAAATACGTATTTAACTTAATGTTAGTAGTATATGTATTAGTATATATTATTTAATGTGTAGGTATTAAATAATATGGTAGTATATGTATTATTTTGGTAAAAATGTATAATTATGTAAATTGTATATTATTTAATTATTAGAAATCAATTGTATTGGCATAGTATATATATATTTCAGTATATGTTGGTAATTGTAATTTAGCATATGTAACTAGTATACATATATATATATTCTTTTGTGTATTATACATGTATATTTTATTTTCATTAAAAGTTAAACATGTATTAAAAATGTGTTTTAGAATTTAATAATATATCTATAATGTATTTTGGCATATATGTGAGTATACACTAGTATAAATCAAATATGTAATTTTAAAAGGAATATATATGTATATATTGTAGATACATTTAAATTGGTGCATGTATAAAATATTGTAAGTATAAATTATTATGTTTATATATACATACAAGAATCAGTTATTTTAAAGTATATATATTTATACATATATCTATAATTGTAATGGATGAAAATTATATATACTAGTTAATGAGATGTTATATTTATATATCCCTACTAGATGACCCTAGTTGACTAGTGCCCTGCCTGACATGGTTCCAATTTCAGTGTTTATAGACTGTGTGTTAGCGTAGCATCTGATGCAAATGTGGGTTGCTTTGTGTTATGTCTATAGGACTGTTGGTTCACCAGGGGATACTCTGGAACAGGACACCATAAATACCAGCTAAGGACCAAAGGCAAGTACATTCTCTGATTAGTTTCTAATTTATGATATCTCCTATGTTCACTGTATCTAGTGTAAATATCCATGATCTTGACACGATGGTTACACGGATTGGTATACACGGATCTCGTCATGAGATGTTATTCCTTATTCATGGTGTAGCTTGTACGAGACTTGTTTCCTTGATATCTTGTGCATGTACAGACACTAATTCCCGGGGAGATTTGCTACCTTCCTAGGGAATCCTGTGCCATAGCGTACCATGATTGGATCTACTATACCAGTCGGGGGTTTGGGGAGTACTTTAGTGTAGATATGTGATCATACCCACTTTATATGCACCATAGCTCACCCCACATCTCACGTCGGGTGCGGCCTGACCACTTATATGAACCATAGCTGTTACGTGTGATTAGCCTGATCTCTACATGCACCATAGCTAACCAACGGTTAGCCTGACTTTATATGAACCATAGCTAACCAACGGTTAGCCTGACTTTATATGAACCATAGCTAATCACATGTAACCAGCCTGATCAAGATCCCAAGCCGATCACATGTTAAAGCTAGTACTCACACACTTAGTCATAAAATTCTTGCTCATGGACATATTGCTTCTTTCCTGCATTTACTTACAGTATTCCAGTACTTCTCTCATTGTACATTTCTCGTACTTATACATGCATCTGGTATGTTTCCACCTAGAACTGCTACATAGTTTATGTCATTTATATAGAACTGCTATTTAGAGATGTACTTTGCTCCTTCCTGACTGGAAAATATTTTTCCAGACTGTGACATTAGTAGACTGGTTTCTGACACTTGGGGATTGGAAGTTAAGGATTGCAGGTATGTTATGTTATCATTAGACTTGTGCTGTATTCTTTTATTTCTTCATTTCCTATCGTGCTGTAGTTGTGATTGAGTATTTCTAGATTTATTTTAGTGTTATCCGTGTCTCCTTATGGAGTTGGATACTAGTGTGAGATTATCTAGATAGCACTTGACCTAGACAGCGTTCTACCGCCGATGCTGCGGCGTAGGCTGGACGTACCCACGCACTCGTGCCCCTAAACCGGGTGCGGGTCGTGACAGGAAAGAAGCGGAGTACATCTTTAACAGCAGTTCTAATCAATGATAAAAACTATGTAACAGTAAATAGATATGAATATACAAGATGCAACAATAGATACAAGAGATATACAATAAGAAAATACTAGAATAAATATAATAATAAACAATATGACAATGAACAAGAATACAAATGACTAAGTATGTGAGTACTAGCTTAACATGTGATCGGCTTGGGAACTTACACAAGAGTATAATCGCCTGGTTAATCATACGTACGATGTATGATCAACACTCATAAGGAACAAGACATGAACAAGGAGGGTATGATCACATATCTATACTAAAGTACTCTCCACCCCCGAATGGTATAGGATCCAACCACGGTATGCTATGGCACGAGATTTCCCAAGAAGATAGCTAGTCTTCCCGAGAATCAGTGTCTGTACATATACAAGATAATAAATGAAACAAGGCTCACACAAGATACACCATATACCAAGGAATAATATCTCATGACGATATTCGGATATACCAATCCATGTAACCACCGTGTCAAGAGAATAAGGATATCTACACTAGATACAATGAACATAGGATATCATAAATAAGAAACTATCAAAGAATGTACTCGCCTGAAGTCCGGTGAATAGTCTCACAGATGTCTGATACGGTACCTCGAAGACCTAGATATGGAATATAACATCAATACAAGGTTTCAAAAAAAAATTAAGTTAAACTAGTCAACATCTAGGTCAACAAGCCATCTCTAAGTCAAAAAGTCAAACTAGGTTACTCTAAGTCAAACTGGTCAAACTTGGTCAAACTACCTATTTCTAGGTTGCATAAGTCTATCTCAATGATGTTGGGTTCAAACACTATGAATCTAGGTCATACAAGCTAAATCTTAGGATACTATGATACCGTATCTCAGGATACACAAACAGGGGATAAAATATAACACATATACATATCAAACAATATTAAATATATAAATCCTAATTATAAATATTAAAGGGATACTTTGGTTTTGAACCAACTTGGTATCACAATACTAGACCTCCATCTTGATACCCAAACCCAATACCTTGGGTACCCCCAAATACCTTGATATTGACCTTGGTATCTCAAGGTAGTTGCCAAGACTTCATATATATACTAACTACCCATTAATAACTACATGCTAACAACTAACTATTATAAATATAGTATATAAATACTAATTATGAAATATATACATATATACTAATACCATATATATATATTAAATAGCTATAATAATACATATTTATACTCTATACCGTAAAACTGTCGCCAAAACTGCTGTTGCCGTCGCTGAAGCTACTGTCGCTAAAGCCTCTGCTGCTGCTGTCGTTGAAACTGTTGCTGCTATTGCTATATGCTGCTGCTGTTGTCACTAAATCTGCTGCTCTCCCTCTCTCTCATATATATTAATATATACACAAATATATATACACTAGTTACAACTATTTATATATATACACATGCTCATATATATATATATATATATATATATATATATATATATATATATATATATATATATACGTGTACGTATATGTGATGTTATGATTAAATAGGTATGTGATAAAACATACACATATTATAGTATCACATACCTATTTAATCATAACATCACATATACGTACACGTATATATATATATATATATAAACCTTATATATATATATATATATATATATATATATATATATATATATATATATATATATATAAACCTTATATATATATATATATATATATATATATATATATATATATATATATATATATATATATATATATATAAACCTTATATATACATATAACATATATACATATACACCACTATACATATATACACTACCATAATTATATAGCTATTACATATGTAGAAATATAGCTACACATATACATAATACATAGGTACATAGATATATGATATACTTACACATAAATATATATATATATATATATATATATATATATATATATATATATATATATATATATATATACACACACATGCATATAATTACATATTATAATGACTAAAAATAATGGAAATATATCTAGAAATAAATTGCACAAACACATGGAGTGCATCACACCCGTATCCCACTAGATCTAGGATACGCTTACGACACGAGTCCACCACACATTCGAACATACCCCGAAGGACACGAGCAAGTCTAATATATTATTTATGAACAATACAAAGAGTCAAACACAAATCTACGTGTCCGTGTTAAAATATGACATGCACAAAGTTCCTTGTAGGAGAAAAAACCCCCAAATTAACACGTATCACCAAATTATTGAGATACGACCTACATGTACCCAATTATGGATATGACACTAGCCCCAAACACACAAGCACATTCCAAATTGATCTATAGGACCAATTGACATATACAACAAATGTCAATATCAGAATTGCCCCAAAATTGACACAAAAAGCACCATAACTTTCTCAATAGGCCTCCTATGAACTCAAAACCAAATCCTATGGGTAGCCAATGCATAAGGGTTGAATTCTCATGGTTAAATCTCAGATTTAGAACCTAAATTAAGGGAAAAGATAAATTGTACCTATTGGGAGATGGATTCCCAATGCAACCTCCAAATGTGATAAAATTGGCCTCCAACCTGTAAATCCTTGCTCATTTTTGTAGATCCTTGCTTCCTCCTTCTAGATACTTGATCCACTAGTCTCTAATGGTGATTTGGAAAGGAATTGGGGATAAAATTTGGTAGGAAAAATAATGTGGAATGAAGGAATTTGGTTGAGGAAAATTCTAGATCTAGTTTTCAAATGAAAAGAGGAGAGAGAAACTTTCCCCTCTTCTTTAATAGGCCGGCCTACCTTACCCCTTCCTCAAGTCACTATGTAATTTCCATTATACCCCTTGGGGCCCTCTCATGAAGAAATAACTAAGAAGGGAAGCTTCTAGTCTAATAGTTTAATTAAATTAATTATTCTCCTAATCAATGGGCTTTCTAGTTGGGCTCAATTCTAACAATTAATACATGTTGATCCATGAGTCTAACTAAACTAGTTAGGTCCACTAACACAATTCCAAAATAACTAACTAACATCTAACAACAATTAAATAATATAACAAATAATTATTTAACATGCATAATTTTTAATTAATTATAAAATTACTAAAATACCATTTTCTAGAAAATATGGTAGTGACAAGTCTACCCTCCTTAAAATAATTTCGTCCTCGAAATTCAAAAACAAAAACTACCCCCAGAAAATAACAGAATATAATAAAAGAACATAACTTAACTATGAAAGAACATACCTCAAGGCACAAACAAATATAGATAAGCTACAATGAAGAAGAATTCCTATAGGTAGCCCTATGCCATTGGGGTATTCCTAAAGGTCAAATGCATGATTTATAAGCTACAATGAAGAGGAATTCAGAAATTACCAATTGGAAGATGGTTTCCTATTGAATTATTTCCACGGACACGATCCGGACACGATCTCTTCACCCAAGTTCCTTTTCCTTGTGCTCTTTGCTTCTCTAAGCTCCAAAGCTCCTTGATTGATGGGAATGGAAGTGAATTGAGAGAGAATTTGATGAAGAAAATAATAGAAATTTGGGGATCTAATTTCTAGATCTAAATAAATGCAAATGAGAAGAGAAAGAGAGGAGAGCCCCCCTCTACTAGTGGCCGGCCCCCTTTCCCCTTCCCAAGTCACTTATAAATGTCCCATGTACCCCTCCATGATGTATTATGAAGAAATAATTAGGGAGGGCTATTTGGGTAGTTTCTGACTAATTCTAATTAAGCTAATTCTTTTTAATTAATGAGTGAGAATGGTCTAATGGGCTTGGGTCCAAGTTAGGCTCACTATTTGTCATGACAAGTCTAATTGGGCTTACAAGTGACTAGTCTAACTATTGGACCAGCCTTCTAACTAAAAATAAATAATACAAGTCACAAATAATTTATAGCATACTAATAAATAAATAATTAATACAAGCATCAATTAATATCTATAACACATCAATATTAATAATTTATTCCTAAAATTGAATATTCATGCCAATTTACCAAACTACCCTAGTTGGAAAAGTGAGGGTGACAATCCTACCCACCTTAGAAAAATTTTGTCCTCAAAATTTAAGGAAAAAACTAGCTATAAATAAATAATCACAACAAGCAAAGAAAGAATTGTACCTCACGGCTCAAACAGATAAGGGCATCGCGCCCGCATTTCAGATTCTTTCTCCCAGGTAGACTCCCCTGGAGAGTGATGCCTCCACGCGATACGTACCAAATCAATTGTCTGGTTTTGTAGTACCTTCTTCCTACGATCCAGAATCTCCACGGACTGCTCTAGATAGCTATGAGTAGGACCAACCTCGATCTTCGAGTGATCTAATACATGGCTAGGATCTATCATGTACCATCTAAGCTGTGACATATGGAATACGTTATGCACTCTATCTAATACAGGCAGCAAGTCTAGTCTGTAGGCAACTGCACCGACCCTCTCAACAATACCGAAATATCTGATATACCGTGGACTAAGCTTTTCGCCTCCACCAAAGCGAATCGTGCCCCGTATTGGAGAAATCCTTAAGAACACCAGGTCGCCAATCTAGCACGAAACACAGCCTTAGCACTCTAACTTTAACAAGCAATCAAAAGCAATACAAAATAATATCTATATCTCAAAATCTAATGGTCTCCGGTGGCTATCAGCCCAATGTCGCTGTCTGTCCTGCGCCACCCGAAGCCTATCTCTAATGAGCTTCACATTCTCAACTGCATCCACAACCATCTCTGGTCCCAATAAGGCTCTCTCACCAACATCACCCAAGATAATGGAGTGGGACATCTCTGTTCATACAATACCTCAAATGGTGACATCTCGATACTGGCCTGGTAGCTGTTGTTATAAGCAAACTCTACCAAATGAAGGTGATTCTCCCAAGAGCCCCCAAGGTCCAAACCATAAGTACGTAGCATATCCTCAAGAGTCTGGATAGTCCTCTTTGACTGCCCGTTTGTCTGGGGTGGTATAGGATACTAAACTGGAGCTGGGTGCCCAAGCTAACCTGCAAACTCCTCCAAAAGTGTGATGTGAAGCGACTATCCTGATCCGAGACTATGCTCATAGAAACTCCATGCAATCTGACTATCTGACGTACATACATCTCGGCGAGCTTCTCCGTAGGCGTACCCACTTTGAATGGCAAAAAGTGGGCCGATTTGGTCAACCTATCAACGATGACCCAAATTGTATCTTTACCTCCTGGAGAACACGGAAGTCCCGATACAAAGTCCATCGTCACATGTTCCTACTTCCACGCTGGAATGGGTAAAGGCTGAAGCAATCCACCTGGCCTCTGTCTCTCTGTCTTTACCTGCTGGTGTCACGCCCCGGTCTCCCGCAGGCAATCGGCCGTTCCCGCTAGGCGGAAATCACCCTCGCCAGCGCTCCCGCGGAACGATCGCTTAACCCATCCGGGCGTGATGCCGCACGAGCGTGAGCCACGCCCGTGCAAGGCCATGGTTCATTGGCTGGCGGTTAGAGTTCTAAGCCACAGAGTCGCACAGATTGTCCGAGTGCAGCGGAGTCATGAACGCATAGGCGATCGGTAACAGGTTCACTGAGTCGGCAAATATAGCGGAAGCATAGAAACAAGGTAAAGTAATCTCTTTATTGATATGAACAAGTGTTACAGGCGGCGTATAGCCGAGATTACAAGTCGCTCAAGCCTCTCTCTCTGAAACAGTAAAAGCGTACCAAGTGGCTACAATTGTGGAATGATTGTACAGGCGATGGTCGGGCGATGTTCACAACTTATGTCTTGTATAAGCGCTTCAGTCCCGGACGCACCGTTGCAAGGCTTCAGAGGGAACTCCTGGCCTTAGCACGCACGAAGGAGGCGTCCGCACGGCACGAGGTTCTCCCGCACCCTGCATATCAAACTGGTGGATTATCAGTACATTGAATGCACTGGTGGGGAAGCTACTCGCCCGCTCGACAAATCCAAACACGTAATACAGGTTCCGTGAACAACTATTAAGTTGTCTTTCTAGTTGCCTTAGGATCAGTTTTATGCAAACATTGAATAGCTTATCGTGTCGGCCAGTGCGTCGTGCGATGTTTGAGGAAACACGGCGAGACTTACCAACTTACCATTTATCCTTCCCTGTCCAAGGCAAACATGATTTATTTCAAGCACGGTAAGTATAAATATTCAGGAGGCATAGCATATGCAAACAAGAGGGTTCTTATAACATGATCGTTCAGGTGTTAAGTTATTCATTGATGCTATGCAATGACTCGCACGCGGATAGCCGCTAAGCGAGGATGACTTGTTATCTTTTGTTTCACAGGCAAGCACGCAACAGGTTAAATACACACGATAATCACACGAGGCATTGCAAGCATATACACACGATGATCACTGGCTGATGCCATAATGGACTAGTCAAGGACGTGAATAACATGCAACGAGAAAATACGAAGAGCTCATAAAACACGATACGTTGCAAGTTACCCAGTCCGCACACGATTGACTATAAACACGAAGTCTGCCCGGATTGGATCGATGCCAGTGCCCCAACACCGTCCGCAGAACTTATATCCTTGTGCACAAGTTGTCCATGATCGAACACGATTGTTAATTTACACACGAGCACACGAAAAGCAGTAATGCATGATTCATTTAGCTATTGGATATGCACAGTCTCCTGGGCTGCTGTAAGCCCGCACAGGAGGGAGACTTGCAGGGAGATCCGAATACCTAAATGAGTCTTGCCACTGGAGTATGATTCATTTAGCTATTGGATATGCACAATCTCCTGGGCTGCTGTAAGCCCACACAGGAGGGAGACTTGCAGGAAGATCCAAATACCTGAATGAGTCTTGCCACAGGAGTATGATTCTTTACTTGACATGATGCAGTCTCCTGAATCGGGAACTGCCTTGGCGACCTAACGGTCCCGGATACTTGCAGGGATATTCAGGCACGGAACGACTACATAGTAGTCTCCCGAGGTTTGGATGAAAACACGGTAACATTCAAGCAGACAAGCATGCATTTCTAAGGAACATAAACAGGCACGTTGCTCGGACCCGAAGGTAAGCCGAGAGTTGAAACCGTTAAGGGAATTAGCATACGAGGGTCTGAATATAAGCAGTATTTCATTTCCATGTTCTAGCAAGCAATATGAGTTGGAATTATTCCCTTAGCTAGGTGCGTTGGATTCATTAGCATGCAGGGGGTGATTCACCTAGCGACTAGCATATAACATTCCAAATTTTTATGTGTGCTGGCTAAGCAAAGACAAGTTCATCGTAGCCACCCACCTTAGCGATGATTCGCCTCGGTAGAGCGATACGTCTGAGCGAGCCTCTGAAAGTCCAAGCCGGATCCTGTAGGGACAAGTCTGGATATCTTTGCCTCTTGATCGAGGCAAGGCGGGTCGGGACAGCTGCACGATTGTCGATTGAGACGGCAGTCCGCTTGAGCGGAACGGGGTGTTACATCCTACCCAACTTAGAAAAAGTCTCGTCCTCGAGACTTACTAAGGACAAGCAGTAATCTAGGGTTGAGGCAATCCTAGACAAGTCGTTGTACTTGTTCATTTGGATATTCACTTGCACAAGCTTCGAAATCAGCATATCGCTTAGACTGGATCGTGCGCACTTTCGAAGTGCACTTCTAGCGTGAACACGTCAACCAGCTCAGTGATAGCGAAGTCTTAGCACTCGAGTTTCACCTTTTCTTAAGTCTTGGATGGTGCACTAGTTCAAGGCGTCCCTCGAATAGATACATTCAACCAAACTTAGCGTTAGCGAAAATCGGACAAGCTACTAGCAATACACTCGATGAGTCCGCACAGGTTGGCACAAAGGCCACTCGCAGCATACAACCAGACAAGCAAGCATAACATTCAAAACGCATTTTGAAAGTATTTAGACTTATTGTTGGAACATCCCATCGAGGCATTGAGAGAGAGCGTGCACATAACCCACGAACGAGCTTTCGAAACAGAGATATTGGATCAAAGTCCAAAGGCGTAGAAGCCAGGCTCTGATACCATTCTGTCATGCCCCGGTCTCCCGCAGGCAATCGGCCGTTCCAGCTAGGCGGGAATCACCCTCGCCAGCGCTCCCGCGGAACGATCGCTTAACCCATCCGGGCGTGATGCCGCACGAGCGTGAGCCACGCCCGTGCAAGGCCATGGTTCATTGGCTTGGGGTTAGAGTTCTAAGCCACAGAGTCGCACAGATTGTCCGAGTGCAGCAGAGTCATGAACGCATAGGCGATCGGTAACAGGTTCACTGAGTCGGCAAATATAGCGGAAGCATAGAAACAAGGTAAAGTAATCTCTTTATTGATATAAATAAGTGTTATAGGCGACGTATAGCCGAGATTATAAGTCGTTCAAGCCTCTCTCTCTGAAACAGTAAAAGCGTACCAAGTGGCTACAATTATGGAATGATTGTACAGGCGATGGTTGGGCGATGTTCACAACTTATGTCTTGTATAAGCGCTTCAGTCCCGGATGCACCGTTGCAAGGCTTCAGAGGGAACTCCTGGCCTTAGCACGCACGAAGGAGGCGTCTGCACCGAACGAGGTTCTCCTGTACCCTGCATATCAAACTGGTGGATTATCAGTACATTGAATGCACTGATGGGGAAGCTACTCGCCCGCTCGACAAATCCAAACACGTAATACAGGTTCCATGCACAACTATTAAGTTGTCTTTTTAGTTGCCTTAGGATCAGTTTCATGCAAACATTGAATAGCTTATCGTGTCGGCCAGTGCGTCGTGCGATGTTTGAGAAAACACGGCGAGACTTACCAACTTACCATTTATCCTTCCCTGTCCAAGGAAAACATGATTTATTTCAAGCACGGTAAGTATAAACATTCAGGAGGCATAGCATATGCAAACAAGAGGGTTCTTATAACATGATCGTTCAGGTGTTAAGTTATTCATTGATGCTATGCAATGACTCGCACGCGGATAGCCGCTAAGCGAGGATGACTTATTATCTTTTGTTTCACAGGCAAGCACGCAACAGGTTAAATACACACGATAATCACACGAGGCATTGCAAGCATATACATACGATGATCACTGGCTGATGCCATAATGGACTAGTCAAGGACGTGAATAACATGCAACAAGAAAATACGAGGAGCTCATAAAACATGATACGTTGCAAGTTACCCAGTCCACACACGATTGACTATAAACACGAAGTCTGCCCGGATCGGATCGGTGCCAGTGCCCCAACACCGTCCGCAGAACTTATATCCTTGTGCACAAGTTGTCCATGATCGAACACGATTGTTAATTTACACACGAGCACACGAAAAGCAGTAATGCATGATTCATTTAGCTATTGGATATGCACAGTCTCCTGGGCTGCTGTAAGCCCGCACAGGAGGGAGACTTGCAGGGAGATTCGAATACCTAAATGAGTCTTGCCACTGGAGTATGATTCATTTAGCTATTGGATATGCACAATCTCCTGGGCTGCTGTAAGCCCGCATAGGAGGGAGACTTGTAGGGAGATCCAAATACCTGAATGAGTCTTGCCACAGGAGTATGATTCTTTACTTGACATGATGCAGTCTCCTGAATCGGGAACTGCCTTGGCGACCTAACGGTCCCGGATACTTGCAGGGTTATTCAGGCACGGAACGACTACGTAGTAGTCTCCCGAGGTTTGGATGAAAACACGGTAACATTCAAGCAGACAAGCATGCGTTTCTAAGGAACATAAACAGGCACGTTGCTCGGACCCGAAGGTAAGCCGAGAGTTGAAACCGTTAAGGGAATTAGCATGCAAGGGTCTGAATATAAGCAGTATTTTATTTCCATGTTCTAGCAAGCAATATGAGTTGGGATTATTCCCTTAGCTAGGTGCGTTGGATTCATTAGCATGCAGGGGGTGATTCACCTAGCGACTAGCATATAACATTCCAGATTTTTATGTGTGCTGGCTAAGCAAAGACAAGTTTATCGTAACCACCCACCTTAGCGATGATTTGCCTCGGTAGAGCGATACGTCTGAGCGAGCCTCTGAAAGTCCAAGCCGGATCCTGTAGGGACAAGTCTGGATATCTTTGCCTCTTGATCGAGGTAAGACGGGTCAGGACAGCTGCACGATTGCCGATTGAGACGGCAGTCTGCTTGAGCGGAACGGGGTGTTACAGCTGGCATACCAAGCATCTGGATAAAAAGCTAGCCACCTCCCGCTTCATACCATACTACCAGATATGCTCTCTTATGTCTTTATACATCTTATTATCACCTGGATGCATAGAGTACTGAGATCGATGTGCCTCCTGAAGAACCTCTAAGTGTAATGCTCCACTCGGCACACATAATCTGGTACCGTGCCACAATGATCTATCTTCTGTAATTGTGAAGTCCTCTGCCAATCCCATCCGGACCTGCGCTCTGATGCTCCTCAGAGACTCATCCTCGAACTGTAAGGCTCTGATCCGGTCCATCAACTTTGACTGTACCTGAAGTCCCCCTATCTGTGTTACAACTCCAGGAACTAGCACTTTAATACCCAAGCTTTAAAGATCGGCCAATAAATGTCTGTCCCTCGTCAAGTACATAGCCACTGGATACCTGGTCAAGGCATCAGCGACTATATTAGCCTTCCCTGGATGGTACTCCAAAGAAATATTGAAGTCCTTCATCAACTCCAACCACCGCCTTTGCCTCATGTTGAGCTCCTTTTGTGTAAACAAGTATTTCAAGCTCTTGTGATCTGTAAAGATCTTCACCCGCTATCCATATAAGTAGTGCTTCCATAACTTAAGAACAAAAATAACTGATACCAACTCCAAGTCATGGGTAGGTTAATTCTTCTTATGCGAGCGTAATTGCCTGGAAGCATAGGCAATCACCTTCCCGTTCTGCTATAATATACAGCCCAAACCTTTACCCGAAGCATCACTATATATAGAAAATCCTCCTGTCCTCGATGGCAATGTCAACACTGGAGCTGTAGCCAATCTCTTTTTTAGCTCCTCAAAAGCGGACTAACTCTCCTCAGTCTAGACGAACTCTACGTCCTTCCTGGTTAGTCTAGTCATCAGTTCCACAATCCTGGAAAAATCCTGAACAAATCTTCGATAATAGCCTGCCAATCCAGGAAAGCTCCTGATCTTCCCACTGAACTCGAGGTAGACCATGACTAGACTGCTAATATCTTCTTGGGGTCTACTAAGATCCGGTCTCCTGTAATCAAATGCTAGAGGAATTCAATCTTATCAAGGAAGAACTCATACTTCGAAAGCTTGCCATAAATCTTCTCGGTCCTGAGGGTCTTCAGAACTATCCTCAGGTGCTTCTCATGCTCCTCCGTGGTCTTTGAATAAATCAATATATCATCAATGAAACCACAAAATAATCCAGGAACTGATTAAACACCTTATTCATCAGGTTCATGAATATCGCTGGGGCATTGGTCAACCCAAACGGCATCACCAAGAACTCAAACTGCCCATACCGAGTCCTGAAAGTTGTCTTCAGAATGTCTTCATTTTTACTTTTACCTGGTGGTACCCCGACCTCAAGTCTATCTTCGAGAATACCTTCGCTCCGCTCAACTGATCAAATAAATCGTTAATCTGCGGCAACGAGTATTTATTCTTGATAGTGAGGTTGTTGAGTACCCTATAATCGATACACATATGTACTGACCCATCCTTTTTTGGTACAAATAATACCAGAGCACCCCAAGGTGATAAACTGGAGCGGATGAAGCCCTAGTCTTGCAACTCATCCACCTGCTTCTTGAATTCTGCTAGTTCGCTATTGTTCATTCTATAGACGTGCTATGATATTAGATTTATGTCTGGCACCAAGTCTATAGAGAAATCTATATTTCGATCTGGTGGTAACCCCGACAACTCCTCCGGAAATATGTCCATATACTCTGCAATCAATAGATGTAGCGGCTCCTGCTCTTCCACCATAGCTCCACAGAATTCTCCCTCGCTCTGCTTTGCTACTCCTCTTATGAACTTAAACTCTAGCTCTCTTGGTGCCTGAAACAAACCTCTGCCTCTATGATAATTGATACTAGCATGGTGCCTACTCAACCAATCCATCCCGAGTAATATGTCATAGATCAGAAGTGGCATTACAAGTAGACATGCGCTCGACTCTTGGCCTCCCAAAGAAACTCTCTGATCCTTGCAAACATCACTGACTAGGATAATGCTACCCCCAATCATGATCTTACAAGTCCTCGCCAACGGTTCATTCATAAGATGATGCTTCAAAGCAAAAGATACAGATACAAAACTATGTGAAGCACCAAAATCAAATAAAGCATGAGCTGAAAAAGAATCAAGGTAGACTGAACCAGAAATAACATCACCAACTGGCTCTTCCTCCTCAATAGTCAAGGTGAAAGCTCATCCCTGTCGCTGGGCACCTCTCTGTTGCTGCTGGTGCTAAGCGAACTGCTGCTGTTGTGGTGGTAAGGGAGGTCCTCGCTGCTGTCCCACAGGTGGTCTCGTGGGTGCTCTCTGTGCCTGAGCTCCGCCCTGAGCTGGATGAGCTGAAGCTCTAGGACAAGCCCTCAACTGGTGGTCTCCTAATCCACAGAATAAATATTGGCCCAATCTTATCCTGAACGTATCCCATCCATCTCCCAGCTTCTTACAGAATGGGCAAGAAATAACTGGCCTCTGGATCTGGTGCACCTGCTGCACTGGCGCTCTAGCTCGTATAGGGTACTGCTGCCTCGGCTGTTGGAAGTGTCTCTGAGGCTGCTGTTGAAAGTGAGGCCACTTTGTTGGGCCCGTGCTAGTACTGGGTCCTCCTATGTCTCTCGAACTCTTGGAGCCAAGCTCTAGATCATCCTCTGCCCACTGTGCCTACCTCATAATCTTCTCAAAAGTAGCGGTGGGGTCTCCATTCATATGTGATTTGATCTCCTTATTCAGGCCCTTCCTGAACTTCCTGGCCTTCCTTCTGGTATTATGTCTTTCCACAAAGCGGCCTAATCTGTAATACTCTGTCACATACTCATCCACCGTCATACCTCCCTGAATGAGGTACTGAAACTTGCTCTGTAGAGATATTAGAGCCATATTTGGAAAGATCTTTTCTTGAAGAGCTCCTTAAAAGCTTTCCAAGTAAGTCCCGGTGCTGAGATCCTGGGGTCCGTCCTGAACCAAGTCAATGCGATGTCAAACATCATGCTTCCTGCGGCCTCTACTTGCAACCTCTCTGAAATCTGCGCCAATCGCAGGTTCCTCTCAATGTCTTCTATCCAATCATCAGCATAAAAAATTCTCTCGGTGCCTTTAAAATCCTTCGGCCCCATCCTCTTGAAATCTATGATAGTTCCCGGCCTTGGCTGCTACGGGGTAAACTGAGGTGGTGCCGTCTGTGGCTGGACTAAGGCGACTCTCTCGACTGCGGCGAACGTAATCTGGTGGGCATTCTCAATGTCTTACCTTATAACCTCTAACTGGGGCTACTGTGCTTCCATCATCTGATAAAAGAGCGTAAACATCTGCGTCTAATCGACTGCAGGTGGTAGAGGTGGAAGATCCTCTCAGACTGTCGGCGCTGTCCTCTGTACCGGAGGTGGAGAACCCCCGAAAGTTGCTGCAGAAATGCCTACCTAGATCGGTGAAATGAACCTCTGAACTGAAGCTGCTAGAACGGTTGCTGATGATGCTGCCCTCAGAGGCGACAAAGTGACCGACCTCGCTGACACTGCCCTAAGCGCTAGGAATGCGTCTTCTGCGGCATCCTGATAATAAATTGTACTAAGGAATCAATATTGAGTAAGATATGATATCATCAAAGAAGGACATAATTATTCAAAGTAAAGCAAGCATTCAAATAGATAAGGATAGCAAAATAGATATTTAGAAATATTCCCTAGTTGTGATTGAGTATACCCTCAGCCTATATCCTATATCCTAAAATAGGCTCTTAGCAGTATCTCAGACTTAGAGTACTACTACGATATTACACTAATTGCGACTCTTTGACCTGCATAGGCCACCACTAAAAATGTGTCATGACCCACACCCAAAATAAGCCACGAGTAGTGAGGAACGTCCAACCTACGTCGTAGCATCGACGGTAGAACACTGTCTAGGTTAACAATACTAACTAAATATCTCATACAATATACATAAGGTACCTGTCAATGTCATCTCCACTCCAAACGGAGGAATAAATATAATAACATGATAATGATATCCATACTCAATCATAATATAAAACTAAGGAAGATAAAGTATGATATGGAATAAGGAAGATAAAATAGGAATCACAATACAATCACAAGTCCACAATAATATATACATGCCAAAAGTCTCAATAAAAGTCTAATACAAGTCTAAACAATAAGTCTAAGCCTCCTCAGTATCTGGCACTAGGTCCTCCTGCTCTAAAGGAGTATCCTCTAATGGTACGCTGTCCTACGGCCCATAGTAAGTGAGACACTGGTCCACAAGCTAATCATCTAAAAATATATCCACTCAGGATTGGAGCGAAGTACATACCTCTGAAAGCATTTCCAAATACATAATCGAGCATATATAACAAATAATAGAAAATAATACATGATAACTAGCCATAAGAAATGGAATAAACTATAGTGGACTGGTAATATACTGGAATGAAGAACAGGTAATATGAATAACTGTAATTTAAATAAAAATAGCTAAAACTAACTAATGTGTCATAGAGTACAAGTTTATTATGTGATCGATTTGGGTTGAATACGAATACAATATGGTAACTCGATTACACGTGTGATATGTAATCAACATGTACACGAATACACTTGGGCTTGATCACATAACCAACTCCTACTCCCCCATCCCCAACCAATACTAATGGATCCAATCATGATACGTTATGAACACGAATATGGGCACACTGAATATGAGCAGTGTGTAAACACGAAGTACACGATAATTAATACCCGATACATACGATAAAATATATGTAAAAGAGTATCCGCTGAATACGGTAAGGGGATAACATCTTCTGACAGGATCCATATAGTACCAGTCTGTGTAACCACTGTGTCGGAATCAAGTATACAGTTCTAGAACATGCAATATAAATACCATTATGAAATAAAAACTAATAGAGAGATGTACTCGCCTCCAGTCCTGAGCAAAGGTGTCTCTCGATGCCCAATCTGGTGTCACACAATTCTATATATGAATGTCATGTCAATATGGGTGATACAAGTGATAATAAACTATGATGCATTAAGAATGCTCTTCTAGGTCATGACTAGGTCCGTTCTAAGTTAATAAGTCTAAATTGGTTACTAATTAGTCAATATTAGCTTATAATAGCTATACAAGGCCATTAACTAGATTACTATGATAGTACTAGCTAGTTCTAGTAATTACATTAGCTATCTTAACTAATGAGTAATATACTAGTTAACTCTAACATATTACTATCTAATAGACTAGCTATTAGCTAATATATAATTGACATCTCAACAACAACTGGTAGCTAACAACTAATTGGCATCCTGGCTTGCTAACTGATACTTAAATAACACCAATTACTAACTGAAAGCTAACAGCTATGAACCTACTTAGCTAATAAAAGTTCAGATACTGATACTAACTGACATTACTAACCCAACTCACGAACACCTATAGTTGAACCTAGTGACTGGCAACTAACTAAGATACATATATTAACTATCCAATTGTTAAATCCTAATAACAGGTACTCAGATATCTGACACTAACTAACTGATACGTATGTACACTATCCCACTTAACTTGATTAGATAACTGATACAAACTATATGCTAACTGCTATATACATAATTAACTGACAGTGCAACCACCTACTAAACTAATCAGTTATTACTAACACACTACTTTCTCTTTTACCTACTACCTGCAACCTCATTGCCTGTTATGAACACCTGCATTGACACCACTAACACCAACAGCAATAACAATATTATGAACATGTTGTTGCTGCTTCTACTACGTGCTGATTTGCCCAGCAATATATCAAGTGTCCTCCTCTACTTTCAATCAACTGACTACTGAATCTTATCCTCTACACTCCTAATTAATTGACCTGTACCCTACTACTACCACTGCTTATTGTACTCCCAGGTACTACTACTATCTCCTATACTTCATACTACTGACATACACTGCCACACCCGATACACATAGCTCTACACACATAACACACTGAATACATATCAGTCACTAATTCACTACTACATACTGCTACCACTGATACAAAGCTAGAGTATCACACACCCTTGTATACATATCCCATCATGAATGCACAGGCTTCCCCATCTTGCCACTGCCTGCAATATAGTTTCTCCCCTAACAACTGCTGCATATGGCAGCCCTAGACTTTCCCTTTGACATCAGTACACCACTGCTGCAATACTTTGCTGCTACTTCTCTGATATATATATATATATATATATATATATATATATATAGAGAGAGAGAGAGAGAGAGAGAGAGAGAGAGAGAGAAAGATCTTGTCAGCCCCCTTTCCTGGCGCACTTTGATGCACATTGGTTGCTAGCCCGACCATTGTTTAGACTAGACTTGAGAGTTGTGGAAAGAGTGTGTTTGGTTGGGTTGGTGGCATGCGTGGCTTAGATGAGTTTGAGTGGTCCGACGGTCCACATCTCAAACCTAAACCTATATATTCTCATTTCTCTCTCTCTCTCTTCTCATTATCTTTTCTGTCCATTTCTCTCCCGTAGATTTCCTCCACTCCCTCCAGAGTTAAGTACATCTTGCACAAGAATAAGAACCATGGGTTTATGCATGCTTTTAGTTCTTAATAATTCATGTTTATTTCTGTCTCATATTGTTGGAACCGAGTACCCCTTCATTTTTTATACTTGTTGTTTTTGATTTTCTTGGTTGGAATTTCATGGATCTGAGTTTGGGTCTATGGATTGACTTTTGTTTTCTTGGTGATTGATCTCCCAAAAACTTTGTGTTTAACAAAACTAATTAGATCATAGTGTAGAGCACCATATTTTATGTAACTTTGCTTTTGGCCATGCTTAATTTCGAGTCCAACTAAGTTTAGTTATGAAACTTGATACAATACGCATACCAAAATGGTTGACTGGAGAAGAAGAACATTGCTCTATGAAGAGTACACAAGATTACCCATTTGGCATAGAAATACGTATGTTTTACTTTGGACGCATTGGTATGCTATCCCAAATTCTTCGTGCGTACTAATCATAGTGCACTCAGTCTCCTCGCAAAAGTGCGCCAGTCACACTCCTTGAGTCAGTGGCACACTTTCGAAAGAAAAACTCAGTTGGCGCACTTTGGTGTGTATTCAATCAAAGTTCTTCCTGAAGAATCAAGAGAAAGTATGCCACAGTCAGTCAGCACACTTTCTTCACGTTTGGCAATATGGCACACTTTTTTTATGTTTCGTCAGCCGGTGCACTTTTCTTACGTTGGTCTGCTCGCGCACTTTCTTTCCTCTTCATTTTCTTAGGGACAAAGCTTTGGTTGGTTTGTCGATTTCTATGTTATTAATTTGTGTGCTCCTCGACAGACGAGTTTCTCGACTATAGAGCTTTGACCTCGAATTGTGTGTTTTATCTTTTATCTAGCTGCTCGTGCACTTTCTCTGAAAGCATGCCTTATTCTTGTCCACACACTTTTGTCAAGTGCGTCATGTTGGTTAACATAACAAAGTGCGCCAACCTTACTTCTGTGAGTTTGTGCGCCAACTTTACTTCTGTGAGTTTGTGCGCCAACCTTAATTTTGTGAGTTTGTGCACCAATCTTATTTCTGTGAGTTTGTGCGCCAATCTTACTTTTATGAGTTTGTACGCCACCCCTTTTATAGTTCATGAGACTTTATGCGCCTGACCTTCATGCGTACAATTTTATGCGCATGTTAGCCTTAGTGACCCCTTGCATGCACGTAGTAGTTTCATTATGTATTCACTTATCCTATTTGGAAAATTATTATCATCCTCTATGTGGTTGATCCTGGTATTGTTTGTGTTATAACTCTAAGGAAGAATGTACGTAGAAACCAGACCTCATGCTAGACATGACCATGTGCTAAGATTGTCTTCATACATGGCATGAATATGTGTTGGATTAAGATATTCTGTGTGGACCAGACTAAGTGAATAGTGACTAACCATCTTTGTGCATGACAAGGCTTCGTGTTATAATATGATCAAGATTTATGTGATACAATGATAATTGGTAATTAGACTCGAATACTATATCTGTGTTAATACGATTATTGCCGAATAAAGTTCTTGATCTAATGTGTACTGAGGTACGACATATCGTGTTACGTGTTAAAGTGATTATATTTGGGATGTGTATCGAGAATGCTTCTAAATTCCTGAATGCGTGATACTATAAATATACTAGTTTTCTAGTATGGGCATGTTATGTGAGTCAAATACCAAAGCATGGCTAAGATATTGATTTATTGAATGTTGCATATGTAATACCCCGTTCCGCTCAAGCGGACTGCCGATTCAGATGGCAAAAGTGCAATATCCCGATCCGCTTTGCTTCGACGAGAATACTCGTTTGAGGCAAAGGCCAGACTTGGCCCTACGGGAGTTTGGCTTAGGCTTTCAGAGGCTCGCTCGGAGTATCGCTCAACCGAGGCGAATCATCGCTAAGGTGGGTAGCTACAGTAAACTTGTCTTTGCTTAGCCAGCACACTTAAAAATATGGAATGCTACATGCTAGTCGCTAGGTAAATCACCCCCTGCATGCTAATAAGAATACAACGCACCTAGCTAAGGGAGTAATCCCAACTTGTATTGCTTATATTAGAACATGGAAATAAAATATTGCTTATATTCAGACCCTCACATGCTACCTTTGCCTTGTGCAACTGGACCCTGCTATGCCTCGATAGAACGATACGTATATGCTCTTCTTAGTACACTGTTTACCTGTTTATACTGCACGACTCTAGATCATATCGCTCGAAAAGTCTCCTTACGGTTTCACTACTCGGCTTACCTTCGGGCCCGAGCTAATATGAATGCTTATGTTTGTACCAAAGCATGCTTGCCTGTATATATATTGCCTCGATTCAGTGCTTGTCATATAATTGTATGCCAATATCTAGTGAATGATATCTTGCCTTGTTTCATCCAAACCACCGAAAGACTATCTAATAGTCATTCCGTGAAAGTATGAACATTAGAAGTATTTGGGACTGTTAGGTCGCCAAGGCAATCCCCGAACCAGGGGAATGCATCCTGTTAAGTTGCATCTGAATAATGAATCAAGGATTTTCATGTCTGCTTGTGTGAAATTCAGAATAAATGAACCACTGAGTCAGGAACAACCTGGGATGGCTTGTAGTGAGGATCATGACCTGCGCCTACAACCATTATCGTTTACTCAGAATAATGAAAGAACAACAAGAACTTATTCATTCAGTCACGAACGCTTATGCACAAGCTTGATCTCCTCGGACGGGGCGCCGGTGTACCGGGACCGATCCGGCCTAGGAGTAAGATCCGGTAGTCGCGCTAGTTTGTTCCTAGCACGGATAAGTTCAGTCGGGTTGCCGGGGCATCGGGACCACTGTCTTATTGTGACTATGTCCATAAATGGCTACACCAGCGACTCCTATGCATACATGATCATACTCGCTTAGCGGTACCCAGTGTGCGAGTCATTGCATTGCATCTATGAATCTGAATCCAAGTATCCTAATAAAAGAACAATGAATCTGTGAATCATTCCTGAATCTAAGTAACAACTATACCTATGTTCTATAGTTTAAAAGAAGAACTCGTGCACCTGTTTTAGAACTCGCTCGTAGCACACTCGTGTTGCATATGCTATTGCCCCCGAATGTTCATGAATGCTTGTGCTTGAATTAACTTGGTTTATACTTGGACAGGGAAGGAGAATTGGTAAGTTGGTAAGTCTCGCCGTATTTTTTCCTATATCGCATGACGCACTGCCACACGAGTTAGGCTTTTCATATATGCCATGAAACTGATCCTAAGGCACAGCTAGAAAGACAACAAAATAGTTGGTGCACGGAACCTATGTTACATGTTTGGATTTGTCGAGCGGACGAGTAGCCTCCCCACCAGTGCAATCGTGTACTGATAATCCACTAGGTTGTTTGCAGGGTACGGGAGAACCTCATTCAGTACAGATGCCTCCTTCGTGCGTGCTAAGGCATAGAGTTCACTCTGGAGCCTTAGAGCGCTGCGTCCGTAACTGAAGCACATATACAAGACATAATGTTGGAACATCGCCTATATCATTCCACAAATATAGCCACTTGGCACGCCTTTATTGTTTCAGAGAGAGAGGCTTGAGCGACTTGTAATATCGGCTATATGCCGCCTGTAACATTGCACAATATCAATAAAGAGTTTGTTTTACTTTATATTGTGTTATTCAATACTTCCGCTATTGTCGACTCAGTGAACTTATTACCAAATCACCTATGTATTTGTAATTTTGCTGCACTCGGACAATCTGTACGACTCTGTGGCTTATAGAACTCTTATCACCAGCCAATGAACCACGACCTTGTACGGGTGTGGCTCACGCTCGTGCGGCATCATGCCCAGATGGGCCGAAGCGATCATCCTGTGGGAGCGCTGGCGTGGTGATTCTCGCCTAGCGGGGACGGCCGATTTGCCTGCGGGAGATCGGGGCATGACAGATTGGTATCAAAGCCTGGCTATATGCCTTTGGACTTTGTTTTAATTTTCTCAGTCTCGAAAGCTCGTTCGTGGGTTATGTGCACGCTCTCTCTCTATGTCTCAAACGGAATGTTCCAACAATGAGTCTAAATACTTTTAAAAAGTGCATGTGAATAATGTGATTGCTTGTACGGAATTAAAATGCTTTGGCCTTTGTGCCAACCTGTGCTAGACCCTTCAGGATTTGACTCATGCTAAAAATGTGACTTATATGCAAACCCAGAATGCCTATACATGTTTGCCCAATTGGTTAGTGCAAAATTGAATATTGCCTGAACGGTTAGCTTTGAATACAGCCTTTTGGCTAAGTTGTGTAAGTATCGTGCACCAAGACCCTTTGGCGCAAGCTAGTGCAAACGAGATTTGGATATCGTTCAGGAATAAGGCAAGTCAGACTTAGAATGCCAACTGATAGAAACATTCTCGAATTTATCGCTAAGGCGAATATAGATAATCGTGCTTGGATTTTTGGAAAATAGCTCAAAGATATGTCGTGTTGGAAGATACAAATCGATTAAGGATTTGATAGGATGGCTCAATTCCGAGTGGTGTATGGATCAATTAGAAATATCCAACCGATCCATAGGTCTCATGCGATAATTGGATCAAATGATTGAACGAAACGATAAGGCTTATATCGAATTGGGATTCACGAAAATGGAAATCGATATCTTGGTTAAGAAAAACTTGTTGGAAACTTGGAGGATTGTACGAGCGATTTTGAATTGAAACGAACGGATTGAACTTGAATACAATATCGTTGGAATGTAAGTTATCCCGAAATGAATATTATGTTTTGATGAAAGAGTTGAATGATAATGGATTTGGCTTGGAGTTTGGAAAAATAGTCTTAATATCTAATTCGAAACGATAACTCTCGAAATCAGTCCCAACGAGAATGGTTATCCTGCGGGAGCGCCGGCATAGTGATTTCACGTACGACTGGGATGATCAAACTCATGGGAACATGTTCGGCGATTATTCTAAATGAACTCGATGAAAGGAACGTACCAAAATGGAATATACTTGGGCTTGAATAATTGAAACTAGTTGCTTGAGGAATGCTAGAAGTAGACTATGGATTACCAAATGGTAATATTGAAGTTGGATGATTTGGCTAGACAAATTATAATCACTGTATAAATGGACGTGACTTGGTAAAAATATAAGGTGTCTCGATCGTGCCGGTGATAACCATAACATTCAAACGTTCTTGTCTTGTGCGAGCGTAACTCTATGTTCGTACATGTGTCACGCCCGGATAAGGATGATTACCCAAGGGGAGCGTTGGCATGATGATCTCACGTCCAACGAGGGTGATCAAACTTGCGGGAGACCAAGGCATGACAAACTAATGGATCGTCTTGACTTTTGGTTCGACACGATAAGACGAATTTGAATGCAAGTGAATCAGAAATGATTTATGGATAAGTTAGCCTATAACCTGGAATAAATCTTGGCTTGATGGTTTCGTGAATGGATACATGAATCAGGTTGGATGACTTAGAGTTATAATTAGAAAGGGCTTAGAATAGAATCTTGGTTTGGTGGACTAGACTTGGAATGGATAAGAATTCTATCAAAACGTGTTTGGAGGGATAGACTATGCAAATCACTAGGCTTGTCCTGCATCTCGTATATAGTTGATTTTACCGAACTGACTTATCCCCTGTGCAAACGAATGTGTTATTGAGAGTATGATAATCAGTGCTTGATGTTTAGAAATCTGAGTAAAAATGAGCTTGGATAGAATACCCCGTGCAAATGAATAATGGTTTGACCCTAGAAAATTGGGGCGAGCATCGTGCGACAAATTTTCACGATGTATCGTGTGCTTGAACTTGTATCTATGACCTTGTGAGCTAACCTAACAATTAGGCAGACGACCCTATGTCGAGTGAATGAACCTGTTTTACCGACTTTACCATATTGCTTGAATAAAGCTATAGAACTGGGACAACTAGACTTAGGGTTAAACTTGGGAACGAAAATACGTGCTATGTTTGACCCAAACGAATGAACGCTAGTCGATAAACAGAATAGATCGTACTTAACGGTAGTGTAAATACTTGAGATTAAGTTGGAATGGAAATGATATAGAATTGGATTGACCCTATCGAAGGTATCCTCGTGATTCAGTAAAACGAGAACCCTTGAGATTTTTGTAAGTAGTTTGTCCGATTTCACAATCTCTAAGTTTGGTTGAATGCATATGTTTGAGGGATGCCTTGAACGTGTGCACGATCCAAGACTAAAAGGGATGTGAAACTCGAGTGCTAAGACTTTTCTATCGTTGAGTTGGTTGACATGCATATGCTTGAAGCGCTTCGAATATGTGCACGATCCAGGCTCGCGATATGCTGATCTCGATGCTAATACAAGTGAATATCCACTGAACAAGTATAACGACTTATATAAGTTTGCCTCGGCCCTAGATCGTTAATCAAGATCGATTGAAACGTACTCCGCGTTAAGCAACATGTCTTGCACTAAGCTGCAAATGAGCCTGACTCGGCATACACGTGACACGACGTAAGGATCGAGTAGGAGATTGTATTCCAACGAATCTAGAGGTACCGATTGCTACGCTTGGGATAGATTCCATAATGCAATAGTACGACCTGCGCTCAGTAAGTCTCGAGGACGAGACTTTTTCTGAGTAGTGTATGATGTAACACCCCATTTCGCTCAAGCGGACTGCCGATTCAAACGACAAAAGTGCAATATCCCGACCCACTTTGCTTCGACGAGAATACTCGTTTTAGGCAAAGGATATCTAGACTTGGCCCTACGGGAGTTTGGCTTAGGCTTTCAGAGGCTCGCTCGGAGTATCGCTCAACCGAGGCAAATCATCGCTAAGGTGGGTGGCTACAGTTAAAAATATGGAATGCTATAGCCAACACACTTAAAAATATGGAATGCTACATGCTAGTCGCTAGGTGAATCACTCCCTGCATGCTAATAAGAATATAATGCACCTAGCTAAGGGAGTAATCCCAACTTGTATTGCTTATATTAGAACATGGAAATGAAACATTGCTTATATTCAGACCCTCGCATGCTACCTTTGCCTTGTGCAACTGGACCTTGCTATGCCTCGATAGAACGATACATATATGCTCTTCTAAGTACACTGTTCACCTGTTTACATTGCACGACTCTAGATCATGTCGCTCAAAAAGTCTCCTTACGGTTTCACTACTCAGCTTACCTTCGGGCCCGAGCTAATATAAATGCTTATGTTTATACCAAAGCATACTTGCCTGTATATATATTGTCTCGATTAAGTGCTTGTCATATAATTGAATGCCAATATCTAGTGAATGCTATCTTGCCTTGTTTCATCTAAACCACCGGAAGACTATCTAATAGTCGTTCCATGAATGTATGAACATTAAAAGTATTCATGACCGTTAGGTCGCGAAGGCAATCCCCGAACCAAGGGAACGCATCATGTTAAGTTGCATCTGAATAATGAATCAAGGATTTTCATGTCTGCTTGTGTGAAATTCAGAATAAATAAACCACTGAGTCAGGAACGGCCTGGGATGGCTTGTAGCGAGGATCATGACCTACGCCTACAACCATTGTCGTTTACTCAGAATAATGAAATAACAACAAGAACTCATTCATTCAGTCATGGATGCTTGTGCACAAGCTTGATCTCCTCGAACGGGGCGCCGGGGCACCGGGACCGATCTGGCCTAGGGGGAAGATCCGGTAGTCGCGCTAGTTTGTTCCTAACACGGATAAGTTTGGTCGGGTTGCCGGGGCATCGGGACCACCGTCTTATTGCGACTATGTCCATAATGGCTACGCTAGCGACTCCTGTGCATACATGATCATACTCGCTTAGCGGCAACCCGTGTGCGAGTCATTACATTGCATCTATGAATCTGAATCCAAGTATCCTAATAAAAGAACAATGAATCCGTGAATCATTCCTGAATCTAAGTAACAAGTATACCTATGTTCTATAGTTAAAAGAAGAACTCGTGCACCTATTTTAGAACTCTCTCATAGCACACTCGTGTTGCATATGCTATTGCCCCTGAATGTTCATGAATGCTTGTGCTTGAATTAACTTGGTTTATACTTGGACAGGGAAGGAGAATTGGTAAGTTGGTAAGTCTCACCGTATTTTCTCCTATATCGCACGGCGCACTGCCACACGAGTTAGGCTTTTCATATATGCCATAAAACTGATCCTAAGGCACAGCTAGAAAGAAAACAAAATAGTTGGTGCACAGAACCTATGTTACGTGTTTGGATTTGTCGAGCGGGCGAGTTGCCTCCCCACCAGTGCATTCGTGTACTAATAATCCACCAGGTTGTTTGCAGGGTGCGGAAGAATCTCGCTCGGTGCAGATGCCTCCTTCGTGCGTGCTAAGGCGTAGAGTTCACTCTGGAGCCTTAGAGCGCTGCATCCAGAACTGAAGCACATATACAAGACATAATGTTGGAACATCGCCTGTATCATTCCATAAATGTAGCCACTTGGCACACCTTTACTATTTCAGAGAGAGATGCTTGAGCGACTTGTAATCTCGGCTATACGTCGCCTGTAACATTACACAATATCAATAAAGAGTTTATTTTACTTTATATTGTGTTATTCAATGCTTCCGCTATTGTCGACTTAGTGAACTTGTTACCAAATCGCCTATGCGTTTATAATTTTGCTGCACTCGGACAATCTGTGCGACTCTGTGGCTTAGAACTCTTACCGCCAGCCAATGAACCACGGCCTTGCACGGGCGTGGCTAACGCTCATGCGGCATCACGCCCAGATGGACCAAAGCGATCGTCCCACGGGAGCGCTGGCGTGGTGATTCTCGCTTAGCGGGAACGACCGATTTGCCTGCGGAAGATCGGGGCGTTACAGCATATATGCTCGGATGAATCCAGATTAAACTTCCTTGGATTCGTATCTAGCATGTCCGTACTTTGTACAAGAGTTTGTAATAGATGTTCATATTATCAATAAAAGAGAACTTTTCCATGCTTTAAATTTGTGTTTTAATTTATCTGCGTACTCTAAATATGTGCTCGCTATGCGAAAATGAAATACTTAGCCTTGTGCGGTGCGCAACCTAGGACCGCACGGCGGTCACACCCAGGGGACGACTATCGATTCTACGGAATCGAAGCATGACATTTGTTGGGCACTTCTTGCCTAACCAACAGGCGTGGTACTACCATTTTCAGAAAGGTTTAAATGACGACTTGTGTTGGGACGTCATCAATCAGAAGTGTCAAACCTATAGGGAATGTTACGAAGCTGTCCTGAATAGCGAACGGATCTTTGGGAGTAATCCACAAAAGGTCGATGTGCAGACTCCCCGTACCAATAACAATAAGAGGCCTCAGGAAACGGGAGGGTCTGGAGCGCAAAAGCGTCTGCACACATCCGAACATAGGGGTCCGCCCCAGGCACCGTACTGCCATAGGTGCGACAAATTAGAGCATCGGGTGGATGAGTGCTGAGTTGTTGGGTGCTTCAAATATGGTTATTTGGACCATAAGGCTTTTGACTGTCGAGATCTAAGGCCGATAGTCAGGCCACAACAGAACCAGAACAACGGGAATCAGAATAAGGGGCCTCCAGTTAATGCCGCCAATGTTGTACCAGTGAACCCACGACGCCAGGGTGCTCAAGGCCGAGTCTATGCACTGAATCGGGATGAGACATCCGTCTCTGACACTGTTGTGACAGGTACCTTACTTTACCGAAAATTGCCCACTAGAGTCTTATTCGATTCAGGTGCAACGCATAGTTTCATATCTGCTGATTTTACTGTTGAGAATAAATTAGCTTCTACTCCTTTAAATATGAACCTTTGCGTGAGTACCCCTTCGGGAGTCGACATGCCCATCCATGCGATCTGTATGGACGGTTATATTTGCATCGGAGGAAGGAAGCTTTCCTTAGTGTCATTGTGCTAGACATTAAAGATTATGATATTATTCTCGGAATGGACTGGTTGGGTGCTTGCCAAGCAACAATCGAGGGGGCGGAGAAGCGGGTCGTATTTTGTCTACCCGGCGAGGCAGACTTCTACTATTCGTGCAACGCTATACCGAAGACGACAATGGTGATATCAGCAATTTTGGCTAGGCATATGTTGTATTCGGGCTGTGAAGGGTACTTAGCCTCTGTTTGAGACACTCGACAGGAAAGTACAGATGCAGCTTAGGCTGAAGTTATAGCAGATTTCCTCGACGTATTCTCGGATGAGCTGCCTGGAATGCCTCCTGATCGTGAGATCGAATTCTCCATTGACACCTTTCCGAATTTGCGACCAATATCGAAGGCACCTTATCGAATGGCCCCAGTAGAGCTAAAGGAACTAAAAGTACAGTTGCAAGATTTATTGGACCGAGGATACATTCGTCCAAGTATTTCTCCCTGGGGAACTCCGGTGTTGTTTGTGAAGAAAAAAGATAGATCCATGCGACTGTGCATTGGCTACCGAGAACTGAATAAGGCGACCGTGCAGAATCAGTACCCATTGCCAAGGATAGATGACCTGTTTGATCAACTACAAGGTGCAACAGTTTTCTCAAAAATTGATCTCAGGTCAGGCTATCACCAGTTGAAAATCAAATCTGATGATGTTCACAAATCTGCATTCAGAACCCGATATGGACACTATGTGTCACGCCCCAGTCCCAAAATACGTAGGACTAGGAATATGTAACACGCCAGCCATATGTATACGAACTCCAATATATGGAAACCATATACCCACGTACGATGTACATGAATATTCAATCTACCAGTGGTAATATACTGTCACAATAAGTCACACGCAATATATATCTCATCCACAGCACAAATAAATAGATAAATGGAAATAAATAACTAAATATCAAAGATGAGTATCAAAGTATAATAGTCGGATGGAAACAAATCCACTACAAATTGACTATACCAAAACTACTAAAGAGAGAAGAGAATAAACTCTAATATAAGAATAAATGTCTCTAAAAGAATAGCAACTAGAATCTCCAAACAGCTGCAATGAATCACATATAATCTGAAGGTCAGACCTCCTCAGTCTGATAAGTAGCGTCAGGTCCAGGTCCATACTCCTGTGGATACTCCTGCTTGTCTATATCTAGAAAGGGACCAGGTCCTCAAAGGGACATAACAAGATACATAATAACATGCCAATAAGTACTGAAAAGTAAACATCCAATGGGGTCGCCTAACCGTCTAAGTGAATGCAGTTTAAGAACAACTTTCTAACAAGTGGGCTATCTGGCCATAAAATGGGATTGGCATGATTCTCTCAGAGAATCAGGGGCCTACAAAGCATTTCGCCTTTTGAACGGCAGAGGCCGCCAAGTAGTATAGGGGTCATCACGACCGCGTATCTCCGGCGGAGCGTACGAGTTACATAAAAAGGAAAGTGCAAAGGAACCCAAATGCCTTGTTGTTCTCCCCACCCCATGCTCTAAGCATGTCACATCTATGACACGATAAAACTTCTAAATAACTGCCAGGTCTACTAGCATGCAAAGTTTCTATCGGCAGTTATCCCTATTCGTCGTACGACCTATACGTACCAGTGGCAAGCCGAGTACACAAGTCTGTGTCCTACATGTGAGTCACACTGGTGTAAGAATAGTGTCATGGCCAATAAAACATAAGATGTCTCATGATAATGGGGTGGTCTCATAAAGTAGGTCCAATGCATATACATAAATAAAAATAGAACACGACGACACCGTCGTTGCACCCAAGTTTCCTTAGATGCGCAGTTTATATAACAGTTAAAATAAATGAACTAAAATAAACAGAAATAAGATATGCATGCAATATATGGAATGTAAATACAGTATAATGGCAAGGTATACTTCCCTGGCAAGAAATCTGTAAAGTGAAAGCGTCCAAATATCAAGGACACGGAATCGAAAACTAATGGCTCCGAACAAACGTCTCCGGATACTGAAATAGATATCAGCAACATTTCCAGAATCAGTGAGATAGCTAGAAATCACTACCCTATCGTCCAATTTGGATACAGGGGCAAAACAGTAATTTTAGGTCAAAATGGGGTCCACATGTAGCCCACTTTGCACTGAAAAGCGTGCCAAGGATAATAGTCTCTAAATGGGACAAATTATAGGTCAAACAAACTCTAAATGTTAGTACGAACTCAACGGTATGTCCAAATATGGATTCCGATGAGCCGAACACAATTTTGCCCAAAAAGTCAACCGTGGGGCCCACTAATTGGCGACTTGGTCAACTGTCTCAGAATTGCATGAAAATTGAGTCACAGGACCAGCGCGATACCACGAGTCCACTAGTGTAAGTTTTGTCACAATCTGACGAGCGTGCACTAAATGCGTAGGGCTTTTACAAAAGTTGTGATACGAGAATTTTTTGCGGATACGGGCTGATTTCGACGCGCACACGCGTCCAAATCAGTTTTCGCAAAAACCCACACATCCGGGTATACTGTGCGCACCTTTTGGTACACTTGGTATACGACAGGGCGGTCCCGTTTGGTGGGACGTGCTACGTATCGTAATTTCTGAAATTTAGGAAAAGTATATTTTTGGGGTTTTCCATCTAACTTAATTCTACACACAGCAATTAATAATTTATTGTATTTGGCAGGAATTAAACTAGGTTAAGTGGTCTTCGTATATCAAAAAGAAAAACTAAATTCGAATCGCTTTGGTGGGAGATACGAATCCGTGAACATAGGTAGTTACCGCAGTTTTCTGCGATACCCAAAAGTTGTTATTTTATGCCAACTTGGTCGCTATTTTTGCCTAGGTTTACGCATTGTTCGAGATAAACTAACACACAGATATTGAAGGGGGTTAAGTCATGAACGTACCGGTGAAGACGGGGTCGAGTTTGGTCGAGTAGGGACGCGGAAAACAGTACGTGAACACAGGTAAGTTGCTGACTTCCTGCAGTCACGGTGCGGGGTCGCGGTCACGTCGTGCGGTGGTGCGGGGGAACTCCGACCGCAGGTGGTTGACGCGGCTAGGTCGACGGCGGTCTCGTGAAGGTGGAGATGGATGAATTAGGGTTAGGGTTTTATGAGGTGAGTAATATATAAAGGGAGAGAGAGGTCGCGAATGGGAGTGATATTGCGGTTGCGGGATTGCAAGTTGCGGCTGCTGATGCTGCTAATTATTTGTCTAATGGGTTGGGTAGTTAGGATCGGGTAGGGATAGTTGTTAGCAAGTTAGAGTAGGTTTGTGATCCATTAACCTCTTTTTTTTCCTTTTCCTTTTTCCTTTCTTTCTCTTTCTTTATTCTTTCTAATTCTTTTATTCTATTCTTTTCTTTTTCTATTAATAAACTTATATATATATATATATAATTATAAAAATTTATTTTAGAGCATATAATTAATCTAACAACTGTCCAATAGGTCTCCTACATGGAATAAATTATGAAAAATTTATAATTGCTCCATAAATCCCCAAAATGCACAAACACCTAAAATAAAAATTAAATAAATCCTATTTCTTTTAGTTAGCTCATAATTACTACAAATCAATTAAATAATTAATTAAAAAGGTAAATAGGATTTTTAGGATTAGGGGTTTTATATTCTACCAAACTTATAAAAATTTTGTCCTCAAAATTAAAATTAAGCCATGATAGAAAGTCAAGGATGGTATAAGATATAAATTAACAAAGTAATTTCATACCTTGGTCTACGAATAGGTTCAGAAAACGCTTGTGCATGTCGTCCTCGTGCTCCCACGTTGATTCTCCTGGCGTACCATGCCTCCATGCTACGCGAACCAAGGGAATAGACTGGTTCCTCAACACTTTCTCTCGACGGTCAAGGATTCCTACGGGTTGCTCTTGGTACGACAAGCTCTGCCCAATGGTAATCTCCGAATGGTCGAGAACATGACTGCTGTCTGTCACATATCGCCTGAGCTACGACACATAAAATACGTTATGTACTCCCTCCAGTGAAGGTGGTAGCGCAAGTCGATATGCTACTTCTCCCACTCTCTCGAGCACGTCAAATGGTCCAATATACCTTGGACTCAACTTGCCACATCCTCCGAATATAATGGTGCCTCTGGTAGGTGATATCCTCTAGAAGACATGATCGCCCTCTTTAAACTCCAAGGGACGACGATGAAGGTCTGCCCACTGCTTCTGCTTGTTTTGTGCTGCTCGCAAGTGTTCTTATATCTTCTTAACTGTCTCTACGGTGTTGACCACCAACTCGGGTCCCAGAATCTGATGTTCTCCCACGTCACTTTAACACACAGGAGACCTATATTTTCTTTCATACAATGCTTCAAACGGAGCCATCTGAATACTCGCTTGATAGCTATTGTTATAAGAAAACTCCACAAGATGTAGGTGGTCCTCCCATGATCCTCCGAAGTCCAACATACAAGTCCTCAACATATCTTTCAATGTCTGAATAGTACGCTCTGACTGCCCCTCTGTCTGCGGGTGATAAGATGTAATAAACTTTAGACAAGTTCCAAGACTCTCTTGCATGCTCCTCTAAAAGTACGATATGAAACGCGAATCCCTGTCTGATATAATGCTGACTGGTATGCCGTACAATCTCATGATCTGCCTCATATATAAGTCAGCCAAAGCTTCTGTAGACTGGCCAATTCTAAAAGGTAAGAAATGGACTGACTTGGTGAGTCAGTCCACTATTACCTATACTGCATCTCTCCCACTTGGACTCTTGGGAAATCCCGTAATAAAGTCCATAGTGATGTGCTCCCACTTCCATTCTGGAATCGAAAGTGGTTACAATAATCCTACTGTCCTCTGGTGCTCCGCCTTTACTTATTAACATACTAGACATTTAGCTACAAAGGGAGCTATCTCTCTTTTTATTCCATGCCACCAAAAGTGCTGTCGTAAGTCACGATACATCTTGGTGCCTCCAGGATGAATAGAATATATCGAACTATGAGCTTCTGTCATTAGCTCCTGTTGAATCTCTCTATTTGGAACATAAAGACGATCACCACATCGTAATGTCCCATCCTCATGAATGCGCAATCATGTCTGCTCTCCGGCCTCTATCCTTTCCTTCAGTCTCCCATCTGCTCCGGGTAATATCACTTCAATGCCAAGCTCTTGCAAATCCTTCAATAATTCCCTCTGTGTTGTCAAGAAATAAGCTGCTGGTTTCAGGCTTAACGCGTTTGCTACAACGTTAGCCTTGCTTGGGTGATAATGTAGCTCTATCTCAAAATCTTTTATCAACTCGAGCCATCAATGTTGCCTCATATTTAACTCCTTCTACGTGAAGACGTACTTGAGGCTTTTGTGGTCTGTATAGATCTCCATTCGTTCCCTATTAAGTAATGTCTCCATAGCTTCAGAGCAAATACAACAGCTGCAAGTTCCAAGTCATGAGTTGGATAATTCTTCTCATGCACTCGTAACTGCCTAGATGCATATGCAATCACCTTGCCATGCTGCATCAATACGCATCCTAAGCCTTTCCCCAATGCGTCACTGTAGATCACATAACCTCCTGATCTTGATGGAATAGTCAATACTGGTGCTGTAGTCAGTCGCTTCTTCAACTCTTCAAAAGCGGCTTGACACTCGTCGGTCCATAGGAATTCTTGATCCTTGCAAGTCAAATGAGTTATAGGTGCTGCTATCCTTGAGAAGTTCTCCATGAACCATCGGTAATATCCAGCAAGTCCAAGGAAACTTCTCACCTCCGCTGCTGATTTAGGAACAGGCCATGTCTCGACTGCCGAGATCTTCTCTGGATCAACAGAAATACCATCTCCCGTAATGACATGCCCAAGAAATAAAACTCTGTCCAAGAAGAACTCATATTTACTTAGCTTCGTATATAACTGCTCTCTCCTCAAGGTCTCTAGAATAATCCGCAGGTGCTTCTCGTGCTCCTCGTGGCTCTTCTAATAGACAAGTATATCATCTATGAAGACGACCACGAACTGGTCCAAATACTGGTGGAAGACTCGATTCATTAAGTCCATAATGATAGCTGGAGCATTGGTCAATCCAAATGGCATGACCAGAAACTCGTAGTGTCCATACCTTGTCCTGAATGTGGTCTTCGGAATGTCCTACTTTCGTACCTTCACCTGGTGATATCCCGATCTTAAGTCTATCTTCGAGAACACCTTGGCTCCACTGAGTTGATCAAATAAGTCATCAATGCGTGGCAAGGGGTATTTATTTTTCACAGTTACTGCATTCAAGGCTCTGTAGTCAATGCACATACGTATTGACCCATCCTTCTTTGGTACAAACAACGCTGGTGCTCCCCAGGGTGATGCACTTAGTCGGATAAAACCTTTCTCCTCTAGTTCTTTCAACTGTACCTTCAGCTCATCCATCTCCTTCTTAGCCAATCTGTAAACATGTGATGTTATAGGTGCTGCTCTCGGTGCTAATTCAATTAAAAACTCTACGTATCCGTCTGGGGGTAGTCCTGGCAATTTCTCTGGAAAAATGTCTTGAAATTCTGAAATAATGGGGTGATAAACAACGTCGTCCATTGCGAGCTGCATACCATCAAGGATTTCTGTGGATCCTCATGCAAACTCCAGTTCAGGCTGGCCGGGTATCTTAAAAAGAATGCTTCCTCCAAAGCAATCGAAGAAAGCGTGGTACTTGCTTAGCCAGTCCATTCCAAGCACAATATCAAAGGTTGGCATAGGTGTGTTTGATAATAAACGAAAGAAATAAGACGAGGTTTATACGAAACCCGCTCTTTGGTTCACAAACAAGAAGTACAATTAATCCTATACGAGGATGTCAAGTACAATTTTTAATCTGGGTAAATATTGCTATAGGAGTCTGATCTGTAGTCGATCACTTTGTCCCTTGGACCACACGATGATGAAGAAGTGCCGTAGAAGACAGAAAGCAGCTTTGAAGGTTGCAAAAGAGAGTGGATGCTCGATGCCAAAGTCGTCGATCACTACTCTTTGCCTGAGCTCTGGATTCTTCTCTCTCGAAGACTTTTTGACTCTTAGTTCCTTGGCCTTCTCTCTTGATCTTGGAATCTTTTGACCTTGGTTCTGACCTTCAGTTTTTTGACCTCTTTTTTGACCCTGGACCTCTGTTGATAGAGGTCTCTATTTATAGGGTTTTAGTGACAGTGACCATACAGTCAGCGTAGAAGCCGGGCAGTGGAAAGTATAGCACCTTTTACGAGACGGTTACAATAACCATTATCCACGTATAAATAACCTTTTGAATGAGCGTGTGACACGTGTCCCATTAAGAGACCACGCGTATAACTGCTGCAAAGATCACGGCGTAAAAGTCACTTAGGTAGTTATCCCTCGCGTAGAAAAGGTTGGCGTAGAAGCCAATAACTGTCACCATGACGTATAAGCCAAAGAGTTATCAAACCGGCATAGAGGCCGAGCAGGCGTAGAAGCCGAGTAGGCATAGAAGCGGAGAAGGCGTAGAAGCCGAATGCTGCATAGACAGGTAGCTAGCTTAGAAGATAGCTGATCCTCCTCCCCTGACTGAGGCCTTGAGCGAATTTTGGACCGAATAGCTTTAATACGCACCAATGCTAATGTGGCCTGAGTTGGCATATTCCAAGGAGGTAGCGTACAACGTGCTCCCATAGCTGAGAATAGCCTGATGGCGTAATGTGCCAAAGTGATGATATGGACGTTTTAGCCGAAATTACGGCTTTTGGAGATATAATCAAATCTTTTGCATTAAATGCAGAGATCTACCCCCCATCCTGCGCATTAAATACAGAGGCGTGTCTCGAAGATCTGCCACTACTCTGTGCATTAAATGCAGAGACGTGCCTCGAGCCCTGTACGAAGAGCAGCTTTTGACGTGGCAGTCTGTTTGTTTTCTACGGAGCGTAAGAAGCTCACGTCTGCCTGTGTAAAACTAGGCAGCGTATTCCAGAGGCGTGTCTCAAAGATCTGCCACCATTCCGCGCATTAAATGCAGAGACATGTCTCGAAGATCTGTCACCATTCTGGCGTATTAAATGCAGAGACGTGTCTCGAAGATCTGCCACCACTCTGCGCATTAAATGCAAAGATGTGCCTCGAGCCATGTACAAAGAGCAGCTTTTGACATGGCAGTCTGTTTGTCTTCTGCGGAGCGTAAGAAGCTCACGTTTGCCTGTGTAAAACTAGGCAGTGTATTCCCTTGTATGCGTAAAAGTGGTTTACGCCAAGGAAATATCACTAAACGATAGTCTGGGACGCTGTGCCGCGCCATCATTATAGCCGTCGTCTGGGTGGTCGTGCAGTACTCTTTGTCAGGAGTCAGACGTCAGGTTTACTGCATGATTTTGACAGGTTTATTTCGAGGAATACGAAGCGTTCCTCGTACACTTCAATGCTGCATTTAAAGCGGATGAGTTTTATGCCATAAAGGCGATGTAGCACCCTTTTTACGCTGAAGCAGCCTGGACATACTGCATTACGCGGATAGTCCTTGAGCTTATATTTTATGCTGTACTTAGCGGCAAAGCTCTGTTTGTACGCTGATGGCTCCGAAGTTATTTTTTACGCTGCCCAGCATCAACATGCTGCGTATAGCTATCCAACATATTTTTCATGCTTCTACAAGACCCCCTTCAAAGCTTTCAAATTCCTCATAATTTGAAATGCTTTGAATGAAGCATGAAACGGTCAAGTCTGACTCATTCTTCAAGGCTGATTTCTTGGCAGATTATTGGGGATTTGTTGGGATTCGGTGTGTTCTCTTTGGCCTATATAAAGGCTGAGGAGTTAACCTGTTCTTCCCACATTTCCTTCACCACATAGAGATGATGGCCTGAGTTCATCGGGTCGACTTGAGGAAGAAGAAGACCATGTTCTTCCAGCATGTAAGGAGCCAAAAAAGAAGGCATCTTCGAGCAAATGTCCTCTGCAAAGATGGATCATGGAAGGATATCATAGCTTCCTTTGCTCGGGATAATCAACAACTTTGTATGGCGGTTCATCCAGGAGAGAGGAAGGGTCAGATTCGACCACACAGCTTGCAAGCTGTAATTTCTCCCGTTGCTCGTGGACAAGAGCAGACAAACTAGCTCTGTCCTTCAGTATTGAGTTGGCTCTAAAACCTTAACTCAATCTGTCATGGCGTATGGGGGATGGGCTCTGAATAATTTAGGCAGGCCCAGTTTTGTATCCTTCCGCCATTAATCATTTTCTTGTTAATCGGTCGCGAAAATCGACTAACTGCTGAAGAAGAAGGATGAAGATCTCTACCCATACGAGAACCTGGTAGAACAGATTCTGGGGAAGAACTTCCGATGAAGATAAGGAAATCCTTTGTAGACGGGATTTTCCTCATATGTAATCATGATTTAATAAAAATCGTCTTCTTCTGTGCATATGATTATCTTGCCATATGTTTTGCTGTGATGAAGTCTGAATATGTGTAACTTTGACACGTCTGGATACTTTATGCCGACTCTGATAAAAAGAGTACTAGGTCCCGTCCTGTCATCTACGCATAACTAAGGATGCGCAAAAAGTCACTTAGCATTTAAGTCGAGTATTCGAACTATCCTGCTGTCAGGAATGGGGAGCTGCGTAGAATTCTGAACCGTCACTTCTGATAAACAGGATTTTTGTTCAGACCATCATCTTCAAGAATGATTTCTCGAAAATCCCTTGGAACAGGGCGAGAAATGGCTGTCAAAAACTGAGTCGCCATCTTGAACTGTAGATGAAATATTCAGACTGGATTCTGGATGAACCTCCAATCGACCCAAGAAGAAAAGTTATTTTCAATGTTGAACTCTGTATGCTTCGGGTACTTAGGATATTTTGAGGTCAAGAAGGAGTATCTTCTGTGTGAACTCTTGCAATTAACCACCTTGAGAATTGTTCAGATATGTGCATATTCTAGCCTGCGTATTCTCAGATATGCGGAAAGTCATAGATCTGTAAATGTGGATGAGCGTAAAATCATAAGTTCGTAGCCTCTCAAGCGTAAAAGCTGCTGAGCATAAAAGCATCCGGGCTTAGAAACTGTAGATTTGTAGCCTCTGAAAAGAAAATCTTTCGAGCGTGAAGTTGTGGATCTGTTGCCTCTGAGCGTAAAAGCCACCGAGCGTAAAATCATAGATTTGTAGCTTCTGAGCGTGAAGTCGTAGGTTTGTAGCCTCTCGAGCGTAAAAGCTACCGAGCATGAAAGCATCCGGGCGTAAAACCATAGACTTATAGCCTGTGAGCGTAAAACCATAGATATGCAGTTGTCGAGCGTAAAAAGCTCTTTGGCGTAGAACCACGAATCTGCTTTACACGAAAACTTTTTGAATTCGCTGACTATCTGCCTTCCCTGAGTAATAGGCTGACGTAGTCCCCAATCATAACCGAATATTAATTATCGATTTGGTTCTGGATTCGAGGAGTCCATCCGAACTCTATATATACCCCAAGGCTTTCAGAGAAAAACTTTTTATCTGTCTTTTGCAAAAGAAAGCCATTCGACTGTTCGAGTTCTCTCCTTCGTTTCCTCTACGAGCATTCAAAGTTTTCAGCAATGGCCCCGAAACCAATCCCCTCCTCTAAGGGAAAGAAGGTTGACTATTCTTCTCGTTCTTCTGCCCAAGCGAGAGCGACTTTCGTCGGGCAAGGCGAGCTTCATTCTGAACGAAGTGTCCCACCGACGAGCTGTGCACCCAGAGTTAAAGGTAAAGCTTTTGGGACAATAAGAACGAGAAAAATCCTTTGCACACGTTGTACGTGAACGCGCTAGGTCATCTTCTGTGCTGATAGTCTCTTTGAGGAAGATGATGCACAGAGATATTTCATCTTTTATGCCCATATTTCTAATGTGTCAGCGTAAAAAACTCCATATTTTTGCAGTCTGGCGTAAAAGTCCAGACTGTCGAAACTTGGCGTATACTATAAAATTTGAGTGTTACGCTTCTGGATGAAAATTCTAGCATAATAACTCAAACTTTGGTAGTCTGACGTAAAACACAGACTGTCGAGTTTTTTGTGTATACTGCCAGTCTTGAATTTTATGCTTTGGAATAAGATTCCAGCGTAAAAGATCAAGTTCTTACAGTCTTGGCATAAAATACAGACTGTTAACTTTTGGCAAATGCTGCAAGATTGTAATGTCTAGTATAGAAACTGACGTATTTTTCTTGCATTTTGCAGTAAACTTGCATGCGTCTCCGCTGGCCGAGGTGATGGGTTCCGCTGCCGGGATGCTGCATTCCAACTACCTGGAGGATTTGTCCCACGTGACATTTCCCATCTCTGGACCCCAATATCTTGAAGGAAGGGGAATCCTGATATCGGCTCAAGGCGAGCGAATGCTGTTGAGCATGATCAACGGAGAGCCCCTGGCGTACATAGACGGGGCCCAATATATAAAGCCGACTTTTCTCTTCGGGGACATGATTGACAAACAGTTCCAGACGAAGCCCAAGAAAGAACTCTGGGTTTTCCCTGCCGGGGGCTTGGTCATGTATCTGCCCAAGATGCTGAGGGACTACCCCATCTCGACATTCTTCCATGCTACACATCCCAGGAGGATATCGTGGACACTGACTCCCGATCTTCACGGCCAGCCGGGAAAGATATTTCATCAGAAAGGATCTGACCAGGGGTCATTTGTCAGCCGTCCTTCCGGTCCAGTCATGTCATTCAGGGGGTTATTTCTGGGCATTGTCCTGAGTGAGGAAACTGCACCCTTTCAGCCAGTCCAAATACCGACTTTCTGCAACGACTTCATGGGGCACGGAGGAGTATACCCCAAGGTTAACCCTCGGACAAGTGGGTGGATCACCCCTACAAATCTTCGATGGGCTCGTTTGGCTGAGTGGGCCCTGAAGCATTTTCAGACTGAGCTGGAGAGCATTGGTCTGTACGCAGCTGTGAGTGCTACCAGTGTTGGGTTACCTCTCAACTCCAGCCTGTTTTTAGCTTTGATGGAGCGATATGTCTCGCTCAACGAGACTTTTGCCACTCCACTGGGGGAGTTGGGATTGGCCCTTCACGAAATGACAGAGATTTTAAGACTGCCGATAGGGGATACTCCTTATGAAAAGTATGTTTCCACAAACCGGGAGCTGGGGGATTCAGACCCTCGGGTAGTGGCAGTGTACCAGGAGCTGATGTGCCACTACCTTGCTTGCACCGCCTTTTATAATGAGCCCTCAGATTTGGCTCATACCAATAAATGGGCGTCCTACCTCTTCTTTCACCGGGCTAGGGCTGCTAAGCCAGAGAAAGTCTTGGATAACAAGGATCAGCCTCTAGTCTGTCTGAGCGTGCTTAGTGCTCAGGTAGTCGACGATCTTATGGAAGATGCTGGGGCTCCAGATCAGATTCTCGACGAAGGGATAGGGAAATATCCTGCAGGCACTAAGGCCTACAATTATCTGAGGCATTGTCGCAGGCCTCTGTCCAAGGAAGCTCAATTGGCTGGCTTCCTCTCTATATGGCTGTGCCGACTGGTGGTACCCGGCATTGCATCTGCAGACCGCATTCACCGCAATACGCTATGGCCTACAGTGCGTTTGGTGTTCGGGACAAGACTGGGTTTGCTCTCTGCCATGGTATGCCGCATATAAGCTGGCCTGAGGGCCATTACTGATGGGCTGCTCAATGATGAAACTCGGCGTGATAGCTTTTCCAGGGTAGAATTACCGTACCTGTATTTGATGGGATAGTTAATTCTCCATAACCCCAGGGTGATGTCTCCCGGCTCTGGCAGTAGTTCGGGGGGGTAATTTCTTGCTGAATTACAAGAATTTCTCCTGGAACGTGACCACAGTTTTAGACTATCGGTGCGTACTGAATTTCAGTCACGGCTGGAAGCTCTTCTGCATTGTCCCCTCCGTACATCTCAAACAACAGGGGAGCAGACTTCAGGATGTAGGCGACGGGAAGACCGTTCATTCTTCTGAAGCTTTCAATTGGTTGGTCTGTATTAGACCTTCCCATCTACTGTACAGAAGTGAAGACCAATGCTTCTTGGAACCCTACCTGCCTAGTCGGTTTGCCAGGCAGTTTGGTTATGACCAGTTGAACGTGGGCAATGATGTCACCAGCTTCAGGTCCAGGGGTGGACTCATCGATGGAGCGAAAGGGTGGCGATACTTCATCATGGGTTGTACTGAAGCAACTTTTACTGTGCCCGCGACTTCACTCTTCATGGAGCTGCGCATCCTCCACTCGTATGCCCAGTTTTATGTGGCAACTAATATCTTCCATCGCAATTTTGATATGCTTGGAAGTTTCAGGATGCCCTCCTTCAAGTCTGCAGGAAGATATAAAATCCCCTCAGTTTTCTCTGATGGGGGTGAAGATTCCGTCAATCCAGACGAACCTTTGTTGGCAGTACCGAGGGGTGAAATACCTCCGCCTGCAGGGCCTCAGGTTATCTCTGGTAAACGAAGGGCTCCTGCTCCGAAGGAGACTTCCCCTCGCAAGAAGAAGAAGAAGACGGTTAGTCGTCCTCTCAGGATTTTCGGCCATGAGGCTCCTAGGAATGAACCTGCTGTTTCCCCTGTTGGGGACGATCCTTTCATTGGAGGTTCCTCGCCTTTTAGAGAGTGAACATCTACGATTCCGGCTGGCGGTGCCGGAGGATCTTCGCTTGAGGCCGCTGTCGCTGCTACTGCTTCAGGTAGTGGTACGAGATCGCCTACCAGGCCGAGCCAAATAAGGATATCTTTATCTAGATCAGCATCGGAAGAAGCCCATGTCGTGTCTGTAAGTGCACCCAGCGAGATTTTGCCTGATAAACCTCGAGTGGATCTGGGTGAAGACTCGGAAGAATACCTGCCACTGTCTGTTAGCACACCCCCTTCTCCAGGTATGACAGCTTGCTTAGCATCATTAAGAAATAATTTAACTATACTGGCTGCAGATGCGACATATATACCATCGGCCATGGGTAAACGTCGTCTTTATGCCTCTTTTTAGGAAAATTAACATCATGTTGATATTAACTTTCTCTTATCTTCTTTTCAGGGGAAGACATCTACGGGGAGGGCCGTGTAGACGCGCCTTTTGGCTCTGTTTCAGCTTCTGGCGATGACATGGAGGTGCCCGACTTCGAAGAGGAAGCATTTTTGGGTGCCGGCTCGTTTGAAACAGCTCTGCTATCTCGAGAGGAGGATGGACCCGTCGTTACGACAATACCTCCTTTGAGTACGCCGGCCATTCCGTCCGTTGTTGGTGCATCTTCCTTTGTCGCACCATCTGTTGAGGCGACGACTGTGGCAACATTGCCAGCAATCATTCCTGGAGGGAGTTTTGCTAATATTGTAGCCACCCCCAGCGTCCATTCGGATCTAGCCATGCTGACTGAGTAGTATACTAGTATCTTCTACACCACTATAAAAACATTAATATCAATGGGGTTAGAGAAGAATCTAGGTTTTGAGGAGCTGAGGAGGTCTTCTCAGTTTACGATAGTGCCGATTAGAATTCAACGACACTGGGATAGCTGACACACTGGAGCAGATAGTTAATGGTTTGGAACATCCCATTAACGAATATTTACAACTATCTCGAGGCAGCACTGAAGACCTGCTCCAGGCTGAATATCCCTGACTGCGCAGCTTGCTGAACAGATGGAAGGCCTAAATAAATCCATCCAGACACATCAGCAGGAGATGGATGAAGAAAAAACTGTCTTGGAGGAGGTTATTCCTCTTCAAATAAAGTGCCAGGCCGAGCATGAAGGGAATGTAGCGAGGGTCCACAGACTGAAAGCAAAACTCGCTCAGGCAAAGGAGTGGGCTTCTCAGTCATCGAAAGCTCTAGATGTGGTGAATGGTCGACTGGGTACAGCTCAACAGAACTTGGTGCGAGCAGGAGTCGCCCGTGCTGGTTTTGTTCAGGCTAGATCCGAACTGTTCCTCCTGAGTAATGATGAGGTACGACTGGAGCGGGCCTGCGCTACCGTCTTAAGCTCCAGGACTGAGAAGATGGCTGCACTGGCGCAACAGATTTGCGACCTGACCGCTCCCCCCAAATGATGTACTTTTTTTGCTTTTTAATGTACTTTTGCTCTTTCTGGGAATAATAAAGAGGCTTTCATCTGACTTTGTGGACCCGTCATTTTGGAATATAAATGACAAGTTTGGGTGAAAGTGATATCAGAGGTAATATGGATGTGATATACTCTCGGTAAGTTTCAGCAGGACATATCTATTCAGAGGTTATATAGATATGATAGAATATGCTTCAGCTAAAATTTGTACACAAAACACTATCAGAGGTAATATGGATGTGATAGGTCTTGAAGTTCCAAATTAGTTAAACATATCTATTCAGAGGTTATATGGACATGATAGGATATGATCCAACTAGTTTCGTTTTGGAAGTAGTTTTGTCAGAATGAGATCTTCGCCATACTCTATTCGAGCAAAGGAGGCTAAGCATAGTACCTTTTCAGAAATTTGCCATTGATAGGAGCCATCAACAAGTCTCCATTAGGCCTAGCTAACCTGTAAGCGCGTTTGAGAACGTTGTCTCGATCACATAAGGGCCTTCCCATTTGGGCTAGAATTTACCCTTACTCTTGTGAGTAAGAATCATTGGCCTTCTCACAGCTAAAACCAGCTTGCCAACTTTGAACACTCTTTCCTTTACTTTTTGATTAAAAGATCTAAAAATGCGTTCCTGGTAGAACGTGATGCGCTATTGAGCTTGGAGGCATTTTTCGTCTAAATCTTCTAGCTCTTGAAGCCTTAATAGGTCATTCGTTTCTTGAGTCAACTCATTAGCCACAGCTATCCTGAGTGACGGGATTTAGATTTCAATGGGGAGGACTGCTTCACTCTCGTAAACTAATAAGAATGGGGTACAACCTGTCGGTGCCCGTTGTTTGTGGTGGAAAACGAAAGAATGAAAATGTATTCAAGATGGGGTTTACACGAAACCCACATTCTTTGGTTTACAAACAAACTTGTATAATTTGATCCTATACGAGGATGTGGGAGTACAATTTATTTAATCTGGGTAAATATTGCTATAGGTGTCTGATTTGCAGTCGATCACTTTAGCCCTTGGACCACACGATGATGAAGAAGTACCGTAGAAGACAGGAAGCAGCTTCGAAGGTTGCAAAAAAGGGTTGATGTATGATGCCAAAGTCGTCGATCCCTGCTCCTTGCCTGAGCTCCGGATTCTCTCTCTCTCTCTCTCTCTCTCTCTCTCTCTCTCTTAACCTCTGGTTCGATCTTTCTTGGAAGTTCGACCTTGGGTCTGATATTGGCTTTCTTGACCAATTTTTTGACCTCCCAATCTGTAGGCCTTGGATCTGATATTGGTTTCTTGACCAATTTTTTGACCTTGTTCCTCATTGATAGAGGTCTCTATTTATAGAGTTTTGGTGACAGTGACCACTCCGTCGGTGTAGAAACCGAGGAGTGGAAAGTACAGCACCCTTTTACACAACGGTTAAAATAACCAATGCCTGCGTATAGATGATCCTTTGAATGAGCGTGTGACACGGGTCCAACTAAGGGAAAAAATGCGTATAATCGCTACGAAGATCACGGCATAGAAGCCACGTAGGTAGGTATCCCTTGTGTAGAAGAGGTGGGCGTAGAAGCCAATGTCTGTCACCATGGCGTAGAAGCCAAGCAGGCATAGAAGCCGAAAATAGGCGTAGAAGCCGAGTGGTCATAGAGGCCGAGTGGGCCTAGAAGCCGAGTGAGCACCGAAATTGAATGGGCGTAGAAGCCACTGTGTACCGTGCCAGAGTGTTGATGTGGACGTCTTAGCCAAAATTACGGCTTTTGAAGATATAATCAAATCTCTTGCATTAAATACCGAGATTTGCCACCATCCTGTACATTAAATACGGAAGCGTGTTTTGAAGGTCTGCAGCCCTTTCGCGCATCAGTCGCAGAGACGTGCCTTGAGAAACTATCATCGCTCTGTGTATTGGTCGTAGAGACGTGCCTCGAGCAACTGTCATCGTTCTGTGTATTTGACGTAGAGACGTGCCTCGAGCCCCGTACGGAGTGTAGCTTTTGATGTGGCAGGCGGTTTGTCTACTGCAGAGCGTAAACAGCTCATGTCCGCCTATATAAAATAAGGTAGCACATCTCTTCGTGCACGTAAAAGCAGTTTACGCAAAGGAGATGGCGGTAAATGATAGCCTGGGTCGCAGTGCCGTGCCATCATTATAGCCGTCATCTGGGTAGTCGAGCAGTATCCCTGGGTAGTCGAGCAGTATCCCTTTGTCAGAAGTTCAGACGTCAGGTTTATTGCAGGATCTGACAGGTTCACTTCGGAGAATACGAAGCGTCTCTCGTACACTTCAATGCTGCATTGCAAGAGGATGGGTTTTACGCCCAGGAGTCGATGAAGCACCCTGTTTATGCTGAAGCGGTTTGGACGTACTGCCTTACGTTGAGCTTATATTTCATGCTGTGTTTGGCAGAAAAAGCTCTGTTGCACGCTTGATGGCTCTGAAGGCCTCTGTCTACGCTGCTCTGCCCCAATACGCTGCGTATAGCCATCCGGCATATTTTTCATGCTTCTACAAGACCCCCTTCAAAGCTTTTAAATTCCTCGGAATTTGAAACACTTTGAATGAAGCATGAACCGCTTCTCGTAACTCAAAATGTTTCTGAATAGAGCATTAAAACGGTCGATGCTGACTTTATGGTAGATTTATTGGGGACCGGTGTGATCTCTTTCGCCTATAAAAAGGCTGGGGGGTTTAACCCGTTCTCCCCACATTCTCATCACCACGCAGAGATGATCGCCGAAGTTCGTCGGGTCAATCTGAGGAAGAAGGAGATCATGTTCTTCCAGCGTATAAGGAGCCAAAAAAGATGGCATCTTCGTGCAAGTGTCCACTGCAACGATGGATCATGGAAGGATATCTTAGCCTCCCTTGCTCGGGATAATCAGCAACTTTATATGGTTGTTCTTCGGGAGAGGGGAAGGGTCGTATTTGACCACACAGCTTGCAAACTTTATATTTTCCCCTGAGACCTCCGCGGACAAGAGCAGACAAACTGTAACTGCTGTCTTTGATCGAGTTGGGTCTTTAAAGAAGCCTCAACTGGATCGGTTATGGCGTACGGAGCATAGGATCTGCATCATTTATGCAGGCCCAGTTCTGTATTCTTCCGCTATCGATCTTCTTGTTCATGACTGTGGTAGTCGATGAACTGCCATGGAAGAAGAGGAAGACCTGCACCAATGCGAGAAACCGGTAGAACAGATTCTAGGGCGATCTCCAGACGACGATGGAGAAATCCTTTGTAGACGGAGTTTCCCTTATATGTAACCATAAAAAATAGAGAAAAACCCCTTGTAGACAGGATTTCCCTCATATGTAATCATGACTTTAATCTTTAATAAAATCGTCTTCTTCTCTGCATATGATCGTTTTGCTATACGTTGCTGTGAAGTCTGAATATGTGTAGCTTCAACACGTCTGATTCTTTATGCCGACTCTGATAGAAAGAGTGCTAGGTCCTGTCCTTTTGCGCATAGCGAATAGTCCATAGAACGCTGTTGAGCATTTTGAATATTTAGAACTGTCCTGTTGCTAGGACTGAGGAACCGCGTAGAGCTCTGAACTATTGTTTTTACTTCTGTGTAAACAGAATTCTTGTTTCAGACTTCATCTTCAAGAATGACTTCTGGAAAAATCCCTTGTAACAGGGTCGAGAAATGGCTGTCAAACTGAGTTGCCATCTTGATAGATGAAATATTTGGACTGGAGTCTGGATGAACCTCCAATTGACCCGAGAAGAGTAATTTCTCAATGTTTGAACTCTGTATGTTTTGGGTACTTGGGATATCTTGAGGTCAAGAAGGAGTATCTTCTGTGTGAACTCCTGTAACCGATTGCCTCGAGAACTGTTAGGACATGCGGATAGTCAGAGATCCGTAGTGTAGATGAGCTAAAAATCCTGAGTTCGTAGCCTATTGAGCGTAGAAAGCCACCGAGCGTGAGATCATCGATTTGGTATCTGCTGAGCGTAAAGTCGTAGTTTTGTAGCCTCTCGATCATAAAAGCTACCGAACACAAAGGCATCCGAGCATAAAACCATAGACTTGTAGCTTGCGAGTGTAAAATCGTAGATCTGTTGCTGTCGAGCGTAGAAAGCTTCTTAGCGTAGAACTGTAGATTTGTAGCCTGTGAATAAAAGAAATCTTTCGGGCATAAGGTTGTGGATCCGTTGCCTCCGAGCGTAACCTAAATGCCACCGAGCGTGAGATCATCGATTTGGTATCTGCTGAGCGTAAAGTCGTAGGTTTGTAGCCTCTCGAGCATAAAAGCTACCGAGCACAAAGGCATCCGGGCATAAAACCATAGACTTGTAGCTTACGAGTGTAAAATCGTAGATCTGTTGCTGTCGAGCGTAGAAAGCTCCTTAGCGTAGGAACCGTTGACCTATTTTTGCACGAAAAACTCTTCGAATTTGCTGACTGTCCGCCTTTCGAGAGTAGTGGGCTGACGTAGTACCCAACCATAACCAAATATTAATTGTGAGATTTTGGTTGGGGTTTCGAGGAGCCCGTCCGAGGATTCGAGGAGTCGACCCGAACTATATATATATCCTAAGCTTTTGAGAGAAAAACTTTTCATCCGTCTTCTGCGAAAGAGAGCCTTTGACTGTTTTGAGTTTTTTCCCTCGTTCTTCTTCCGAGCACTCCGAGTTTTCAGAAATGGCGCCGAAATAAATCCCCTCCACTAAGGGAAAGAGTATAGGTTCTTCTTCTCGTTCTTCTGCCCCAGCACGAGAGTCTTCGATCGGGCGAGGTAAACTCTCTTCTGAGCGAAGTATCCGGCCGACGAGTAGCGCACCCGGCCTTAGAGGTAGAGCCTTTGGGATGACAAAGAATGACGAAAAATCCTTCGCACACGTTGAACGTGATCACGCTAGGTCATCTTCTGTGCTGATAGCCTCTTTGAGGAAGATGACGTACGGAGACGTTTTCATCTTTTACGCCTATATTTCTAATGTGCCAGCGTAAAAACTCCATGTTATCGCAGTTTTGAGCGTAAAAGCTCTGACTGCCGAAAACTTGGTATATACTATAAAATTTTAGTTTTACGCTTGTGGATGGAACCTCCGGCGTAATAACTAAAATTTTGGCAGTCTGGCGTAAAGCACGGACTGTATACCGCCAATTACGCTTCTGGATGTGACTTCCGGCGTAAAATGATCAAATTTTGTATAGTCTTGGCGTAAAGCACAGACTGTCGTTTCTTGGTCTTTATATTGCAAGATTTGTAATGACGTGTTCTCCTTGCACTTTTGCAGTTAACTTGCATGAGTCTCCACTGGCCGAGGTGATGGGTTTCGCTGCCGGGATGCTGCACTCAAACTACCTGGAGGATTTGTCGCACGTGACATTTCCTATCTCTGGACCTCAGTATCCTGAAGGAAGGGAGATCTTGATATCGGCTCAGGGCGAGCGGACGTTGCTGGACATGATTAACGGGGAGCCCCTGACGTACATAGACGGGGACCAGTACATCAAGCCGGCTTTTTTCTTTGGGGACATGATTGACAAACAGTCCCAGACGAAGCCCAAGAGAACCTTGGGTTTTCCCTGCCGAGAGTGTGGTCTTGTATCTGCCAACGATGCCGAGAGATTATCCCATCTCGGCTTTCTTCCATGCGACATATTCCAGGAGGATGTCATGGACGCTGACTCCCGATCTTCACGGCAAGCCGGGGAAGATCTTTCATCTGAAAGGAGCTGACCAGGGGTCGTTTGTCAGCCGCCCTTCCGGCGTTGTGACGCTGTTCAGGGGACTGTGCCCGGGCAGCGTCCCGAGTGAAGACAATTTAGTGATCCAGCCGGTCCAATTGCCGACTTTCTGTAACGACTTCATGGGGCGAGGGGGTGTATACCCCAAGGAGAATCCTTGGTGCAATGGGTGGATCACCCCAACAAACCTCCGATGGACTTGCCTAGTTGACTAGGCCTTGAAACATTTACGGAGAAAGCTGGAGGTCATCGGACTGTATGCTGCTATGAGTGCGACGAGTGTTGGGTTGCCTCCCAACGCTAACTTGTTTCTGGCACTGATGGAGCAATACATTTCGCTCACCGGGACCTTCGCCACTCCACTGGGGGAGTTGGGGTTGGCCCTCCATGAGATGGCAGTGATCTCGAGACTGCCGATGGGGGACACCCCATATGAAGAGTATGTTCCCACCAACCGGGAGTTGGAGGACTCGGACCCTCGGGTTATGGAGGTGTAACAGGAGCTGATGTGCCACTACTTTGCGTGTACTGCTTTTTTTAATGAGCCTTCTGATTTGGCTCACACCACTAAGTGGATGTCCTACCTCTTCTTTCACCGGGCCAGGGCCGTCAAGTCGGAGAAAGTTTCGGGGGGCAAGAATGAGCCCGTGAACTGTTTGGGCGTGCTCAGTGCCCAGGTCGTCGAGGATCTTATGGAGGAGGCTAAAGCTCCAGATCAGATTCTCAATGACGGGGTAGGAAAGTATCCTGAAGTCACTAAGGCCTATAGTTACTTGAGGCGCTACCGCAGGTCTCTGTCTAAGGAAGCCAGGTTGGCTGGCTTTCTCTCCATATGGCTGCGTCGAGTAGTAGTGCCCGGCATCGCGTCCGCGGACCGCATTCACCGGAACATCCTGTGGCCTGCCGTGCGTCTGGTGTTCGGGGCAAGACTGGGCTTGCTCCCTGCCATGGTGTGCTGTATACAGGCTGGTTTGAGAGCCATGACTGATGGACTGCTCGTTGATAAAGCTCGGCGCGATAGCTTTTCCCGGGTAGAGTTACCATACCTGTACTTGATGGGATGGTTAATTCTCCACAACCCCCGGGTGATGTCTCCCGGCCCTAGTAGTAGTTCGGGGGGTAGCTTCTTGCTGAACTACAAGGACTCTCCCTGGAATGTGAACACAGTTTTAGACTGTCGGTTGGTGCTGAGCCTCGATCATTGCTGGAAGCTCCTCTGCACTGTCCCCTCTGTACATCGCAATCAGTCAGGTATTAGGCTTGAGGATTTAGGTGGAGAGAAGACAAATCTTTCTCTGGAAGCTTTTAATTGGTTGGTCTGCATCAGACCCTCCCATTTGTTGTACAGAAGCAAAGATCATTGCTTCTTCGAGCCCTACCTGCCTAGTCGGTTCGCCAGGCAGTTTGGGTACGATCAGCTGTACGTAGGCAATGCCGTCACCAGCTTCAGGTCCAGGGGCGGACTCATTGATAGAGCCAGAGGATGGCGGTATTTTATCATGGGTTGCACGGGAGCAATCTTTATCGTGCCGGTCGTCACACTCTCCACGGAGCTGCGCATCCTCCATTCGTATGCCCAGTTCTACGTGGCGATCAACACCTTCCATCGCAATTTTGACATGCGTGGAAGCTTTAGGGTGCCTTCTCCCAAGTCTGGGGGAAGAGTCGAAGTCCCCTCGGTTTCGTCCGACGAGGGTGAGAGGTCCGTCACTCCGGATGAGCCCCTGGTGTCGGTGCCGAGGTGTGAAGTGCCTCCGCCTGCGGGGGCTTTGGTAGTCTCTGGGAAGCGAAGGGCTCCTGCTTCGAAGCAGACTTCCCCTCGCAAGAGGAAGAAGAAGATGGTTGCTCGTTCTCTCCGGATCCCTGGTATCGAGGCTCCTAGAGAGGAACCTGCTGTCTCCCCTGTTGGGGATGTCTCTTTGATTGGAGGTTCCTGTCACGCCCCGATCTTCCGCAGGCAAATCGGCCGTTCCCGCTAGGCGGGAATCACCCTCGCCAGCGCTCCCGCGGAACGATCGCTTGACCCATCCGGGCGTGATGCCGCACGAGCGGGAACCGTGCCCGTGCAAGGCCGTGATTCATTGGCTGGCGGTAAGAGTTCTAAGCCACAGAGTCGGACAGATTGTTCGAGTGCAGCGGAGTCATGAACGCATAGCGATTCGGTAACAAGTTCTCTGAGTTGACGAATATAGCGGAAGCATTGAAACACATGTTAAAGTAAACCAAGCTCTTTTATTGATATAAATATGTGTTACAGGCGGCGTATAGCCGAGATTACAAGTTGCTCAAGCCTTTCTCTGAAACAGTAAAAGCGTGCCAAGTGGCTACAATTGTGGAATGATTGTAGAGACGATGTTCAGGCGATGTTCACAACTTATGTCTTGTATATGTGCTTCAGTTCCGGACGCACCGTTGCTTCGGAGTGATGTCCACGCCTTAGCATGCACGTTGGAGGCGTCCGCACCGAACGAGGTTCTCCCGCACCCTGCATACAAACTGGTAAATTATCAGTACATTGAATGCACTGGGGGGGAAGCTACTCGCCCGCTCGACAAATCCAAACACGTAATGCAGGTTCCGTGCACAACTATTACGTTGTCTTTCTAGTTGCCTTAGGATCAGTTCATGCAAATATTGAATAGCCTAGTTCGTGTGGCAGTGTGCCGTGCGATATGAGAGGAACACGGCGAGACTTACCATTTGGCCTTCCCTGTCCAAGGCAAACATTGTTAATTCAAGCGCGGGCAAGTATAAAACATTCAGGAGGCATACTTGATAAAAACCAAACCAATAGCATATGCAACATGAGAGTCATTTTATCATGATCGTTCAGGTGTTTAGTTGTTCATTGATGCGATGCAGTGACTCGCATGCGGATAGCCGCTAAGCGAGGATGACTTATCTATATGAACAGTTGTCGCTGGCAAAGCCATAAAGGACCGTTTATAGTCTTGGGCGGTTGGGTGCGAGAGGTCTTGTATCGCTATACGTCACCTCGCCCGGGACGGTATGGAGCGAGACGCTAGGCCATTGGGGCGTTCACTCCATGCCGCCCACTCACGTTAGACTATCAGAAAGTTTCGTCCGGATCGGATCGGCTCTGGTGCCCCGGTTGTAGCCGTCCGTAGGAACTTGAACGTTCAATACCTTGTGCACAGGTTGTCCGCGACATGCAGTGGTTGGGTCAGTCAGTTATCACGAGATACACGGGAACAAGAGTGCACTGGAATTGAGGACGCAAATGCACTTTGAACACGAGAACACGAGATACTTGAATCTTGATTCTGTACAGTGATTGACTTGTCTTGATGCATTCCCCTGGTTCGGGGCTGCCTGATGACCCAACGGTCTTAGATACTTGCAGGTTCAATCACGCACGGGACGACTGCTTAGTAGTCTCCCGGGGGTTTGGATGAAAACAAGGCAAACATTAAGCAGACAAGCATGCGTTTCTAAGGAACATAAGCAGGCACGTTGCTCGGACCCGAAGGTAAGCTGAGAGTTGAAACCGTTAAGGGACTTAGCATGCGAGGGTCTGAACATAAGCAGTATTTCAATTTCCATGTTCTAGCATAAGCAATATGAGTTGGGATTATTCCCTTAGCTAGGTGCGTTAGATTTATTAGCATGCAGGGGTGAATCACCTAGCGACTAGCATAATATTCCAGATTTTATGTGTGCTGGCTAAGCAAAGACAAGTTCACCGTAGCCACCCACCTTAGCGATGATTCGCCTCGGTAGAGCGATACGTCAAGCGAGCCTCTGAAAGCCCAAGCCGGATTTCCTGTAGGGAAAGTCTGGATATCTTTTGCTTCTTGATCGAGGCAAAGCAGGTCAGAACAGTTGCACTATTGCCGTTTGAGACGGCAGTCCGCTAGAACGGAACGGGGTGTTACATCCTACCCAACTCAGAAAAAGTCTCGTCCTCGAGACTTACTGAGGACAAGCAGTAATCTAGGGTTGAGGCAATCCTAGACAAGTCGTTTGTACTTGTTCATTTGGATCTTCACTTGCACAAGCGTCGAAATCAGCATATCGCTTAGACTGAATCATGCGCACCTTCGACATGCATTTCTTGTGTGAACACGTCAACCAGCTTAGTGATAGCGAAGTCTCAGCACTCGAGTTTCACCCTTTTCTTAAGTCTTGGATGGTGCACTAGTTCAAGGCGTCCCTCGAATAGATGCATTCAACCAAACTTAGAGTTAGTGAAAACTCGGACAAGCTACTAGCGATACTCTCAAGGGTTCACACAGGTTGGCACAAAGGCCGCTCGCAGCATACAACCAGACAAGCAAGCATATCATTCAAAACGTATTTTGAAAGTATTTAGACTTATTGTTGGAACATCCCATCGAGGCATTAAGAGAGAGCGTGCACATAACCCACGAACGAGCTTTTGAAACAGAGATATCGAAATGAATTCCAAAGGCGTAGAAGCCAGGCTCTGATACCATTATGTCACGTCCCGATCTCCCGCAGGCAAATCGGCCGTTCCCGCTAGGCGGGAATCACCCTCGCCAGCGCTCCCGCGGAACGATCGCTTGACCCATCCGGGCGTGATGCCGCACGAGCGGGAACCGCGCCCGTGCAAGGCCGTGATTCATTGGCTGGCGGTAAGAGTTCTAAGCCACAGAGTCGGACAGATTGTCCGAGTGCAGCGGAGTCATGAACGCATAGCGATTCGGTAACAAGTTCTCTGAGTTGACGAATATAGCGGAAGCATTGAAACACATGTTGAAGTAAACCAAGCTCTTTTATTGATATAAATATGTGTTACAGGCGGCATATAGCCGAGATTACAAGTCGCTCAAGCCTCTCTCTGAAACAGTAAAAGCGTGCCAAGTGGCTACAATTGTGGAATGATTGTAGAGACGATGTTCAGGCGATGTTCACAACTTATGTCTTGTATATGTGCTTCAGTTCCGGACGTACCGTTGCTTCGGAGTGATGTCCACGCCTTAGCACGCACGTTGGAGGCGTCCGCACCGAACGAGGTTCTCCCGCACCCTGCATACAAACTGGTGAATTATCAGTACATTGAATGCACTGGTGGGGAAGCTACTCGCCCGCTCGACAAATCCAAACACGTAATGCAGGTTCCGTGCACAACTATTACGTTGTCTTTCTAGTTGCCTTAGGATCAGTTCATGCAAATATTGAATAGCCTAGTTCGTGTGGCAGTGCGCCGTGCGATATGAGAGGAACACGGCGAGACTTACCATTTGGCCTTCCCTGTCCAAGGCAAACATTGTTAATTCAAGCGCGGGCAAGTATAAAACATTCAGGAGGCATACTTGATAAAAACCAAACCAATAGCATATGCAACATGAGAGTCGTTTTATCATGATCGTTCAGGTGTTTAGTTGTTCATTGATGCGATGCAGTGACTCGCATGCGGATAGCCGCTAAGCGAGGATGACTTATCTATATGAACAGTTGTCGCTGGCAAAGCCATAAAGGACCGTTTATAGTCTTGGGCGGTTGGGTGCGAGAGGTCTTGTATCGCTACACGTCACCTCGCCCGGGACGGTATGGAGCGAGACGCTAGGCCATTGGGGCGTTCACTCCATGTCGCCCACTCACGTTAGACTATCAGAAAGTTCCGTCCGGATCGGATCGGCTCTGGTGCCCCGGTTGTAGCCGTCCGCAGGAACTTGAACGTTCAATACCTTGTGCACAGGTTGTCCGCGACATGCAGTGGTTGGGTCAGTCAGTTATCACGAGATACACGGGAACAAGAGTGCACTGGAATTGAGGATGCAAATGCACTTTGAACACGAGAACACGAGATACTTGAATCTTGATTCTGTACAGTGATTGACTTGTCTTGATGCATTCCCCTGGTTCGGGGCTGCCTGATGACCCAACGGTCTTAGATACTTGCAGGTTCAATCACGCACGGGACGACTGCTTAGTAGTCTTCCGGAGGTTTGGATGAAAACAAGGCAAACATTAAGCAGACAAGCAAGCCTTTCTAAGGAACATAAGCAGGCACGTTGCTCGGACCCGAAGGTAAGCCGAGAGTTGAAACCGTTAAGGGACTTAGCATGCGAGGGTCTGAACATAAGCAGTATTTCAATTTCCATATTCTAGCATAAGCAATATGAGTTGGGATTATTCCCTTAGCTAGGTGCGTTGGATTTATTAGCATGCAGGGGTGAATCACCTAGCGACTAGCATAATATTCCAGATTTTATGTGTGCTGGCTAAGCAAAGACAAGTTCACCGTAGCCACCCACCTTAGCGATGATTCGCCTCGGTAGAGCGATACGTCAAGCGAGCCTCTGAAAGCCCAAGCCGGATTTCCTGTAGGGACAAGTCTGGATATCTTTTGCTTCTTGATCGAGGCAAAGCGGGTCGGAACAGTTGCACTATTGCCGTTTGAGACGGCAGTCCGCTAGAACGGAACGGGGTGTTACAGTTCCTCGCCTTTCGGAGAGGGACCCTTAGTTTCGGCTGGCGATGTCAGAGAACTCCTGCCTGAGTCTGCCGTTGCTGCCACCGCCTCCGGTAGTGGAACAAAATCGCCTGCGTGGCCGAGGCAAATGAGAGAATCTTTCCCTGGACCAGCAACGGATGAAACTCCTGTCGTGTCCGCGAGCATGCCTAGCAAGATTTCGGCTGACGAGCACTTGGTGGTGTCGGTGGGCCCACCCTTTCTTCTCCAGGTATGACAGTTCGCATTGCGTTATTAAGGCGTGGTTTAGCTACGTGGGCTGCAGATGCGACATATATACCGTTGGCTACGGGTAAATGTCATCTTTATGTCTCCTCTTAGAAAGATTACTATCATATTGATATCAACTTTCTTGTCCTCTTCTCAGGGGATGGCGTCCACGGAGAGTATAGCGTTAAAGCGCCTTCTGGCTCTGCTCGGGCTCCTGGCGATGATACGGAGGCGCCCGACTTCGAGAAGGAAATATCTTCGGGGGCCAGCTCGCCCGGAGTGGTTTCGTCACCTCAAGAGGAGGACGAACCAGTTGTCGTGACCTCGCCTCTCGTGAGTATGCCGATAACTTCGACCGTCGTTGTCGCCCCTCATTCGGTTGTACCACCTGCCGAGGCGGCGGCTGTGGCCACCTTGTCTGCAATTATTCCTGGAGGGGGACTTGCCAATATCGCGGCCACTCCTGGCATCCAATCGGATCTAGTCACGCTGACCGAGCAATACACCAGCCTCTTTTACACCAGTTTGAAAACGCTGATATCAATGGTGTTGGCGAAGAATCTAGACTTCGAGCGTCTGAAGAAGGCTTCTCAGTTTTCGATCGGGGCGGTCAGGGAGTTCCGCGATTCTGGGGTAGCTGACGCCCTGGAGGCGATGGTTAATGGTTTGGAGCAACCTATTAACGAATACTTGCAGCTGGCTCAGGGCAGCCTTGAAGCTGAGGTCCAGGCCAGATATAACCTCATGACTGCGTAGCTTACTAAACAGCTGGAAAGCTTAGATGACTCCATCAAAGCGCATAAGCTGGAGATGGATGAAAGAAAAGCTGTCGTGGAGGAGGCTCTTGCTCTTCAGACGAAGTGCCAATCCGAGCATGAAGGAAACGTAGCGAGGGCCCACAAGTTGAAGGAAAAACTCGCTCTGGCAGAGCAGTGGGCTTCTCAGTCGTTGGCGGGTCTAGATGTAGCGACTGGTCGACTGAGCATAGCACGACGGGATCTGGAACGCACAGAAGCTGCCCGTGCTGGCTCTCTTCGGGCAAGGGCCGAACTGTCCTTTACAAACAATCCCGAGGCATGGCTGGAGCGGGCCCGCACTGATGCCTTGGTTTCCAGGGATGAGAGGATAGCTACACTGGTACAGCTGATTCGCGATCTGACCGCTCCCCCACAATGATGTACCCTTTCTTCTTTTTGCTTCCCGAATGTAATTCTGCTCTTTTTGGGAATAAATAAAAGCGACTCTTTTCTGACTTTATGGACCCATCATTTCGGAATGTAAATGACAGATTTGGGCGAGAGTAATATCAGAGGTAGTATGAATGTGATAGACTCTTGATAACCTTTTAGCAGGACATATCTATTCAGAGGTCATACAGACGTGATAGAATATGACCCAACTAGTTTTGCTTTGGAAGTAGTTTTGTCAGAATTGAGTTTTCTCGCTATATTCCACTTGAGCAGGGGAGGTTAAGCATAGTACCTTTTCAGGAATTTACCGTTGATAGGAGCCATTAACAGGTCTCCATTAGGCTGGGCTAACCGGTAAGCGCCGTTTGAGAACGTTGTCTCGATCACATAAGGGCCTTCCCACTTGGGCTAGAATTTGCCTTTACTCCTGTGAGTAAGGATCATCGGCCTTCTTACGGCTAAAACTACCTCGTCGACTTTGAACACTCTTTCCTTTACTTTATGACTGAAAGCTTTGGAAATGTGTGCTTGGTAGAGCGCGATACGCTGTTGAGCTTGGAGGCGTTTCTCGTCTAATCCTTCTAGCTCTTAAAGCCTTAACAGGTCATTCTTTTCTTGAGTCAGCTCATTAGTCACGGCTATCCTGAGTGACGGGATCTGGATTTCAATGGGGAGAACTGCTTCGCTTTCGTAGACCAATAAAAATAGGGTACAACCTGTCGGTGTTCGTACCGTTGTGCGGTATACCCAGAGGCATTCGCCCAGCTTCTCATTCCAATCTCTTTTGTTTGAAGAGACAAACTTCTTCAAGAGTTTGATAATGGTTTTGTTGAAAGCTTCCGCCAAACCATTAGCAGCTGGATAATATGCCGTAGAGGCAATATTATGTATCCGATTTTTATCGCAAAATCAATAAAACGCTTGGCTAATGAACTGAGGCCCATTGTCATGGATTATCCTTCGGGGAATCCTAAAGCGATAAATGACGTAATGCTTGATGAAACTGATTACATTAGACGCCTTTACCTCAGCAAGAGGGATCGTCTTTGCCCGTTTGGAGAAGTAATCCGTGATGGCCAGTATAAACTGGTGACCTCTGGAAGAAGATGGGTGAATAGGACCAATGATATCCATACCCCATGCTTCGAAAGGCCAGGATGCAACCGTTGGATATAAATATTCAGACGGCTGATGTATGAAGTCTGCATGAACCTGACAGGCTCTGCATTGTCTTGCATAGTTGATCACGTCTGCGATCATAGTGGGCCAGTAATAGCCCATTCTCCTGATACGATCCTGTAGCTTAGGACCGGGCTGATGTGCTCCGCATACGCCGTCGTGAGCTTTCCAGATAATCTGTTGTGCTTCGTCGTTAGAGAGACATCTCAATAGTAGTCCGTTGTAGGTCCGGCGATATAGGCATTGTGAAGATGCCTCAAAGTAGAAGCGTAATGATCGTCTTTTGACGGATACTGCTTCTTTGGGGTCCTCCGGCAAGATTTCGTATGCGACGAAATCTATGAAGGGACTTCTCCAGTCTCTTCTAGGGGGGTCTGTGTTCACAGCGTAACTGCGTTCTATGTGAAAGTTGTTCTTCACACAGAATAAATCTCTGTTAAGAAGGATTACCGAATCCTGTCTTCTTATAGGAGTGGCTAAATCCGCAGCTAGACTGGCCAGGGCATCAGCTTCCAGATTCTGAGATCGAGGTACATGCTCTAGGAAGAACCCTTTGAATGTCATGGCTATCTCGACCATTGCTTAGTGATAGGGGATGAGGTCTGGATTCTGGACTTCATATATTCCCCTGACTTGATTGACTATAAGCAGAGAATCACCGAAAGCTTCCAGGGACTCGACCCCCAGCTCTTTGGCGACTTGGAGCCCGATTAGCAGAGCGTTGTACTCTGCCACATTGTTGGAGCATGGCTCGCTAAGAGAATATGCTCGGTAGAGTACGAGTTTATCAGGAGTGACCAGGACGATTCCTACCCCTGAAACCACGTTTCCCTTGGGACCAGTCCTGGAGACGCCGTCGAAGAACAGTTGCCATGCGTCACTTTCCATTGTGGAATTATATTCTGCAACTTCGTCAAGGATGTCCTCGTATAATTTGGAGGCTTCCGGGATCGGATGAGCAGCTAGAAAGTCGGCCAGCGCTTGGCCTTTGATGGACTTCTGCGGGACGTATACCATGTCATATGGTGTTAACAGCATCGCCCAAGTCGCGAGTCAAAAATTAAGAGCACTTGGCTTGCTTATCAGTACTCGAAGAGGATTGATCCTGGAGATGATATGAATAGTCTGGCCAGTGACATAGTGCCGCATCTTCTGGATAGCGAACATCAGAGCCAAGCATTCTTTCTCCACTGGGTTGTACTGATGTTCGGCTCCGACCATCATCCTGCTGAGGTAGTAGATAGCCTGTTCATGACCCATATCATTCTTCTGTGCGAGAAGAGCTCCTAGCGAATGATCTATCGCTCGAACGTACAGCAAGAATGGTCTTCCCATGACGGGAGGCACCAGAACTGGCGGACTGGTGAGGTAGCGTTTGATGTCTCCGAACGCTTATTGACAGGTTTCGTCCCATATGAAGGATACACCTTTCTTCATGAGATGCGAAAAGGGCTGACATCTTCCCGAGAGGTTGGATATGAATCTCCGGATATAAGCCAGACGGCCTTGAAATCCTCGGAGTTCCCTCAGATTGTGGGGCGGTCGCATTTCTACGATGGCCTGAACTTTGTCAGGGTCCACTTGGATGCCTTTGGCGGTAATGACAAATCCCAGGAATTTGCCACTAGATACACCCAGAAAGGACTTCGTAGGGTTCATCTTGAGTTGATGTTGGCGCATTAACTCGAATACCGTCCTCAAGTCTTGAATGTGATCATCTTTGAGGCGGCTCTTGACGGCTATGTCGTCCACGTAATATTCTACTGTTTTATGTAAATGCTCATAGAATATGTTACTCATAGCCCGTTGGTATGTAGCCCCGGCATTCTTCAATCCGAAGGGCATGACCGTATAGCAATATACCCCCAACAGGGTTCGGAAGGCAGTATGCTTTTCGTCTTCGGGATGCATCTTGATCTGATTGTATCCTGAGAATCCATCCATGAAAGACATGCGTTCAAAACCGCAGATGTTGTCGATCATGATGTCCGTGATGGGAAGAGGGAACTCATCCTTGGGGCAGGCCGTATTCAGATCTCGGTAATCGATGCAGATACGTATTTTTCCATTTTTCTTCATGACTGGGACAACGTTGGCGACCCAGTCGGGATGTTGTTCTTCCCGGATGAAACTGCAGGCTATCAACTTCTTGACTTCAGCTTCGATGGCGTCCATCATATCCGGGCGGAACCGACGTTGGTGCTGCTTCACAGGCTTTGAATTGGTCAATATGTTGAGTTTGTGAGTAGCCACCTTTGGGTCAAGGCCCGGCATGTCCTCATAATCCCATGCAAAGATGTCGATATACTCCTTTATCAGCTGGATAACTTCTTCCCTTTCAGCTGGGGAAAGATTGTTACTGATAAATATCGGCTTTGGAGAAAGTTCACCCCCAATATCAACCTGGATAACTTTGTCTTTAGTGGGAGGTTCCCTTTGCTCGAAGCAAAATTCCCACTGCGTATCCATTTGTTGGGCCCAAGAGTCATTCTCAAATGGCTCAGGATCCTGTTCATCTGCTTCAAAGGGATCTGCCACTACCATATTCACTAATAGTGTTTGTTCGAGAGCATCCGGTGAGTCGGAGGGCGACGAGCCGTTCTGGAAAGAGGAAAAGATATCCTCGTCTAACTTAGAAGTCCTAAGGGAGGTGGCATACCCTAACCCGAAACGAGTTTGCTGATAGCGGGGGTCGCCGCGCAGCGGCGTTCGTCTGCCTCTTCCGTAGTTGAGGCCTGGCTTCCGCTCCAAGTCGTAGCCCATGCTTTGCATGATCTTCAACGCTTGCGGGCTGTATCGGTGAACCTGCATTTTTCCAGTATCGTCATCGAAAGGATCTTCCTGGATAGCCGGTTGATTGCGCATGCGGCCAAAGACTATTGATCGCTGGCTGCTGCAAGTAGGCGGGACAATGAAGATAGAATCCTCATGCGGTCCATACGTCGTGACGACGTTGGATGATGACGCTACTTCCCAGACATACGGACGGTAGGAGTTTATAACTTCCAAGAATTTTTGTGCTATGGGTTCTACCTCGTCACGGGGAGTGGATTCCTGATTTTGATTTTGAGCGCCAATATACTGGAAAAGAGGATGTTTATTATCATCTGGAACTCCGTTCCTGGTTGCATTTACATCGGTCGACTGCCTGTCGTGCCGAAGCTTGATGACCAGGGGTGGAGGCTTCTGGTTCAAAGTGATCACTAGAGGATCACTCCCTTTTCCTGACCTGGTCTTGTCCAGGTGAATAGCCATAGGCTCCATGGCTTTCGGATGAGTGGTTCATCCTTTCACCTTGATTGACAGCGGTAGTGCGGCAGAGGGTTCTTCTGGCTCCCGGTGGGATTCCTTCTCTGCCTCGCCTGACCTTTCTTCCGTGTAGTCTTGAGAGTACAACACGGCATCGGAATAGTAGGATTCTACTCCTTTAAACGGGTTTAGGTCAGCAACCTTCGTCTATACTGTTCCTTGGGGGTCTACATATTTAAGACATTGATGTAGAGTTGAAGGAACGATGTTGTGGTCGTGGATCCACGGTCTTCCCAGCAAAATATTGTAGGATACCTCTGAATCGATCACGTAACATGTGGCCACCGATCTGAGGTTGCCAATCTGGATCCTTAGGTAAATTTTCTCCAACGGCTTACTTCTTCCGGCGTTGAAACCCACGATTGTAGTAGAGGTGTAAGCCAATTCGCTGGTAGGAATCCTTAACGGCCTGAGTAGACTGTGAGGGATAATGCTGATCGACGATCCCGGATCTATGTGAATCCGATCGACCACCATGGAACCGACGTACCAGGTGTAATAGAGGGGCCTGTCATGCCTGTTATGTTTTAACAGCATGTCGTCTTGAGTGAAAGTGATATTTGGGACCACTTCCATTACACTGTGGCATTGAGGACATGCCATCGGTTCTTCGTCGGGGGATTTGAGCTGGGTCAAACATGCCTCCGCCTGCATCAGTGCTTCACTCAGGGCTAGACGAGTGTCTTGGGAGAGCCTGAGTAGCTCGAAGATGGACAGCCTGGCTGGAGTATTAGCCAGTTGGGCCAGTATGTCGAAGTTGTATGGCTTCTCTAAACCTTTGTTTGGAATATTTTTCACAGGTTTATCAAAGCGCACTTCTCTTTGCTTCCTCTTGTCCACCGGAGTTGGTTTTAAAGGACCGGCATCTAGTACGACGGGGTCTGGTCCTGAAGGTTTGGCAGCTGAAGCGTCCGCCGGTGCATCTTCCTGACTTGCTTCGTAGTCGTTGAGGTAGGCTTTCCCTGAACGGGTTACAGCAAATACCTCATCTTCGTCTGATGGCGAAGAAGTTGCGACCATATGGCATGGTTTGTATTTAGAGCTCTTTCTAGACGTAGCCTTAGTAGCTTTAGTCTCCTCCTCGAGCTCTGATACCAAATTTGGATGAACCCACATAATCTCGCCCTGCCGGGTGGTTAGGGGTACCAGGTCATGATTTTGACCCCTAGCCGGAGGGAGATTGACAATGTTCATCGTGGTCTGGGAAATGGGTGTGACACCGTTCGAGACTTCTTGGGAAGGCAAATTGCCAAACCGCAGAGAGATCATGTTGATCGTGATCGTCTTCTCGGTGTTGTGCAGCGTGATGGCTTTAGCATCGATTAACCCCTGGATCTTCCTTTTCAGTATATAACACGCCTTTGTAGGGTGGTGCACGTATCTGTGGAAGATGTAGTATTTGGGGTCGTTAGTACTGCCGTCTTCTTGGGGCCGTCTTAGCTCCGGAAGGGTGATCTTGCCACTTTTGACTAGACACTCGAATATACTTGGGATATCGTCGTCGTCGAAAGAGTAGACTTCAACGGGCCTGGAGGTCCCGGGCCTCGCCTGTGCGGTTGCCGCAGTCTTTTGTCTGGCCGTATTGATCGCCAGAGCTTCTTTTCCCTTGGAGCTGCAATGATGGTCGCTGCTGGGAGATGGCCTTTTGCCTTTGTCAGAGGCAGAGATCATGGTGCCATTGTCGTGCGCCTTGCGACTGTTGTCTTCGGCGGCTACTACCGAGATGATGAACGAGGGCCAATCATGGAACTGATATAGTCCTGTAAATACCGAGACTATGGGAAGGAGGTTCTTCCTGCAAATGTCTACTAACGCAGAGTCTGGGACTCCTGGGGGCATCTGTAAGGTGGCCTGACAAAAACGTTCGACGAAGGTGCGAACGTCTTCCTTTTTCCTCTGCTTGACTTCGATGAGAGAGGGCATAGACATGTCCATTCCTTCCTCGTAGAATCGCGTGAAGAATAAAGCTTTGAAGTTTTCGAAGGAAGTAATGCAGTTGTCCGCCAAGCTACGGTACCACTGATAGGCTACTCCTGAGAGGCAGCCTTTGAACACCCGAGTGAGGAGGGCGTCGTTCCCTTGTAGCAACACCGTCATCATACTGAAATAGTTTATGTACTGACTTGGTGATGTTTTTCCCTCGAACAGAGCCATAGTCTGAGGTTTGTACCTTGGAGGGAAAGGGACCTCTTCCCAGATCGCTGGGTAAGGCTGGTTGATTCCCAGTTTCTTGAGCTGATCTTTGTGCTTCAAGGCGTCAAACTGGGCTTTCAACTCCCGTATTGCCTGCATCAGATTTTCAGTCGGAAGTAGGACTACGGTGTAGTACGGAGTTGGTTGTATCGTAACTCCAATGGGAGGTAATGCATTCTCTGAGTGAGGAAGCGAAGGAACTGCTGACTCTTGATCTAGAGCAGGCTCTTGGCTCAGGTTGGATGGTGGTAAGTCCACCCCCACACGTATCTGAGTTGGCAGGACCGATGCTTGAGCCATGCCAGTTGCGTGCTGAGTTAGCATCATCTGGTGCATGTTCTCCATTATGAATTGCATTTGTTTCAGAGATGTCTCCAGTATAGTGATACGTTGTTCCGCGTTTCCTGACAGCGAAGCTTCCTCGCGTTCATCTTCAATGGCATAAACTCCCATTTCCCTAGGCATCGTCGAAGGATACGTATAGGTTGTTGCAGAAGTCGACTCTATACTCTCAGTATTTGATTCGGGAGAATGGCGACCCCCAGCATCGGAATCAGAGAAGTACGAAGTCAGTTGTTGTGACCTTGAACGAGTGTTCTGGAATACCCCATATTCAGTGTCTCTGAGGAGCATGTTGGATCTCCTTCGGCTCGGACGTCTCGAGCCTGAGCTTCCTCCAGGTAGGTGCGAAGCCATGTTCACGGATGCATGCGTGGGTTATTCTTCCTGGAAAGACAGAGAGTAGCTCAACCGGTCGAAAACCGACCATTTTGCTTTAGAACAGCAGCAGTCAATCACAATCTTATGACTATTACAATATTGCTCGCCAGGGGACGTAATAGACATGTTGGAAGGTCCCCTCTCCTTATGCTTCTAGATTAGATATTTGCACAAGTCAGGAGGAGTAGAAGAAGAAGACGACAGCTTGTTCCTTATGTTCCCACCAGTGGGCATGCGGAGACTGGGCACCATGGTTTTCCCTGTGCTACCTGTGTATAACAGGTTGGCCATCTGGGTGGCGGATAATCTCCGAGGAGGGTGTCTTTCTGCCATCTGAGCTTACTTTATGCCGTGGGACTTCGCCTGGCATAATTTAGAGATCTGCTGAGACTGGCGTAAAGCTGAAGAGGTCCTCAATCGGCCATCGGCTTCCCGCGTAATCCAGAGAGTAGGCAGATTGCTTTCTCGCTGACGTAAAGGCCGAGAAGTTGAGTATTCTGCCGCTTGCTTTCCCTCGCAGAAACACAGCGCTCATCTAGTTTCCCGTAGGGGTCGGATGTTGTCTTGCGCATGGAGAGTGATTTCCAATTGGGCGCTGAGGCCTCATCAGAAGTTTTGTCTATACTGCGCGTAGCGGGAGACTGGTTTCTATGCTTAGAGCACAGTGGATACCTCTGGGTTAGCGTTGAGGCTTTGCCCAAAGTTTTGTCTGTATCGCGCAAAGCGAGAGACTGGTTTCTACGCGTAGAGTGCAGTGGATACTTCTGGGTTAGCGTTGAGGCTTTGCCCGAAGTTTTGTCTGTACCGTGCGTAGCGGGAGACTGAATTTTACGTGCAGGGCACGGAGGGAGCAATGCTACAACCTTATTGGTCGAAGAAATCGGAGAGATCGGAGAGTCCACAGGAATGGTAGAGGATGTCTTGGGCATCCAGACCTTGCGCAGCTTCCTGTTGTCTTGGACGGAGAGAGGGTGAGAGCTACCCCCGGTTCGAAGCATGTCTTCGTAGGCAGACTGGTTGAATTGGACGACCAGTATCTTCTTCACGGTTCCTACAGATACCGCATCGTGTTGAGCAATTACTTCCTCATCAGAAGAGAAAGATGTCCCCAGCAGAGTCGCCATCTTGTTTGTGGTGGAAAACAAAAGAATGAAAATGTATTCAAGATGGGGTTTATACGAAACCCGCCTTCTTTGGTTTACAAACAAACTTGTACAATTTGATCCTATACGAGAATGTGGGAGTACAATTTATTTAATCTGGGTAAATATTGCTATAGGTGTCTGATCTGCAGTCGATCACTTTAGCCCTTAGACCACACGATGATGAAGAAATGCCGTAGAAGATAGGAAGCAGCTTCGAAGGTTGCAAAAGAGGGTGGATGTACGATGCCAAAGTCGTCGATCCCTGCTCCTTGCCTGAGCTCCGAATTCTCTCTCTCTCTCTCTCTCTCTCTCTCTCTCTCTTGACCTCTGGTTCAATATTTCTTGGAAGTTCGACCTTGGGTCTGATATTGGCTTTCTTGACCAATTTTTTGACCTCCCAATCTGTAGGCCTTGGATCTGATATTGGTTTCTTGACCAATTTTTTGACCTTGTTCCTCATTGATAGAGGTCTCTATTTATAGAGTTTTGGTGACAGTGACCACTCCGTCGGTGTAGAAATCGAGGAGTAGAAAGTACAGCACCCTTTTACACAACGGTTAAAATAACCAATGCCTGCGTATAGATGATCCTTTGAATGAGCGTATAACGCGGGTCCAACTAAGGGACAAAACGCGTATAATCGCTACGAAGATCACGACATAGAAGCCACGTAGGTAGGTATCCCTCGTGTAGAAGAGGTGGGCGTAGAAGCCAATGTCTGTCACCATGGCGTAGAAGCCAAGCAGGCATAGAAGCCGAAAATAGGCGTAGAAGCCGAGTGGTCATAGAGGCCGAGTGGGTGTAGAAGCCGAGTGGTCATAGAGGCCGAGTGGGCGTAGAAGCCGAGTGGTCATAGAGGCCGAGTGGGCATAGAAGCCGAGTGAGCACTGGAACTGAATGGGCGTAGAAGCCGCTACGTACCGTGCCAGAGTGCTGATGTGGACGTCTTAGCCAAAATTACAGCTTTTGAAGATATAATCAAATCTCTTGCATTAAATGCCGAGATTTGCCACCATCCTGTGCATTAAATGCGGAAGCGTATTTTGAAGGTCTGCAGCCCTTCTTCGCATCAGTCGCAGAGACGTGCCTTGAGAAACTGTCACTGTCACTACCACATTCTGAAAACAGGGGTATTTTCGACTTTTTACAAAATTTAATATTATGGTATTTATAATTAATTAATTGCCTGATAGTATTTGATTTAAATAAATTTTGTGCGATGTATAATTCAATATATAATTATATGCAGTGTTTATTATTTTATTTTAGCTAGCAGACTAGACCTAGAAGCCAGTAGATGAGCACCTGTCGGAATTATGGAATTTTGAGGTTAATTATTTTATTTTAGAATTTATTTATTGGAGGTGTAATTAATTACTGTATTTATTTAATATTTTTGCGCATTGCCTTTGCTTCGATATTTGGAGCACTATCCAGACTTTTGTCTTCCAACAAATTTCACAATCTTGCTCTAGACATGCCCGCCTTCAATTCTGCTATTTTTTGCAACTCATAATTGTGCTCTCTGTGCATTATTTCTGGCCGCACAAAAGTCGTCACGGACGTTATTTTAATAAACTTCTATTTTCATCGTTGTGCGTTCCAATCGAAAATTGGAGGCCATCTTGACCTATTTTTTGTGCGGTCCAAATTAGGGAAATATTCTGTTCTGAGTCTTCTTCATTTTTGGTATTGATGACCTGACCTGATGTTGGCCCCATGTACTCCTAATTAATTGTTGAACACAACTTGCATTTTATTTCTATTTAAATTGAGGATACCATTTTATCTGATTTTAAAATCCCAATTTAATTCCAGTGCCCTGCAAATTGAGCCCGTACCAGTCTTACAGTGCCCCCTGACCCTACAAAACATCGGACCCCGAATCGCCCGCCCAATTTTCGTCATTTCATGTGTTTGTGAAATTTTCCAAATTTAAGGGGCTAAATTGCAAATTGGCATTTTGTGCCAACACCCAATTATTTTTAAACCAATGAGGGAGCCTATTAAATTTTTAATTAAAAACCCTCATTTTTTTCATGAATTAATTCCCCTCATGATTTAATCTAGACCACTCATTTAGAGGGTCGATCACAACCCTCCATCAAAATCCTCTCATCCCTATATAATGTCTACATCAAACCCTAATCCCTAGGCAACCTAGAAAACACCACCCTCACAAGCCTCTCCCCTCAACCCAACGTAGGATTCTTCTCCCTCTTCCTTTCTTCTTCTATTCTTCTTTTCTTCTTCTTCCTTTCTTCTTCTTCTTCTAGTATTGTTTTTGAAGTTCAAAAATTCAAACTCTTAGGGGGGGGGGAAACTCACTGTGCACTGCCCTTACTGTGCTTTCCCCCCGACCCGGTGCTCCGGCGGCCGGCCTAGCCGATCCCCGGCGGCGAAGCCGCTGCCCCCTCTGCTCTCGTGCACCCCTGGCCACCTCCCTCTGCGCCGACGGCAGTCCCTCTCCGGCCCTCACTCCAACCCGGTGGCTGTGCTTCCCGGCCCTCACGACTCCGGCGGCCGACTGCTCCAGCCGGCAGAGCCCCACTGCACCCGATCCCGGCGGCCGCGGCTGCTCCTCCCCGATCTCCATATCACCACCACCTACACCATTCACCATCCACCACCTCCATCACCATTCATCAACTCCACCACCGGCGGCCAACTCCGGCGGCCGGCAACCTTCCACTGTAAGTCTCTTTCTTTCTTCTCCTCTTCCCTCTGTGTATATATATATATCTTTATATATATATATATATATATATATATATATATATATATATATATATATATATGTATATGTATATATATATAAATATACGTATAGTATAATTAGAAATGTATATGTATTCGTAGGTATATGGGTATAGTACTATTTTTATTAAATATTTAATAGTATATATAATATTGGTATATGTATAAAAATATATTTTTGTATATGCTATATATATATTTTTAAATAGAAAATGGGAATACATGTATGTATGTATATATATTTTGTATATATAATCTAATTAATGTTTTAAATACGTAAATAAGTATAGCAATTATTAATTAATATTTAAACACCTAATGTGTAGTATTTTTTTTTATTAAAAAAATTAAGTGTATGTATATAACTTGTAAAATATATTTGTGTATATAGTAACTAATGTATAGTAGTATATGTATTTGCATAAATTAATTAATGCTTTAAATATGAGAATACGTATGAGTTAAATTAATATGTTAATGTATATGTATACACTAGTATATCTATTTGTATTAATGTAAGGTATTTGTACGTATTTGAATAAATGGTATAAATATGTATTTAATTTAATTGTATATATATATAATTAATGGAAGTATTTATATATTTTAAATGAATGTATAAATTAGCATATGTATATTATTTATTTTATTAATATTAATTGTATAAGTATATGTAAATTGGTATGTATGTATATCGGTAAATCAGTATATAAAAATAATAGTATACGTACTATTTTGGTGTATATCTATATATATCTTTATTGTTCAATTGACATAGCTATATATGTGTAGGTGTATTTTTGTATAAACCATTAGTATATTTTTATAATATATACTTGTATATTTTGTAGATGTATTTAATTGGAGATATGGTTGTATGTACATACAGGTATTGGCTTTATTTAAAGTGTATATATTTATACTTATAGTTATTATTGTAATTAAGGGATATTATATATATAGTTGGCCTATCTAGTAGATGACCCCTACCGTACCTAGGGTAGCCCTAAGGCCAGTGTATTTTCTATTGTGTGTTAGTATAGCCCTGATACAAGTGTTATTGTGATATGTTTATAGGACTGTTGGTTCACCCAGGGGATACTCTGGAACAGGACACCAATAAATACCAGCTAAGGACCAAGGCAAGTACATTCTCTGATAATTTCCAATTCTTGATAATTGCTATAAGTTCAATGATCTTGAAATGTTACAACTGAATCTTTGACACTGTGCTACACGGACTAGTATAGCTTGGATCTACAGTCATGAGATGTTACCTTGATTATCGTATTGACATTGTACACGACATGTATATTTAGACATCGTACATGATAGACTTGACTTGCTCGTGTATCGTGACGTGTCATGGTTGGATCCACAGTACTAGTTGGGGGCGGGGAAGTAGTTAGTAAGGAATGTGATCATAACCTCTTATTGTAGTATAGAAATTGTAAGTGTTAATCATGCTCTTCACCCATGATTAGCCAGGCCCTGTAGCTATCGTACATGTTCTCAAGCCGATCACAATTCGAAACTACTATTTCAAACACTTAGAATAGTTACAGTTCTCTATTTTAGATCATATACTACATCACCCGTATATGATACTGTTCCTTGTTCTTTTCATTTTCATACATGCACTGACTGTATCATATTGCCTATTGCCCGTCTCTTTATATTACCTGTCTCTCTTAAATTGCCATTGCATTTATTTCACTGTCTTCTCAGTAGCTAGCATGACATGTTTTATTGTATTATAGACATTATCAATTAATGGAACTGTTATTTGAGAGTGTTGCTTTGCTCCTTCCTGACTGGAAATATTTTTCCAGACTATGCCTTAGAGGACCGCTGTCCAACACTTATGGTGAGTAGCTGCAGACTTGATAGTAGTTGAGATTCCAGGAGGTCTAGCTGGAAATTACTATTTTTAGTTAGTTCTCTTAACAGACTATTTGGTACCGGATTTGTCTTCGGCCTTTTGATGATTCTTGTTAAGTTATTACTTGTGGACTTGTGTTGTGTTTAATTTTAGTTTTATTATTCGAAATCTTATCGTGCTGTAATCCTGTGATTGAGTATGTGTTCATCTTATTTGTGTCATCCGTGCCTCCTAATGGAGATTGGATGCTTGCGTGACAGTAGTTAGATAGTATCAAGACCTTGACAGCGTTCTACCGCCGATGCTGCGGCGTAGGCTGGACGTACCCACGCACTCGTGCCCCTAAACCGGGTGCGGGTTGTGACACGTTTTTAGTGGTGGCCCATGCAGGTCTGACTTCGCAATTAGAGCGATATCGTAGTAGTGTGGCATCTTTGTTATACTACTGCGTGCCTGCTATAGAATCTAGGACATAGGATACTAGGACGAGAGCAAATACTCAATCACAATTCCTTGAGGGATTCCTGGGATGACCCCTGAGAATCTTGTTAAAATTTCCAATTTAAATCATTCCCTTGTTCCGTCCATTCTCATTTGTTGATATTGATTTGATTGTTATTGATTAGTTATTAAGTTAGGATTTTTGCTTCATTATAGAGTTGATTTCATACTAAGAGGAAGTTATAGACTGATTTATGGTATTATTTGATGATGCCCGTCAATGAGGACAGTGAAAGTGATTAACATTAGAGCTATTGGACTACAGAAGGTGGATTTAAAATTTTAATTTGAGGACTGAAAATGAATTTCAAATTTTTGAATTCTGAGAAGATTGAGATTGTTATAAAAATTTTATTTTGAAGATTTCAATGAATTGCAAAATTTTGAAATTTGAGAAGTTGAAATATGGTTATTAAAATTTTATTTTTGAGGATTCGGATTCGATTTAATGAACATAGACAAAACTGTAAAGATTGTTAGTGATTAAGTTTTTATTTCAGTATTTAAATAATTAACCTTGAGGAAGGTGTATGCAATTTACCTTAAAATTTTATTCGAGGAGTTATTTTGAGGAAAATTTTTATTGAGGATAAAATCTTATAGTGAGAGAGATATATTAGTATATAAGTAGATAAGATGCATGTGTAAGGATCTGCTGGCTTGAGCGTGATTGAGATTTCACTGCCCACTGACTTGGGTGTCCATTTAAGATTGTATTAGAGAGAGCAGTACTTAGTATAGAGTGTTGCAATTGATATGCCCTTGAGTGATAAGAATAACTAGTATCAGCGATTGCAGTAAGTAAGGAAGCTAGCAGTGAGTATGTTTCAAGTAGAACTGTGATACCTAGGGGATAGAGGTATCAAACCTTGGATGCATTTTTGACCTGTACAATCACAACTAGGATTTTCTTTCCAATCTATTTATCTTGAATGTTGCTTCTTTAGAACTGTACTGTCCTTCCTTGATGATATCGTATTTTGCCTTAATTGATTCTTTGGGATCTGTCTTCAGGATGTCGCCGCAGACACGGTCTATGAGAGCGGGAACATCAGCTTTAGAGGGGTCTGCCACCTCTCCACCTGATGGACAGACATCCGTAGTTCCTCCTACATCTTCGATACACGTAGGTGATCTTCCTCCTCCACCTGTTAAGAAGATTGCCGCAGCTGTGACGGACAACCTTCCTCCTCCATCAACTCCGACTCCCGGAAGTTTGCCCATTGACGGAACACAGATGTTTACCTTGATCCAAGGCATGATAGATGCCCAGAGAGTGACGGCAGACGCTCAGCGAGTTCAAGCTGAGGCTCAGAGGGTGCAAGCAGAAGCACACCAGGCACAAACTGAGCTGATGAGAGAAAACATGGAGAATGCTCATCAAGTGACTCTCCAAGCTTTGGAGAAAGTAGCACAGTATCAGCAGTTTCCTGGCCAGCAACAGCAGAGATCAGGCACTATAGTGGATTTCAAAAGAATGATGCCTCGAGAGTTTAAAGGTACCGAAGGGATACTCTACGCTGACGACTGGCTAGAAGATATAGAGAGAAGTCTGCGATTGACCCAGATTCCGGAGAACTTGCAGATAGAAGCCGCTGGCAGTCAGATGTTCGATATCGCACTCACGTGGTATCGCACTGAGCCGAGAATTACAGCGCCAGGACTTACTTGGGAGACCTTCAAGGAACTCTTCAAGGAGAAGTTCTTTCCCGACGTGGCATTGGGAACCTTGGAAAGTCAGTTTCATGACTTAGTTCAAGGAAACATGTCGGTCGACGAGTACGCTGCAGAATTCTGTAGATTGAGCCGTTTTGCATCGTCTATGATTCGAGACCCAGGAGATCGAGCCCGAAAATTTAGAAAGGGACTGACAAGAGAGATTAAGTCGCGCACTTCTGGTCGTCGTACCGCTACCTTTGAGGCTATCTTAATGGATGCTCAGATCGCAGAAGAGGATCTGGATCTCAGGCCTAAGAGGAGTTACGATACTTTTGAAGATACGAATGGTAGCACAGGACCAGCCAAGCATCCCCGTGTTCAGCACCAACAGCAGTACCAAGTACCATTTCATATTCAGCAACAACCATGGACTTTTCAGCATCCACCACAGTACCTAGCACCAGTTCCTATCCAGCGACAACCCTGGGCATTTCAGTATCAACAGCAGTACCCGGCACCAGTTCATGTACAGCAGGATCAACGAACTTGTCACTTCTGTAAGAAGCCAGGTCACCTTTGGGAGAGCTGTAGAACGAGGCTGGGACTTTGTTTGCACTGTGGCGCTGTGGGACATCGAGTAAGGGATTGTCTTCGAGTTCCTTATCTTCCCGGCCCACGCGCAGCTTCAGATTATAGAGATCCAGTTAGGCTACCTGTGGAACCGTATATTGCTCAGCACCCGCAAAGGGAACCACCCCAGCAGGGCGGGCATTTGCGATGACAGTCGAGGAGACCGATACTGCAGGTAATGTGTTAGCAGGTTCTGTTCTTTCCTTCATTCTGTTCCTATCTATTTGATTCTTTCCCTCTTTCTGTTCCTACCTATTTGATTGATTGACTGATACCTTAGTACCATAACTTGTATGCATGATTTTCTTGTTATAATGTAGTAGTAGTACCCCTGATACATAGACTGCAACACCATAACAAATGAGACCAAAACCATGTATGTCCCCCCTAGATTGTATGTGGTATGACTATAGGTAGAATTTTCTTAGACCGTGATTATTGGTGTTGACTGTAGTGAAGATTCATGAAGGAGTTATGACTTGACAAGAGGAACAAGATAATTAAAAATTTGAGGATAATTATTGATTTAAATAAATGGTTAAGAAAATTAACATGGCATAATTGGTGGTTAATTAATTCCAGGAAAGATTATGACATGTTTAAGTTGGTTATTAATTTGGAAATTTTGGGAGACTTATCAATGTATTTATTTAATTGCAAGTTATGAATTTTAGAACTTTATATGTGACATTTGGAGAATCCTTAAATATCATATTGTTGAGTTCTTGAGGAGTGGATATTAAATTTCGGGTATTGAATTATTAACTCAAAACTTTCAAGGAAATTTTAATAAAAAGGGACTTTGATTCTATGTCGAGGATTTTTACAGAATTTTTGAAAATTGTGGAAAGACCTTGTGAATTGTTAACTGAGTTCGTGATTGAAGAATTTAAACTTTGAGGAAATAATAATGATGTGTATGATAAATGCTACTTTGAGAATTTTGAATTTCGGGGACGAAATTCTTTTAAGGTGGGTAGACTTGTCACTACCACATTCTGAAAATAGGGGTATTTTCGACTTTTTGCAATATTTAATATTATGGTATTTATAATTAATTAATTGCCTGATAGTATTTGATTTAAATAAATTTTGTGCGATGTGTAATTCAATATATAATTATATGCAGTGTTTATTATTTTATTTTAGCTAGCAGACTAGACCTAGAAGCCAGTAGATGAGCACCTGTCGGAATTATGGAATTTTGAGGTTAATTATTTTATTTTAGAATTTATTTATTGGAGGTGTAATTAATTACTGTATTTATTTAATATTTTTGGGCATTGCCTTTGCTTCGATATTTGGAGCACTATCCAGACTTTTGTCTTCCAACAAATTTTACAATCTTGCTCTAGACATGCCCGCCTTCAATTCTGCTATTTTTTTTGCAACTCATAATTGTGCTCTCTGTGCATTATTTCTGGCCGCACAAAAGTCGTCGCGGACGTTATTTTAATAAACTTCTATTTTCATCGTTGTGCGTTCCAATCGAAAATTGGAGGCCATCTTGACCTATTTTTCGTGCGGCCCAAATTAGGGAAATATTCTGTTCTGAGTCTTCTTCATTTTTGGTATTGATGACCTGACCTGATTTTGGCCCCATGTACTCCTAATTAATTGTTGAACACAACTTGCATTTTATTTCTATTTAAATTGAGGATACCATTTTATCTGATTTTAAAATCCCAATTTAATTCCAGTGCCCTGCAAATTGAGCCCGTACCAGTCTTACAGTGCCCCCTGACCCTACAAAACATCGGACCCCGAATCGCCCGCCCAATTTTCGTCATTTCATGTGTTTGTGAAATTTCCCAAATTTAAGGGGCTAAATTGCAAATTGGCATTTTGTGCCAACACCCAATTATTTTTAAACCAATGAGGGAGCCTATTAATTTTTTAATTAAAAACCCTCATTTTTTTTCATGAATTAATTCCCCCCATGATTTAATCTAGACCACTCATTTAGAGGGCCAATCACAACCCTCCATCAAAATCCTCTCATCCCTATATAATGTCTACATCAAACCCTAATCCCTAGGCAACCTAGAAAACACCACCCTCACAAGCCTCTCCCCTCAACCCAACGTAGGATTCTTCTCCCTCTTCCTTTCTTCTTCTATTCTTCTTTTCTTCTTCTTCCTTTCTTCTTCTTCTTCTAGTATTGTTTTTGAAGTTCAAAAATTCAAACTCTTAGGGGGGGGGAAACTTACTGTGCACTGCCCTTACTGTGCTTTCCCCCCGACCCGGTGCTCCGGCGGCCGGCCTAGCCGATCCCCGGCGGCGAAGCCGCTGCCCCCTCTGCTCTCGTGCACCCCTGGCCACCTCCCTCTGCGCCGACGGCAGTCCCTCTCCGGCCCTCACTCCAACCCGGTGGCTGTGCTTCCCGGCCCTCACGACTCCGGCGGCCGACTGCTCCAGCCGGCAGAGCCCCACTGCACCCGATCCCGGCGGCCGCGGCTGCTCCTCCCCGATCTCCATATCACCACCACCTACACCATTCACCATCCACCACCTCCATCACCATTCATCAACTCCACCACCGGCGGCCAACTCCGGCGGCCGGCAACCTTCCACTGTAAGTCTCTTTCTTTCTTCTCCTCTTCCCTCTGTATATATATATATATCTTTATATATATATATATATATATATATATATATATATATATATATGTATATGTATATATATATAAATATACGTATAGTATAATTAGAAATGTATATGTATTCGTAGGTATATGGGTATAGTACTATTTTTATTAAATATTTAATAGTATATATAATATTGGTATATGTATAAAAATATATTTTTGTATATGCTATATATATATTTTTAAATAGAAAATAGGAATACATGTATGTATGTATATATATTTTGTATATATAATCTAATTAATGTTTTAAATACGTAAATAAGTATAGCAATTATTAATTAATATTTAAACACCTAATGTGTAGTATTTTTTTTTATTAAAAAAATTAAGTGTTTGTATATAACTTGTAAAATATATTTGTGTATATAGTAACTAATGTATAGTAGTATATGTATTTGCATAAATTAATTAATGCTTTAAATATGAGAATACGTATGAGTTAAATTAATATGTTAATGTATATGTATACACTAGTATATCTATTTGTATTAATGTAAGGTATTTGTACGTATTTGAATAAATGGTATAAATATGTATTTAATTTAATTGTATATATATATAATTAATGGAAGTATTTATATATTTTAAATGAATGTATAAATTAGCATATGTATATTATTTATTTTATTAATATTAATTGTATAAGTATATGTAAATTGGTATGTATGTATATCGGTAAATCAGTATATAAAAATAATAGTATACGTACTATTTTGGTGTATATCTATATATATCTTTATTGTTCAATTGACATAGCTATATATGTGTAGGTGTATTTTTGTATAAACCATTAGTACATTTTTATAATATATACTTGTATATTTTGTAGATGTATTTAATTGGAGATATGGTTGTATGTACATACAGGTATTGGCTTTATTTAAAGTGTATATATTTATACTTATAGTTATTATTGTAATTAAGGGATATTATATATATAGTTGGCCTATCTAGTAGATGACCCCTACCGTACCTAGGGTAGCCCTAAGGCCAGTGTATTTTCTATTGTGTGTTAGTATAGCCCTGATACAAGTGTTATTATGATATATTTATAGGACTGTTGGTTCACCCAGGGGATACTCTGGAACAGGACACCAATAAATACCAGCTAAGGACCAAGGCAAGTACATTCTCTGATAATTTCCAATTCTTGATAATTGCTATAAGTTCAATGATCTTGAAATGTTACAACTGAATCTTTGACACTGTGCTACACGGACTAGTATAGCTTGGATCTACAGTCATGAGATGTTACCTTGATTATCGTATTGACATTGTACACGACATGTATATTTAGACATCGTACATGATAGACTTGACTTGCTCGTGTATCGTGACGTGTCATGGTTGGATCCACAGTACTAGTTGGGGGCGGGGAAGTAGTTAGTAAGGAATATGATCATAACCTCTTATTGTAGTATAGAAATTGTAAGTGTTAATCATGCTCTTCACCCATGATTAGCCAGGCCCTGTAGCTATCGTACATGTTCCCAAGCCGATCACATTTCGAAACTACTATTTCAAACACTTAGAATAGTTACAGTTCTCTATTTTAGATCATATACTACATCACCCGTATATGATACTGTTCCTTGTTCTTTTCATTTTCATACATGCACTGACTGTATCATATTGCCTATTGCCCGTCTCTTTATATTACCTGTCTCTCTTAAATTGCCATTGCATTTATTTTACTGTCTTTTCAGTAGCTAGCATGACATGTTTTATTGTATTATAGACATTATCAATTAATGGAACTGTTATTTGAGAGTGTTGCTTTGCCCCTTCCTGACTGGAAATATTTTTCCAGACTATGCCTTAGAGGACCGCTGTCCAACACTTATGGTGAGTAGCTGCAGACTTGATAGTAGTTGAGATTCCAGGAGGTCTAGCTGGAAATTACTATTTTTAGTTAGTTCTCTTAACAGACTATTTGGTACCGGATTTGTCTCCGGCCTTTTGATGATTCTTGTTAAGTTAAGTTATTACTTGTGGACTTGTGTTGTGTTTAATTTTAGTTTTATTATTCGAAATCTTATCGTGCTGTAATCCTGTGATTGAGTATGTGTTCATCTTATTTGTGTCATCCGTGCCTCCTAATTGAGATTGGATGCTTGTGTGACAGTAGTTAGATAATATCAAGACCTTGACAGCGTTCTACCGCCGATGCTGCGGCGTAGGCTGGACGTACCCACGCACTCGTGCCCCTAAACCGGGTGTGGGTCGTGACAGTCACCGCTCTGTGCATTGGTCGTAGAGACGTGCCTCGAGCAACTGTCATCGTTCTGTGCATTTGACGTAGAGACGTGCCTCGAGCCCCGTACGGAGTGCAGCTTTTGATGTGGCAGGCGGTTTGTCTACTATAGAGAGTAAATAGCTCATGTCCGCCTGTATAAAACATGGCAGCGCATCCCTTCGTGCACGTAAAAGCAGTTTACGCAAAGGAGATGGCGGTAAATGATAGCCTGGGTCGCAGTACCGTGCCATCATTATAGCCGTTGTCTGGGTAGTCGAGCAGTATCCCTGGGTAGTCGAGCAGTATCCCTTTGTCAGAAGTTCAGACGTCAGGTTCATTGCAGGATCTGACAGGTTCACTTCGGAGAATACGAAGCGTCTCTCGTACACTTTATTGCTGTGTTGCAAGAGGATGGGTTTTACGCCCAGGAGTCGATGAAGCACCCTATTTACGCTGAAGCGGTTTGGATGTACTGCCTTACGTTGAGCTTAAATTTCATGCTGTGTTTGGCGAAAAAAGCTCTGTTGCACGCTTGATGGTTCTGAAGGCCTCTGTCTACGCTGCTCTGCCCCAATACCCTGCGTATAGCCATCCGACGTATTTTTTATGCTTCTACACCCGTACCGTTGTACGGTATGCCCAGAGACATTCTCCTAGCTTCTCATTCCAATCTCTCTTGTTCGAAGAGACGAACTTTTTTAAGAGTTTGATAATGGTTTTGTTGAAAGCTTCCGCCAAACCATTAGCAGCAGGATTATATGCCGTAGAGGCCATATTTTGTATTTAATTTTTATCGCAAAATCGATAAAAAGTTTGGCTGATGAACTGAGGCCCATTGTCATGAATTATCCTTTGGGGTATCCCAAAGCGATAAATAACATGATGCTTGATGAAGTTGATCATATTAGATGTCTTTACCTCAGTAAGAGGGATCGCCTCTGCCCATTTGGAGAAATAATACGTGATGGCCAGTATGAACCGGTGACCTCTGGAAGAAGACGGGTGAATAGGACCAATGATATCCATACCCCATGCTTCGAAAGACCAGGATGCAACCGTAGGATGTAGATGTTCAGAAGGTTGATGTATAAAGTCTGCATGCACCTGACAGGCTTTGTATTGTCTTGCATACTTTATTGCATCTGTGATCATAGTAGGCCAGTAATAGCCCATTCTCCTGATACGATCCTGTAGCCTGGGACCGGGTTGATGCGCTCCGCATACGCCGTTGGTGCTGCTTCACAGGCTTCGTATCGGGCAATATATTAAGTTTATGAGTAGCCACCTTTGGATCAAGACCTGGCATATCCTCATAATTCTATGCAAAGATGTCGATATATTCTTTTATCAGCTGGATAATTTCTTCCCTTTCTTCTTCCGAAAGACTGTTACTGATAAATATCGGCTTTGGCGAAAGTTTATCCCCAACATCGATCCGGATAACTTCATCTTCAGTGGGAGGTTCTCTCTGCTCGAACTGGAGTTCCCATTGTGTATCCATTTGTTGAGCCCAAGAGTCATTCTCAAACGGTTCAGATTCTTGTTTGTCTACTTCGCAGGAATCTATTGATACCGTATTTACTGATAATGTTTGCTTGAGAGCATGAGATGAGCGGGAGGGCGACAAGCTGTTTTGAGAAGAGGAAAACATATCCTCGTTTGACTCAGAAGTTGCAAGGGAGGTGGTATACCCTAACCCAAAATGAGTTCGTTGACAGTAGGGATCACCGTGCAGCGACATTCGTCTGTCTTTCCCGTAGTTGAGGCCTGGTTCTAGCTTCAAGTCATAACCCATACTTTGTATAATCTTCAAAGCTTGCGGGTTGTATCTGTGAACCTGCATTTTACTAACATCGTCATCGGGAGAATATTCTTGTACAGTCGATCCATTGCGCATGCGGCCGAAGACTATTGAACGCTGACTGCTGCAAGTAGGCGGGACAATGAAGATAGAATCCTCTTATGGTCCATATGTCATGGTGACATTGGATGATGATGCTACTTCCCACATATACGGATGATAGGAATCTATAGCTTCTAAGAATTTTTGTGCTATAGGTTCTATATCGTCACGGGGAGAGGATTCCTGATTTTGGAACTTGAGCGTCGATGTACTGGAAAAGAGGATCTTTATTATCATCAGAAACCACGTTCCCGGTTGTATTTACATCAATCGACTGTTTGCTGCGCCGAAGGTTGATGACCAAGGGTGGAGGCTTCTGGTTCAAAGTGATCACTAGAGGATCACCTCCTTTTCTTGACCTGGTTTTGTTCAGGTGGATAGCCATGGGCACCGTAGCTTTTGGACAAGTAGTTCGCCCTTTCACCTTGATTGACAGAGGTTGCTTGGCAGAGGGTTCTTCTGGCTCCCGGTGGGATTCCTTCTTTGCTTCGCCTGACACCTCTTCCATGTAGTCTTGAGTGTATAACATGGCATCAGAGTAGTAGGATCCTAGTCCTTTAAATGGGTTTAGGTCAGCAAACTCCATTTGTACTATTCCTTGGGCATCTACATATTTAAAGCATTGATGCAGAGTCGAGGGAACAATGTTATGGTCGTGGATCCAAGGTCTACCCAGCAGAATATTGTAGGATACCTCTGAATCAATGACATAACATGTGGCCACTGATCTAAGGTCGCCAATCTGGATCCTTAGACGAATTTTCCCCAACGGCTTACTTTTTCTGGCGTTGAAACCCACGATTGTAGTGGTGGTGTAAGCCAATTCACTGGTAGGAATCCTCAGTGGTCTGAGCAGACTATGAGGAATAATGCTGATCGATGATCCCGGATCTATGTGAATCCGGTCAATCTCCATGGAACCGACGTATCCGGTGTAATAGAGGGGTCTGTCATGCTTGTTGTGTTTTAACATCATGTCATCTTGAGTGAAAGTGATATTCGGGACCACCTCCATCACACTATGGCATTGAGGACATGCCACGGGTTCTTCGTCAAGGGACTTGAGCTAGGTCAAGTATGCATCCGCCAGCATTAACGCTTCACTCAGGGCTTGACGAGTGTCTTGAGAGTGCCTGGGTAGTTTGAAGATGGACAACCTGGCTGGTGTATTAGCCAATTGGGCCAGGATGTCGAAGTTGTATGGCTTCTCTAAACCTTTATTTTGAATGTTTTTCAGAGGTTTATTGAAGCGCACTTCTTTTTGCTTCCTCTTGTCTGTGGAAGTTGGTCTCGAAGGACTGGCCTCTGGTATGGCGGGTTCCGGTTCTGAAAGCTTGGCAGCTGAAGCGTCCGTCGGTGCATCTTCCTGACTTGCTCCATATTCCTTGAGGTAAGCTTTCCCTGAACGGGTTCCAGTAGCCAAGACCTCGTCTTCTGATGCTGAGTATATCGTAACCATGTGACATGGTTTACGCTTCGAGTTCTTCCTAAACTTAGCCTTAGCAGCTTGAGTATCTTCCTCGATCTCTGACACCAGATCTGGATGAACCCACATAATCTCGCCTCGCTGGGTAGTTAGGGGTACCAGGTCATGATTTTGACCTCTAGCTGGAGGAAGATTAACGATGTTCATTATTGTCCGGGAAATAGGTGTAACACCATCCGGAACTTCTTGGGGAGGCAGATTGCCAAATTACAGAGAGATCATATTGGCTGTGACCGTCTTCTCACTGTTGCGCAGAGTGATGGCCTTAGCATCGATTAACTCTTGGATCTTCCTCTTTAGTACATAACACGCCTTTGTGGGGTGGTGTATGTATCCATGGAAGATGCAGTACTTGGGGTTATTGGTATTGCCGACTTTATTGGGCCGCTTCACCTCAGGGAGGGTAATCTTGCCGCTGTTGACGAGACACTCGAATATGCTCGGAATATCATCGTCGTCAAAAGAGTACACTTCAATGGGCCTGGAAGTCCCAGGTTTTGTCTGTGTGGTTGCCATGATCTTTTGCCTGGATGTGTTGATCGTCAGAGCTTCTTTTCCCTTGGAACCACGAGGATGGTCGATGTTATAGGATGACCTCTTGCCTTTATCAGAGGCCGAGATCATGATGTCATTATCACACGCCTTCTGACTGTTGTCCTCAGCGGCTACCGCTGAGATGATGAAAGAGGGCCAATCATGGAACTGATATAGTCCTGTGAACACCGAGATCACGGAAAGAAGGTTCTTTCTGCAGATGTCCACCAATGTCGAGTTTGGAACTCCTTGAGGCATTTGCAAAGTGGCTTAACAAAAATGTTCGATGAAAGTGTGAACGTTCTCCTTTTCCTTCTGCTTCACTTCGATGAGAGAGGACATAGACATGTCCATCCCTCCTTCGTAGAATCGCACGAAGAATAAAGTCTTTAAGTCTTCAAAGGAAGTAATCCAGTTGTCCGCCAGACTTCGGTACCACTGATAAGCTACCTCCGAGAGACAGCCTTTGAACACTCGAGTGAGATGGGTGTCATTCCCTTGCAATAACACCATCATCATACTGAAGTAGTTCATGTACTGACTCGGTGATGTTTTTCTCTCGAACAAAGCCATAGTCTGTGGTTTGTATCTAGGAGGGAAAGGGACCTCATCCTAGATAGCGGGGTAAGGTTGGTTGATTCCCATTTCTTGAGCTAATCTTTGTGCTTCAAGGCGTCAAATTAGGCTTTCAACTCCCATACTGCCTGCATCGGATCTTCAGCCGGTAGCGGAACTACGAAGTAATGAGGGATCAGTTATACTGCGACTCCAACAGGAGGTAATACATTCTCTGAGTGGGGATGTGGGGGAGCTGCAGACTCTTGATCTAGAGCAAGCTCCTAATTTGCGTTAGGACAGCAATAATTAACTACAATCCTATGGCTATTACAATAGTGCTCCCTAGGAGGCGTAATAGACATGCTGGAAGATCTTCTATCCTTGTATTTCTGGATCAGATACTCACGCAGGTCAGAAGGATTTATAGAAGAAGAAGAAGATGGCTTGTTCCTCTTTTTCATATCAGTTGGCATGCGAATGTTGGGAACTATAGTTCTCCCTGTGCCACCCGTATACAACAGGTTGGCCATCTGGGTAGCGGATGATCCCTAGGGAGTGTGTTTTTCCGCAAACTGAGCCTTCTTTATGCTGAGGGACTTCACCTGGCATATTTTGGAGTTCTGCTCAGGCTGGCGTAAGACTGAGGAGGTCCTCAGTCGGCCATCAGGTTCTCGCGTAATCCGGAGGGCGGGCAGATTCTTCCCTTGGTGGCATAAATGCTGAGAAGTTGAGCAGGCCGTCATTTGTTTTCTCTTGCGTAGATCGCAGGGATCATCTGCTTTTCCGCGAATGGCATATGCATCTTTACGTGCGGAGCGCGTTTGGAATTTCTGATTTGGCACTAAGGCATTGTCAAAAATTTTATCTGCCACGTCATCGACAGGAGACTAAATTTTATGCGCAGAGCACGGAATAGACTTCTGGACTAGCGCTGAGGAATTGTCCAAAGTTTTGTCTGCCACGTCAGGAACGGGAGACTGAATTTTACGCGCGGAGCGCGAAGGTTGTGCAGCTACAACCTGGCCGGTCGGAGAGATCGGAGAGTCGGCAGGAATGGTAGGGGATGTCTTCGGCATCCAAACCTTACGCAGCTTCCTGCTGTCTTAAAATGAAAGAGAGTGAGAGCTACCCCCTGCTCGAAGCATATCTTCGTAGGCAGACTGGTCGAACAGGACGACCAGGGTCTTCTTCACGGATCCTACGGATACCGTATCGTGTTGAGCAATTGCTTTCTCCTCAGAAGAGAAAGACGTCCCCAGTAGAGTCGCCATCTTGTGTTTGATAATAAATAAAAGAAATAAGACGAGGTTTATACGAAACCCGCTCTTTGGTTCACAAACAAGAAGTACAATTAATTCTATACGAGGATATCAAGTACAATTTTTAATCTGGGTAAATATTACTATAGGAGTCTGATCTGTAGTCGATCGCTTTATCCCTTAGACCACACGATGATGAAGAAGTGTCGTAGAAGACAGAAAGCAGCTTCGAAGGTTGCAAAAGAGAGTGGATGCTCGATGCCAAAGTCGTCGATCACTACTCTTTGCCTGAGCTCTGGATTCTTCTCTCTCGAAGACTCTTCGACTCTTAGTTCCTTGGCCTTCTCTCTTGATCTTGGAATCTTTTGACCTTGGTTCTGACCTTCAGTTTTTTGACCTCTTTTCCGACCCTGGATCTCTGTTGATAAAGGTCTCTATTTATAGAGTTTTAGTGACAGTGACCATCCAGTCGGCGTAGAAGCTGGGTAGTGGAAAGTATAGCACCTTTTACGCGACGGTTACAATAACCGTTACCCACGTATAAATGACCTTTTGAATGAGCGTGTGACGCGTGTCCCATTAAGAGACAACGCGTATAACTGCTAAGAAGATCACGGCATAAAAGCCACGTAGGTAGTTATCCCTCGCATAGAAAAGGTTGGCGTAGAAGCAAATAACTGTCACCATGGCATATAAGCCAAAGAGTTATCAAACCGGCATAGAGGTCGAGCAGGCGTAGAAGTCGAGTAGGCATAGAAGCCGAGTAGGCATAGAAGCCGAATGCTGCATAGACAGGTAGCTAGCGTAGAAGATAGCTGATCATCCTCCCCTGACTGAGGCCTTGAGCGAATTCTGGACCGAATAGCTTTAATACGCACCAATGTAAATGTGGCATGAGTTAGCGTATTACAAGGAGGTAGCGTACAGCGTGCTCCCATAGCTGAGAATAGCCTGATGGCGTAATGTGCCAAAGTGATGATGTGGACGTTTTAGCAGAAATTACGGCTTTTGGAGATATAATCAAATCTCTTGCATTAAATGCAGAGATCTGCCCCCATCCTGCGCATTAAATGCAGAGGCGTGTCTCGAAGATCTGCCACCACTCTGCGCATTAAATGCAGAGACGTGCCTCGAGCCCTGTACGAAGAGCAGCTTTTGACGTGGCAGTCTGTTTGTTTTCTGCGGAGCGTAAGAAGCTCACGTCTGCCTGTGTAAAACTAGGCAGCGTATTCTAGAGGCGTGTCTCAAAGATCTGCCACCATTCCACGCATTAAATGCAGAGACGTGTCTCGAAGATCTGTCACCATTCTGGCGCATTAAATGCAGAGACGTGTCTCGAAGATCTGCCACCACTCTGTGCATTAAATGCAGAGACGTGCCTCGAGCCCTGTACGAAGAGCAGCTTTTGATGTGGCAGTCTGTTTGTCTTCTGCGGAGGATAAGAAGCTCACGTCTGCCTGTGTAAAACTAGGCAGCGTATTCCCTTGTATGCGTAAAAGCGATTTACGCCAAGGAAATGTCACTAAACGACAGTTTGGGACGCTATGCTGCGCCATCATTATAGCCGTCGTCTGGGTAGTCGTGCAGTACTCTTTGTCAGGAGTCAGACGTCAGGTTCACTGCATGATTTTGACAGGTTTATTTTGAGGAATACGAAGCGTTCCTCGTACACTTCAATGCTGTATTTAAAGCGGATGAGTTTTATGCCATAAAGGTGATGTAGCAACCTTTTTACGCTGAAGCAGCCTGGACATACTGCATTACGCGGATAGTCCTTGAGCTTATATTTTACGCTGTACTTAGCGGCAAAGCTCTGTTTGTACGCTGATGGCTCTGAAGTCATTTTTTACGCTGCCCAGCATCAACATGCTACGTATAGCTATCCAGCGTATTTTTCATGCTTCTACAATAGGAAGGACTAAGAGTCGGGCATTCATCTCTCTGCCACGTATCACTATAGGACACGATCTATAAATTCTACTAACAGATACAACTCCTCCTCCGGTAAGAATTCTAACACAACTAGATAAAGATATAGAGGCAATATTGTGTTTGGCAATAAAGCTAGATGATATGAATGAGTGGGTGGCTCCCGTATCAAATAATATTACAGCAGAAAAAGTAAAAGCAAGAGTAATACCTGCTATGACATCCACCTCCTGATCCATGTCATCCACTTCCAATGCAAAAGCTTGTCCTCTCCTCTGTGGCTGTCCATGATTGGCCCTCATGTACTAATCCTTCTGAGTAGGTAGCGGTAGTCCTCTCTGAAATCCTCCTACTACTGGGGGTCGAGGTGCTCCCGGTCCAGTCATCTGCTGAGCTGGCTTCGGTGCTGGAAGTGCTAGTCTCTGAACTAGCGGTGGAAGTGTCAATGCATGTTGCATAGGACAGTCTTTCATAATATCCTGTCCGGAACCACATCTCATACACAGTCCTAAGTGAGTTCGACAGTCTCTCATAATATTCCCATATTTTCCATAATAATTGTCGTGGTGCTTGTCTATGATCTGATACGGTCCTGCTCTGTGTTGGTATTGCTATTGCTGAGCTAATGGACGTCTAATAGGTCCTCCTTGTTGTGTCCTTGTCGGTCCCTACTGTGTCCTTGCTGGTACTTGTTGTGTCCTCAGCTGACCTCTTTTTCCTCTGCTGATGGTTTCTTGTAATCTGGCTTCTGTCAGTAACTCGGCATAAGAGATCCGGGACTGTGAGCTAGTATAGTGTTGGAGCTCCTGAGTCAGTCCGCGATGAAACCTTTTAGCTTTGGCCAAGTCATTCGGTATTAGGGCAGCGTCATATTTACTAAGGCGACTAAACTCGACATCATATTCATCCACTGTTCTGTTCCCCTGCTCTAGGTGAAAAAACTGATCGTACAATGCATCTCTGACGGTGTCCTGGAAGTACTTCCTCTCAAAGTACTCCAAGAACTGCTCCCAAGTCTGGTATGTACCCAACTGGCACTCCATTGATTCCCACCAGTGATGAGCATTACCATCTAGAAGAATCCTTACACCTGTCATCCATAGGTCCGTAGGTAACTGCGATGCTTCCAATAGCTTTTACGTGTGGGTGATCCAGTTGGTAGTCTCCTCTGGGCTCTCAATGCCTTTGTACAGCTTCGGACCCATCTGAATAAAGTCCTTTACTGAACCAACTCTAGCTCGAGGTACTGGAGCTAGTGCTTGAGCTGGTACAGTAGCCTGTGCAGCCATCCTCTCAAGTGTTGCCAGAAATTCTTGCCTCTGATCGGCTGCCTGCTGCCTCTGTTCCTGCATCATCATCTGGAAGAATTAGAACAGCTGCGTCTGGCCATCTTACGGTGCTGGGAAAGCTGGAAGGTTCCCATTAGGTGAAGCGGGAAGATCAGATGGAATTGGATTTTGAGTCTGTCCATCTGGCCCCGAAAGTCTAGGAATCGTCGAGGTTCCTCCTTGAGTCTGACCATTGATTCATGAAGGCGTGTCACCATCGGCGGCAGTACATCCATTTTGCATATCCATCTCTCCGCAGGTGATGTACGAAACGATTAGAAGAAGTACAGGAATCAAACAGGATGCAAGCATTTAAATAGGAATGATGAGTTTCAGTCAAGCGTGGATGAGATCCTATACTCTATTCCTATATGCAGGCTTGTTCGGTACAGTTACGTAACCGAGACAATATATTCTCGACCTGCATGGGCCACCACTAAAAACATGTAAACCCCCTCACCCAAAATTAGGCCTACTTGGCTTAGATAGTGAAATTAGGGCTAGTTGAACCTAATTAGAATTAGAACACGGTATTTTATTTAATTATGCAATATTAAATCACTTAGCGCACCTTACCGTTGCTTCGATAATTGGAGCACCTCACTAGCCATTGCCTTCCTATAAATTTTACAACCATGTCCTAGACGTGCCCGCCTACCATTCTGACCTTGGTGTAACTTATAATTATGTTCTCTGGTGCTACATTTTAGTTGCACAACATTCATTGCAGACATTATTAATTAATTCTAAATAATTTCAACTTTGTAACCCTGTGCGTTCCAGTCGAAATTTGAGACACAATGTTGACCCGTTTTGTGCAACCTAAATTTTATTAATATTCTGCATTGAATCCTCTATGTCCATGACACTTGTGTCCCACCAAATTTTATTCCCATATACTTCTAATTATTTCCAGAATATCATGCGCACTAATTTTAATTAATTTAAATCTAATTTCTGTCTTTGTGTAATTTTCTAATTTTTGGGCACTTTTATGCAAAAGTGCATTGAGGTGTCCACACCATTGTACAATACATGAAGAAATCCAATTTCCCCCTTTGTAGGAATTTTTTTATAATTTTTGGAATGTACAACGCGCAACATCGCCCTCCATTTAATTCTAGCCTTACATTTAAATAATGTAAATTATGGCCCTCCAAACACCCCCATGTGAGCCAAGGCCCACACTCCAAGGAGGTGTTGACCAAGCCCAAGGTTTCTAGGTCAAACCAATCCCCTTACATGTGTATAAATATATAACTTTTCTTTATTTTTTTCTTGTAAACCCAACCCCAAACATACCTAGCCGTATACCAACCCCTCCCTCTACTGTTCACCGTCTCCCTCTCTCTGTTTTTGCCGCCACCCTCCACTGGAGTCTCGCTGGAGCGGCCACCCTAATCGACGTTCTTCTCCTTCCCGTCCCAGCAGACCCCAGCAGCCTTCATCTCCCCTTCACTCATCGACCGGAGACTCCTCCACACCAACCCGCCGCCTCGCCAGTCCCCGCTGAAGCTCCTACGACGATCCTCGCCTCTCTTCAAACTTGCCAGCCGACGACGACCCACTCGCCGGATCCTTCTCCCTCTCTTCTTCCTCCATCTACTCCACGCTGCTCACCGCCACACCCTCTTCTCCTTCCTCCAGAGCAGCCCGAGCACTGTCGGAGACCTGTGAACCCGATATTGCGGTTCCCTCGACTCCTCCTTCCCTAACTCCTTCTCCTCCCCGGCCACCTCCCTCAGCCCGTCACCACCGCCACCAGCATCCTCTCCATCACCATCCCTACCACCAGAACCACTGCCACTACCACTACGACCGCCACCCTCATCCTCCTTCTCGTTCGTCACACCGACCTCACCATCACCAACTTCAGCATCACCACCACTCCTCCACGAACTCCTCCCCATATCATTGGACCTCCCTACTCCGTCCTCCTCCATGAATGAACCACCACGACCCGAGCCTCCCCTCCCTTGGATGGACCTCCCCTCCCCCTGGCCGGACTCCGGTCAGCAGCCACCACCAGCATCATCATTATCAACACCCATCATCATCATCCTCATCTCATCATCAACCTATCATCATACTCATCATCATCTTCACCATGAATATATTAAAATTATTACCAACACCAACCCTAATCACTTGTTCATCATCTACATCATCATCGTCGCCAATAACGTCGTCATCATCGTCCTAGTCATCATTATCATCATCCTAATCATCATCATTATCGTCCTCGTCATCTCCATCACCCACATCATCTTTTTCGTCATCACCATCATGTAATCATCATCGTCACCTCCCATCATCTTCACAATCATCACCATTATTATCATCATCATTACCTCCATCGTAACCCTCATCGTCATCATTGACATCGTCGTCATCATCACCATCGCCATCGTCGTCATCATCGTCGTTAACTTCGTCATTGTCATCCATATTGTTGCTATCATCATCGTCGTCGTCATCGTCAACCTCATCGTCGTCACCGTCATTTTCGTACGCGTACCCCGAGGACCGATTGGATTATCTGTGCGACTTCAGGAGCAGATTATTGACACTACGCAGCTTCCTTGCCAGGCAAGTATACCTTGTCTTGTTGTACTGTTTAAATTATGTATTATTAGCTGCATGTTTATTATTTTAAACTATGCGTGTCCGAGAGAGACTCAGGTGCAGTCAACGAAGACGTTGACGTTAGGACTTGTGTCTGACCTAGTGTCTAGTGAACCCACCTAAAGTTGTGGAGTTATTGGTATGACTCCCCAGGCCTTGACACATCTCTTACACGTGTTGTGAGTCTCATGTAGGGCACGGACTTGCGTATGCGGTTGGCCACCTGTACGTATAGGTCGTACGACGGATAGGGTATAACTGCTAATAGTGATGCATGTTAGAGACTTAGCAGTTATTAGTAGTCGGAGCATAGACTATTGTAGTACGAAGGTCCAATCATTGTCCTTATTTGGTTGTGAGGTTGGACTATCGTTCTAACGATAGACTATGAGCCAGAGTTATGACACCGATACTTACACTCCGTCTTGGTGTAGTACCTACTGCGTGTTGTGGATACAATATGCATAGATTATTGGGTGGGGAAGACAATTAGTAGGCGTATGGGACAGACATTTGGTTGCCTCAGTGTTGCCCGGTTATGGGCCAGTGTTACCCGGTTATGGGATCAGTGTTACTCGGTTATGGGCCAGTGTTACCCGGTTATGGGATTAGTGTTACCCAGTTATGGGATCAGTGTTGCCTGGTTATGAGAGTATATGCTTGTCGATACATCCGGCAGAGGTTACTAGCTACGCGCTATCATGATCGGTGATGTAGTCAGCATATACATCTGGCATCCAGTTTACAGCTAATGCCAAATACTTAGCCTTTGGCTCGACGCTATGCTTATACCTTTCACCTACCCATACGTGCCAAGGTTGTCTTCAAAGTACATTTCACTTAGCTGGTTAGGTCACCCTTGAGTTTTCACAGTATTTACTTTATGTCATGCTTTAATGTATCCTATTACGTCCCTCTGAGGACCTGGCCCTTTCCAGGTGTATTATTCATGAGTATTCGCAGGAGCGCAGATCCGGACTTGCAACGTATATTACGATGAGGTCTTCTCTTCGAGCCGTGACTGTTAGTTGATATTCTTATATTGCATTTATCTTGTTTATCTATATTCTGGTACGGTAGTGGATTTGTTTCCATCCGAATATCTTCTTTAGATTCTTTATATGGAGATCTAGTTATAAATATTGGTTATCCAATTATATTTAAATTTATGTGGATGAGATTAGATTATACCCTGTGATTTATGATGGTTTATACCACTTGTGGATTTGATATTCATAATACAGCGTACGCATGTATTATGGTTTCCATATATTGGAGTTGTCATATACATGCGGCTGGCATGCTTACGTGTCCTAGTCCTACGTATTTTGGGACTGGGACATGACAAAATATGTCACGCCCTAGTCCCAAAATACGTAGGACTAGGAATACGTAACACGCCATCCATATGTATACGAAATCTAATATATGGAAACCATATACCCGCGTACGCTGTACATGAATATCTAATCCACCAGTGGTAATATACTGTCACAACAAGTCACACGCAATCTATATCTCATCCACAGCACAAATAAATAGATAAATAAAAATAAATAACTGAATATCAAAGATGAGTATCAAAGTATGATAGTCGGATGGAAACAAATCCACTGTAAATCGACTATACCAAAACTACTAAAGAGAGAAGAGAATAAACTCTAATATAAGAATAAATATCTCTAAAAGAATAGCAACTAGAATCTCCAAATAGCTGCAATAAATCATATATAATCCAAAGGTAAGACCTCCCCAGTCTGATAAGTAGCGGCAGGTCCAGGTCCATACTCCTGTGGATACTCCTGCTCGTCTATATCTGAAAAGGGACCAGGTCCTCAGAGGGACGTAACAAGATACATAATAACATGCCAATAAGTACTAAAAAGTAAACATCCAATGGGGTCGTCTAACCGTCTAAGTGAATGCAGTTTGAGAACAACTTTCTAACAAGTGGGCTATCTGGCCATAAAATAGGATTGGCATGATTCTCTCAAAAAACCAGGGGCCTACAAAGCATGTCGTATTTTGAACGGCAGAGGCCGCCAAGTAGTATAGGGGTCATCACGACCGCGTATCTCCGGCGGAGCGTACGGGTTACATAAAAAAGAAAGTGCAAAGGAACCCAAATGCCTTACTTGTTGTTCTCCCCACACATGCTCTAATTATGTCACATCCATGACACGATGAAACCTCTAAATAACTGCCAGGTCTACTAGCATTAAAAGTTTCTATCGGCAGTTATCCTTATCCGTCGCACGACCTATACGTACCAGTGGCCAGTCGAGTACGCAAGTCCATGTCCTACATGTGACTCACTGTCGTGTAAGAATAGTGGCATGGCCAATGAAACATAAGATACCTCATGATAATGGGGTGGTCTCATAAAGTAGGTCCAATGCATATACATAAATAAAAATAGAACACGACGACACCGTCGTTGCACCCAAGTTTCCTTGGACGCGCAGTTTATATAACAGTTAAAATAAATAAACTAAAATAAACAGAAATAAGATATGCATGCAATATATGGAATGTAAATAAAGTACAATGGAAAGGTATACTTGTCTGGCAAGAAATCTGTAAAGTGAAAGCGTCCAAATGTCAAGGACACGAAATCAGAAACTAATGGCTCCGAACAAACATCTTCGGATGCTGAAATAGACATCACCAACATTTCCGGAATCAGCGAGATAGCTAGAAATTACTACCCTTTCGTCCAATTTGGACACAGGGGCAAAACGGTAATTTTGGGTCAAAGTGAGGTCCACGTGTGGCCCACTTTGCACCGAAAAGGGTGCCAAGGGTAACAGTCTCTAAATGAAACAAATTATAGGTCAAACAAACTTTAAATGTCAGTATGAACTCAACGGTATGTCCAAATATGAATTCCGATGAGTCGTACCCAATTTCGCCCAAAAAGTCAACCGTGGGGCCCACCAATTAGCAACTTGGTCAACTATCTCAGAATTGTGTGAAAATTGGGTCACTGAACCAGCTAGATACCACGAGTCTAGTGGCGTAAGTTTTGTCGCAATCTGACGAGCGTGCACTAAATACGCAGGACTTTTGCAAAAGTTTCGACACGGGGGATTTTTTGCAGATACGGGCTGATTCTGACGCGCACACGCGTCCAAATCAGTTTTCGTAAAAACTCACATGTCCGGGTATACTGTGCGCACCTTTTAGTACACTTGGTACACGACGGGGTGGTCCCGTTTGGCGGGGCGCACTCCGTATCACAATTTCTGGAATTTGGGAAAAAGTATATTTTTGGGGTTTTCTATCTAATTTAATTCTATACACAGCAATTAATAATTTATTGTATTTGACAGAAATTAAACTAGGTTAAGTGGTCTTCGTATACAAAAGGAAAAACTGAATTCGGATCGCTATGGAGGAAGATTCGAATCCGTGAACATAGGTACTTACCGCAGTTTTCTGCGATACCCAAAAGTTATCGTTTTACGCCAACTTGGTCACAATTTTCGCCTAGGTTTATGCGTTGTTCGAGGTCAACTAACACACAGATATTGAAGGGGGTTAAGTCTTGAACATACCGGTGAAGACGGGATCGAGTTTGGTCTAGCAGGGGCACGGAAAACAGCACGTGAACACAGGTAACTTGCTGACTTCCTGCAGTCGCGACGCGGGGTCGCGGTCATGTCGTACGGCGGTGCGGGGGAACTCTGGCAGGCGGTGGTTGACGCGGCTAGGTCGACGACGGTCTCGTGAAGATGGGGATGGATGAATTAGGGTTAGGGTTTTATGAGGTGAGTAATATATAAAGGGAGAGAGAGGTCGCAAGCGAGGGTAATATTGCGGTCGCGGGATTGCAAGTTGCGGCTGCTGATGCTGCTAATTATTTGTCTAATGGGTTGGGTAGTTAGGATCGGGTAGGGATAGTTGTTAGCGGGTTATAGTAGGTTTGTGATCCATTAACCTCTTCTTCTTTTTTTCCTTTTTTTTTTTCCTTTCTTTCTCTTTCTTTATTCTTTCTAATTCTTTTATTCTACTTTTCTTTTTCTATTAATAAACTTATATATATATATATATATATATATATATATATATATATATATATATATATATATATATATATATATATATATATAATTCTAGAAATTTATCTTAGAGCATACAATTAATCTACCAACTGTCCAATAGGTCTCCTACATGGAATAAATTAGGAAAAAATTATAATTGCTCCATAAATCCCCTAAATGCACAAACACCTAAAATAAAAATTAAATAAATCTTATTTCTTTTAGTTAGCTCATAATTACTATAAATCAATTAAATAATTAATTAAAAAGGTAAATATGGTTTTTAGGATCAGGTGTTTTATACTATGAATTTCTCGTAATGTCGTTCGGTTTGACGAACGTCCCTGCAGCTTTTATGGATCTGATGAACCACGTATTTCGGCCATTTGTGAACAAGTTTGTGGTTATGTTCATTGATGATATACTAATCTATTCCAAGAACGAGGCAGAGCACAAGGAACACTTGAAGATCGTGCTACAAATATTGCGAAAGCATCAGTTGTTCGCAAAGCTTAGCAAGTGTGAGTTCTGGTTGAATAGCGTGGCATTACATAGGCATGTCATCTCGGCAGAAGGCATCATCGTAGACCTAAAGAAGATAGAGGCGGTGGTGGACTGGAAACAACCTACTCAGCCAGTGAAGTTCGAAGCTTTCTAGGCCTAGCGAGATACTACCGTAGGTTCGTGAAGAATTTTTCTAAATTGGCCTCGCCTTTGACTCGCCTTACTCAAAAAGGGATTGTATACAAGTGGGGTGATGACTGCGAAGTTAGCTTTTGGGAACTTAAGCAACGGCTTGTCTTAGCTCTAATTCTTGCACTTTCGGATGGGGTAGAAGAGTTTCAGATATACAATGATGCTTCGGGACTCGGCTTGGGGTGTGTGCTCATGCAAAGGGATAAGGTAATATCGTATGTCTCCAGACAACTGAAGCCGCACGATAAAAACTACCCGACACATGACTTGGAATTGGCGACAATTATGTTTGCACTGAAGTTATGACGGCATTATCTTTATGGTGTTGCCTGCAAAATCTATACAAACCACAAGAGCCTCAAGTATCTATTCACCCAATGGGAACTGAACCTCTGGCAGCGGTGCTGGCTAGAACTGATAAAGGACTATGACCTGATGATGGTATATACACCGGGCAAGGGAAACATCATTGCTGATGCTCTGAGTCAGAAGCACGTAGGCTCGTTATCCATAAATAATCGTCTACTTCAAGATCTTGAGGCGATGGGCATCGAGTTTCGAGTTCGGCATCAAGGAGTGCAGCTGGCACCACTCCATCTTGAACCAAGTTTACATGATAGAATCAAATCTTCTCAGGAGGGCGATCAGTTCCTAACAAAGGTACGTCAGCTGATCTAGGCAGGAAAGACGTTTGACTTTGTGGCAGGCAAAGATGGGGACTTACAGATGAAAGGAAGGCTATGTGTTCCTAGCGACCCAGTACTCCGAAGGGAAATTATAACAGAGGCACACTATGCGAAGTATTCCTTACATCCGGGGAGCACCAAGATGTACATGGACTTACGCAGGACCTTCTGGTGGCACGGTATAAAATGGGATATGGCGACCTTTGTGTCACAGTGCATGGCCTGTCAACAGGTAAAAGCTGAACATCAGAGGCCCGGCGGGGAGCTGCAGAACCTCGCTATTCCCGAGTACAAATGGGACAACATCACTATGGATTTCATTATGGGATTTCCGAATACGCCGCGGGGGCATGATGCAATTTGGGTCATAGTTGATCGTTTGACCAAATCAGCCCACTTTCTCCCTATGAAAGTTACTTGGAGCATCGATCGGTTAGCACAGATTTATATAGACGAGATTGTTCGATTACACGAAGTACGTGCCTCAATCGTCTCTGACCGTGACGGATTTCTTATCCCATTTTTTGGACTAGCCTACAGTCTGATTTGGGAACCAAGCTAAAGTTTAGTACCGTATACCACCCCCAGACTAACGGACAGACAGAAAGGACAAATTAGATACTTGAAGATATGTTGCAGCTGTGTGCAATCGATTTGAAGACTAGTTGGGACACGTACCTTCCGTTGGCGGAGTTCGCGTACAGCAACAGCTACCAATCGAGCATCCAGATGGCACCGTACGAAGCACTCTATGGGCGCTAGTGTCGATCTCCAATCTGTTGGGATGAAGTCGACGAGCGGTAGGTACTTGGGCCAGAGCTGGTGGAGCAGGCAGTTAAGAAAGTTTATTTGATTCAGGAAAGACTCCGCACTGCGCAGAGCCGACAGAAGAGCTATGCCGATGCTCATCGTAGACCTTGGATTTTATGGTAGGGGATCATGTCTTCTTGAAAGTGACGCCGATGCATGGGGTGATGCGTTTCGGCGTAAAGGGCAAACTGAGTCCTAGGTTTGTTGGCCCCTTTGAGATACTGGAACGAGTGGCAGCTGTGGCATACCGGATTGTACTACCTTCCGCCTTGGCTGAAGTGCATGACGTATTCCATGTTTCTCAACTTTGGAAGTATGTGCATGACCCGAGTCATGTGGTTAGCTTCGAACAATTGGAACTGCGCACGGACTTATCATACTCAGAAGAGCTTGTACGGATTTTAGATCATAAGGAGAAAGTGCTTCACAATCGTACGATGTCTTGGTTCGTATGCTGTGGCAGAATCATTCAGTGGAGGAATCAACTAGGGAAATCGAGTCGAAGATGAAGAAGAAATATCCTTTATTGTTCATTCATTCGGAGATAGGGCCTTGTTCTTAAGTTTTGGGACGAAACTTTTTCTTAATGGTATATTATGTAGTGCCTCAAATCCCGATCCGACCGGAATGCGCACTATATAATTGGGCTTGTGGCTAGTCCATCTGAGTCATATTTTGGAGTTTAGATCTTTGGCATCCTCTTGCCACGGACGAAATACGATGATCCTTTCAAACTCATGAAAAGGCCTCTATTGAAACAAGTCCAATAGATTTTGTGCTTTGTGCTTGGTTTTCTTGATTGCCACTTTGGGATTTTGATTTGGTGTTATTTTCGATTTGCTTGATTTTCGCTGTTGGCTTTCTCGTTTGGAGCTTTGATTCTTGGGGAGTTCGGCAGGAAGGATAGGCAAGAATTCTAACTCGGTGCTCATGTTGTTGCAGGTTCGCGTAATTGACGTTTGATAGTCGCTAGGCGGGACTCCTTATTTCAGCATTTTTCCCTTAACCAGTGATTCAGACCCTTCTTTTCTACTTCTTTATGTCCACATCTCTAATATTTCAAACGTTCACTCGATGATGCCCGGTTGAACGCCTAGGAGATCTTTAGCCACAATGCATGCCAACCACTAAGAAAAGAACATGGGATTGTAGACTAACTTAATTATGTGCTTGCACACCTTAGAACTTGAGTTTCTTTGTAAAGGAAATTGGTTGTTGGTTAAGGCCTGGTGCCTCGGATAGAGTTTGGACCTACGGGATACCAAAATTGGAACACGACTTGAGAAAATATGAACTATTGTATAAGTATATATATTGTTGCTTTACTTCTTCTGTTTTATTTTACGCATTGTATGATATATGAATTATTCATGCATTTGTATGGTCTGGGACAACTTGTGCATGAGGTTTGGCTTTCCTCAAAACGGTATTCCGGGGCACTGGAACCGTATTGACCCAGGGGCAATATTTGATCGTGCTAGTCGCGATGCATTGTGGGACCTTCAGCAGGGCTTGCTACCCGGGCTGACAGGGCACGCCGCAATGCTTAAAATAAGTTCCTAAGGTGTCGATCACACCAATGACTGCATAGAATAGAACACATGCTAATTTATTGTCTTGTGCAGATGGTAAGTATACTTGTGTTTCGTTGCAGGGAAGGCGTGCATCGGTTGAGTAAGCAACCGGTGTACTTGTTGGATTCAATATTATTTTCATTCCTATCAAAACATGCAACTAATATGAATTAAATTCACTTACTTCTTTATAGAAAGATCATCTTAATGCATGCTCGCCCCTAATAAGCTAGTATCGATTTAGTCGAGTGAATTTGTCCCGCTCACCAGTACAAGTTGAGTACTGACCCACGTTGTGGACAACTATTTCAGGCACTCAGGCGGTGCAACGCTAGTGGATAGACGAGGAGGCGTTAGGAGCACTTCTATTTTGAAGTATAGTTGGAGTTATTTCATTTTGGAGGCATGGACTTTCAATCTATACAAGGGCGTAATGTATGAACGACGTGGACTATCTGATGGAGTGCGCCCTGCCCTTTTGAGTTTCCTTTTGTAATGCAAATCAAGTTGCCAAGAGGCGCATCAAATGTAAACTCTATGTAAATTACTCTGAATTATCAATGAAAAGCATGTTTCTTCCTATACTTGTGTTCAAATATCTGTGAATGTGTTTTCTAAATTATGTTTCAAAAATGGGTTCCTATCACTGCACGTTCTTGCCTTGTGCGAGCACAACTCCAGGCTCGCACGACATCATGCCCCAGCGAGGACGATCGATTACGTAAAGGATCCAGCGAGGACGATTGACCCTTTCAGGATCGGGGCATGACATCGACGACTATGTTGGCCTTTCCTGGGTGGTACTGTAATAAAATGTCAAAGTCTTTCATCAACTTCAACCACCTCCTCTGCCTCATGTTCAGCTCTTTTTGCATAAATACGTACTTCAAGCTCTTGTAGTCTGTGAAGATCTCTACACGCTCTCCGTACAGATAGTGTTTCTACAGCTTTAGAGCAAAGATAACCACTGCCAACTCCAAATCATGGGTGGGATAGTTCTTCTCATGAGGGCATAATTGTCTGGAAGTATAGACAATCACCTTCCCGTTGTAGCGCCCCATTCTCCCGGTATGGAGAGCGCGGCTAAGAAATATAAGACGGTATCGTTCGATCGGGATAGATTGAATTAAGAACCCGTCCTCGTTATGGATTTGTTTCTTCGGAATCGATTCCCATATTCAGTGGACCGTGCCCCCGGGATCGACTTAGCGGCAGAGTCAGGAGGGACCTCTCCGCTGCTATCTTTTATTGCCTCGGTTTTCGATGTCGCTTGTTGCTTTCGTGCTTTGAGTTGGTTTTGGGATTTGCTTGTTTTCCTTGAACGGTTTTGATGGTATTCATTATTTTCGTTCATTGAACTGTACTTCAATTCCAAGAATGGAAAAGTGGAAGAAGTATTGATCGAGCTGTTCGTAATGCAGGTGAACGAGCAGTAGGCGGCTGGCGAGCGGAGTCGTGAAGCGCCTCTTTCCTTCTTCCTTCCAACAATCTAAGTGAGTGGCTACCAACCCGATTAGCTAGCCCTGCTTTCAAGCTTCATACCCTAAATCTTGCATTCTTCTTTGCCCCGATCAAACGATATCAAGTAATAATAAAAAAAACCAAGATAAAAGAGAATAGACTTGGTTCATTATGCTTGTCAATAATTTCATGAACGGATACTTAATTGCATGCTTGTTCGTTTGGGAATAAATCATGAATTACTGCTTGTCTTGTACAATTGTTTGTCTTGTACTCTTGTTGCCTCAAAAGCATGAACTGTTAACTAAGTAAACATATTGTTCGATCACGGGCAACTTGTGCACAAGGTTATTGGTTCCTGCGGACGGTCGCTAGGGTACTGGCACCGATTTGGTCTGGACAGAACTCTATTGTATAGTCTATTATGCTGGACGGGGTGGCATATAGCGCTCCTTGTACTTTCACTGCATACCATTCCCGCCAGTGACTATTGTCCATTGTGGCATTACGCCAGTGATCTCTTGTATATTTAAACCTGTTGCAAACTAATTTGTGTCTTCGTGGCAGGGAAGGCATGGTAAGTATTGTGTAGGTCATTCAGACGGGCAGGTAAAATCTACCGAACGGTGGCAAGTTCATTTCAGTATCATACATATATACTGTTGCTTGTAAATAAACTAAGGCAAGATAAAAACCCATAAAATATGCATGCTTCATTAAAACAACGTGTTGATTGGTATAGTCAGGTTAGCTCGCCTTCACCAGTATGTTTCGACATGCTGACCCTCGTTGAAACAGGTTCTCCGCACTAAGGCGAACCGAGCAAGGAGCCAAAGTCGTCTTCCCAATCCAGTCCAGTTGTTGGCGCATCTTCACCGCGCCCCTTAAAGTATTTTGAAGATAGAAGTTGCAACTCTTCATACACAAATACAGCTTCATGGCAAAGGCGTCCTCCAGCCTGGAGGTCTTTATCATTTTGAGTTTATAAAGGGATGTAATGTACAGGACTGCTATCTCATTTTGAGTTATCTCTTTTGTAAGCCCGTGCGGCATATTAGCTGACTCGTTCAAGAGTTTGTAATAGATGTTCATTATCAATAAAGAGAACTTTTCCATATTTCAAATCCGTGTTTCAATTTATCTGCGTACTCTGAATATGTGCTTGCTATGCAAATCATTAAAGCCTTGTGCGGGCGCAATCCCAGGCCTGCACGGCAGTCACGATTTGAGGGATGCCTTAACGATTCTACGGAATCGGTTCGTGACACCCGTGCTGCTGAAGAACGCAACCCAAACCCTTCCCTGGAGCATCACTGTATATAGTGAATCCACCTGTCCCTGATGGCAACGTCAAAACTGGAGCTGTCGTCAATCTCTTCTTCAGCTTATCAAATACGGCCTGATAATCCTCCGTCTAGACAAAATCTAAATCCTTTCCGGTCAGCCTAGTCATTGGCTCTACAATCCTGGAGAAGTCTTGTACAAACCTTTTGTAGTAACCTGCTAGCCCGAGAAAACTCCTGATCTCAGCTACTGAACTGGGAGTAGCCCACTACTCCACTGCCTCGATCTTCTTCGGGTTAACTGAGATTCCGTCACCCGTCACCATATGACCAAGGAATTTAACCTTGTCAAGGAAGAATTCGTACTTTGAAAGCTTCCCATAAAGCTTCTCCTTCCTGAGAGTCTCCAAGACCATCCTGAGGTGCTCTTCATGCTCCTCTGGGGTCTTCGAATACATAAGAATGTCATCGATGAACACTACCATGAACTTGTCAAGGTACTGGTGGAACACCTTATTCATTAAGTTCATGAATAATGTCGGTGCATTAGTCAATCCAAACGGTATTACCATGAACTCAAACTGGCCATATCGGGTTCAAAAAGTTGTCTTTGGAATGTCTTCTCTCTTTATCTTCACCTGGTGGTAGCCTGACCTCAAGTCTATCTTTGAAAATACCTTCGCTCTGCTCAACCGATCGAAGAGATCATCTATCCTCAGCAGCGGATATTTGTTCTTAATAGTGAGGTTATTCAAAGCTCTATAGTCGATACACATGTGTACCGACCCATCCATCTTCGGTACGAACAATAGCGAAGCTTCCCATGGTGATGAACTAGATTTAATGAAGCCCTTGTCCTACAACTCCTTAACTTGCTTCTTCAGTTCTGCCAGTTCGCTGTTGTTGACCCTATAGACATATTGTGATATAGGCTCCACTCCGGGCACCAAGTCTATAGAGAACTTGACATCTCTGTCTTGCGACAAACCTGGCAACTCATCTAGAAAGACATCTAGGAACTCTGCTATCAAAGGATGTGGCAACTCCTCTTCTTCCATCCTGGCTCCACAAAAAAATTTCTGCTCTGTTGCTCCTCTGGCGACCTCGAACACTGGCTTTCCTAGCGGTCAAAATATCACTCTGCCTCCACAATAATCTATATTAGCATGGTGCCTATTCAACCAGTCTATTATTAGTACAATATCGTATCCCGGAAGTGGCATGACGAGTAAGCACACGTTCAACTCTCGGCCTCCCAATGATACTCTCCGGTCCTTGCAAAAGTCACTGACTAGAATAATGCCTCCGCCAGTCGTGATCTTGCAAGTCCTATCTAATGGTTCCGCCTATAAACGATGCTTAAGAGCATATGATAAAGACACAAAACTATGGGAAGCGCCAGAATCGAATAATGCAAGTGCTGGAATAGAATTAAGAAGAACTGAACCTGAAATCACATCTCCTGCTCGCTCGGCCTCCTCGGTCATCATGGCATATTCTCAACTCTGGGGTGCACCTCTCTGCTGGTGCTGGTGCTGAGCAAACCTCTGTTGTTATGGCAGAAGTGGAGGTCCCCTCTGCTGCTCTTCTGGTACAGTAGGTACCCTGGTAGGTCCCCTATGAGTGGCTGCTCCACCCTGACCTGGACGAGTCTGAATAGATGGACAGTCTCTCAACTGGTGTGCTAATGATCCACAAGACAAACATGTACCAACCTCTTCCTGCAGATGTCCTTCGTGTGCCCTGCCTTCCCGCAGTACGCAAACTGGACAGTGGGCTGAGTCTGCCTCTAAGGCTATTGCTGCAGGGTGTGTCCTCGAGATGGTGCCTGGTGTTGCTGATGCTGATGCTGATACGGCCTCTGTTGCTGCTGAAAGTGGGGATGCTTGGCCGGTCCCGCGCTACCACTCGCTCCTCCATAAACGTCGCATCCTCTCTTAGGCCTGAGGTCTAAATCATCCTCAGTAATATGGGCATCCATCAGAATGCCCTCGCAGTTAGCAGTGCAACGTCCAAAAGTGCGAGACTTGATCTCTCTCATCAGCCCCTTTCTGAACTTTCGGGCTCGGTCTTCTGGGTCCCGAATCATCGATGGCGCAAAATGACTCAAACGACAAAACTCTGTGGCATACTCATCGACCGACATCTTCCCTTGGACCAAGTCATGGAACTGACTCTTCAAGGCTCCCAGGGCCACGTCGGGAAAGAACTTCTACTTGAAAAGCTCCTTGAAAGCCTCCCAAGTAAGTCCTCCAACAGTAAGTCTTGGCTCCGTATGATACCATGTCAGCGCGATATCGAATATCTGACTGCCGACGGCCTCGATCTGCAGGCTCTCCGGAATGTGTGCCAAGCTCAAGTTTCTCTCTATATCCTCCAGCCAGTCGTCAGTGTAGAGTATCCACTCGATGCCCTTGAACTCCCAAGGCATCATCCTCTTGAAGTCCACTATAGTACCTGGCCTCTGGTGCTGGTGGCCAGGATGCTGTTGCTGCTGTGCGACTCTCTCCATAGCCTGGAGAGCCACCTGATGAGCATTCTCCATGCTCTCTTTCATCAGCTCCGTCTGTGCTTGGTGTGCCTCTGCCTGCACCCTCTGAGCCCCAGCCTAAACTCGTTGAGCCTCTGCCGATGTCTTCTGATCATCTACCATGCCCTGGATCAGCGCGAACATCTATGCCCCGTCAATGGGCACACCTCCGGGAAACGGAGTCGGTGGTGGAGGAAGGTGCTCCGTAACAGCCGGAACAACCCTCTGGACAGGTGGGGTAGGAGGACCCCTTAAAATAGTAGATACTCCCACATGAACAGGAGAGGTAGGAGGAACTCCAGTTGTCTGTCAGTTAGGTCGAGAGGTGGCAGACCTCTCTGAAGCTATGGGTCCCAACCTCAATGACCTAGTCTTCGGTGGCATCCAGAAGACAGGCTGAAAAGAATCAATTAAGGCAACAGATACCATATCATCAAGGAAGGACAGTAAAATTTTAAAGGAAGCAATTATTCAGAATAGCATTATAAAGTTAAAAAATTTCTAGTTGTGATTGAGTAAACTCTCAGCCTAAATCCTATTTCCTAAAGTAGGCTCGTAGCAATACTCTAAGTGATCACTACTACGATATCTCTCTAATTGCGAATCTGGACCTGCGTGGGCCACCACTAAAACGTGTTACGACCCGTACCCAGAATTTGGGTATGAGCCATGGGTACGTCCAGCCTACGCCACAGCATCGGTGGTAGAACGCTATCTAGGTCTCAATACTACTAAACATAACTCACAAGATAACCTGTCAATGATCTCAACTCCATAAGGAGGACAATGAATAAAGCATTGATCAATAATTCATAATGTACTCAATCATAATATCTATAGGGAGTAGATGGCACGATAAGATATAAAAGATAAGAAAGTACCGACATAAGTCAAGCACAGCAACCCAAATACAACAATAATCTAGAGTCTAGCTATCCCAACATAAATAGTCTCAAAAATAATACAATCCAAGTCTCAAGCTTAGAACAAATAAATACAGAGATATCTAGACAAAGAAGCTGTCTAAACGACTACGGGTGGTGTCTCCTCTAAGGAGAGTGACTCCTCTAGAATCTCCGGTATGTAGTCTCCCTCTACTCTTGGGCCATAGTGAGTAGGACAGAAGTCCTCAAGGTCCTCTGAAAAATATTATCCGGTCAGGAATGGAGCGAAGCACAAGCACTAAATATTAGTTTTATTTATATTGACAAAAACTATAAGACAGTGTAAGGAAATACAATATGGAGAAATATCAGAAAATAAAGAATACTGGAAAAATATGTAATCAGCAATAGTACTAACTAGCAATGAACAGATATATGTGAATGCTAGAAATGAGTGAACTAGAATAAAGAATAGAAATTCTAGCTATGTGTTATGAAATATCAGTTTACTATGTGATCGGCTGGGACTAGATCAGGCTTGTTATATATGATTGGCTATGATACATGTGAGGTCAGGCTAACCATCTGGTTAGCTATGATACGAGCAATATTCAGGCTAATCATATATAATAGGCTATGAGGCATGTAAATGGTCAGGCTACACCCTACGTGATATGTGGGATGAGCTATGATGCATGTAAAGTGGGGTATGATCACATAATATTGCTAATATTTTTCCGTCCCCAGCTAGCATGATGAATTCCAATCATGACTCCTCATGACAGGTATCTATGATACTAGCTCATGTATCCACAGTGTCAGAATCAAGCATACTCTACAACTAAAATTATAGAAATAATCAACATAATAAAAATTGTCAGAGAATGTACTCGCCTGTGGTCCTGAGCAAGGTATGAGGATCGATGTCCAAGGTGGAATCACAAAGACCTAATTATAAAAATATTAGTGTTAAGAGGTGTTCAAAAGATATACATGTATACCTATTCTAGTTTAGGCATTCGGGTCGTTTCTAGGTCACTTGGTCTCTTACTAGACTAATACTGAAATTAGAGTCTATATTTATCCATAGAGTCAATTTCTAGGCAATGTTAGGTCTACACTAGCAAATCATAGGGTGTACTAGAAAATACTAGTTAATTTATCTATATTAGTTAAAGTCTAATGATACTAGTTAATATTAACTATATTATGTACTGTTAGTATATATAATTCATATGCCTTGGCATCAATTGATACCTTCTAGTATCAAGTTCTTCACAGTAACCATCTAACCCAATACTAACTATGAAATATATATATACACTAATACAATACATATACCTACTAACTATATATAATGCTTACTAGGACATATAGTTACTTAGCTAACTATTATAAATCAAGTATACAAATAATTAACTATTTAGCTAACTACTAGCTATACTAACTCACTAGTAAACCACTAGCTAAACACTAAACTCACTGACCAACTAAACCTAATACCTTGCTAGCACTGACAGTATGGTACTGAAACTGATACCCTATGCTGATACTGTACAGTGCTCGAGGTATGCACTGCCCAGGTTGAAAACTCTGCTACATTGAGGTTGCCCAATTGCATCCCCTACTACCCCGAGTTGCTTTCTTACCTGTGTTAACTGACACAATACCAACTTCCTGCCGTAGCAAGATGCTGCTACCCAGAGTGGCTCATACCCCCTGCATACTACCTAGTACTGCTACTGCAACTTGTTATTGAACTGAGCAACGTTCCACACTGCGACACCAAATTGTTGCAGCTGCTGCTGCTATAATCCATGTGCCCGACTTCTCAATGATGTCACTGCTATCATTTGTTATTGCAGCTGCCCTTCTTATTGCCGCTACTATTGCAGTTAGCTCACCCTCATATTGCCAGCAAGTTGCGGCATTGCCTACACCTTCACATAGCAGCTAACAGCAACACCTCACTAACTACAACTACAATCGATTAGAGAATCCGTGTATACTGATACTGCACTCGATTAGCATTGTTGTTGCATACTTTAATGTGTGCTGCTAAAACAGATGCACATCTTAACCTGAGTACCCCCCTACTGCTCCTACCTCATGCTGAAACTACACGACCTAACATGCTGATACTGAACACACAGGGAACTCCCTGTCTGATACTGCAGCCAGGATACCCTCTCACACACAAAACCTCATAAAACAGACACAAACATAACATACCTATACATATACATCTAAACTAACTAACACTAGTATACATATAAACTTAGGAAGCAACATAAAGAAATATATGATACCTACATAATAACCAAACTGACACCAAGTATCCAATAGTGCCAAATCTGAAACTGAAATATGCAAATAGGCAAGACAAAATCTGCAAATAGGCATCATAATAACCAAACTGTATCAACAATACCAACTCCCTCATTATCTGAACAAACATCACAAATTCTTGCATTATCCTACAATATGAGATGGCAACACCTGCACCATCTCTCTGTAGGTTTCAACATGATCCCCCCTCCCATACTGCTGCTACCCAAGTCTCCCCGATGTTGCTGAGCACTCGAGTGCACTGCAATGCTACCCCAATAGCAGTTGCATGCTTATTGGTTTATACTGCCCTCTCCTCTTAGTACCCTGTTGCACCCATATGCAGACATCATACTGGATTATCCTGTTGCACACTGTTTCTTCCATTGTTTGTTCATATCCACATGGACTTACTCACTCACTCGATACACAAAAATGCTACTGCAACACCCAACCATACCAACTCACAGGGTGCTCAATGCACAACTGAAGAACCAGAGCTCCTACTGGCCTCTCGACTGATACTCTGAGGTATCAGTGCCAACACAGTGCACACTGTGTATACCACAGTGATACCCGATCCCTCACATACACTGGCAAACAATATCTCAGGAACCCGACTCCCCATGTAATAATCCACATCAATACATATATACATTAATACGTATACATACATATATATACACATTCATATATATATATATATATATCTATAAATATATATATATATATATATATATATATATATATATATCCAAAACATATAAATTAGACCATATAAATAGGTATACTTCTTATTAAATATTTTATCAAACACCTAGTGTACCCCAATGTGATACTCCATGATACACTAAAAATCTTCATGTATAAACCCCAATATATAATTAAACCATCAACATATAATATATAGATATATCATATATATTTTTAGTAGGATTTAGTGTTACGAAAATTAGGGAAAATACATCCTTAAGAACCAAAACCCCCAAATTCATATGACACCATGAAGGAATCATCAAGTAGACCAATAGAGACTCATGCTCTCCCTTAATAGCTATTCCTATATCAATGGGTGGGCTCCTAATGGCCAAACAAATGATTAAAACAGGAATTAAAAGAGAGTTTCCAGATTTTCACCTATTGGGAGATGGATTCCTAATGTAGCTTCTTCTTCTCCAAGACTCCTTGTGCCCAAGCTTCTAGGTCTCTTTAGATGGGGGAAATGAGGGATTTGAGGCTTAGAAATCTAAAATTTATTTGAGGGAAAGAAGGGTTTTTGGGGGCTATTTTTAGGGTTTCTTCATGAGTGATAAAGTGACATGAGGGAGGCTCCCTCCATACATATAGGGCCGGCCACAATGTAGGATTAGGGTTTGGGTAATTCATAATGTCCCTTCTTCCCTCAATGGCTTGTCATGAAGAGCTATTTAATAAGGGGTTTAGTCATAAGTGAGAGATTTGACTAGATGCTAATTAATAGAATAGGGATTAGTCTAGTGGGTTTTTGTCTAGTCTAATGCAAGGTCCATGGTCGCATCAAGTCTAGATCACTAACCGATGACATTAATGAATATAATATAATATATATTAGATATCATGCAATTATTAACATAATAAATATAAATATTGTAAATGACAATAAAGCCCCTACTCTATAAATGTGGTAGTGACAAGTTTGCATTGGTTCAAATAATCCTTGATTCTCCACCTGCTAGTAATACCTCCCAATCTAAAGTGCTAGCTCGAGTGCGTAATTTGCTTCCTGGTTGGAATTCGAGATTAGAGGATTATAGTGTGCGAGATATGTCTTCCCGATTGCAATCACCAGATGAGTGTAAGTTGTTATTTATTCAGTTTTAAGTAACTTATCATTATGTTTTGCTAACATATTATCAAAAATGATACAGTTTTCGAAGATGATGCTTACAGAAGTTGGTGGGCAGTGCCGCGTATGTGTAACCAAGATTATAATTTTGTGGAGTAGCATTTCAAACATAGAGCTTTCGATGATTGTAGCATGCGTTGTATAATAAGGAGATTTGGTCATTTCGTAAGTATTTATTTATCAACACTTTAGTATACATTTTAGTATAATTTATTTCATTAAATTTATTAGACAACCATCCTTATTTCACCGTTTAGAAATGGTAGGAGCACTTAATAGTACAATGGAGAGCTCCATGTGGCGATCACAAGTTACCGATCTGATCCAATGGATGGTGGATTGGATGGATGATGTCGTTATGCGTGGCCCAGAGCCCCATATGACTCATGTAGTTTTACCTCACGATTATCCATCTGGCAATATTTTCCAGAGACAGAATTGTTATTCCAACGTATACGAGTCTGAAGAGGAGGCATCTGACCAGGCTGGAGAGGGGACTTCCTATTAGGCTGGAGAGGAGACTTCTTATCAGGCTGGAGAGGGAACTTCTTACCATGCTGAAGAGGGGACTTCTTACCAGACTGGAGAGGGTACTTCCTTCCAGGTTGATCCTATATATTGGTTTTACTTAACTCTATCAGCTCCAATTTCAACTCAAGAGCATATGGACAGTCAGAGTTTGGCTGTAGATCCACCTCTACCTTCAGAGACTATGGAACAACAGATAAATCGTCCAAATCTCAGGACTGATACACACAAATCTTGGGCTCGATGGGTCAGATATGGTCATAGCTGATATATTATGTATAATATTGAGTGTATTTTGATTTTAAATTTATTGCTACGCTATCTTGATTATAATATATGGTACAAAAAGTATTGATTGCATTTTAATTATATATTTACAAAAATAGAACAAAAAGTGAAAGTTAACTATTTAAAATATTGAACATCAACCACAATACAAAAGAGAACAGCTTGAAAATATTGAAAGTACTGGAAATAAGTGAAAGTTAACTAGTACATAATTTTACTCTCTTGGCTGATTAGTATATTTTCTTCTGTTATGTCCAACTCCACCATAATTACTGCAATGTAAATCTCTTATAGGTTCATCCTTCGACTTTATACGGTTCTTCTTTCATCTTCCATCTTTGCATCTTACATCAGGTACTCCAATCTCTCCTCTAACCAAAGTACTTTGAAGTTCGTAGGGCAGTGGAATTGGTTCCAGCTGCAGATCATACACACTTTCAACTTGTTAGTAGAAAATATTGAACAATAATAATTTTCTATACTGGTATTGCAAGACTTAGAAGCATAGCATGCATGCACACATGGTATAAGGTATAAATGTATGATGCCATCGGAAACATGAACAATAACCCTCTTCTAAACGAACACATACGTTCTACTTGTTGCACGATCTAATATTTCAAACGTATAATTATCAAATTATAACACATGCAGTTGATGATTTTCTCTATTTATACGAGCTATAGTTTGCAATATTTTAGGACAATAATCTACTTCAAGATTTTCAACAAATCGTCTATTCTTGTCTTGAAGCGATATAATCTTGGCTCTAATGTCGTCAAGTAGTATTATTATCGGTTTATCACGTAAATTCTTAATCCAGTTATTGAACAATTTTGCAAGATTAGAAGTATTAATATCTAGTCTAGGACAAGGAGAATAAGCAGTAATCCAATGTGCAAAATTACGAGTTTCATCATTTACTCCAATAAGCCAGTTATACATGTCTATGTTTTCAGCTTTAATTATTTCAAACAAATAATTAGAGTCTGGTTTATTATATGATCTTGCAAGAGCGTCCAACATTTGATAAAAAATTTAATCTTGGTAACTGCTTTCATATTATTTTTAAAATACTGAATACAAAAAAAATATGGTGATTCTAAAAAAGTTAAACGCATAGCATGAAGCAAACCCTTTTGTTTATCTGATATAAATGAAATCATACTCCATTCATTAAAAGACTTTTCAAAAGATGTTCTTAAACTAGTTAAAAACCATATCCAAGAATCTGTGTTTTCACCTTCCGCAACAGCATAAGCAACTGGATAAAGTTTATAGTTAGGATCATGAGCACAAGCAATGAATAGAATACCTTTATATTTAGATGAAAGAAAAGTAGCATCAGTACTAATACTGGTAAACAATCACTCAAAAAATTGTCAATATATGCTTTGAAACAAATGAAAATTCTTTGAAAGCAATTATTTTTATTAGTCTTTAGAAAGCAACTGCTACCAGGATTTGACTCGATTATTCTAAAACCATATTATTCAAGACTAGCATATGCATCAAAATAGCGACCATTTATTTCAGCTAATGCTATCTTTTCGGCTCTCCAAGCTTTGGAATAAGAGATATTTATCTGATATTCTCTAAGTATATCTCTAACAACTTGTGCTGGACTATAGGACTGATTATCCCTAATTATATCAATTATCTTATTTTTTATCCATGAACTAGTAGCCAACAGATGAGAACCTGTTGTGAGTCTACCTAAACAAGAATATCAATTTTCTAATGTAGCAATTTTAAAAATATTACCTCTACGAACAGGTCTAGCATATACTCTCCAATCACAATTTGGTTGATTACAAGTATATATAATTTTCTTAGCATTGTTTTTCTCACCAGCTGAACAAATAAACTTGCGTTCAATTGCTAGGTTACTGATAAAAGTTCTAAATGCAGAACAACTCTCGAAATAATGTCCGACAAATAATTCAGTAGTGGTAGTATTATTAATAGTAACTTCTAAATCATCATCTATATTTTTAATTAAATCATCACTATCTTCATTACTTTAAAAATTAGCTAAATCGTCATTATTATCTAAAACTAATGTGTTATCTTTTTCATGAGATAAAAGATGTCAAGAAAAATTAGGAGCTTGTCGAGAGGAACTAGCAACTTGTCGAGCAGAAGCAGGACCCGATTCATAATTACAAAGACGTTGATTACATATATCAAATCTTTGTGGTACTTAAGTTATGAAAATACTTATAAATGGCGATTGTAAATTTACTTCAAGAACAAAACTCCAAGCTTGTTCATAATCTAATAGGAAACAATGTGTACCATATGTTGGATTGTATCCCATTACGTCACCTTAAGAATAGTCCGTATAATCCATGAATGTTCAGCACCATCTGTCTCAAACCAATTAGAGCCGCTCAAACCAGCCTCGTAATATTGGGTTCTAATACCACTTATTGGGAACACGTGCACTGATACCACGTGTTGGGCGCGTTGCGAAAGCGTTTTCTATCCCAACCTTTATAACTCGGATGAAATTAAAACTATAAGATAGCAAAAAACTAATATTGAAACCCTTTGCCTAAATAGGTTCAACCCTCTCACCACACTCAAGAAAAAAAATAGAAGATTATAATTGAAATTACTCACCAACCCGTAGCAATCTCCCTAACCGAAGTTGACGAATCCTCTATTAGATCTCCTTCTTCCTTCTGTCTTGGATAGCGAAGTCCTAAGAGCAAAGCTCGGACTTTCTCTTAGATTTTCTGTGGACGAGCATCCCAATTCTCCAACTTGTACTTTTCTTTTGGGCCTTCTCCCTATTTATAGGATAAGAAATATATTTTAGGGTTAAAAAAACCCTAAAAATAGCCAACCATAAGATCCAGCTGTCCTTTAGCATCCAACGGTCCAAAATATAACATAAAAATATAAAATCTGAACCGCCGCCGCCGACACCGAACTCGGACCAATTTCGGCTCAAAGGTTCTGGAATACCACACCAAGTTCGGCCCAAATTCAGCCAGGGACCGAGTTTGGACCAAACTCTGCCCCCTTCAGAAGACTTGATTCCCAACAATCTCCTTCTCTAATCTGATGAGAGGTGTTGGCTCCATTGCTCCTCAACTGGACTCCATGCATGTCGTCCCGCGACAGAAATCCTGCTCCCCCATGCCATCGATCTCCGGTCCCCCGAGTTGCTTTGTATCTTCCGTCATCTCCAGCTCCTCAACCTTCACGTCAACGCTAGCTGCCATGTGTAGTACTTCCTGTATTACTGGGATCTTGTCGATATCGATGACACGGCCAAGACCAAAGACCCTGACGATCAGTCTCACCATGAGTCTTAGCTGCTTGTTCCCAACTTTTGTCTTCCACCGGAACGTGTTAACGTTCTGACGAGCTTCTTCACCCTTGGCTGGCCCAATCAAGTGGACGGTGCAATTCTTTCGAGTTCAAACTCCTGAATCTTTCCACCTTCATGTCCGAACCGGAAGCTCCCCCATACACATACATTTTTTAGAAGAACATCACGTACTGTACATGCCGTCGATGACCCACAGCTTCTCCTGAACTGTGTGAATAATGATGCTCATGCCTCAGATTGAGTTTGCTGTAAACCTTGATCTCCTCTATGGCCTCGAACTGCTGAAACCAATATCGCTCAGTAAAGTTTTGGCAAACCACCATTCCTCAAAACTAGATCCATAAAATAACCCCCACTTGGAGACCGGCCAGCTGTTATGGGACCGACAGACTGAGCCTCAATCTTTGAATCATCACCATTCGTCGCTTTGTCTCGACGAACCGAATCTTTTGTATCCCACAAAGCATCTCGAAGCCCCTCCAAGATAAGTTTTTGACGATCCACCTCCTGTCGAATATCCCACGAGCCTCCATCCGGTGTCTGTGGCCTTCTTGTACAGCCCAGCGGCTTGAGCCTGTACATGCCACAACACAAATCTCCTCGAGCCAGCTATTGGGAACCCTTCGTAAGCATCTAATCTTTGTCCGCAAACAAACTGCAACAGCCATTATCCGCTAGCCTCCCTACCGAAACCAAGTTTTAGTACAAACTCGGTACATATCGCACATCCTTGAGAACGAGCTTCTCACCAAGCTCCGTTGTCAAATATAAATCACCGATGCCTAGAACTGCAGTCGTCCCCTTGTTGCCCATCTTCACAAGTCCAAATATGCCACCGCGGTATGACGTGAAGATCCTCTTATATAGAGTGGCATGATTCGATGCCCCTGTGTCCATGACCTAATCGTCATCATGACACATGCCACAAGGTTCCTCTGCGCCATTTGTTGTGATGATAAGATCTTCCATAGCTGTGAGATCCTCCTGATCATCCTTGCCTTTGGCCTTCTCAGCTTTGAGCTTCATGTAGTTCCTTCTGATATGACCCCTTTAGCCACAGTGATAGCAGCCCTTCTTATGGTCCACAATCGCAAGATCCTGAGACTCCCTCATGGCCTCGCCTGTGCATTAGGTCTTCCTTTCCCGTAGGAAGCCACCAGAGCGGACTCCTACGACGATTCTACTTGCTTACGCCAGATATCCTCGTTCAACAAGCTACTTTTGACTGTCTCCATCGTGACAACTCCATCAGGAGCGGAGTTGCTCACCGACACCACCAACATCTCTCAACTTTCCGACAGAGAACTCAAAAGCAGAAGGGTCTGAAGCTCATCCTCAATCACCATCTTTATCACAGATAGCTAATGGATGATGTCCTGAACCTCATTTAGATGTTGTGCTACCGATGCACCCTCCGTGTACTTCGACTTGACGAGTTAGCAAATCAGAAATGCCTTGTTGTCAGCCGTCTTTCTTTCGTAAAACGAATGCAGATTCTCCCACAATGCTTTTGCAAAATTCTTCATGGATACGTGGTGAAACACCGAGTCATCCATCCATTGACGGATGAATCCAACAGCCTTTCGATCCAGTCATCAGCACCTTTATCCGTCGACTTTGTGCTGTCGCCCTCCAATGGACCATGCAAGTCCTTGCACCAGAGTAGATCCTCCATACTTGGCTTCCAAATTGCCCAGTTTCCCCCTGTAAAGGTGATCATACGAGTGTTCATCTCCTCCGTAGATATAGTTGCACCTTCCCTCTCGAGAAAAACCTAGCTCTGATACCATGTGTTAAAAATACGTGCGTTCTGATACCACGTATTGGGCACGCAGTGTGACCCGAATCGGAGTTGGCCCATGAGGTGCGATATTGAATTGGGCCCATGTGCCTTAAAAGGGAATTCCTATGTAAGGCCTGAACCAATCCCAATTATCTATACCTCATGATCTCACCTCCTACCCGATGTGGGACTAAATTACTAACTCCATTGTCACCTCCATTTTGAGCGCTCAACCAAAAATGAGATGCAATCCAACAATCTCCATCTTAGCTCGTTTATGCTAGCCGAACAAACTTAGCACACCCGGCTACCTTTTCTCGTTCTCGCTAGCCGAGCACCCTTAGCACACCTCGGTTACCTTTACTCGTTCCTGCTAACCGAAGAACGTTAGCACACTCCGACTATTTTTGTTCGTTCCCGCTAACCGAGCACCTAGGAGATCCAATATATTGTCATCTCGATCCGTTCGACCACAGAACCAAACCTGACACGTTCATCTATACCACCATTGTGTGCCAACCACAATATCTTGTTCCATCTTGGACTCATCAAATCCACCTTTAAAGCCAATTCGTGTAGTTGATGCTCCTACTCCACCTTGAGAAGAGTCCGTATAATCCATGAACGTTCAGCACCATATGTCTCGAACCAATTAGAGCTTCTCAAACCAGCTTCGTAACATTGGGCTCTGATACCACTTGTTGGAAACACGTGCGCTCTGATACCACGTGTTGGGCGCGTTGCGGAAGCGTTTGCTAACCCACCTGAGATAACCAACCAATCTACGAACACCAATCACAGATGAAGACAAGTATATGGAGGTGACTATGTCACCTGGACAAATCTGTATAATCCATGAACGTTCAGCACCATCTGTCTCGAACAAATCCGCTAAGGTGGAGATTGTTGGATTGTATCTCATTTTCGGTTGAGCGCTCAAAATGGAGGTGACAATGGAGTTGGTAATTTAGTTCCACATCGAGTAGGAGGTGGGATCATGAGGTGTAGATAATTGGGATTGGTTCAGGCCTTACATGAGAATTCCCTTTTAAGGCATATGGGCCCAATTCAATATCGCACCTCATGAGCCAACTCCGGTTCAGGTCACACCGCGTGCCTAACATGTGGTATCAGAACGCACGTATTTTCAACACGTGGTATCAGAGCCAGGTTCTTCTCTAGAGGGAAGGTGCAACTATATCTACGGAGCAGATGAACACTCATATGATCACCCTCCTTTAAACGCTCAACTGGAAACGAGATACAATCCAACACCATAAACGTGTCTTAATATAAATTCATATTGAATAGAAAATTTTCAATAATCATAATACGTAATCTTTCTAATTTAATACTACGATTAGCTATAAGAATTTTGGTAAAACCTCCTTCATAGAATAACTCATTTACTGCACCTCCATGTGAACACCACAATCTTAGACTTTAATCCATGAATTGTGAATTGCCAAAAAAAATAGCAGTAAGAGTTTGTCAACGATAACTTGCTTAACAACATGAGTAGAGTAGAAAGAAGATAATGGAGAATTGTTGGAGAATTGTGAAGAATTATACCTTCTCCACACTTCTTAAATAGAGTAAGATACAACGGTTGAAAATTCGAACGTTAAAAATTAGACCGTTGAACAAATTCGAATGTTGGAGAAAAAAATATTTGGTTGGCGCCAAGACAAATGGAGCAAAACTTCTTTTTTCTTTCTTCCAATAGTTTTTCTAAATTTTTTCCAGACTTTTTTCCAACACCACTGCCTTTAACCATTTAAAAAAAAAATTTGCCACCAACCCCATTAGCGCCACCCTCCTCTTTTTATTATTATTATTATTATTATTATTATTATTATTATTATTATTATTATTTAACTTTGGAGCCAATTGGGGTGGCGACAAAACCCTCCTTTCATTTAAAATATTTTGGAGCCAATAGGGGTGGCGCCACCCCCCTTTCTCTTTTCAGCAATTTAATGAAAAAACTGTCCGTTTTCATAAAAATTTATGTATTTTCATGGTAGGCATTTACTACATAAATGAGGATCTCAATGTGGATGCTACCGTTCATAATGGAACTTGGACTCCTACTGCAACCAGGATCACTACACCTATGCGTATTTATCATAACATGCATCAGGGTTATGGGAAGTGGACTCTCACTAGCACTCGGGATTTCTCTAACTTAGCTTGGTGTGTGTGTGTGTGTGTTTGTGTGTTTGTTCAAGTTTGTGTGGATTGGCATGATTTGCTTTGCTTTCCTAGCTATTGCGTGAAAATGTTTTACTGAACATGTAGAGCTATTAAAGCAGGCTACAGACCAAACCTCAGCATGGAACTAATTGGGGGCCCTATAGCTTGGTCTTTGCAAATTGCATCAACTAACCATCTGTTGGATACTATTAAGGAGCTACAGGGTAAGAGCACTAAGCAAAATTTTGAATACATTTTTGATAGACATGTCAATAACATTATCTGGCAAATCTGGCAAGAGAAACATAAAATATTCTGCTAGGAGTTTGTCAAGCCTCGAGGACTGTTAAAAATGATAATCAGAGATGTTAAGTTTTTAATGCAGAATGCAGGAAGAAGAGTGGAATCTTGTATATTCTGAGGTCTCCCAACAAATGTGTATCCCTGGTTACTCTTTTGAAACATTTTTAGTTGGTTACATCAATAAAATTACTTACCTTCTCAAAATATATATATATATATATATATATATATATATATATATATATATATATATATATATATATATATATGTTGATTCGGATCAAGAATTCTGTTTATAAAGTTTTCAAAAAAATTCGTCATTTCTAGCCGTTGCATCGTCTTTAAGTCATCTAATCTTGACCGTTATTTTGATCAACGGTCAATATTAGATAACTTAAAACACCATCCAACGGACCACAGTGACGAAACTTTTTGGAGGCTTTATAAACGAAACTCTTAATCCGAGTCATATAAGACCACAACTCAGTCCGAAGGTCCACAGCCCAGCCAGTCTATCCCAGCCCACTTATGGCTCGTCTAGCATGTACCCGGCCCGCACCATGCTTGCAACACCCACCAGTTGTCACTTTAATTTCTCCAACCATATGGAAATAAAAACTGCATCCCCTAAGACTTGAACCCAAAACCACTTGGGGGGTTGGGGTGGGGGGGGGGGGGGGGTACTTATGTCTTAGTAACTTGAGCTAGAGGTGCTTGTCAATATATAGCCATAAAATATGTCCATAAAATATGTTGAGGTTTTGGTTACAAATGACTAGCATCCCAAAAAGTAAACGACCTCTCTTTATTGTCTAGGTTCAATTTTGATATTTGAGAATTCTGACCAAGAATTTATTTTTGGCTGCACTTAAATGGTTGTATTTGTTTTACTAACTTATATGCACATAGTTGTTTTTCAGGATTAATTATTGTCATTAGGATTTGGTTAATATTTTGTATAGGATTTAGTTTTATTTTGGTAACTTGTTTTATATTGCAAATAGGACTAGTACTTTTGATGACCAAGGTTTGATTGGTTATATATATTACGTTCTGATTCCGTAAAATCGATGTTGTCCTCCGGGCGTGACGTCGTGCGTGCCTAGGTTGCACAAGACTAAGGTATTTATATAGCGAGCACATATTCAGAGTACGCAGATAATTGAAACACAATGTTGAAACATAAAAAAGTTCTCTTTATTGATAATGAACATCTATTACAAACTCTTGAACGAGTTGGATACTTGCTGCACGGGCTTATAAAAGTGGACTCAAAATGAGATAATCGTCCTGTACATTATATCATTACTAAAACTTTAAAATGTTAAAGGCCCTCTGGCGAAGCTATCGCCTTCCTACGGAGCTGCATAAGTTTGTGCACGAGCTCCTAAAATCTTCAAAAAAGTTGCTTCTGAGGCACGATCTGTCATGCCACGATCTCCCATAGGCTAATCGGCCGTCCCCGCTAGGCGAGAATCACCGCTCCAGCGCTCCCGCGGGATGATCGCTTCGGCCCATCGGGGCGTGATGCCGCACGAGCATGAGCCGATTCCGTGCAAGGCTGTGGTTCATTGGCTGGCGGTAAGAAGTCTAAGCCACAGAGTCGCACAAATTGTCCGAGTGCAGCAGAATTATAAACGCGTAAGCGATTTGGTAACAAGTTCACTGAGTCGACAATAGCGGAAGCATTGAACAACACAAGTAGAAGTAAATCAAACTTTTTATTGATATAAACAATGTTACAGGCGGCGCATAGCCGTGTCTACAAGTCGCTAAAGCCTCTCTCTCTGAAATAGTAAAAGCGTGCAAAGTGGAAACATTTGTGAAAAGATGTACAGGCGATATTCCAACATTATGTCTTCTATATGTGCTTCAGTTCCGGACGCAACGCTCCAAAGCTCCGGAGTAAACTCCACGCCTTAGCAAGCACGAAGGAGACATCCGCACCGAACGAGGTTCTCCCGTACCCCTACAAACAACCTGGTGGATTATCAGTACACGAATGCACTGGTGAGGAGGCTACTCACCCGTTCGACAAATCCAAACACGTAATATAGGTTCTATGCACCAACTATTATGTTATCTTTCTAGTTTTGCCTTAGGATCAATTTTATGGCATATATTGAATAGCCTAACTCATGTGGCAGTGCACCATGCGATATAAGAGGAAACACGACGAGACTTACCAACTTACCATTTGTCCTTCCCTGTCCAAGGTAACCAAGTTAATTCAAGCACAAGCACGTATAAACATTCAGGGGCAATAACATATGCAAATACAAGTGTTTCAATACGAGATTCATATCGGGTGCACGAGTTACACATAATATCAAGTGTGTTGCATATGATGCTGATATGTTCCATACGTACAAGTGTTTCATATTCATATCGTTTAGCTGATTCAGATTACTCTTTGATGTGATGCAATGACTCACACGCGGATAGCCGCTAAGCAAGGATGACTTATCTATATGACATAAGTCGCTGACATAGCCATAAACAACAGGTTCATGGTCTCGAGACTAAAAGTGATATGCAACGCGGGTGGCGAGTCCCGTTACAGAATACTCCGTCACATAACATACGACCATTTCCGTCTAGATCGGACATGTCCCAGCGCCTTGGCAACCGACCGCGAAAACCACATAAACCTTGTGCACAAGTTGTCCGTGACATGCAAGTCTTGGGTCAATCCAGATTCATAACGATAATTCTTATTTCTTTACTGAACGAGCTTTGCTCCACGAGCTGTTGATTCATTTCTTCTTAATATGATTCTCGTTCAGTGTTCAACTTGACTTGATGCAATCTAAGGCAATACGAGCATGAGACAATCACATATCATGATCTGTCTTTGCATAATCTTCCTGAGCCATTAGATTGAGTGCAAGACGAGTATCACTTTTCTGAGGTATTGTAATATTATCTCGCTTTACTGTCCCTTGATGCAGTCCCCTAGTTCGGAAAATGCCTTGGCGACTTAACGGTCCCGGATACTTTTAATGTTCTTACTTGCACGAAATGACTATTAGATAGTCTTCCGGTGGTTTGGATGAAAACAAGGCAAGATAGCATTCTCTTGATATTGGCATGCAACCATATAACAAGCATTGAATCGAGGCAACTAATACAAGCTAACATATAGCAACCAAGCATGCATTCATGTAACATAAACATTCGCATTGGCTCGGGCCCGAAGGTAAGCCGAGGAGTAAAACCGTAAGGAACATACCGAGCGACATAATCTAGGGTCGTGCAGTGTAGGAAGTGAACAGTGCACTGCTGAGTTTACATATATCATTCTTACTCGAGGCATAACGGGTTCTAGTTGCACAAGGCAAAGGTAGAATGCGAGGGTCTGATTATAAGCAAAGTTTTATTTTCATGTTCTGGCACAAGCAATACAAGTTGGGATTATTAGTTGGGATTATTCCCTTAGCTAGGTGCGTTAGATTCTTATTAGTATGCAGGGGTGATTCACCTAGCGACTAGCATGTATCGTTCCATATTTTAAGTGTGCTGGCTAAGCAAAGACAAGTTCACCGTAGCCACCCACCTTAGCGATGATTCGTCTCGGTCGAGTGATACTCCGAGCGAGCCTCTGAAATCCTAAGTCAAACTCCTGAAGGGACAAGTCTGGATATTCTTTGCCTCAAACTAGTACTCTCGCCTGAGCAAAGTGGATCGGGACATCGCACTTTTGCCGTTTGAATCGGCAGTCCGCTTGAGCGGAACAGGGTATTACATCATACACCACTCAGAAAAAGTCTCGTCCTCGAGACTTCCTGAGGGCAAGTCGTTCTATCGTATTATGGGATTTATCCCAAGCGTAGCAATCGGTACCACTAGATCCAATTTTTGAACACAATCTCCTACTCGCTTCTTACGTCGTGTCGCGTGTATGCCGAGTCGGTCTCATTTGCGCTTAGCGCGGGACATGTTGCTTAACGCGGAGTATGTTTCAATCGATCTTGTTTGACGATCTAAAGTTGAGGCAAACTAATACAAGTCGTTATAATTGTTCAGGTGGATATTCACTTGCACTAGCATCAAGATCAGCATATCGCAAGTTTGGATCGTGCACATATTCGAAGCGCTTCAAGCACATGTATATCAACCAACTTGGCGATAGAGAAGTCTTAGGACTCGAATTTCATATCTCCTTCAGTCTTGGATCGTGCATACGTTCAAGGCATCCCTCAAACATATGCATTCAACCAAACTTAGAAATAGTAAAATCGGACAAGCTACTTGCGAAAATCTCAATGGTTCGTTTATCAATCACAAGGATACTTTTGATAGGGTCAATCCAATTCCATATCATTTCCATTCCAACCAAGTATTTGCATTACCATTAAGCACGATCTATTCGGTTTACCGACTAACGTCCATCTGCTCGGGTCAACATAGCGAATGTTATCGTTCCCAAGTCTAATTCTAAGTCTTGCTGTCCCAGTTCTATAGCTTGTTCAAGCAATGTACTAAAGCCAGTAACACAGGTTCATTCACTCGGCATAGGGTCGTCTGCCTAATTGCTAGGTCAGCTCACAAGATCATAGGTACAGGTTCAAGCACACGATACATCGTGCAAATTCGTCGCACGATGCTCGCCCCAATTCCTAGGGTCAAACCATTGTTCATTTGTACGGGGTGTTCTACCCAAGCTTCATTTTCACTCAAATTTCTAAACATCGAGCACAAATTTCTTTACACTCAATAACATGTTCATTTGCATGGGGGACGAGTCCGTTCAATAAAATCCACAATATATCCAAATTGCAGGACAAGCCTAGTAATTTGCATATTCTATCTCTCCAAACATATTTTGATAGAATCCCTATCCATTTCAAGTCTACCAAGCCAAGATTCGATTCTAAGCCCTTTTTAATTATAACTCCAATTCGTTTAACCTGATTTACGTATCCGTTCATGAAACCATCAAGCGTGATTTTATTCCAGGTTCTAGGCTAACTTATCCGCAAAACATTTTCCGATCAGGTGCATTTCCAAATTCGTCTTATCGTGTCGAAACCAAAAGTCAAGACGATCAATAAGTTGTCATGCTCCGGTCTACCGCAAGTTCGATCACCCTCATTGGATGTGAGATCACCACGTCAACGCTCCCGCTGGAAAATTGTCCTAAACTGGGCGTAACGCATGTACGAGCATAGAGTTACGTTCGCACAATACAAGAATGTTTGAACGTTATGGTTATCATCGGCACGATCGAGACACCTTATTATTTTTACCAAGTCATGTTCGTTCATGCAGTGATTATAATTCATCTAGTAAAATCATCCAACTTCAATGTTACCATTTGGTAAATCGTCCAAGTCCATTCAAATTTTAATATATTTTATTCATCGAGTTCGTTTAGAATAATCATCGAACATGTTCTCGTGAGTTCGATCATCCCCGCCGTACGTGAAATTACCCGCCGACGCTCCCGCAGGATAATCGTTCTCGTTGGGACTGATTTCGAGATTTATCGTTTCGAACTAGATTTCAAGACCGTTCTTTCGAACTCCAAGCCAAAATCCATTATCGTTCATCTCTTTCATCGAAACACAATATTTATTTTAGGCTAGTTTCTATTCGAGCGATATTGCATTCAAGTTCAATCTGTTTGTTCCAATCTGAAATCGCTCGTACGATCCTCTAAATTTTTAACAAGTTTTCTTAACAAGATATCGATTTTCAATTCCAAGAATTTTAATTCAATATAAGCCTTATCATTTAATCAATACATCCTGAAATCGTTTGATCCGATTATCGCACAAGACCTATGGATCAGTTTGGACATTTCTAAATGATCCATACACCACTCGGAATTGAGTCATCTAATTAAATCTATTTCAATCAATTTGTATCTTCTAACATGAAATACCGTTCAAGCTATTTCCCAAAATCCAAGCACGATTCTCTATATTTGCCTAAGCGATAAATCCGAGAATGTTTCTATCGGTTGACATTCTAAGTCTGACTTGCCTTATTCCTTAACGATATCCTACATAACTTAGCCGAAAGGCTTTGTGCAAAGCTAACCGTTCGAGAAAATATTTGATTCCATACTAACCAATTGGGCAATCACGTAAAGACATTTCAGGTTTGCACATAAGTCATGATTCTAGCACGAATCTAATCCCAAAGGGACTAGCACAGGTTGGCACCAAGGCCTAAGCATTATAATTCCATACAAGCAATCACATCATTCACATGCACTTTTCGAAAGTATTTAGACTCATTGTTGGAACATTTTATTGGCACATTGAGAGAGAGTGTGCACATAACCCACGAACGAGCTTTCAAAATTGAGAAAATCGAAATAAAGTCCAAAGGTGTATAGCCAAGCTCTGATACTAATCTGTCATGCGCCGATCTCCCGCAGGCTAATCGGCCGTCCCTGCTAGGCGAGAATCACCGCGCCAGTGCTCCCGCGGGACGATCGCTTCGGCCCATCTGGGCGTGATGCCGCACGAGTGTGAGCCGTGCCTGTACAAGGCCGTGGTTCAATGGCTGACGGTAAGAAGTCTAAGACACCGAGTCACACAGATTGTCCGAGTGCAGCAGAATTATAAATACGTAGGCGATTTGTAACAAGTTCACTGAGTCGACAATAGCGGAAGCATTGAATAACACAAGGAGAATCAAATCAAACTTTTTATTGATATGTTACAGGCGGCCCATAGCCGTGTTTACAAGTCGCTCAAGTCTCTCTCTGAAATAGTAAAAGCGTGCCAAGTGGCTACATTTATGGAAAGATGTACAGGCGATGTTCCAATATTATATATTGTATATGTGCTTTTTCGGATGCAATGCTCCAAGGCTCCGAAGTGAACTCCATGCCTTAGCATGCACGAAGAAGACATCCGTACCGAATGAGGTTCTCCCGTACCCCTGCAAACAACCTGGTAGATTATCAGTACACGAATGCACTGGTGGGGAGGCTACTTGCCCGCTCGACAAATCTAAACACGTAATATAGGTTCTGTGCACCAACTATTATATTGTTTTCTAGTTTTGCCTTAGGATCAATTTCATGGCATATATTGAATAGCCTAACTCGTGTGGCAGTGCGCCATGCGATATAATAGAAAACACGGTGAGACTTACCAACTTACCATTTGTCCTTCCATGTCCAAGGCAACCAAGTTAATTCAAGCATAAGCACGTATAAACATTCAGGGGCAATAACATATGCAAATACAAGTGTTTCAATGCGAGATTCATATCGGGTGCACGAGTTACACATAATATCAAGTGTGTTGCATATGATGCTGATATGTTCCATACATACAAGTGTTCATATTCAGATCGTTTAGCTTATTCAGATTACTCTTTGATGCGATTCAATGACTCGCACGCGGATACCCGCTAAGCGAGGATGACTTATCTATATGACATAAGTCGCTAGCATAGTCACAAAGGACGGGTTCATGGTCTCGAGACTAAAAGTTATATGCAACGCAGGTGGCGAGCCCCGTTACAGAACACTCCGTCACATAACATACGACCATTCATAATGTTTCCGTCCGGATTGGACCGGTCCCAGCGCCCTGGCAATCGACTGCGAAAACTACATAAACCTTGTGCACAAGTTGTCCGCGACATGCAAGTCTTGGGTCAATCCAGATTCATAACGATAATTCTTATTTCTTTACTAAACGAGCTTTGCTCCACGAGCTATTGATTCATTTCTTCTTAATACAATTCTCGTTCAGTGTTCAACTTGACTTGATGCAATCTAAGGCAATACGAGCATGAGACAATCACATATCATGATCTGTCTTTGCATAATCTCCCTGAGCCATTAGATTGAGTACAAGATGAGTCACTTTTCTGAGGTATTGTGATATTATCTTGCTTTAGTGTCTCTTGATGCAGTCCCCTAGTTTTGGAAATGCCTTGGCGACCTAAGGGTCCTGGATACTTTCAATTTCTTACTTGCATGGAACGACTATTAGATAGTCTTTCGGTGGTTTGGATGAAAACAAGGCAAGATAGCATTCACTTGATATTGGTATGCAACCATATAACAAGCATTGAATCGAGGCAACTAATACAAGCTAACATATAGCAACCAAGCATGCATTCGTGTAACATAAACATTCGTATTGGCTCGGGACCGAAGGTAAGCCGAGGAGTAAAATCGTAAGGAATGTACCGAGCGACATAATCTAGGGTCGTGCAGTGTAGGAAGTGAATAGTGCACTACTGAGTTTACATATATCATTCTTACTCGAGGCATAACAGGGTCTAGTTGCACAAGGCAAAGGTAGCATGTGAGGGTCTGATTATAAGCAAAGTTTTATTTTTATGTTCTAGTACAAGCAATACAAGTTGGGATTATTCTCTTAGCTAGGTGCATTAGATTCTTATTAGCATACAGGGGGTGATTCACCTAGCGACTAACATGTATCGTTCTATATTTTAAGTGTGCTGGCTAAGCAAAGACAAGTTCACCGTAGCCACCCACCTTAGCGATGATTCACCTCGGTCGAGTGATACTCCGAGAGAGCCTCTGAAAGCCTAAGACGAACTCCTGAAGGGACAAGTCTGGATATTCTTTACCTCAAACGAGTACTCTCGCCTGAGCAAAGTGGATCGGGACATTGTACTTTTGCCGTTTGAATCGGCAGTCCGCTTGAGCGGAACGGGGTAATATGTCGGGAGCACTTTGAGGCAATACGTGCACAAAACAAGTTACAAGTAATCCAAGTCTATTCCTTTTTATCTTGACATCTTTTAGTTATTTTGGTATCGTTTGATAGGAACAAGCAAGAATGCAAGATTTTTTTAGTTGTGAAGACTTGAAAGAAGGGTCAACTGAATCGAATTATAGCCACTCACAAGTTGGTTGGAGAAAGGAAAGGAAAGAGGTGCTTCAAGACTCTGCTCGCACGACGTCTTTTGCACGATCACATGCATAGCCACGAACAATTAATCAATACCTCTTCTCCTATTTTCAAGCTCAAAATAAAATATAATTCAATAGAACGAAAGCAATAAAATCCATCAAAACCGTTCAAGAAAATGCAAATCCGAAAGCTAACGCAAAAGCACGAAAGCAACAAGACGACAGCAAAAACTAGGCAAGAAAACTTGCAGCAGAGAGGTCCCTCTTGACTCTGCCGCTAAGTCCATCCTCGGGGCACGGTCCACTGAATATGGAAATCGATTTCGAAGAAGAAAATCTATAACGAGGATAAGATCTTGATTCAATCTATTCCGATTGAACGATACCGATTTGTATTTCTTAGCCGCGCTCCACGAATAGGGGGAACGGGGCACCATATTCTAACCAACTAATAAGAAGTTTCGTCTACGAAACTTAAGAATAGAACCTACCACTATGAAACAATGAAGGAAACCTTTCCTTCATCTCAGAATTAAGCTCCCAAGTAGATTCTTCGACCGAATGATTTCGCCAAAGCATGCGCACGAGAGGAACCGAACGACTTTGAAGCAGCTTCTCTTTGTAATCCAAGATTCGCACAGGATGTTCTACATGAATCAAGTCTTCCTTTAAGTCCAGTTGATCAAGATCCACCACATGACTCGGGTCCTACACGTACTTCCTAAGTTATGAAATATGGAAGATATCGTGCACTTCAGATATTGACAGTGGCAGGACAATCTGATATGCGACCGGGGCGACTGGCTTAAGTAACTCGAACGGGCCGACAAATCTTGGACTTATCTTCCCCTTTGCTCCAAATCTGGTAACTCCTCACATGGACGAGAATTTGAGAAATACTCGATCGCCTTCTAGGAACTCAAGAGATCAACGGTGCGTGTCTGAGTATCTTTTCTGACGACTCTGTGCTACCTTCAGTCATTCACGGATCAAGCGAATCTTCTGGACGGTTTGTTCCACGAGTTCCGGGCCAAGAATTTTTTGTTCACCAACTTCATCCCAATAGATTGAAGATCTGTACTTCCGCCCATACAATACCTCATACGGCACCATTTGAATGCTGGATTGATAGTTATTGTTGTATGCAAACTCGGCTAATGGTAGATGCAAGTCCCAACTTGACTTCAAGTCCAAGGCGCAGAGCTGCAGCATATCTTCGAGGATTTGGTTGACCCGCTCTGTTTGGCCATCCGTCTAAGGATGGTAGGTGGAGCTGAACTTCAACTTTGTCCCCATTGTTGACTGAAGGCTTTCCCAGAAACGTGATAAGAATCGACCATCTCGATCGAAGATAATGGATACGGGCAAACCGTGGAGTCGAACGATCTCGTTGAGGTAGATCTGCGCCAGACGATCGGTACTCCAAGTACCTTTGATAGGAAAAAAGTGAGCTGACTTGGTGAGTCGATCGACGATGACCCAGACGGTATCATTCCCCTGTTGCATCTTCGACAAACCAACAATAAAATCTATCGTTATGTGTTCCCATTTTCACTCTAGTATAGCAAGGTTCTACATCTCCCTATCCGGCTTCTGGTGCTCGGTCTTTACCCTCTGACAAGCCATGCATTGAGACACGAACAACGCCACATCTTTTTTTATGTCGTGCCACCAAAATGTTGTGCGGAGGTCTCGATACATCTTTTTGCTTCCCGGATGTGAAGTGTAACTCGCATAGTGGGCTTTGGTGAGTATCTCCTTTCTGAGATACATAATCTTTCCTTCACCCAGATCATCCTATCCTTGCTCACCTCAAAGTCAGTAGCCTTTCCTGCTGAGATAAGATTTCGTATCTTCTCTAGGAATAGGTCGTTCTTCTGAGCGGACTTAACTTTCTCTAATAAGTCTGGTTCGAGACACAGCTGAGCCACTTGCGTCCCCTTTTTGTATCTGATTCGGAGTGTAATGCCCAAACTTTCGAGATCTCTTCGCAGCATGTCATCGATAGCCAAGATCCCAATGAACACTCGACTTAGTGCATCACCTACAACGTTACCCTTGCCCGGTGTATATCTGATCACCAAGTTAAAGTCGCTAAGGAGTTGAAGCCAGCGTCATTGCCGTAGATTCAAATTCTTTTGAGTATAGAGATACTTGAGGCTTTTGTGATCCATGAAGATATCGTACGGCACACCATAGAGGTAATGCCGCCATAACTTCAGTACGAACACCACTGCCGCAAGTTCCAGGTCTTGCGTTGGATAGTTTCTTTTATGAGGCTTTAACTGCCTCGACGCAAAGGCTGTCACTTTGTCCCTCTGCATAAGGACACATCCCAAACACTTTCCTGAGGTATCGCTATAGATCTTAAAATCATCAGATCAGTCCGGAAGGGTAAGAATTGGTGCTGATATAAGTCGCTTCTTTAACTCCATAAATGAATCTTCACAGTTGTCCGTCCACGCGAACGTTACTCCCTTCCGAGTGAGATGAGTCAGGGGCGAGACGATTCTTGCAAAATCTTTAATAAATCTCATGTAGTAGCCTGCTAGACGATTCTTGTAAAATCTTTAATAAATCTCATGTAATATCCTTCCTCGGGCGCATCATTGTCCGTCCACGCTAACGTTACTCTGAATATCGCTAGCTGACTCAGGCCTTTTCCACTTCACGATGGCTTCAACTTTCTTCGAGTCGACTGAGATGCCATTCGCGGAAATGATGCGCCCGAGGAAGGATAGGTTATCCAACCAGAACTCGCACTTGCTCAGCTTCGCGTACAACTTATTGTCTCAAAGAGTTTGAAGCACCATCCGCAGGTGTCCTGCGTGTTCATCATTATTCTTCGAGTACACTAAGATGTCGTTTATAAATACTACCACAAACTTGTCGAGAAATTGTCAGAACACACGGTTCATTAAATCTATGAATGCAGTAGGGACATTCATCAATCCAAACGGCATAACAGAAAACTCATAATAGCCATAGCGGGTTCGAAATGCTGACTTCGGCTTGTCCTCTGGCTTAATCTTCAATTGGTGGTAGCCAGAGCGAAGATAAATTTTTGAAAACATCGATGCTCCTTGCAACTGATCAAAGAGGTCGTCTATCCTGGGCAGGGGATACTTGTTTCTGATAGTGACCTTATTTAGCTCCCTATAATCTATACAGAGTCGCAACGTTCCGTCCTTCTTCTTTACGAAGAGCACAGTACGCCCCAAGGAGATGTCACGCCCCAATCTCCCGCAGGCAATCGGCCGTTCCCGCTAGGCGGGAATCACCCTCGCCAGCGCTCCCACGGAACGATCGCTTAACCCATCCGGGCATGATGCCGCACGAGCGTGAGCCACTCCCGTGTAAGGCCATGGTTCATTGGCTGGCGGCAAGAGTCTAAGCCACAGAGTTGCACAGATTGTCCGAGTGCAGCGGAGTTTAGGAACGCATAGCAATTCGGTAACAGGTTCACTGAGTCGACAAATATAGCGGAAGCATAGAAACACAAGTTGAAGTAAAGCAAGCTCTTTTATTGATATAAACTTGTGTTACAGGCGGCGTATAGCCGAGATTACAAGTCGCTCAAGCCTCTCTCTCTGAAACAGTAAAAGCGTGCCAAGTGGCTACAACTGTGGAATGATTGTACAGGCGATGGTCAGGCGATGTTCACAACTTATGTCTTGTATATGTGCTTCAGTCCCGGACGTACCGTTGCTTCGGAGTGTTGTCCACGCCTTAGCACACACGTTGGAGGCATCCGCACCGTACGAGGTTCTCCCGCACCCTGCATACAAACTGGTGGATTATCAGTACATTGAATGCACTGGTGGGGAAGCTACTCGCCCGCTCGACAAATCCAAACACGTAATACAGGTTCCGTGCACAACTATTAAGTTATCTTTCTAGTTGCCTTAGGATCAGTTTTATGCAGATATTGAATAGCCTAACGTGTCGGGCAGTGCGTCGTGCGATGTTAGAGGAAACACGGCGAGACTTACCAACTTACCATCTCCTTCCCTGTCCAAGGCAACCATTTAGGCAAACAGTATAAATTCGAGCAGAGGCATGTATAAACATTCAGGAGGCAAGCATATGCAAACAGGAGGGTCATTTTAACATGATCGTTCAGGTGTTTAGTTGTTCTTGATGCGATGCAGTGACTCGCACGCGGATAGCCGCTAAGCGAGGATGACTTATCTATATGAACACGATCGCTGGCAAAGCCATTATGGACACTAGTCTTAAACGAGAGTAGTTTGCAACGAAAGTACAGTGGGTGCTACAAGCCATCTCGTTTAGTACAGTAGACTATACAGTAAGTTCAGCCATGGAGCGGATGGTATGTAGCGAAAGAACGGTAGGTGCTGCACACTATCTCGTCCAGTACATTTGGCTGAAACAGTGGAGTTCCATCCGGATCGGAGCGGCCCCAGTGCCCCGGAGACCGTCCGTGGAACTATGCCTCATTTCCGAGTTGTCCGCGACATGCAGGTCAGGGTCAGGGTCAGTTTCCCCTTCACTAGATACTCGAGTACTGTAGAACAGGAGTACAGTGGTACAGTAGAACAGTATAACAGTAGTACAGTAGTGCACGATTACAGGAGGTGCTTGAATCATGATTCTGTACAGTGATTAACTTGTCTTGATGCATTTCCCTGGTTCGGGGCTGCCTGGTGACCTAACGGTCCCGGATACTTGCAGAAACATTCAGGCACGGAACGACTACGTAGTAGTCTTCCGGGGTTTGGATGAAAACACGATAATATTCAAGCAGACAAGCATGTGTTTCTAAGGAACGTAAGCAGGCACATGGCTCGGACCCGAAGGTAAGCCGAGGAGTGAAACCGTTAAGGACTTAGCATGCGAGGGTCTGAATATAAGCAGTATTTTATTTCCATGTTCTAGCAAGCAATACAAGTTGGGATTATTCCCTTAGCTAGGTGCGTTGGATTTATTAGCATGCAGGGGGTTATCACCTAGCGACTAGCATGAATATTCCAGATTTTATGTGTGCTGGCTAAGCAAAGACAAGTTCACCGTAGCCACCCACTTTAGCGATGATTCACCTCGGTAGAGCGATACGTCTGAGCGAGCCTCTGAAAGTCCAAGCCGAATTCCTGTAGGGGCAAGTCTGGATATCCTTTGCTTCTTGATCGAGGCAAAGCAGGTCAGGACAACTGCACGATTGCCGATTGAGACGGCAGTCCGCTTGAATGGAATGGGGTGTTACATCCTATCCAACTTAGAAAAAGTCTCGTCCTCGAGACTTACTAAGGACAAGCAGTAATCTAGGGTTGAGGCAATCCTAGACAAGTTGTTGTACTTATTTCATTTGGATATTCACTTGCACAAGCTTCGAAATCAACATATCGCTTAGACTGGATCGTGCGCACTTTCGAAGGTACCCTCTAGCGTGAACACGTCAACTAGCTCAGTGATAGCGAAGTCTTAGCACTCGAGTTTCACCTTTTCTTAAGTCTTGGATGGTGCACTAGTTCAAGGCGTCCCTCGAATAGATGCATTCAACCAAACTTAGGGTTAATGAAAATCGGACAAGCTACTAGCGATACTCTCAAGGGTTCACACAGGTTGGCTCAAAGGCCACTCGCAGCATACAACCAGACAAGCAAGCATATCATTCAAAACGTAATTTGAAAGTATTTAGACTTATTGTTGGAACATCCCATCGAGGCATTGAGAGAGAGCGCACACATAACCCACGAACGAGCTTTCGAAACAGAGATATCGAATCGAAGTCCAAAGGCGTAGAAGCCAGGCTCTGATACCATTCTGTCATGCCCCGATCTCCCGCAGGCAATCGGCCATTCCCGCTAGGCGGGAATCACCCTCGCCAGCGCTCACGCGGAACGATCGCTTAACCCATCCGGGCGTGATGCCGCACGAGCGTGAGCCACGCCCGTGCAAGGCCATGGTTCATTGGCTGGCGGTAAGAGTCTAAGCCACAGAGTCGCACAGATTGTCCGAGTGCAGCGGAGTTTAGGAACGCATAGCGATTCGGTAACAGGTTCACTGAGTCGACAAATATAGCGGAAGCATAGAAACACAAGTTGAAGTAAAGCAAGCTCTTTTATTGATATAAACTTGTGTTACAGGCGGCGTATAGCCGAGATTACAAGTCGCTCAAGCCTCTCTCTCTGAAACAGTAAAAGTGTGCCAAGTGGCTACAACTGCAGAATGATTGTACAGGCGATGGTCAGGCGATATTCACAACTTATGTCTTGTATATGTGTGTCACGACCCGCACCCGGTTTAGGGGCACGAGTGCGTGGGTACGTCCAGCCTACGCCGCAGCATCGGCGGTAGAACGCTGTCAAGGTCTTGATACTATCTAACTAATGTCACGCAAGCATCCAATCTCCATTAGGAGGCACGGATGACACAAATAAGATGAACATATACTCAATCACAGGATTACAGCACGATAAGATTTCGAAATAGAAATTAAAATTAAACACAACACAAGTCCACAAGTAATATTCTAACTCAACAATATCCAAGAATCATCAAAATGCCGGAGACAAATCCGGTACCAAAATAGTCTACTTAAGAACTAACAATAATAATAATTCCGGCTAGACCTTCCAGAATCACAACTACTACCAAGTCTGCAGCTACTCACCATATGGTCCATAAAGTGTCGGACAGCGATCCTCTAAGGCATAGTCTGGAAAAATATTTCCAGTCAGGAAGGAGCAAGCAACACTCTCAAATAACAGTTCCATTAATTGATAATGTCTATAATACAATAAAACATGTCATGCTAGCTACTGAGAAGACAGTGAAATAAATGCAATGGCAATTAAAGAGAGGCAGGCAATATAAAGAGACAGGCAATAGACAATATGATACAGTCAGTGCATGTATGAAAATGAAAGAACAAGGAACAGTATCATATACGGGTGATGTAGTATATGATTTAAAATAGGGAACTGTAATCTATTCTACGTGTTTGAAATAGTAGTTTCAAAATGTGATCGGCTTGGGAACATGTACGATAGCTACAAGGCCTGGCTAATCATGGGTGAAGAGCATGATTAACACTTACAATTTCTATACTACAATAAGAGGTTATGATCACATTTCTTACTAACTACTTCCCCGCCCCCAACTAGTACTGTGGATCCAACCATGACACGTCACGATACACGAGCAAGTCAAGTCTATCATGTACGATGTCTAAATATACATGTCGTGTACAATGTCAATACGATAATCAAGATAACATCTCATGACTGCAGATCCAAGCTATACTAGTCCGTGTAGCACAGTGTCAAAGATTCAGTTGTAACATTTCAAGATCATTGAACTTATAGCAATTATCAAGAATTGGAAATTATCAGAGAATGTACTTGCCTTGGGTCCTTAGCTGGTGTTTATGGATGTCCTGTTCCAGAGTATCCCCTGGGTGAACCAACAGTCCTAAAGACATAACACAATATAACATTTGCATCAGAAGCTACGCTAACACACAGTCAAAACACTGGCCTTAGGGCCATGCCAGGCAGGGTACTAGTCACTAGGGTCACCTAGTAGATAGATACGTAATATACATATCTTAAATAACATATATACTTACAATATATCTATATATATCAAATTAAATACATATGCAAAATATATGTATATATATATCTATTAAAAATATGCTAAGGTTTTATACAAAATATATATACCAATATGAAAATATAACTCTACATATATACATTGATACCAGAATACGATTATTTACATATTTGTTCATTTATACCAAAAATACGTTTTTACTTATTTATTCATTTATCATACATACTATAATTAATAAATAAAGAATATACATTTACATATATATTACTATATGAAAATAACCAATATATACACATATATATTCCAATTAGATATATTGAAAATACACTAAGTATATATATATATTTTTATATACATATACCAAGTTACATAATTACCTATTTATGCATTTATACCAAAATACATACATATAGATATACTAATTATATTAAATTATACTATGTATACAAGTACACATATATATAAACCAAAATACCAAAACAAATATATATATATATATATATATAGGAAGAATACACGAACATATATACTAATTTTCACATTAATTATACTAATATACATACTATACTTATACAATTAAATATTAATAAAATAAATAATATATATATATTCATATTTTAAAATACATACATTACCAATAAATTTTATATTGAAAATATGCTAAATATATATATATATAATACATGTATACACATATACCAATTATATTATACACTTTACATTATATACCAATACATATTTATGTATTAACATAAATTAAATAACTATTATATCTATACATATATTTTATATATACTATACATTATGTTTAAATATTAATTAAATAAACAATATGCATATACATATACTAATACGTATTTATACTAGAATACATATGCAATACATATGTATTAAAATATAGAGATATACGTGAGATATATATATAAAACATATATACACTAATTTAAATATATACAATACCTTACATTAATTATATATACATTAACTATACATTAATTATTATATACAAATACATATACTAGTATATACATATACACCCTAAAGTATATACACATATATGATACATATATACTATTTGGAAATAGAACAATGTACATTCATATACACATGTATATACATGAATTTATTTATGTATTAATACATAGGAATTCATAACCAATCTATTAAAGGAGGGAGGAGAAAGCTTACAGAGGTGGCTCGACGGGCTTGGCCGGAAGATGGCCGGAGGGAGCTCGACCGGGGACTGATGGTGGTGGCGATGTTGGAAGCACGACGCCGCCGGAGTAGCAGCAGGGAGGCCGGGCTGTTGGGTGGCTGATGGTGGTGATGGGAGTTGTAGATGATGGTGGTGGTCGGCCTGGAGTTCGACGCCGCCGGAGTAGCAGCAGGCTTCGGCGGGAACTGCTACGGGCCGGGGTACGGGGAGGAATGGGGAGAGGAGCCGCGGCAGTGCCGGAGTTGGGCTGAACAGGCCGGCCGGAATGGAGTAGGAGGCCGGGCTACAGCCAGCAGGCCGCCGGGTGAATAGTGCTCGGCCGGAAAGCACAGTGGTGATGGGGGTGATGAATAGGGTCCCCCCCCCCTTTCAAATTTTTGAAATCCAATGAAAGAGAAAAGGAAGAAGAAGGAAGAAGAAGAAAAGAAGGAGAAGAGAAAAAGAAAAGAAGAAGGAGGAGAAGAATTCCTACGGTTTGGAGGCTTGAGGAATTTTGGAGGCTTGTGAGGTAGGGGAAAACCTAGGTTGTCTAGGGATTAGGGTTTAGGATGGGACATGACATTAAATAGGGATGAGGGGATTTTGATGGAGGGTTGTGATTGACCCTCTAAATGAGTGGTCTAGATTGAACATGAGGGAAATTAATTCATGGGGATTTAGGGTGAGGTTTAATTAAAATATTAAGGATTTCTCATTGGTTTAAATAATTGGGTGTTGGCACAAAAATGCCAATTTGCAATTTAACCCCCTTAAATTTGGGAAATTGCACAAACACATAAAATGACGAAAATTTGGCGGGCGATTCGGGGTCCGGTGTTTTGTAGGGTCAGGGGGCACTGTAAGATGGGCATGGGCTGAATTTGCAGGGCACTGAAATTAATTTAGAATTTCAGAATCAGATAAAATAGTATCCTCAATTTAAGTAGAAATAAATGCAAGTTGTGTTCAACAATTAATTAGGAGTACATGGAGCCAAAATCAGGTCAGGTCATCAATACCAATAATAAAGAAGACTCAGAACAGAATATTACCCTAATTTGGTCGCACGAAAAATAGGTCAAGATGGCCTCCAATTTTCGATTGGAACGCACAACGATACAAAATAGGAATTTTAAAATAAACGTCCGCGACAATTTTTGCGCGGCCAGAAATAATGTACAGAAAGCACAATTATGAGTTGTAAAAATAGCAGAATTGAAGGCGGGCATGTCTAGGGCAAGATGATAAAATTTGTTGGAAGACAAAAGTCAGGGTAGCGCTCAAGCAAAGGCAATGCGCAAATATTAAATAAAATACAGTAATTAATAAAAATCTCCAAAAATTAAATTATAAATAAAATAATTAATTACATAATTCCACAAGTCCTGACAGGTGTTCGTATACTGGCTTCTAGGTCAGTCTGCTAGCTAAAAATAAATGAGCACTGCATCTAATACTATATTTAATTACTCATCACACATAATTATTTAAATTAAAAAATATTATCATGCAATTATTTAATTATAACTACCATAATATTAAATATTGTAAAAAGTCGAAATTACCCCTGTTTTCAGAATGTGGTAGTGACAAGTCTACCCACCTTAAAAGAATTTCGTCCTCAAAATTTAAAATCCTCATACTAGTGTTTAATCATACACATTATTATTCCCACAAATTTAAATCCATTAACCATGAAATCAGGTTATAATCCGCAATGTCTTTTCACAAATAAAATTTCTGTAATTATTTGTATTCCTGAAAAAGTCCTCAAAATAGAATCAAAGTCCCTTTTTATTAAAATTTCCTTGAAAGTTTGAGTTGATAATTCAATACCCGGAATTTAATATCCACTCCTCAAGAACTCAACAATATGATATTTAAGGATTCTCCAAATGTCACATCCAAATATAAAGTTCTAAAATTCATAACTTGCAATTAAATAAATACATTGATAAATCTCCCAAAATTTCCAAATTAATAACCAACTTAAACATGTCATAATCTTTCCTGGAATTAATTAGCCACCAATTATGCAATGTTAATTTCTTAACCATTGATTTAAATCAATATTTATCCTCAAATTTTAATCATCTTGTTCCTCTTGTAAAGTAATAACCTCTTCATGAATCTTTACTACAGTCAACACCAATAATCACGGTCTAAGAAAATTCTACCTATAGTCATACCACATACAATCTAGGGGGAACATACACGGTTATGGTCTCATTTGTTATGGTGTTGCAGTCTATGTATCAGGGGTACTACTAACTACATTCTAACAAGAAAATCATGCATACAACTATTGTACTAGGCAATCAATCAATCAAATAGGTAGGAACAGAATAAAGGAAAGAACAGAAACTGCTAACACATTACCTGCAGTATCGGTCTCCTCGACCGTCATCGCAAATGCCCGCCCTGCTGGGGTGGTTCCCTTTGCGGGTGCTGAGCAATATACGGTTCCACAGGTAGCCTAACTGAATCTCTATAATCTGAAGCTGCACACTGGCCGGGAAGATAAGGGGCTATAAGACAATCCCTTACTCGATGTCCCGCAGTGCCGCAGTGCAAACAAAGTCCTAGCCTCGTTCTACAGCTCTCCCAAAGGTGACCTGGCTTCTTACAGAAATGACAAGTCTGTTGTGTCTCTCTCGGAGGCTGTTGCTGATCCTGCTGAACGCGGACTGGTGCCTGGTACTGTTGTTGATGCTGATACGCCCATGGATGTTGCTGGATAGGAACTGGTGCTAGGTACTGCGGTGGATGCTGAAATGTCCATGGTTGTTGCTGAATATGAAATGGTACTTGGTACTGCTGTTGGTGCTGAATACAGGGATGCTTGGCTGGTCCTGGGCTACCATTCGTATCTCCAAACGTGTCGTGACTCCTCTTAGGCCTGAGATCCAGATCCTCTTCTGCGATCTGAGCATCCATTAAGATAGCCTCATAGGTAGCGGTACGACGACCAGAAGTGCGCGACTTAATCTCTCTTGTCAGTCCCTTTCTAAATTTCCGGGCTCGATCTCCTGGGTCCCGAATCATAGACGATGCAAAACGGCTCAATCTACAAAATTCTGCAGTGTACTCGTCGACCGACATGTTTCCTTGAACTAAGTCATGAAACTGACTTTCCAAGGTTCCCAATGCCACGTCGGGAAAGAACTTCTCTTTGAAGAGTTCCTTGAAGGTCTCCCAAGTAAGTCCTTGTGCAGTAATTCTCGGTTCCATGCGATACCACGTGAGTGTGATATCGAACATCTGACTGCCAGCGGCTTCTATCTGCAAGTTCTCTGGAATCTGGGTCAATCGCAGGCTTCTCTCTATATCCTCTAGCCAGTCGTCAGCGTAGAGTATCCCTTCGGTGCCTTTGAACTCTCGAGGCATCATCCTTTTGAAATCCACTATAGTGCCTGATCTCTGCTGTTGCTGGCCAGGAAACTGCTGGTACTGTGCTACTCTCTCCAAAGCTTGGAGAGTCACTTGATGAGCGTTCTCCATGTTTTCTTTCATCAGCTCGGTTTGTGCTTGGTACGCTTCTGCTTGCACCCTCTGAGCCTCAGCTTGAACTCGCTGAGCGTCTGCCGTCACTCTCTGGGCATCTACCATGCCTTGGATCAAGGTAAACATCTGCGTTCCATCAATGGGCAAACCTCCGGGAATCGGAGTCGGTGGAGGAGGAAGGTTATCCGTCACAGTTGCGGCAATCTTCTGGACAGGTGGAGGAGGAGGATCCCCGAAAAGTGCAGACACACCTACGTGCATCGGAGATGTAGGAGGAACTACTGCTGTCTGTCCATCAGGTAGAGAGGTGGCAGACCCCTCTAAAGCTGATGTTCCTGCTCTCATAGACCGTGTTTGCGGCGACATCCTGAAGACAGATCCCAAAGAATCAATTTAGGCAAAATACGATATCATCAAGGAAGGACAGTATAGTTCTAAAGAAACAACATTCAAGATAATCGATTGGAATAAACCCTAGTTGTGATTGCACGGGTCAAGATGCATCCAAGGTTTGATACCTCTATCCCCTAGGTATCACAGTTCTATCACAAGCACTGCTAGCTTCCTTACTTACTGAAATCGTTGATACTAGTTATTCTTATCACTCAATGCATATCAATTCCAATACACTATACTAAGTACTGCTCTCTTCAATATAATCCTAGATGAACACCTAAGCTAGTTGGCAGTGAGATCTCAATTATGCTCAAGCCAACATATCCTTAAACATGCATCTCATCTACTTATATAATAATATATCTCTCTCACTATAAAATCTTATCCTCAAATAAAATTCCTCAAAGTAACTCCTCGAATAAACTTTTAAAGTATAATGCATACACTTTTCTCAAGGTTAATTATTTAAATACTGAAATGAAAATTTTATCAACTCCAAAAATCCTTACAGCTTGTCTAGGTTCAACAAATTGAATCTGAATTCCTCAAAATTTTTAATAACAATATCTCAATCTTTTAAAAATTTGAAATTCATTTTCAATCTTTAATTAAAATTTTACATCCACCTTCTGTAGTTCAATAGCTCTAATGTTAATCCTTTCACTGTCCTCATTGACATGCGTCCTCAAATAATACCATAAATTAGTCTGTAAATATATCTTGATATGAAATCAAAACCCTACAATGAAACCAAAATCCTAATTTAATAACTAATCAACAATAATCAAATCAATATCAACAAGTGAGAATGGACGGAACAAGGGAACGATTTTAAATTGGAAATTATAACAAGATTCTCAGGGGTCATCCCAGGAATCTCTCAAGGAATTGTGATTGAGTATTTGCCCTCGTCCTAGTATCCTATGTCCTAGATCCTATTGCAGGCACGCAGTAGTATAACAAGGATGTCACACTACTACGACATCGCACAACTCGCGAAGTCTGATCTGCATGGGCCACCACTAAAAACGTGTTACGACCCGCACCCGGTTTAGGGGCACGAGTGCGTGGGTACGTCCAGCCTACGCCGCAGCATCGGCGGTAGAACGCTGTCAAGGTCTTGATACTATCTAACTAATGTCACGCAAGCATCCAATCTCCATTAGGAGGCACGGATGACACAAATAAGATGAACATATATTCAATCACAGGATTACAGCACGATAAGATTTCGAAACAGAAATTAAAATTAAACACAACACAAGTCCACAAGTAATATTCTAACTCAACAATATCCAAGAATCATCAAAATACCGGAGACAAATCCGGTACCAAAATAGTCTACTTAAGAACTAACAATAATAATAATTCCGGCTAGACCTTCCAGAATCACAACTACTACCAAGTCTGCAGCTACTCACCATATGGTCCATAAAGTGTCGGACAGCGGTCCTCTAAGGCATAGTCTGGAAAAATATTTCCAGTCAGGAAGGAGCAAGCAACACTCCCAAATAACAGTTCCATTAATTGATAATGTCTATAATACAATAAAACATGTCATGCTAGCTACTGAGAAGACAGTGAAATAAATGCAATGGCAATTAAAGAGAGGCAGGCAATGTAAAGAGACAGGCAATAGACAATATGATACAGTCAGTGCATGTATGAAAATGAAAGAACAAGGAACAGTATCATATACGGGTGATGTAGTATATGATTTAAAATAGGGAACTGTAATCTATTCTACGTGTTTGAAATAGTAGTTTTAAAATGTGATCGACTTGGGAACATGTACGATAGCTACAAGGCCTGGCTAATCATGGGTGAAGAGCATGATTAACACATACAATTTCTATACTACAATAAGAGGTTATGATCACATTTCTTACTAACTACTTTCCCGCCCCCAACTAGTACTGTGGATCCAACCATGACACGTCACGATACACGAGCAAGTCAAGTCTATCATGTACGATGTCTAAATATACATGTCGTGTACAATGTCAATACGATAATCAAGATAACATCTCATGACTGCAGATCCAAGCTATACTAGTCCGTGTAGCACAGTGTCAAAGATTCAGTTGTAACATTTCAAGATCATTGAACTTATAGCAATTATCAAGAATTGAAAATTATCAGAGAATGTACTTGCCTTGGGTCCTTAGCTAGTGTTTATGGATGTCCTGTTCCAGAGTATCCCCTGGGTGAACCAACAGTCCTAAAGACATAACACAATATAACATTTGCATCAGAAGCTACGCTAACACACAGTCATAACACTGGCCTTAGGGCCATGCCAGGCAGGGTACTAGTCACTAGGGTCACCTAGTAGATAGATACGTAATATACATATCTTAAATAACATATATACTTACAATATATCTATATATATCAAATTAAATACATATGCAAAATATATGTATATATATATCTATTAAAAATATGCTAAGGTTTTATACAAAATATATATACCAATATGAAAATATAACTCTACATATATACATTGATACCAGAATACGGTTATTTACATATTTGTTCATTTATACCAAAAATACGTTTTTACTTATTTATTCATTTATCATACATACTATAATTAATAAATAAAGAATATACATTTACATATATATTACTATATGAAAATAACCAATATATACACATATATATTCCAATTAGATATATTGAAAATACACTAAGTATATATATATTTTTATATACATATACCAAATTACATAATTACCTATTTATGCATTTATACCAAAATACATACATATAGATATACTAATTATATTAAATTATACTATGTATACAAGTACACATATATATAAACCAAAATACCAAAACAAATATATATATATATATATATATAGGAAGAATACACGAACATATATACTAATTTTCACATTAATTATACTAATATACATACTATACTTATACAATTAAATATTAATAAAATAAATAATATATATATATTCATATTTTAAAATACATACATTACCAATAAATTTTATATTGAAAATATGCTAAATATATATATATAATACATGTATACACATATACCAATTATATTATACACTTTACATTATATACCAATACATATTTATGTATTAACATAAATTAAATAACTATTATATCTATACATATATTTTATATATACTATACATTATGTTTAAATATTAATTAAATAAACAATATGCATATACATATACTAATACGTATTTATACTAGAATACATATGCAATACATATGTATTAAAATATAGAGATATACGTGAGATATATATATAAAACATATATACACTAATTTAAATATATACAATACCTTACATTAATTATATATACATTAACTATACATTAATTATTATATACAAATACATATACTAGTATATACATATACACCCTAAAGTATATACACATATATGATACATATATACTATTTGGAAATAGAACAATGTACATTCATATACACATGTATATACATGAATTTATTTATGTATTAATACATAGGAATTCATAACCAATCTATTAAAGGAGGGAGGAGAAAGCTTACAGAGGTGGCTCGACGGGCTTGGCCGGAAGATGGCCGGAGGGAGCTCGACCGGGGACTGATGGTGGTGGCGATGTTGGAAGCACGACGCCGCCGGAGTAGCAGCAGGGAGGCCGGGCTGTTGGGTGGCTGATGGTGGTGATGGGAGTTGTAGATGATGGTGGTGGTCGGCCTGGAGTTCGACGCCGCCGGAGTAGCAGCAGGCTTCGGCGGGAACTGCTACGGGCCGGGGTACGGGGAGGAATGGGGAGAGGAGCCGCGGCAGTGCCGGAGTTGGGCTGAACAGGCCGGCCGGAATGGAGTAGGAGGCCGGGCTACAGCCAGCAGGCCGCCGGGTGAATAGTGCTCGGCCGGAAAGCACAGTGGTGATGGGGGTGATGAATAGGGTCCCCCCCCCCTTTCAAATTTTTGAAATCCAATGAAAGAGAAAAGGAAGAAGAAGGAAGAAGAAGAAAAGAAGGAGAAGAGAAAAAGAAAGGAAGAAGGAGGAGAAGAATTCCTACGGTTTGGAGGCTTGAGGAATTTTGGAGGCTTGTGAGGTGGGGGAAAACCTAGGTTGTCTAGGGATTAGGGTTTAGGATGGGACATGACATTAAATAGGGATGAGGGGATTTTGATGGAGGGTTGTGATTGACCCTCTAAATGAGTGGTCTAGATTGAACATGAGGGAAATTAATTCATGGGGATTTAGGGTGAGGTTTAATTAAAATATTAAGGATTCCTCATTGGTTTAAATAATTGGGTGTTGGCACAAAAATGCCAATTTGCAATTTAACCCCCTTAAATTTGGAAAATTGCACAAACACATAAAATAACGAAAATTTGGCGGGCGATTCGGGGTCCGGTGTTTTGTAGGGTCAGGGGGCACTGTAAGATGGGTATGGGCTGAATTTGCAGGGCACTGGAATTAATTTGGAATTTCAGAATCAGATAAAATAGTATCCTCAATTTAAGTAGAAATAAATGCAAGTTGTGTTCAACAATTAATTAGGAGTACATGGAGCCAAAATCAGGTCAGGTCATCAATACCAATAATGAAGAAGACTCAGAACAGAATATTACCCTAATTTGGGCCGCACGAAAAATAGGTCAAGATGGCCTCCAATTTTCGATTGGAACGCACAACGATACAAAATAGGAATTTTAAAATAAACGTCCGCGACGATTTTTGCGCGGCCAGAAATAATGTACAGAAAGCACAATTATGAGTTGCAAAAATAGCAGAATTGAAGGCGGGCATGTCTAGGGCAAGATGGTAAAATTTGTTGGAAGACAAAAGTCAGGGTAGCGCTCCAAATATCGAAGCAAAGGCAATGCGCAAATATTAAATAAAATACAGTAATTAATAAAAATCTCCAAAAATTAAATTATAAATAAAACAATTAATTACATAATTCCACAAGTCCTGACAGGTGTTCGTATACTGGCTTCTAGGTCAGTCTGCTAGCTAAAAATAAATGAGCACTGCATCTAATACTATATTTAATTACTCATCACACATAATTATTTAAATTAAAAAATATTATCATGCAATTATTTAATTATAACTACCATAATATTAAATATTGTAAAAAGTCGAAATTACCCCTGTTTTCAGAATGTGGTAGTGACAATGTGCTTCAGTCCCGGACGCACCGTTGCTTCGGAGTATTGTCCACGCCTTAGCACACACGTTGGAGGCATCCGCACCGCACGAGGTTCTCCCGCACCCTGCATACAAACTGGTGGATTATCAGTACATTGAATGCACTGGTGGGGAAGCTACTAGCCCGCTCGACAAATCCAAACACGTAATACAGGTTCCGTGCACAACTATTAAGTTGTCTTTCTAGTTGTCTTAGGATCAGTTTCATGCAGATATTGAATAGCCTAAAGTGTCGGGCAGTGCGCCGTGCGATGTTAGAGGAAACACGGCGAGACTTACCAACTTACCATCTCCTTCCCTGTCCAAGGCAACCATTTAGGCAAACAGTATAAATTCTAGCAGAGGCATGTATAAACATTCAGGAGGCAAGCATATGCAAACAGAAGGGTCGTTTTAACATGATCGTTCAGGTGTTTAGTTGTTCTTGATGCGATGCAGTGACTCGCACGCGGATAGCCGCTAAGCGAGGATGACTTATCTATATAAACACGGTCGCTGGCAAAGCCATTATGGACACTAGTCTTAAACGAGAGTAGTTTGCAACGAAAGTACAGTAGGTGCTACAAGCCATCTCGTTTAGTACAGTAGACTATACAGTAAGTTCAGCCATGGAGCGGATGGTATGCAGCGAAAGAATGGTAGGTGCTGCACACTATCTCGTCCAGTACAGTTGGCTGAAACAGTAGAGTTCCATCCGGATCGGAGCGGCCCCAGTGCCCCGGAGACCGTCCGTGGAACTATGCCTCGTTTCCGAGTTGTCCGCGACATGCAGGTCAGGGTCAGGGTCAGTTTCCCCTTCACTAGATACTCGAGTACTGTAGAACAGGAGTACAGTGGTACAGTGGTACAGTAGAACAGTGTAACAGTAGTACAGTAGTACAGTAGTGCACGATTACAGGAGGTGCTTGAATCATAATTCTGTACAGTGATTAACTTGTCTTGATGCATTCCCCTGGTTCGGGGCTGCCTGGTGACCTAACGGTCCCGGATACTTGCAGAAACATTCAGGCACGGAACGACTACGTAGTAGTCTTCCGGGGTTTGGATGAAAACACGGTAACATTCAAGCAGACAAGTATGTGTTTCTAAGGAACGTAAGCAGGCACGTGGCTCGGACCCGAAGGTAAGCCGAGGAGTGAAACCGTTAAGGACTTAGCATGCGAGGGTCTGAATATAAACAGTATTTCATTTCCATGTTCTAGCAAGCAATACAAGTTGGGATTATTCCCTTAGCTAGGTGCGTTGGATTTATTAGCATGCAGGGGGTTATCACCTAGCGACTAGCATGAATATTCCAGATTTTATGTGTGCTGGCTAAGCAAAGACAAGTTCACCGTAGCCACCCACCTTAGCGATAATTCGCCTCGGTAGAGCGATACGTCTGAGCGAGCCTCTGAAAGTCCAAGCCGGATTCCTGTAGGGGCAAGTCTGGATATCCTTTGCTTCTTGATCGAGGCAAAGCAGGTCGGGACAGCTGCACGATTGCCGATTGAGACGGCAGTCCGCTTGAACGGAATAGGGTGTTACAGGAGACACGCTCGGACGAATGTATCCACGATCAAGTAGTTTTTGTAGTTGGCACTTTAACTGCTTTAGTTCAGCAGGGGCCATTATGTACGGGGCTTTGAAAATTGGTTGGGTATTTGGGAATGTGTCGATGGTGAACTCGATTTTTTAGTCGGGTGGCATGCCAGGTTGTTCGCTCGGAAATACATCAGAGAACTCTGCCACAATAGAAGAAGACTCAATGTTTGCGTAATCCAGCTGCGTGTCTCGAACAGACGCTAAGTATCCCTCGCATCCAGAGTGTAGCATCCGTCGAGCTGACATCGCAGAAATTAACATATAGGCTTTCGACGCATCCATTGCTGGACCACTCGTGTAGCATAATTTGACTTCTCTAGGTAGTCGGAAGACGACTCAATTTTTTGCACATTCGATAGTTGCCGAGCAAGCGCCAAGCCAATCCATCCCCAAGATGATATCGTAATCCCGAACATCTAGGACTAAAATATCTAGCTAGAGTTTTCTTCCTCCAATACAGATGTGACCACCCTAATATACTGAACGAACATATATTTTTGTGCCCGATGGGGTGCTAACACTATGTTCTAGATACAATGGTGCCATATCTATCATATTTTCTACGGCAAAATTTGTGGATATAAAGCTATGCGTTGCACCAGAATCAAATAGCATACGAGCAGGTATGTTATTGAAAAGTAATATACCTGACACAATGGTGTCTGATGCTAGGGCCTCTTCCCATGTCATAGTGTACACCCGACCTTGAGCTTGATGACGCTCTTGCTGTGGCGTGGCTCGGTTGGCTTGGGGTGCTGTGGCGGGATTTGGATGTTGAGGGCGGCGTTCAGAGTAGCGCGGACAGTCACGAATCCTATGGTTTGGATCACCACAAATTAGGCATAACCCGTGCTTCTTGCGATAGTTTTCGGCCGTGTGCCATGGCTTCTTACAAAAGAAACATGGTTGCCCTGGATTTCCTTTTTGCTGACCGCCGTTATTTAGGCACTTTGGAGCGGTGTTTTCTCCCGTGTTGCTATGGCACTTGTGATTGGAAGTATGCACAGTGCCAACAGCAACTGGAGGATATTGCGGTTCAAAGGAAAGGGCATGATTCAGAACATCCTGCATCATCGGGTATTGGAGAACGACCACGTGCGCATGGATGGCAGGTCGCAAGCCGCCATCAAATCGTCTGGCATGACTCGCCGCATCAGGTAAATATGAGCTTGCAAATTTGGCGAGCAGGTTGAATTCGGCGGAGTACTGCTTCACAGTCATGTTGCCTTAGCGGAGCTGTATGAACTCGTTCTTCTTCTGCCGACGAACAGGAGGGGGTATGAACTCCTCTTCAAACGCACCACGGAAGGTAGTCCATGTGATTGTCTCCTCTTTATCGCCTACTGAGAGGGATCTCCGATGTACGTCCCACCAATCGTGCGCGTTCAGACAGAGCTGCAGCTGGGTACACTCGACGCACTTTTTCTCAGGTACCTCTAGCATCTTGAAGTGATCCTCAAGCTCTGCCAGCCAATCTAGAGCCACGACCGGATCCTCAGTCCCCTTAAATAGCGTATTGCAGACCTTCTTGAAGTCGGCAAAGTCGAAGGCAGTCACATCCTTCTTCTTTGGAGTTTGAGGCATTTTGACTTCAGGTGGGGGTAGCTCCACGGGTGCCGCTGCTGTCATTGCGGAATGGTTGGAGGCCAAGGTCTGAACAATCTGTTGCAAGGCATCCACTTGCTTCTGTTGGACTGCAAATCGGGCTTCTAGATTGCCTTCAAACTTGCTCTGTCGTTCTTTCGCCCGCTTCTCGGCTCGCTCATAACGAGCCTCATCCTTCTGTTGGCCAGCCTCAAGCATCCGCATCATTCGCTCAATTGGGTCGACACGGGACATAGCTCGCTGGCTTCTGGAACTTGTCGAGGTGCCGGAACTACTTTTCTGGGCTTGTACCTCTCTTTGTGCTAGCGTTGATACTTGCGCTTGAGTCATTCCTTCAAAAGAAGGTAACTTATATCAGGCTCATAATGTATTATGGACTCATTGTATGGAACGTATCTCATTTTGTCCAAACGGGTTCAAGAGTTCGCATAGGGAATAGATCATTAAAGAAACTTTTTTGACACGAGGGTCAAAGGAACTTGAAGCTGAGCTCTGATACCAATATGTCACGCCCCAATTCCGTGAAAATGAGAGTCGTCCCCCGGGCGTGACGTCATGCATGCCTAGTTTGCGCAACGCACAAGACTAAGGTATTTATATAACGAACACATATTCAAAGTACGCAGATAATTGAAATACAATGTTGAAACATAAAAAAGTTCTCTTTATTGATAATGAACATCTATAACAAACTCTTGAACGAGTTGGATACTTGCTGCACGGGCTTATAAAAGTGGACTCAAAATGAGATGATCGTCATGTACATTACATCATTTACTAAAACTTCAAAAATGTTAAAGATCTTCTGGCGAAGCTATCGCCTTCCCACGGAGCTACATAAGTTTGTGCACGAGCTCCTGAAATCTTCAAAAATGCTGCTTCTGAGGCACGATCAGGGCGTGTCGGTAGCTGGACTGGGTTGGGAAGTAGCTAGCTCCTCGCAGGATCTCCTTGGTGCGGGAAACCTGTTACAACGAGGGTCAGTACATCGAAATGCACTGGTGAAGGCGAGCTAACCCAAATATACCAAACAACACGTTGTTCATATGAAACATGAAAGTTAGTTGTGGTCTTTCTATCTTGCCTTAGTTCATTTTACAAGCAAGCATTAGATATAGAAATTTATTGAAATAAATATGCCACCGTTCGGTGACCTTTACCTGCCCATCTGAACCACCTGCACAAATACTTACCATGACCTTCCCTGCCACGAAGACATGGTTAGCTTGCACAGTTTAAATATTCATGGGGGTCACTGGCATCATGCCATAGTGGACGAATTTGTCTTGGGCGAGAATGGAATGCAACGAAAGAACACGATGTGCCGCAAACCATCCCGTCCGAACACGAGACTATCACTAAGTTCCGTCCGGATCGGAACGGTGCCAGTGCCCCAGCAACCATCCGTAGGAACCATAAATTCTTGTACGCAAGTTGCCCGTGACCATACGACATTTAAAATCAAATTATCGTAGGGAGCAGTTTGAGGCAATACGTGCACGAAACAAGTTACAAGTAATCCAAGACTATTTCTTTTTATCTTGACATCTTTTAGTTATTTTGGTATCGTTTGATCGGAACAAGCAAGAATGCAAGATTTTTTCAGGTGTGAAGACTTGGAAGAAGGGTCAACTGAATCGAATTATAGCCACTCACAAGTTGGTTGGAGAAAGGAAAGGAAAGAGGTGCTTCAAAACTCCGCTCGCACGACGTCTACTGCACGATGACCTGCATTGCCACGAACAGTTGATCAATACATCTTCTCCTCTTTCCAAGCTCGAAATGAAATGCAATTCAATAGAACAAAAGCAATAAAATCCATCGAAACCGTTCAAGAAAACGCAAATCCGAAAACTAATTCAAAAGTACGAAAGCAACAAGGCAACATCGAAAACTAGGCAAGAAAACTTGCAGCGGAGAGGTCCCTCTTGACTCTGCCGCTAAGTCTATCATCGGGACACGGTCCACTGAATATGAAAATCGATTCCGAAGAAGCAAATCCAAAACGAGGATAAAATTTTGATTCAATCTATCCCGATCGAACAATACCGATTTGTATTTCTTAGCCGTGCTCCCCGAATAGGGGATACGGGACACCACAATATATACTCATGTACTCCCTAGTTTTATCTAGTGAAGATATTACAGATTTATTTGAGTTATGGTCTATTGCCATTGTTAGAACAATTTCTACTTCACCTTATCTTACAAAAAAACCTAACAAAAATTCATTACCATCCGCCCCAAAGCATGTTTCCTTTATGTTGCACCTTAACATTTGTGCCTACCAATATGGACTAAATTATGTCAAATCCTTCAACTTGGCTATGTAGTCAATAGTGAACTCACAATAGATTTTCAAGATCAACTGATAGCATCTTTTACAAAGTGTTCCTACAAAATCAAACTTAACTGTGGTAATAGAAGAGAGAATTCGCAAGAAATGAAGACAAGCAAGATTACCAACATTGACATTCAAAGAAAAATGTAAAGTAAGATAACCATGAGCATTTACAAACCTTTGCAATCAACCGTCAGAACCAATTCTACTCTTCCCAATCAACAAGCTGCTCTAAAGTTAATAAACTTTGGCAGCATTAGGAGACGAACTTTATTACATTCAACTACTTACTGAATCTTGATATGTTATTATTTCCAGTCTGCATATGGGAGCATCAAGAAGAAACAGACCAAATGTTTTAAGTACTGTCACAATTAATTGTTCCAAAAATACAATTGCTAGGAAAAAAAACAATACTATAGTAAGCTGAAAGATAATTACAACACTACATGTAAAATATAATTCCTGGGTTCATATGGTGTAGAATTGGAATAAAAGAATAATTTTTATTGATGAGAAGACTATATATATACAGAAAGACTAATCCCTTTCTCTATTATTCTATCTGATGTGGGACTAAAATCTATTACTAATATAACACTTAACATCCTCCCTCAAGCTAGAATATATATGTCAATCATGTCCAACTTGTTATATAAAAATTGCACCCGATGACCCAAAAGAGATTTCGTGAATATGTCAGCTATCTGATCACCGGTCCTCACGTGATGAAACTTTATCATCCCCTTTTTATACTCATCACGGACGAAGTGGACAACAATTTCAATGTGCTTCATGCTTTCATGAAATACAGATCGGTAGCAATATGGATAAAAGATTGGTTATCACATCACATATCTGCTGCTTTAGATTCTGCTTCTTCTCCCAGCTCTTGTAGAAGATGCTGCAGATATAATACTTTTGCCGTGCCATGAGCAATAGCTCGATATTCTGCTTCGGAACTTGATCGTGCGACCACACTCTGCTTTTTGCTCTTCCACGATACCAAGTTTCCGCCGGTAAATATCGAGTAACCAGATGTAGATCATCTATCTGTCAGGCTTGCACCTCAGTCAGCATCGGTAAAGCACTTAACATTTGTATATCCCTGATTCTCCATGCGAATTCTTTTTCCAGGATTCTGGACTAGATAGCGCAGAATTCTGAAAATTGTCTGTCAATGTGAAACTCGTGGAGAAGATATAAATCTACTCGTGACACTGACGACAAAGAAAATATCTGGATGAGTCATAAGCACCAAGTAGTTGAATTTTCCAACCAATCGGTAATATTGATCTAGATTAGTCATCAGTACTCCTTGTCGGGAAATAACTTTTCTCCTGGGTCCATAGGCGACGTTGTTCCCTTGGCTTTCATCATTCCTATATCATTTAGTATGTCTAGCACATACTTATTATGAGACATGACAATGTGCTTCTTTTCCCGTACGACTTCAACACCAAAGAAGTAGTTTAACGATCCCATTTTCTTGGTCTAAAACAGTTCTCCCATAAACTTCTTCAGTCCTACAATGTCCTGACTGTCGTCTCCTGTGATTTTTATTGATGAGAAGACTACATATATATATGAGAGGCTAATCCCTCTATCTATTATTCTACCTGATGTAGGACTAAAACCCATTACTAAACTAATATAACACTAAACATATGGTAACATATATTAAGAAAAAATATCATAGAAAATATGAAAACGAAGGAAAAAGTTCACCCGCATTATATAACCACCAATTATTTTCAAGAGAGAAATTACTAAATATCAAAGGAAAAAATTCAACAGTAACAATGATAGGTAAGGCAATGCAGTCAATAAGAAACTGATACATGATTACTGAAGAGTTTTTTGTCAGAAACTTCGAAAGATCAAATGCATTAAATAACACCAAGAGGAACGAGTTTCAAGTTTCAAAAGCTAAAGATAAAAAACAAAAACTGCAGTAAATGATTATACTTGCATGGACTTGCAGAGGACAACCAAATACCCGGGAGTTTACTTTGCAAGAAAATGCCCAAAGATGTAATACTTTCTTCCACCTGCAACTGATTTATTTTCTACCAGAAAACAAAGGGGCATGATAGTGTGCGACCAGGTTCTCCGCTAAAGCAGTATAGAGATGGTCAACATGCACACAACATATCAAATGCAAAACAAAATTAAAGGAATGAGTGCACTTAGCTTATCTATTGCAATACTGCAAGACAGGCATCCTCCCAAAAATAATGTGCGACCACTCTCCCCCTAATGCCGCAGGTTGAGATGGTCAAGATGAACAAAGCATATCAAACACAAAATAAATTAAAGGAAAAATTGGACTTAGCTCATATATGATATATCTATTGCAATACTGTAGGACAGGCATCCTGAAAAAATGGGTGAAGGAGAATGATGTGGAAGGGAGGGAGAGAGAGAGAGGGGAAAAAAATGCTTGAACAAATCCTACAATTTCATTAGAATTTTGTCCACCTTGAGTTCTTTTACATTGGTTCCATTTTGTATGATGTATATACTGTTACCACCAAGAAAGCAAGACCCCTCCCCTTCTCTGCAGACCCTATGAAGTGAAAATCATATGGTGTCCTTCATTAATGCATTCAGAAGCCAGCACTGCCTTTTGACATCCATTCAAAGTACACACACCCACAGCTAGTAAGCCTTCCTTGTTCATAACCGGGTCGTTGTCCTAAGTTAGCATCTGTCAGTTGTACTCTTACAGTATTTACACTGAAGCAGCAGCGGCATTAGGCTAAAGATTTCCCCTCCACCGCAGTATCTAACAACTGACAATCGTAACCACAGAGACCACTCAAGTGGAGAAGATGCCAGTTGACCTTTTTCTTTCTTAATTATCTGCAACCGAAATGGACGCCCCAGCAAAATTTCTCTGACCATCATATTGGGGGTAAATAAGAAAATTTCACTAAGATGTTGGTCCAGCTTCAGCCGTATCTTTCTTCTTCTTTCCTGTCGTTTTGTTTATCAACCACATGGTTTCTGCAGGAGGGTCTAAAGAAGTAAGGACCTGTGGATCCTTGTCCTTCAAGTAGATAATAGAATCATCCAAAGAGTATATTCGAAGAGCAAGAGATGAGACAGTGGGTGTTTTTGCAGCAGCTGTGAGGGACGACCAATACCACCACCCATTTTTCAAGTATTCTGACTTGATCATAAGCTCCAAGAGTATCGTCGCCTGAACCATCTATAAATACAATAAACATCATTATTCAAGAGTTTAATAATAACGATCTAACATATCTCTAGAAGTTTGAACAGAAAGTGCAAGTGCATATCATATAGATAGGCATGAAACGATTACAAAGCAGATAGAATCCTAGACATCACAAATACCATGCATAAAGCATCACAATTGAACAACAGGCAAATGAGTCCATCGTAACCTAGAATTTCAATCATCAAGTTCATTTAAAAGCTTAAAAAAAAATGCAAGATGTTATGGTTCCCTTGTTACAAGTTAGGAATATATCTAGCCATCATTTATTTTGGAGTTCATACAGAAACCTAACAAAAAGGCATAGAACATTTTCATTTGTAAAAGTTATGTACCCTTTTGCTTGGGAGTTTAATCTGGAACACTAAGCAAGAGGACCAGAACATTTTCACTTGTAAAAACTGTTGTAACATACTAAGACAAAGGGAAACCGACATCGTGATGTTTACTCGATACAAATATGAGCTCTATAGAGAAAGCAGCAGGCTCTGTGGCAAAAGAGATCTGTAAAGCTACATAAAAGAAGGATTTCCGAGTTAAATAGCCTTTTTTAGCTTGCCCACCACTATAATGTGGTCCTATGCAGATATTTAATACAAAGAGACTCGCCAATTCACAACAATGTGAACTGCCGTATAAGAGATTGGAAATAAGATTTCTTATGATACAAAATAAACACGTCAAGAGGGAGAAAGTGAGATCATTACACAAGACAAGAACTAACAGGAAACTCACCCTAGACGGAACAATGCAGATGATAACAATAAACGCATGCAAAACCCTAGACAAGATGCTAGATGTACGAAAAGCCAGCCCTAATCAGGTGGCTCGACACATACAGGCAATTGCATTTTTCATGAAGAAAAAATATTCACTAGTTCATCTAGAAGAAAGTTGTAGAAGTGTTAATCATTATATTTCTCTTATATCAACATACCTACTAATGGCAGATATGTAGAACGGGATTCAATCATTTGACACGTTAAGCTTTTAGATTTCCGCTAGCTATAAACTGGAAAGCAGCCGAAACAGAGGCAAGTTAAAAAACCAAATTCAAACTGGACTAGCTGGCAACTCACCTCAAATATCGACTCCGCAGACTTGACGAATGCACGCCAAGCACATCTTCTCACTAAGTTAGACCTTGAAGGTCTAAATGCTTGTTCTGGCAGAGCCGCATCCATATCAAGTAAATTAATCTTGAGCCTCCTTACAATATGTGAAACCTTACCAACCAGAGGCTTTAACGACAGTTCAGGAATCATACAACTTTGATAAAGCTTTGATCTTTGTACCTTAGAAGCTTCATGTCCTCCAGCACCTTCATGGTCAGTGGTGGTTTTCGGCAAAAGGTCATCCTCGCCATCTCCACTACACCTTTGAGGTGACTTAGCCTCAGGATCAGGCCCACTTCTAATGGTATCCATTTCGCTTTGTGTGGACATTGGTGATGTATTCAGATCACTGTCATGCTGCTTTTGGTTCAACAGCAATGGCGGATCAAAAAACATAGGTGGAGATGATATTAAAGATGGGACCCCATGTGAACCAATTAGTCCTATCTCCTTAACCGACTCCTTGGGAGAATTATCAATGACGAACTTTTTGCAGATCTCATCAAAATCAAAAGGGCAAGTTTTTCGCTGAAATTTGACAAACTTGGAAGCAGTGTCAAACTTACCCTTTCTCGATGTTTCAGTAGTATCTACCGCATCAGCATGATCTTTCTCTCTAGTGCCCTCAGACCTAACTCCCTTTCCTCTGATTGAATCATCACCATCTTTGACTTCATCAGAAGAAGGATTAAGTTGAGCGCACCTTCCATCATTATGCTCCTCCAACTCCTTGACAGTGCAATAGGTTTGGTGGCAGGATAAGCAATGTTGGCGAGAAGGCCATACAGGCTCTAAACATTCACATCTGTACATTCGATCTTCATTACTTACTTTTCGCTTTCTCCCACGCTTCTTTGGATTTTCGCTAACTTCTAGATCTGAGCAAGGACCATACTTGGTTTCAAGAATAATTGTAGCCTTTGTTGTTGAGCACTGAGGAGCTGCAATTTTTTCAGTAGACGGATACAACTCCTGGTTAGGATCATTTGAAACAGTAATAATCCCTTGATGGAACAAAAGCCTCCTCCATTGCAAGATGCTCTCCTTCAACTCTCTTTCTCTAGAGTCACTCTCTCTCAACCAGCAAAGAAGTTGTTCAATTTCAAAATCAGATTCATAGACAAACAAGGGAGGTGAATGACATGTACCAACGCTTGAATCACCATCAGCTTGTCCAACATCATCAGCTTGGCTTAAGGAACAAGAAGTACGAGGATGATTGGATTTCCTCATTTTAGTTACTTTCCTTCTCTTCATAGGCACACTACCAGCAACAACCAACCAAGGTCGTTTACCAGGCTTTCCTATAACCCAGTATGATCGACCTATAGAATCCCGACCTATGAAGTCCCTTCTCAAAGATGTCATCATAAGCTGTGATTCTAACCTGGCAAATGAATCCTGCAACTGCAAAATCTCATTCTTTAAGGAGTGCTGTTCAAGATTACTGGCTTCAGATTCACTAACACCAGCATTAACTGTGAACTGGCTTCCTTCCAGCACTTTACTTTGATGGGCAGAAGGCGATTCCTCTGCCAGCATACCAGCCCCAGAGACCATGGTCACAGAATTCTCTCCCAAATGAGTTCTCTCATTGTCTGATGGCAGATCAGATCCATGAAACTTATCAGGTTTCGACAGCATTGTGCCGTTAGTTTCCACACTCTTTCCTACATCCAAACAACCATTTGTACTCTTTGAATCGCCAAGCAGCCTCCTCTGCATATCTCGGTGATCAATGTCAAGAACCACTTCCCCCCCTCCATTCAGATGTTGTGAGGGGCTTCCATGTATTGTGATCTTACTCGGGATATCATTACTATGTACCCCATCCTCATCAACCACAAAATCCGGCCGGGAGAACTGTGCCCAAGGCATATTGCTGTTGGCATGATTCTCAATCACACTGTTTAATAAATGTCCCAAGTCCTTACTAGCATCAGCTCGTTCATTGTCCTCAACGCATCCTTCTACAGGTATAGCTTCCTTCAGAGGGCTCACAGAAATACTTGTAGCATAGACCAAACCATTACTTGAATATTGTTGTTCTGTCAGGTTTCCTCGGTCAGCATATATAACTGTTCCACCCCCTTCCCTTAAGACATCACCAGTTCCACAAGATCTGCTTGTATATTCATTTACAGATCTCATAGCCAATAATTCCTCTTTGAATTTCAAGTTTCTCCACTCAAGAGTTAAAGCACGCAATTTTTGCTGCAGATCATTTGACTTGTCAACACATTGTTCGAGGTGTTCACGAATAATTGCAGAGTTCAGCACTTCATCACATAAAAACTTCAATAACAATATTCTCTGCATTCCACAAAGAAGGAAATGTCAAAATCATAAAGATGGAAATATCAAATACAGAAAAGACACCAAAACCAAGGAAAAGATAACAAAACCAGCAGATACTTGATGCTAAATTATGTTAGACCTGCTGGACAAACAAGAAAACCTCTCCATTACTCAATTACCTACTTCACTAGTAAGATAATTAGTTTGGCTACATCAAACTGTCCCAAGCTACAGCAGAAGTTGAATCAAGATCAACTAAGAAAAAAAAAATTGTTAAAAACAGAAGACTTACAAAAAACAATAGCATGTCTATCCCTTCTTTATAGCAAGGTTTGTAGTATGGCTAATACCAAACAAAAAGAGATTCTCATAGGAAGAGTTTGAAACTAATACCAACAGTGCAAACCTGTTTTATAGGTGTGATATTAGACAACCAAGAATGAAGTATACCAAGAAACAAGTTGTGCCAAAATTGACCAAGGGGGCAATCCATTATTATTATTAAGAAGCCCTATATCGGGTATTCATAATTATTATTTTCGTATTTCTATTAAAATTATTTACGATAAACTGATAGTAGGTATTCACATTTCATTTAAAGCTCCCCCACCCAATTTTTCATAAATTTTCAATTTCATACAAATCATATTTCCTTTAGGTCTTCATCCCGCATTACGGGTCTCTAGTGAAGGCCAAGATGTAGGCAGCCTTACCCACAATAAGTGGAGATGTTTCCGCAACTCGAACCAACATCTTCATGGATACAAGCACCAAGCCTTCCCTTCATACCAAACGAGACCTTTTCTATGTTATACTACATAAAGCATCCGCCTGGGTAGGGCACTTATTACCCAACATGTCATGCCGCCTAGGATAAATAACCCAGGGGGCTTAGAAGGCTTCTTTTACAACACTTATAAGTATAATTGCAAATGACAGCTTACAACAAATTCCTTTCATCAAAAATGAAAACGAAAATAAAGGGCATCTCGTGCTACAAGGCTCCCGTTTATGGGTATGGGGAGGGTCAAATGTACGCAGTCTTACCTCCATATGTATGGAGAAGTTGTTTCCGTGACTTGAACCTGCATCCTCCTAGATACAAGCATGAAGCCTTCCGTCGTGCCAGGTGATGCACACTATAAAATAAGCAAATGAAACTAATCTTGATAATATGATATTATATATAATACTAAAATATCATCATCATTTTTCGACGATTTTCCATAAGTTTGAAATTGAATGTGGAGCATGCCCACAATAGAGAAAGCTCCTTAAGAGTGGTGTCCATGCCTTTACACTGGATGCCGACCTAATCTAAATAATATGAGTTGGAAGAATCTAAATAATATGAGTTGGAGCACCAACTTCACAAGTAACAGAAGGCCTTGAATAGAACCAAATGGCAGATAACAGGGGGATAGACATAAAAACAAAAAACCATCAAACTAACATGACCTAGCTTTATAGGTTGAGAATATTTACAAAGAACATTTATAGCAAAAATAGATAGAGCTATAATAAAAGATGAACAGTGTCTTTTCAACACCCTAAGAAAAAAGTCAAAGGGTCTATTTGGATGTCATTTAAAACTCAGCTTTCTGAGTTTAAAAACAAAAGTTGGATAAATTGCGTTTGGACAAGACAACTCGGAAAGTACTTTTGAAAAAAAAAATTGGGGATGAACTGTTTAAACTCAGTTTTCTGAGAGTAGCTAAAAGCTCTTTTCAGAATGTCCCTCTTCATACTCTCTCTCTCTCTCTCTCTGAGTGGAAAAATTGAGAACCTCTCCCTCTCCGGCCTCTCCCTCCTCACCGGCGGCCTCGACCAGCTCCGTTTCCTCTCCTCGAGAACCTCTACCTCCCCGGCCTCGTCCTCGAGAACCTCTCCTGGGTTCGATTGCGTGTCAGCAGGGTACAGTCCCAGGTTAGGGACAACGCCGGAGGTTGCGGACAGCAGGAGTCAGGGAAGGAGGTGGTCGGTGTCACTACCACATTTTTTAGGAAAAGGTATTTTGGTCATTTCATAATTAATTAAATATTGTACATGTTGAATATTTATTTATTGTATTATTTAATATTGTTAGCATGTTAGATTTTATTTTTGGACTTGTGTTAGTGGACCTAACTAGTTTAGATTAGATTCATGGACCAACATTTAATTCTAGTTAAATTTGAGCCCAATAATAAGCCCAATCATTAGGAGGATTAATTAAGTTAAACCCATTAGACTAGAACCTTCCCTTAATTAATTTCTTCATGAGAGGTCCCAAGGGATATTTTAGACTTTACATAGTAGCTTGAGGGAGGAGGCAAGAGAGGCCTATATAAGGGGGTGAAAACTTTCTCTTCATTTTTCATTCCAAATCTATATCTAGAATTTCCCTCAACCAAATTTCATCAAATTCCTACCAAATTTCTTCCCAATTCCTTCCCAAATCATCATTGCAGGCTATTAGAGCAAGGATCTACAAGAAGGAAGCAATGATCTACAAGGAGGAGAAAAGATCTACAAGTTGAAGGCTCATTTCACCCAATTTGGAGGTTTCATTGGGAATCCATCTCCCAATAGGTACAATTCAGTCTTTTCCCTTTAATTAGACTCTAAATCTGTGATTTAATCATTAGGAACCACCCCATATGCTAAGGCTACCCATAGGAATTAAAATTAAGTTCATAGGAGGCCTATGGAGAAGGTTATAGTGTGTTTTGTGTCAATTTTGGGGGAATTCCGAGATTGACATATTTTGTGTTTTTCAATTGGTCAATTAGACCAAATTGACGCGTATTTGATTGTGTGTGACTAGTGTCGTGTCCACACTTGGATACTTGTAGGCTGTATCCCAACAATTTGGAGATACGGGTTGATTTGGGGATTTTTCCTCCGACATGGGACTTTGTGCATATCACATTTTGACACAGACACGTAGATATGTAGTTAACTCTTCATATTGTTCATATTTATTATTTTAGACTTGCTCGTGTCCTTCGAGGTATGTTTGGCTGTGTGGTGGACTCGTATCGCAAGCGTATCATAGATCTAGTGTGATATGAGTGCGATACACTCGACGTGTTTGTTTCATTGCATTTCATACAATTGTTTATAGCTATTAGTGATATGTAATTGTATGGTTATGTATGTATATATATATATTATGTATAGTGATATATGTATTCATATGTGTATATTTATATAGTGTTTTATATATATATATATATATATATATATATATATATATATATATATGTTGGTGTTTATATATATAGAGAGAGAGTGGTATATATGTATGTATGTATGTATGTATGTATGTATGTATGTATATATATAGAGATATATATATATGTATAGTTATGTGTGTATGTTTACATATGTTTATGTATGTATATATAAATATATATGGATATGTACTTCTATGTTTATATGTATGATATATATATATATATATATATATATGTATGTATATTTAGGAGATGTCTATGTTGTAATTGGAGGTGTTGGGGGTCATGAGAATAAGAGGGTGTATGTGCATCATAGTATTAGTTATATGTATATGCTTATTGATTATATATATATATGTATGTATGAGTATATATATATGGGTATCTCTATGGTTATATATATATGTGTATATGTATATATATATGTATGATTATATTCATATGATTGTATATCAATATATATGAGAGTATGTATATATGTTTAGCTATGTCTTAGTGTGGTGAGATGTGTGTGAGTGAGTGTTATGTATATATATTTGGATAGGTGTATATGTATATATATATTGATACGTATATATGTATGTACATATATATATATATATGTATAAGTGTATAGATATAGATATAGATATATCTACTTATATCTAGGGTTATGTATTTATATATATACTAGTGTGAGTGAGTGAGAGTGTGTGTGCAGGGAGATGAAGAGAGCAGTGAACGCAGCAGTGTGTGCTTGCAGCAGCGCACAGCAACAGCGAGCAGTGCAACACTGCTCTCCAACAGCAGCAGCAATGCAGCTCAGCAAACATCGCAGCATCAGCAGCAAATGCAGTGCAGTCGCAGCAGCGAGCAGCAGCAAGCCTGCAGCATCGTGTGTACGTAGCAACAACATCCAGTAGCAGCAGCCACAGCAGGGTATCAGAGCATGCATCAGTAGGTAAATTCATAGTTAGTAGTTATCTTGTTATAGTAGTTAGTTTGATAATAGTTATAAATAGATATGTATACATATAGATTAGTAGTTAGATCTATATATGTATATATTTGTCTCTCTAGTAAGTTATATATATGTATGTATGTATATATGTATTAGTTTGCATTGGTAGTTAGTATATAGTATGTAATATTGTATTAGTATACATATTAGTTTAGTTAGAGTTTAGTAGTTAGTACCTTGTTAGTAGTTATATGGTTATATATGTATATATATTTGTTATCTATATATACTAGTAATAGCTATTAGTGGTAGGTATATATACTGGTATCTCTAGTTGTGATATGTATGTAGGTGTGTATATATATAATAGTATGCATTGATAGTTAGTATAGTATAGTAGTTGGTATTAATTCATACATATTAGTATATAGTTTAGTGTTGGGTAGTTAATATACACTAGATGACAATTACCTTGTGATACCAAGGTAAGTGTCAAGGTATCGGGTTGATACTCAAGGTATTGAGAGATACTCAAGGTATTTGAGTTTGGGTATCGAGATTGGGGTTTAGTGGTGCGATACCGCATTGGTTCAAAGCCAAGATATCCACTTAGCATTAGATTAGTTATGATTGTTATATATTATTGATTGTATATGCATAATAAGATATTTTCATATCTAATTTCTTGCGTATTTTGAGATACGGTATCTTAGTGATTTCATAATATCCTAGTTTAGCTAGTGTGACCTAGTTTCATAGTGTATGGACCCAACATCCTAGAATTAGACTCATACAACCTAGAAATAGTTGTTTGACCTAGAGTTGACCTAGTTTGACTGTTTTAACTTAGAAATGACTTTTTGACCTATATGTTGACTAGTTTAACTTATTTTCATTCCAAACCTTGTATTAATGCAATATTCCATACATAGGTTTGTGTGACACCAGTTCAGACACCGATTTGCATCATTTACTCTGGACCACAGCATATTCAGTTCATTGATTACCTTGTTCTATTATGACATTATATTATAGTTCATTCCTTCATTCTTGTACGCATTGATTTATATTGCTAGTATTGCTTATTCCTTCATTGTTCTTGATCACCAGTTATATTCTCATCGTAGATAGCATCCTCTATTTTACTGTTTTATAGTTTTTGTCAATTGATTGGAACTGTTATTGGATTGTACTTCGCTCCATTCCTCCATTCCTGACTGGAAAATATTTTTCAGAAGATCCGGAAGATTGGTGTTCGACATACTACGGACCTTGACCTATAGATGGTGCAGACATGGACCCACTAGTTCTGGATTGACTGCCGAGAGATTTAGCCGGATTCACTAGTTAGCATAGTTCTCTTTAGCATTTTGGTACCGGATTTATTTCCGGCATATATTTGAGACTTGGATATTATTTCTATTTATTGTTATATTTTAACTGCATAGTTATGTTAGACTTCTTTGATATCTTCTCGTGCCATAGATTGTGATTGAGTATTGTGTTGCATTAAGTATTTTGCCCTCCTCCTTGGAGTTGAGATATTATTGGCAGTTTATCTATTATTGTGAGATGTTTAGATAGTATAGTCGACCTAGACAACGTTTTACCGCCGATGCTGCGGCGTAGGTTGGACGTACCCACGTACTCGTGCCCCTTCACCGGATGCGGATAGTGACACATTTTTATGGTGGCCCATGCAGGTCAGGCTTCGTAAGTTGTGCGATGTTGTGGTAGTGCGACGACTTAGTTGTACTACTGCGAGCCTGCGATAGGATATAGGATATAGGACATAGGACACTAGGATGAGAGAAGTACTCAATCACAACTAGGAACTCCAATCTGATTTGAAATCGCTACTTTGATTCCTTCTGAATACTTTGAATATTGTTGTCCTTCCTTGATAATATCTTATCTTGTGTCGAATTGATCTCTTTTGTTTCGATCTGTCTTCAGGATGCCGCCTAAGACCAGATCTCATCGATAGGGAGCAGTTTCTGCGAGGTCTGCCACCTCTCAATCTTCCACTCAGGCAGCAGGGGTTGCACCTCCTACGACATCAGTTCACATAGGAGTCTCAGCTGCCTTTGGGGGTTCTCCTCCACCTGTTCCGAAGATTACCCTAGTTGCTTCAGAGGGACTTCCACCACCTCCATTTTCAGGAGATGTCGCGTCGATGGTTGCACTGTTTAGAGAGATGATAGAGGTACACAGGGCACAGATAGAGGGCTAGCACAGGCAGTCAGATATGATGCGGCAGAGTATGGAAAACGTCCATCAGGTAGGCTATTGCAGCAGTTCAGAGAGAGGCTCCTCTACAGTCACAGGATGTTCAGCTCGAGCCAGGCAACATTCCAAATTTCAAGAAGCTAGAGCCACAGGTTTTCAAGGGGACAGAGGGTATAGTCTATGCTGACGATTGGCTCAAGGGTATCGAGCATCTCATAAGGGTGTCCCGTCTTGCTGAGGATCTGAAAGTTGAGGCGGTAGGACTTCAACTGTTCGACGTTGTCCGCACTTGGTTCAGGAATGAGCCACTTCTTACTGATGCGGGGCAGTCTTGAGAGGTGTTCAAGGACCTCTTTAAGAAGAAGTTCTTTGCTCGGACGGACAGATTGGACTTAGGAAGGCAGTTCGAGAGTCTTACACAGCGCGTGCAGCCAGTGTTCTAAAAATCGGGCTAGGCGGCCGCCTAGGCAGCGCCTAGGCGCTAGGCGGCCGCCCGCCGCATCGAATTCGGCCAATTCGGCCTCCTAGGCGCCTGTTCGGGCCTAGGCGGCGCCTAGACGGGCCAGTTCGGGCCAGTTCGGGCCTAGGCGGGCCAGTTCGGCCTGTTCGGTCATGGAAAAAATTTCAAATTTCAAAATTTTGAAATTTGAAATTTCTGATTTGAAATTGCAAAAAATATTCAAAAAAAGTTCAAATTCCAAAAATATTCAAATTTCAAGAAATTTAAAAGAAATACAATAAAAATTCAAAATATCAGGAAAAAAAATCTAAATATTAAAAAAATTTCAAAATTTTAAAAAAAATCTAAAACTAAAAATTCAAATTTTCAAAAAAAAAAATCTGTTCAGCCGCCTAGGCGGCCCTTTGGCGCACCGATTCCGCCTAGCGCTTTTTAGAACACTGCGTGCAGCAGCAACAGCGAACGCAACAGCAACGAGCTACAGTGCAGCAGCGTGTGCTTGCAGCAGCGCACAGCAACAGCGAGCAGTGCAACACTGCTCTCCAGCAGCAGCAGCAACGCAGCTCAGCAAACATCGCAGCATCAGCAGCAAATGCAGGAGCGAGCAGCAACAAGCCTGCAGCATCGTGTGTACGCAGCAACAACATCCAGTAGCAGCAGCCACAGCAGGGTATTAGAGTATGTATCAGTAGGTAAATTCCTAGTTAGTAGTTATCTTGTTATAGTAGTTAGTTTGCTAGTAGTTATAAATAGATATGTATACATATAGATTAGTAGTTAGATCTATATATGTATATATTTGTATCTCTCTAGTAAGTTATATATATGTATGTATGTATGTATGTATATATGTATTAGTTTGCATTGGTAGTTAGTATATAGTATGTAATATTGTATTAGTATACATATTAGTTTAGTTAAGAGTTTAGTAGTTAGTACCTTGTTAGTAGTTATATGGTTATATATGTATATATATTTTGTTATCTATATATACTAGTGATAGCTATTAGTGATAGGTATATATACTGGTATCTCTAGTTGTGATAGGTATGTAGGTGTGTATATATGTATTAGTATGCATTGATAGTTAGTATAGTATAGTAGTTGGTATTAATTCATACATATTAGTATATAGTTTAGTGTTGGGTAGTTAATATATACTAGATGACAATTACCTTGTGATACCAAGGTAAATGTCAAGGTATCGGGTTGATACTCAAGGTATTGAGGGATACTCAAGGTATTTGAGTTTGGGTATCGAGATGGGGGTGCAGTGGTGCGATACCGCATTGGTTCAAAGCCAATATATCCACGTAGCATTAGATTAGTTAGGATTGTTATATATTATTGATTGTATATGCATAATAGGATATTTTCATATCTAATTTCTTGCGTATCTTGAGATGCGGTATCTTAGTGATTTCATAATATCCTAGTTTAGCTAGTGTGGCCTAGTTTCATAGTGTATGGACCCAACATCCTAGAATTACTCATACAACCTAAAAATAGCTAGTTTGACCTAGAGTTGACCTACTTTGACTGTTTTGACTTAGAAATGGCTTTTTGACCTAGATGTTGACTAGTTTAACTTATTTTCATTCCAAACCTTGTATTAATGCAATATTTCATATATAGGTTTGTGTGACACCAGTTCGGACACCGATTTGCATCATTTGCTCTGGACCACAGGCGAGTACATTCTCTGATAGTTTTCATTATTTGATTACTACTATAATTCAAGTATTTATAAATGTTACTTATGATTCTTGACCCGATGGTACACAGATTGGTATTGTTATTGGATCGTCAGTCATGAGATGTTACCTTGATTATTGAGATGATATCGGATACTGTCCTTCTTGGTATTGGATAACATTGAATATCGTAGATTAAACATTGGATAAATTGGCTAGTAACGTGTCATGATTCGATCCATCGTATCAGTCGGGACGGAAGAAATACCAATTAAATATGTGATCAAAAACTATCGGCTAGTAGTATAATCATTGGCTACTAACTAACCATGCAATTCACGTATGGTTGAGTTAGCTCCTTAGTATAATCATTGAATCTCCCAGGCCGATCACATATTTAGTTAGTATCTCAAACACAGTGTATTGTAGATTCCATATTCAGTTCATTGATTACCTTGTTCTATTATGACATTATAGTTCATTCCTTCATTCTTGTACGCATTGATTTATATTGCTAGTATTGCTTATTCTTTCATTGTTCTTGATTACCAGTTATATTCTCATCGTAGATAGCATCCTCTATTTTACTGTTTTATAGTTTTTGTCAATTAATTGGAACTGCTATTTGGTTGTACTTCGCTCAATTCCTGACTGGAAAATATTTTTCAGAGGATCCGGGAGATTGGTGTTCGACATACTACGGACCTCGACCAATAGATGGTGCAGACATAGACCCACTAGTTCTGGAGTGACTGTCGAAAGATTTAGCCGGATTCACTAGTTAGCATAGTTAGTTCTCTTTAGCATTTTGGTACCGGATTTATTTCCGGCATATATTTGAGACTTGGATATTATTTCTATTTGTTGTTATTTTAACTGCATAGTTATGTTAGACTTCTTTGATATCTTCTCGTGCCATAGATTGTGATTGAGTATTATGTTACATTAAGTATTTTGCCCTCCTTCTTGGAGTTGAGATATTATTGGCAGTTTATCTATTATTGTGAGATGTTTAGATAGTATAGTCGACCTAGGCAGCATTCTACCGCCGATGCTGCGGCGTAGGCTGGACGTACCCACGTACTCGTGCCCCTTTACCGGGTGCGGGTACAGTCGGTGGTTTGGAGTGGTCGAGCTTAGGGTCTGGCAGTCGAGGTGTAGGATAGGGGACGGTTTGGCTGTTGAATGGAAGTTAGAGGGCTGTTGTTAAGTCGGTTGTAGGAGAGATGGGTTAACGGTGGTTGTCATGGGGACCTCCGGAGGCTTGGAGAGTCTAGGCACTGTGTTAACGGTGGTCAGGATTTGCTTGGGCGTGAGGGAGGCAGCTTGGGGAGGCGCAAGGACGTCGGGGTGACGGCGATAGGGGACGGGGTGCGGCAGAGAGAACTAAAGGGAGGGTCGAAGGAGATGGTCGTTTGGAGGAGTGGTCGGGTGGTGCGATGGAGAGTTAATTGATAGTGGTAGTGGCGTGCGTTGAAGGAACCCAGTGTGGGTAGGGTGGATGGTGAACAGGGTTGTAAACACGCTGAGGTAGGTGCTGGAGGGAGCAGGTTTGGAGGAGCAGCGGGTCAACGCGAGGGTGGGTGTAGTCGGCAAATAGTCGTGCGATGGAGAGTTATTTAAAAAAATTCTAAAAATATTTTACCAAATAGAATCTTAAACTTTTGTTTCTTAAAACTACTTTTCAGATGAAAGTAACTAAACACAAACTCAAAATTTGGATACTAGAAAACAACTTTATAACATCTTCTTTGAAAAGTGTTTTAAAATCCAAATTTCTGAAAATCGATCCAAACGGACCCTAAGCCATTTCAGTATTCTAAGGCTCTGTGTGATATGAATGCTAAAATATGAAATTTTACAAGAGTATGATTCTTATCGTTGTTATCTCTGGACAAAAACCTGAATCAAGGGAGAAAGGCAAGTTGGAAAAGGGTGAAAGTATTTCTCCTTACAACATGAGATTACAGGATTTCAAAAGTTTACTTCCCTCGCAAAATACTAGGCAATAAAGAACATGCAAACAAATGAGGGTTCATAACTGCACCAATAAGATTTAGACAAGAAAAACATGGTAGTAGGCAATGGTAATACACCAACGCAATGTGCAACAAATGATGACAGGATTACCAAATAATGCCAACCAGATACTACCAAACCATTAATATGAAAGGTCGGAGATTTTGATAGTGGGCATAGAATACTAATACACTAATCTAATGGGTAAACTAGCAAACCTCTTCTGTGCTGAACTCCCAGTACTCTCGTTCTTCCATTGCTTTGGCTAGTTGATCCAGTTCCTCTTGAGTAGAGTTTCCATCTCCCATCCGTGTTCTGGGATGTCTTCTGATATCCTGTGTACACTGAATTGTGTCCTGTTTACGCTGACGCATAACACAAGATGGACAGTACCAGTTCCCTTCTGGGATCCTTGCTAGTGGAGGATTTAGGCAATATTTATGGTATTCAGAATCACATTTATCACATAGGAGAACACTGTCATCATCTCTATCTATGCCACAAACTTTGCACACTCCATCTTCCCAAGGAGCTTTAGGTATTTCATTTGCACCAACCAAAACATCATTCAGTTCTTTCATTGTTTCAGCGTCTAATTGTTCAACACCAGAATGATTCACAAGCTTCTGGCTCACAAGTAAAACCTGCATTTAGCATCGTAAGTTTAAGATACGTATGATAGTAATGTGTCAACAATACATCAAGTAGAGCAAAAACCCGTATTATGAGAAACGTATGACAGATATGTGCGCCACAAAAATATCACCCAATGTAAAAACAATAAATCTCCTTTTGCCATGCATTTAAGCATCTTTAGAAACAAGTACAAAACACAATAGATGCACGATACTGCATTAGCTGATGAACAAAATAACTATTATTAAATGGTTACTTAAAATGAGGAAAAATATGACAAAGGAAGAACGACAATAACAAAATCAACAGAATGAACAAAACTAACATTATTCAGGAATAAGGGATCAGAGATAAACCTCATTCTCATACAAGGACTCAAAATTCTGTGACAGTCTTTCAATCTTCTGCATTAAATCAGGCCGATCACCATAAGCAACTCTCAAATTGTGCCAAACCTGTAAATAGAAAATAAATACAAGTTAGTAAAAGTCAAGATGCCTGTTGCAATCAAAGGGTAACTTTTCACTCAGACAATGGATGTCCTAGCACCAAGAAGCTCCCGTTTATGCAGGGTTCGGGGAGGGTCAAGATGTTCACATATACATAAATGGTGAGGCGGTTTCCATGAACATTCTATTCGGACAATAATAACTTTTCTGAAAGTACAAGGAAATGAATGCCTAATAAGCAATATTACGAAAATCCTGAACCTATCTTGGCAATGGGAAATTAAACTTTAAAACTGTGTAATTGTGTAGGTGGGTGATGGTTGTCGGGTGGGGCTGGGGGTGGCTGACACTGGAAACATAGGGAAATCACAGCTTGTACATGTGTAAACAAGCCAAAAATAACTTATCATGCAAATAACCCTCAAAGCATAAGCCTTTTAATTTATCATACTTAGTTCTCTGTTCCCAAGTGACAACAATGCAATAAAAAGGTTTTACAAAATCAGCTATTAATTAAGTTGCCATATTTCTGAATATTAATATATCAAGCCCCATAATCAATTTAACAGTAAAAGAATCCAAAAGTATATATCAAGTAATAATAACTAGGTTGCAGAAACGCAGACAGAGATTTAGATACACAATATATATATATATATATATATATATATATATATATATATATATATATATATAAGCTTTGTTGTTGATATGCATGTTCCAGATAGCAACTAGTTTCCAAAGTTCTACAAAACAACCAATTTCAAAATAATGTTACTTTCCGATATCTTGATTATTTTTCATGATCACGACCATGTCAAATCACTTCCAACCATTTATTGAGTCTCTTGGAACCTAATCATGTGAGGATCATATTCGACATGAGTGTCAAGGAATTATCGAGTTGGATACAATATCACCTATCGAACAATCCGGTCCTTTGGAGGAGTCTTTATGCAACTTAGATTGATGACAACCAACCAACTTATTTATAAGCAAGCATTCATTCCTTAGAAGCCAGAATCTCCTAGGAGGCCAACGAATCACATTAAGAATCTCGATTCGGCGTTTCTTACTTGGGAACGACTTGGGAGCTCATTTTTTCGACGACGGGAGCTCGTTTCTCCGGCGACGTGAATGCGTTATCCATAACATGACCAGAACTTTAGAAGGTGACAGAAATTTTGGAAAAAAAGTTAGAAATTTTTTAATGCACGTTCATCAAAGTAGGAAGAAACTAAAGATTACTTACCTTGAAATCATAAAAATCACCATGCAAATGATCTCTCTGTAACTTTGAACTGAACTTTATAACTAATAATATTAAGATATCTATGAATTTTGATAACAGTAATTAACATGAAAAAAAGTATTAGCGTCAATTCCCAACGTTAGACTCTTCTAAGTAGTCGGGCTCCCCCGCTCTCACTTCTAAGATTTAGTCCTACCTTATTTAGCAAGATTGTAAATACAGCTCTTTCTTCTTAGAGAAGTAAAAATATGACAATTATGGGAAGTTGAGATCAAATAAAGAAAAGAAAGCTATTGCTTGTTATCAATATAACAATTTCAGGAATCTTAAGACCAAATAAATAATCTGGTGAGAATTTTAGGAAGCTTGGAATAGGCTAATACAAAAGGGAACTTATTCATCAATAGTGAAGGTAGTTAAGAAAAACAAAATTGCTTGTCAAGAAGCCCAACCATTGCCTACAAAAGACGAGAATCTTTCAGAAGGGATCTCCAACTCCAAACAACATCCATAGAAGAAAAAATCAATGCTTCAAAGGGAATATGATGGAACGTAAGAAAGGTTGAGCCACGAACTTATGGAGGTTACGAAGGAATGGCACCATAGAAGAGTCTATGTTGCATGGACACGGATACGACACGACACGTTTTGGACATGGCAACAAGGATTCGGCACCCGTTTGGTGTGTCCTAGTGTATTTTGGAGTGTCTGACAAGTATTGGACACGAAACGACACATCAGGAATTCTTGGAGTATTTATGCTTCCTAGAAGAGAGTAAATCAAAAAGAGAAATCTCAATCTCCATTGTTACTGTGACATCTAATTTATAATTAAAAATATAGTATGATCTAACTTAAGTATGTTTCTGACTATAATTAAATTAGATTGATATGGTTTTTTATTATACTAAAATTAGATTAGGAATCGGCATTGGGCCGGACCAGGCCGCCCAAGCCCATAATGTACGGGCTCGGGCCGGTCTTTTTTGGTCCTAGAGAAATTTCGGGCCAGGCCGAGTCGGACTTGATTATTATCTTTGAAGTCCAAGCCCGCCCACAAGGGTCGGGCCGAGCTAGCTCCATAAAAAAATTCCAAATGGACCTTCTCGAGCCTAATCTTTAAACTCGTCTTACACTGACTCTTCAAAAAATACTAGTCTTTATGAACATGTTTACTGATACAAATATTACAATGCTCTTTCTATAGTAACCATAGGCCAAAAGTATTTCATCTTTGAGTTTGGTGAACTTAATTTGGCAGGAATGTGGTTTCTATTAATTCCAAAGTTTTATGTATTTCTCTAAGAATTATAAAACTCGGTCTCCTAAAAATACAAAAGATGTATAATTGTTATTTTCACATTCGACATGAAAACAAATATTAGTTTACAGAGAATACACGAGCACTAATGAATTGGCAAGCTATATACAATATACGACAAATTTCTAATGCTTATATATTGTACATGAATGCTAACATAAGCAATGGAGAACTAAAAAAATTTCCACGACTTCCTCTAGGAACCAGCATGTACATTGCAGCAACTGTCTACTCGGAGTATTGCTATATACTCCAGAGCCGGGTTGTACAGACTTTTCGGGCCGGGATTAGACAAGCTTTTCGGGCCGAGCTCGGGCGAACTTGTATCGGACGGGCCTTGGGACGGGCTCGGGCGGACGAATGCTTAGTCCAAGCCCTGTCTTATTCTAATATGGACCGGGCTAGACTTCCCTAATGGCCAGGCTATATCGGACTTTGGCCCATCGGAAAGGACGAGCTTTTTGGGCGCCCATGGGCCTCAGGTCCAATGATGATCCCTAAATTAGATTGGATTAAACTTTTCTGTTTTTTTTTATTAACTTTTCATTTGCTTTGATATTTTAGAAAAAGTACACTGCAAACTTTTTCTTATTTTTTATAAAAGTGGTCAAGTGCATTGTATGTGAGCCAAGGCTTTTAATGACCACCTATCATTCATTAGTGGTGGGGGATTAAGGAAACAATTGAGGAGCAGAGAATTAAGGGAAATATTTCTTTGAAAAGAAGGTGAGGACCACTTGACTAGGTTTCGATCACGTGGTCCCCCTTTTCTTTTCCTTTCTGAGAATGAGGTCCCTTCTCCTTTCTTTTTCTGTCGACAACTAAACGCGGAAAAAAAAAAGGCCAGTGGAAGGTGGCGGCAAATACGAGTGTGATAATGACACCAGCATGGAGAGGGCAATTGCTGCAGGCGCCCATGTACGCTCTTTCCTCTTCCCTCTGTTTTTCCTTTTTTTTGTTTTCCATAGCATAGTGTTGGCTGGTACTTTTGGTTTCGGCCTAAACTCAACTAATATTGGCTGATACATTTCTTCTAGTTGCCAGTACCAGAAAGACTCTGCTGATACCAAGTTTTTGGCTGTGATTTCGAAACATGTATCCTAGAAACCGTTCTGATAAAGTATTGGTATCAACTGATACTTAGTATTGATTGATACTTAAAACCTTGAACACAAGTATATCAATTATTTCTATCTAATATTGTAATAAATATACTGCAGCAAGGAAAACAAATTCTTTCTTTGCACAACTTCATGCTAGCCTGGTGCACTTTTTCATCAATATCTTAGATGTACTTTCATGGAAAAAATAGACATTTTCCCTATTTTATGGGGGAGGTCCACTACTTTAGTCAAGTTGACTTTGGTTTATCTTTGACTACTATTAATGATCGTAACATCGTGAATACGTACCTGTTTGTCCAGACTCTATAGTCTAAGGGGACTTTGATGTTGCTCCTTGGTTACAATGTACCTGTTTGTCCAGAGTCCAGACTATATAGTCCAAGGGACTTTGAGGTTGCTCCTTGGTGACATGAGTTTGTTTGTCCAAGGAACTTTGAGGTTGCTCATTGGTTACATGAGTATAAACCGCATAGCCGTCATGATCCTTTCATAGCTACCTTGGCTAATAAGGCATCGATATAGAGGGTTAAGGTCGCCCGCATCCGGTCAAGGGTACTTTGTCAAATCTTTTATGGAGCTTTTTATGTTCCATAGCCAACACCATTCTGATGAGAGAGGCCTTGGATGATGAACCTTGTGCATTGTATTAAGTTATCCCTGTAGGAAACTCGTTATAGCATCGATTTGACTATACTTAGTTGGTGTTAAAGTTCCTCCCAGTAACAGGACTCTAGGATTTGGTGTGTGTGTGTTGGTTTGTGGGTGATTGTGTGTGGGTGGGGGAGGGGGACATATTTATATTATCCAACATGCTCATGCAGGTTCAAACCCATTTTTTGGTTGGATTCACGTAACGGTATAATTTTTGTACCTCTGCTTAAAATGCATTCAGAGAGATTGAACCCGGGTTGCTCAGATACAATGTTAAAAGTTTCTCGCACTACACTAAAAGTCGAGATTTTGGAGAGGTATATATATATATATATATATATATATATATATAATTTATTTTTTCGCAACCAAGGGGCACGATCAGCTAACCGGCAACCTGGGGAGAATGCAAAGGCCCCACTCCACACTCTCCAGATAAGTCAAAGATTAAACACATTTGACAATATTGGAACCATCGACCTCTAGCAGAAGAAGGCTTGGATTTAACCAACTACACCAACCCTTGGGGGCAATGATGAGCTATTACTACAAAACTCTAAACTTTCGGTGAGGGTGAGGTTATATATCTAAATTATACAATAGCTGGGATCTTAGAAGCCATAATCTCCTAGGAGGCAACGAATCTCAGTAAGAACCTCGATTCGGTATTTTTTTACTTAGGAACAACTTGGGAGTTCGTTTCTCCGACGATAGGAGCTCGTTTCTCCGACAACAGGAACGTGTTTCCCATAATAGGACCAGAATTTTAAAAGGTAGCAGAAATTTTGGAAAAAAAAATAGAATTTTTTTAATATGCATTCATCAAAGTAAGAAGAAACTAAAGACTACTTAGTTTCTTCTTACTTTGAACTAAAGACTACTTACTTTGACATAATAAAAATTATTGTGCGAATGATCTCTCTGTAACTTTGAACTATACTTTATAAATTTTAATAAATATTAAAATATCTATAAATTTGTATAACAATAATTAATAAACATAAAAAAATTATTAGCACAACTCTCATCACGTTCCAAACTTTAGACTCTTATATGTAGTCGCGCTCCCCCGCTTATGTCGCCGCTCCCGCTTATGGCTTCTAAGGTTGGGATGAAGGTTACCTAGAAAGCAGAATCTTACATAACAAGGAAAGAATATGTGGTCAGCCACTTGGTATGGAACGGAGAAGAGGGCGGGGGAGGGGGTTACGGGCTTCTTTCGATCACTTCGGTGAAACATAATATGTGATTAGAAGTAAATTTCATTGATTTACAATGCGGGTAGACCGCAGACCTCTCAATTGGTACAAATGAGGTGCACAATGAAGTTTTACTACATTAATGTTGTTGCACTGTCTCCCTTTTCTAATCAAAAGAATATGGCATGTGGGACTAGGGTTAATTTCTATTGGCATGAGTTTGGATTTCTGAGCGCTACTTTTTCGTTCAAGAACGAAAAATTATCCATGATTCAGGATAAAAAATGTAAATTGCTAGAGGTTGAGCAATATATGGTAACTCTTGTTGGGATTAACTTGGAGTTGATTAAGTTACTCTTGGAATATTTGCATTTAACTCAGTATGCAAATCAATCGGGCTACAATATAATTGGCTCATGCATGCATATATATGATTACAATGGTCAATGCCATTTGAATAGTTGGATATGGGTCAGGTGTTTTGGTTCAGTCTTCTGAGTAGGGTAGAGAGGCTATGTCAGTTCATCCTGGTTCAAATAGCCTTAGTCAGGTAGAATAGGTCTAATTACTCAAGAATCAGGTATAAGTTCTCTAGTCCATTTCTGATTATCGCTTAAAGTTTGACACGACCACTTAAAGTTTGACACAATGCACTTGGTTGGCTAGCTGCTAGAAAAATACAGCAGAATAGAAAATAAATTTCTTTCATTAACTTGATTATTTAGGGACTGAGAAAAGAGGACAATAGCTGTACTTGCTGGAAACAGAACCAATAGAAGGTAGATCCCTTTGTGTGGCTAGAGGTACATATAGAGATGAAATTTATCTCTTCGATTTAATATAGTCTTTGGTTTCCTTCCTTCTCAACCCCCACAAATTCTTTGTGAGCCCACCTTTCTCCATCATCTTATTTCAAAACTTTTTGACTTTTTTCGTTGTTTGGAGCTGGAGATCCCTTTTGCGATATCTCCGGTGTTGTAAGCAAGGATGGAGCTTCAAGACTTACCATTTTGTTTTGTCAAATAAAAAAAATAGCCGATTTTGTTTGAAAAACTATCAGTGAGAGAAAAAGATTGCTCAACAAAAACGCCTCTTGCAGATTTAATAGCTTTACATCCTGTTGCTTCTGTGGTGAAACTTCGTATAATGTTCATTGTCATAGCTCCAATGTTCTTAAAGTTTCAGTCTCTGTGAATGGAACTATTATATGTAATATTGGATTTCGTGATTACAGTCCATATACAGTCATGCCAAATTTTGAGAAGAACTGAGAAGCAGAAAGATGATATATACATCAACGGAAATGGCAAAGGAATGTACTGTCAACAAAATAAAGTACTAAGTTATCATAAAAATATGAAAGAGAAACTTCTACAAACAAAAGGCAGCAGAGATAACTATCAGATGAAAAGAAAAAAGGAGACGGGCAAGGAAAACATGCCTCACGAACATCCTCAAGAAAAGTTCCGTGTGAACCACAATAAGCCCCAACAGCCAATCGTAAATCAATTGTTCGAAAGTCCAATGGCCGTGGAACCATAGCTGGTGATCCAACGATTCCCTCATCATCATTATCATTGGAAGTAAGTAACGTAGAACCCAACAAATTGCAGAAAGTTTTAGATTCATCTGCAGAAGCAGCACAACGAAGTACAATCTGGCATTTTCTCATAATGACATCAGATACAGAAATAGGTTTTATTTCTTTCTTGACCTTTACAGGTTTCTGCTGTTGTATTACACTACCAGCAGCATCAGCAAGCACAGATAAAGCAGCTTTCTGCAACCAACCACAAGTAATAAGATTCATCAAACATCTTGCTGCTAAATAAATATTGAAATCAGCAGCAATGTTAAAAATTAATAGATTGGTGCTGCATCAACAAATTCAGGAAATTAAAAGAAAATTGTAGAAGTAATAAAAATGCATTCTTTTTAGAGATCTTAACGAAGATATATAAAGTTAAAATACAAAAAATACAAGGAATCAAGTAACAAACTCCATAATAGCTTATTACATGGAAGACTATTATAACTTTTAAAGGGAATAGAAAGTACAATAAGATAATTAGACTTTCCACAAACTCAGCTAGCTCAATTTCAGTTAACCTAATGTTGGCTACGTTCCAAGCTCAAGTAACAAACTCCATAATAGCTTATTACATGGAAGACTAGTATAACTTTTAAAGGGAGTAGAAAGTACAATAAGATAATTAGACTTTCCACAAACTCAGCTAGCTCAATTTCAGTTAACCTAATGTTGGCTACATTCCAAGCTACCAAATGTGTTCACATATTATTTGCCTGGCAAAGTCCTATTACCACCCACCCTCCCCCACCTGTAGTGCCTCAAATCCCGATCCGACCGGGATCTGCACTATATAATTGGGCTTGTGGCTAGTCCGTCAGAGTATGCTTAGATCTTCGGCATCTTATTGCCACGGACGAAATGCGATGATCCTTTCCAACTCATGGAAAGGCCTCTATTGAAACGAGTCCAATAGTTTTCGTGTTTGGTTGCTTGGTTTTCTTGATTGCCGCTTTGGGATTTGATTTGGTGTTGCTTTCGAGTTGCTTGGTTTTCGCTGTTGTTTTATTGATTGGAGCTTGAATTTTGGGGAGTTCGGCAAGGAAGGATAGGCAAGAATTCTAACTCGGTGCTCGTGCTGTTGCAGGTCCGCGTAACTGACGTTTGATCGTCGCTAGGCGGGATTCCTTGTTTCAGCAACTTTTCCCTTAACCAGTGAGTGGTTTGGTCCCTTCTTTCCTACTTCTTCACGCCAACATCTCTAATGTTTCAAACGTTCACTCGATGATGCCCGGTTGGACGCCTAGGAAATGCTTAGCCACAATGCATGCCAGCCACTAAGAAAGGAACATGGGAATTGTAGACTAATTTTACTATATGCTTGCACACCTTATAACTTGGTTGGAATGGGAATTTGGTTGTTGGTTACGGCCTGGTGCCTCGGATAGAGTTTGGACCCATGGGATATCAAAATCGGAACACCGCATTGAGAAAATATGAACTGTTGCATAAGATATATATATTGCTGCTTTACTTCATCTGTTTAATTCGATGCATTGTGTGAGATATAAAATGTTCATGCATTTGCATGGTCTGGGACAACTTGTGCACAAGGTTTATCATTTCCTCGAAACGGCTTTCCGGGGCACTGGAACCGTATCGATCCGGAGGGAAATATTGATTCGTGCTCGCCACGATGCATTGCGGGACCTCCAGCGGGGCTTGCTACCCGGGCTGATAGGGCGCGCCGTTAATGCTTGGAATAAGTCCCTAAGGTGTCGATCACACCAATGACCGCATAGAATAGAACACATACTAATTTATTGTCTTATGCAGATGGTAAGTATACTTGTGTTTCGTTGCAGGGAAGGCGTGCATCGGTTGAGTAAGCAATCGATACACTGGTTGGATTCAATGCTATTTTCATTTCTATCAAAACATGCAACTGATATGAATTGAATTCACTTGCTTCTTTATAGAAGTAATCTTAATGCATGCTCGCCCCTAATAAGCTAGTGTCGATTTAGTCGAGTGGGATTCATCCCGCTCACCAGTACAAGTTGAGTACTGACCCACGTTGTGGGCAACTATTTCAGGCACTCAGACGGTGCAACGCTAGTGGATAGACGAAGAGGCGTTAGGAGCACCTCTATTTTGAAGTATAGTTGAAGTCAGATCATTTTGGAGGCTTGGACTTTCAACCTATACAAGGGCGTATGTATGGACGACGGGGACTATCTGATGGAGCGCGCCCTGCATTTTGAGTTATCTTTTCTAATGTAATTCAAGTAGCCGAGAAGGCGCATCAATGTAGACTCTATGTAAATTACTCTGAATTATCAATGAAAAAGCATATTTTCTTCCTGCACTTGTGTTCAATTATCTGTGAATGTGTTTTCTAGATTGTGTTTCAAAGTGGGTTCCTATAACTGCAAGTTCTTGCCTTGTACGAGCGCAACTCCAGGCTCGTACGGAATCACGCCCCAGCGAGGACGAATCGGTTCCGTGAAGGATCCAGCGAGGACGATTGACCCTTTCGGGATCGGGGCGTGACATATTGGTATCAGAGCTTAGGCTTTACATCCTTGGGATTTCAAAAGATTATAAAGGAGTTTGATGCGCCTCTCAGTTGAGTTGCATTCGGTGTCCGCTACATGAGATGAGTCGCCTATACAATGAGCCCATAGATACAAAAATCTATCGTTTTTGAGGTGTTAACAAGCTACTCTCTTTTGTAGCAATGGCTAAGAAAAACACTGCCGCTGCAAGCAGTGCTCAGCCCGTCCAGAACGATCCGGCAAGTTCTGGAGAATCCGGAGGAGCGGGTTCAATGGATATGTCCGAACGGCTTATGCATCTCATGGAGGTACAGCAACAACAAGCCATTTCTCAACAGGCACAGTTGGCTGCTCAACAAAAGCAGATGGATACCATGATGCAACTGATTGCATCCTTGGTACCCAACAACGGGGGAGCCACGGTGACGCCTGCTACAACGCCGGCTGTGGCGGTAGAGGATGAGTCCGAAGAAACACAGCATCCAGCAAGGAACACCTGTCGTGCCGCAGAGTTCACTAAGATACATCCACCAACGTTCAACGGGTGAGCAGAACCGGACGTGGTGATGGGATGGATTGCTAAGCTGGAGGGACTCTTCAACCTGGTTGGCATCCGGGGATCCAAGCGAGTTGCCTGTGCATCGGTTCAGCTGGAACTGCGTGCGCATGATTGGTGGGAGGCCACGAAGCAAGGAATTTATGATGCCAATCCCAACTGCAAAATCACCTGGGAAATGTTCAAATCTGCCTTCATTGAACAATATATTCCCCGGGCTGTGCGGCAACAAAAAGAAGACGACTTCAGCAATCTGGTGCAAGGAAGTATGTCTGTCGACGATTATGACTCGGCGTTCGCTAAGCTGGCTAAGTTTGCTGGGCACTTCTTGCCTAACCAGCAGGCGTGGTGCTACCGCTTTCAGAAGGGTTTGAATGACGATTTGCGTAGGGACGTCATCAACCAGAAGTGTCAGACATACAGGGAATGTTATGAAGCTGCCCTGAACAGCGAGCGGATCTTTGGACGCTGTCCACCAAAGGCCGATGTGCAAACCTCCCGTACCAACAATAATAAGCGACCTCAGGAAATGGGAGGGTCTGGAGCACAAAAGCGTCCGCACACATCTGAGCATAGGGGCCCGTCCCGTGCACCATACTGCAACAGGTGCGGCAGGTTAGGGCATCGAGCGGAGGAATGCCGAGTTACTGGATGTTTTAAATGTGGTCGCCTGGACCACAAGCATTTCAACTGCCGTGAGCCGAAACCAAATCAGAACAATGGGAATCATAACAACAGGAATCAGCACCACGGGAACCAGAACCACGAAAATCATAACAGGGGGCCTCCAGCAAGTGATGCCAATGCTGTGGCGTTGAACCCACGACGCCAGGGTGCTCAAGGACGAGTCTATGCACTGACTCGGGATGAGGCATCCGTCTCTGAAACTGTCGTGACAGGTACATTACTTTTCAGAGATTTGCCCGCTAGAGTCTTATTCGATTCAGGTGCTACGCATAGTTTCATATCTGCTGATTTTACTATTGAGCATAAATTAGCTTCTACTCCCTTAAATATGAATCTTTGCGTGAGCACACCTTCGGGAGTCGACATGCCCGCCCATGCGATCTGTAAGGATGGTTATATTTGCATCGGAGGTAGGAAGCTTTCCTTAGATGTCATTGTATTAGACATTAAGGATTACGATATTATTCTCGGGATGGATTGGTTGGGTGCTTGTCATGCAACAATTGAGTGCGCGGAGAAGCGAGTCGTATTCCGTCTACCCGGCAAGGCAGACTTTTACTATTCGTGCAGCGCTGCACCAAAGACGGCAATGATGATATCAGCAATTTCGGCTAGGCGTATGCTGCATTCGGGTTGTGAAGGGTACTTAGCTTCAGTTCGAGACACCCGGCAGGAAAGTGCAAATGCAGCTCAGGCTGATGTGATAGCAGATTTCCTCGACGTGTTCCCGGACGAGCTGCCTGGAATGCCTCCTGATCGTGAGATCGAATTCAGCATCGACACATTTCCGGATGCGCGACCGATATCGAAGGCACCTTATCGAATGGCCCCAGCAGAGCTGAAGGAACTTAAGATTCAGTTACAAGATCTGTTGGACCGAGGATACATTCGTCCAAGCGTTTCTCCGTGGGGCGCTCCGGTGCTGTTCGTGAAGAAAAAGGATGGATCCATGCGGCTATGTATTGACTACCGAGAACTAAATAAGGCGACCGTGTGGAACCAGTACCCATTGCCAAGGATAGATGACTTGTTTGATCAGCTGCAAGGTGCAACAGTTTTCTCTAAAATTGATCTCAGGTCAGGATATCACCAGTTGAAAATCAAACCAGATGATGTTCAAAAATCTGCATTCAGGACCCGATACGGACACTACGAATTTCTTGTGATGTCGTTCGGCTTAACGAACGCCCCTGCAGCTTTCATGGATCTGATGAACCGCGTGTTTCGGCCGTACGTAGACAAGTTTGTGGTCGTGTTCATCGACGACATTCTAATATATTCCAAGAACGAGACGGAACACAAGGAACACCTAAAGATCGTGCTGCAGACATTACGAGAGCATCAGTTGTTCGCTAAGCTCAGCAAGTGTGAGTTCTGGTTGAACATCGTGGCATTCCTGGGTCATGTTGTCTCGGCAGAAGGCATCGCCGTAGACCCGAAGAAAATAGAGGCGGTGGTGGATTGGAAGCAGCCTACATCAGCCAGCGAAGTACGAAGCTTTCTGGGCCTAGCGGGATACTACCGTAGGTTCGTAAAGGACTTTTCTAAACTGGCCTCGCCTTTGACCCGCCTTACTCAGAAGGGTATTATATACAAATGGGATGAAGACTGCGAAGCCAGCTTTCGAGAACTTAAGCAGCGTCTTGTTTCAGCTCCGATCCTTGCTCTTCCAGATGGGGTAGAGGAGTTTCAGATATACAGTGATGCCTCGGGACTCGGTTTGGGATGTGTGCTCATGCAGAGGGATAAGGTAATATCGTACGCCTCCGGGCAACTGAAGCCGCACGAGAAGAACTACCCGACGCACGACTTAGAATTGGCGGCAATTGTATTTGCACTGAAGTTGTGGAGGCATTATCTTTATGGTGTTGCTTGCAAAATCTTCACAGATCACAAGAGCCTCAAGTATCTATTCACACAACGAGAACTGAACCTCCGACAGCGGCATTGGCTAGAACTGATTAAAGACTACGATCTGACGATCGCTTATACACCGGACAAGGGAAACGTCGTTGCTGATGCTCTGAGTCGGAAGTACGTGGGCTCGTTATCCATAAACAACCATTTACTTCGAGATCTTGAGGCGATGGGCATCGAGCTTCGGGTTCAGCATCAAGGAGTGCAGCTGGCATCACTCCATCTTGAACCAAGTTTGCGTGATAGAATCAAATCAGCTCAGGAGGGCGATCAGTTCCTAGCGAAGGCACGCGGACTGATTTCGGCGGGGAAGACGTCTGACTTTGTGGCAGGCGAAGATGGGACCTTACAAATGAAAGGAAGGCTATGTGTTCCTAACGACCCAGAACTCCGAAGGGAAATTATGGCGGAAGCACACTATGCGAAGTATTCCTTGCATCCGGGGAGCACTAAGATGTACATGGACTTACGCAGAACCTTCTGGTGGCAAGGTATGAAGCGGGATGTGGCGACCTTTGTGTCACAGTGCATGGCCTGTCAACAGGTGAAAGCTGAACATCAGAGGCCCGGCGGGGAGCTGCAGAACCTCGCTATTCCTGAGTGGAAATGGGACAACATCACTATGGATTTCATTGTGGGATTTCCGAAGACGCCACGGGGGCATGATGCGATTTGGGTCATAGTTGATCGTTTGACCAAATCAGCCCACTTTCTTCCTATAAAAGTTACTTGGAGCGTCGATCGGTTAGCACAGATTTACATAGACGAGATTGTTCGATTACATGGAGTACCTGCCTCAATCGTCTCTGACCGTGACGGACGCTTCTTATCTCGTTTTTGGACAAGCCTACAGTCTGCTTTGGGAACCAAGCTACAGTTCAGTACTGCATACCACCCCCAGACTGATGGCCAGACAGAAAGGACAAATCAGATACTTGAAGATATGTTACGGCTGTGTGCAATCGATTTGAAGACTAGTTGGGACACGCATCTCACGTTGGCGGAGTTTGCGTACAACAACAGCTACCAATCGAGCATCCAGATGGCACCGTACGAAGTACTTTATGGGCGCAAGTGTCGATCTCCAATTTGTTGGGACGAAGTCGGCGAGCGGCAAGTACTCGGGCCAGAGCTGGTAGAACAAGCAGTTGAGAAAGTTCGCTTGATTCGGGAAAGACTCCGCACGGCGCAGAGCCGACAGAAAAGTTATGCCGATGCTCATCGTAGACCTTTGGAGTTCGTGGTCGGGGATCATGTATTCTTAAAAGTGACGCCGATGCGTGGGGTGATGCGTTTCGGCGTGAAGGGCAAACTGAGTCCCAGGTTTGTCGGCCCCTTCGAGGTACTGGAACGAGTGGCAGCTGTGGCATACCGGATTGCACTACCTCCCGCCTTGGCTGAAGTGCATGACGTATTCCATGTTTCTCAACTGCGGAAGTATGTGCATGACCCGAGTCATGTGGTTAGCTTCGAACAATTGGAACTGCGCACAGATTTGTCATACTCAGAAGAGCCGGTGCAGATTCTGGATCGTAAGGAAAAAGTACTTCGCAACCGTACGATGTCCTTGGTTCGCGTGCTGTGGCGGAACCATTCAGTTGGGAAATCAACCTGGGAGATGGAATCGGAGATGAAGGAGAAATATCCTTCGTTGTTCATTCAGTCGGAGGTAGGGCCTTGTTCTTAAGTTTCGGGACGAAACTTTTTCTTAGTGGTATATTATGTAGTGCCTCAAATCCCGATCCGACCGGGATGTGCACTATATAATTGGGCTTGTGGCTAGTCCGTCAGAGAATGCTTAGATCTTCGGCATCTTATTGCCACGGACGAAATGCGATGATCCTTTCCAACTCATGGAAAGGCCTCTATTGAAACGAGTCCAATAGTTTTCGTATTTGGTTGCTTGGTTTTCTTGATTGCCGCTTTGGGATTTGATTTGGTGTTGCTTTCGAGTTGCTTGGTTTTCGCTGTTGGTTTTATTGATTGGAGCTTAAATTTTGGGGAGTTCGGCAAGGAAGGATAGGCAAGAATTCTAACTCGGTGCTCGTGCTGTTGCAGGTCCGCGTAACTAACGTTTGATCGTCGCTAGGCGGGATTCCTTGTTTCAGCAACTTTTCCCTTAACCAGTGAGTGGTTTGGTCCCTTCTTTCCTACTTCTTCACGCCAACATCTCTAATGTTTCAAACGTTCACTCGATGATGCCCGGTTGGACGCCTAGGAAATGCTTAGCCACAATGCATGCCAGCCACTAAAAAAGGAACATGGGAATTGTAGACTAATTTTACTATATGCTTGCACACCTTATAACTTGGAATGGGAATTTGGTTGTTGGTTACGGCCTGGTGCCTCGGATAGAGTTTGGACCCATGGGATATCAAAATCGGAACACCGCATTGAGAAAATATGAACTGTTGCATAAGATATATATATTGCTGCTTTACTTCATCTGTTTAATTCGATGCATTGTGTGAGATATAAAATGTTCATGCATTTGCATGGTCTGGGACAACTTGTGCACAAGGTTTATCATTTCCTCGAAACGGCTTTCCGGGGCACTGGAACCGTATCGATCCGGAGGGAAATATTGATTCGTGCTCGCCACGATGCATTGCGGGACCTCCAGCGGGGCTTGCTACCCGGGCTGATAGGGCGCGCCGTTAATGCTTGGAATAAGTCCCTAAGGTGTCGATCACACCAATGACCGCATAGAATAGAACACATACTAATTTATTGTCTTATGCAGATGGTAAGTATACTTGTGTTTCGTTGCAGGGAAGGCGTGCATCGGTTGAGTAAGCAATCGATACACTGGTTGGATTCAATGCTATTTTCATTTCTATCAAAACATGCAACTGATATGAATTGAATTCACTTGCTTCTTTATAGAAGTAATCTTAATGCATGCTCGCCCCTAATAAGCTAGTGTCGATTTAGTCGAGTGGGATTCATCCCGCTCACCAGTACAAGTTGAGTACTGACCCACGTTGTGGGCAACTATTTCAGGCACTCAGACGGTGCAACGCTAGTGGATAGACGAAGAGGCGTTAGGAGCACCTCTATTTTGAAGTATAGTTGAAGTCAGATCATTTTGGAGGCTTGGACTTTCAACCTATACAAGGGCGTAATGTATGGACAACGGGGACTATCTGATGGAGCGCGCCCTGCATTTTGAGTTATCTTTTCTAATGTAATTCAAGTAGCCGAGAAGGCGCATCAATGTAGACTCTATGTAAATTACTCTGAATTATCAATGAAAAAGCATATTTTCTTCCTGCACTTGTGTTCAATTATCTGTGAATGTGTTTTCTAAATTGTGTTTCAAAGTGGGTTCCTATAACTGCAAGTTCTTGCCTTGTACGAGCGCAACTCCAGGCTCGTACGGCATCACGCCCCAGCGAGGACGAATCGGTTCCGTGAAGGATCCAGCGAGGACGATTGACCCTTTCGGGATCGGGGCGTGACACCACCCCCCCCCCCCCCACCCCCTCACCCCCCACCCTCAAAAGAAAAGGTAACTGTGACCCTTTTAACAGTGATCTAAAAAGTCTTTTACTACAATGAATAGCGTAAAATGATAAAAACTTCCATTGCACGTCAGCTTCAAGAAAACTTTAGCATCTCCAATATCAATGACATGTGAATGACTCTAAGACGATCTAAATATATAACCCAAATCCGTATTTTCATTTAGGATAGATTTCAAAGGCCTTTTACGTCAGAATTTTCAAGTTGATAATTCCTAACAAGCAAAAAGCAATATAAATAAACACATCTGATTCTTATTTGTTCATCTTAGAATTGTAAGAAAATATAACTTGACAACAATCTCTGCATTTGATGCAGAAGTCTCTCATCTCAAAACTTCCCTTTGATCACCACTCATAACTAACAAAACATCAAATGGAGATTCTAACCAATTGAGAACTATTAATCTTCTATATGATAATGAAAGCACGTCAGGATAGACTGCATTTGTGAAGTAAGATATTATTTCAGGTTCACTCTACTCCAAATTATCATTAAATATCAGTCTATATCAATCTTATCTTGATGAGTTACACTATTAAATTCACTAAGGATTTACCAAGCAACCTCACAGTTTACAATGTAACATGTTGTCGAGCAATGAGCATGCAAAGTAGGAAGTTGGAGACAGTGAATGCATGTAGTCAGTAGTTGTGATCTGTTACATCACATCCTCTAATCTCACCAATTATCCATATTTCATGTGTGGGCTATTATGAACACTTACATGGATAAAGTCAGCTATACATGGATCATATATATTTCCTGTCAACTTAGTAATTAAAGCAATCCAGACAGATCCATAGTAAATAGTGATTATGTTACAGTAGTGAGTGCAAGTTAAATGCATTGAATTCCAAATGATCGGATTCTTTCTAAATCAAAGAAGATAAAAAAAAAAGTTACATATATAAGTAAAATAATTCAACCATCAAATATGATCTTACAGTTTGTATATAAAATCAAGAAGCAGGAGTTAGCCAAATAAAAATGGCAGATGATTTAATTACCTTGGTCGGCCCAGATGCATTACCCTTGTAAACTTCTTTACTGATTGAATGAATCAATCTTTTTTTTGCCCATTCTGGTGGGTTTTTCTCCAAAGCACTCTGTACACACTTTCTAATCCTTGTTCCCACATTAGTGGGTAGTTTCCGGACTGGTTCCAGTGGTTTTGCCCACTCAGGAAGACCACTGTTTGTAACATCTGGTTCAGAAGCACCTACTACTTCTTCAGTAGTATTGCACTCCACGGGCAATACTTCATTGTTGAGTTTTGAAGTATCAGTTAGTTGCCTTTCAGCTTCTGCAAGCAGCTGATATTCAAATAAGTCAGTACATAATTGCCATCCTTATATGAATTCACACAGATAGCAAAAGGAACTTTTTCTTTTTCTTTCCTTTTTTTGAAATGTTGACTAATTATTTACAACAAAGACATGCAAGGAAAAAAAGTGCAAAAAATTAGAATTTGCATTTTTTGGCAAAACAATTCAAAGTAAAAAAAAAAACTGCATTCAAGAAAATATGAGATGGATTATAAATGGAAAGAATGAGATTGTTTTGTTTGAACTAGAATTGCTGCTTCACAAGTAAAAACATCAGGGTCCCGGTATAAGATAAACAAGCAAAGAGTATTAACAAATTGACATGTACAAATCCAAACTAGAATAATATACTATCTCACAGTATAAATTATATTCTTCTATTACTGATAGAAAAGAAAATTCTTTTATGACTCAAAAAAAAAAAAACCGTGATGTCAGGCAATTGTGGTGAACTATATGCAGTGATCTAGCTCACTATAATATAATACCTTAGAAGAAAATTGAGTGAAACTAATAATTTTTATTATAACATCATGCAATGAATGCCCAGATGTTCAAATATTGAAGGTTTAAATAATATTTGTTCAATGTTATTCATCCATGGATAATTTGCACAGTTTTCCTATGGTTCACTTATCCTGGTATAGTTGCTGGATTTACTTCATAAATAGGAAAAATGTTAACAAAATATATGATAACAAAGTTATGTGCACTTACCAATGAATCTGCTTCCATTCCTGCAATGCCAGGAAGAGAACCACAAAGTAAACCACCATCACCTTGTAAGCAGCGAAACACCTTCGCACTTTCACGGCCAAAACCTTCTTGAGATTCCATGCGGCCTTTAATTGATAAGACTGCTACAACATATCTCCGAGCTAGTTCTGGCCATGTCAACTCATTAATAGATAGCAGCTCATTCTTTAGTTCTTTTATATGAAAGGAGTTGTCCACCTCCTTCTTTCTTCCACGTCTAGGTTTTGATTCTCTAGCATCAAGATTTGGATCTAAATAAGCGGCAGCCTTACTCACGAGCTCACCAACCAGCACTTTCAATAACGAGATATGAGCCTTTGTTAGAACTACGCCAGTACATCTCCCGTAAGTCCGTGATGCTACTTTATCCTGAGCAGATAGCCTTGTAGCTGCTGTATCAACTGGAATTAACCTGAATTGGTTCTGCTCAATAACTGACGGATCAGATGCACCAGTATGCAATGAACCCATGCAATTTGTAGTTTCACTTCCTACTGATTTCTGGTCTTTACGATTAACTTTTAGTCTTTCAACTCTCCTCAGATTATTCAGGCTACATGGCCATGGATCAATGAGTTCCTCTTCGAGTTCCTCAAACGAAATAGGTTCCTTGAGACCCAAGATCTCATAGAAACGGCACAGGAACTCCGATATCTGAAGTGATGAAGCAAGAAAGAGGTTAAAGAGAAGCATTTTTTTCACAAATCCATAACATACATAACATCTAGTTTCTCAAACTAAAATAAATACATACTAGTTCTGAGTTAACAGTGTACCTGAAAAATATCTCCAGCTAGCTCTGCAGGAAGATTACTGGATAAAGGCCGTCCAGGGGGAGGGTGTTTGTCATCAGAGGGTTCTTCAGCACACTCCTGTAGTCCGGAACTATGTCTTCCACTGTATAAACCATAAGAAATAACTTCTTGGCAACCACTTTCTCTGTTCCTTTGTGTGGCTAAAAGAGATCCATTCCCTACTGTCCATGACAATGAGAAATCACTCCTCTCATTTAAGAATTGATATCCTGGACAAGCACGGGATGCAGGAAGCGTTTCAATAATCTCTTGGACAAAACCTATATCCAAGCCAAACCGGTCTTGATCCAACCATTCTGCCAGCGATTTGCATGATTCTTCTAGTTCACTGTCACTACGAATTACTTGAGGAATGTTAATAGGACCACACCCACTACAAAATCGAGCTAATGTTCCTACAGAGCGTACATCCTTTGCAGTATCCTCATCTTCATGACTGCAGCAGAATTGCAAACAGCCTAACTGTTTATAAACTTCCTGGCAAGAATCAATAAGAGTCTGAGTCACCATCTTCCACACTGAAGAAGAAGACCTCCCTTCTACATAGAACTCCCCAATTGCATCCCTCAAATTAGTTCTCTTGCGTGGAAGTCCCCCATTTCGTTCAGGACGACAATCAGTGTCCATTTGAATAGAGGACCCATATGAGTTTCCGGAAGTATCATGATCAACACAAGATAAGAAGTCTTGTTCTGAAGGATTAGGATCGGATAGGAGCATTAAAATCTCATCATTTTTGCCATGCTCTGCATCAAAAATCCCACTACACTCTGTTCTTTCTGCAATATCAGCATTCTTAACTATGTTATGTATAAGAATTGCCGCATTTGGAACGGAGGACAACGAACAAGGACACCGTCTGACCCTGAAAACAGGTCCAGAATCACCTCCATCTGACACCTCACACTCAAAGAGTGAACCAGTAATCTTATCATGCCAACTAGATCTATACCCCATGGGCCAAATCTGATATTTGTCATGATATGACATTCGTGAATCCACTTTTCCCAGACGGGTTATAAAGAAATCTTCATATCGAACAGGAAGCACAACCTAAATACAATAGCAACGTTTAACAGAAATTGGACATGAATAGAATCCTCTAGAAGAAAATAAATGGAATGCTAATTTATGTGAAAATTTTGTAGGCACTATACCAAGGTTTGCAGTATCAGAATCTGTTTCCGACCTTTCTTATGAGTATCGGTATCAACGGTTTCAGAAAGAGTTTCAGTGGTTTCGGATCGGAATTTCGGAGTTCTTGGTTTCAAAGGCCAAAAGATAATAAGAGATTATTTTAAGAAAAAAACTAGAAAAAAATATTTTATACCTTTAGGCATAATCTTATGTATTATTTGTTGATTCCTTTAGTTTTCAATGGAATAATATTCAACATTATTGAATTATTTACCCACAATAAACATTGTTGTTTATTTTACTTGCTTTTAGACATCCGATAATAGATAATTTTGAATGGAAGATGCATTAACTATGAAAGTTAAGAATTTATAGTATACAACTTCGACAAACGGTAACAATTATACTGCATTGATACGAGATTTTATCGGCATAGCATGTAATCTACGACAAAATCAAATCATTATGTCGACATTGTTTTTTTTTACCGTAATACTCTTTTTTTCATTTATTTTTAAAGACGGTTTTCGGTGCTGGTTATCCAGTATCTTTGCTAAATTGACCATAAATAAAATCAGAAGTAATGGCTGCATTCAAAACGAAAGGACGCTTACCAAGTTTTCATATATGTGGCCTCCATTTTGCACAATATAAGTGTTAGGAACTCTTAAACCACTCCTAACACCAGAGAACTGAGGAGTACCCTCAATCTCAGACGATAGCTCCCTGCCAGAGCTGCTCCTCACATCAAGTTTGTTTTCACGAATTTTATTTGTTGCTGAAATCCTTTTGAGATCTTTTTTCCTTCTACGAGGGGTCAATATCCTCTGCACTGTGCCACACCTATCACTTTTTTCATCAGTTCCCATAGGTACGACGCCAAATGAAATTCCAAGATGCTGAGCAACATCAAACATAGACTCAAACTCCTTTCCATCAGGAGCACAATAAACAGCATATGAGTCGGAACCCTTTGGTGATTGTTTTAGTTCCACTTGCCACCCTTCACCCAAAACACCTCCCTTTTCTGTGATGAAGTCCCTTAAAGAACGGAGAAACAACTCTTCCTTCAACTGACCAGATACAGCTGCAGGGTTAGCAGCATGTCTTCCTCTAAGTGAAGAACCCAAAACCAGGTCTTCAAAACTTGTGCTCATATTAAGTCCAAGTCTCGGAGTAACTTCCGAAAATGTCAACATGGTGGGGGTCACTCTACCAGTAGGATCACCAGAATCAAAGGTAATTCCCACATTACCATATGGATACTGTCCACTAAATCCACCATTTAAAGCATCTTTATCAGCTAGATTGACTCTGCACATCGTACAAACAAATATAGATTACTTACCTTCAAGTTTTTCCCATGAAATGAGAGAAGCATAACTTAAAAGGGTTAAGCAAATGTACACTTAATACAGAAATAAAGATTGAGGATTTCATCTAGAACGCAGATTCTCTAGAAAAAAAATGCTCTATCAACTCACAATTGAGAAGTACAAGAATTATCACATATACTATGCAGGTGAACCTGGGATTGTCATTCATTCACTCTTTGGTGTAATATGCCATAGAGATGAATGCAATTCCCTTTCCTCTTACCTCTTCATCTAGACTCATTATAGTAAAAAAAAATTGGAGGGTACTCCTTGTTTCCATGAGCTTTAACTCTAATAAAAAAGATAGGTCTACCTACCCGCCAACTGGCCACCTAGGTTAACAAAGAGGGTTGACGTTAAAATTGACAGCCGGTGATAAAACTTTGTCAAATGTTGTATGGAGTTTCTTATGCTCCATAGTTGACCACATTCCAAAGAGAGTGCTTGGATGATGATGATGAACATGCAGGTGTACATAAAAAACACGGTATAGTGTTGAACCTTTGGTTGCTAACTTTAGAGAGAGTGGCCTTAACTGACAAATTAGAAGAAACAAAATCATATAGCCAACCCAGGATTTGGGATTGTTAAAGTCCTTGCAGTGAACCAAAACACATGAGGGTTAAGAGTTATATATATATATATATATATATATATATATATATATATATATATATATATAATTCTAACATGTTGTCGCATGTCAAAACCCATTTTTAGCAGAGAGTTGGATTCACGCAGTGATTTAACTTTTTATAAAATTCGCTTAAAATATGCACCAAGAAAATTCAAACTAGGTTCTGAAACCATATTAAAGTCCATGCCACTACACCAAAACTCTAGAGCTGTGATGAGAGTTGAGGATTATATATTTATATTATTTTGACAGGAAAGCTTTGTTGCTATTATTGTTGTTGTTGTAATGATGTACTTGCAGTTGACTTCAGATTCATACATAGATATTAATATCGTAGATTCGACCACAACAACTTCATATGGATCTCCAAAAGAAATGTTCTAGTTAACTAGTGCATTAACTTTCTCTTCCACTTGTAAAATCAGATAAAATTTGGTGATGATGCTACAGGCAGGTGAATGAGGAGTACTGAGTGTATGATAAGCTGACATTTTATGTTTGAATTTAATGGTCAAGCTTATGTTAATCATGTGCAAGGTTCTAAAAAAACATAAAATTTGGTGATGATGCTACAGGCAGGTGAATGAGGAGTACCGAGTGTATGATAAGCTGACATTTTATGTTTGAATTTAATGGTCAAGCTTATGTTAATCATGTGCAAGGTTCTAAAAGGCAGTAGGCGGGTGCACGGCGGAGAGGGTCCGCCTACCGCCTAGGCGGTTAATACATTTTGGACATTTTTACTATTTTAACACTTTTTTGTATAATATTGTATATTTTAAGGGTATTTTATGCATAACTAAGTTGTAGAACAAAGATTTATGAAGTTTCAGTTTTGTAGAACTGAATCATAGGTCCATAATGCTTGCAAAATTGTTTTGCCAAAATATCTAGTCAGATATTGCTCTGTCTAGACGGTCGTCTACGCCGCCTCACCTTCGCCTATACCGCGCCAACTTCAAAAGCGGTACGGAGAGCGGCCGCCTAGCGCCTCCTAGAAGGCGCCTAGGCGGCCGCCTCAACCGTCATTTAGAACACTGATCATGTGACAATTGCCAACTTTGAGATTAGGAATAACTTTACATGTACGAAGTTCTTTCCACGATCTTACACCAATCCAGATTACCGGCCCCTGTTGGACACGTTTAGAGACACATAATAGCAAGCCCGTCCAATATGGCCATAGCATCAGCATGTCCTTTACGGATTAATGTTGGTACATATAAAGTCCATTACAATCTGCCAATGTATGGTATATAGGTCTTCCTCATTGCATGTAACTTGTGTTCAGAAATATAGTTGTTATTACTATCTTTTGTAGATATTTAGAATACACAGAACCATTATGCTTCAACCTTGAACTATCATAGATTGCGAGCAGTAGGCCTCCAACAGAGCTTAACTGCATATACAACAAATAAGGAAAGCCTTTATCCCAAATTATAACTTGTGTAAACAAAAAGCTGAAAAATAGTAACTACAACCTTAGAAGCCAGAAGCGGGACCGGGGCTACTTAAAAGAGTCTAAAGTTTGAAGCGTAATGGGAACATGTGCTACTAAATTGTTTATGTTTATTAATTATTGTTATCAAAATTTATAGATATCTTAATATTTATTAGAATTTACAAAGTTTAGTTCAAAGTTATAGAGAGATCATTCAGATGGTAATTTTTATGATGTCAAGGTAAGTAATCCTTAATTTCTTGTTACTTTGATGAACGTGTATTAAAAATTCTTCAACTTTCTTTCCAAAATTTATGTCCTCTTTAAAGTTATGGTCCTGTTATGGGAAGCGCTCATGTCGCCAGAGAAACGCGCTCACGTCATCAGAAAAACGAGCTCCCTTGGTCTGAAAAACGAGCTCCCAAGTAAGAATTGCCGAATTGAGGTTTTTACTTAGATTCATTGACCTCCTAAGAAGTTTTTGGCTTCTAAGACTAAAACTACTGAAATCTACGAAGTCCCGGGATTAGTCTTGTGGAATGTATTGGGTTGTGTCGTCTTAGCAACAATTGAATCAGAGATGGTTGTCCTTAGCTGATTACCAGATTAGTCAAAGCACAAAAGAAGAAAAATATTGATGGGGAATTGACTCTTTAAAGGAAGAATTTGACTCCCACAATACTTCAAGCCAACTCGTAATCTCAGGTTTTTATGGTGCTGGGGAATTTAAAACTAGGGATTTACTTAGGCTTTATTCGATTATATATATATATATATATATATATATATATAGAAATATTTTCATAAAGAAGCCATTTTGCTACTCAATTGTCTTGTACTCGTACTTAACATATAAACTGAAATGTTTAGAGAGTTTACAGGTGGATTTTCAAATAACTTGATGGATGTTTGAAAGTTGGAAGATTTTTTTTTAGATATCAGGGGGTCTATATTAAAATAAGGCTAATAAACTGATTGATGCCAGAAGTTTTAGTCTCTTAGAGGATGTTGACATTAGGGTGGATTTTAATTAACTACAACAACTAATGCTTGAATCATGTTTGCTTGGTCTTATATTGTTTCTACGTTCTTGGTTTAGAGATTCTCTTTGAGATATTAAGGGTGGATTTGCAAATAAGTTGGTCGATGTTGAAAGGTTTATATATTTTCGTTGAGACATCAGGGGTTGATTTTGAAGTAAGAAGCTTTAGTCTCTTAGACAATTTGATTGAGAAACTAAGGATGGATTTGATTTAAGTTTAATAAAGGAGATATGAAAGTAAGATATTCTTCAAGTGTTTTGTAAGGATAATTCAAATTAACAGGACTTTCATTTCATCAAATGATAGAAATGATATTAAAAAACAGTATAAAACGGTATAAAAAATAAACATTATACAAAACAGTAAAAAAGTAAATAAAAAACAGTATAAAAATAACATCATACAAAACAATATAAGAAAACAGAAAAAGAAAAACAGAAAAACATTATAAAAATAACATTATACAAAACAGTATAAGAAAATAGAAAAAAACAGTATACAAAATAAAGTATTAAAGAAACAGTACAAAAGAGAGTATATAAGCTCTCTTTTTCTGAATATTCCCCAGGCGGGCCTTAACCATCCCGCGCCTCAGGAAAAGGTGCGCCTTACGAAACGCGCATCGCCTTGACTACAATGAGGTGTTGTCCCTGCGCCTAGGAGCAAGGCGCACCTTTGACTACACCGGTTCTTATTTATATATATATATATATATATATATATATATATATATATATATATAAGAGTCTTCTACTTTAATCTTCTATATATTTTATTACATTGGGCTATTCCACAAGACATCACCGCACACAAAGTATCAAGGAGAGGGAAAAAGTGACAAGTTGCCCCGCAACAATCACAACGAAGAGAAAGAACCGGACTGTGTCATGAAGCAAAGATGATTTCCACTTTAGACTCCATGAGAAGTCTCTTAAAATTTCACCACCTTAATTCAAAAGTCACCCATAATGTCTCAAGACTCTCAACAAGGATCACTTAAATCATTCTACACCACAAGCACAACCAACACAAAATCAACAGTGTAAACAAAGACAAATATGCAACCTTGTATAATGCCTGTTTCAAGTACTGCTAGTAGACAATCAACTAACTAAATGGCCTCCTATTCAAGAACTTCCATACGATTCATAGGTAATCCAATAACTAAGATTAATTCCTAGTTCAGATTCCCCATCGCCCCCACAAACCCTAAAAGTTACTCTATGCAGCACAAAATAGCATCATAAGGACAAGAAAAGGCTATATTTCTCCACCATAGGTCCATAACCAATATCAACAACACAATCAATCAAGAAGAAAAAGAGAATTAAGTAGCGCTTAATCTTAAATTTCAGTATGTAAGTTTATAAAAACGCAAAACTAAACCCTAGTTCAGATGGAAGGACGCCAAACCATCAAAATCCCCATCAACTAAATTCAAAACCCACCCATTATGTGTCAAATAAAATCCCTAAACCTCCCAATCTACATTCGAGCATTTTTACTAACCAATTGGATCCAAAATGATCTCTTAATCCTAATAATTCCATAGGACTCATATGGAAGTAACTAAAATCCTAAAGTAAACCCCAGTCTAAATGCCCCCCAACCACCCTAATAATCACTCTTATCTGCCACTCAAATAGAATCAAAAAGACAAGAACAATCTACCTTTCTCCACCACAAGCCCAACCAAGATCGAATTTGACAGTTTCTATCAATTAACAATAACAAGAAATACCGAATTAACTCCTTAGCTCCTCGCGAGTCCCATCAACAAGCAGCAGCATTCCTATCTAAATTCTCCAAGCACTACAACTAACCAATTCAATACCATAATGGCCTTTTTATCCAAAAATTTCCCTAAGATTTATGACTAATGGAACACACCCCAACTTAATTCCCATTTTACACTCCGTCGTCACTCTGTTAGGGTTCGAACCCTAAATTAGTATAACCATGATAGCAGCAATTAAAGTGCAGAATTGATATTAAAAATTGGAGTGGGAACAAAGAAAAGAGAGCTCCTTGAATTGATGGAGAATCATCAAGAAGAACTAGGGTTTCTTCTTTCTGGAGAAGAAGACCTATAGTTCTCTCTGAATAAGGACTCAACAAATCCAAATCTACCAATGAAACAGCAATTGTCACTATTTATAGGGCTGGCCTGAAGAAGATTAAGGTAATTGCAACTTTGCCCTGAGAGTTGCCGCCCCTCTTAAAATCGCTTCAGCCGCTATGAAAAATGACATGTAGACCTGGTCCTCCCACCTGACTTGATGAATTAGTGGAGTGACTGACTAGAGAGCCACCTTTATCCCTCAAATTGTCATTGGAAATAAAGCTGTTTGCTTATTTGAAGAAAGAAACCAGAGTCTACTCTTTGTTGCCATGGTTTGGCAACCGGCAAGAAAGGAAAATAATGACATTTAAGCTTGATATATTCCAGGATATTTTTTCCCCATCCTCTGATACTTTACAAACCCTCTACTACTATAGGTAAGGTGCCAACGTTGTAAAAGTCGCTAGGCAGTAGGCAATGGGCTTACGATGAATGAGGCTAGGGACAAATTATGTTCTTTTTACACCCCAAAGAAACCCCAAAAGTTACTCTTATCTAGAACTTGAGAGTATCAAAATTACAACAACAACAACAACAACAACAACAACAAAGCTTTTATCCCATATTTTTTGGATGAGCTGTTTGAATCATTTTTTTTTCATTCAACTCTGTTAAAGGTCATGTCCTATGTAACACTAACGAAAAGCATATCCTTCTTTAAAACTTCAGTCCATGTTAGTTTAGGCCTACTCTAGTCCTAGCAGCTCCTTTAACAAGTATCTTATTGCTCCTCTTTACTGGAACATCTATTCGTGGGAAGTTAAATGTGGCGCCAAATGAGAAAAACTTGAGAGAAAGTATCTTAGGTGGCTTGGACAGCACAATTAAAGAAAAAAAGAGCTACAATTCGTCCAATAACCCTGAAAGTTACTCTGTCAACATTCTTCAAGCACTACAACTAACAAATTGACTACCGGAACTTAAAATTCCTATAACACCACTTGACATCATCATCTGCTACTCTAGGTTAGGTGTTCTTCCATTTCACTCTGTTTACATGTATGATTCCTTCCTACTCCTTTTGTTAATGAAGAAATGTTTGTGATGGTGAATAGGCTACGAAGAATATGAGGCTACGGACTCTTTATGTTCTCATCACTCCAAAAAAAAAAATCCTAAAAATTACTCTACAACTTGATAGTACTACGAGGAACCAATTGAATACTAGAATGGCATCTTAAATCTTCACAACTAAATACCTATTTTACACAAACCATCGCCCCTCCCCCAAAATGCCTTCAAATTCCTCGATCCACCATCGGATATTATAGCCAAGGGCGGATCTAGGTAGTCGAGCCCACCCCAATATTGTTTTCTTTTTTTCCATATGATTTCTTTATTTTTGATTTTTTGTAGGAGTTAGCCCACACCTAGCCCACTCTAACCCACCCCAGGATCCGCCCCGATTGTAGCATCAAAATTATGAGTAAAAAGACAATTTTCACCACCACAACACAACCAGCACTAAGCAGCACTTCCAAATTTCTTTAACACTACTAAATACCTATTGTGCTCTTTCTCCACCACAAGCGCAATAACAACAAGTACCTTCTGTGGTCTTCGATGGCGTCCCCGTCCGCCGGCGGCGGCTGGTTGATATCGAGCAGCCTCCTCGGGTCCTTGGCCCCGAGCACCCAGCGGTTCTTGGTGGGCCCCGTGAGCGCGCACTCCCCGCAGATCCAGTCCCCGGCGACGGCCCGGCACCTGTCCCTCTGGCGCAGGCACAGCAGGTGGAAGCCCCTCTCGCAGCCGTCGCAGACCACGGTGGCGCCCCTCGTCTCGGCCCTCCCGCAGAAGCCGCAGAGCCTGTCCTCCGCCCCGGCCCCTCCTGCCTCCCCCGGGTGCTCCGCCGCCGGACCCGCCGGCGCCGCCAGCACCCCGTGGATCCGGAGCACCGCGTGGTAGGCCTCCGCCGAGGAGGAGGGATCGGGAGAGGAGGCGGTGTCGGTGGGGATCTCGTTGAGATCGATCGAGAGGGGGCTCGGCTTCTTCTTCTTCTCGTCGTCCATAGCTCGCTCGTTGTTAAAGAAGAAGAATTGTCGATGGCATTTCTTTTAGGGTTTCTTAGGTTGATTTTGTTCGAATGCGGAATTTTGGGGGAGGATGATGAAGAAGAAGAAGAAGAAGAAAAAGGAAGCGGCGGAGTGCGTGCGTGAGTGCGTACAGTGTTTGGTGTTTGGGGATTTGGAGGGGATCGGGCGAAGGAGGAGCGAGTTACATGTGAAGTACTTTTATTTTCGGGGAAGGAAGGGGAAACGGAAATGGTGTTAAATTGTGTGGGGACCACACCACACCACACCTTACCTTTTTAGTTTTTAGTCTTCAGAGCAGAGCAGGGACGAGAGGATGAAGAAGGGTTAGGTGGGCTGTTGTGTTTCACTTAGATGCTAGTCCCACCGTTTTCAGGAGGAGGTTCGGCAGCCTATTGCGGTACCGACAACGTTTCCTTGTGTAGTCTATAGACTTAAGTTACATATGTGGTTATTTCGATTCGAAAACTCAATATCTATAGGCTATCTCACTCTCGCGATACTGCAGCAAAAAATTCGAGAAAACTTTAAAACGGGTCCTAAGCTAGAAATGAACTCCAAGATTATTGATCGATGTCAGAACACGAAAAACCAAGACGGCCTAAAATACGAAATACAGTATAAAGCACACGCCCATGCCTATTCGCGAGCATGTCTCATGGCCACATTTTGGGTACTCCCAATTCCTAAAAGGTATTTGCAAAATGATTCAATAGACATTATATTTTTATTTTCTACCATTTCTGGTGGGCGCCAAGCCCTTCTACCTGTCGACAATAGAACTTGGATGGTAATCCCCTGGCTTTTTGGCATCCACTTTGCATCCCAATCTGGTCCCAAGTTCGGAAGATACTCCAACCATGCATTTCTCTACACCTGCAAAGTGTTCTGAGGAAATGACTCAACAACACTCTATTACCCGAAAATACTTGTTCCTGGCTGTCCATGTACTAGAGATAGATTGGAAAGGGTATGAGACGCTCTGACTTTATTAATATGCTCACGTGGAGACTCAAAATCCTACACTGACGAGAAGTTCGATGAAATGCTTTGACAGGTAACGAAGTGCAACCATCCTAGTGAAACAGCTTTGTAACTCATCTTTCCCTGGATTTCAGTAAATGATTTCCAATCATCCCAATTTTTGTTAATGGTAGTATTTACACTAATTGTAATAATAATAAAAACAATAACACTAATGATAATAACCTTAATAGCATTAACCCAAGCAAACCCTAACTAAATTAGAGATCAAATAGATATGTAAGGGTTTGTTTTGTAAAAAAGGAACTGTTTTGCAAATAGGCAAATCATTTCTGCAAATAATCAATTGTTAAATAAAACACATTTCCTTCTCTACCACGAGTAACCGACGGATAGCCACCGAGCACCCTACCTCTCCTCTCCTTCTTCTTCTCCCTTTCTCCAGAGACTTGTCACACCCCAGTACCGGAATACGGAGACGGACATGGCCAGCTACCCCGTATAAGGTGCTATACGTTGTACGGCGATCATGGCTGTATAAGACAAGGGGGTGCATGCTACAATCAAGTCTCCTAGGGTCAAGAACTTCTATGTCTCAATCATTCAAATAAGAAACAGTAAGCATAGAACATATATGATAAAGCAATAAGGCGTCACAAACGCTTTCTCAAAATATTTTGGAGACCAGCTTTGCAAAATAAGAAGCTGAAAGAGTAACAAAAGTACATGACAGTTATCAGCTGTAGTCTGATCTAATACAATCATGTAAGGAGACTAATGTCTAGACGAGCCAACTAACAGGTGCTGGTGGCTAAACGCCAAAAAGAAGTAAATGTACAATGACGAGCATGGAAGAAGAAAACCCACTCGTTATCCTCTGCGACCATGTTCCTAGTACGCACCATGAGTTGGGGGGAAGTACGCTGGATCCTCGGGTGCTGGCTCGAAACTTGGTCATGCAAAACCAGTGGGGTTAGACCCAAAATAGTAAGTACCACAAAGAAAGCACGAAATGGAGAAACAAAAATCCAAGAAGAATAATTACATAATAATACATAGGTTCGGTGTCGTAACTTAGGTCAATGGCATATCCTAGCGCAAAGGCCCAACCATATACCAAACAAGGACAATGGTTGAATCATCACACTGTGATAGTCCATTTTCTTAGGCTACTAACCGAAATAATACAATCACAACCAAGTCTATTTTCTTATATCGGCCAATCACTTGTACGGCTTGCTATTTTATGGAATCTGAGGTTATCTCAAAAATAATGCATAATAGGTATCCTCGGATCACGCCAGTGCCGAACATGAGCTAACCGAACTAATAGATGAATAAAACAGGTATTCACGAGATGCACCAGTTCTCCGTAGGGCTATTGCGCTAAAAATACAGTATTAGCGGTTCCAGTGTTCCTATAGTGAAATAGTGGCTCGGCATAATAATAGGTCAGATACTGTTGTAGAAGCATAAAAAATACGCTGGGAAGAGCTACACAGCCTCTTGATACAGAGCAGCGTAAGCAGAGGCCTTCAGAGCCATCAGGCGTACAATAGAGTTTTCTCCGCTAAAATACAGCGTGAAGAATAAAGCTCAAAGGACCATCCGCATAAGTGCAGTACGTCCAGGCCGCTCCAGCGTGAAACAGAGTTCTTCATCGCCTCCATGGCGTAAAACTCAACCGCTCTCAAAGCAGCGTGATAGCGTACGAGGAATGCTTCATCTTCCCCAAAATAAACCTGTCAAGTCACGCAGTGAATCTGACCTCTGACTCCTGACAAAAGGTGATGCACGGCTACCCAGACGACGGCTGGAAAACGATGGCAGACCTCTCGGGACGCGTCCCACAGTATGATGGCGGATCTCACCATTTAATGCAGAGGATTTGGTAAAATATTACCAAACCGTCGTTTACTGGAGTCCCCTCAGCATAAACCGCTCTTTTGCGTACAAGGGAATACGCCGCCCTGTTTTACACAGGCAAACATGAGCTGTTTTATGCTCCGCAGCAGACAAACCGTCTGCCACGTCAAAAGCTGCACTTCGTACGGGATTCGAGGCACGTCTCCACGTCTAATTGTACAGAGCGGTGACAGTTTCTCTCAAGACACGTCTCTGCGACGGGTGCACAGAAGGCCTGCAGACCTTCGAAACACGCCTCCGCATTTAATGCATAAGGTGATGGCAAATTTCTGCAAGAGATTTGGTAATATCTTCAAAAGCCGTAATTCCGGCTAAGGCGTCCACATCAGCACGGTATGCAGCAGCTTCTACGCCCATTCAGGATCTGTGCTCAAGCGGCTTCTACGCCCATTCTGGCACGATATGCAGCGGCCTCTACGCCCATTCAGGATCTGTGCTCAAGCGGCTTCTACGCCCATTCTGGCACGATATGCAGCGGCTTCTACGCCCATTCAGGATCTGTGCTCATGCGGCTTCCACGCCCACTCAGTCTCTACGACTACTCGGCTTCCACGCCTACTCGACTTCTATGCCTGTTCGGCTTCTGTGCCTGTTCGGCTTCCACGCCTACTCGGCTCCTATGCCTGTTCGGCTTCTATGCCTGCTCGGCTTCCACGCCTACTCGGCTTCTATGCATGTTCGGCTTCTATGCCTACTTGGCTTCTATGCCATGGTTGTCACGCCCCGATTTCGTCTAACCGATAATCGTCCCAGGGGCGCGATGCCGTGCACGCGTAGGGCGCGCGTGCACCAGGCCTTAGGCATAAGGATATTCTTTAGATCAATGCAACAGAGTAGACAAATAAGATGACACAAGGTTGAGGCATAGAAAAGTTTCTCTTTTATTTATAATGAACATCCGGTTACATTGCTTGACTCAAAAGTATAAAATGCCCCACGGGCTTACAAACTTGGACGCAAAATGAGATAGCCGATCCATACATTATGTCCCTTTACATAGCTTCAAAAATACAAAACTCCTTGGGTGCGGGTAAGCACCATCGCCTTAGCGTTATTTCCGCCACGGAGAGAGAGAGGGGAAGGCTTCCAGCTTGAGCCTCCAAAGTCTTGGCCCCGACCCGCCAAGAATCCCAAAAGTCCGGAGAGAGCTTCAGCTCCTCGCCGCGTTGCCTTGCGCCGGGGAACCTGCTACAACGAGGGTCAGTACTTCAAAAAGTACTGGTGAAGGCTAGCTGCTCAACTTTACCAAGCTCTTTAGATGAGTTTTAAATGAACATGCAATATTTATGTGTTTATGTGACTTTCTATTCTTGCCTAGATCAGATTTCATTTAGTAGGTATGCAAGAACAAAATAACATAACTTCACATGCCACCGTTCGGTGACTTTACCTGTACCGTCTGAACCACCTGTACAACTTACCATGGCCTTCCCTGTCACGAAGACATAGTTAGTCTGCATAGTTTAAATATACACAACATCTTTCTTTGTTGTTTAGGAGCCATCATGGGTTTAGTCTGGGCTGGCGGCGACGCTTGCAGCGCGGGTAGCTAGCCCCGCTACAATTCCCCGCTCCCAGGACTAAGAAAGTAGATTCCGCCCGGGTCGAAACGGCCCGGTGCCCCGGTAACCGCTCGCAGGATCCTGGATCCCTTGTGCACAAGAATTCCCATGACCATTTCTATGAACTCTACATCATAGATTTACTTACTAGCCAATGTTAAAGAACATCATGTATGAAACTGCTTTACTGTACTATCACAATCAACCAACAGTTATATGAAATAACATGCAGCAGTTTATAGAAGAACACTTTGAACTTATTGAAGAGCACTTTGAACTATCAATAAATACTAACCCATTAAACATCCAACGACCATGCATGCATCAATGAATTTATGCAAGGTTTTATATGACAAGCAATGGGTGTTCCAAGCCTACTTCTTATCTTATCTTGTTATCCAACTTATTACTTAAGTGGTGTCGTTTGATTGAATGCATAACTGAGTCAATTTTTATTATGAACGGAGCCCTTGGAAAGAAGGTGCTTATCGAAATAGAGCCACTCACACAGTTGGTTGTATAGGAAGAAGGAGTAGAGATCCCTAAGACTCCGCTCGCGCGTCGTCTACACGATCACCTGCACGCACCAACGGATGATCAATACCTCCTGCTTCGGTCTCCAAGGCTCGATACGAAATGCGAAATCCTAAGAACGAAAGCAATGAAATCCATTGAAACCGTTCAAGAAAACGCAAGTCCTAAAACCAACAAGTATGCAACCAAGCGACAATCGAAAACGGGCAAGGAAAACCAACACAACGGAAAGGCCTCTCTCTACTCTGCCGTCGAGTCCTTCCTTGAGGCACGATCCATTGATTATGGGACCTGATTCCAAAGAAACCAATCCATAACGAGGAAAGGATCTTAATTCAATCTGTCCCGTTCGGACGGTCTTAAGTATTTCTTGGCCGCGCTCCCCGAGCAGGGGGAACGGGACGAACGGGTCGTTACATCATAACCATCTAATAGGAAGTTTCGTCCCGAAACTTAAGAATAGAGCCTACCACTAAAGAATAATGAGGGAAATTTTCCCCTCATATCAGATTCAAGTTCCCAGGTCGACTCCTCGACCGAGTGGTTTCGCCACAGTACGCGCACTAGCGAGACGTTCGGTTTCGCAACTGCTTCTTTTTACGATCCAAAATTTGGACAGGCTCCGCCGCGTACGACAAGTCCGCTTGCAGATTCAACTAACCCAAGTCGACTTCGCAACTAGCGAGTAAGATCTCCATGTTCTATATGATATAAGGCGGGGTTATCCCCTTAGCTATGTGCGTTCATCTCTTTTATTAGCATGCAAAGGTTATCGCCTGTAAACTAGCACGTAACATTCATTTTCTCAGTGTGCAGCTAAGTAGAGACAGGTTCACCGGGGTCACCCACCTTAGCGAATGTATCGCATCGGTCGAGCTAGACTCCGGACGCGCTTCTGATAGCCTAAGTCTGACTCCATTAAAGACCCCAGCATGAAAGCCATTGCATCGAACGAGCCATCTCGCTGAGCAAGGCGGTTGAATAGCTACACTTGTGTCGTTTGAATCGGCCCTCCGGGTTGAGCGGAGCGGGTTGTTACCTCATATACCACTCAGAACAAGTTCCGTCCTCGAGACTTCCTGAGCGCAACTCGTGCTATCGCATAACTTCTAAACTTTCCTATACATCTCGTCTTATCCTTCAAGGACTGTCTCAATAATACAATCCTCTATTTTCTCACCACGCGTCATGCCAATGTTGGCCAGTTCTCATCGAACGACTCTATCGTTCAATGCTATCGAGTTATTCTCAACTCGATCGTTGCACTTCCGTCTCAAAATCTACTGCACCTAGCGCAGGGCTATATTACCCAAGCACATGGTATTCTATAGCTCAACGGGCACTTACGACTCATAATTGGGTGGACTTGCCCAACTAGTTATGTTATCACCATAGGAACCCAACGCATTTGAGCCTATTACTTGACGTCGCCTATCGAAACCCGTCGTTACGCCTAACCCAAAAGCTCGAATCTCGACAATTTTCCAATCTCGTTTTTGCATCAAATCTCTCTGAGTCACCGTCCAATCTCACTTAATAAATTCGCACCCAATCACCAACGTTCTCTGACTCAGTCTATATTGCGCCTTAGCGCAGAGCTAAATTGCCTACCTGGGGTACGCTCAAGTCCTTCGCACCTTTGGCTCAATCGAACTTAACTTTCTATTCGTTTTTACTCGTTCCGTTCGCCAGAGTGCTTAATCATTTTATCCGAATGATCTATTCGTTCAACTATTGCATCCCCAAACTCAGTCTCGTACTGCGCCTTAGCGCAGAACTATCCCGGTAGCACGAGGAATGATACAATCTTTCCTCTATAAAAATTTAGGTTGAGGCTAAATCATTTCAGTTGCCACACTCATCCATGCGAATCCGAACATTTTCCTTTGCAGCTGCATCCGAGTTATGCATATCGCTAAGTCTGGATCGTACCCATATTCAAGGCGTCCCCCAAATATGTATATTTCAACCAAGCTCAGTGACAGCTAAGTCTGACAAGCTACTCGTGAAAATCTTTTGAAACGCAGATCGTCCTGCTATATGAATGACCGAACTCTTGTTCGATCCAGCTATCGTCTTATCCTTTACCGTCGTGTAACCTATCCAGCCAAATCAATTATCACCCGAGTCCTATCTTGCATTACGTTTGTTTCAACGCGAACGTTGCTAGTGTATATTCCCAATTCCAAATTCTAACTCTAAGTCTTGTTGCCTCAGTTCTATCATTCTTCCCGAACGATACTCTGGAGTTAGCCACTCCAGTTTAACTCGAGGCATAGGGTCGTCTGCCTAGTCACTAGGCCAGCACACACAGTCATAGGTACAACTCAAGTTTGCGACTCATCGCGCAACCGTGTTGCACAACGCTCGCCCCAACACCCTAAGGTCAAACCATTGTTCCTTTACACGGGTATTCTACCCAAGCTCGTTTCACTCAGATTTCTAAACATCGAGCACAGATCATCCTATCACACCAACACGCTCGTTCAACCGAACCCACGATACGCCCACGTTTCAGGGTTAACCTATCGATTCGCACATTTTATCTCTTTCATCTCGTTTAATAGGATTCACCAATCCATCATTTCTACGCTTGTATCACTAAGCCACAATTCCATTATAAACCATCGATGTATATCATGAACTCTAAGTCGTCCAGCACGATCTACGTATCCGTTCATGAAAACGTCCAACATCTCTTACTTTACGTTTCTAGACTAACTCCTCAAGAAAAATCCTTAGACTTATTTTCTTAGTCTACTCTTAGCATTCCTCAAACAACTAAGATCAATTCCCAAACCCAAGTCTATCCCATTGATACGTTCTATTCATCGAGTTCGTTTTGGAATAATCACCGAGCCTGTTCTCTTGAGTTTGCTTATCCCTACCGTACGTGAAATCACCACGCCGATGCTCCCTCAGGATAATCGTTCTCGCCGGGACAGATTTCGAATGTTATCTTTCTGAACTTGATTTCAAGATCGTTCTTCCAAACTCCAAGCCAAATCTATTACCGCTTAACTCAATCCATCAAAATCATAATTTTTTTTTTTTTTACTAACTTGCATCAATCCATACTATTTTCCAACCATTGTTATGGTCTAAATCTCCCAAAATATGGAGTCATCGCATTTGTACTCAAATCGAACTCTATCGAGCGATATCCTACTCAAATCCAAATTTTCCATGCACGCTATCATTCGTTCGTGCCATTGTTTTCAATCGCACCACACCGATCGCATCTCAGATTATTCAATCTCGACTCAAGTTTTAAACTCACTTGTTTCAACTCAAATCGCTCGTTCAATCCTCTATGTTTTTCCTGACCATGCTATCGATTTCCAATTTCCCTGAATTTCTATTCGTTGTAAGCCTTATCCCTTATTCAACTCATTGTAACTCGTTCGAACCAAATATTGCACGCTTTCTCCGAGTTCGTTTACTTGCTAGGCATTGTTTATTTATACTAAGGCTTTACCCAATCTCGTCGCTTGTCGCTAGACTCGCTTAACTCTCCGAATCCACGACTTTGTTTAAGCATTACTAAGCCAACAAATACACCACTCAGGGTTCGAGTTATACTCCTCGAATCTTTACAACTCATTATATCCATAATTCGCATAATCGAACAGGGGACTTATCGCATACACTACTCCGGAATTGAGTCATCCTAATAACTCCTGATTCGCGTTCGCATCCTTCACTCGTATGCCCAATTCGTTCCTCAGAGCGAGAATTGATTCTCTGGCCCAAACCGTTGCTATGACTCCAACACAGTCCCTATTTATCGCCTTAGCGATCTTGGACTCGTACACACCTGTATTCATAGTCCTCTATACAGACTATGCTTCAAATCATAACTTATCGCTATGAATAACCGTCCAACTATTTCCGAAAATTCCCTACACGATTTCCATTACTCGCCTTAGCGGCAATCCGATAACGTCTCTATCGTTTTTCCTCCAAGTCAACTTTATTCTTATCCCAACAATAACCAAATCTCGCTGCAACTCACTAGCACCAAGAGTCTTGGTGCATGATACTCAACACAATTTGGCCAAAAGGCCATGTGCATAAACCACTGTCTGAACGATATTCTTATCTCGCACTCTACTCGTTTGGTGTTTTCATATCGACATATAACTTGCCGATTATAACACGAGTCTCCTCTCACAACATCCTCTATGAGTTGTGGCAAAAGCCCTCACATCATAATCCCGTCCAAGCAATCGTATAATTCCCACGCACTTTTTCAAAATATTTAGACTTATTGTATGGAACGCATCTCATTTTGGCCAAGCGAATTCAAGGGTCTACTCGGAAGGAACAAAGTCCTCTTTAGAAACTTTCTTTATGAGACCAAAGGATCTGAAGCATGCTCTGATACCAATATATCACGCCCCGATTTCGTCTAACCGATAATCGTCCCAGGGGCGCGATGCCGTGCACGCGTAGGGCGCGCGTGCACCAGGCCTTAGGCATAAGGATATTCTTTAGATCAATGCAACAGAGTAGACAAATAAGATGACACAAGGTTGAGGCATAGAAAAGTTTCTCTTTTATTTATAATGAACATCCGGTTACATTGCTTGACTCAAAAGTATAAAATGCCCCACGGGCTTACAAACTTGGACGCAAAATGAGATAGCCGATCCATACATTATGTCCCTTTACATAGCTTCAAAAACACAAAACTCCTTGGGTGCGGGTAAGCACCATCGCCTTAGCGTTATTTCCGCCACGGAGAGAGAGAGGGGAAGGCTTCCAGCTTGAGCCTCCAAACTCTTGGCCCCGACCCGCCAAGAATTCCAAAAGTCCGGAGAGAGCTTCAGCTCCTCGCCGCGTTGCCTTACGCCGGGGAACCTGCTACAACGAGGGTCAGTACTTCGAAAAGTACTGGTGAAGGCTAGCTGCTCAACTTTACCAAGCTCTTTAGATGAGTTTTAAATAAACATGCAACATTTATGTGTTTATGTGACTTTCTATTCTTGCCTAGATCAGATTTCATTTAGCAGGTATGCAAGAACAAAATAACATAACTTCACATGCCACCGTTCGGTGACTTTACCTGTACCGTCTGAACCACCTGTACAACTTACCATGGCCTTCCCTGTCACGAAGACATAGTTAGTCTGCACAGTTTAAATATACACAACATCTTTCTTTGTTGTTTAGGAGCCATCATGGGTTTAGTCTGGGCTGGCGGCGACGCTTGCAGCGCGGGTAGCTAGCCCCGCTACAATTCCCCGCTCCCAGGACTAAGAAAGTAGATTCCGCCCGGGTCGAAACGGCCCGGTGCCCCGGTAACCGCTCGCAGGAACCTGGATCCCTTGTGCACAAGAATTCCCATGACCATTTCTATGAACTCTACATCATAGATTTACTTACTAGCTAATGTTAAAGAACATCATGTATGAAACTGCTTTACTGTACTATCACAATCAACCAACAGTTATATGAAATAACATGCAGCAGTTTATAGAAGAACACTTTGAACTTATTGAAGAGCACTTTGAACTATCAATAAATACTAACCCATTAAACATCCAACGACCATGCATGCATCAATGAATTTATGCAAGGTTTTATATGACAAGCAATGGGTGTTCCAAGCCTACTTCTTATCTTATCTTGTTATCCAACTTATTACTTAAGTGGTGTCGTTTGATTGAATGCATAACTGAGTCAATTTTTATTATGAACGGAGCCCTTGGAAAGAAGGTGCTTATCGAAATAGAGCCACTCACACAGTTGGTTGTATAGGAAGAAGGAGTAGAGATCCCTAAGACTCCGCTCGCGCGTCGTCTACACGATCACCTGCACGCACCAACGGATGATCAATACCTCCTGCTTCGGTCTCCAAGGCTCGATACGAAATGCGAAATCCTAAGAACGAAAGCAATGAAATCCATTGAAACCGTTCAAGAAAACGCAAGTCCTAAAACCAACAAGTACGCAACCAAGCGACAATCAAAAACGGGCAAGGAAAACCAACACAACGGAAAGGCCTCTCTCTACTCTGCCGCCGAGTCCTTCCTTGAGGCACGATCCATTGATTATGGGACCTGATTCCGAAGAAACCAATCCATAACGAGGAAAGGATCTTAATTCAATCTGTCCCGTTCGGACGGTCGTAAGTATTTTTTGGCCGCGCTCCCCGAGCAGGGGGAACGGGACGAACGGGTCGTTACAATGGTGACGGACATTTGGCTTCTACGCCAACCTCTTCTACACAATGGATACTTACCCGCGTGGCTTTTACGCCGTGATCTTAGTAGCAATCGTACGTATTGTGTCCCCTTAGTTGGACCCACGTCACCCGCTCAGTCAAAAGATCATCTATACGTAGGCATTGATTACTTTAACCGTTGTGTAAAAGGTTGCTGTACTTTCCACTCCTCGGTTGCTACACCAACGGAGTGGTCACCGAACGGTGGCATGTGAAGTTATGTTATTTTGTTCTTGTATACCTGCTAAATGAAATCTGATCTAGGCAAGAATAGAAACCCACCTAAGAACACAAATGTTGTATGTTTATTTAAACTCATCTAAAGAGCTTGGTAAAGTTGAGCAGCTAGCCTTCACCAGTACTTTTCGAAGTACTGACCCTCGTTGTAGCAGGTTCCCCGGCGCAAGGCAACGCGGCGAGGAGCTGAAGCTCTCTCTCTCTCCGGACTTTTGGGATTCTTGGCGGTTCGAGGCCAAGACCTTTGGAGGCTCAAGTTAGAAGCCTTCCCCTCTCTCTCCGTTGCGGAAATAACGCTAAGGCGATGGTGCTTACCCGCACCCAGGGTGTTTTGTGTTTGAAGCTATGTAAAGGGACATAATGTATGGATCGGCTATCTCATTTTGCGTCCAAGTTTGTAAGCCCGTGGGGCAGGCGATGGTGCTTACCCGCACCCAGGGTGTTTTGTGTTTGAAGCTATGTAAAGGGACATAATGTATGGATCGGCTATCTCATTTTGCGTCCAAGTTTGTAAGCCCGTGGGGCATTTTATACTTTTGAGTCAAGCAATGTAACAAGATGTTCATTATAAATAAAAGAGAAACTTTTCTATGCCTCAACCTTGTGTTATCTTATTTGTCTACTCTGTTGCATTGATCTAAAGAATATCCTTATGCCTAAGGCCTGGTGCACGCGTGCCCTACGCGTGCACGGCATCGCGCCCCTGGGACGATTATCGGTTAGACGAAATTGGGGCGTGACAGGGGACTGCATAAAAGCATCAAGCGACATCGAAATCCGAGGCAATAAAAGATAACAGCGGAGAGGTCCCTCCTGACTCTGCCGCTAAGTCGATCCCCGGGGGCACGTACGGTCCACTGAATATGGGAATCGATTCCGAAGAAACAAATCCATAATGAGGACGAGTTCTTGTTTCAATCTATCCCGATCGAACGATACCATCTTGTGTTTCTTAGCCGCGCTCCTCGAATAGGAGGAACGGGGCGCTACATCCTACCCAACTAATTGGAAGTTTCATCCCGAAACTTAGGAATAGAGCCAACCATTAGGGATTATTTTGTTGAGGCAGAAGATTAGAGGGGAGTGGACAATCCCAAGCTATGTGGCCTGGCCCTCCACAGTTGAAACATAGACCTTTCCTGCTGTAACATCTATCGGTAGTGTGCCCCTGCCTTTTACAGAAATCACAGAATGGTCTCGGGTTTCCTTTCTGCTGGCCACCATTGTTTTGACGCTTTGCAGCGTTGTTTCCTCTATCGTTGCTTTGGCGTTTGTGACTGGATGTATGCACAGCACCGGCAGCAACATAAGGATACTGAGGTTCAAGTGATAGAGCATGATTCATGACTTCACGTATAGTCTTGTACTGATAAACGACAACGTGCGCATGGATGGCAGGACGCAAACCGCCTTCAAACCTTCTAGCTTGACTCGCTGCATCAGATAAATAGGCCCTAGCAAATTTGGAGAGTCGGTTGAATTCGGTGGAATATTGTTTAACTGTCATACTGCCCTGCCTCAGCTGCACGAACTCGTTCTTCATTTAACGTTGTACTGGAGGGAGTATAAACTCCTCTTCGAACGCGACACAAAAAGTCGTCCACGAGATTGCCTCCTCTCCGTGATCAAATTGAAGAGATCGTCGATGCACGTCCCACCAATCGTGTGCGTTGAGGCGGAGCTGTATTTGTGCGCAGGCGACGCACTTCTCTTCGGGGACCTCTAGCAGAGCGAAGTGGTCTTCAAGTTTGGCCAACCAATCTAGAGCTACGGGAGTCCTCAGTCCCGTTGAATGGGGTGTTGCAAACTTTTTTGAAGTGGCCAAAGTCGAAGGCAGTCACGTCCCTCGTCCTTGGAATTTGTGGCATCTCTACTTCAAGCGTGGGCTGTTCTACCGGAGTTGTTGCTGTTGCAGCAGAATGGTTGGAAGCCAAAGTCTAAACGATCTGTTGCAGGACATCTACCTGCTTCTGTTGGACTGAGAATCGAGCTTCTATATTGTCTTAAAACTTGAGCTAACTCTCCTCCGTTCGCTTCTCGGCCCGTTCGTAGCGAGCCTCGTCCCTTTGTTGGTTTGCCTCCAACATCCGCAACATTTGCTGGATGGGATCGATGCTTGGTACGGCTCGCTGGCTCCTTGAACTTTTTGAAGTGTCCGAACTACTTCCTTGGCCTTGTATTTAGTCCGGTGCTAGCGCTACAGATTGCGCTGGAGCCATTCCTTCAAAAGAAGGTAAATTACATTAGGATCATAATGTATTATGGACTTATTGCATGAACGTATCTCATTTTGGCCTAACGAGTTCAAGAGTTCGTACAGGAATTTGATCGTTAAAGGAACTTTTCCAGACGAGAGTCTAAGGAACTTGAATCTGTGCTCTGATACCATTATGTCACGACCCAATTCCGTAGAATCGTTGGGGCGTCCCCCGAATCGCGATGCCGTACGGGCCTGGGGTTGTGCCCGCACAAGGCTAAAGTATTTTGCATAACGAGCACATATTCAGAGTACGCAGATAAATTGAAGCCCAGATTTGAAATATAGAAAAGTTCTCTTTATTGATAATGAATATCTATTACAAACTCTTGAACGAGTCAGCTAATATGTCGCACGGGCTTACAAAAGTGTTGACTCAAAATGAGATAGCAGTCCTGTACATTACATCCCTTTACTAAACTTCAAAATGTATAGACCTCTGGACTGGAGGACAGCTTTGCCACGGAGCTGCATTTGTGTATGAAGAGTTGCAAGCTCCTTTCTTCAAGTACTTCAAAATGCGGCACGATCAGGATGCGCCAACAGCTGGACTGGATCGGGAAGACGACTTTGGCTCTTCGCTCGGTTCGCCTTAGTGCGAAAAACCTGTTTCAACGAGGGTCAGCATGTCGAAACATACTGGTGAAGGCGAGCTAACCGAACTATACCAATCAACACGTTGTTTATATGAAGCATGCAATATTATTTGTGGGTTTCTATCTTGCCTTAGTTCATTTACACGTAAGCAGCATATAGAATTTACTGAAATAAACTTGCCACCGTTCGGTGGATTTTACCTGTCCGTCTGAACCACCTGCATAATACTTACCATGCCTTCCCTGCCACGAAGACACAAGTTAGTTTGCAACAGGTTTAAATATACATAGGATCACTGGCATGATGCCACAAAGGGACGAGTTATAGTCTCAAGACACAAATGATATACTACGCAGGTGGCGAGCCCCGCTACATAACACTTTGCCCCATAACATACGACTATACATACGTTCCGTCCGGATCGGATCGGTCCCAGTGCCTCGGCGACCGTCCGCGGAACTCATAACATACCTTGTGCACAAGTTGTCCGTGATCAAACAACATTCACAATAATAGTTCCATAGCATAACGATTTTGCATAGTCCTCCTGACAGTTTATTTCATAACAAGCGTATTCCATACTTAGTACGATTCATAGAACAGTTATAAATGAACTAGCATATAGTATGATAACCGTTCACAAGTTTAGTTGACAAGCAATATTCCCAAGTCTATTCCCTTTTTATCTTAGCATCTTTTAGTTATTGTTTGGTATCGCTTGATCGGGGCAACAAGAATGCAAGGGTTTTAGATGTGAAGACTTGGAAGCAGGGCTAGCTAATCGGGATGGTAGCCACTCACTTAGTAGTTGGAAGGGAGAAGGAAAGAGGCGCTTCACGACTCCTTTCGTAAGCCGCCTACTGCTCGTTCACCTGCATTGCACGAACAACTCGATCAATACTTCTTTCTCTCTTTCCAATCTCGGAATTGAAGTGCAATTCAATGAACGAAAATAATGAAATTATCGAAACCGTTCAAGAAAACCCAAGCAAATCTAAAACCAACTCAAAGCACGAAAGCAACAAGCGACATCGAAATCCAAGGCAATAAAAGATAACAACGGAGAGGTCCCTCCTGACTCTGCCGCTAAGTCGATCCCAGGGGCACGGTCCACTGAATATGGGAATCGATTCCGAAGAAACAAATCCATAACGAGGACGAGTTCTTGTTTCAATCTATCCCGATCGAACGATACCATCTTGTATTTCTTAGCCACGCTCCTCGAATAGGAGGAACGGGGCGCTACATGAAACACCTGAACGGATATGAATACAAGATACTTGATCATCTTCTACAATACTTCTGAATAATCCGTGTAAATCGTGCACCTGAAATAGCACCTCGCTCAGTACACTTGTGTTTGCTTATGATATTGCCCTGGATTTTATTATATATATTCGAGCTTGATTTAACTTGGTTTTTCTTGGACAGGGAATGACAAATGGTAAGTTAGTAAGTCTCGTCGTGTTACTCTTATATCATACGGCGTACTGCCACACGGGTTAGGCTTTTCACTATGCCATAAAACTGATCCTAAGACAAGACTAGAAAGATAACTTAATATATGCTGCATGGAACCTATATAACGTGTTTAGATTTATCGAGCGGGCGAGAAGCCTCCCCACTAGTGCATTCATGTACTGATAACCCACCAGTTTGCTTGCAGGGTACAAAAAAACATCATTCGGTGCGGATGTCCTCCTTCGTGCATGCTAAGACGTGGAGTTTGTAGTGCCTCAAATCCCGATCTGACCGGGATGAGCACTATGTAATTGGGCTTGTGGCTAGTCCGTCTGAGTCATAACTTAGATCTCGGCATCTTCTTGCCACGGACGAAATACGATGATCCTTTCCAACTCATGGAAAGGCCTCTATTGAAATGAGTCCAATAGTTTTCATGTTTTGGTTGCTTGGTTTTTTTGATTGCCGTTTTGAGGTTTTGGATTTGTTGTTGCTTTCGATTTGCTTGGTTTTCGGTGCTGGTTTTATCGTTTGGAACTTGAGGTTTTGGGGAGTTCGGCAAGGAAGGATAGGCAAGATTTCTAACTCGGTACTTGTGCTGTTTCAGGTCCGCATAACTGACGTTTGATCGTCGCTAGCGAGATTCCTAGTTTCAGCCTCTTTCCCTTAACCAGTGAGTGGTTTGGTCCCTTCTTTCCTACTTTTTCATGCCAACATCTCTAAGTTTCAATCGTTCACTCGATGATGCCCGGTTGGACGCCTAGGAAATCCTTAGCCACAAGGCATGTCAGCCACTAAGAAAGGAACATGGGATTTGTAGACTAATTTTATTATATGCTTGCACACCTTATAATTTGAGCTTGTTTATAAGGAAGAGTTGGTTGTTGGTGGCAGCCTGGTGCCTCGGATAGAGTTTGGACTTATGGGATAACTGAATCGGAATACCGCTTGAGAAAATATGAACTGTTGCATGAGATATATATATGTTGCTGCTTAACTTCTTCTGTTTAATTCGATGCATTGTATGTAATATGAATTATTTCATGCATTTGCATGGTCTGGGACAACTTGTGCACAGGGTTTGGCATTTCCTCGAAACGGCTTTCCGGGGCACTGGAACCGTATCGATCCAGAGGGAAATATTTGATTCGTGCTCGTCACGATGCATAGCGGGACCTCCAGCAGGGCTTGCTACCCGGGCTGATAGGGCGCGCCGCTAAGCTTGAAATATGTCCCTAAGGTGTCGATCACACCAATGACCGCATAGAATAGAACGCATGCTAAGTTATTGTCTTGTGCAGATGGTAAGTATACTTGTGTTTCATTTCAGGGAAGGCGTGCATCGATTGAGTAAGCAATCAGTGTACTGGTTGGATTCAATGCTATATTCATTCCTATCAAAACATGCAACTGATATGAATTGATTTCACTTGCTTCCTTATAGAAGCTATCTTAATGCATGCTCGCCCCTAACAAGCTAGTGTCGATTTAGTCGAGTGGGTTCATCCCGCTCACCAGTACAAGTTGAGTACTGACCCACGTTGTGGGCAACTATTTCAGGCACTCAGACGGTGCAACGCTAGAGCATAGCGAGGAGGCGTTAGGAGCACCTCTATTTTGAAGTATAGCTGGAGTCAGTTCATTTTGGAGGCATGGACTTTAATCTATACAAGGGCGTAATGTGCAAACAACGTGGACTATCTGACGGAGCGTGCCCTGCATTTTGAGTTATCTTTTGTAATGCAATTCAATAGCCGAGAAGGCGCATCAATGTAAACTCTATGTAAATTACTCTGAATATTCAATAAAAAAGCATGTTTCTTCCGTATTTGTGTTCAAATCTCTGTGAATGTGTTTTATAATTTGTGTTTCAAAATGGGTTCCTAAAACTGCAAGTTCTTGCCTTATGCGAGCGCAATTCCAGGCTCGCACGGCATCACGCCCCTTGCAAGGACGAATCAGTTCCGTAAAGGATCCGGCGAAGACGAAAGACCCTTTCGGGATCGGGGCGTGATATATTGGTATCAGAGCACGGCTGTACTTTCTTGGGATTTCAAAAGAATATAAAAGAGTTTGATGCGCCTCTCAATTGAGTTGCGTTCGGCGTCCGCTGCATCAGATGAGTCGCCTATACAATGAGCCCGTAGATATAAAATCTATCAATTTTGGAGTGTTAACAAGCTACTCTCTTTTGTAGCAATGGCTAAGAAAATACTGCCGCTGCAAGCAGTGCTCAGCCTATCCAGAGCGATCCGATAAGTTCTGGAGAATTCGGAGGAGCGGGTTCAACCGGTATGGCGGAACGGCTTATGCATCTCATGGAGGTGCAGCAACAACAAGCCGTTACATAACAGGCACAATTTGCTTCTCAACAGAAGCAAATGGATACCATGATGCAACTGGTTGCATCCTTGGTACCAAGCAACGGGACTGCCACTGCGACTCCCTTCCCCACCGCCGGCCATGGTGGTAGAGGATGAGTCAGAAGAGACGCAACCTTCAGCTAGGAACGCCTGCCGAGCAGCGGAGTTCACAAAGATGCATCCACCGACGTTTAACGAACGAGCGGAACCGGACGTTGTGTTGGGATAGATTGCTAAGCTGGAGGGACTCTTCAACCTGGTTGGCATCCGGGGATCCAAGCGAGTTGCCTGTGCATCGGTTCAGCTGGAACTGTGTGCGCATGATTGGTGGAAGGCAATAAAGCAAGGGATATACGATGCCAATCCCAACTACAAAATAACTTGGGAAATATTCAAATCAGCCTTCATTGAACAATATATTCCCAGGGCCATGCATCAACAAAAGGAAGACGACTTCAGCAATCTGGTCCAAGGAAGTTTATCTGTGGATGATTATGATTCTGTGTTCGCTAAGCTGGCCAAGTTTGCGGGGCACTTCCTGTCTAACCAGCAGGCGTGGTGCTATCGCTTTCAAAAAGGTTTGAATGGTGAGTTGCGTAGGGACGTCATCAATCAGAAATGTCAAACCTACAGGGAATGCTACGAAGCAGCCCTGGGCAGCGAGCGGATCTTTGGGCGTTGTCCCCCAAAGGACGAAGTACAAACCCCCCGTACCAATAACAATAAACGACCTCAGGAAACGGGAGGGTCTGGAGCACATAAGCGTCAGTACACGTCGGATAATAGGGGTCAGACTCAGGCACCGAACTGTACCAGGTGCGGCAAAGCAGGGCATCGAGTAAACGAATGTTGGGTTACTGGATATTTCAAATGTGGTCGTCTGGGCCATAAACAATTTAACTGCCGGAAGGGTAAGCCGAATCAGAACAACGAAAATAATCAGAATAAAGGGCCTCCAGCAAGTGATGCCAATGCTGTGCCAGTAAACCCGCAACGTCAGGGTGCTCAAGGCCGAGTCTATGCATTGACTCGGGATGAGGCATCTGTCTCTGAAACAGTCGTGACAGGTACATTACTTTTTAGAGAATTGCCCGCTAGAGTCTTATTTGATTCAGGTGCTACGTATAGTTTCATATCTGCTGATTTTACTGTTGAGCATAAATTAGCTTATACTCCCTTAACTATGAATCTTTGCGTAAGCACACCTTCGGGAGTCGACATGCCCGCCCGTACGATCTGTAGGGATGGTTATATTTGCATCGGAGGGAGGAAGGTTTCCTTAAATGTCATTGTACTAGACATTAAGGATTACGATATTATTCTCGAGATGGACTGGTTGGGTGCTTGCCATACAACAATCGAGTGCGCGGAGAAGCGAGTCGTATTTTGTCTACCCGGTGAGACAGACTTCTACTATTCGTGCAGCGCTGCACCGAAGACGGCAATGGTGATATCAGCAATTTCGGCTAGGCGTATGCTGCATTCGGGTTGTGAAGGGTACTTGGCTTTAGTTCGAGACACCCGGCAGGAAAGTGCAAATGCAGCTCATGTTGATGTTATAGCAGATTTCCTCGACGTGTTCCCGGACGAGCTGCTTGGAATGCCTCCTGATCGTGAGATCGAATTCAGCATCGACACATTTTCGGATGCGCGACCGATATCGAAGGCACCTTATCGAATGGCCCCAGCAGAGCTGAAAGAACTTAAGGTTCAGTTGCAAGATCTGTTGGACCGAAGATATATACGTCCAAGCATTTCTCCGTGGGGTACTCCAGTACTGTTCGTGAAAAAGAAAGATGGATCCATGCGGCTATGTATTGACTACCGAGAATTAAATAAGGCGACCGTTCAAAATCAGTACCCTTTGCCAAGGATAGATGACTTATTTGATCAACTGCAAGGTGCAACAGTTTTCTCTAAAGTTGACCTCAGGTCAGGATATCACCAGTTAAAAATCAGACTAAAAGATATTCAAAAATCTGCGTTCAGAACCCGTTACGGACACTATAAGTTTTTCGTGATGTCGTTCGGCTTAACGAACGCCCCTGCAGCTTTCATGGATCTGATGAATCGCGTGTTTCGGCCGTACCTAGACAAGTTTGTCGTCGTATTCATCGACGACATTCTGATATATTCCAAGAACAAGGCGGAACACAAGGAACACCTGAAGATCATGTTGCAGACATTACGAGAACATAAGTTGTTCGCTAAGCTCAGCAAGTGCGAGTTCTGGTTGAACAACGTGGCGTTCCTTAGACATGTCGTCTCGGCAGAAGGCGTCGCCGTAGACCCGAAGAAAATAGAGGCGGTGGTGGACTGGAAACAACCTACGTCAGCCAGCGAAATTCGAAGCTTTCTCGGCCTAGCAGGATACTACCGTAGGTTCGTGAAGGATTTCTCTAAACTGGCCTCGCCTTTGACTCGCCTTACTCAGAAAGGGATTGTATACAACTGGAGTGAAGAATGCGAGCCAACTTTAGTGAATTAAAGCGGCGTCTTGTTTCAGCTCCGATTCTTGCACTCCCAGATGGGGTAGAAGAGTTTCAGATATACAATGACGCTTCAGGACTCGGATTGGGATGTGTACTCATGCAACGGGACAAGGTAATATCGTACGCCTCCAGGCAACTGAAGCCGCACGAGAAAAACTACATGACACACAATTTAGAATTGGCGGCGATTGTATTTGCATTGAAGTTGTGGAGGCATTATCTTTATGGTGTTGCTTGCAAAATCTTCACAGATCACAAGAGCCTCAAGTATCTTTTCACCCAACGGGAATTGAACCTCCGACAGCGGCGTTGGCTAGAACTTATTAAGGACTATGATCTAACGATCGCGTATACTCCGGGCAAGGAAAACGTCGTTGCTGATGCTCTAAGTCGAAAGAACGTAGGCTCGTTACCTATAGACAACCGTTTACTTCAAGATCTTGAGGCGATGGACATCGAGCTTCGAGTTCGGCATCAAGGCGTGCAGCTGGCACTACTCTATCTTGAACCGAGTTTACGGGATAGAATCAAGTCAGCTCAGGAGGGCGATCAGTTCCTAGCGAAAGTACGCAGATTGATCTCGGCAGGGAAGACGTCTGACTTTGTGGCAGGCGAAGATGGGGCCTTACAAATGAAATGAAGGCTATGCGTCCCGAGCGACCTTGAACTCCGAAAGGAAATTATGGCGGAAGCGCACTACGCAAAGTATTCTTTGCATCCGGGGAGCACTAAGATGTACAAGGACTTACGTGGTACCTTATGGTGGCAAGGTATGAAGCGGGATGTGGCGACCTTTGTGTCACAGTGCATGGCCTGCCAACAGGTGAAAGCTGAACATCTGAGGCCCGACGGGGAGATGCAGAACCTAGCTATTCCCGAGTGGAAATAGGACAACATCACTATGGATTTCATTGTGGGATTTCCAAAGATGCTACGGGGGCACAATGCAATTTGGGTCATAGTTGATCGTTTGACCAAATCAGCCCACTTTTTCCCCATAAAAGTTGCGTGGAGCATCGATCGGTTAGCACATATCTACATAGACGAGATTGTTCGATTACATGGAGTGCCTGCTTCTATCGTCTCTGACCGTGACGGACGTTTCTTATCTCGTTTCTGGACTAGCCTACAGTCTGCTTTGGAAACCAAGCTATACTTCAGTACAGCATACCACCCCCAGACTGATGGCCGAACAGAGAGGACAAATCAGATACTTGAAGATATGTTACGGCTGTGTGCGATCGATTTAAAGACTAGTTGGGACACGCACTTTCCGTTGGCGGAGTTTGCGTATAACAACAGCTACCAATCGAGCATCCAGATGGCACCGTACGAAGCATTCTATGGGCGGAAGTATCGATCTCCAATCTGTTGGGACAAAGTCGGCGAGCGGCAGGTACTCGGGCCAGAGCTGGTGGAGCAGGCAGTCGAAAAAGTTCGCTTGATTCGGGAAAGACTCCGCACTACGCAGAGTAGACAGAAAAGCTATGCCGATACTCATCGTAGGCCCTTGGAGTTCATGGTCGGGGATCATGTCTTCTTGAAAGTGACGCCGATGCGTGGAGTAATGCGTTTCGGCGTAAAGGGCAAGCTGAGTCCTAGGTTTGTCGGCCCCTTTGAAATACTAGAACGGGTGGCAGCTGTGGCATACCGAATTGCACTACCTCCCGCCTTGGCTGGAGTGCACGACGTATTCTACGTTTCTCAACTGCGGAAGTATGTGCATGACTCGAGTCATGTAGTTAGCTTCGAACAGCTAGAATTGCGCATGGATTTGTCATACTCTGAGGAGCCAGCGCAGATCCTGGATCGTAAGGAAAAAGTACTTCGCAACCGTACGATATCCTTGGTTCGCGTGCTGTGGCAGAATCATACAGTTGGAGAATCAACCTGGGAAGTCGAATCGGAGATGAAGGAGAAGTATCCTTCGTTGTTCATTGAGTCGGAGGTAGGCCTTGTTCTTAAGTTTCGGGTCAAAACTTTTTCTTAGTGGTATATTATGTAGTGCCTCAAATCCTGATCCGACTGGGACGAGCACTATGTAATTGGGCGTGTGGCTAGTCCGTCTGAGTCATAACTTAGATCTCGGCATCTTCTTGCCACGGACAAAATGCGATGATACTTTCCAACTCATGGAAAGGCCTCTATTGAAACGAGTCCAATAGTTTTCATGTTTTGGTTGCTTGGTTTTCTTGATTGCCGTTTTGAGGTTTTGGATTTGTTGTTGCTTTCGATTTGCTTGGTTTTTGCTGCTGGTTTTATCGTTTGGAACTTGAGGTTCTGGGGAGTTCGGCAAGGAAGGATAGGCAAGATTTCTAACTCGGTGCTTGTGCTATTTCAGGTCCGCATAACTAATGTTTGATCGTCGCTAGCGAGATTTCCTAGTTTCAGCCTTTTTCCCTTAACCAGTGAGTGGTTTGGTCCCATCTTTCCTACTTCTTTATGCCAACATCTCTAAGTTTCAATCGTTCACTCGATGATGCCCGGTTGGACGCCTAGGAAATCCTTAGCCACAGGCATACCAGCCACTAAGAAAGGAACATGGGATTTGTAGACTAATATTATCATATGCTTGTACACCTTATAATTTGAGCTTGTTTATAAGGAAGAGTTGGTTGTTGTCACGCCCCGATCTCCCGCAGGCAAATCGGCCGTTTCCGCTAGGCGGGAATCACCCTCGCCAGCGCTCCCGCGGAACGATCGCTTAACCTATCCGGGCGTGATGCCGCACGAGCGTGATCCACGCTCGTGCAAGGCCATGGTTCATTGGCTGGCGGCAAGAGTTCTAAGCCACAGAGTCGCACAGATTGTCCGAGTGCAGCGAAGTTTAGGAACGCATAGCGATTCGGTAACAGGTTCACTGAGTCGACAATTATAGCGGAAACATAGAAACAAGTAAAGTAATCTCTTTATTGATATGAAATATGTATTACAGGTGGCGTATAGCCGAGATTACAAGTCGCTCAAGCCTCTCTCTGAAACAGTAAAAGCGTGCCAAGTGGCTACAACTGTGGAATGATTTTACAGGCAATGGTCAGGCGATGTTCACAACTTATGTCTTGTATAAGCGCTTCAGTCCCGGACGCACCGTTGCAAGGCTTCAGAGGGAACTCCTGGCCTTAGCACGCACGAAGGAGGCGTCCGCACCGCACGAGGTTCTTCCGCACCCTGCATATCAAACTGGTGGATTATCAGTACATTGAATGCACTGGTGGGGAAGCTACTCGCCCGCTCGACAAATCCAAACACGTAATACAGGTTTCGTGCACAACTATTAAGTTATCTTTCTAGTTGCCTTAGGATCAGTTTCATGCAAACATTGAATAGCTTAACGTGTCGGGCAGTGCGCCGTGCGATATGAGAGGAAACACGGTGAGACTTACCAACTTACCATCTCTTTCCTGTCCAAGGCAACATTAAGGCAACATTGTTAATTCGAGCAGAGGCATGTATAAATATTCAGGAGGCAAGCATATGCATACACGAAGGGTCGTTTAAACATGATCGTTCAGGTGTTCAGTTGTTGCGATGCAGTGACTCGCACGCGGATAGCCGCTAAGCGAGGATGACTTATCTATATGAACACGGTCGCTGGCAAAGCCATTATGGACACTAGTCTTAAACGAGAGTAGTTTGCAACGAAAGTACAGTGGGTGCTACAAGCCATCTCGTTTAGTACAGTAGACTATACAGTAAGTTCAGCCATGGAGCGGATGGTATGCAGCGAAAGAACGGTAGGTGCTGCACACTATCTCGTCCAGTACAGTTGGCTGAAACAGTGGAGTTCCATCCGGATCGGAGCGGCCCCAGTGCCCCGGAGACCGTCCGTGGAACTATGCCTTATTTCCGAGTTGTCCGCGACATGCAGGTCAGGGTCAGGGTCAGTTTCCCCTTCACTAGATACTCGAGTACTGTAGAACAGGAGTACAGTAGTACAGTGGTACAGTAGAACAGTATAACAGTAGTACAGTAGTGCACGATTACAGGAGGTGCTGGAATCATGATTCTGTACAGTGATTAACTTGTCTTGATGCATTCCCCTGGTTCGGGGCTGCCTGGTGACCTAACGGTCCCGGATACTTGCAGGAACATTCAGGCACGGAACGACTACGTAGTAGTCTCCCGGGGTTTGGATAAAAACACGGAAACAATCAAGCAGACAAGCATGCGTTCTAAGGAACATAATCAGCACGTTTGCTCGGGCCCGAAGGTAGTCCGAGAGATGAAACCGTTAAGGGACTTAGCATGCGAGGGTCTGAATATAAGCAGTATTTCATTTCCATGTTCTAGCATAGCAATACAGGTTGGGATTATTCCCTTAGCTAGGTGCGTTGGATTTATTAGCATGCAGGGGGTGAATCACCTAGCGACTAGCATAAATATTCCAGATTTTATATGTGCTGGCTAAGCAAAGACAAGTTTACCGTAGCCACCCACCTTAGCGATGATTCGCCTCGGTAAAGCGATACGTTTGAGCGAGCCTCTAAAAGTCCAAGCCGGATTCCTGTAGGGACAAGTCTGGATATCCTTTGCTTCTTGATCGAGGCAAAGCGGGTCGGGATAGCTGCACGATTGCCGATTGAGACGGCAGTCCGCTTGAGCGGAACGGGGTGTTACATCCTACCCAACTTAGAAAAAGTCTCGTCCTCGAGACTTACTAAGGACAAGCAGTAATCTAGGGTTGAGGCAATCCTAGACAAATCGTTGCACTTGTTCATTTGGATCTTCACCTGCACAAGCTTCAAAATCAGCATACCGCTTAGACTGGATCGTGCGCACCTTCTGTCATGACCCGCACCCGGAATTTGGGCATGAGTCGTGGGTACATCCAGCCTACGCCGCAGCATCGACGGTAGAACGCTGTCTAGGTCACAAATATAGTATATCCTGTCAATAGTCTCAACTCCGTACGGAGGATAATGATAAATAAACCACAGTTCTATAATATACTCAATCACAGCTATAAGAATAATGGCACGATGAGAATTGAAAAGAGTTCTAATAAAACCATCCACAATAAGTCCAACTCAAAACCTGGGTCTAAATGACCTCACAAAGTCACAATAAAAATAAATACATCTCAGTCTTAGTCTCAGTCTAAAGCAATAAATGCAGAAAAATAATCTAAGCATGGGCAGGCAAGTTCTCCTCTAGGATAGGCACCTCCTCTGGGATTTCTGGGGTAAAATCCTCCTCTATTCCTGGACCGTAATGAGTAGGGCAAAAGTCCTCCAGGTTCTCTGAAAATGTTGTTATCCAGTCAGGATTGGAGCGAAGCACAAGCACTAACAGCAGTTTCATTAAATTGACAAAATCTATAAACAGTGTAAGAGATACAAGATGGAAATAAAAGCTGAACATGTGAAGTACTGGAGAAATGAAATAGACAATAAAGCATCTAGCAATGAGCAATAAATAGTGAATGCTAGAACAGGTAAATCTGAATAAAGATAAAACATCTAGCTAAGTGATTGAAATATCAGTTTATTATGTGATCGGCTTGGGACTGGATCAGGCTGGTTATATATGATTAGCTATGATTCTTTTAGGTCAGGCTAACCGCATGGTTAGCTATGGTGCATATAATGGTCAGACTAATCATATATAACAGCTATGGAGCATATAAGTGGTCAGGCTGCACCCGACGTGAGAAGTGGGGTGAGCTATGGTGCATATAATGTTTGGATATGATCACATAATCTACTAATAGTTCCCCATCCCCCAGCTAGCACGATGGATTCCAACCACGACTCCTCGTGATGGGGATCTAGGGTGCTAACCCGTGTATCCAGAGTGTCGGAATCAAGTATGTAATACACTACAATTTATAGAAGTAATCAACCATAAAAACTGTCAGAGAATGTACTCGCCTGTGGTCCTGAGCAAAATGTGAGGATCGAGGTCCAAAATGGAATCACAATGACCTATTTATGGAAATTCAATGTTAATTAATGAATTAAAAGAATAACATGCTTAACAATTTAAAAACGAGGTTTCTAGGTCATGTCTAAGGTTTACTGGTCAATACTAGGTCCAACTGAGTCAATTGGTCTAATTTCTGCTACTAACTAGCTATTCTAGGTCTTAGCTAGGTCCAACTAGGTTAACTAGGTCTCTAAATTATTCTAGGTCAAACAAGGTCCAAATTACCCTTAAAGTTGGCTTTTGTGGTCAAACTAGTCAATACTAGACAAAGCTAGGTTGTACCTAGGTTTCTAAGTCCATACTAGCAAGTTCAAGCTTATCTCACCCATATATAACCTATTACCTAAAATATCTTGACCTATAGTGAATATCTCACCCTGAACCATAATATCTTAGTATTGGTCAACACCTAGATTAGATCTCCTTAAAATTAAGGATACTAAGTATCGTACAATATATATAGTTAGGTATACTTATAATCAATATCTTAACTACTAGTATCACATTACCTTAAAACCACTCTGAACTCAGACCTACACTTCTAATACACACTGCCCACACACACTGATACAATACATAGCTCACTCAGTCACTTCACACACCCCCACTCCTAGACACTCTGCTATTACACTAATCCTGCACACCCAGAATTACTCACAGGCACATATGCCACACACTACCTTCTCACATGGACCCTGGTTCTATGGCACACACACACTCACAGAGTTCTACACACATACTCACCACAGACACTATGGTTTCACTCACCTCACTGATAATACATACACACACAGAATTCTATACTCAGGCACATACTGCCTCTTAATTACCTACACACAGGTATCATACTGACCTGCCCATCCTTCTACAATATGGACTGCACACAGGTAACAATTCACATAGGTTCTAATTTAACTCTCTCCACACACACATATATATTAGACTTCATAATATTAACTAACTTATACTCAACTTATACTAATTTTAATACCTTACATATCAATGCAACTCACTCTAACATGTACTCACCTTGCTGCTGTTGTGTTCCCTTACTCACATTTCAGCTACTTGTATGCTCAAGCTCCAAGTGTTCTCTGTAAATACTGATATGAAACTCAGCACCAATGTTAGCAGATACCACTACTTACTGAGCACAATAAAACCCAAAGTCTGATACTAACACACCAAAGCAAACACAATACCCACAACACTCTACTAACAGTATACACACAGTTTCACCAACACATATCAGTGTATAACTGATACACATTAGTGTGAGAACTGATGTCAATCCATTGTATAAACTGGTGCATATCAGTGTAAAACTGAAGACTGGTACATGGCCTCATATACATCAGCTGAAACTGTGATTAGTTCCTCCCCCTCTTCTCAGTATTGCCATAGCAGCCCCTCATAAGAACACACACACATCTGAACATAACATCTAACTACGGGGTAATACACACCTAACACTTAATTAAGCCAACTATATTACAACACAATCAATCAAGTATACACACATATACATTGTCAATTTCCCTTCAACTCCAGGTATCACTGAACTCATGTTCAATTCACTCAATCCACTCACCTCGAGCACTTCCACCAACTACACTCACAGCCACCCCAACTACCATTACTAGCCCAACTGAACACACCCCAATTAATTACCTTGCACATCAGTGCTACATTTATACTGAAGATACACCTCCAAGAAATCCCTATATGCTTGCACAGTGGCTCTTCCTGTAACCTGACCGCCAATGCCATGTACATCTAAAGTCTGCATATGTCACCCAACAAAACTGAAACTCATAGACACAGTACACCCAGGAATCAAACCCGACTGAACAGTGAACATTACTCATAATTATACATGTGTATAACTGTACACACAGATGTCACAAAATTCTGGATGCCCAATGAAACCCAACCACACAGCTACATACCCACAGAACCCCAGTAATCACTGCACAGTTCTGGGCCAAAACCTGACTGCGCACAGTGAATCATTCACAGAAATCCCCTCTTCTTAACCCCCACACACATCTACAACATAGATAGAGATAGAACACACACATCAAATCTATAAACATATGTATAAATATATATATATATACATCATTCATCAAATTAGATTATATTAGAGTGGATTAGATAGGTGAAACAGGTGTTCATCCCTTTTGGCATTTCATCAAACATATACAGTACAGAACAAAAATTACTTAAAACCCATGAATCCCTCTAACCAAAAACCCTAAAAATCGGGTATCAACCTACCCACATGAGATGAAATCAACCTACCTTCGAATATCTAGGGTTAGGGTTCTGAAAAATTGGGGAAAACCCCATGCGGGTCACCAACCTAATCCAAAACCCTAAATTCGAACTACACACAGATTTGGGGGTTCCTAATGGCCATTTCCATCTAAAAACAGAAATTAAAGGAATAAAAACTAGAGTTTTACCTGCAGGGAAGGTTCTTCTATGAAAGTTCTTCCTTCCCGAGTTTCCTTGACCCAAGTTTTCCTGATTTCCTTGCTTTGGAGGAGGAGAGAATGGAACCTAGGGTTAGGGTTTCGAATTTTTGGAGAGGGGAGATGGTTTCTCTTGTGGAGGCTAGGGTTTCTCCTGTCTATATGAAGGATGGCTTTGTGAGAAGCTTCCTTTATATATAAACCTAGTTCTAGGATTTCTATGCCTAGTTTTTAGGTTAAACCCCTTGGCCCTCTCATGTAGAACCTAATAGACTCAGGTTAAGTCAGTCTAGGGTTTTGAGGGTTCACCCTAATTTTTGTATTCTAGGGTTTCACTAGAACAGGGTTTACAAAATTTAGGGTTGACTCACTAGGGTCTGTCCCTATGAGTTCTAGGGTTTTTACCTTAAACCAAATATCACTAATAAATATAATTAGTTATAAAACTCAGCAATTTAATTAAATTCATAATTATTTAAAATAGCTAAATTACAGAAATACCCTTATATGGAAAAGTGGTAGTGACAAGTCTACCCTCCTAAAAGAAATTTTGTCCTCGAAATTGGACTGAACTGCAACAAGGATGAAACCAGAAAAGGAAATATACCTCAAGTCTGGAAGAGATACGGGTATTGCTCGCGCATTTCGTCTTCTCTCTCCCAGGTCGACTCCCCTGGAGAGTGATGTCTCCACGCTACGCGAACCAAGGGAATAGTTTGGTTCCGCAACACCTTCTCCCTGCGATCCAGGATCTCCACGGGCTGCTCAGGGTAGCTGAGCGTCGGACCAACCTCAATCTCCGAGTGGTCAAGTACGTGACTAGGGTCGGCCACGTACCGTCTCAGCTGCGACACGTGAAACACATTATGCACTCCCTCCAATGCAGGCGGCAAGTCCAGTCTATATGCCACTGCACCTACCCTCGCCAGAATACTGAAGAGTCCGATGTAGCGTGGGCTAAGCTTCCCGCCTCTGCCAAAACGAATCGTTCCACGCGTCGGAGAAATCCGTAGGAATACTAGATCGCCAACCTAACACAAAAACAGTCTCAACACGCAGTCTAAACAAACAAACAAACACAACCAGAAAACAACAATCTATACCTGAAACTCAAGGGGTCTACGGTGGCTGTCGGCCCAATGCCGCTGTCTGTCCTGCGCCACTCGCAGTCTGTCTCTGATGAGTTTCACCTTTTCTGCTGCATCCACGACCATTTCTGGTCCTAGCAAGGCTCTCTCTCCAACGTCGTCCCACGATAGCGGTGTACGACACCTCCGTCCATAAAGAGCCTCAAATGGTGACATCTCGATGCTGGCCTGGTAGCTGTTGTTGTAAGCGAACTCTACCAGGTGCAGATGATCCTTCCAAGAACCTCCGAGATCTAGAACGCAAGTGCGTAGCATATCCTCGAGAGTCTGAATAGTCCTTTCAGACTGCCCGTCTGTCTGGGGGTGATATGCGGTACTGAACTTGAGCTGAGTGCCCAAGCTAGCCTGCAGACTCCTCCAGAAGTGGGAAGTGAAACGACTATCTCGATCTGAGACGATGCTCACTGGAACTCCATGAAGCCTAACAATCTGTCGTACGTACATCTCTGCTAGCTTCTCTGTCGACGTGCCCACCTTGAAAGGTAAGAAATGGGCTGATTTGGTCAACCTGTCCACGATGACCCAAATCGCGTCCTTCCCTCCTGGAGAACGTGGAAGCCCTGAAACGAAATCCATGGTCACGTGCTCCCATTTCCATTCTGGAATCGGTAAAGGTTGAAGCAAACCTCCTGGCCTCTGCCGGTCTGCCTTTACCTGCTGGCACACTAGACACCGAGATACGAAGCGTGCTACCTCGCGCTTCATTCCATACCACCATACGTGCTCCCTCAAGTCTCGATACATCTTGTTGGCACCGGGATGCATCGAGTATTGAGAGCGGTGTGCCTCCTGCAAAACCTCCTCGCGCAGCTCCCCGCTCGGCACACATATCCTTGTGCCATGCCGTAGAGAACCATCATCTGCGATAGTGAAGTCGTCCGACAATCCCATCTGAACCTGTGCTCTAATACTCCTCAGAGTCTCATCATCGTACTGCGCAGCTCTGATCCTGTCCATCAGTTCGGACTGTATCTGTAATCCCCACATCTGGATCTCAGTACCGGGAACTAACACCTCAATCTCCAAGCTCTCTAAATCAGCCAACAAATGCCTATCTGTTGTCAAGTACATAGTCATCGGATACCTGCTCAAGGCATCGGCGACTACGTTAGCCTTCCCTGGATGGTACTGCAATGAGATATCAAAGTCCTTCATCAACTCCAACCACCTCCTCTGCCTCATGTTCAGCTCCTTCTGTGTGAACACGTACTTCAAGCTCTTGTGGTCTGTGAAGATCTCCACACGCTCTCCGTACAGGTAATGTTTCCACAGCTTTAGAGCGAAGATAACTGCTGCCAACTCTAAATCGTGGGTGGGGTAGTTCTTTTCATGAGGGCGTAACTGCCTGGAAGCATAGGCAATTACCTTCCCGTGCTGTTGAAGAACACATCCCAGACCCTTCCCTGAAGCATCACTGTAAATGGTAAAACCACCTGTCCCTGATGGCAACGTCAAAATTGGAGCTGTCGTCAACCTCTTCTTCAGCTCGTCAAATGCAGCCTGGCACTCCTCCGTCCACACAAAATCCACATCCTTCCTAGTCAGTCTGGTCATAGGCGCTGCAATCTTGGAGAAGTCTTGTACAAACCTCCTGTAGTATCCTGCTAGCCCGAGAAAACTCCTGATCTCAGCTACCGAACTGGGGGTAGCCCACGACTCCACTGCCTCGATCTTCTTTGGGTTAACCGAGATTCCGTCACCCGATACCACATGCCCAAGAAATTCAACCTTGTCAAGAAAAAATTCACACTTAGACAGTTTCCCGTACAGCTTCTCCCTCCTGAGAGTCTCTAAGACCAATCTCAGATGCTCTTCGTGCTCCTCCGGTGTCTTGGAATACACAAGAATATCGTCGATGAACACCACCACGAACTTGTCAAGGTACTGGTGGAACACCTTGTTCATCAAGTTCATGAATACTGCCGGTGCATTGGTTAAACCAAATGGCATCACCATAAACTCAAACTGGCCGTATCTGGTCCGAAAAGCTGTCTTTGGCGTGTCTTCTTTCTTCACCTTCACCTGGTGATAGCCTGACCTCAAATCAATCTTCGAAAACACCCTCGCCCCGCTCAACTGGTCAAAAAGATCATCTATCCTCGGCAGCGGGTACTTGTTCTTGATGGTGATATTGTTCAAAGCTCTATAATCGATGCACATGTGCACCGTGCCATCCTTCTTCGGTACGAACAATACCGGAGCTCCCCATGGTGATGAACTGGATTTGATGAAGCCTTTGTCCTGCAGCTCCTCAACTTGCTTCTTCAGTTCTGCCAGCTCGCTGTTGTTGACTCTATAGACATGTTGTGAAATGGGCTCCGCTCCTGGAACCAAGTCTATAGAGAATTCAACATCCCTGTCTGGCGGCAAGCCTGGCAACTCTTCTGGAAATACATCCAGGAACTCCGCTATCAGAGGATGTGGCAACTCCTCTTCTTCCATCCTGGCTCCGCAAAATGTGCTCCTGCTCTGTTCCGCTGCTTCTCTGACGACCTCAAATTCCGGCTCTCCTGGTGGTCTAAATAATACTCTGCCTCTATAACAATCTATAGTAGCATGATGCCTACTCAACCAGTCCATTCCGAGTACAATATCGTACCCCGGAAGTGGCATGACAAGTAAGCTCACGCTCAAGTCTCGGCCTCCTACTGACACTCTCCGGTCCTTGCAGTGATCACGGACTAGGATAATACCTCCACCAGTCATGATCTTGCAAGTCCTAGCTAATGGTTCTGTGTCTAAATGATGTCGAAGTGCATATGATACAGACACAAAACTATGGGAAGCGCCAGAATCAAATAAGATAAATGCGGGAATACAATCGAGAAGAACCGAACCTGTGATCAAGTCTCCCGCTGGCTCGATTTTCTCGACTGCCATGGCGTACGCTCGCCCCTGGGGTGCACCTCTCTGCTGCTGATGCTGGGCAAACCTCTGATTTTGCGGTGGAAGTGGTCCCCTCTGTTGTTGGCCTCCTGGTACGGTAGGTACCCTGCCTGGTCCTCTCTGGGCGGCTGCTCCACCATGACCTGGACGAGTCCGAATGGTAGGGCAATCCCTCAGCTGATGTGTCGTCGATCCGCAGGACAAACATGAGCCCAATCTATGCCTGCAGATATCTCTAGTATGTCCCATCTTCCCGCAGTACGCACACTGGATGGCGGGCTGAGTCTGCCTCTGCTGCTGTTGCTGAACCTGCCCTCGAGCTGGTGCCTGGTGCTGTTGCTGAAAGTGCCTCTGCTGCTGCTGAAAGTGTGGACGCTTGCCTGTTCCCGCACTACTGTTTGCCCCACCGGTAACATCGCGTCCCCTCTTGGGCCTGAGGTCCAAGTCATCCTCGGCTACTTGGGCATCCATCAATATGCCCTCATAGGTAGCTGTGCGACGTCCCGACGTGCGAGACTTGATCTCTCTTGTCAGCCCCTTTCTGAATTTTCGGGCCCTGTCCCCCGGATCTCTAATCATCGATAGCGCGAAGCGGCTCAGGCGGGAAAACTCCGCGGCATACTCGTCGACGGACGAGCTCCCCTGGGCTAAGTCATGGAACTGACTCTCCAAAGCTCCCAGGGCGACATCAGGAAAGAACTTTTCTTTGAAGAGCTCCTTGAAAGCTTCCCAAGTGAGTCCCCCGAGCAAGAGTCTCGGCTCCGTGCGAAACCACGTCAAGGCAATGTCAAACATCTGGCTGCCAGCGGCCTCGATCTGGAGCGCCTCTGGAATCTGCGCCAAACGCAAGTTCCTCTCGATGTCCTCTAGCCAATCATCGGCGTAGAGTATCCCTTCTGTCCCCTTGAACTCCCGAGGCATCATCCTCTTGAAGTCCACAATGGTGCCCGGCCTCTGTTGTTGCTGACCAGGATGTTGCTGCTGCTGAGTGACTCTCTCCACAGCCTGGAGAGCCACTTGGTGAGCATTCTCCATGTTCACCCTCATCATCTCTGTCTGGGCCTGATGTGCCTCAGCCTGCACTCTCTGGGCCTCTGCCGACGTCCTCTGGGCATCGACCATGCCCTGAATCAAAGCGAACATCTGTGCCCCATCGACGGGCACACCTCCTGGTTGCTGGACTGGTGGTGGTGGAGGTGGTGGTGCCGTCGTAGCTGTGGGGACCCTCTGAACTGGTGGTGGAGGACCCCCGAATGCTGCAGCCACTCCCACTTGTCCTGGAGATGTAGGAGGTGCTGCGGATGTCTGTCCGGCAGCGCGAGAGGTGGCAGACCTCTCTGAATCTGCTGCTCCGAGTCTCTGGGACCTTCTTGGCGGCATCCTGAAGACAGATCGAAAGATTTAATTAAAGCAATAGATACGATATCATCAAGGAAGGACAGTAAAAATTTCTAAAGGAATTAATCATTAAGAATAGTATCATAAGAATCAGAATTCCCTAATTGTGATTGAGCATATCCTCGACCTACTTCCTATTACTACAATATCGTTCTAATGTGAATCTAAGACTACTGACTAGAGACTAGACCTGCGTGGGCCACCACTAAAACGTGTCATGACCCGCACCCGGAATTTGGGCATGAGTCGTGGGTACGTCCAGCCTACGCCGCAGCATCGGCGGTAGAACGCTGTCTAGGTCACAAATATAGTATATCCTGTCAATAGTCTCAACTCCGTACGGAGGACAATGATAAATAAACCACAGTTCTATAATATACTCAATCACAGCTATAAGAATAATGGCACGATGAGAATTGAAAAGAGTTCTAATAAAACCATCCACAATAAGTCCAACTCAAAACCTGGGTCTAAATGACCTCACAAAGTCACAATAAAAATAAATACATCTCAGTCTCAGTCTCAGTCTAAAGCAATAAATGCAGAAAAATAATCTAAGCATGGGCAGGCAAGTTCTCCTCTAGGATAGGCACCTCCTCTGGGATTTCTGGGGTAAAATCCTCCTCTATTCCTGGACCGTAATGAGTAGGGCAAAAGTCCTCCAGGTTCTCTGAAAATGTTGTTATCCAGTCAGGATTGGAGTGAAGCACAAGCACTAACAACAGTTTCATTAAATTGACAAAATCTATAAACAGTGTAAGAGATACAAGATGGAAATAAAAGCTGAACATGTGAAGTACTGGAGAAATGAAATAGACAATAAAGCATCTAGCAATGAGCAATAAATAGTGAATGCTAGAACAGGTAAATCTGAATAAAGATAAAACATCTAGCTAAGTGATTGAAATATCAGTTTATTATGTGATCGGCTTGGGACTGGATCAGGCTGGTTATATATGATTAGCTATGATTCTTTTAGGTCAGGCTAACCGCATGGTTAGCTATGGTGCATATAATGGTCAGGCTAATCATATATAACAGCTATGGAGCATATAAGTGGTCAGGCTGCACCCGACGTGAGAAGTGGGGTGAGCTATGGTGCATATAATGTTTGGATATGATCACATAATCTACTAATAGTTCCCCATCCCCCAGCTAGCACGATGGATTCCAACCACGACTCCTCGTGATGGGGATCTAGGGTGCTAACCCGTGTATCCAGAGTGTCGGAATCAAGTATGTAATACACTACAATTTATAGAAGTAATCAACCATGAAAACTGTCAGAGAATGTACTCGCCTGTGGTCCTGAGCAAAATGTGAGGATCGAGGTCCAAAATGGAATCACAATGACCTATTTATGGAAATTCAATGTTAATTAATGAATTAAAAGAATAACATGCTTAACAATTTAAAAACGAGATTTCTAGGTCATGTCTAAGGTTTACTGGTCAATACTAGGTCCAACTGAGTCAATTGGTCTAATTTCTGCTACTAACTAGCTATTCTAGGTCTTAGCTAGGTCCAACTAGGTTAACTAGGTCTCTAAATTATTCTAGGTCAAACAAGGTCCAAATTACCCTTAAAGTTGGCTTTTGTGGTCAAACTAGTCAATACTAGACAAAGCTAGGTTGTACCTAGGTTTCTAAGTCCATACTAGCAAGTTCAAGCTTATCTCACCCACATATAACCTATTACCTAAAATATCTTGACCTATAGTGAATATCTCACCCTGAACCACAATATCTTAGTATTGGTCAACACCTAGATTAGATCTCCTTAAAATTAAGGATACTAAGTATCGTACAATATATATAGTTAGGTATACTTATAATCAATATCTTAACTACTAGTATCACATTACCTTAAAACCACTCTGAACTCAGACCTACACTTCTAATACACACTTCTAATACACACTGCCCACACACACTGATACAATACATAGCTCACTCAGTCACTTCACACACCCCCACTCCTAGACACTCTGCTATTACACTAATCCTGCACACCCAGAATTACTCACAGGCACATATGCCACACACTGCCTTCTCACATGGACCCTGGTTCTATGGCACACACACACTCACAGAGTTCTACACACATACTCACCACAGACACTATGGTTTCACTCACCTCACTGATAATACATACACACACAGAATTCTGTACTCAGGCACATACTGCCTCTTAATTACCTACACACAGGTATCATACTGACCTGCCCATCCTTCTACAATATGGACTGCACACAGGTAACAATTCACATAGGTTCTAATTTAACTCTCTCCACACACACATATATATTAGACTTCATAATATTAACTAACTTATACTCAACTTATACTAATTTTAATACCTTACATATCAATGCAACTCACTCTAACATGTACTCACCTTGCTGCTGTTGTGTTCCCTTACTCACATTTCAGCTACTTGTATGCTCAAGCTCCAAGTGTTCTCTGTAAATACTGATATGAAACTCAGCACCAATGTTAGCAGATACCACTACTTACTGAGCACAATAAAACCCAAAGTCTGATACTAACACACCAAAGCAAACACAATACCCACAACACTCTACTAACAGTACACACACGGTTTCACCAACACATATCAGTGTATAACTGATACACATTAGTGTGAGAACTGATGTCAATCCATTGTATAAACTGGTGCATATCAGTGTAAAACTGAAGACTGGTACATGGCCTCATATACATCAGCTGAAACTGTGATTAGTTCCTCCCCCTCTTCTCAGTATTGCCATAGCAGACCCCTCATAAGAACACACACACATCTGAACATAACATCTAACTACGGGGTAATACACACCTAACACTTAATTAAGCCAACCATATTACAACACAATCAATCAAGTATACACACATATACATTGTCAATTTCCCTTCAACTCCAGGTATCACTGAACTCATGTTCAATTCACTCAATCCACTCACCTCGAGCACTTCCACCAACTACACTCACAGCCACCCCAACTACCATTACTAGCCCAACTGAACACACCCCAGTTAATTACCTTGCACATCAGTGCTACATTTATACTGAAGATACACCTCCAAGAAATCCCTATATGCTTGCACAGTGGCTCTTCCTGTAACCTGACCGCCAATGCCATGTACATCTAAAGTCTGCATATGTCACCCAACAAAACTGAAACTCATAGACACAGTACACACAGGAATCAAACCCGACTGAACAGTGAACATTACTCATAATTATACATGTGTATAACTGTACACACAGATGTCACAGAATTCTGGATGCCCAATGAAACCCAACCACACAGCTACATACCCACAGAACCCCAGTAATCACTGCACAGTTCTGGGCCAAAACCCGACTGCGCACAGTGAATCATTCACAGAAATCCCCTCTTCTTAACCCCCACACACATCTACAACATAGATAGAGATAGAACACACACATCAAATCTATAAACATATGTATAAATATATATATATATATACATCATTCATCAAATTAGATTATATTAGAGTGGATTAGATAGGTGAAACAGGTGTTCATCCCTTTTGGCATTTCATCAAACATATACAGTACAGAACGAAAATTACTTAAAACCCATGAATCCCTCTAACCAAAAACCCTAAAAATCGGGTATCAACCTACCCACATGAGATAAAATCAACCTACCTTCGAATATCTAGGGTTAGGGTTCTGAAAAATTGGGGAAAACCCCATGCGGGTCACCAACCTAATCCAAAACCCTAAATTCGAACTACACACAGATTTGGGGGTTCCTAATGGCCATTTCCATCTAAAAACAGAAATTAAAGGAATAAAAACTAGAGTTTTACCTGCAGGGAAGGTTCTTCTATGAAAGTTCTTCCTTCCCGAGTTTCCTTGACCCAAGTTTTCCTGATTTCCTTGCTTTGGAGGAGGAGAGAATGGAACCTAGGGTTAGGGTTTCGAATTTTTGGAGAGGGGAGATGGTTTCTCTTGTGGAGGCTAGGGTTTCTCCTGTCTATATGAAGGATGGCTTTGTGAGAAGCTTCCTTTATATATAAACCTAGTTCTAGGGTTTCTATGCCTAGTTTTTAGGTTAAACCCCTTGGCCCTCTCATGTAGAACCTAATAGACTCAGGTTAAGTCAGTCTAGGGTTTTGAGGGTTCACCCTAATTTTTGTATTCTAGGGTTTCACTAGAACAGGGTTTACAAAATTTAGGGTTGACTCACTAGGGTCTGTCCCTATGAGTTCTAGGGTTTTTACCTTAAACCAAATATCACTAATAAATATAATTAGTTATAAAACTCAGCAATTTAATTAAATTCATAATTATTTAAAATAGCTAAATTACAGAAATACCCTTATATGGAAAAGTGGTAGTGACACCTTCGACATGCATTTCTAGTGTGAACACGTCAACCAGCTCAGTGATAGCGAAGTCTTAGCACTCGAGTTTTACCTTTTCTTAAGTCTTGGATGGTGCACTAGTTCAAGGCATCCCTTGAATAGATGCATTCAACCAAACTTAGAGTTAGTAAAAATCGGACAAGCTACTAGCGATACTCTCAAGGGTTCGCACAGGTTGGCACAATGGCCACTCGCAGCATACAACCAGACAAGCAAGCATAACATTCAAAACATATTTTGAAAGTATTTAGACTTATTGTTGGAACATCCCATCGAGGCATTGAGAGAGAGCGCGCACATAACCCACGAACGAGCTTTCGAAACAGAGATATCGAATCAAAGTCCAAAGGCGTAGAAGCCAGGCTCTGATACCAACATGTCACGCCCCGATCTTCCGCAGGCAAATCGGCCGTTCCCGCTAGGCGGGAATCACCCTCGCCAGCGCTCTCGCGGAACGATCGCTTAACCTATCCGGGCGTGATGCCGTACGAGCGTGATCCATGCCCGTGCAAGGCCATGGTTCATTGGCTGGCGGCAAGAGTTCTAAGCCACAGAGTCGCACAGATTGTCCGAGTGTAGCGGAGTTTAGGAACGCATAGCGATTCGGTAACAGGTTCACTGAGTCAACAATTATAGCGGAAACATAGAAACAAGTAAAGTAATCTCTTTATTGATATAAAATATGTATTACAGGCGACGTATAGCCGAGATTACAAGTCGCTCAAGCCTCTCTCTGAAACAGTAAAAGCGTGCCAAGTGGCTACAACTGTGGAATGATTTTACAGGCGATGGTCAGGCGATGTTCACAACTTATGTCTTGTATAAGCGCTTCAGTCCCGGACGCACCGTTGCAAGGCTTCAGAGGGAACTCCTGGCCTTAGCACGCACGAAGGAGGCGTCCGCACCGCACGAGGTTCTCCCGCACCCTGCATATCAAACTGGTGGATTATCAGTACATTGAATGCACTGGTGGGGAAGCTACTCGCCCGCTCGACAAATCCAAACACGTAATACAGGTTTCGTGCACAACTATTAAGTTGTCTTTCTAGTTGTCTTAGGATCAGTTTCATGCAAACATTGAATAGCTTAACGTGTCGGGCAGTGCGCCGTGCGACATGAGAGGAAACATGGCGAGACTTACCAACTTACCATCTCTTCCCTGTCCAAGGCAACATTAAGGCAACATTGTTAATTCGAGCAGATGCATGTATAAACATTCAGGAGGCAAGCATATGCATACACGAAGGGTCGTTTAAATATGATCGTTCAGGTGTTCAGTTGTTGTGATGCAGTGACTCGCACGCAGATAGCCGCTAAGCGAGGATGACTTATCTATATGAACACGGTCGCTGGCAAAGCCATTATGGACACTAGTCTTAAACGAGAGTAGTTTGCAATGAAAGTACAGGGGGTACTACAAGCCATCTCGTTTAGTACAGTAGACTATACAGTAAGTTCAGCCATGGAGCGGATGGTATGCAGCGAAAGAACGGTAGGTGCTGCATACTATCTCGTCCAGTACAGTTGGCTGAAACAGTGGAGTTCCATCCGGATCGGAGCGGCCCCAGTGCCCCGGAGACCGTCCGTGGAACTATGCCTCGTTTCCGAGTTGTCCGCGACATGCAGGTCAGGGTCAGGGTCAGTTTCCTCTTCACTAGATACTCGAGTACTGTAGAACAGGAGTACAGTGGTACAGTGGTACAGTGGTACAGTAGAACAGTAGTACAATAGTGCACGATTACAGGAGGTGCTTGAATCATGATTCTGTATAGTGATTAACTTGTCTTGATGCATTCCCCTGGTTCGGGGCTGCCTGGTGACCTAACGGTCCCGGATACTTGCAGGAACATTCAGGCACGGAACGACTACGTAGTAGTCTCCCGGGGTTTGGATGAAAATACAGTAACAATCAAGCAGACAAGCATGCGTTCTAAGGAACATAATCAGCACGTTTGCTCTGGCCCGAAGGTAGTCCGAGAGATGAAACCGTTAAGGGACTTAGCATGCGAGGGTCTGAATATAAGCAGTATTTCATTTCCATGTTCTAGCATAGCAATACAGGTTGGGATTATTCCCTTAGCTAGGTGCGTTGGATTTATTAGCATGCAGGGGGTGAATCACCTAGCGACTAGCATAAATATTCCAGATTTTATATGTGCTGGCTAAGCAAAGACAAGTTCACCGTAGCCACCCACCTTAGCGATGATTTGCCTCGGTAAAGCGATACGTCTGAGCGAGCCTCTGAAAGTCCAAGCCGGATTCCTGTAGGGACAAGTCTGGATATCCTTTGCTTCTTGATCGAGGCAAAGCGGGTCGGGACAGCTGCACGATTGCCGATTGAGACGGCAGTCCGCTTGAGCGGAACGGGGTGTTACAGTTGTTGGTGGCGGCCTGGTGCCTCGGATAGAGTTGGACTTATGGGATAACTGAATCGGAACACCGCTTGAGAAAATATGAACTGTTGCATGAGATATATATATGTTGCTGCTTAACTTCTTCTGTTTAATTCGATGCATTGTATGTAATATGAATTATTTCATGCATTTGTATGGTCTGGGACAACTTGTGCACAGGGTTTGGCATTTTCTCAAAACGGCTTTCCGGGGCACTGAACCGTATCGATCCGGAGGGAAATATTTGATTTGTGCTCGTCACGATGCCTAGCGGGACCTCCAGCAGGGCTTGCTACCCGGGCTGATAGGGCGCGCCGCTAAGCTTGAAATATGTCCCTAAGGTGTCGATCACACCAATGACCGCATAGAATAGAACGCATGCTAACTTATTGTCTTGTGCAGATGGTAAGTATACTTGTGTTTCGGTTCAGGGAAGGCGTGCATCGATTGAGTAAGCAATCGATGTACTGGTTGGATTAAATGCTATTTTCTTTCTTATCAAAACATGCAACTGATATGAATTAATTTCACTTGCTTCCTTATAAAAGCTATCTTAATGCATGCTCGCCCCTAACAAGCTAGTGTCGATTTAGTCGAGTGGGATTCATCCTGCTCACCAGTACAAGTTGAGTACTGACCCACATTGTGGGCAACTATTTCAGGCAATTAGACGGTGCAACGCTAGTGCGTTAGCAAGGAGGCGTTAGGAGCACCTCTATTTTGAAGTATAGCTGGAGTCAGTTCATTTTGGAGGCAGAGACTTCAATCTATACAAGGGCATAATGTGCAAACGACGTGGACTATCTGACGGAGCGCGCCCTACATTTTGAGTTATCTTTTGTAATGTAATTCAATAGCCAAGAAGGCGCATCAATGTAAACTCTATATAAATTACTCTGAATATTCAATAAAAAAGCATGTTTCTTCCGCATTTGTGTTCAAATCTTTGTAAATGTGTTTTATAATTTGCGTTTCAAAATGGGTTCCTAAAACTGCAAGTTCTTGCCTTGTGCGAGCGCAATCCCAGGCTCGTACGGCATCACGCTCCTAGCGAGGACGAATCGGTTCCGTAAAGGATCCGGCGAGGACGAAAGACCCTTTCGGGATCGGGGCGTGACACAACACCCCCTTACCCTACAAAACACAAAACACCATTTCTTCTACAATTTTTGCATCATTTCATGTGATTGTGCAATTACCCAAATTTAAGGGGCTTAGTTGCAATTAGTGAAATAGGTGTCAAAACCTCATTGGTCAAGGCCAAATGGAGAAGCCCCCTCTCCTTTGACTCGGTCAAGCCTCACTCCCCCTCTCATTTGGATGAAGAAATAAATTCCTCCATATGTAATCTCCACCACTCATTTGAAATAAGCTCATCCACACCATCCATTCTACCCACACTCCCCTTATTTAATGTCTCTTTCTCCCCTCTTCCCAATGCCGGCCATAATCCCAAGGAGCCTAGAGAACCACCCCCACTCTCTCTCCTCCCTCCTTCACAACCGTTGGTGTATTCCTACTTCTTCTTCCTTTCTTCTTCTTCTTCTTCTTCTTCTTCTTCTTCTTCTTCTTCTTCTTCTTCCTTTCTTCTTCTTCATCCTTGAGAAGATCACACTCTGGCCAAGCCTAGCCAACTCCGGCCGGCCCTCACCTGCTCCGGTCTCCATCTCTACCCGACATTACCTCCACATTCATCAACCACCTCTCCTCACCACCTGCTCGCTATCTCCTTCTCTGGGCGGTGCAGCCACCACCACCACCTACCCTCGACTCCTCCACCCGCTGAATCCCCGACTGCCGCCACAACCTCCCTAAGCCGAGCTGCATCCTCCGGCCACCTCCACAGCAGCTCCCTCGCACCCTCGACTTCTCCACAGCGACTTTTCCACCACCCGCCACCAGCACTTCACCCCCACGAGCCTGCACCCCTCTATCTCCTCCGCCCGCACCACCACGAGCCCCCCCGCTTCCACTGCATCTTCAACCTCCTTCTTCATTAGACCAGCAGCCGACCGGTTTCGCCCAACTTCGGCGAGCTACTGCATCCCTCGACCGCCTGCCACCGACCTCGCCGTTCTCGCTTCCATCTTCTCCGACGACTGCACCTCGGGTCAGACCGCCGAGCACAGCCGAGCTTCCCCTCGAGCCCCCTCAACCTCCTCTCCCGAGCTTCACCCCGGCCGAGTCCCTCCGGTCGACTTCCACCCGCTGTGCCATCTCCTCCTTCTTCGAGCGGTGCAGCCACCATGACCACCTACACTCCGACTTCTCCGGCCATCCGCTTCACTCCGGCCAGCAACCACCTCGCCGTCGAGGTATACCACTCCCCCCTCTCTATTTTGATATATAAGTTGTTTGTGTATTTAGTTAGGGTTATTGTTGTATATTTGTTTGTGTAATTTTAGTATAGTGCTAATGGACTTTGTGTTTAATAAGGGTGATTAGGGTTTAATGTAGTATTTAGGGTTTATGTACATGAGCATTTAATTGAATTTATGGATATACAAGGAGTTAGGGTTTGAGGATAAATGAAAGTGAGTTTAGGGTTTATTCTTCATAAGTATATAAAATAAAATTAAAAGATATGCATGGAAATTTTAGGGTTATGAATGCTTTAAATATTCAATGATTTAGGTTATGAATTATATACATTGATGTTGGAAATATGATATATAATGAGAAAGAGGTCAAAATGCCATGGGAGATTTTTAGGGCCTTATACATAATTTCATATGAAATGTGCTCGATTTATTGAGTATATGTCACTACCATGTTCCAAAATAGGGGTATTTTTGACTTTTTATATATATTTAATATTGCGTTTATTTAATTTAAATAATTGTGTGAGATGTGTATTTATAATATTATATATACACAGTATTCATTAATGTTTGAGCTGGTAGACTTGACTTAGAGGCCCACTAGATGAACACCTGACCGAACAATAGGGTGATGAATTTAATTGTATTATTTAGAATGGCCCCAGCAGAGCTAAAAGAACTTAAGGTTCAGTTGCAAGATCTGTTGGACCGAAGATACATACGTCCAAGCATTTCTCCGTGGGGTGCTCCAGTACTGTTCGTGAAAAAGAAAGATGGATCCATGCGGCTGTGTATTGACTACCGAGAATTAAATAAGGCGACCGTTCGAAATCAGTACCCTTTGCCAAGGATAGATGACTTATTTGATCAACTGCAAGGTGCAACAGTTTTCTCTAAAGTTGACCTCAGGTCAGGGTATCACCAGTTGAAAATCAGACCAGAAGACATTCAAAAATCTGCGTTCAGAACCCGTTACGGACACTATGAGTTTTTTATGATGTCGTTCGGCTTAACGAACGCCCCTGTAGCTTTCATGGATCTGATAAACTGCATATTTCGGCCGTACGTAGACAAGTTTGTCGTCGTATTCATCGACGACATTCTGATATATTCCAAGAACGAGGCGAAACATAAGGAACACCTGAAGATCGTGTTGCAGACATTACGAGAACATAAGTTGTTCGCTAAGCTCAGCAAGTGTGAGTTCTGGTTGAACAACATGGCGTTCCTTGGACATGTCGTCTCGGCAGAAGGTGTCGCCGTAGACCCGAAGAAAATAGAGGCGGTGGTGGACTGGAAACAACATACGACAGCCAGCGAAATTCGAAGCTTTCTCGGCCTAGCAGGATACTACCGTAGGTTTGTGAAAGATTTCTCTAAACTGGCCACGCCTTTGACTCGCCTTACTCAGAAAGGGATTGTATACAACTGGAGTGAAGAATGCGAAGCCAGTTTTAGTGAACTGAAGCGGCGTCTTGTTTCAGCTCTAATTCTTGCACTTCCGGATGGGGTAGAGGAGTTTCAAATATACAGTGACGCTTCAGGACTCGGATTGCGATGTGTACTCATACAACGGGACAAGGTAATATCGTACACCTCCAGGCAACTGAAGCCGCACGAGAAAAACTACCCGACACATGATTTGGAATTGGCGGCGATTGTATTTGCATTGAAGTTGTGGAGGCATTATCTTTATGGTGTTGCTTACAAAATCTTCACAGATCACAAGAGCCTCAAGTATCTCTTCATCCAACGGGAATTGAACCTCCGGCAGCGGCGTTGGCTAGAACTTATTAAGGACTATGATCTAACAATCGCGTATACTCCGGGCAAGGGAAACGTCGTTGCTGATGATCTGAGTCGAAAGCACGTGGCCCCACTCCATCTTGAATCGAGTTTACTGGATAAAATCAAATCAGCTCAGGAGGGCGATCAGTTCTTAGTGAAGGTACGCAGATTGATCTCGGTGGGGAAGATGTCTGACTTTATGGCAGGCGAAGATGGGGCCTTACAAATGAAAGGAAGGCTATGCATCCCGAGCGACCCTGAACTCCGAAGGGAAATTATGGTGGAAGCGCACTACGCGAAGTATTCTTTACATCCGGGGAGCACTAAGATGTACAAGGACTTACGCGGTACCTTCTGGTGGCAAGGTATGAAGCGAGATGTGGCGACCTTTGTGTCACAGTGCATGGCCTGCCAACAGGTAAAAGCTGAACATCAGAGGCCCGGCGGGGAGATGCAGAACCTCGCTATTCCCGAGTGGAAATGGGACAACATCACTATGGATTTCATTGTGGGATTTTCGAAGACGCCACGGGGGCACGATGCGATTTGGGTCATAGTTGATCGTTTGACCAAATCAGCCCACTTTCTTCCCATAAAAGTTGCGTGGAGCGTCGATCGGTTAGCACAGATCTACATAGACGAGATTGTTCGATTACACGGAGTGCCTGCTTCTATCGTCTCTGACCGTGACGGATGTTTCTTATCTCGTTTCTGCACTAGCCTACAGTCTGATTTAGGAACCAAGCTACAGTTCAGTATCGCATACCACCCCCAGACTGATGGCCAAACAGAGAGGACAAATCAGATACTTGAAGATATGTTACGGCTGTATGCGATCGATTTAAAGACGAGTTGGGACACGCACCTTCCGTTGGCAGAGTTTGCGTACAACAACATCTACCAATCGAGCATCCAGATGGCACCATACGAAGCACTTTATGGGCGCAAGTGTCGATCTCCAATCTGTTGGGACAAAGTCGGCGAGCGGCAGGTACTCGGGCCAGAGCTGGTGGAGCAGGCAGTCGAGAAAGTTCGCTTGATTTGGGAAAGACTCCGCACTGCGCAGAGCCGACAGAAAAGCTATGCCGATACTCATCGTAGGCCCTTGGAGTTCATGGTCGGGGATCATGTCTTCTTGAAAGTGACGCCGATGCATGGAGTGATGCGTTTCGGCGTGAAGGGCAAGCTGAGTCCCAGGTTTGTCGGCCCCTTTGAAATACTAGAACGGGTGGCTGCTGTGGCATACCAAATTGCACTACCTCCCGCCTTGGCTGGAGTGCACGACGTATTCCACGTTTCCCAACTTCGGAAATATATGCATGACTCGAGTCATGTAGTTAGCTTCGAACAGCTAGAATTACGCACGGATTTGTCATACTCAGAGGAGCCAGCACAGATTCTAGATCGTAAGGAAAAAGTACTTCGCAACCGTACGATATCCTTGGTTTGCGTGCTATTGCAGAACCATACAGTTGGGGAATCAACTTGGGAGTTGGAATCGGAGATGAAGGAGAAGTATCCTTCATTGTTCTTCGAGTCGGAGGTAGGCCTTGTTCTTAAGTTTCGGGTCGAAACTTTTTCTTAGTGGTATATTATGTAGTGCCTCAAATCCCGATCCGACCGGGACAAGCACTATATAATTGGGCTTGTGGCTAGTCCGTCTGAGTCATAACTTAGATCTCGGTATCTTCTTACCACGGACGAAATGCGATGATCCTTTCCAACTCATGAAAAGGCCTCTATTAAAACGAGTCCAATAGTTTTCGTGTTTTGGTTGCTTGGTTTTCTTGATTGCTGTTTTGAGATTTTGGATTTGTTGTTGCTTTCGATTTTCTTGGTTTTTGCTGCTGATTTTATCGTTTGGAACTTGTGGTTTTGGGGAGTTCGACAAGGAAGGATAGGCATGATTTCTAACTCGGTGCTTGTGCTGTTTCAGGTCCGCGTAACTGACGTTTGATCGTCGCTAGCGGGATTCCTAGTTTCAGCCTCTTTCTCTTAACCAGTGAGTGGTTTGGTACCTTCTTTCCTACTTCTTCATGCCAATATCTCTAAGTTTCAATCGTTCACTCGATGATGCCCGGTTGGACGCCTAGGAAATCCTTAGCCACAAGGCATGCCAGCCACTAAGAAAGAAACATGGGATTTGTAGACTAATTTTATCATATGCTTGCACACCTTATAATTTGAGCTTGTTTATAAGGAAGAGTTGGTTGTTGGTGGCGGCCTGGTGCCTCGGATAGAGTTTGGACTTATGGGATAACTGAATCGGAACACCGCTTGAGAAAATATGAACTGTTGCATGAGATATATATATGTTGCTGCTTAACTTCTTCTGTTTAATTCGATGCATTGTATGTAATATGAATTATTTCATGCATTTGCATGGTCTGGGACAACTTGTGCACAGGGTTTGGCATTTCCTCAAAACGGCTTTCCGGGGTACTGGAACCGTATCGATCCGGAGGAAAATATTTGATTCGAGCTCGTCATGATGCATAGCGGGACCTCCAACAGGGCTTGCTACCCGGGCTGATAAGGCGCGCCGCTAAGCTTGAAATATGTCCCTAAGGTGTCGATCACACCAATGACCGCATAGAATAGAACGCATGCTAACTTATTGTCTTGTGCAGATGGTTAGTATACTTGTGTTTCGTTTCAAGGAAGGCGTGCATCGATTGAGTAAGCAATCGGTGTACTGGTTGGATTCAATGCTATATTCATTCCTATCAAAATATGCAACTGATATAAATTAATTTTACTTGCTTCCTTATAGAAGCTATCTTAATGCATGCTCGCCCCTAACAAGCTAGTATCGATTTAGTCGAGTGGGTTCATCCCGCTCACCAGTACAAGTTGAGTACTGACCCACGTTGTGGGAAACTATTTCAGGCACTCCGACGGTGCAACGCTAGAGCATAGCGATGAGGCGTTAGAAGCACCTCTATTTTAAAGTATAGCTGGAGTCAGTTCATTTTGGACGCATAGACTTCAATCTATACAAGGGCGTAATGTGCAAACGACGTAGACTATCTGACGGAGCGCGCCCTGCATTTTGAGTTATCTTTTGTAATGCAATTCAATAGCTGAGAAGGCGCATCAATGTAGACTCTATGTAAATTACTCTGAATATTAAATGAAAAAGCATGTTTCTTCCGCATTTATGTTCAAATCTCTGTGAATGTGTTTTATAATTTGTGTTTCAAAATGGGTTCCTAAAACTGCAAGTTCTTGCCTTGTGCGAGCGCAATCCTAGGCTCGCACGGCATCACGCCCCTAGCGAGGACGAATCGGTTCCGTAAAGGATCCGGCGAGGACGAAAGACCCTTTTGGGATCGGGGCATGACAGAGTTCACTTTGGAGCCTTGGAGCGTTGCGTCCGGAGCTGAAGTACATATACAAGACATAATGTTGGGACATCGCCTACACATCATTCCATAATTATAGCCACTTGGCACACTTTTACTGTTAAGAGAGAAAAATGATTGAACGACTTATAATCTCGGCCTAGCGCCGCTTGTAACACTTGTTCAATATCAATAAAGAGCTTTTTTTTACCTCTATACTTGTGATATTCAATGCTTTCGCTATTGACGAATATGTGAACTTGTTACCAATCGCCTATGTGTTTCTTATTCTGCTACACTCGGACTATCTGTACGACTCTGTGGCTTAGTCATCTTACCGTCTGTTCGGACCTTGGCCTTGAACGGGCGCAGCTTACGCTCGTGCGGTATCACACCCTAGTAGAAAAGATCGTCCTACGGGAGCACAAGCGTGGTGATTCATGCCCAGCGGGGACGGTCGATTACCTGCGGGAGATCGGGGCGTGACATATTGGTATCAGAGTATGGCTTTACGCCTTTGGACTTCGTATCAATTTTCTCAGTTTTGGAAGCTCGTTCGTGGGTTATATGCATACACTCTCTCTCGTTGACCCGATGGGATATTCTATACAATAAGTCTAGATACTTTCAAAAGTGTATGTGAATGATATGATTGCTTGTACGAAACTATGATGTGAAGGCTTTTGTGCCGACCTGTGTCAGACTTTGTGGAAATAGACTCGTGCTAGAATTTGTAAGTTATGTGCAAACCCGGATACCTATACATGATTTTCCAACTGTTAATGTGCAAAATAGTATATCGTTCGAACGGTTAGCTATGCACACAACCTTTCGGCTAAGTTGCGTTAAGTATCGCGCGAAAAGACCCTTTGGTGTGAGCTAGTTTGCAAGCGAGATTGGGATATCATTCAGATAAAAAGACAAGTCAGACTTAGAATGACAACCGATATAAATATTATCAGTTTATCGCTTAGGCGAATATAAGAGGATCGTGCTTGGATTTTGATAAATAGCTCGAACGGTATTTCGTGTCGGCAGATACAAATCAGATATGGTTTGCTTGGATGACTATCAACAGAAATATATATACGAGACTAAGATTTATCGGACGATGCTTAGGTATTGTACATGAATTCTAAGAAATAACTTGGTGAATATGCTAGCGAGTGATGCGAACACCGATTGAGGATTTAATTAGGTGACTCGATTCCTAAGTGGTGTTTGGTTCATTTTGGAAATGTTCAAACGGATTCATAGGTCTCGTACGATAGTTGGATTGAACGAGTGAGTATGTCTTGAACAAGTGATAAGGCTTATATCAAATAGGGATTCAGGAAAAGAAAATTAATATCTTGGCTAAGAAAACTTGTTGGAAAACTGGAAGATCATGCGAGCGATTTCGGATTGAATCAAATGGATTGATGCTTGAATAAAATACCGCTCGATAGACGTTAGCCCTAGAATGAATATTTTGGTTTGATGAAAGAGGTAAGCGATAACGGATTTGCCCTAGAGTTTGGAAGAATGATCTTGAAATCTAGTTCAAAAAGATAACCTTCAAAATCAGTCCCGATTGAGAACTATTGTCCTGCGGGAGCGCCGGCGTGGTAATTTTACGTACGGCGGGGATATCAAACTCACGGGTACATATTCGGTGATTATTCCAAACGAACTCAATAAATAGAACTTATCAAAAGTGGATAGACTTTGGCTTGAGAATTTGAACTTAGTTGTTTGAGGAATGCCAGAAGTAGACTATGGATTTACCAAACGGTAACATTGAAGTTGGATGGTTTACTAAACGAATTATAATCACTGCATGAACGAACATGACTTGATGGATTATAAATATATAACTTGGATGGAGCAAAGTAAAATAATAAGATATCTCGATCATTTCGATGATAACCATAACATTTGACGTTCTTGTCTTGTGCGAGCGTAACTCTATGCTCGTGCATGCGTCACATCCGAATTAGGATGATTATCCAGTGGGAGCGTTAGCATGGTGATTCGTGCCTAACGAGGATGATCGAACTTGCGGGAGACCAGAGCGTGACAACTAATGGATCGTCTTGACTTTTGGATCGACACGGTAAGACAAATTTGGAAATGCAAGTGATTCAGAAGTATTTTATGGATAAGTTATCTTAGAACCTGGAGTAAGTCATACTTGATAGTTTCGTGAACGGATACATAAATCTTGTTGGACGACTTAGAGTGTTATGCCCCAGTCCCAAAAGTAGGACCAGGAATACGTGACACGCCAGCTACGCATTCGACCAGACTCTGGTCTGACTCGAATACGTATAAGATGTATAATATAAAGGGCACTATCTAGATATCCCCTAAATGTAAACCTCTATGGCTCAATCCACAATGTACAGCAGTATACAAGAAAGAGCTCTATGTGCTAGAGTTGGCTGCCCAATAACACACAAACTTGAATAGACCCGAGAAGAGATGAGTCTACAAAAACTAGGCTACAACAGCAGATGAATAATCAATATGAATAAAGTAACCATAATGCCGGTAGAAATGATATGAGTACCTGGTACAGTGCCCGCAAGATATGCAACTCCATCAGCAACTTCAAATGCTCCATAATCGTCTATGCTGCAAAACTGGCAGGGGACCAGGTCCTCAGAGGGACGTAACAAGGTACAAAAATACAGCATGCCAAAGTACAACAGAAAGTACAAGTGCAACGACGGTGTAATCTAGCATAACCAAACTAAGTGTGACACAGTTTGAAGATAATGTTTGACGTGTGGGCTATCCAAAATAAAAGCATAGCTCCAAACACAGAGACATACAGGGCGTACCATAGCTTCGAGCACAAAGTCACACGGGTGATACAACTACTCTAGTTATAGGATCACTACAAAAATAGTACATGTACATATATAAGCGCGTACAGAGGAGCCCAAACGTCTAGTAACTGTCTTTCCCATCCTAAGCGGTCAACGATTGTGCGTTGAACCTGAACCTCTATCTAACAGTCTCGTCACACAAAAATAACTCAACATGCGCGACCCTGTTTGATAATAAACGGAAGAAATAAAACTAGGTTTATACAAAACCCTTTCTTAGCTTTACAAATAAGAAGTACTATTAATCCTATACGAGGATGTTAAGTACAAAATTTAATCTGGGTAAATATTGCTATAGGAGTCTGATCTGCGATCGATCACTTTGTCCCTTGGACCACATGATAATGAAGAAGTACTGTAGAAGAAGAAGAAGTTTCAAAGATTGCAAAGGGGAGTGGATGCTTGATGCCAAAATCATCGATCACAACTCTCTGTCTATGCTCTGGATTCTACTCTCTCAAAGAAAATTAATTTTCGACTTTAAGTTCTCCAGCTCCAAATCTTCGACCCTGGAATTTGCGATATTGGACCTCTGTCAATAAAGGTCTCTATTTATAGGGTTTTAGTGACAGTAACCGTCCAGTCGGCATAGAAGCCGGACAGTGGAGAGTATGGCACTTTTTACGCGGCGGTTATAATAACTGCCACCCACGTATAGATGATCTTCTGAATCTGTGTGTGACGCATGTCCCATGATGAGGTAACGCCTATAACCGCTACGAGGATCACGACATGCAAGCCACGTAGGTAACTGCCCCTTGCGTAGAAAAGGTTGGCGTAGAAGCCAATAACTGTCACCATGACGCAAAAGCTAAATAGTTGTTAAGTTGGCGTAGAAGCCAAGGAAGTGTAGAAGCTTGATGCTGCATAGATAGGTAGCTAGCGTAAAAGATAGTCGATCTTCCTTCCTTGAATGAGGTCTTGAGCGTATTCTGGACCAAATAGCCTGAGTTGGCGTATTCCGAGGAGATAGCAACGGCGTACTCCTTATAGCTGAAAAATAGCCAGGTGGCGTATTTCAAGGAGATAGCGACAGCGTGCTCCTATAGCTGGAAATAACCTGATGGTGTAATATACAGAGGTGATGATGTGGACGTATTAGCCGTAATCATGACTCACCCAGTCTTTGAAAATAGAACCAAATCTCGTGCATTAAATGGAGAGATCTGCCCCCATTCTGCGCATTAAATGCAGAGACGTGCCTCAAGCTCTGTATAAAGAGCAGCTTTTGACGTGGCAGTTTGTTTTGTCTTCTGCTGAGCGTAAAAGCTCACATCTGCCTGTATAAAACTAGGCAGCATATTTCATTGAATGCATAAAAGCAATTTATATCTAGAAAATATCACTAAACGACGGTTTGGGTCTCTATGCCGAATCATCATTATAGCCGTCGTCTGGATAGTTGTGCAGTACTCTTTGTCAGGATTCAGGTTCACTGCATGATCTGACAGGTTCATTCGAGAAATACGAAGAGTTTCCAGTACAACTTCCCATTGCATTAAAAGCGAGTAGGTTTTATGCCAAAGTGGCGATGTAACAACCTTTTTACGCTGAAGCAGCCTGGAAATACTGTATTACGCGGATTATCTTGAGCTTATATTTTATGCTGTACTAGCGATGAAGCCCTGTTGTACGCCGATGGCTCTGAAGTCATGTTTTACGCCGTCCAGCACTAAATACTGCGTATAACTCTACAGCGTATTTTTTATGCTTCTACAAGACCCCCTTCAAAGTTTTTAAATTCCTCATAATTTGAAACACTTTGAATGAAGCATGAAACAGTCAAGTCTGACTCGTTCCTCGAGGCTGATTTCTTGGCAGATTTTTGGGAGTTTGTTGGAATTCGGTGTGTTCTCTTTTGCCTATAAAAAGGCTGATGAGTTAACCTGTTCTTTCCATATTTCCTTCACCACACAGAGATGATTGCCGGTGTTCGTCGGGTCGACTTGAGGAAGAAGAAGATCATGTTCTTCCAGCATGTAAAGAGCCAAAAAAGAAGGCATCTTCGAGCAAATGTCCTTTGCAATGATGGATCATGGAAGGATATCATAGCTTCCTTTGATCGGGATAATCAGCAACTTCATATGGCAATTCGTCCAGGAGAGAGGAAGGGTCATAATCGACCATACAGCTTGCAAGCTGTATTTTCTCCCGTCGTTGGTGGACGAGGGCAGACAAACTAGCCCTGTCTTCCAGTATTGAGTTGGGTCTAAAACCTTATCTCAATTTGTCAAGGCGTATGGAGGATGGGCTCTTGAATAATTTATACAGGCCCAGTTTTGTATCCTCCCACCATTGATCATTTTCTTGTTAATCGACCGCGAAAATTGACTAACTGCTGAAGAAGACGGATAAAGATCTCCACCAATATGAGAACTTGACAGAACAGACTCTTGGCGTGATCCTAAGTAAAAATGAGAAACCCTTGGTAGAACAAGGATTTTCATCATATGTAATCATGAAGATAAAAAATCCTTTGTAACTGGATTTCCATCATATGTAATCATGATTAATAAAACTGTCGTCTTTTACGCATCTGATGATTTGCCATATTCTTTGCTGTGATGAAGTCTGAATATCTGTAGCTTCGACATGTCTGAATAACTTTACACCAACTCTGATAAAAAGAGTATCTGATCTCGTCTCGTCTTTTACGCGTAGAAAACTGCTTAGCATTTAAGTCGTATATTCGAACTGTCCTGCTGTTTTGAACAAAAAATTACGTAGAATTCTGAACTGTCACTTCTCTGATAAGAAGAATTCTTGTTCAGACCATCATCTTCAAGAATGATTTCCCGAAAATCCCTTAAAAATAGGGCAAAAAATGGCTGTCAAAATTGAGTCGCCATCTTGAACTGTAGAGAAAATATTCAGAATAGATTTTGGATAAACTTCCAATCGACCCAAGAAGAAGAGTCATTTTTAATGCTGAACTCTGTATGCTTTGGGTACTTGGGATATCTTAAGACCAAGAAGGAGCATCTTCTGCGTGAACCTTTGTGATTGGCCGCTTTGAGATTTGTTCAGATATACACATACTCTGGCCTGCGTATTTTAAGATATACGAAAAGTCATAGATCCGTAGTGTAGATAAGCATAAAGTCGTAAGTTTGTAGCCTCTCGAGCGTAAAAGCTATCGAGCGTAAAAGTATCCGGGCGTAAAACTATAGATTTATAGCCTCTAAAAAGAAAACTTTCGAGCATGAAGTCGTAGATTTGTCGCCTTTGAGCGTAAAAAGCTTCTGAGCGTGAAATCATAGATTTGTAGCCTCTGAGCATGAAGTCGTAGGTTTGTAGCCTCTCGAGCATAAAAGCTACCGAGCGTAAAAGCATCCGGACGTAAAACCGTAGACTTATAGCCTCTGAGCGTAAAACCGTAGATTTATAGCTTCTCGAGCGTAAAAAGCTCCTTGGCGTAAAAATCACGAATCTGCTCTGCACGAAAAACTTTTTGAATTCGCTGACTGTCCGCCTTCCCTGAATAATAGGCTGACGTTGTCCCCAATCATAACCGAATATTAAATATCGGATTTGGATAGAGATTCGAAGAGTTTATCTGAACTCTATAAATACCCCACGGTCCTCAGAGAAAAAAAAATTTAACTGTCTTTTGCGAAAGAAAAACCTTCGTCTCTTTGAGAGATCTTCTTCATTTCTTCTCTGAGCACTCTAAGTTTTTAGCAATGGCACCGAAACAATCTTCCACCACCAAGGGAAAGAAAGCTGTCTCCTCTTCTCGCTCTTCTGCCCAAGCAAGAGCAACTTCCATCGGGCAGAGCGAACCTCGCTCGGAACGAAGTGTCCCACCGTCAAGATGTGCACCGGGTGTTATAGGTAAAGTTTTTGGGAAGACAAAAATGAAGAAAACCCTTCGCACACGTTGTACGTGAACGCGCTAGGTCATCTTCTGTGCTGAGAGACTCTTCGAGGAAGATGATGCACAAAGATGTTTTATCATTTACGCCCATATTCCTAATGTGTCAGCGTAAAAACTCTATATTTTCACAGTCTGGCATAAAAGTTTTGACTGTCGAAATTTGGCGTATACTACAAACTTTGAGTTTTACGCTCTGGATGAAAATTCTCGCATAATAACTCAAACTTTGGCAGTCTGGCGTAAAACACAGACTGTCAGATTTTTGTGTATACTGTCCATCTTGAATTTTACGTCTCGGAATGAGATTTCAGCGTAAAAACTCAAGTTTTTACAGTCTTGGCGTAAAAGCACAGACTGTTGCTCTCTGGAATAAGCTGCAAGATTGTGAGGTCTAGTATAGAAACTGACATATTTTTCTTGCACTTTGTAGTTAACTTGCAGATATCTCCGTTGGCTGAGGTGATGGGTTCTGCTGCTGGGATGCTGAACTCTAATTACCTGAAGGATTTGTCCCATGTGACATTTCCTATTTTTGGACCCCAGTATCCTGAAGGAAGGGGAATCCTAATATCGTCTCAAGGAGAGCGAATGCTGTTGAGCTTGATCAACGGAGAACCCCTGACGTATATAGACGGGGCAAAATACATAAAATCAGCTTTCCTCTTCGGGGATATGATTGATAAACAATTCCAGACGAATCCCAACAAGGAAGACTAGGTTTTTACTTTTGGGGCCATGCTCATGTACCTGCCCAAGATGCTGAGAGATTACCCTATCTCGGCATTCTTCCATGCTACGCATCCGAGGAAGATGTCGTGGACCCTGACCCCTAATCTTCACAGCCAGCCGGGGAAGATATTTTATCTGAAGGGGTCCGACCAAGGATCATTTTTGAGCCGCCCTTCAGGCCCTGTAATGCCTTTCAGGGGATTATTTTCGGGCAATGTCCCGTGTAACCTCCGATTTCCAATTTCCAAAATAATTAGATTTTAATTTATTTTAAAATATCAAGTTTATAAAATAATTCTCCTTAAAAAATTTTATTTGATTTTGAACGATGTTTGATTTTAGAAGGTAATTTAAAAATCTTTTATAAAAAATCATTTTTCCTAAATGATGATGTATTACAAAATAAATAAATAATAATAATATATATTTCTAGTTTCAAATATTTATTGGCTTGAATCATAAAATTATTTTTAACTAAATAGTTATTTAAAAGACTAGTTCATAAAATAAAATAAATTTTTATTTATTGGGCTAGTAAATAAATAAATATCATACTTCTAAGATTTTGCAAAATGTATTAATTAGTAACAAATTGGAAATTTGCTAGCTTTCCTAAAAACATTTTCTGAAAATTATAATCTTTATTTTTATTTTTACAAATTGCCATTTCCTATTAACTAGCCTTCACACCCTCATTTTCCCCACATGAGAAACCCCTTTTTATAATTAATTCTGGGCCATTCATTATTGGGCCAACCCGCAACCCTTTATCCCTCACCATCTCTCCCTATTTAAGTTCTCATTCTCACATTTCCCAAGAAACCCTAATCTCCAATTATTAGCTAGCCCCCACAATTTTTCCACAAGCCAAAGCCACCACCATTTTTGTGTGCTCGTGTCCGTGTGTCCAGCATCACCGTGTCAGCCGTGATGGCCTCGGGTCCGACCCCGGGTGTCCCACCGTATCCATTCATTTTCTGTGTCCAGTTATAATATTACAAACAGATTTTTCGTGTCTGACACACCCGGACACATCCACATCCTCCACGGTACAACCCCACCCCGTGTCCGACGCACCCGGACACGTCCCTCACAGTTCAACAAACCCTCGTGTCCATCCCGGACACGTACCCAGACCCACTGACACACCCTAAACCTAACCCTAACCCTAGAACAGCCGCCGGTGGCCGCCCAGATCCGCCGAGGAGTTCCCGCCGACCGCCGCTGGTTCGTCGTCGAGCTTCGCCGACGTCTCCTCGAAGCCGCTCCGCCGAGTTCGACGCCGTCGTGCGTCGAGCCGAACAGCCGCCGAGATCTTATCGAGCGCCGAGCCCGCCTCATCGAGCGCCGAGCCCGCCTCCTCGACCGCCTCGAAGCCGCCGCCGCGTCGTCGAACTCAGCCCGCCGCTGCCCTCGAACAGCCGCCCAGATCCTCGAGCGCCGCTGGAATCGAACAGCCGCCGACCGCCTCCCCTCGAACCGAGATCCGCCGAGACGAGCGCCGACTCCGGCGAGACCGCCTCCGCCGATGCCGGAATCCCGCGTGAGCCTCTTCTCCCTTTCCCTCTTTCCCCTTTTTATTTCTGTTTGTGTATTAGTTAGTTTATATTAGATTATTTAGATAATTAATTAGTTAGTTAAGTGTGATTAGTTAAGTTAATTAATTAATTAGATTAATTAGTTTAGTTAATGAATTGATTAGTTAATTATTAATAATCAGAAATTAATTAGTATTTAGTCAGTAAATAAATTAATTAGTTATTAATTACAATTACTAATTTAATAATTACATATATGTAATTTAATAATTAGTTATTTTATGTGAATAGTTTAGTTATATGTAAATAGTTAATTAATGTATAATTAGTTCAATTTAGATATAATTAGTTAGTAACATATATATTATATAATTAGTTATTGGTATGTAATTAGTTTATAATTTCATATAATTAGTTTAGTAATTATATATAATTAGCTTATAAATTATACATAATTCATTTAGTGATATATATATATATATTTAGTTTATTGTTTATAATGTATGAAAATTAGTTATTTATTATGTGTAAATTTAGTTATGTATTATGTATAAGGATTTTTTATATACAAATGTGAATTTTGGTATAAAAAGTATATATGTATATACATCTACTAGTATATATACAAATACGTATTTTGTACAAATTACTAATAGACACTTATATATATATTATATACGCTTTATGGTATACCAAGTATTAATGTATGTTTCAGTATTAAAAAAATAAATAAATAAATAAATGTATATTGGTATATATATGTATATATAACCATATTTTGGTATATATGCATATAGTATATATATATATAAACTGTATTGATATATATGTACTTGTAAAACATATTTTGGTATATTACCTGTATATAGTATAGTATTATTTTGGTATGTATGTACATATATATATAATATAAGTTAATATGTATTTTGGTACATGTATACTAGTCTATATGTATAAGTGATGTATAATTTTTCACATAAATAAAATATTTTCCACTTATGTACATACAGTGATACCTCTTCTGTATACTTTGGAATAACTATATATATATGTATTAAATTATTTGTTGATAATATGACTAATTGGTAAATTACTAGGTGACCCTAGTTGACTAGAGCCATGCCTGGCAGAGCCCTGAGTTCATGAAATTGTGATGTGTTAGTGTAGTACCTGATGCAAATGTTGTATTTGATGTATTTTTTAGGACTGTTGGTTCCTCCAGACGGTACTCTGGGACAGGACACTGACATTACCAGCTAAGGACCCAAGGCGAGTACATTCTCTGATTAGTTTCTAATTTATGATATCTCCTATGTTCACTGTATCTAGTGTAAATATACATGTTCTTGACACGTTGGTTACACGGATTGGTATACACGGATCTCGTCATGAGATGTTATTCCTTATTCATGGTGTAGCTTGTACAAGACTTATTTTCCTTGTTATCTTGTGCATGTACAGACACTGATTCCCGGGGAGATTTGCTACCTTCCTAGGGAATCCTGTGCCATAGCGTACCATGATTGGATCTACTATACCAGTCGGGGGTTTGGGGAGTACTTTAGTGTAGATATGTGATCATACCCAACTTTATATGCACCATAGCTCACCCCACATCTCACGTCGGGTGCGGCCTGACCATTTATATGAACCATAACTGTTACGTGTGATTAGCCTGATCTCTACATGCACCATAGCTAACCAACGGTTAGCCTGACCCTATATGAACCATAGCTAATCACATGTAACCAGCCTGATCATGTTCCCAAGTCGATCACATATTAAAGCTAGTACTCACACACTCAGTCATAGGTTTCTTGCTCATTGACATATGGTTCTTTTCCTGCATTTACTTACAGTATTTCCAGTATTTCTCTAATTGTACATTTCTCGTACCTATACATGCATCTGGTATGTTTCCATCTAGAACTGCTACATAGTTTATGTTATTTATATAGAACTGCTAATTAGAGATGTACTTTGCTCATTCCTGACTGGAAAATATTTTTCCAGACTGTGACCTTAGTAGACTGGTTTCTGACACTTGGGAATTTGGAAGTTAAGGATTGCAGGTATGATTATGTTGTCTTTAGACTTGTATTGTATTCTTTTGTTTCTTCAATTCCTATCGTGCTGTAGTTGTGATTGAGTATGTTGTGAATATTTTTATAGTATTATCCGAATCTCCTTATGGAGTTGGATACTAGCGTGAGATTGTTAGATAGTACTTGACCTAGACAGCGTTCTACCGCCGATGCTGCGGCGTAGGCTGGACGTACCCACGCTCTCGTGCCCCTAAACCGGGTGCGGGTCGTGACACGTTTTTAGTGGTGGCCCATGCAGGTCTGACTTCGCTAGTTGTGCGATGTCGTAGTAGTGCGACGTCATAGTTGTATTACTGCGTACCTGCTATAGAATATAGGACATAGGATACTAGGATGAGAGAGGATACTCAATCACAAATTCTTGAGAGATTCCTGGGACGACCCCTTGAGAATCTTATTCCAATTTAAATCTTTTTCCTTGATTTTGTCCGCTCTCGCTTGTTGTCACTGAACTTGATTCTTGTTGAGCAGTTATTAAATTAAAATCTTGGTATCATTGTTGAGTTTGATTCTTGTTGACCAGTTGTTAACTTTAATTCCTGGTATCGTTGTTGAGTTGATTTCAAATTGAGATGAATTTTTACGGACTAGGATTTATGGTATCATCTGATGACATATATTGATGAGGACAGTGAGGAAGGTAAAACGTCTACTTTGGTTATGGAACCTAGAATTTATCGCAGCCAAATTAGCTGTGGTGACGAGAACGTAGGGACCTGACTTGGATGTACATACTATAGTTATGAAGCTTAGAGTCTTTCGCAGCCATACCGGTTGGCGTGGCGAAGATTCTAGACGACATGATTATAGAGTGCATACCTTAGTTACGAAACCTATCGTTTATCGCATCTATGCTTACTGGCGTGGCGAGGATTCTGAGTGTCATGATTTCAGATAGACGTGTATGATTATCAGGTTGTATCCTAAATTGGTTCTTAAAATATTATCTCAAGACTTATCTATTTCTGTTATTCCCGGACTTTGTTCCACCACTTCTTTCTTTACTAGCAGTAAAGATACCTTCTGTCCTCAATTCCATCTTTGAGCTCCTATTCCTTGAGGATTTCTTGTTAAGTATGATAATTAGTGGCTTGTAATTTTGTTGTGTCTTGTATTATTATTGACTGTGTTGCTAAGGAGTTGTAAGTGTTTCTTAGTTGGACATGTGAGCAGTAGGCTTTAATCTAGAGTTAGCCCTTAGTATAGTACCTTGTACCAATGATTCTAGGAGTAGTGTCATTAGAGACTGAGAGTTAAGGAGAGTATAGAGTATCAGTGATAGTTCTCAGAGTTAGTATCAGAGCCAATTACCCGTCCTGGATAATCATGATTATGTAATTGAGTGATCTATGTAAACGATTAAGTATCCGGGAATTGTGTTAAGGATTTATGGAGCATGATGTCCAATTTGATGATTGATATCGGAAATGTTAAAGGTAAAGAAATGTATATATATAAAGGGTTTAATGAGATGTCATAAGTAGAGAAATATCAGGATTAGTAATGGAAGTTGTGAAGCGTATCACGGATTAGTTTAATAGGCTTTAAAGGATTGAAGAAAAAACATATACAACCATCGAGATGAGGAACCATACACATACCCATGAGAGTAAAGAAACATGAGTGTTATAGAGGATACAGGTGATCATGAGTCTAATGAGCTCGATGAGATAATCCATTAATGCAGCTAGTGATATAATACCTAGAGTGCTAATGATTCTATATCGAGGATTAGTCAAGGATGACGTTAATAACAGTAAGCACTCTGTGTATTGATAATTAGATGATATACCAATTGACATAAATTGAAATCATGAAAGAAAACACCGTTGATGATAACTTTGATCATTGGAGGTAATAGTGCAAGTGATTCGGGCAGTACAAATTTAGTACACAGTTCTAGACAATAGAGGTATTGAGTGCACCTTGAGTATTAGAGACCGTGAGCACTCATATGTACATTGAGGAGTTATAAATTAAAAGGTGGAAATGAATTTTAAATTTTCAGAATTTTAAGGAGTTGAGATTTTATGTTGTTAAAATATTGAGGATTTAAATTTGATTCACTAAACATAGTTAAGGCTACAAAGATTTTAGAAGTGATTAAATTTTATTTCGATGTGAAGTATCTAATTTTGAGGAGGTATATGCATTTTGTTTTAAGTTGATCGGGAAGTTAAACCTTGACGATTATTTTGAAGATTTATTTTGGTAGATGAGAGATATGAATATTAATATATGATTAGTTGATATGGGTACCAGTGTACATGAATAGGAATTTGCTAGTGTGCTAGAGTTAAGTGTTTGTTAGAGATAGTAGACACTACAAGTAATATGTTAACATGATCCTTCTTCCTTCCTAATGTTCCTTTTCTTTCGCCTTTCGATTGATTGATTGATTTTCCTAGTACTGTGGTTCACATGCATGATTTTCTTGTTAGAATATAACTAGTAGTACCCCCTAACAGAGGCTGAAATACCATGACAAGACACATGACCTATATTTTCTTAAATTGCATGGCTGTAGGTAGAGTTTTCTTAAACCATGATCATTGGGTTTGACCATAGCAAAGATCTATGACGAGGTTATGACTGACAAAAAGAGACAAGAGGATTAAATTTGTGGATGAGCATTAAATTAAATAAAGAATTTAGGGGTTGTTATAACGGAGTCGATGGATCATTGATTTTATGAAAATTGAGGTATGATTGAAATTCGAGGACAAACATTAACTTAAAGGGAGAATTAAGAAATTCACAGAGCCAAAATTTGAGGATTTATTAATTTTAAGGAGGTCTTGATATGATTGAATTGATTATTAAAAATTTGAGAAATTTGAGAAATTATCATTTTATCTATTTGATTGCAAGATAGAAATTTTATATAGTATGAATGTTGCATTGAAGATTCTGGAAGCATCACATCGTTGAGTATTTGAGGAAAAAGAAAATCAGGAAATAAAATCGTAAATGGAATAGTGTCAAATTAAATTCTTGTGATGAGTAGTTAGATTGGAATAAGCATCAATTGAAATTGAATTAGATGATTGATGAGTGTTTAAAGTTAAATTTTGGGATGCAGATTTTTAAGTTCTATAAATATGCATTGATTGGATTTCAATTAAAAAGATTGGATAGTAAATTTTGTATTTAGTTATTTACTCAAAATTTGAGGAGATTATGATACGACTGTAATTCAATTAAAATATTGAGGATTTGAGTAGTAAAAATTTTACATTGGGATAATAAATTCAGTGGATGAAAAAAAAAATATATTAGTTCAAAATTCGGAACCATTATACATACGGATAAAGAAATATGGAGTGAAATGAAGCTCATGGTAAAGAAGATTATAATATAATTGATTATGGGATCATATAATTGAAGGTCGTAAGGTAAGATCATGGTATATTGAGGTTGTGATTTAAATTAAAATCTTGACCATGACAGTAACATTTGAAATCGAAGAAAATAATCGAGGTATAGTTGATGTTAAGATAAACAACTCGAATTTGATGATAAGGCTTTTGATTCAGAAATTCTAAGATCTAATCTAATAAAGTTGTGGAATTTGGAACTTTTATAAATGTTAGTTAATGATGAATCACAAGATTGAGAAAAGTAAAATGAACGAGGATAAAAAGGAAGGATTATTTTCAGAAGGTAGTAAAGACTACTCTTTTTCCTAGAATCAAGAAAGGCGATTAGATGTCTCTTGATTACATTCTGATGGATGTATTTAAGTTTCTTAAATCAAATTGTTGACCGTATCTTTCGAATTAGCTATAACTTTCATGTCGATATCATTCATTATACTGGGTCTTCCTTGGTTTAGTTACTTTGAAAAGGTAACGTGCATTATTCCAATTATCTGTTTTGTGATCGTGTCTACTTCCCAAAACCTAAAACCTTCTAGAGGATTCAAGGCCGAGCCATAATTCCTTCAAGTTATTCCTGTCTTAAACCATATTTTCTTTTTCTTCATGTTTCCTTCTGTTTGGTAAATATTTTCCTTATAGAAGTATTTTCTTCAATGATATCTTCATCATTATGAACAACAAAATTTTTTTTCTATCCTAGTCATCCCTAAAATTTCGAGGACAAAATTTTTCTAAGGTGGATAGACTTGTAACCTCCGATTTCCAATTTCCAAAATAATTAGATTTTAATTTATTTTAAAATATCAAGTTTATAAAATAATTCTCCTTAAAAATTTTTATTTGATTTTGAACGATGTTTGATTTTAGAAGGTAATTTAAAAATCTTTTATAAAAAATCATTTTTCCTAAATGATGATGTATTACAAAATAAATAAAAAATAATAATATATATTTCTAGTTTCAAATATTTATTGGCTTGAATCATAAAATTATTTTTAACTAAATAGTTATTTAAAAGACTAGTTCATAAAATAAAATAAATTTTTATTTATTGGGCTAGTAAATAAATAAATGTCATACTTCTAAGATTTTGCAAAATGTATTAATTAGTAACAAATTGGAAATTTGCTAGCTTTCCTAAAAACATTTTCTGAAAATTATAATCTTTATTTTTATTTTTACAAATTGCCATTTCCTATTAACTAGCCTTCACACCCTCATTTTTCCCCACATGAGAAACCCCTTTTTATAATTAATTCTGGGCCATTCATTATTGGGCCAACCCGCAACCCTTTATCCCTCACCATCTCTCCCTATTTAAGTTCTCATTCTCACATTTTCCAAGAAACCCTAATCTCCAATTATTAGCTAGCCCCCACAATTTTTCCACAAGCCAAAGCCACCACCATTTTTGTGTGCTCGTGTCCGTGTGTCCAGCATCACCGTGTCAGCCGTGATGGCCTCGGGTCCGACCCCGGGTGTCCCACCGTATCCATTCATTTTCTGTGTCCAGTTACAATATTACAAACAGATTTTTCGTGTCCGACACACCCGGACACATCCACATCCTCCACGGTACAACCCCACCCCGTGTCCGACGCACCCGGACACGTCCCTCACAGTTCAACAAACCCTCGTGTCCATCCCGGACACGTACCCAGACCCACTGACACACCCTAAACCTAACCCTAACCCTAGAACAGCCGCCGGTGGCCGCCCAGATCCGCCGAGGAGTTCCCGCCGACCGCCGCTGGTTCGTCGTCGAGCTCCGCCGACGTCTCCTCGAAGCCGCTCCGCCGAGTTCGACGCCGTCGTGCGTCGAGCCGAACAGCCGCCGAGATCTCATCGAGCGCCGAGCCCGCCTCATCGAGCGCCGAGCCCGCCTCCTCGACCGCCTCGAAGCCGCCGCCGCATCGTCGAACTCAGCCCGCCGCTGCCCTCGAACAGCCGCCCAGATCCTCGAGCGCCGCTGGAATCGAACAGCCGCCGACCGCCTCCCCTCGAACCGAGATCCGCCGAGACGAGCGCCGACTCCGGCGAGACCGCCTCCGCCGACGCCGGAATCCCGCGTGAGCCTCTTCTCCCTTTCCCTCTTTCCCCTTTTTATTTCTGTTTGTGTATTAGTTAGTTTATATTAGATTATTTAGATAATTAATTAGTTAGTTAAGTGTGATTAGTTAAGTTAATTAATTAATTAGATTAATTAGTTTAGTTAATGAATTGATTAGTTAATTATTAATAATCAGAAATTAATTAGTATTTAGTCAGTAAATAAATTAATTAGTTATTAATTACAATTACTAATTTAATAATTACATATATGTAATTTAATAATTAGTTATTTTATGTGAATAGTTTAGTTATATGTAAATAGTTAATTAATGTATAATTAGTTCAATTTAGATATAATTAGTTAGTAACATATATATTATATAATTAGTTATTGGTATGTAATTAGTTTATAATTTCATATAATTAGTTTAGTAATTATATATAATTAGCTTATAAATTATACATAATTCATTTAGTGATATATATATATATTTAGTTTATTGTTTATAATGTATGAAAATTAGTTATTTATTATGTGTAAATTTAGTTATGTATTATGTATAAGGATTTTTTATATACAAATGTGAATTTTGGTATAAAAAGTATATATGTATATACATCTACTAGTATATATACAAATACGTATTTTGTACAAATTACTAATAGACACTTATATATATATTATATACACTTTATGGTATACCAAGTATTAATGTATGTTTCAGTATTAAAAAAATAAATAAATAAATAAATGTATATTGGTATATATATGTATATATAACCATATTTTGGTATATATGCATATAGTATATATATATATAAACTGTATTGATATATATGTACTTGTAAAACATATTTTGGTATATTACCTGTATATAGTATAGTATTATTTTGGTATGTATGTACATATATATATAATATAAGTTAATATGTATTTTGGTACATGTATACTAGTCTATATGTATAAGTGATGTATAATTTTTCACATAAATAAAATATTTTCCACTTATGTACATACAGTGATACCTCTTCTGTATACTTTGGAATAACTATATATATATGTATTAAATTATTTGTTGATAATATGACTAATTGGTAAATTACTAGGTGACCCTAGTTGACTAGAGCCATGCCTGGCAGAGCCCTGAGTTCATGAAATTGTGATGTGTTAGTGTAGTACCTGATGCAAATGTTGTATTTGATGTATTTTTTAGGACTGTTGGTTCCTCCAGACGGTACTCTGGGACAGGACACTGACATTACCAGCTAAGGACCCAAGGCGAGTACATTCTCTGATTAGTTTCTAATTTATGATATCTCCTATGTTCACTGTATCTAGTGTAAATATACATGTTCTTGACACGTTGGTTACACGGATTGGTATACACGGATCTCGTCATGAGATGTTATTCCTTATTCATGGTGTAGCTTGTACAAGACTTGTTTTCCTTGTTATCTTGTGCATGTACAGACACTGATTCCCGGGGAGATTTGCTACCTTCCTAGGGAATCCTGTGCCATAGCGTACCATGATTGGATCTACTATACCAGTCGGGGGTTTGGGGAGTACTTTAGTGTAGATATGTGATCATACCCAACTTTATATGCACCATAGCTCACCCCACATCTCACGTCGGGTGCGGCCTGACCATTTATATGAACCATAGATGTTACGTGTGATTAGCCTGATCTCTACATGCACCATAGCTAACCAACGGTTAGCCTGACCCTATATGAACCATAGCTAATCACCTGTAACCAGCCTGATCAAGTTCCCAAGCTGATCACATATTAAAGCTAGTACTCACACACTCAGTCATAGGTTTCTTGCTCATTGACATATGGTTCTTTTCCTGCATTTACTTACAGTATTTCCAGTATTTCTCTAATTGTACATTTCTCGTACCTATACATGCATCTGGTATGTTTTCATCTAGAACTGCTACATAGTTTATGTCATTTATATAGAACTGCTAATTAGAGATGTACTTTGCTCATTCCTGACTGGAAAATATTTTTCCAGACTGTGACCTTAGTAGACTGGTTTCTGACACTTGGGAATTTGGAAGTTAAGGATTGCAGGTATGATTATGTTGTCTTTAGACTTGTATTGTATTCTTTTGTTTCTTCAATTCCTATCGTGCTGTAGTTGTGATTGAGTATGTTGTGAATATTTTTATAGTATTATCCGAATCTCCTTATGGAGTTGGATACTAGCGTGAGATTGTTAGATAGTACTTGACCTAGACAGCGTTCTACCGCCGATGCTGCGGCGTAGGCTGGAAGTACCCACGCTCTCGTGCCCCTAAACCGGGTGCGGGTCGTGACATCCCGAGTGAAGACACTTTACTGCTCCAACCAGTCCAATTTCTGACTTTCTGCAATGACTTTATGGGGCATGGAGGAGTGTACCCCAAGGTTAATCCTCGGACCAATGGGTGGGTTAGCCCTTCAAACCTTCGATGGGTTCGTTTGTCTACCTGGGCCCTGAAGAACTTTCAGACGGAGCTGGAGAGCATCGGTCTGTACGCGGCTGTGAGTGCTACCAGTGTTGGGTTACCTCTCAACCCCAACCTATTCTTGGCTTTGATGGAGCGATATATCTCGCTCACTAGGACTTTTGCCACTCCGCTAGGGGAGTTGGGATTGGCCCTTCACGAAATGGCAGAGATTTCAAGACTGCCAATGGGGGATACTCCTTATGAAGAGTATATTCCCACAAACCGGGAGCTGGGGGATACAAACCCTCGGGTGGTGGTAGTGTACCAGGAGCTAATGAGCCACTATTTAGTGTGCACCGCCTTCTATAATGAGCCCTCTGATTTGGCTTATACCAACAAGTGGGTGTCCTACCTCTTCTTCCATCAGGCTAGAGATGCTAAGCCAGACAAAGTTGTGGATAGCAGGGATAGGCCTTTGAGCCTTCTGAGCGTGCTTAATGCTCAAGTAGTCGATGACCTTATTGAAGACGCTGGGGCTTCAGATCGAGTTCTCGACGAAGGGATATGGAAATATCCTGCAGGCACTAAAGCCTACAGTTATTTGAGGCATTGCCGCAGGCCTCTGTTAAGGGAAGCTCAACTGTCGGGCTTCCTCTTTGTATGGCTACGTCGATTGGTAGTACCTGGCATTGCATCTTCGGATCGCATTCACCGTAACACCTTATGGCCTGCAGTGCGTTTGGTGTTTGGGGCAAGATTGGGCTTGCTCCCTGCCATGGTATATCGGATATAAGCTGGCCTGAGGGCCATTACTGATGGATTGCTTGCCGATGAAACACGTCATGACAGCTTTCCCAAGGTAGAATTACCGTTCCTATATTTGATGGGATGGATAATTCTTCATAACCCTAGAGTGATGTCTCCCGGCTCTGCCAGTAGTTCGGGGAATAATTTCTTGTTGAATTACAAGAATTCTACCTGGAACGTGACCAATGTCGTAGACTGTCGGCGGGCATTAAATTTTGCTCACAGCTGGAAGCTTTTCTGTATCTTCCCCACTGTACATCTCAATCAACAGGGGAGTAGGCTTCAGGACTCAGGTGAAGGGAAGACCGTTCTTTCTCCTGAAGCTTTTTATTGGTTGGTCTGTATTAGACCTTCCCATTTATTGTACAGAAGTGAACACCAATGCTTTTTGGAGCCATACCTGCCTAGCCGGTTCGTCAGGCAGTTTGGGTATGATCAATTGCATGTGGGCAATGCCATCACCAGCTTTAAGTCCAGGGGTGGACTTATTGATGGAGCGAGAGGATGGCGATACATCATAATGGGTTGTACTAGGGCGGCCTTTACTGTGCCGGCGACTTCTCTCTCCATGGAGTTGCGTATCCTCCATTCGTACGCTCAGTTTTATGTAGCCATCAATACCTTCCATCGCAATTTTTATATGTGTGGAAGTTTTAAGATGCCTTCACATAAGTCCGCTGGGAAAGAGGAAGTCCCATCAGTTTCCTCTATCGAGGGTGAAGACTCTGTCAATCCAGATAAGCTTTTGCTGACAGTACTGAGAGGCAAAATACCTCTGCCTGCAGAGCCTCCGGTTATCCCTGGTAAGCGAAGGGCTCCTGTTCTGAAGGAGACTTCCCCTCGCAAGAAAAAGAAGACTGTTAGTGGTCATGTCAGGACTTCCGGCCATGAGGCTCCTCGGAGTGAGCCTGCTATTTCCCCTGTTGGAGATAATTCTTTGACTAGAGGTCCTTCGCCTATTAGAGAGGGAACCTCCATAATTCTGGCTGGCAGTGCCGGTGAATCTTTCTCGAGGCTGCTGTCGCTGCTACCGCTTCAGGTAGTGGTACGAGATCACCTTCGGGGCCAAGCCAAATAAGAATATCTTTATCCAGACCAGCAATGGGAGAAACCCCTGCCGTGTCTGTAAGTATACCCAGCGAGATTCCACCCAATGAGCCTCGAGTGGATCCGATGAAGACATGGAAGAATACCTGCCAGTGTCAGTTGGCACACCCCCTTCTCCAGGTATGACAGCTCGCTTAGCATCATTAAGAAATGATTTAGCTGTACTGGCTGCAGACGCGCCATATATACCATCGGCCTTGGATAAATGTCGTCTTTATGCCTCTTTTAGAAGAATTAACATCATGTTGATATTAACTTTCTCTTGTCTTCTTTTCAGGGGAAGACATCTACGGGGAGGGCAGCATCGACGCAACTTTTGGCTTTGTTTCAGCTCCTGTCGATGACACGGAGGTGCCCGACTTTGAAAAGGAAATGTTTTTGGGTGCCGCCTCGCCCGAAATGGTTCCGATATCTCGAGAGGAGGATGAGCCTGTCATTACGACTATGCCTCCTTTGAGTACGCCAGCCACTTCGGCCGTTGTCGGTGCTTCGACCTTTATCGCGCCCTCTACTGAAGCGACGACTGTGACGACACCCTCTGTAGTCATTCCTGGAAGGGGATTCTCCGATATTGCAGCCACTCCCAGTGTCCATTCAAATCTTGCCATATTAGTTGAGCAGTTTTCAAGCGTTTTCTAAGCCACTTTGAAAACGCTGATATCGATGGTGCTGGAAAAGAATCTAGGCTTCGAGGCTCTGAAGACGTCCTCCAATTTTAGTATAGCACAGATTAGATATTTTAACGATAATGACAAAGCTGATGCGCTAGAGCAAATAGTTAATGGTTTAGAACAACCCATTAACGATTATTTGCAGCTATATCGAGGCAGCATTGATGGTCTCATTCAAGCTAGGTATGACTCCTTAACTGCAAAGCTTGCTGGGCAAATGGAATCCCTGAACAAATCCGTCCAGGAACAGCAGCAGGAGATGGATCAAGAGTGTGCCGTATTGGGGTATGTCATTCCCCAGCTGGCTCAGTGCTAGGCCGAATATGAGGAAGAGGCAGCGAGGGTCCGCAAATTGGAAGATGACCTCGCTAAGGCCAAGGAGAAGGCTCTTTCTTTATCAACAGCTCGCGACGTGTTGAAGGATCGTATGGAGACGGCTCAGCAGAACCTGATGCATGTGGGTGTCATCCACGCAGGTTTTGTACATGCTCGGTCCGAGCTATCTGCTTTAAACAATGAGGCGGCAAGGTTGGAGCGGGCTTGCACCGACGTTTTGAGCTCCAGGGATGAGAGAATGGTCTCTCCGGCGTAGCAGATCTGTGATTTGACTGCTTCTCCCCAATGATATACTTTTTTGTTTCTCCTGTAATTTCTCGGAGATAATAAAGACACATTTTCTGACTTTGTGGACCCATCACTTTAGAATATGATAGGCTAAGATGAAAGTGAAATCAGAGGTATCATTAACATGACATACTTTCGTTAAGGTTTTGCTGAATGTAAATCTATTCAGAGTTATCATGAACCTGAAAGAATATAATCCAACTAAATTTGTATACTAAACACTATCAGAGGTAATATGAACATGATAGGCTTACAAATTAGTTAAGGATATCTATTCAGAGGTCACATAAACCTGATAGAATATGATCCAGCTAACCTTTGTGCATGGTATCGTCAGAATAAGATCTTCGTCATACTATATTAAACGAAGGAGATCAAGTATAGTACTTCTTCGGGATTTTGCAGTTGATTGTAGCCATTGCCAAATTTTTATTAGGCTTGGCTAATCTGTAAGCGTCGTTTGCAATCATATAAGGACCCTCCCATTTTTTTATGATTGTTTGTGCGAATTTTAAATATTGTACTAGAGGTAATATGGACATAGTACAATACCGTATTTGTTGAGGATATCCCACTGGGGGATTTTTAGTGGACCCATTACTTTTTGCGCACAAGAGTGCAAGTAATAGGTTTGAGACAAATCCTGACAGAGGTAATATAGACGTGATAAAATACGACTCTGTAGGGATGAATAAAGATAGTTCAGAGGTGATATGGACATGAACATTTCATTTTTCCATTGCGGACATTCCACAGGAGAATTTTTGTGGACCTATTACTTTTTACGCACGAGAGTGCAAGTAATAAGTTTAGGACAAGCCCTGCCAGAGGTAATATGGACATGGCAGTTTTTGTGGACTCAACACCACTGGTGTACTTAGAGTTAAGTACGGACATTAAGGTGAGATACAACCGATATCAGAGGTAATATGGACATGATAATCGATAGCCGAAAACTCAGAAAGTTTTTTCATAGGTAATATAAATATGACAAACTTTTGGATTGTGACTCCATTGGGGATGGAGGTACATATCTGCTCAGAGTAATATGGACATGGCAGTTTTTTTGTGGACTCGACACCACTGGCGTACTTAGAGTTAAGTACGGGTGTTAAGTTGAGATGACAACCGATATCAGAGGTAATATGGACGTGATAATCGATGGCCAAACCAGAAAGGTTTGTTCAGAGGTAATATGAACATGGCAAACTCAGCTGGGGAAATAAAGAAATATTTGGATAATAGTTCAGAGGTAATATGAACATGAACTCATGTCCGAAAAATTTACTATAAAGTGATTTTCTTGAGTGGGGATAGACCTGAAGAATCCACTGGGGAAACTTTAGGGATTCATCATCCGGTATTTTCTTGAGGGAGCAAATTATCACGTTAAAGTAAAATTAATTTGCAGTGATCGTCCCCTCGTTTACAGATGCAGAGTGATGACCTTGGCATCGATCAACTCCTAAATTCTCCTTTTTAGTACATAGCAGGCCCTTGTAGGATGATGAATATACCGATAGAAGAGACAATAATCTGGGTCATCGACTTTGCCAGGCCTCTCAGGGTATCTGATGTTGGGTAGCCGAAGTTTGTGTTCCTTCATCAACATATTGAAGATTTTAATGATGTCATCTTTATTGAAGGAGAAAGTCCCTTTCGGCCTTCGGGCTCTCGATGCCTGAGTTTTATGGTCTTCCGGGAAGATCGTCATCGTTGCATCATCTTCGAACTCAGAAGGAATTCTACCCCCAGCTTTGGATGGTGCCCTATTTTGTCGAGGTAGGCTATCCCCGGACATGTCATGGCATTTGTCCACAGAAGTTGATTTAGAAGGACCTGCCTCTGGTATTACAGGATCAGCCTCTGGAAGTTTGGAGTTTGCAAGAGATGCAGTATACCCCAACCCAAAACGAGTTTGTTGACAGTAAGAATTACCATGCAACGGTGTTCATCTGCCTTTTCCATAGTTGAGGCCTTGATTCAACTTCAAATCATAACCCATGCTTTGTATAATCTTTAAAGCTTGTGGGCTATACCTGTGGATTTGCATTTTGCTACCCTCAGGCTCACAAAATTCTTCTTGTACAATCGAACTGTTCCGCTTGCGACCGAAGACTATTGGATGCTGGTCGTCGCGAGTTGGAGGAACAATAAAGGCATCATTTTTATGTGGTCCATATGTCATGATGATATTAGATGTTGATGCATCTTTCCACGTTTTACAGTTAGGGGAACTGAAGCCTGTTTATGACTCCTGTCTTTGCGTTTCTGGATCAGAAATTCACGCAAGTCAGGAGGATTTACAGAAGAAGAAGAAGGCTTATTCCTCTTGTTTATATCAGTTGGCATACGGATATTGGGCACCCCAACCCTTTCCCTACCACCTATATACAGCAGTTCAGCCATATGAGTAGCACATGATCCTCGAGGAGCATATCTATCCACAGACTGGGCTTTCTTTATGCCGAGAGGCTTCTCCTGGCTTAATTTGAAATTTTGCTCAGGTTGGCATAAAATTGAGGAAGTCCTCAATCGGCCATCAGCTTCTCGCATAATCTGGAGAGCGGGCAGAATCTTCTCTTGCTGGAATAAAGGCCGAGAAGTTGAGAAGTCCTCTACTTGTTTTCCCTTGCGTAGATTGCAGGGACCATCTGCTTTTCCACGGAGGGCAGATGCATTTTCATGCGCGGAGCGTGTTTGGATTTTTTGACTTGGCGCTGAGACCTTGTCAGAAACTACGTCTGTCCTATCAGCGATGAGAGATGAGTTTTTACGTGCAATGCACGATGTATACTTCTGGATTGGCGCTGAGGCATTGCCAGAAGTTTTGTCTGCCCCACCAGCGACGGAAGACTGAGTTTTACGCGCAGAGTGCGGAGTAGACTTCTGGACTAGCTCTGAGGCATCATCAGAAGCTTTGTCTGCCACGTCACAGACGGGAGACTGAGTTTTACGTGCGGGGCATGGAGTAGACTTCTGGACTAGCACTGGGGCATTGCTAGAAGTTTTGTCTGCCATGTCACAGACGGAAGACAGGGTTTTATGCGCGAGGCGCGGAGTAGACTTCTGGACTAGCACTGGGGCATTGCCAGAAGTTTTGTCTGCCACGTCACAAATGGGTGACAGGATTTTATGCGCGAGGCGCGGAGGTTGCGAAGCTACAACCTTGTTGGTCGGAGAAACCAGAGAGTCGGCAGGAATGGTAGGGGATGTCCGGGGCATCCAGACCTTACGTAATTTCCTGTTGTCTTGGACAGAGAGAGTGAGAGCTACCCTCTGCTAGAAGCATATCTTCGTAGGCGGATTGGTCAAACTGGACGACCAAGGTCTTCTTCATTGATCTTACTGATACTACATCATATTGAGCAATTACTTTCTCGTCAAATGAGAAAGAGATCCCCAGCAGAGTCGCTATCTTGTGTTTGAAAATAAACGGAAGAAATAAAACTAGGTTTATATGAAACCCTTTCTTAGATTTACTGTCACGCCCAGTCCCAAAATACCGTGGGACCGGCTACGTGGCAATGGCCAGCAGTACGCACCGATGGACAAACCCAATTTAATGGATCCATCAGGGCATACTTAAGCTGTAAAACAAGGTCTACGACAATCATGGCACAACTAATCTCATCCACACAAGATATAAAATATGATCCATATAATATAAGGAATGTAAATCATCAACCAGTCTCAACAAAGTGCTTCGGGGAACAACCCGATAAATATCTGATACAATGGTTCAATAGACCAGAAATAAATGACTGAAATAATAAATAAATACTAAGCATGAACATGGATGCTCAGGAGAAGTCTTCGGCTATCACCTCGTCCTCGGATGGCGGTACAGCTCCTGGATCAGCTCCTGCTCCGGTCCCGTATACCTCGGGATAGATCTCGTCCTCAAATCCTGGGGACATAATCCGGATCCAGGTCCTCAGGGGACATAGCAAGGTACAAGAAAGCTCAAGCCAAATAAATGCAGTACAGCAGATAATGAAATGAATAGGACAAATAAATAACCATCTAAGTGAAAATGCAAGTGAGAGCAGCACGAGTACTCAGGCTGTGCCACTACAAGCTCTGTGTCAGGGAGCCGGTAGTGGTAATAAACACGTAATGTGCCTAGCTCTGCTACGAGAGTCTACGACCTCACAATAGTAGTAGATATATATAGAAAATAGCCTGTAGCCTGTGTGTCTCTCCCCACCCCATGTAACCACGCATATCATGACCATAACGTCTCATGTCCATGTCAAGCAGGATCATCACTAATGCAATAAGTCATATGTATCTATGAATATAGTATCTCTGTCAAGTCCTGTATCCTATACAGAATTACCATGAATATCTTGGGAATATCCTGTCTCATGAACAGTGTCAATTGTCCTGGGTCGTATGGTACTTGATAAGACAAGTACGAGAATATAAAGTGTCACGGATGTCCATATCTACATGACCGTACTCAACATCGCGTACGTCGTTGGCACCCGACTAATAATCGGACGCTAAGTACGTCACACGGCCCTAGGTTAAGCATGCACAGCAATATAGTGAAGCAAGAAAATATGTATCAATACTGCAGAGTTTGGCAAGGTACACTTGCCTGATGTTTGAATATCCACAATCGTCCCGGTATCAGTAAATCCTGTGGGTACTCCTCCAAAAGCTGTAATAAACATCATCAACCGTCTCCGAAGATGTCAAATAGCTAGAAATGCCTGTCCTTACGTCCAATTTGGACACAGGGGCAAAAAGGTTATTTCCGGGCCAAAGCGGGATCTACATGTGGCCCACTTTGCACCGAAAAGCGTGTCAGGGTCAAAGATCTCCAAATTCCTCAAACTCAGTGTCTACAAGTTAGAAACGATGATACGAACCCAACGAAACTTCCAGAATTGGATTCCGATGAGCCGATCACAAAATCGCCCGTCAAGTGGAGCTTGTGGGGCCCTGAATACGCAATTTTGTCAACGTTCTTAGAATCGGACCAAACTTGGGTCACAGGACCAGCGTATTGCTACGAGTTCGATGGCGCAAGTTTAGTCTGCAAAAAGTTGGATACGGGGCATTGTCCGCGAATACGCACTGATTCCGGTGTGCTCGCACATCCGAATCAGCTTCTGCGAAATCACGCACGTCCGTATCAACGATGCGCACGTATCTGTGAAGACCGCACGCGACCAAGTCATCCCGTTTGGCGGGGCGTACTCAATTTTGGGGTGAATCGGGGCATTATTTTTTCTGTTTTTGGATCGCGGTATGCGATCACCACAGGACGCGATGCACCGAGCGGGTTGTACGGGCACCGAGAGGGTTATACTGTCTACGCGTAGCAACTGACAGAAACTAAAACGGAGTTACGATGAGGGAGAAAATGGTACCTGAACCGAGCTCCGTGAATCTGAGTTTTCACGTATCCGAGATATTCCGTGTCCTGGTCCGAATCTACCGTGTCTGCGTGCCTGTCGTGTCTCCTTGACATGAGCCGAGTCAGGATCGGGGCGACTGCCTAGGTTGCTGGAGGCGAACTATTCCAGTCGGCGGAGGGAGGCTCGTCGACTGCTATTCCCAGCGGCGAGTCGGGGTCGGCGGTGAGTAGCAGCGCCGGAGTTGGGCTGCGGGTGGGGAGGTCGACGAGGGGACTGGAGCTCGGCGAAGGCTGCTCGCGGCGTGGCGTCGATCAGAGTACGGCGGACGCGGGCGGAGGTAAGTTCGAGCAAAAGGGGTCGGGTCAGGCGCGGCTTGGTGTAGGGGTCGACGGGGTTGATCAACGGTGAGGGGGTCGATCCGGCGACGGCGTCTCGAGGCGGGGTTGATCAGAGGGGATGCGGCGGAGAAGAGGGAAAGAGGGCAGCGCCGACGTCAAGGCGGCCTCTTATAGGCTGCTACAGGACTCTGCGGCTAGGGCTTCCATCTGGTTTTGGGTCCGGGTCGGGTTTGGCTCGGATCCGACCAGACCCGACCCATCAAGTTGGTTTGGTTCACGCAGCAGTCCGGTTCAGGGTAGGTTTAACTTGGGTTTGGTTTAATTTGAGTTCGGTTCACTCTTCCAATAGTTTTTAAGGCTTTAAACGCTTTTTCGGAGTCCAATAAATTTACCGAAAAATACCACATATCCGGTTTTCTATTTTACACCATAAATTATTATTTCCATAATATTTTAACACTAATAAACTGTATTTAAAAATACTTAACTCTCAATTATCTTGCTTCTTCTTTCGAATAATACCAAAATTTTTTGGGGAAAAATATATTAAAAATTATTCTAAAAACAGGGTGTTTACAATCTTCCCTCCTTAAAAGGATTGCGTACTCGCAATCAAAGAGTAAGCTACAAAAGAAAGGATTATGGAAATACAAGGTTGCTTAGTTTACAACTGCCTCCTCGAACAAGTGGGGGTAACGTTGGCGCATACTATCTTCTCGTTCCCAAGTTGATTCTCCAGGGGAATGATGTTTCTATGCTACACGAACCAGTCTGATTGTCTGTCCCCGTAATGTCTTCTCACTAACGTCGAGGATGCCAACTGGTTGTTCTTCATATCTCAAGCTTGGGCCCACTGCGATCTCTGAATGATCGACTATGTGACTTGGGTCGGTCACGTACCTTCGCAACTGTGAGACGTGGAATACGTCATGCACTCCCTTTGAGGATGGAGGTAATGCAAGACGATAGGCCACCTCACCAACTCGCTCTAGAATGTCAAATGGTCCAATATACGTTGGGCTCAACTTGCCTCTGCTCCCGAATCTGATAGTACCACGAGTGGGCGAAATTCTCAAGAATACGTGCTCTCCTTCTTTAAACTCTAGGGGACGTCTGTGCGTATCTGCCCAATGCTTCTGTCTGTCCTGAGCTGCTCGAAGGTGATTCTGAATCTGTTTCACTTTCTCCACTGTCTGCGTTACCAATTCTGGACCCAGTATTTGACGTTCACCAACGTCACTCCAACATATAGGCGATCTGCATTTTCTTCCGTATAATGCCTCGAAGGGTGCCATCTGAATGCTGGCCTGATAACTGTTATTGTAGGAGAACTCCACCAAGTGCAAATGATCTTCCCAAGATCCTCCGAAGTCCAGCATACATGATCGCAACATGTCCTCCAATATCTGAATGGTGCGCTCCGATTGGCCATCTATCTGTGGGTGGTATGCCGTGCTGAATTTGAGTCTGGTGCCCAGACTCTCTTGCATGCTTCTCCAGAAGTGTGAGGTAAATCTCGAATCTCGATCCGATACAATACTAATAGGCACTCCATGTAACTTGACAATTTGTCGCATATACATGTGGCTAGTACCTCTATGGACTGTCCAACTCTAAATGGCAAGAAGTATGCCGATTTAGTGAGTCGATCCACTATAACCCATACTGCGTCTCTTCCGCTGGGGCTCCTCGGAAATCCTGTGACAAAATCCATCGTGATATGCTCCCACTTCCATTCTGGTATAGGAAGCGGCTGTAACATACCTGCAGTCCACTGATGTTCAGCCTTTACCTGCTGGCAGACTAAGCATTTGGCCACAAATCTCGCAATCTGCCTTTTTATTCCATGCCACCAGTAATACTGTCTCAAGTCTCGGTACATCTTTGTTCCTCCTGGATGAACAGAGTACATAGAGCTATGTGCTTCCGTCATTAACTCGTCTCAATTCTCTATTTGGAACATATAGGCGATTTCCAAACCTCAATGTCCCGTCTTCGTGTATGCGAAGTCCTATCTGCATGCCTGCTTCTGTCCTCTCTTTCAACCTTCTAAATCTAGCATCGGTGGGCAATGCCTCCTTAATCTTCTCCACGAGTGATGACTTAATTTCAAGATTAGCCATCAAGCCATTCTGTCCTGGTAAGACAACCTCTATCTGAAGCTCCTGTAGATCTTTTAATAACTCGGGCTGCATCGTCAAGAAATAAGCCGTAGGCTTCCTGCTGAGCGCATATGCAACGACATTTGCCTTTCTCGGATGATACTGCAGATCTATGTCAAAATCTACCATCAATTCAAGCCAACGCCTCTGCCTCATGTTAAGCTCCTTCTGAGTGTATACATACTTTAGACTTTTGTGATCTGTAAAGATGTCTACTTTCTTCCCGTAAAGGTAGTGCCTCCAAATCTTCAATGCAAATATAACTGCTGCTAACTCCAGATCGTGTGTTGGGTAGTTCTTCTCGTGAACCTTCAATTGTCTCGATGCATAAGCAATGACTTTGCCATGTTGCATCAAAACACATCACAATCCGCTACCTGATGCATCGCTGTAAACAACAAAACCTCCTGACCCTGAAGAAAGAGTCAAGACAGGTGTTGTTGTTAATCTTTTCTTCAATTCTTCGAAGGCCTTCTGGCAGTCTTCGGTCCATATAAACTCCTGGTCTTTGCATGTCAGCTTCGCCATCGGTTCTGCAATCCTCGAGAAATTTTCTACAAACCTTCGGTAATATTCCGCAAGTCCGAGAAAACTTCTCACCTCTGCAACTGATGTGGGTGTAGGCCAAGTCTCTATTGCCGCAACTTTCTCTGGATCCACTGAAAGTCCTTCTCCTGAGATGATATATCCCAAGAAGGCACTTTGTCCATACAGAACTCACACTTACTGAGTTTGGCATATAACTTTTCCTGTCTCAAGGTCTCTAGCACGATTCTGAGATGCTTCTCGTGCTCTTCGTGGCTCTTGGAGTATATGAGAATGTCATTAATGAACACCACCACTAATTTATCTAAGAACTGATGAAAGACTCTGTTCATCAAACTCATAAACACTGCTGGCGCGTTGGTTAAACCAAACGGCATTACCAAGAACTCATAATGTCCATACTTAGTCCTGAAAGCTGTCTTCGGGATGTCTTCCTTCCTTACTTTGATCTGATGATATCCGGATCGAAGGTCGATCTTCGAGAATACCCTTGCACCACTCAAATGATCGAATAGATCATCAATGCGTGGTAAGGGATACTTGTTCTTGATGGTTATAGCATTCAGTGCCCTGTAGTCAATGCATAACCGTACTGTTCCATCCTTCTTTGGCACAAATAATATGGGTGCCCCCCAAGGTGAAACACTGGGCCAAATAAAACCCTTCTCCAGAAGGTCGTCAACCTGTTCTTTCAACTCCACTAACTCCTTAGGTGCCCGCCGATATACTGATGAAGTGATATGCTCTGTTCCTGGAGTTAAGTCTATTATAAATTCTATTTCCCGATCAGGTAGTAAACCTGAAAGATCATCAGGAAATACATCCACAAATTCTGATATGACTCTTGGGTAACCTGTCTCTCCTTCTACAGATAGTACCCTAAGAGTAGGCTGAACTCCTTGCTCTACTGCTCCTCGGAGAAACTCGAATTCTGGATGTCCAGGCGGTCTAAATATAACCCTTCCAAGCCGACAATCAAGAGTCGCATGGTACTGACTTAACCAGTCCATACCAAGTACGACATCATAGTCAGGCATAGAAAAGATCAAAAATTGGGCTCGCATCTCTCTCCCACAAACTACTACAGAACATGATCTACAGACGTCACTAACCGGAATAATTCTACCTCCCGTAAGAATTCTCTTCATCTTCGGAAGGGGTGCGGTAGCTACTCTATGGGTGGCTACAAAGCTAGCTGCTATAAATAAATGCGATGCTCCAGAATCAAATAATGCTACAGCTGGTAATGAAGCTACTAAAATAGTACCTGCGATGACCTCGCCCGCAGTAGCTTCCTCCTCAATAGCTAATGTGAATGCCTGGCCTCTTCCCTGAGCTGGACGTTTCTGCTGCTGCTGCTGCTGAAATAGGGCTGTCTGTGGAGCCAGTGGTGGTCTCTGCTGGTAGCCTCCTGTAGCTGGTGGTCTAACTCCTCCAGTTCCTGTCTGTTGTGCTCCTACTACTGGATAAGCTGGTCGTGGTACAGGCAAGGTTAGTCTCGGTGCTCCGTCTCTATGTTTAGTGCAGTCTCTGGATAGATGCTGGTCTGATCCACAAAGCAGGCATAGTCCCAATTTATGCCTGCACTCTCTCTCAATGTGTCCTATCTTGCCGCAGTGGTGACAAGTAGGAAGAGATATGGCCCTGTGTGCTGCTCTCTCCGGTATACTCCTCTGGAATCGTTTTGCAGAATCTTCAGGTGCTGTCTTGGTTGGTGCGGATGTGTTTGGCCTCTTCAGATTCGATTCCCTTCTAGTGGCGCTCTCCATGCGTCGTGCTGCTGCAAGGACCTCGGTATAAGATGTAGGTGCGACCGAGCCAATCAATCTCTGAAGCTCGAACTTCAGTCCATCAAAGAACTTTTCAGCTTTTTCTTCCTCTGTCGAGATCAATGTTGGAGCGAAGCAACTTAGGCGTATAAATTCCGCGTTGTATTCTTTCACTGTTATACTGCCTTGGATGAGACGGTTGAACTTGTCTCTGAGCTCTGATCGTGCAACTGCCGGAATGTACATCTCTTGGAAGAGTCTGGAGAACTCTTCCCAAGTGACTTGGTCCTGTCCGAGCCTCCTTTCTTCTGCTAGCCACTAGTGATGCGCATTATCAGTTAACTGCATTCTGACTGCAGTCATCGACTTCTCTCTCGGAAGTTCAGCAGCTTCCAACTGATGCTGAATGTTAGTGAGCCATTCATGAACTTCTGTTGGCCCTTCTTTACCAGAAAATGTACGAGGCTTGAGATGACGGAAATCGGTGATAGATCCCGTCGTTGTTCGCCTCGTTGGTGGATTTGCCTGCTCCAATGCGGATACCAGGCTGGTCCTCAGATACTCTGCCTCCTGGCGATGGGCCTCTTGCTGAATCTGCTGCTGGGCCTGCATCATGGCATACATCATCTAGAATATCTGTTGCCCGTCCATGGCTTGTCCGGGCGGGAAAACTGGCATCTGGGGAGTGAACTGTGGTGGAGGTAGGATGTCATCTCTCAGGAACCTTGGATTAGGCTGACCGGTTTGATCGCTCTGTGATGCTTGTCCTCCATTCCCTGGAGTCACTCTGTCTGTGTAAGTAACCACAGCATCGTGTGGCGTATCCAATGGAATCTCATCTCCGTTCCTGGGATCCATTTCTTTACAACCAAAAGATAAACTGTAAGAAGGCACAGAGGAATCAACACAGGATGCAGTTCAGGTAACAATTTCGAGTTCGATATAGAGTTCAATAATGGTTTAAATAATGGATGAGATCCTACAATCTATCCTATCCTTTGGGCAGGCTGGTTCGGTCCCTAAGTTGAAACTGAACGATTTAGTCGTAGACCTGCATGGGCCACCACAAAAACTATGTCACGCCCCAGTCCCAAAATACCGTAGGACCGGCTACGTGGCAATGGCCAGCAGTACGCACTAATGGACAAACCCAATTTAATGGATCCATCAGGGCATACTTAAGCTGTAAAACAAGGTCTACGACAATCATGGCACAACTAATCTCATCCACACAAGATATAAAATATGATCCACATAATATAAGGAATGTAAATCATCAACCAGTCTCAACAAAGTGCTTCGGGGAACAACCCGATAAATATCTGATACAATGGTTCAACAGACCAGAAATAAATGACTGAAATAATAAATAAATACTGAGCATGAACATGGATGCTCAGGAGAAGTCTTCGGCTATCACCTCATCCTCGGATGGCGGTACAGCTCCTGTATCAGCTCCTGCTCCGGTCCCGTATACCTCGGGATAGATCTCGTCCTCAAATCCTGGGGACATAATCCGGATCCAGGTCCTCAGGGGACATAGCAAGGTACAAGAAAGCTCAAGCCAAATAAATGCAGTACAGCAGATAATGAAATGAATAGGGCAAATAAATAACCATCTAAGTGAAAATGCAAGTGAGAGCAGCACGAGTACTCAGGCTGTGCCACTACAAGCTCTGTGTCAGGGAGCCGGTAGTGGTAATAAACACGTAATGTGCCTAGCTCTGCTACGAGAGTCTACGGCCTCACAATAGTAGTAGATATATATAGAAAATAGCCTGTAGCCTGTGTGTCTCTCCCCACCCCATGTAACCACGCATATCATGACCATAACGTCTCATGTCCATGGCAAGCGGGATCATCACTAATGCAACAAGTCATATGTATCTATGAATATAGTATCTCTGTCAAGTCCTGTATCCTATACAGAATCACCACGAATATCTCGGGAATATCCTGTCTCATGAACAGTGTCAAGTATCCTGGGTCGTATGGTACTTGATAAGACTAGTACGAGAATATAAAGTGTCACGAATGTCCATATCTACATGACCGTACTCAACACCGCGTACGGCGTTGGCACCCGACTAATAATCGGACGCTAAGTACGTCACACGATCCTAGGTTAAGCATGCACAGCAATATAGTGAAGCAAAAAAATATGTATCAATACTGCAGAGTTTGGCAAGGTACACTTGCCTGATGTTTGAATATCCACAATCGTCCCGGTATCAGTGAATCCTGTGGGTACTCCTCCAAAAGCTGTAATAAACATTACCAACCGTCTCAGAAGATGTCAAATAGCTAGAAATGCCTGTCCTTATGTCCAATTTGGACACAGGGGAAAAAGGTCATTTCTAGGCCAAAGCGAGATCCACATGTGTCCCACTTTGTACCGAAAAGCGTGTCAGGGTCAAAGGTCTCCAAATTCCTCAAACTCAGTGTCTACAAGTCAGGAACGATGATACGAACCCAACGAAACTTCCAAAATTGGATTCCATTGAGCCGATCACAAAATCGCCCGTCAAATGGAGCCTGTAGGGCCCACGATACGCAATTTTGTCAACATTCTCAGAATCAGACCAAACTTGGGTCACAGGACCAACGTATTGCTACGAGTCCGATGGAGCAAGTTTCGTCTTGATCCGACGTGTATACACAAAGTTATAGCGTGTTCTAGAAAAGTCGGATACGGGGCGTTGTCCGCGGATACGCACTGATTCCGGTGTGCTCGTACATCCGAATCAGTTTCTGTAAAATCCTGCACGTCCGTAACAACGACGCGCACGTATCTGTGAAGACCGCACGCGACCAAGTCGTCCCGTTTGGCGGGGCGTACTCAGTTTCGGGGTGAATTGGGGCATTATTTTTCCTGTTTTTGGATCGCGGTGTGCGATCACCACAGGACGCGATGCACCAAGCGGGTTGTACGGGCACCAAGAGGGTTATACTGTCTATGCGTAGCAACTGACAGAAACTAAAACGGAGTTACGATGAGGGAGAAAATGGTACCTGAACCGAGCTCCGTGAATCTGAGTTTTCACGTGTCCGAGATGTTCCGTGTCCTGGTCCGAATCTACCGTGTCCGCGTGCCTGTCGTGTCTCCTTGACACAAGCCAAATCAGGATCAGGGCGACTACCTAGGTTGCTGGAGGCGAACCATTCCAGTCGGCGGAGGGAGGCTCGTCGGCTGCTGTTCCCAGCGGCGAGTCGGGGTCGGCGGTGAGTAGCAGCGCAGGAGTCGGGCTGCGGGTGGGGAGGTCGATGAGGGGACTGGAGCTCGGCGAAGGCTGCTCGCGGCGTGGCGTCGATCAGAGTACGGCGGACGCGGGCGGAGGTAAGTTCGAGCAAAAGGGGTCGGGTCAGGCGCGGCTTGGTGTAGGGGTCGGCGGGGTTGATCGACGGTGATGGGGTCGATCCGGCGGCGGCGTCTCGAGGCGGGGTTGATCAGAGGGGATGCGGCGGAGAAGAGGGAAAGAGGGCAGCGCCGACGTCGAGGCGGCCTCTTATAGGCTGCTACAGGACTCTGCGGCTAGGGCTTCCATCTGGTTTCGGGTCCGGGTCGGGTTTGGCTCGGATCCGACCCGACCCATCAAGTTGGTTTGGTTCACGCAGCGGTCCGGTTCAGGGTTGGTTTAACTTGGGTTTGGTTTAATTTGAGTTTGGTTCACTCTTTCAATAGGTTATAAGGCTTTAAACGCGTTTTCGGAGTCCAATAAATTTACCGAAAAATACCACATGTCCGGTTTTCAATTTTATACCATAAATTATTATTTCCATAATATTTTAACACCAATAAACTATATTTAAAAATATTTAACTCCCAATTACCTTGCTTCTTCTTTCGAATAATACTGAAATTTTTTGGGGAAAAATATATTAAAATTTATTCTGAAAATAGGGTGTTTACATTTACAAACAAGAAGTACTATTAATCCTATACGAGGATGTTAAGTACAAAATTTAATCTGGGTCAATATTGCTATAGGAGTCTGATCTACGGTCGATCACTTTGTCCTTTGGACCACACGATGATGAAGAAGTGCTGTAGAAGAAGAAGCTTCAAAGATTGCAAAGGGGAGTGGATGCTTGATGCCAAAATCGTCGATCACTACTCTCTGTCTATGCTCTGGATTCTTCTCTCTCAAAGAAAATCAATTTCCGACCTTAAGTTCTCCAGCTCCAAATATTCGACCCTGGAATTTGCGACCTTGGACCTCTGTCAATAGAGGTCTCTATTTATAGGGTTTTAGTGACAGTAACCGTCCAGTCGGCGTAGAAGCCGGACAGTGGAGAGTATGGCACTTTTTTATGCGACGGTTATAATAACTGCCACCCACGTATAGATGATCTTCTGAATCTGCGTGTGATGCATGTCCCATAATGAGGTAACGCGTATAACCGCTGCGAGGATCATGGCATGCAAGCCACGTAGGTAACTGTCCCTTGCGTAGAAAAGGTTAGCGTAGAAGCCAATAACTGTCACCATGGCGCAAAAGCCAAATAGTTGTTAAGTTGGCGTAGAAGCCAAGTAAGCGTAGAGGCTTGATGCTGTATGGATAGGTAGCTAGCATAAAAGATAGCCGATCTTCCTTCCTTGAATGAGGTCTTGAGCATATTCTGGACCAAATAGCCTGAGTTGGCGTATTCCGAGGAGATAGCAACGGCGTACTCCTTATAGTTAAAAAATAACCATGTGGCGTATTTCAAGAAGATAGCGTACAGCGTGCTCCTATAGCTAGAAATAACCTGATGGCGTAATACGCAGAGGTGATGATGTAGACGTATTAGCTGTAATCATGACTCACCCAGTCTTTGAAAATAGAACCAAATCTCGTGCATTAAATGCAAAGATCTGCCCCCATTCTGCGCATTAAATGCAGAGACGTGCCTCGAGCTCTGTATGAAGAGCAGCTTTTGACGTGGCAGTTTGTTTTGTCTCATGCTGAGCATAAAAGCTCACATCTGCCTCTATAAAACTAGGCAGCGTATTTCCTTGAATGCATAAAAGCAATTTATATGAAGGAAATGTTACTAAATGACGGTTTGGGTCTCTGTGCCGAATCATCATTATAGCCGTCGTCTGGATAGTTATGCAGTACTCTTTGTCAGGAGTCAGGTTCACTGCATGATCTGACAGGTTCATTCGAGGAATACAAAGAGTTCCCAGTACGACTTCCCATTGCATTAAAAGCGAGTAGGTTTTACGCCAAAGTGGCAATATAACAACCTTTTTACGCTGAAGCAGCCTGGAAATACTGCATTACGCAGATTGTCCTGGAGCTTATATTTTATGCTGTACTAGCGATGAAGCCCTGTTGTACGCCGATGGCTCTGAAGTCATGTTTTATGCCGTCCAGCACTGAAATACTGCGTATAACTCTACAACATATTTTTCATGCTTCTACAGACTCTAAGGTCATCCTAGTCTCCGGTCATGATGTCAGTATCAGGATACAGGAAATCTGGCACGATGACAGTGTATGAATGTGTCCTGGGGTGACGATATACTTAAGTACGTACATTGAGGTGTTACGAACATCTAACATTCATTACAAGACATTACGACGAACGTCTGCACCCGGTTGTGATCCGGACGCGAAGTATCGATCGTAAATAAATACGCGCACAATGTACATAATGAAACAATAGAATATCTGTAACTAAAATACAGGGTGGCAAGGTACACTTGCCTGCGTCCGACGGCTGATGACGGGGATCCGGTACCACATCCAAGTTCGCAGGTCCCGTAGTACCTAGAGACGAGACACAAGCTCAATCAATAACTATCACGAGACTGAAATATGATGCGACACACATCTATCATATGCTAAGACTCAACTACAACTCATAGGAACACGACGCTAGAGGGTTGACCAAGGTTGACTATTGGTGTATTACATCAATCAAGCTAATCCTTTGTATCATATCATCAACCCAACCTCAATCACGATATTCAGTTAATCGCCCTGATCCAATCCTCAGCTACAAGTCAGAAAATACTAAGCTAGAGGGTTATATCTATTACGATCAATCACAGTATACTATCATCAGGAAATCCTCAATCATATACCTCACCAAGGTGTTTATCAGTATCTCCAGCCATGATCAATCCTCTGGTTTTCTTCTCCCGGTGTTCACAGACGTGAGCATGTACATTGAATTATCATCCTCAAAATAAATAACTAACTTATTGATTAAACCCTCAATTATAACCAAGCATTTAAGTATTCCACCCTTCTCACATATGCATAGTTCACAATTACGTATTTGTATTCTTCAATCGAGTTCGTCATTAATAAAAAAATCCTCAAAATAATGAACAACTTAAGGATAACACACAGTATTTCGTCATAATTTACCAACTTTTAGGTATCGCGTCATATACTCAATCAATCGAGCACATTTCATATGACATTATGTATAAGGCACTAAAAATCTCCCATGGAATTTTGACCTCTTCCTCATTATATATCACATTTCCAATATCAATGTATATAATTCATAACCTAAATCAGTGAATATTTAAAGCATTCATAACCCTAAAATTTTCATGCATATCTTTTAATTTTATTTTATATACTTATGAAGAATAAACCCTAAACTCACTTTCATTTATCCTCAAACCCTAACTCCTTGTATATCCATAAATTCAATTAAATGCTCATGTACATAAACCTTAAACACTATATTAAACCCTAATCACCCTCATTAAACACAAAGTCCATTAGCACTATACTAAAATTACATAAACAAATATACAATAATAACCCTAACTAAATACACAAACAACTTATATATCAAAATAGAGAGGGGGGAGTGGTATACCTTGACGGTGAGGTGGTTGCTGGCCGGAGTGAAGCGGATGGCCGAAGAAGTCAGAGTGTAGGTGGTCGTGGTGGCTGCACCGCTCGAAGAAGAAGGAGATGGCACAACGGGTGGAAGTCGGCCGGAGGGACTCGGCCGGGGTGAAGCTCGGGAGAGGAGGTTTAGGGGGCTCGAGGGGAAGCTCGGCTGTGCTCGGCGGTCTGACCCGAGGTGCAGTCGTCGGAAGAGATGGAAGCGGGAACGGTGAGGTCAGTGGTATACGGTCGAGGGATGCAGTAGCTCGCCGGAGTTGGGGGGAACCGGTCGGCTGCTGGTCTAATGAAGAAGGAGGTTGAAGATGCAGTGGAAGCGGGGGGGGGAGGAGGCTCGTGGTGGTGCGGGTGGAGGATATGGAGGCGGTGGGGGCTCGTGGGGGTGAAGTGCTGGTGCGCGTGGTGGAGAAGTCGTTGTAGAGAAGTCGAGGGTACTGGGGAGCTGCTATGGAGGTGGCCGGAGGATGCAGCTCGGCTAAGGGAGGTTGTGGCGGCAGTTAGGGATTCAGCGGGTGGAGGAGTCGAGGATAGGTGGTGGGGGTGGCTGCACCGCCCGGAGAAGGAGATGGAGAGCAGGTGGTGAGGAGAGGTGGTTGATGAATGTGGAGGTGATGTCGGGTGGAGATGACGACCGGAGCGGGTGAGGGCCGGCCGGAGTTGGCTAGGCTTGGCCGGAGGGTGAGCTTCTTAAGGAAGAAGAAGAAGAAGAAAGAAAGAAAGAAGAAGAAGAAGAAGAAGAAGAAGAAGAAGAAGAAGAAAGGAAGAAGAAGTAGGAATACACCAACGGTTGTGAGGGAGGAAGGAGAAAGTGGGGGTGGTTCTCTAGGCTCCTTGGGATTAGGGCCGACATTGGGAAGAGGGGAGAAAAAGACATTAAATAAGGGGAGTGTGGGTAGAATGGATGGTATGGATGAGCTCATTTCAAATGAGTGGTGGAGATTACATATGGAGAAATTTATTTCTTCACCCAAATGAGTGGGGGAGTGAGGCTTGACCGAGTCAAAGGAGAGGGGGCTTCTCCATTTGGCCTTGACCAATGAGGTTTTGACACCTATTTCACCAATTGCAACTAAGCCCCTTAAATTTGAGTAATTGCACAATTACATAAAATGATGCAAAAATTGTGGAAGAAATGGTGTTTGGTGTTTTGTAGGGTGAGGGGATATTGTGTGTTTGGCATGGGCTTAATTAAATGGACATTGAAATTAAATGGGGATTAAAATGGGATTAGTCAAAGTTGGTATCCCAATTTAATTAGAATAAATATGTTCCGCACTTTTTAATTAAATGGGGGCACCTGGGGTCTCAATTTGGGAGTAACTCAAAGGTCAAGAATGGTGTAGGCTTGGTGTCATCCTTGGACCCTTTAATTGGTCCGGCTCAACGGGTTGAGATGGTGGCTCAAAATAGATGGCAACGACACAGGTGCACGACACGGGATTAAATATGGGATTTTGGATACGAAAAATTGTGCAATTAATTTAGAGCACAAGAAAATATGATTTTGAGCGACGGAAAAGTTCAGCGCCTAAATTGGCGTGTCAAGTTAAGAGTGCAATAATCTGTTGGAATTTATGGGCTGATGTTAGGCTCCGAATAATTCAACAACGGTAGGGCCCGCCAAGGGTTTAATTTAAAAACAGACATCTGCAACCTTACTCTAAACCTCAATCAACGGTTGCTAAACCAAAATTTTCTAACTCATACCAGACTATCTATAGAAATAAATGAGGGGGTTTACATCCTTCCCAACTTAGAAAAATTTTGTTCCCGAAATTAAAAGTAAAGCACGATAATAGCTAAGATAATTTAAAAGCAACTGGTAATCAAATGCGGTACGTAAATTCGTACCTTGGTCCTCAAATAAATACGGAAAACGCTGTCGAATGGAATCCTCGCGCTCCCAGGTAGACTCGCCTGGCGAATGATGCTTCCATGCAACTCTGACCAGTCGATCAGTCTAACCTCTCAGAGTCTTCTCACTATGATCGAGTATCTCCACTGGCTGCTCTACGTAAGATAAACTGGGCCCGACTGTAATCTTCAAATGATCAAGCACGTGGCTAGGGTCTGCCACGTATCTTCTCAACTGCGATACATAAAATACGTCATGCACTCATTCTAATGATAGAGGCAATGCAAGACGATAAGCCACTTCGCCAACTCGTTCCAAGATATCAAATGGTCCGATGTACCTCGGAATGAACTTGCCTCTGCCTCCGAATCTGATGGTACCATGAGTAGGCGATATCTTTAAAAATACCTGGTCACCTTCCTTGAACTCCAAAGGTCTGCGGTGTGCATCTGCCCAATGTTTCTGTTTGTCCTGTGCTGCACGCAGGTGACTCTGAATCTGCTTGACTTTCTTCATTGTCTGTGTCACCAACTCTAGACCAAGTATCTGACGCTCTCCCACGTCACTCCAATATATTGGTGACCTACACTTCCTGCCGTACAGTGCTTCATAAGGTGCCATCTGTATGCTAGCTTGGTAGCTGTTATTGTAGGAACTCCACCAAGTGCAGATGGTCCTCCCAAGATCTTTCAAAATCGATCATGCACGCTCTCAACATATCCTCTAGTATCTGTATCCTGCGCTCTGACTGGCCATCAGTCTGTGGATGATATGCAGTACTAAACTTGAGACGAGTCCCTAGACTCTCTTGTATACTCCGCCAAAAATATGACATGAATCTGGAATCATGATCCGATATAATGCTGACAGGCACTCCATGTAGTCGTACTATCTGCCTCATATACATGTCAGCTAATATTCCCGTGGACTGCCCAACCCTGAAGGGCAAGAATCACGACAACCCAAACTGCATCCTTCCCGCTAGGGCTCTGCGGAAATCCTGTGAGAAAGTCCATGGTAATATGTTCCCACTTCCACTCAGGAATGGGAAGCGGCTGTAATTGTCCTGCAGTCCTCTGATATTCAGCCTTGACTTGCTGACAAACTAGACATCTCACCACGAATCTTGCAATCTCTCTTCATCCTATGCCACCAGTAATATTGTCTCAAATCTTGGTACATCTTCGTACCCCCGGGATGAATAGAATAAATAGAGCTATGCGCCTCGGTCATCAACTCCTGACGTAGCTCGCCACTCGGAACGTATAGGCGATCTCCATACCTCAATGTTCCGTCTTCATGAATCCTGAGTCTCGTCTGCATGCCGGTCTTTGTCCTCTCTCGCAATCAAAGAATTTTTGTATCTGTAGACAGGGCTGCCTTGATCCTCTCAATCAATGTAGACTGAACCTCTAGACTGGCCATCTGTCCATCCATGCCTGGTGTCACGCCCCGATCTCCCGCAGGCAAATCGGCCGTTCCCGCTAGGCGGGAATCACCCTCGCCAGGCGGGAATCACCCTCGCCAGCGCTCCCGCAGAACGATCGCTTAACCCATCCGAGCGTGATACCGCACGAGCGTGATCCACGCCCATGCAAGGCCATGGTTTATTGGCTGGCGGCAAGAGTTTTAAGCCACAGAGTCGCACAGATTGTCCGAGTGCAGCGGAGCCATGAACGCATAGGCGATCGGTAACAGGTTCACTGAGTCGACAAATATAGCGGAAGCATTGAAACACAAGTTGAAGTAAAGCAAGCTCTTTTATTGATATAAACTTGTGTTACAGGAGGCGTATAGCCGAGATTACAAGTCGCTCAAGCCTCTCTCTCTGAAACAGTAAAAGCGTGCCAAGTGGCTACAACTGTGGAATGAATGTACAGGCGATGGTCAGGCGATGTTCACAACTTATGTCTTGTATAAGCGCTTCAGTCCCGGACGCACCGTTGCAAGGCTTCAGAGGGAACTCCTGGCCTTAGCACGCACGAAGGAGGCGTCCGCACCGCACGAGGTTCTCCCGCACCCTGCATATCAAACTGGTGGATTATCAGTACATTGAATGCACTGGTGGGGAAGCTACTCGCCCGCTCGACAAATCCAAACACGTAATACAGGTTCCGTGCACAACTATTAAGTTGTCTTTCTAGTTGCCTTAGGATTAGTTTCATGCAAACATTGAATAGCTTATCGTGTCGGCCAGTGCGTCGTGCGATGTTTGAGGAAACACGGCAAAACTTACCAACTTACCATTTATCCTTCCCTGTCCAAGGCAAACATGATTAATTCAAGCACGGTAAGTATAAACATTCAGGAGTCATAGCATATGCAAACAGGAGGGTTCTTATAACATGATCGTTCAGGTGTTAAGTTATTCATTGATGCTATGCAATGACTCGCACGCGGATAGCCGCTAAGCGAGGATGACTTGTTATCTTTTGTTTCACGGGAAAGCACGCAACAGGTTAAATACACACGATAAACACACGATGCATTGCAAGCCATATTCACACGATAATCACACGAGGCATTGCAAGCATATACACACGATGATCACTGGCTGATGCCATAATGGACTAGTCAAGGATGTGAATAACATGTAATGCGAAAACACGAGGAGCTCATAAAATACGATACGTTGCAAGTTACCCAGTCCGCACACGATTGACTATAAACACAAAGTCTGCCCGGATCGGATCGGTGCGAGTGCCCCAGCACCGTCCGCAGAACTTATATCCTTGTGCACAAGTTGTCCATGATCGAACACGATTGTTAATTTACACACGAGCACACGAAAAGCAGTAATGCATGATTCATTTAGCTATTAGATATGCACAGTCTCCTGGGCTGCTGTAAGCCCGCACAGGAGGGAGACTTGCAGGGAGATCCAAATACCTGAATGAGTCTTGCCACAGGAGTATGATTCTTTACTTGACATGATGCAGTCTCCTGAATCGGGAACTGCCTTGGCGACCTAACGGTCCCGGATACTTGCAGGGTTATTCAGGCACGGAACGACTACGTAGTAGTCTTCCGAGGTTTGGATGAAAACACGATAACATTCAAGCAGACAAGCATGCATTTCTAAGGAACATAAACAGGCACGTTGCTCGGACCCGAAGGTAAGCCGAGAGTTAAAACCGTTAAGGGAATTAGCATGCGAGGGTCTGAATATAAGCAGTATTTTATTTCCATGTTCTAACAAGCAATATGAGTTGGGATTATTCCCTTAGCTAGGTGCGTTGGATTCATTAGCATGCAGGGGGTAAATCACCTAGCGACTAGCATAAATATTCCAGATTTTATATGTGCTGGCTAAGCAAAGACAAGTTCACCGTAGCCACCCACCTTAGCGATGATTCGCCTCGGTAGAGCGATACGTCTGAGCGAGCCTCTGAAAGTCCAAACCGGATCCTGTAGGGACAAGTCTGGATATCTTTGCCTCTTGATCGAGGCAAGGCGGGTCGGGACAGCTGCACGATTGCCGATTGAGACGGCAGTCCGCTTGAGCGGAACGGGGTGTTACATCCTACCCAACTTAGAAAAAGTCTCATCCTCGAGACATACTAAGGACAAGCAGTAATCTAGGGTTGAGGCAATCCTAGACAAGTCGTTGCACTTGTTCATTTGGATATTCACTTGCACAAGCTTCGAAATCAGCATATCGCCTAGACTGGATCGTGCGCACTTTCGAAGTACACTTCTAGCGTGAACACGTCAACCAGCTTAGTGACAGCGAAGTATTAGCACTCGAGTTTCACCTTTTCCTAAGTCTTGGATGGTGCACTAGTTCAAGGCGTCCCTCGAATAGATGCATTCAACCAAACTTAGAGTTAGTAAAAATTGGACAAGCTACTAGCGATACTCTCGAAGGGTTCGCACAGGTTAGCACAAAGGCCACTAACAGCATATAACCAGACAAGCAAGCATAACATTCAAAACACATTTTGAAAGTATTTAGACTTATTATTGGAACATCCCATCGTGGCATTGAGAGAGAGCGTGCACATAACCCACGAACGAGCTTTCGAAACAGAGATATCGAATCGAAGTCCAAAGACGTAGAAGCCAGGCTCTGATACCAACCTGTCACGCCCCGATCTCCCGCAGGCAAATCGGCCGTTCCCGCTAGGCGGGAATCACCCTCGCCAGCGCTCCTGCAGAACAATCGCTTAACCCATCCGGGCGTGATGCCGCACGAGCGTGATCCACGCCCGTGCAAGGCCATGGTTCATTGGCTGGCGGCAAGAGTTCTAAGCCACAGAGTCGCACAGATTGTCCGAGTGCAGCGGAGCCATGAACGCATAGGCGATCGGTAACAGGTTCACTGAGTCGACAAATATAGCAGAAGCATTGAAACACAAGTTGAAGTAAAGCAAGCTCTTTTATTGATATAAACTTGTGTTACAGGCGGCGTATAGCCGAGATTACAAGTCGCTCAAGCCTCTCTCTCTGAAACAGTAAAAGCATGCCAAGTGGCTACAACTGTGGAATGAATGTACAGGCGATAGTCAGGCGATGTTCACAACTTATGTCTTGTATAAGCGCTTCAGTCCCGGACGCACCGTTGTAAGGCTTCAGAGGGAACTCCTGGCCTTAGCATGCACGAAGGAGGCGTCCGCACCGCACGAGGTTCTCTCGCACCCTGTATATCAAACTGGTGGATTATCAGTACATTGAATGCACTGGTGGGGAAGCTACTCGCCCGCTCGACAAATCCAAACACGTAATACAGGTTCCGTGCACAACTATTAAGTTATCTTTCTAGTTGCCTTAGGATCAGTTTTATGCAAACATTGAATAGCTTATCGTGTCGGCCAGTGCATCGTGCGATGTTTGAGGAAACATGGCGAAACTTACCAACTTACCATTTATCCTTCCCTGTCCAAGGCAAACATGATTAATTCAAGCACGGTAAGTATAAACATTCAGGAGGCATAGCATATGCAAACAGGAGGGTTCTTATAACATGATCGTTCAGGTGTTAAGTTATTTATTGATGCTATGCAATGACTCGCACGCGAATAGCCGCTAAGCGAGGATGACTTATTATCTTTTGTTTCACAGGCAAGCACGCAACAGGTTAAATACACACGATAAACACACGATGCATTGCAAGCCATATTCACACGATAATCACACGAGGCATTGCAAGCATATACACACGATGATCACTGGCTGATGCCATAATGGACTAGTCAAGGACGTGAATAACATGCAACACGAAAACACGAGGAGCTCATAAAACACGATACGTTGCAAGTTACCCAGTCCGCACACGATTGACTATAAACACGAAGTCTGCCCGGATCGGATCGGTGCCAGTGCCCCAGCACCGTCCGCAGAACTTATATCCTTGTGCACAAGTTGTCCATGATCGAACACGATTGTTAATTTACACACGAGCACACGAAAAGCAGTAATGCATGATTCATTTAGCTATTGGATATGCACAGTCTCCTGGGCTGCTGTAAGCCCGCACAGGAGGGAGACTTGCAGGGAGATCCAAATACCTGAATGAGTCTTGCCATAGGAGTATGATTCTTTACTTGACATGATGCAGTCTCCTGAATCGGGAACTGCCTTGGCGACCTAACGGTCCCGGATACTTGCAGGGTTATTCAGGCACGGAACGACTACGTAGTAGTCTTCCGAGGTTTGGATGAAAATACGGTAACATTCAAGCAGACAAGCATGCATTTCTAAGGAACATAAACAGGCACGTTGCTCGGACCCGAAGGTAAGCCGAGAGTTGAAACCGTTAAGGGAATTAGCATGCGAGGGTCTGAATATAAGCAGTATTTTATTTCCATGTTCTAGCAAGCAATATGAGTTGGGATTATTCCCTTAGCTAGGTGCGTTAGATTCATTAGCATGCAGGGGGTAAATCACCTAGCGACTAGCATAAATATTCCAGATTTTATATGTGCTGGCTAAGCAAAGACAAGTTCACCGTAGCCACCCACCTTAGCGATGATTTGCCTCGGTAGAGCGATACGTCTGAGCGAGCCTCTGAAAGTCCAAGCCGGATCCTGTAGGGACAAGTCTGGATATCTTTGCCTCTTGATCGAGGCAAGGCGGGTCGGGACAGCTGCACGATTGCCGATTGAGACGGCAGTCCGCTTGAGTGGAACGGGGTGTTACACCTGGTAATACAATCTTAATCCCGAGCTCCTGAAGATCCTCTAACAATTGTCGCTGAGTCGTCAAAAAGTATGCCATGGGCTTCCTGCTTAAGGCATCTGCTACTACATTCGCCTTGCCAGGGTGGTACTACAACTCGATATTATAATCTGTCATAAATTTTAGCCAGCACCCCTGTCCCATGTTGAGCTCCTTCTGCGTGTAGACATACTTCAAACTTTTGTGATCTGTATAAATCTCAACACGCTCTCCATAAAGGTCGTGTCGCCATAGCTTTAGTGCAATTATCACTCCAGCTAGCACTAGATCATGCGTCTGATAGTTGAAGATGGGAAAATAACCAGCTCTAGTGCAATAGCTTTAGTGCAATCTCAACCAACTCTATCGGTGCTAGTCTGAAGATGGGAAAATAACCAGCTCGGCTCTTGGAGTCAACTCTATAGCAAACTCCAATCTCTCTGTCAAGTGGCAGGCCTGAAAGATTCTCTAGAAACACATCCTCAAACTCTGATATAATACGGGGGTACACTGGTTCACCTCCTGCATTGTGTACCCCTAAGTTAGATGGGCCCCATGCTCCTGGACTCCCTAAAGAAACTCAACTCAGGGTAACCTGGTGGTCTAAAAATAATGCAACCACGTCGACAATCTAGCGTCATATGGTATTGGCTCAACCAATCCATGTCTAGGATAATGTCATAGTCTAGACTAAACCTTATAATAAATTCTCCCGTTCTGTTTTCCACATCAATTCTCAAAAGAAATTTTTTTCCTTGCCTAATGTATATTTACTCTTCTCCTTAAATTTCTTCCCCAAATTTTTTTTATTCCTCAAATCTCTTCTTTCCGTCATTTATTGCTCCGGGTCACATAGTACAATTATAATAATGGTATCACTCAAGCAAATACTAGAATTCCTGGAATCAGAGAATTATCTTCCAAGTGAGGGCCTAAAATTTTATCTCCTCTAGTCCATAATATCATTTCTGGTATCGCTATCATTTACAACAACTAATTCCTAGCATCGGGCTATGCACTTCCCTAAATTATTCTAGGTCATGATCAACAATCCTTCCAGCTCCCAGTACTTCCAAGATCACAGCTATCTCAAGTACGAATAGGGTACTACTGGGTCCAATTCTCTTGCTAGCCTTTCACGCTAGATCTAGAATCTAAAAGAACCTATCAATCTATCCTACTAAGGGTAGCAATCTTCTCAGAGATTATTGCACAAATCACGTCTTCTGTCGTTTGATCTACGATCTTCTTCTGGAGGAATCCATCAGGCACAAGCGTCCGTCTTCCGAATAATAGGGGATGAGAAACAATGATAACGATATTGACGAAAATTGAACGAATACCAATTGGAAGTCCAAGGGCGATAATCACATACAAAGTGAGTTTTTAAAATTGATTATAGATTGAGATCCTATTCAACAATCATAATATCTATTCCTAATTTGCAGGCTCACTTGGCACAGTCAAGTGACCAAGACAATTTAATTCAGACCTGCATGGGCCACCACAAAAATATGTCATGCCCTAGTCCCAAAAGTAGGACCAGGAATACGTGACACGCCAGCTACGCATTCGACCAGACTCTGGTCTTACTCGAATACGTATAAGCTATATAATATAAAGGACACTATCTAGATATCCCCTAAATGTAAACTTCTATATCTCAATCCACAATGTACAACAGTATACAAGAAAGAGCTATATGTGCTAGAGTCGGCCGCCCAATAACACACAAACTCGAATAGACCCGAGAAGAGATGAGTCTACAAAAACTAGGCTACAACAACAGATGAATAATCAATATGAATAAAGTAACCATAATGCCGGTAGAAATGATATAAGTACCTGGTACAGTGCCCGCAAGACATGCAACTCCCTCAGCAACTCCAAATGCTCCATAATCGTCTATGATGCAAAACTGGCAGGGGACCAGGTCCTCAGAGGGACGTAACAAGGTACAAAAATACAGCATGCCAAAGTACAATAGAAAGTACAAGTGCAACGACGATGTAATCTAGCATAACCAAACTAAGTGTGACACAGTTTGAAGACAATGTTCGACGCGTGGACTATCCAAAATAAAACCGTAGCTCCAAACACAGAGACACATGGGGCGTACCGTAGCTCCGAGCACAGAGTCACACGGATGATACAACTACTCTAGATACAGGATCACTACAGAAATAGTATATGTACATATATAAGCACGTGCAGAGGAGCCTAAACATCTAGTAACTGTCTTTCCCATCCCAAGCGGTCAACGATTGTGCGTTGAACCTGAACCTCTATCTAACAGTCTCGTCACACAGAAATAACTCAACAGGCGCAACCCTAAGGTCGTCCCAGTCTCCGGTCATGATGTCAGTATCAGGATACAGGAAATCTGGCACTATGACAGTGTATGAATGTGTCCTGGGGTGACGATATACTCAGGTACGTACATCGAGGTATTACGAATATCTAATATTCGTTACAAGATGTTACGACGAACGTCTGCACCCGGTTGTGATCCGGACGTGAAGTATCGATCGTAAACAAATATGCGCCCAATGTACATAATGAAACAATAAAATATCTGTAACTGAAATACAGGGTGGCAAGGTACACTTGCCTGTATCCGACGGTTGATGACGGGGATCCGGTACCATATCTAAGTCCACAGGTCCCGTAGTACCTAGAGACGAGACACAAGCTCAATCAATAACTATCACGAGACTGAAATATGATGCGACATACATCTACCATATGCTCAGACTCAGCTACAACTCATAGGAATATGATTCTAGAGGGTTGACCAAGGTTGACTATTGGTGCGTTACATCACTCATGCTATTCCTTTGTATCATATCATCAACCCAACCTCAATCACGATATTCAGTTAATCACCCTGATCTAATCCTCAGCTACAAGTCAGAAAACACTAAGCTAGAGGGTTATATCTATTACGATCAATCACAGTATACAATCATCAGGCAATCCTCAATCATATACCTCACCAAGGTATTTATCAGTATCTCCAACCATGATCAATCCTCTGGTTTTCTTCTCCCGGTGTTCACAGACGTGAGCATGTACATTGAATTATCATCCTTGAAATAAATAAATAACTTATTGATTAAACCCTTAATTATAACCAATCATTTAAGTATTCCACCCTTCTCACATATGCATAGTTCATAATTACCTATTTGTATTCTTCAATCGAGTTCGTCATTAATAAACAAATTCTCAAAATAATGAACAACTTAAGGATAACACATAGTATTTCGTCATAATTTACCAACCTTTAGGTATCGCGTCATATACTGTCACGACCCGCACCCGGATTCTGGGGCACGAGTACGTAGGTACGTCCAGCCTACGCTGCAGCATCGGCGGTAGAACGCTGTCTAGGTCATGATACTATCTAAACAATCTCATACGAGAATCCAACTCCATAAGGAGACATGGATACCATAATATAATATGAACAACATACTCAATCACATAACTACAGTACGATAAGATCTCGAAGAAAAGTAAGATGCAACACAAGTCTAAATAGAAATAATCTAACTCAACAATAATATCCAATCTCAACAAAGTATGCCGGAGACAAATCCGGTACCAAACAATCTGCTAAAAAGAACTAACTAGATAACTAGTGATTCCGGTTAGACCTTTCGGAATCATAACTGAACTACCAAGTCCAAGTCTGCAGCTACTCACCCTATGGTCCATAAAATGTCGGACACCAGTCCTCTAAGGCATAGTCAGGAAAAATATTTCCAGTCAGGAAGGAGCAAGTACATCTCAAATAACAGTTCCATTTAATTGATAAGGACTATAAACAATAAACTGATGATGCTATATACTGAGAGAAGACAATGAATAAATGCAAAGGCAAAATAAAGAGACATACAATATAAGAGACATGCAATATAGGCAATATGGTACAGTCAGTGCATATATGAAACGAAGAGACGAGGTACAATATCATATACGGGTGATGTAGTATATGATCTAAAATAAAGAACTGTAACTATTCTAAGTGTTTGAAATATCAGTCTATCATGTGATCAGCTTGGGACAAGATCAGGCTGGTTACATATGATTAGCTATGATTCATATATGGTCAGGCTAACCATTTGGTTAGCTATGATGCAAGTAGTGGTCAGGCTAATCATATATAACAGCTATGAGGTATGTAATGGTCAGGCTACACCCGACGTGAGATGCGGGGTGAGCTATGATGCATGCAGAGTTGGGTATGATCACATAATCTACTGATATTTCTCCCGCCCCCAACTAGTACAGTGGATCCAATCACGACATGTCACGATACACTAGCAATATCCAATATATCATGTACAAGATCTAAATATCAATATCGTGTACAATATCAATACGATAATCAATATAATATCTCATGACTGCAGATCCAATCTATACACTAGTCCGTGTAGTACAGTGTCAAGAATCAGATGTAACATTTCTAGATACTGGAATTATAGATATTATCAAATAATTGAAAATTATCAGAGGATGTACTCGCCTTGGGTCCTTAGCTGGTAACACCAATGTCCTGTTCTAGAGTATCGTCTGGATGATCCAACAGTCCTATAGACATATCATAAAACAATACAACATTGCATCAGACATTAGTCTAATACACCTTTATAAATATACTGGGCTCAGGGCTATGCTAGATAAAATACTGGTCAACTAGGGTCAGTGTGCGTTAAGTTGCACTGGCTCCGCGTTTGTAATTTTTGTGCAATCAGACAGTCGATGATACGGGTCTTGCCAGTACGTTGATGTACATATGGCAGTCTGCTAACAGTTCACAGGGTCACAAGGTCATGTGTAGTTATGGGGTATCCATATTTACACTCGGGTTACCTAGTAGAGGTATATATTTAAATATACATAGTACACTCATAATATATTACCAATTAACTACATACATAATATATATATACACTTAATGAATTTACACTATTATATATATGTACACATATACATACTAATCAAATTATACTATATATATATATACATATATTAAAAAGGGTACTAGGGATGCATGTACAATATGTATACATATGTATATATATACCAGTTCAAGAAATACATCATATATATATATATATATATATATATATATATATATATATATATATATATATATACCAATAAAAATACATATACTATATATATATATATATATATATATCAATACATACGTATTAACGTATATTATGCTACATATATATATGTATAGTTATATACCAAAATACATACTAACATATATTATGAATACGTATATACTAATATATATGTTGAATACATATATACTAATAGAGAATACACTATATGCTAATACATACATATATATTGTCACGCCCAAGTCCCAAAATGCATAGAACTAGGCCACGTAGCAATAGCCAACTGACACATCTCCGAGGATATCCTAATTTAATGGATCCTAACGAAGAGCGCTACGCTGTCCTAAAATACTAACATGTCCCATAACAATGAATCAACAGGTAACTAATCTCATCCACAATATAAACTGCAATAATAATAATAAACTACTGGAAGATAAACGCCAGTCTCAATATATCATAGTACAACCGATAATGTCTGGTGGGAGCAAACCCACTACTATGACGAAAGAAAGTACTGAAATGAATGATAAAAGATAATGACTAGGGCATCGACTGACTAGATAATGATGCTCCCAATCCTGGGCGAAAGGCCTACCAAGTGATCACGGAAACTCCGAAGGTAGAACCTCTAACTCCTCTGCAGTAGCGAATCTTATCTCCTGTCCTGGGCCGTATACTGTGGGGTAGTAAGCCTCATCCAAATTTGGAAAGATACCAGGTCCTCAGAGGGACGTAACAAGATACATAGAAGCATGCCATATATAAATACTGAATAAAATAAACACAATAAAGGGTGTGCTAACCATCTAAGTGAATACAATATGAGGACAACTTTGGTACGTATGGGTAGGCGTAGGCATAATGTCCAACACCCCGAAGAGCGAGGCAGCAGTATAGTATATCATCCATATCGCTCGGAAGAACGTGGCAGCAATACAATATATCGTCCATATCGCTCCGAAGAATGTGGCAGCAGTGTAAAGGGAGTCATTGGATCCGTGCCTCCTCTGGATAATACGGAATCCAATGGGTATATCCCATACGCCTACTAATGTCCTCCCCGTCCAATGTAGATACGCAAGTCGACTACTCGACGTGCATACCCCGTATCTATATGCCAAGTCTCTATTAAATAAATATAAACTGAACTACGTACTAACCGTGATGTAGGTTACACGTAACGATAGCTAGTCGAGTACGCAAACCCATATCCCAATATAAATATGTCTCTGTGAACGTGTAAGGTGTCAGGTCTCAGATGATAACAGGGTATCATCCAATGGGTGTGTCTGCTGTAACACCCCGTTCCGCTCAAGCGGACTGCCGTCTCAAACGACAATCGTGCAGCTGTCCCGACCCGCTTTGCCTCGATCAAGAAGCAAAGGATATCCAGACTTGCCCCTACAGGAATCCGGCTTGGACTTTCAGAGGCTCGCTTAGATGTATCGCTCTACCGAGGCGAATCATCGCTAAGGTGGGTGGCTACGGTAAACTTGTCTTTGCTTAGCCAGCACACATAAAATCTGGAATGTTTATGCTAGTCGCTAGGTGATTCACCCCCTGCATGCTAATAAATCCAACGCACCTAGCTAAGGGAATAATCCCAACTTGTATTGCTTGCTAGAACATGGAAAAGGAAATACTGCTTATATTCAGACCCTCGCATGCTAAGTCCCTTAACGGTTTCATCTCTCGGACTACCTTCGGGCCCGAGCAACGTGCCTGCTTATGTACCTAGAAACGCATGCTTGTCTGCTTGAATGTTGCCGTATTTTCATCCAACTCCGGGAGACTACTTAGTAGTTGTTCCGTGTATGATTGACCCTGCAAGTATCCAGGACCGTTAGGTCACCACGCAGCCCCGAACCAGGGGAGTGTATCAAGACAAGTTATTGTACAAAGAACAAGATCCAAGTATCCCGTGTACTCGTATACTCGTGTTCCCGTGCACTCGTGTTCTCGTGTTCTCTTGTTCAAAGTGCACGCGTGTTCTCGTGTTCTCGTGTATCTCGTGATAATTGAATGACCCAAAAAGAAAGTGCATGTCGCGGACAACTCGGAAACGAGGTATAGTTCCACGGACGGTCACCGGGGCACTAGGGCCGATCCGATCAGGATGGAACTCTTGTGTGGTCTCTCGTGTTCGGGCGAGTGGTTTGTAGCACCTCGTGTACTTACGTTGCATTCCACTTTCCCGGGACTACATCACATGTGTAGTCCATCATGTGCGGACAAGATGGTTTGTAGCGCATCGTGTACTTTGTTGCATTCCATCTTGGCCTTGGACTACTTCATGTACAATCCATCGTGTACGGGCGAGATGGTTCGTAGCGCATTGTGTGCTCTCGTTGCGTTCCACTCTCGTCTGGGATTAGTCCCTTATGGCTATGCCAGCGACTCATGTTCATATAGATAAGTCATCCTCGCTTAGCGGCTATCCGCGTGCGAGTCATTGCATCAAGAATAACTGAGCACACCAAATACTGTCCCGTTCAATGACTCTCATATTTGCATGTTGCATATGCTTGCCTCCTGAATGTTTATACATGCCTCTGCTCGAATTTATACTGTTTGCCTCAATGTTTGCCTTGGACAGGGAAGGAGATGGTAAGTTGGTGAGTCTCGTCGTATTTCCTCTAACATCGCACGGCGCACTGCCCGACACGATAGGCTATTCAATATTTGCATAAAACTGATCCTAAGGCAACTAGAAAGACAACTTAATAGTTGTGCACGAAACCTGTATTACGTGTTTGGATTTGTCGAGCGGGCGAGTAGCTTCCCCACCAGTGCATTCAATGTCCTGATAATCCACCAGTTTGATATGCAGGGTGCGGGAGAACCTCGTGCGGTGCGGACGCCTCCTTCGTGCGTGCTAAGGCCAGGAGTTCCCTCTGAAGCCTTGCAACGGTGCGTCTGGGACAGAAGCGCTTATACAAGACATAAGTTGTGAACATCGCCTGACCATCGCCTGTACATTCATTCCACAGTTGTAGTCACTTGGCACGCTTTTACTGTTTCAGAGAGAGAGGCTTGAGCGACTTGTAATCTCGGCTATACGCCGCCTCTAACACAAGTTCATATCAATAAAGAGATTACTTTACTTGTTTCAATGCTTCCGCTATATTTGTCGACTCAGTAAACCTGTTACCGATCGCCTATGCGTTCATGACTCCGCTGCACTCGGACAATCTGTGTGACTCTGTGGCTTAGAACTCTTGCCGCCAGCCAATAAACCATGGCCTTGCACGGGCGTGGATCACGCTCGTGCGGCATCACGCCCGGATGGGTTAAGCGACCATTCCGCGGGAGCGCTGGCGAGGGTGATTCCCGCCTAGCGGGAACGGCCGATTGCCTGCGAGAGATCGGGGCGTGACATGTTGGTATCAGAGCCTGGCTTCTACGCCTTTGGACTTCGATTCGATATCTCTGCTTCGAAAGCTCGTTCGTGGGTTATGTGCACGCTCTCTCTCAATGCCTCGATGGGATGTTCCAACAATAAGTCTAAATACTTTCAAAATGCGTTTTGAATGTTATGCTTGCTTGTCTAGTTGTATGCTACGAGTGGCCTTTGTGCCAACCTGTGCGAACCCTTGAGAGTATCGCTAGTAGCTTGTCCGATTTTTACTAACTCTAAGTTTGGTTGAATGCATCTATTCAAGGGACGCCTTGAACTAGTGCACCATCCAAGACTTAAGAAAAGGTGAAACTCGAGTGCTAAGACTTTGCTATCACTGAGCTGGTTGGCGTGTTCACGCTAGAAGTGCACTTCGAAAGTGCGCACGATCCAGTCTAAGCGATATACTGATTTCGAAGCTTGTGCAAGTGAATATCCAAATGAAACAAGTACAAACGACTTGTCTAGGATTGCCTCAACCCTAAATTACTGCTTGTCCTTAGTAAGTCTCGAGGACGAGACTTTTCTAAGTTGGGTAGGATGTAACACCCCGTTCCGCTCAAGCGGACTGCCGTCTCAAACGGCAATCGTGCAGCTGTCCCGACCCGCTTTGCCTCGATCAAGAAGCAAAGGATATCCAGACTTGCCCCTACAGGAATCTGGCTTGGACTTTCAGAGGCTCGCTCAGACGTATCGCTCTACCGAGACGAATCATCGCTAAGGTGGGTGGCTACGGTAAACTTGTCTTTGCTTAGCCAGCACACATAAAATCTGGAATGTTTATGCTAGTCGCTTGGTGATTCACCCCTTGCATGCTAATAAATCCAACGCACCTAGCTAAGGGAATAATCCTAACTTGTACTGCTTGCTAGAACATGGAAAAGGAAATACTGCTTATATTCAGACCCTCGCATGCTAAGCCCCTTAACGGTTTCATCTCTCGGACTACCTTCGGGCCCGAGCAACGTGCCTGCTTATGTACCTAGAAACGCATGCTTGTCTGCTTGAATGTTGTCGTATTTTTATCCAACTCCGGGAGACTACTTAGTAGTCGTTCCGTGTATGATTGACCCTGCAAGTATCCAGGACCGTTAGGTCACCACCCAGCCCCGAACCAGGGGAGTGCATCAAGACAAGTTATTGTACAAAGAACAAGATCCAAGTATCCCGTGTACTCGTATACTCGTGTTCCCGTGCACTCGTGTTCTCGTGTTCTCTTGTTCAAAGTGCACGCGTGTTCTTGTGTTCTCGTGTATCTCGTGATAATTGAATGACCCAAAAAGAAAGTGCATGTCGCGGACAACTCGGAAACGAGGTATAGTTCCACGGACGGTCACCGGGGCACTGGAGCCGATCCGATCCCGATGGAACTCTTGTGTGGTCCTTCGTGTTCGGGCGAGTGGTTTGTAGCACCTCGTGTACTTACGTTGCATTCCACTTTCCCGGGACCACATCACGTGTGTTGTCCATCGTGTGCGGACAAGATAGTTTGTAGCGCATCGTGTACTTTGTTGCATTCCATCTTAGCCTTGGACTACTTCATGTACAATCCATCGTATACGGGCGAGATGGTTCGTAGCACATCGTGTGCTCTTATTGCGTTCCACTCTTGTCTGGGATTAGTCCTTTATGGCTATGCCAGCGACTCATGTTCATATAGATAAGTCATCCTCGCTTAGCGGCTATCCGCGTGCGAGTCATTGCATCAAGAACAACTGAGCACACCAAATACTGTCCCGTTCAATGACTCTCATGTTTGCATATTGCATATGCTTGCCTCCTGAATGTTTATACATGCCTCTGCTCGAATTTATACTGTTTGCCTCAATGTTTGCCTTGGACAGGGAAGGAGATGGTAAGTTGGTGAGTCTCGTCGTGTTTCCTCTAACATCGCACGGCGCACTGCCCGACACGATAGGCTATTTAATATCTGCATAAAACTGATCCTAAGGCAACTAGAAAGACAACTTAATAGTTGTGCACGAAACCTGTATTACGTGTTTGGATTTGTCGAGCGGGCGAGTAGCTTCCCCACCAGTGCATTCAATGTACTGATAATCCACCAGTTTGATATGCAGGGTACGGGAGAACCTCGTGCGGTGCGGACGCCTCCTTCGTGCGTGCTAAGGCCAGGAGTTCCCTCTGAAGCCTTGCAACGGTGCGTCCGGGATTGAAGCGCTTATACAAGACATAAGTTGTGAACATTGCCTGACCATCGCCTGTACATTCATTCCACAGTTGTAGCCACTTGGCACGCTTTTACTGTTTCAGAGAGAGAGAGGCTTGAGCGATGTCACTACCACATTCCAAAAATAGGGGTATTTTTGACTTTTTATAATATTTAATATTATTGTAGTTATAATTAAGTAATTTTATGGTAGTATATTTAATTTAAATAATTATGTGTGATGTGTAATTAAATATAGTACTAGATACAGTGTTCAGTTATTTTGAGCTATTAGACTTGACCTAGAAGCCAGTAGATGAGCACCTGTCGAAATTATGGAGTTTTGAGGTTAATTGTTTTTTTTGAATTAATTTATTGGAGGTGTAATTAATTATCGTATTTTATTATTGCGCATTGCCCTTGCTTCGATATTTGGAGCGCTACCCTGACTGTTGTCTTCCAACAAATTTTACAATCTTGCTCTAGACATGCCCGCCTTCCATTCTGCTATTTTTGCAACTCATAATTATGCTCTCTGTACATTATTTCTGGCCGCACAAAAATCATTGTGGACGTTATTTAATAAATCCCTATTTTTCATCGTTGTGCGTTCCAATCGAAAATTGGAGGCAATCTTGACCTATTTTTCGTGCGGCCCAAATTAGGGTAATATTCTGTTCTGAGTCTTCTTCATTATTGGTATTGATGACCTGACCTGATTTTGGCTCCATGTACTCCTAATTAATTGTTGAACACAACTTGCATTTATTTCTATTTTAATTGAGGATACTATTTAAACTAATTCTAAAATCCCCATTTAATTCCAGTGCCCTGCTATTTTAGCCCACACCAAACTTACAGCGCCCCTGACCCTACAAAACACCGGACACCGAATCGCCCGTCAAATTTTCGTCATTTTATGTGTTTGTGCAATTTCCTAAATTTAAGGGGGCTAAATTGCAAATTTGTATTTTGTGGCCTAACCCAATTGTTTGAACAATGAGAGAACCTAATATTTTATTTAAACTCTCACCCTCATACCCACATGAAGAAATTCTCCATGTTTAATCTGGACCACCCATTTAATTGGGTGCATCCTCACCATTAGATTCCACACACCCTCTTCATATATAATGTCCCATCCTAAACCCTAATCCCTAGACAACCTAGGTTTTCCCCCACCTCACAAGTCCCCATATTTTCTCCAACGTGAACTCCTTTCTTCTTCTCTTCTTCTCCTTCTTTTTCTTCTTCCTCCTTCTTCTTTATTTTCATTTGAATTCAAATTAGCAAAAGGGGGGGAACACTATTCATCATTTCCCCCTACTGTTCACCGGCGGCTCTGTGTTCGGCTGCCCGACCCAGCCGATCCACCGTCGACGCGTCCGGCGGCTCTCCGGCAGCCCAGTCTTCGAGCTCCCCTCCGCCTCAACTCCTCCCCTCGCCGCTGCTCGTGCTCCTCCCTCCATTCTTATCAAACCCGGCGGCCGAGTTCCTCCGAGCTCTTCCCGCTGACTGCTCCAGCCCGATCCCCCGGCGACCCGCGGCCGACCTGTCCTCCGTCCATCCATCAAGCCCGGCGGCTTGCTCATCCCTCCGCCGACCAGGCACCACCGCTGCCCCTAACACCACCCTGCTGTCGAGCTCCTCCGACCCGGCCAGGCTACCACCATCCCTCCATCCATCCATTCCTCCTCCGTTCGACGGCCTGCTGCACCGGCAGGCGGCAACCCCATCTCCATCTCCTCCCTCCGCCAAGCCACCATCTCCCTCCGGTGGACTTCCCCTCCGGCGAGCGGCCGACCCCTCGCGAGATCCTCCCCCGCTGCATCTAACACCATTAAGTCCACTGCTCTCCCCGCTCCGACTGAACCTCGAGCACCCCGACCCCCGCTGTGCATCACTCCGACGGCCATCCCGAGCCTCTGCACCCGGCGGCCCTCTCCCTCTGCTGTTCTTCCCGAGCTCCACCCGACTACAGTCCGGCGGCCCGCTGTCAGTCCGGTCATCTCGAGCACCCCCTCCGCCTTGCTGCGACTGCTCTGGTCCGGCGAGCAACAACCACCACCACCATTGGAACCACCTCTGTAAGTTTTCTTCCTTCTTCCTTTTCTTTTCCTGTGTATATATATAACTCAGTAATAGCTAGGAGACCTATTACATATGTATTCTAGTATACTAAAATAAATATGTATATGTATGGTATATAGATATAATTAGTGTATTCTATGTTAATGTACATAAAATTGTATATATTGTTAATGGTAGATATATATATATATATATATGTATATAATTACGTATACGTGTATTTGTGTGTGTATTGTGTATTGGTATGTGTAACATATATCATTCTATTTTCAAATAGTATATAAATTATTTCTATGTGTATATTCATATATCTATATAAGTATGAAATTGGTATTTTTCTTATAATATGTATTTAGTAAAGTGTATACTAGTAATTATTTAATTAATGCTTAATATTGTATATGTATATATCTAATCTACTTGATATATATATAAATACGTATTTTAGTATGTGTATGTTTAATTTAAATTGGTATAATATAAAATTAATGTATTAGTACTTATGTATTTATATGTATGCAATTAAGTATTTAATTAATGTGAATATTGTGCATGTATATATTTAATTGGCTCATGAATATATATATTTTGTATATACTTAATATATTTCAATATAAAAATTGGTGTATATGGTATATAAGTATATTGTTCAACCTATATATATATATATATATATATATATATATATATATATATATATATATATATATATATATATATATATATATATATATATATATATATATTATACATGTAATTAAATGATACACATAAATATTGCATATGTACTAAATTTGGTATATATACATATGTGTACAGATATATGTATATGAGAAATATAATAAGATTTGGAATATATTCAAAATAACCGTATTTTTGTATCAATATATATATGTAGATTTATATTTTATTTTGGTATATGTAAGTATATATACATATATATATACTTATTTTTGGTATAGGTATAAACATGTATTATATATGTGTTTTAGTATTTAATATTATATATATAATGTATTGGCATATATATATGTGTATATATATTTTGTATAAACCCTTAGTATATTTTTAACATATATATACATATATATTGTATATGTATTCAATTTGATATATATATATATTATAGGTATTAATGTTAGTAAAGATATGTATATTTATTATGTATATCCTACTAGATGACCCTAGTTGACTAGTGCCCTGCCTGGCATAGCTCTGAGGCCAGTATATTTCTTCTGTGTGTTAGGACAGCATCTGATACAAGTGTTATATTTGTGATATGTTATAGGACTGTTGGTTTACCCAGGGGATACTCTGGAACAGGACATCAATAATTACCAGCTAAGGACCCAAGGCGAGTACATTCTCTGATTAGTTTCTAATTTATGATATCTCCTATGTTTACTGTATCTAGTGTAAATATCCATATTCCTGACACGTTGGTTACACGGATTGGTATACACGGATCTCGTCATGAGATGTTATTCCTTATTCATGGTGTAGCTTGTACAAGACTTGTTTTCCTTGATATCTTGTGCATGTACAGACACTGATTTCCGAGGAGATTTGCTACCTTCCTAGGGAATCCCGTGCCATAGCGTACCATGATTGGATCTACTATACCAGTCGGGGGTTTGGGGAGTATTTTAGTGTAGATATGTGATCATACCAACTTTTCATGCATCATAGCTCACCCCACATCTCACGTCGGGTGCGGCCTGACCATCTCCATGCTTCATAGCTATTACGTGTGATTAGCCTGACCTCTACATGCATCATAGCTAACCAACGGTTAGCCTGACCTTCCATGAATCATAGCTAATCACATGTAACCAGCCTGATCAAGTTCCCAAGCCGATCAAATATTAAAGCTAGTACTCACACACTTAGTCATAGAATTCTTGCTCATTGACATATTGTTCTTTCCTGCATTTACTTACAGTATTTCCAGTATTTCTCTCATTGTACATTTCTCGTACCTATACATGCATCTGGTATATTTCCATCTAGAACTGCTACATAGTTTATATCATTTATATAGAACTGCTATTTAGAGATGTACTTTGCTCCTTCCTGACTGGAAAATATTTTTCCAGACTGTGACCTTAGTAGACTGGTTTCCGACACACTTGGGGAATTGGATGATACTGATTGCAGGTATGATTATTGTGTCATTAGACTTATGTTGTATTCTTTTATTTCTTTATTTTTTCCTATCGTGCTGTAGTTGTGATTGAGTATTTCTAGATTTATTTTATAATATCCACGTCTCCTTATGGAGTTGGATACTAGCGTGAGATTGTTAGATAGTACTTGACCTAGACAGCGTTCTACCGCCGATGCTGCGGCGTAGGCTGGACGTACCCACGCTCTCGTACCCCTAAACCGGGTGCGGGTCGTGACACGTTTTTAGTGGTGGCCCATGCAGGTCAGACTTCGCGAGTTGTGCGATATCGTGGTAGTGTGGCATCTTTGTTACACTACTGCGTGCCTGCTATAGAATATAAGACATAGGATACTAGGATGAGAGAGGATACTCAATCACAAATTCTTGAGAGATTCCTCGGATAACCCCATGAGAATCTTATTATAATTTCTAATTTAAATCCTTCGCCCTTGTTTCCGTCCGTTCTCACTTGTTGATATTGAGTTGATTCTTGTTGACCAGTTGTTAACTTTAATTCTTGGTATCGTTGTTGAGTTGATTTCATATTGAGATGAATTTTATGGACTAGAATTTATGGTATCATCTGATGACATATATTGATGAGGACAGTGAGAAAGGTAAAACGTCTACTTTGGTTATGGAACCTAGAGTTTATCGCAGCCATTCTAGCTGTCGTAACGAGAACGTAGGAACCAGACTTGGATGTACACACTTTAGTTATGAGATTTAGAGTTTTTCGCAGCCATACCGGTTGGCGTGGCAAAGATTCTAAATGACGTGATTATAGAGTTGCATACCTTAGTTACGGAACCTGTCGTTTATCGCATCTATGCTTACTTGCGTGGCGAGGATTCTAAGTGTCATGATTTTTGACGAGACATGTATGATTATCAGGTTGTATCTTAAATTGGTTCTTAAAGTATCATCTCAAGACTTATCTATTTCTGTTATTCCAGGACTTTGTTCCATCGTTTCTTTTCTTTACTAGCAGTAAAGATACCTTCCGTCCTTGATCCAGTTCCTTTTTGAACTTATTCATTTGAGGGTTCCTTGTTAGTATGATAATTAGTGACTTACAATTCTGGTTGTGTCTTGTATTAGTTGACTGAGTGTTGCTTGTGAGTTGTAAGTGTTTCCTAGTTGGACATGGGAACATTAGACATTAATCTAGAGTTAAACCATAGCGTAGTGCCTTGTAGCAATAGTTCTATGATAGGTGTGTTGTAGTTAGTATTGGCACTATAGATAGAGTAGAAAGAGTATCAGTGATGATGATCATTTGGAAGCAATAGTGTAAATAATTTGGGCAGTACAATTTTTGTACACAGTTGAGAGTTGTAAATAATTAGTGTATTAGTGTGCACCTTGAGTATTAGAGACTGTGAGTAGTATATGTATACTTGTGGATTAAATTTATAATTTGTAGAGTGGAAATGAATTTCAATTTTTTAAAGAATTTTGAGGAGATGAGATTTTATGTTATTAATTTTGAGTATTCGAATTCAATTCAATAAACATAGTCAAGGTTATAAGGATTTTAAAAGTGATTAAATTTTTCGATAATTGAGTATCTGATTTTGAGGAGGTATATGCAATTATTTTTAAGTTGATCGAGAAGTTAAACCTTAACGATTATTTTGAGGATTAATTTTATGGTAGATAAGAGATGAATATTAATATATGAGTAGATGGTATACATGTGTAAGGATCTGATGACTTGAGTATGATTGAGATCTCACTGCCAACTGACTTGGGTGTCAATCTAGGGTTGTATTAGAGAGAGCAGTACTTAGTATAGTGTGTTGCAATTGATATGCACTTGAGTGATAAGAATAACTAGTATCAGCTATTGCAGTAGGTAAGGAAGCTAGCAGTGAGTATGCTTGTAGTAGAGTGTGGTACCTAAAGAGATAAAGGTATCAAACTTTACATGCATCATTTGACCTATGATTATGTTAGAGATAGAAGATACTGCAAGTATTATGTTAGCAGGTTCTTTCTTTTCTTTCCTCATGTTCTTTTGTCTTCTGATTGATTGATACCTTAGTACCGTAGCTTGTATGCATAATTTTTTTGTTATAATATAGTTAGTAGTACCCCTGATACAGAGACTGCAATACCATGACAAAAGACACCATGATCATACATATTTCCCTTAGGTTGCATGTTGTATGGTTGTAGGTAGAATTCTCTTAGACTTTGATTGTTGAGGATTTAACTGTAGTAAAGATTAACGAAGAGGTTATGACTTGACAAAAAGAGACAAGGTGCCTTAAATTTTGAGGAAAAATGTAAATTAAATAAAGAGTTAGGAATTTAATATGGCATAATTGAAGTTTTGTTAAATCATTGATTTTTAAGAAGATTATGAAATGATTGAATTTATCATTGAATTTGAGGATTTTAAGAAGGCCATCGATATATTTATTGGACTGCAAGTTATGAACTTATATCTTGAATATTGTATTGGAGGTTGCATAAGTATTACATCGTTGCATATTATGTGGGAAAAAAAAATCGAGGGATAAGAACACAAATGGATTAGTGTTCAATTCAAATTTTGGGATGAGATTCAATTTTAGAAATATGCATGGATTGGATTTCAATTAGAGGATGAATATTAAATTCATGTATTTCGTTATTAACTTAAAATTTTGGAGGATATTGTGATAAGAATGGGATTTGATTTTATATTTAAAGATTTTAGGGATATGATATTTATAGAATTTTGAAAAATATTATGAAATAACAATATGGAGTAGTTCATGATTAAATGATTTGGTGAATTTAATTTTGATGGTAGTAAATAAATAAATAAAATAATCGAGGAAAAAAAAATTCGAGGATAAACATTGATTTAAATAAAGGGTCAAAAATTTAACATGATGGAATTTATGATGTATTAATTCCAGGAAGGATGTGATATGATTGAGGTTATCATTAGAATTTGAGGAAATTTAGAGAGATTATCACTATAATTATTTGATTGCAAGTTATGGAAATTTTAAAATGTTAGATTTGGATGTTGCATTTGAAAAATCCTTAAGTATCGCATTGTTAATTATTTTGAGGACAGAGGAAATCGGGGAATAAAATTTTTGATAGACTAATATTTGAATTCAAACTGTGTGGGATTTGATTTACATTTTATATATGTGCATTGATTAAAATCAAAATTGAGGAAGGGATATTAAATTCGGAGTACTGAATTATTAACTAAAAATCTTGAGGAAATTTTAATAAAAATAGACTTTGATTTCATTTCGAGGATTTTTCAGGAATGAAATAATATCAGAATTTTGACAATTGTGAAAAGACCTTGTGGACTATTAATTGATTCGTGGTTGATGAATTTAAATTGAGATGTGTATGAATAAATGCTACTTGGAGGATTTTAAATTTCGAGGACGAAATTCTTTTAAGGTGGGTAAACTTGTCACTACCACATTCCGAAAACAGGGGTATTTTTGACTTTTTATAATATTTAATATTATTGTAGTTATAATTAAGTAATTTCATGGTAGTATATTTAATTTAAATAATTATGTGTGATGTGTAATTAAATATAGTACTAGATACAGTGTTCAGTTATTTTGAGCTATTAGACTTGACCTAGAAGCCAGTAGATGAGCACCTGTCGAAATTATGGAGTTTTGAGTTTAATTGTTTTTTTTGAATTAATTTATTGGAGGTGTAATTAATTATCGTATTTTATTATTGCGCATTACCCTTGCTTCGATATTTGGAGCGCTATCCTGACTGTTGTCTTCCAACAAATTTTACAATCTTGCTCTAGACATGCCCGCCTTCCATTCTGCTATTTTTGCAACTCATAATTATGCTCTCTGTACATTATTTCTGACCGCACAAAAATTGTTGTGGACGTTATTTAATAAATCCCTATTTTTCATCGTTGTGCGTTCCAATCGAAAATTGGAGGCAATCTTGACCTATTTTTCGTGCGGCCCAAATTAGGGTAATATTCTGTTCTGAGTCTTCTTCATTATTGGTATTGATGACCTGACCTGATTTTGGCTCCATGTACTCCTAATTAATTGTTGAACACAACTTGCATTTATTTCTATTTTAATTGAGGATACTATTTAAACCAATTCTAAAATCCCCATTTAATTCCAGTGCCCTGCTATTTTAGCCCACACCAAACTTACAGCGCCCCTGACCCTACAAAACACCGGACACCGAATCGCCCGTCAAATTTTCGTCATTTTATGTGTTTGTGCAATTTCCTAAATTTAAGGGGGTTAAATTGCAAATTTGCATTTTGTGGCCTAACCCAATTGTTTGAACAATGAGGGAACCTAATATTTTATTTAAACTCTCACCCTCATACCCACATGAAGAAATTCTCCATGTTTAATCTGGACCACCCATTTAATTGGGTGCATCCTCACCATTAGATTCCACACACCCTCTTCATATATAATGTCCCATCCTAAACCCTAATCCCTAGACAACCTAGGTTTTCCCCCACCTCACAAGTCCCCATATTTTCTCCAACGTGAACTCCTTTCTTCTTCTCTTCTTCTCCTTCTTTTTCTTCTTCCTCCTTCTTTATTTTCATTTGAATTCAAATTAGCAAAAGGGGGGAACACTATTCATCATTTCCCCCTACTGTTCACCGGCGGCTCTGTGTTCGGCTGCCCGACCCAGCCGATCCACCGTCGACGCGTCCGGCGGCTCTCCGGCAGCCCAGTCTTCGAGCTCCCCTCCGCCTCAACTCCTCCCCTCGCCGCTGCTCGTGCTCCTCCCTCCATTCTTATCAAACCCGGCGGCCGAGTTCCTCCGAGCTCTTCTCGCTGACTGCTCCAGCCCGATCCCCCGGCGACCCGCGGCCGACCTGTCCTCCGTCCATCCATCCACCCATCCATCAAGCCCGGCGGCTTGCTCATCCCTCCGCCGACCAGGCACCACCGCTGCCCCTAACACCACCCTGCTGTCGAGCTCCTCCGACCCGGCCAGGCTACCACCATCCCTCCATCCATCCATTCCTCCTCCGTTCGACGGCCTGCTGCACCGGCAGGCGGCAACCCCATCTCCATCTCCTCCCTCCGCCAAGCCACCATCTCCCTCCGGTGGACTTCCCCTCCGGCGAGCGGCCGACCCCTCGCGAGATCCTCCCCCGCTGCATCTAACACCATCAAGTCCACTGCTCTCCCCGCTCCGACTGAACCTCGAGCACCCCGACCCCCACTGTGCATCACTCCGGCGGCCATCCCGAGCCTCTGCACCCGGCGGCCCTCTCCCTCTGCTGTTCTTCCCGAGCTCCACCAGACTGCAGTCCGGCGGCCCGCTGTCAGTCCGGTCATCTCGAGCACCCCCTCCGCCTTGCTGCGACTGCTCCGGTCCGGCGAGCAACAACCACCACCACCATTGGAACCACCTCTGTAAGTTTTCTTCCTTCTTCCTTTTCTTTTCCTGTGTATATATATAACTCAGTAATAGCTAGGAGACCTATTACATATGTATTCTAGTATACTAAAATAAATATGTATATGTATGGTATATAGATATAATTAGTGTATTCTATGTTAATGTACATAAAATTATATATATTGTTAATGGTAGATATATATATATATATATGTATATAATTACGTATACGTGTATTTGTGTGTGTATTGTGTATTGGTATGTGTAACATATATCATTCTATTTTCAAATAGTATATAAATTATTTCTATGTGTATATTCATATATCTATATAAGTATGAAATTGGTATTTTTCTTATAATATGTATTTAGTAAAGTGTATACTAGTAATTATTTAATTAATGCTTAATATTGTATATGTATATATCTAATCTACTTGATATATATATAAATACGTATTTTAGTATGTGTATGTTTAATTTAAATTGGTATAATATAAAATTAATGTATTAGTACTTATGTATTTATATGTATGCAATTAAGTATTTAATTAATGTGAATATTGTGCATGTATATATTTAATTGGCTCATGAATATATATATTTTGTATATACTTAATATATTTCAATATAAAAATTGGTGTATATGGTATATAAGTATATTGTTCAACCTATATATATATATATATATATATATTATACATGTAATTAAATGATACACATAAATATTGCATATGTACTAAATTTGGTATATATACATATGTGTACAGATATATGTATATGAGAAATATAATAAGATTTGGAATATATTCAAAATAACCGTATTTTTGTATCAATATATATATGTAGATTTATATTTCATTTTGGTATATGTAAGTATATATACATATATATATACTTATTTTTGGTATAGGTATAAACATGTATTATATATGTGTTTTAGTATTTAATATTATATATATAATGTATTGGCATATATATATGTGTATATATATTTTGTATAAACCCTTAGTATATTTTTAACATATATATACATATATATTGTATATGTATTCAATTTGATATAAATATATATTATAGGTATTAATGTTAGTAAAGATATGTATATTTATTATGTATATCCTACTAGATGACCCTAGTTGACTAGTGCCCTGCCTGGCATAGCTCTGAGGCCAGTATATTTCTTCTGTGTGTTAGGACAGCATCTGATACAAGTGTTATATTTGTGATATGTTATAGGACTGTTGGTTTACCCAGGGGATACTCTGGAACAGGACATCAATAATTACCAGCTAAGGACCCAAGGCGAGTACATTCTCTGATTAGTTTCTAATTTATGATATCTCCTATGTTCACTGTATCTAGTGTAAATATCCATGTTCCTGACACGTTGGTTACACGGATTGGTATACACGGATCTCGTCATGAGATGTTATTCCTTATTCATGGTGTACCTTGTACAAGACTTGTTTTTCTTGATATCTTGTGCATGTACAGACACTGATTTTCGGGGAGATTTGCTACCTTCCTAGGGAATCCCGTGCCATAGCGTACCATGATTGGATCTACTATACCAGTCGGGGGTTTGGGGAGTATTTTAGTGTATATATGTGATCATACCAACTTTTCATACATCATAGCTCACCCCACATCTCACGTCGGGTGCGGCCTGACCATCTCCATGCTTCATAGCTATTACGTATGATTAGCCTGACCTCTACATGCATCATAGCTAACCAACGGTTAGCCTGACCTTCCATGAATCATAGCTAATCACATGTAACCAGCCTGATCAAGTTCCCAAGCCGATCACATATTAAAGCTAGTACTCACACACTTAGTCATAGAATTCTTGCTCATTGACATATTGTTCTTTCCTGCATTTACTTACAGTATTTCCAGTATTTCTCTCATTGTACATTTCTCGTACCTATACATGCATCTGGTATATTTCCATCTAGAACTGCTACATAGTTTATATCATTTATATAGAACTGCTATTTAGAGATGTACTTTGCTCCTTCCTGACTGGAAAATATTTTTCCAGACTGTGACCTTAGTAGACTGGTTTCCGACACACTTGGGGAATTGGATGATACTGATTGCAGGTATGATTATTGTGTTATTAGACTTGTGTTGTATTCTTTTATTTCTTCATTTTTTCCTATCGTGCTGTAGTTGTGATTGAGTATTTCTAGATTTATTTTATAATATCCACGTCTCCTTATGGAGTTGGATACTAGCGTGAGATTGTTAGATAGTACTTGACCTAGACAGCGTTCTACCGCCGATGCTGTGGCGTAGGCTGGACGTACCCACGCTCTCGTGCCCCTAAACCGGGTGTCGGTCGTGACAAGCGACTTGTAATCTCGGCTATACGCCGCCTGTGACACAAGTTCATATCAATAAAGAGATTACTTTACTTGTTTCAATGCTTCCGCTATATTTGTCGACTCAGTAAACCTGTTACCGATCGCCTATGCGTTCATGACTCTGCTGTACTCGGACAATCTGTACGACTCTGTGGCTTAGAACTCTTGCCGCCAGCCAATGAACCATGGCCTTGTACGGGCGTGGATCACGCTCGTGCGGCATCACGCCCGGATGGGTTAAGCGATCGTTCCGCGGGAGCGCTGGCGAGGGTGATTCCCGCCTAGCGGGAACGGTCGATTGCCTGCGGGAGATTGGGGCGTGACATCTGCTAATGACTAGGCCAAGTATACAAATCATCGACGTATCCGTCGAATGCGTCGAGTCAATCTCGGACGCGTACATTTATATAAAGTAAAAATAACAAGAATATAATACAATAAATGCATAATTTAAATTAGACAGTAAATATGGCAAGGTATCTTGCCTGGGTCCTGAAGCTGTGAATGCTAGAAGCCGGTTCCTGCAGTGTCTCTTGGCTGATCCAAAGGTCCTAAACACAAATATAATATAACAGTCTCATATCAGACGCTAAACATTAATTGTACATGACTATAATACGACGCATTGAATATTATCGCAAGTTCACGTCTGTTCGAATACAGCGTCACGTGTGCGCATAGCTAAGGTGCACACGTATTCTGTGCTCGAATATCCTGAGCCTTGAGACAATAATTTCAAGTTACGGTTTGACCACGATCTCTGTTCTGTGCGAACACATGTTCCTTGGTTTCTATGTTCATTACACGAGGTTTATGGACAGGGTTTTAGGGTAGAAACGCTAGTCTTGGTGTTATGTCTCACGATTTAGGGTTTGCTAGTAAATATACAGATTCTAAATCTTATTAGTCATTAATCTACTATACACATGATTAGGGTTGTATCCGATATCAACATTTATTGACACGTCGATACGATGCTACGATATTCACATGAAGAAGCGGGGTTTGATGTGGTTACCTCTACGTGGCTTGCTCGGACAGGGTCTGCTCTCGTCGAGGCGTACTCCGGCGTGGTGGCAGCGGCTCCAGCGAGGTGGCAGCAGTGGCGGTGGCACAGCAGCAGGCTCGGCAGCGACAGCAACGTACGGGAGAGGGGGGTCGGGTTGGCGCTGGCAGCTCGTCGTGCACCTGACGGCTGGGTCGGTCGACTAAAGGGCATCGGGTCGGCTGTAGGGCGGCTGAAGGGGGCAGCGGGTCGGTTGTAAGGTGGCAGTCGGGTGGATGTAAGGGGGCAGCCGGGTGTAAGGGGCAGTCGGGGTGTAAGGGGCAGTCGGGTGTAAGGGGGTGCCGGTGGTAGTGATGGGTTGGTGCAAAAAAGTTGGGGAGTATTCGGCTAGGGTTAGGGTTTGTGAGGGCTTTGTTGGTTTTGGGTTTTACATGGAGGAAGTTAAGTATTTATATAGAGGATGGACTTCGGGCTTGGTCTCGGGGTTTGAGCCTGCCAGGGTCCAAGGATCTGGTTCGGTCAGGTCCAGTTGAGGTAAAATTAGCCATAAATCAATTAACTAATTTAATAATTAATTGCGCGAGGTGACGTTAATTCACATCGCGCAGCTATGGTTGCAATATGGTCAGAGGGTACCTAAAATTGTCTTCCGAAATTTTAATTATCTCGGTTTGCCCCTAGTCTCTGTTTTAAAAAAATATTACCAATAATCCCTAAATTGGTTGAGGGGGTTTACAATCTACCATCCTTAGAGCATTTCTTCCTCGAAATTAAACGTACGCATAACAAGAATTCCTTACTGAATAAATAAAGTGCTAATACGTACCTAGTCCTTCAAATAGGTGGGGATAGCACTGTCTAATATTCTCCTCGCGTTCCCAAGTCAACTCGCCTGGTGCATGATGTCTCCATGCGACGCGGACTAAGGGAATAGTCTGCCCTCGCAGTACCTTCTCACTTTTGTCCAGAATCTCAACAGGCTCCTCTTGGTACGACAAGCTCGGCCCAACTATGATCTCTGAATGGTCAAGTACATGACTCAGATCCGGTATGTACCTCCTCAGCTGAGATACGTGGAAGACGTCATGGACTCCTTTCAAGGTCTACGGCAAGGCTAATCTGTAAGCAACCTCTCCGACATGTTCTAACACATCGAATGGCCCGATGTACCTCGGACTCAACTTTCCTCTGCCTCCGAATATGATAGTCCCTCGAGTAGGCGAGATCTTTATAAATACGTGATCTCCAACCTAAAATTCTAAGGGTCGTCGATGCGCATTCTCCCAATGCTTGTCACGCCCCAGTCCCAAAATATATGGAACCAGGCCACGTGGCAATAGCCAGCTGACACATCTCCGAGAATATCCCAATTTAATGGATCCACGAAGAGTGCTACGCTATCCTATGATACTAACATGTCCAATATCAGTCAATAACAGGTAAACTAATCTCATCCACCATATAAAGAGCAAGAAACACTAAATAAACTGCTGGTTAATAAATACCAGTCTCAAGATATCATAGTACAACTAATGATGTCTGGTGGGAACAAACCCACTACTCTGACGAAATAAAGTACTGAAATGAGATATAAAAGAATGACTAGGGCATCGACTGGAAAGATAATGATGCACCCAATCTAGGCTGAAGGCCTACCAACTGGTCACGAAAACTCTGACGGCTGCACCTCCAACTCCTCGGCTGAAGCGAATCTCGTCTCCTGTCCTGGGCCGTATACTGTGGGGTAGTAAGCCTCGTCTAAATCTGGAAAGGTACCAGGTCCTCAGAGGGACGTAACAAGATACAAGAAAACAACATGCTATATATGAATACTGAATAAAATAAATACAATAAGGGTGTGCTAGCCATCTAAGTGAGTGCAATGTGAGAACAACGCTGGTGCGTATAGGTAGGTGTAGGCATAACGTCCATGCTCCGAAGAGAGTGGCATCTGTACAGTATATCGTCCATATCGCTCCGAAGAACGTGGCATCAGTATAAAGGGAAAGTCATTGGATCTGGGTTTCTCCGAACTACGGCTCCAATGTGTGTATCCCATACGCCTCCTAGTTGTCCTCCCCGCCCAATGTAGATACGCAAGTCGACTACTCGACGTACATACCATGAATCTATATGCCAAGTCACTAAATTATCCTGACTACATGCTAGCCGTGATGTAGGATGTACGCAACGATAGCTAGTCGAGTGCGCAAGCCCGCATCCCAATATGAATGTATCTCAGTGTGCGTGTAAGGTGTCAGGTCTCAGACAATCACAGAGTATCGTCCAATGGGTTGAGTCTGCTAAGATCTAAGTCCATCTATACTAATCATCGACGTAACCGTCGAATGCAACCGAGACAACTCGGACGCGCACAGTGGTACCAACAACAAGAATACAATACAACATATGCATATTTAATTTAGACAGTAAATATAGCAAGGTATCTTGCCTGTGTCCTGAAGCGGGGAATGCCAAAAGCTGGTTCCTGCAATATCTCCTGGCGGATCCAAAGTTCCTAAACACAAAATATAATATAATAATCTAATATCAGTCACTAAGAGATACATAGGTAATTATGGCGTTGTTCCTAGGTATTGTTGCTAGTTTACTGCGGACCCAATACAGCGTCACATGTACACGTAGCTAGGGTGTACAGTGTTCTGTCTTTGGTCCACGTTCATCTTGCCACAATAATTTACCGAGTTAAGGTTTGCTAATGACTTCTACTCTACTTGGAAATATGTCTTTGATTTCCTTACTCAACAGGCTAGATTCATGCCCAGGGTCCAGGTGAAATACTGGTCGTTGATGTCAGGCTTCAAGATTGGGGCATTCACTAATTATTAGATGAGTTCTAATTTCTTGCTAAATGTCACCTCCATAAATATAAGTTGGGGTTAAATAAGTTGTGTCCAGAATATGACTCTCGCAATGACACGATACTCACATATGAACTCGACACAAGGGTACCTGTATTTACCTTGATGGCGGGCGAGGCTCTTCTCGTCGTCTGACCGTCTTCCGATGAGTGGAACTTCGGTGTGGGTCGGCGAGCAACGTCAGCGGCAGCAGCTGAATCCGCAAGAGCAGGGATCGCAGCAGCAGTAGCCGCTCCGGCGTTGGCGCTGTCGGGTGGAGTCGCGCAGGGGCGGTCGTCCAGACACGGGTCGGCGTTGGCTCGCGGCACTGCCTGGCCGGAACCGACGGGCTGGGATGTGCGCCGGTCGTGGGGGTTCAGCGGGTTTGGGAGCAGCTTGGCCGAGGGATTCAGCGGGTTTGGGAAGCAGTTTGGCCGAGGGATTCAGCGGGTTTGGGAGCAGTTTGGCCGAGGGATTCAGCGGGTATGGGGGCAGGGAGAATATTGGTTTATTAGGGTTTTGCATGGGGGTTGGTATTTATAGGTGTTGATGGTGAATATGGGCTGCCTTGCGGGTGGGCTTGTCTTACCTGGTTGAGGTTGGTCCATGTAGCAGTACAAAGTGGCTTGGTCGGCTTGTTTGAAGTGGGATTGATCTCGAGTTTAAATTAAATTAGTAGTTGCAAGGTGTTCTCTATGGTATGTTGCATAGCTAAGTCGAAACGAAATAACGAGTATCTATTTTTGCACAATGGTCAGAGGGGTAGTCTGGTATGTCTAAAAGATGTTCGTGACATTGGGTTGAAGGTACATGCTAGTGTGGCTTTCCAACCTCGTAGCCACGACGGGGTGAAATACGACCTATAGTTGTTGCACGATAATCCTAATTAAATCTAATTATCCCTAGTCTCTAGTTTTAAATTCCAAATAATTCCTAAGTTGGTTGAGGGGGGGTTTACAATCTACCCTCCTTAGAGCATTTCGTCCTCGAAATTAAAACATACGCATGGCAAGAATTACTGACCGAAATAAAATGCTAATACGTACCTAGTCCTTCGAAGAGGTGGGAGTAACGTTGTCTAATGTCCTCCTCGCGTTCCCAAGTCGACTCGCCTGGTGCATGATGCCTCCATGCAACACGCACTAGGGGAATGGTCTGCCCTCGTAGTACCTTCTCACTTCTGTCTAGAATCTCCACAGGCTCCTCTTGGTATGATAAGCTCGGGCCGACTGTGATCTCGGAATGGTCAAGCACATGACTAGGATCCGATATGTACCTCCTCAATTGAGATACATGGAAGACGTCGTGGACTCCTTCCAAGGTCTGCGGTAACGCTAATCTGTAGGCAACCTCTCCGACGCGTTCTAATATGTCGAATGGTCCGATGAACCTCGGACTCAGCTTCCCTCTGCCTCCGAATCTGATAGTCCCTCGAGTAGGTGAGATCTTTAAGAATACGTGATCTCTAACCTGAAACTCTAAGGGTCGGCGGTGTGCATTCGCCCAATGCTTCTGTCGGTCTTGTGCTGCTCGAAGGTGTCCTTGGATCTTCTTTACCTTCTCTACCGTCCGAACAACCAACTCTGGTCCGAGAATCTGTCGCTCGCCTATATCACTCCAGCATACTGGAGAACGACACTTCCTGCCATACAACGCTTCATAGGGAGCCATCTGAATGCTCGCTTGATAGCTGTTGTTGTAGGAAAACTCGACCAAATGTAGGTGGTCCTCCCATGATCCTCCGAAGTCAAGCATGCACGCTCTCAACATGTCTTCTAACGTCTGAATGGTGCGCTCCGACTGGCCATCCGTTTGGGGGTGATACGCTGTGCTAAACTTTAGGCGAGTACCAAGGCTCTCCTGCATACTCCGCCAAAAGTAAGACGTAAATCTCGTATCCCTGTCAGACACAATGCTAACTGGCACTCCATGTAGGCGCACAATCTCCCTCATGTACATATCTGCTAAAGCCTCCGTCGATTGCCCAACTCTAAAGGGTAAAAAGTGTGCGGACTTGGTGAGTCTATCCACGATTACCCATACTGCATTGGGCCCACTAGGACTCCTTGGGAAGCCTGTAACAAAGTCCATAGTGATATGCTCTCATTTCCACTCCGGTATAGGAAGTGGTTGAAGTAATCCTGCAGATCTCTGGTGCTCGGCCTTGACTTGCTGACACACCAGGCACTTGGCCACAAAATGTGCTATCTCTCTCTTCATTCCGTGCCACCAGTAGTACTGTCTTAGATCTCTGTACATCTTCGTACCTCCTGGATGAATGGAATAGGTGGAACTGTGAGCCTCTGTCATCAATTCCTGCCGAAGTTCTCCATTTGGAACATAGAGACGATCTTCGTATCTTAGTGTTTCATCTTCATGTATCCGCAGTCCTGTCTGTAATCCAGTCTCTGTCCTCTGTCTGAGCCTCTGAAATCTGGCATCTGTCGGCAGGACAGCCTTGATTCTCTCTACCAGTGTCGATTGCAATTGGAAACTCGACAACTGTCCGTCTACTCCGGGTATGACAACCTCTATACCCATCTGCTCTAGATCTCTTAACAGATGTTGTTGGGTAGTCAAGAAGAATGCCATAGGTCTTCTGCTCAATGCGTCTGCTACTACGTTGGCCTTTCCCGGGTGGTACTGTAGCTCAATTTTGAAGTCTGTCATCACCTCGAGCCAACGTCTCTGCCTCTGATTAAGATCCTTCTGAGTGTAGACATATTTCAGGCTTTTATGATCCGTAAATATCTCCACTCTTTCTCCATATAGGTAATGCCTCCAAAGCTTTAAAGCAAAGATCACCGCGGCAAGCTCCAAGTCATGGGTGGGATAGTTCTTCTCATGTGTCCTCAACTGTCTAGAAGCATAAGCTACAACCTTTCCATTCTGCATCAAGACACATCCTAATCCTTTCCCGGATGCATCGCTGTAGATTACGAATCCTCAGGGTCCAGAAGGTATGGTCAAGATAGGTGCTGTAGTCAAACGTTTCTTCAGCTCATCGAATGCCTTCTGACACTCCTCTGTCCAAGTGAACTCCTGCTCCTTACGGGTCAAGCGGGTCATTGGCTCTGCAATCTTCGCGAAGTTCTCTACGAACCTCCGGTAATATCCGGCAAGTCCTAGAAAACTCCTCACCTCTGAGACATTGGTAGGGGTTGGCCATGTCTCTACAGATGAAATCTTCGCCGGATCTACTGAGATACCGTCTCCTGAGATGACGTGTCCAAGGAAAGCGACACGATCTAGGAGAAACTCACACTTGCTAAGCTTGGCATAAAGTCTCTCTTTCCTCAGTGTCTCTAACACTAATCTCAAGTGCTCTTCGTGCTCCTCGTGGCTCTTCGAATACACCAAAATGTCATCGATGAAGACTACCACGAATCGGTCTAAGTATTGGTGGAATACTCTATTCATCAAGTTTATAAATACAGCTGGCGCATTCGTTAGTCCAAAAGGCATCACTAAGAACTCGTAGTGACCATAGCGAGTCCTGAATGCTGTCTTTTGAATGTCTTCTCTTCGCACCTTCACTTGATGATAACCCGATCTCAAGTCGATCTTTGTGAACACTACTGCTCCTGTCAACTGGTCGAATAAATCGTCAATCCGCGGCAGGGGATACTTGTTCTTGATGGTCAAAGCATTAAGGGCTCTGTAATCAATACACATACGTACTGTTCCATCCTTCTTAGGCACAAACAATACTGGTGCTCCCCATGGCGATGCACTAGGACGGATAAATCCCTTGCTCTGCAACTCCTCCAATTGTAGCTTCAGCTCGTCTAACTCCTTCTTCGCCAATCGGTACACATTAGAAGATACCGGTGCTGCTCTTGGTACTAGCTCAATGGTGAACTCCACGTCTCTATCTGGGGGTAAGCCTGGCAATTCGTCGGGAAAAACATCCTCGAATTCAGCAAGTATAGGTGGGGGCGCAATCTCCATAGCCATGCAAGTCCCAACTGTCTGTCCTACTCCTTGTTCGACGGTCCCTCGCATGTACTCGAACTCCGGTTGATCTGGTGGTCTAAAAGTGATGCTACCCTTCTGGCAGTTCAGTATGGCGTTATACTGGCTTAACCAATCCATACCTAACACAACATCAAAGTACGGCATAGGCAATACCAAGAATTGCGCTCTCATCTCTCTACCACATACGACTACCGAGCACGTTCTAATAGTGCTGGTAACCGGCACGATACCTCCTCCGGTAAGAATCTTCCAACTCCTAGGTAAGGGGGAAGTCGCTACTCTATGCATTGCTACAAATCTACTAGATATAAATGACAATGTAGCACCAGAATCAAACAATGCTGTCGCAGGTAAGGATACGACTAAAATGGTACCTGTGATTGCTTCTCCTTCTATTTCCTCTTCGGTGGTTGATAAGGCAAAGGCCTGTCCCTGTCTCTGTCCTCCTGCCTGCTGTCGGACACGACCAAACTGTGCCTGCTGTGGGGGCAAGGGTGGTCCCCTCTGGAATCCTCCGGGTGCTGGTGGACGCTGGCCTCCTGGTGGGGGTAGTATCCTCGGGGCTGGTGCGGCTGGCCTCTGTCCGGCCTGTGGGGCTGCCTCCCTGCGCTGTGGGCAATCTCTGGCAAGGTGCTGACTGGCTCCACAAATCATGCATGTCCCAAGTCTCTTTCGGTAGTCCTTCTCGAAGTGACCTCTCTTACCACAGAAGTGGCAAGTCGGGAGTTCCTGGTGTGGATATGGTGCTGCTCTCTGCTGTGTCTGCGCTCCTGGACGACGGATGGGTCCTCCTGCTCCGGGCTGTACTCTAGCTGGCGTGGTCGTGCTGGAACGTCTAGATCTTCTGACAATGGCCTCCTGGATCCTTGCCTCTGCTAGGACCTCCTCATAAGAAATCCTCGCCTGTGCGGTGGTATATCTCTGTAGCTCGAAATTGAGGCCGTGGTGGAATCTCTGAGCCTTCTCTAGATCATTGGGTATCAGAACGGCTCCAAACCTGCTAAGGCGGCTAAACTCTGCGTCATATGCATCAACGGTCATATTCCCCTGTTCTAGATGTAGGAACTGGGAGTATAGGGCATTTCTGACTGTTGCCGGAAAATACTTCGCATTAAAGTACTCTAGGAACTGTTCCCAAGTCTGGTTCTTACCTATACTGCGCTCAATAGAATCCCACCAGTGATGGGCGTTGCCTTTTAGTTGGGCCCTCACTGCGGTCATCCAAAGGTCTGGTTGCAGTTGTGAGGCCTCTAATAGCATCTCCGTGTTGGCGATCCAATCGGAGATCTATTCTGCAGTCTCATTGCCTGAGAAGGTATCTGGTCCCATCTGTCGGAACCATCTAACGGTGCCACCTGTCAGGGCTGGTGGAGGTGCTGGTGCTGGTGCTGGTGTCGTGACAGGTGTCCTCTCTAGTACTGCCATCAGACTCTGTCGTAATGTCTCTGTCTGCTGCCACTGTGCTTGTATCATTGCCTGGAAGAACTGAAGCATCTGTGGCTGGCCATCTAGCTGCGGCATCTGGGGCGGATAAGGTGGAGGTGGTGGTAGTGGAATCTCTGGTTGTGCAGTAGGCGTCTCCTCAGATGTCGGCCTCTCAGTCTGCGGCATCGGTGTAGCTCCTGAAGTCTGGCCCTCATAATGTTGCGTGGGGATGGTCTGGGAAGTCTGTCCTTCAGGTGGTGGTGTAGGATCGCCCTGTGGTATCTCGTGCCAATGTATCAGTGGAGTCTGCAGCGGTGGTTGCCCTTGGGGTACCTCATCTCCTTGAGTGGTGTTGTCTGGTACTGCGGCACGGGGTGCTCCTCGTCCACTGCACAAATTCATCTTGCTGCAAGGGATAGAGCTTCATTAAAAGAGTACGAGAACAAACAAACAGGATGCAGATATTTTTAGAAGCAGTATGAAGCAAGTTCAAAGACGAAACAAAAGTGGATGAGACCTAACAAATTCTATCCTATTGCAGGCTCGCTGGGCATGTTACCATACCACAAGCAAAAAAGTTGACCTGCATGGGCCACCACGAAAACCATGTCACGCCCCAGTCCCAAAATATATGGAACCAGGCCACGTGGCAATAGCCAGCTGACACATCTCCGAGAATATCCCAATTTAATGGATCCACGAAGAGTGCTACGCTGTCCTATGATACTAACATGTCCAATATCAGTCAATAACAGGTAAACTAATCTCATCCACCATATAAAGAGCAAGAAACACTAAATAAACTGTTGGTTAATAAATACCAGTCTCAAGATATCATAGTACAACTAATGATGTCTGGTGGGAACAAATCCACTACTCTGACAAAATAAAGTACTGAAATGAGATATAAAAGAATGACTAGGGCATCGACTGGAAAGATAATGATGCACCCAATCTAGGCTGAAGGCCTACCAACTGGTCACGGAAACTCTGACGGCTGCACCTCCAACTCCTCGGCTGAAGCGAATCTCGTCTCCTGTCCTGGGCCGTATACTGTGGGGTAGTAAGCCTCGTCTAAATCTGGAAAGGTACCAGGTCCTCAGAGGGACGTAACAAGATACAAGAAAACAACATGCTATATATGAATACTGAATAAAATAAATACAATAAGGGTGTGCTAGCCATCTAAGTGAGTGCAATGTGAGGACAACGCTGGTGCGTATAGGTAGGTGTAGGCATAACGTCCATGCTCCGAAGAGAGTGGCATCTGTACAGTATATCGTCCATATCGCTCCGAAGAACGTGGCATCAGTATAAAGGGAAAGTCATTGGATCCGGGTTCCTCCGAACTACGGCTCCAATGTGTGTATCCCATACGCCTCCTAGTTGTCCTCCCCGCCCAATGTAGATACGCAAGTCGACTACTCGACGTACATACCATGAATCTATATGCCAAGTCACTAAATTATCCTGACTACATGCTAGCCGTGATGTAGGATGTACGCAACGATAGCTAGTCGAGTGCGCAAGCCCGCATCCCAATATGAATGTATCTCAGTGTGCGTGTAAGGTGTCAGGTCTCAGACAATCACAGAGTATCGTCCAATGGGTTGAGTCTGCTAAGATCTAAGTCCATCTATACTAATCATCGATGTAACCGTCGAATGCAACCGAGACAACTCGGACGCGCACAGTGGTACCAACAACAAGAATACAATACAACATATGCATATTTAATTTAGACAGTAAATATAGCAAGGTATCTTGCCTGTGTCCTGAAGCGGGGAATGACAAAAGCTGGTTCCTGCAATATCTCCTGGCGGATCCAAAGTTCCTAAACACAAAATATAATATAATAATCTAATATCAGTCACTAAGAGATACATAGGTAATTATGGCGTTGTTCCTAGGTATTGTTGCTAGTTTACTGCGGACCCAATACAGCATCACATGTACACGTAGCTAGGGTGTACAGTGTTCTGTCTTTGGTCCACGTTCATCTTGCCACAATAATTTATCGAGTTAAGGTTTGCTAATGACTTCTACTCTACTTGGAAATATGTCTTTGATTTCCTTACTCAACAGGCTAGATTCATGCCCAGGGTCCAGGTGAAATACTGGTCGTTGATGTCAGGCTTCAAGATTGGGGCATTCACTAATTATTAGATGAGTTCTAATTTCTTGCTAAATGTCACCTCCATAAATATAAGTTGGGGTTAAATAAGTTGTGTCCAGAATATGACTCTCGCAATGACACGATACTCACATATGAACTCGACACAAGGGTACCTGTATTTACCTTGATGGCGGGCGAGGCTCTTCTCGTCGTCTGACCGTCTTCCGGTGAGTGGAACTTCGGTGTGGGTCGGCGAGCAACGTCAGCGACAGCAGCTGAATCCGCAAGAGCAGGGATCGCAGCAGCAGTAGCCGCTCCGGCGTTGGCGCTGTCGGGTGGAGTCGCGCAGGGGCGGTCGTCCAGACGCGGGTCGGCGTTGGCTCGCGGCACTGCCTGGCCGGAACCGACGGGCTGGGATGTGCGCCGGTCGTGGGGGTTCAGCGGGTTTGGGAGCAGCTTGGCCGAGGGATTCAGCGGGTTTGGGAAGCAGTTTGGCCGAGGGATTCAGCGGGTTTGGGAGCAGTTTGGCCGAGGGATTCAGCGGGTATGGGGGCAGGGAGAATATTGGTTTATTAGGGTTTTGCATGGGGGTTGGTATTTATAGGTGTTGATGGTGAATATGGGCTGCCTTGCGGGTGGGCTTGTCTTACCTGGTTGAGGTTGGTCCATGTAGCAGTACAAAGTGGCTTGGTCGGCTTGTTTGAAGTGGGATTGATCTCGAGTTTAAATTAAATTAGTAGTTGCAAGGTGTTCTCTATGGTATGTTGCATAGCTAAGTCGAAACGAAATAACGAGTATCTATTTTTGCACAATGGTCAGAGGGGTAGTCTGGTATGTCTAAAAGATGTTCGTGACATTGGGTTGAAGGTACATGCTAGTGTGGCTTTCCAACCTCGTAGCCACGACGGGGTGAAATACGACCTATAGTTGTTGCACGATAATCCTAATTAAATCTAATTATCCCTAGTCTCTAGTTTTAAATTCCAAATAATTCCTAAGTTGGTTGAGGGGGGGTTTACAATCTACCCTCCTTAGAGCATTTCGTCCTCGAAATTAAAACATACGCATGGCAAGAATTACTGACCGAAATAAAATGTATGTGCCATCGGTGCACGATACAAAATTTGTATGTGCCATAATTTTCAAACAAATTTGAATTCGAACAAGCCATAAATTTTAGCATATTTTTGACGCTGAAATCTACAGAAAATTATGCATAAAAGTCGAGTTTGTGTCGGTTGACTTTTTGGTCAACAGATTGTCTCGATTTGCGTGCCATGAGTCTCGAGTTGATAAAATTAAGTTTCTTTGTACAAAATTTAGGAATTAACCAAAAAATCAGAATAATAAGATTAAAATAAGATTTTAGAGTAATTATTTTAGAATTAAATAAATTAAAATAAATTATCTTTTGACATGGTAAATTTGTAATACATAGGCTATTTGGACTGTGACTTGGATTCTGATTCATACCAGCTAAGGACCCCAGGCGAGTAAATTTTTTGATAATTTTCATTATTTGATAATTTCTATAATTCTAGTATTTAGAAATGTTACATCTGATTCTTGACACAGTGCTACACGGACTAGTATATAGATTTGATCTTTTGTCATGAGTTGTTACATTGGTTATCGTATTGATATTGTACACGACATTAACATTAGGCATTGATATTAGACATTGTACATGATATATTAGACCTTGATCGTGTATCGTGACGTGTCATGATTGGATCCACAGTACTAGTTGGGGGCGGAGAAATTGCCAGTGAGAGATATGATCAAAATACCTATCATACAAGTGTAGACATTGAACAGTGTTAATCATACACCTCACGTATGATTAGCCAGGCCATGTAGTCATCGAACAAGTTCCCAAGCCGATCACATTTCGAAACTATGATTTCAAACACTTAGATTAGTTACAATTCTCTATTTTAGTTCATATACCACATCACTCGTATATGATTTTGTACCTCTTTCCTTTCATTTCATATATGCACTAACTGTACCATATTGCCTATATTGCCTATCTCTTTATTTTACCATTATATTTATTTATTGCCTTCTCTTAGTATATAGCATCATCTATTTATTATTTTATAGTCCTTATCAATTAACTGGAACTGTTATTTGAGATGTACTTTGCTCCATCCTGATTGGAAATATTTTTTCAGACTGTGCCTTAGAGGACTGGTGTCCGACATATTATGGACCATAGGAAGAGTAGCTGCAAACTTGGACTTGGTAGCACAGGTGTGATTCCCGGGAGGTCTAGTCGGGATCACTAGTTATTTAGTTAGTTTCTTTTAGCAGTTTTTTGTACTGGATTTATTTCCAGCAAATTTAGTTGAGACTTGGATATTACTGTTGAGTTAGATTATTTCTATTTTAGACTCGTGTTGCATTTTGATTTATTTATTTCTTTAATATCTTATCATGCTTTAGTTTATGTGATTGAGTATTTCATATTATATTGTGATATCTGTGATTCCTTATGGAGTTGGATGCTCGCGTGAGAATGATTAGATAGTATTGTGACCTAGACAGCGTTCTACCACCGATGCTGTGGCGTAGGCTGGACGTACCCACGTACTCGTGTCCCAAAATCTGGGTGCGGGTCGTGACACATTTTTAGTGGTGGCCCACTCAGGTCAGACTTCGCAATTAGAGCGATGTCGTGGTAGTGTGACATCTTAGTTGTACTACTACGTGCCTGCGATAGGATCTAGGATATAGCATACTAGGATGAGAGCGAATACTCAATCACAACTAGGAATATTTCTAATCTATTATCTTGTTATCCTTATTTTCCTTCTGTTCCTTTCTTCCTATTTGATTAATTGATTGATTCCTTAGTACCGTAGTTTGTATTCGTGATTTTCTTGTTAGAATGTAGTTAATAGTATACCCTGACAGAGACTGCAATACCATGACAAAAGTGACCATAACCATTCATGTTTTTCTTAGATTGCATGTTGTATGATTGTTGGTAGAATTCTATTAGACTTTGATTGTTGAGGATTTAACTGTAGTAAAGATTAACGAAGAGGTTATGACTTGACAAAGAGAGACAATGTGCCTTAAATTTTGAGGATAAACATTAATGTAAATAAAAAGTTAAGAATTTAATATGGCAGAATTGACGATTTTGTTAACTCATTCATTTTTATGAAGATTATGAAATGATTGAATTTATCGTTGAATTTTGAGGAATTTAAGAAGGCTATCAATATATTTATTGGACTGCAAGTTATGAACTTATATTTTGAATATTGTGTTGGAGGTTTCATAAGTATTACATCGTTGAGTATTGTGAAAAAAAATTTGAGGAATAAGAACACAAATGGATTAGTGTTGAATTCAAATTTTGGGATGAGATTCAATTTTATAATATGCATTAATTGGATTTAAATTAGAGGAGTAAGATGATTAATGGATTAGTGTTTGAATTCAAATTTTGGGATGAGATTCAATTTTATAAATATGCATTGATTGGATTTTAATTAGAGGATTGAATATTAAACTTTTGTATTCATTATTAACTTAAAATTTTGGAGAAGATTGTGATAAGAATGGAATTTAATTTTATATTTGAAGATTTTTAGGGATATAATATTTATAGAATTTTGAGAAATATTGTGAAGTAACAATATGGATTAGTTCATGATTATATAATTTGATGAATTTAATTTTGATGGTAATAAATAAATAAATAAATAAAACAATTGAGGATTTTAAATTTTGAGGACAAATTTTTTTAAGGGGGGTAGACTTGTAACCTCTGTATCCTGAAATTCATGCTTAAATGTTGTTATTAGGTTAATTTGGGGCTAGTGGGTTTTTTTTCATAATTTTTAGTAAATTAAAAACTAGTAACATTAATTTTTTTGGACTTTCAAGAATTTATTTTAGGTTCAAACTTAACTAAAAATATCCCAAAATTTTATTTTAGGTTATAAATAGTCAAATATATATTCTAGAATTTTCTGGGAATTTTTTGAATATTTTTAGTATTTATTGGGAGTTATTTAGACTAATAACTAATTTTTTGGGACTTATAGAATTTATTGTATAATCCCCGGTATATAGAATGGATCCACATAAATTTTTTAGTATTTATAATATTATTATATATTTTCTAAAATTATTTCAAATTTTTTGGAATATATTTAATATTTATTTTTATTTAAATATGTAAAACTAATTTTTAGAGCTTCTCCTAATTATTGTAGGAAACCTATGAATATAAAATTATCCCAAATATTTTTTTAGGGTTTTTATGTTCAAAATTTATTTTCTGTAATTTGTCCAAATTTTTATGATTATTTTTAATGTTTATTTTGAGTTATTTAGTTTTAAAATGACTTAAATAATGTTTTGATAAAGGCAAATCAAAAATAAATAATATAAATAAAATCATCCAATCAGATTTTGACATGTGTCAGCCTATTGATATCCATTCAGCCACGGGTATATATATATATATATATATATATATATATATATATATAATATAATAACCCTAATTATCCCATTATTTTAGAGAGAGAGATTTGGGAGAATTGCCATCTAGGGTTCCTTCATCTTCCAGAAGCCATTGCGCATAGCTTCGGACTCCAAACGAGGCCCAATTTCTTGCATTAGAACGATATTGAGGTTAGCTTTCTGATTATATAAATTGTTTTATGAAATTAGGAGTATTAAATTCTGGAAAATTCGTAGAGTACAGCATATCCAAAAATGGACGCGTCTCGATGTTTTTGCGATTTCGGGAGAACCAGGAATCAGAATCACGAACCGTTTAAAGTTTCGGAAAGCTAATGTCGAGATCATTGACATATGTTTTTCCCAGAATTTAATTTGTAGTATTTATATATTGTTAATTCTGTAGAACTTTTAGGTTAGAATTCAACCATCGGTGCACGATACGAAATTTGTATGTGCCATAATTTTCAAACAAATTTGAATTCGAACGAGCCATAAATTTTAGCATATTTTTGATGCTGAAATCTACAGGATATCATGCATAAAAGACAAGTTTGTGTTGGTTAACTTTTTGGTCAACAGATCGCCTCGATTTGCGTGCCATGAGTCTCGAGTTGATAAAATTAAGTTTCATTGTACAAAATTTAGGAATTAACCAAAAAATCAGAATAATAAGATTAAAGTAGGATTTTAGAGTAATTATTTTAGAATTAAATAAATTAAAATAAATTATCTTTTGACTTGATAAATTTGTAATACATAGGCTATTTGGACTGTGACTTGGATTCTGATTCATACCAGCTAAGGACCCCAGGCGAGTACATTCTCTGATAATTTTCATTATTTAATAATTTCTATAATTCTAGTATTTAGAAATGTTACATCTGATTATTGACACCGTGCTACACGGACTAGTATATAGATTGAATCTTTAGTCATAAGATGTTACATTGGTTATCGTATTGATATTGTACACGACATTGACATTAGACATTGATATTAGACATTGTACATGATATATTGGACATTGATCGTGTATCGTAATGTGTCATGATTGGATCCACAGTACTAGTTGGGGGCGGAGAAATTGCTAGTGAGAGATGTGATCAAAATACCTATCGTACAAGTGTAGACATTGAACAGTGTTAATCATACACCTCACGTATGATTAGCCAGGCCATGTAGTCATCGAACAAGTTCCCAAGCCGATCACATTTCGAAACTATGATTTCAAACACTTAGAATAGTTATAGTTCTCTATTTTAGTTCATATACCACATCACTTGTATATGATTTTGTACCTCTTTCCTTTCATTTCATATATGCACTGACTATACCATATTGCCTATGTCTTTATTTTGCCATTGCATTTATTTATTGCCTTCTCTCAGTATATAGCATAATCTATTTATTGTTTTATAGTCCTTATCAATTAACTGGAACTGTTATTTGAGATGTACTTTGCTCCATCCTGACTAAAAATATTTTTCCAGACTACGCCTTAGAGGACTGGTGTCCGACATATTATGGACCACAGGAAGAGTAGCTGCAAACTTTGACTTGGTAGCATAGGTGTGATTCCCGGGAGGTCTAGTCGGGATCACTAGTTATTTAGTTAGTTTTTTTTTAGCAGTTTTTTGTACCGGATTTGTTTATGGCATATTTAGTTGAGACTTGGATATTACTGTTGAGTTAGATTATTTCTATTTTAGACTCGTGTTGCATTTTGATTTATTTATTTCTTCGATATCTTATCGTGCTTTAGTTTATGTGATTGAGTATTTCATATTATATTGTGATATCTGTGATTCCTTATGGAGTTGGATGCTCGTGTGAGAATGATTAGATAATATTGTGACCTAGACAACGTTCTACCGCCGATGCTGCGGCGTAGGCTGGACGTACCCATGTACTCGTGTCCCAAAATCTGGGTGCGGGTCGTGAAACCTATGTCACTCCAACATACTGGGGAACGATATTTTCTGCCATACAACCCTTCTTAGGGAGCCATCTGGATGCTCGCTTGATAGCTGTTATTGTAGAAAAACTCGATCAGATGCAAATGATCCTCCCACGATCCTCCGAAATCTAGCATGCATGCTCTCAATATGTCTTCTAACGTCTAAATGGTGCGCTCCGACTGGCCATCTATTTGTGGGTGATACACTGTGCTAAACTTTAGGCGAGTACCGAGACTCTCTTGCATACTCCGCCAAAAGTAAGACGTAAACCTCGTATCCCTGTCAGACATGATGCTAACTGGCACTCCATGTAGGCGCACAATCTCCCTCATGTACATCTCTGCTAAGGCCTCCGTCGATTGCCCAACTCTAAAGGGTAAAAAGTGTGCGGACTTGGTGAGTCTATCCACAATTACCCATACTACATTGCGACCACTAGGACTCCTCGAAAAACCTGTAACAAAGTCCATGGTGATGTGTTCCCATTTTCACTCTGGTATAGGGAGTGGTTGAAGTAATCCTGCAGATCTCTGATGCTCAGCCTTGACTTGCTGCTGACACACCAGGCACTTAGCCATAAAGCGTGCTATCTCTCTCTTTATTCTGTGCCACCAGTAGTACTGTCTCAAGTCCCTGTATATCTTCGTGCCTCCTGGATGTATAGAATAGGTTGAACTGCGTGCCTCTGCTATTAACTCCTGATAAAGTTCTCTATTTGGAACATAGAGACGATCTCCACATCTCAAAGTCCCATCTTCATGTATTCTCAGTCCTGTCTTTAATCCAGCCTCTGTCCTCTGTCTAAGCCTCTGAATATGGTGTCTGTCGGCAAGGCAGCCTTAATTCTCTCCACTATTGTCGATTGCAACTGGAAACTCGATAACTGTCCGCCCACTCCGGGCACAACGACCTCTATACCCATCTGCTATAGCTCTCTTAACAGATGTTGTTGGGTAGTCATGAAGAATGCCATGGGTCTTCTGCTCAACGCGTCAGCTACTACGTTGGCCTTTCCCGGATGGTACTGTAGCTCGATCTCGAAGTCTGTCATTATCTTGAGCCAACGTCTCTGTCTCTGGTTCAGATCCTTTTGGGTGTATACGTACTTTAGGCTCTTATGATCAGTGAATATTTCCACTCTTTCTCTATATAAATAGTGCCTCCAAAGTTTCAAGGCAAAAATCACCGCGGCAAGCTCCAAGTCGTGGGTAGGATAGTTCTTCTCATGGGTCCTCAACTGTCTAGAAGCATAGGCTATAAACTTTCCATGTTGCATCAAGACACATCCTAATCCTTTCCCGGATGCATCGCTGTAGATCACGAATCCTCCGGGTCCTGATGGTATGGTCAAAATAGGTGCTGTAGTCAAGCGCTTCTTCAGCTCATCGAATGCCTTCTGACACTCCTCTGTCCAAGTGAACTCCTGCTCCTTTCGGGTCAAGCAGGTCATCGTCTCTGCAATCTTCGCGAAGTTCTCTACGAACCTCCGGTAATATCGGACAAGTCCTAGAAAGCTCCTCACTTCTGCGATATTGGTAGGGGTTGGCCATGTCTCTACAGATAAAATATTTGCCGGATCTTCTGAAATACCATCTCCTGAGATGACGTGTCCAAGGAAAGCAACACGATCTAGGAGAAACTCGCATTTGCCCAGCTTAGCATAAAGCCTCTATCTTCTCAGCGTCTCTAACACGAGTCTCAAGTGCTCTTCGTGTTCCTCATGGCTCTTTGAGTACACCAGGATGTCGTCGATGAAGACTACCATGAACTGGTCTAAGTATTGGTAGAATACTCTGTTTATCAAGTTCATAAATACAGCAGGTGCATTCGTTAGTCCAAAAGGTATCACTAAGAACTCGTAGTGACTGTAATGAGTCCTGAATGCTGTCTTTTGAATATCTTCTCTTTCCACTTTCACTTGATGATAACCCGATCTCAAGTCAATCTTCGTGAACACTACTGCTCCTGTCAACTGGTCGAATAAATCGTCAATCCGCGACAGGGGGTACTTGTTCTTGATAGTCAAAGCATTAAGGACTTTGTAATCAATACACATATGTACTGTTCCATCCTTCTTAGGCACAAACAATACTGGTGCTCCCCATGGTGATGCACTAAGACAAATAAATCCCTTGCTCTGCAACTCCTCTAATTGTAGCTTCAGCTCATCTAACTCCTTCTTCGCCAATCGGTATACATTAGAAGATACTGGTGCTGCTCCGGGTACTAGCTCGATGGTGAACTCCACGTCTCTATCTGGCGGTAAGCCTGGCAGTTCTTCGGGGAATACATCCTCAAATTCTGCAACTATTAGTGGGGGTGCAATCTCCATAGCCATGCAAGCTCCCGCTATCTGTCATACTCCTTGTTCGACGGTCCCTCGCATGTACTCGAACTCCGGTTGATCTGGTGGTCTAAAAGTGATGCTACCTTTACGACAGTTCAGTACAGCCTTATACTGGCTTAACCAGTCCATGCCTAATACAACATCAAAGTACGGCATAGGCATTACCAAGAATCGTGCTCTCATCTCTCTACCACATAAAATTACTGAGCACATTCTGATAGTGCTGGTAACCGGCACGATACCTCCTCCAGTAAGAATCTTCCAACTCTTAGGTAAGGGGGAAGTTGCTACTCTATGCATTGCTACGAATCTACTAGATATAAATGATAATGTAGCTCCAGAATCAAACAATGCAGTTGCAGGTAATGATGCAACCAAAATGGTACCTGTAATAGCTTCCCCTTCTGTCTCCTCCTCTGTAACTGCTAGTGCAAAGCCCTGTCCGTGCCTCTGCCCTCCTGCTTGCTGTCGAGCTCGGTCAAACTGTGCCTCCTGTTGGGCCAAGGGTGGTCTCCTCTGAAATCCTACGAGTGTTGGTGGTCGCTGGCCTCCTGGTGGTGGTAGTATCCTCGAAACTGGTGCTGTTGGCCTCTGTCTGGCCGGCGGTGCTGTCTCTCTGCGTTATGGGCAGTCTCGAACTTGGTGCTGGTCTGACCCACAAATCAGACATGTCCTCAGTCTTTTTCTGCTGTCCTTCTCGTAATGTCCTCTCTTACCACAGTGGTAGTAAGTCGGAAGCTCCTTTTGCTGGTATGGCGTTGCCTTCTGCTGTGTCTGTGCTCCGGGACGTCGGATCGATCCTCCTGCTCCGGGCTGTACTCTGGCTGGTATAGTCATGCTGGAACGTCTAGCTCCTCTGACGATGGCCTCCTAGATTCTTGCCTCCGCAAGAACCTCTTCATAATAAATCCTCGCCTGTGTGGTGGTATACCTCTGCAGCTAGAAATTGAGGCCGTGATGAAATCTCTGGGCCTTCTCTAGATCGTTGGGTATCAGGACGACACCAAATCTGCTAAGGCGGCTGAACTCTGCGTCATAGGCGTCAACAGTCATATTTCCCTGTTCTAGATGTAGGAACTGTGAGTACAGGGCATTTCTGACTGTAGCTGGAAAATACTTTGCATGAAAGTATTCTAGGAATTGTTCCCAAGTCTGGTTCTTACCTACACTGCGCTCAATGGAGTCCCACCAGTGATGGGCATTGCCTTTTAGTTGGGCCCTCACTGCGGTCATCCAAAGGTCTGGATGTAGTTGTGAAGCCTCTAGTAACATCTCCGTGTTGGCGACCCAATCGGAGATCTGTTCTGCAGTCTCATTTCCTGAGAAAGTATCTGATCCCATCTGTCGGAACCATCTAACAGTGCCACCTGTCTGGGCTGGTGGAGGTGCTGGTACAGGTGCTGGAACAGGTGCCCTCTCTAGTACTTCCATCAGACTCTGTCTCAACGTCTCTGTCTGCTGCCACTATCCTTGCATCATTACCTGGAAGAACTGGAGCATCTGTGGCTGGCCATCTAGCTGTGGCATCTGGGGTGGATAAGGTGGAGGCAGTGGTAGTGGAATCTCTGGCTGGGCGATAGGCGTCTCCTCAGATGTCGGCCTCTCAGTCTGCGGCATCGGTGTAGCTCCTAAAGTCTGGCCCTCACAATGTTGTGTGGGGATTGTCTGGGAAGTCTATCCCTCAGGCTGCGGCGTAGGATCTCCCTGCGATGTCTCGTGCCAATGTATCAGCGGGGTCTGTAGAGGGGGTTGCTCTTGGGGTACCTCCTTTCTTTGAGTGGTGTTGTCTGGCACCGCGGTACTGGGTGCTCCTCGTCCACTGTGCAAATTTATCTTGCTGCACGAGATAGGACTTCATTAAAAGAGTACGAATACAACAAACATGATGCAGATATTTAGAAGCTGTATGAAGGAAGTTCAAAGGCGAATCAAAAGTGGATGAGACCTAGTAACTTCTATCCTATTGCAGGCTCGTTGGGCATGTTACCATACCACAAGCAGAAAACAGACATGTATGGGCCACCACTAAAACTATGTCACGCCCCAGTCCCAAAATATATAGAACTAGGCCACGTGGTAATAGCCAGCTGACACATCTCCGAGGATATCCCAATTTAATGGATCCTAACAAAGAGCGCTACGCTGTCCTAAAATAATAACATGTCCCATAACAATTAATCAACAGGTAACTAATCTCATCCATAATATAAACTGCAATAATAATAATAAACTGCTGGAAGATAAATGCCAGTCTTAATATTTCATAGTACAACCGATAATGTCTGGTGGGAGCAAACCCACTACTATGACGAAAGAAAGTACTAAAATGAATGATAAAAGATAATGACTAGGGCATCGACTGACTAGATAATGATGCTCCCAATCCTGGGCGGAAGGCCTACCAAGTGATCACGGAAACTCCGAAGGTAGAACCTCTAACTCCTCTGAAGTAGCGAATCTCGTCTCCTGTCCTGGGCCGTATACTATGGGGTAGTAAGCCTCGTCCAAATTTGGAAAGGTACCATGTCCTCAGAGGGACGTAACAAGATACATAGAAGCATGCCATATATAAATACTGAATAAAATAAACACAATAAAGGGTGTGCTAACCATCTAAGTGAATGCAATATGAGGACAACTTTGGTACGTATGGGTAGGGTTAGGCATAACGTCCAACACCCCGAAGAGCGAGGCAGCAGTATAGTATATCATCCATATCGCTCCGAAGAACGTGGCAGCAGTACAATATATCGTCCATATTGCTCCGAAGAACGTGGCAGCAGTGTAAAGGGAGTCATTGGATCCGTGGATCCTCTGGATAATACAGAATCCAATGGGTGTATCCCATATGCCTACTAATGTCCTTCCCGCCCAGTGTAGATACGCAAGTCGACTACTCGACGTGCATACCCCGTATCTATGTGCCAAGTCTCTATCAATAAAATATAAACTAAACTACGTACTAATCGTGATGTAGGTTACACGTAACGATAGCTAGTCGAGTACGCAAATTCGAATCCTAATATGAATATGTCTCTATGAACGTGTAAGGTGTCAGGTCTCAGATGATAACAGGATATCATCCAATGGGTGTGTCTGCTAATGACTAGGCCAAGTATACAAATCATCGACGTATCCGTCGAATGCGCCGAGTCAATCTCGGACGGGCACAGTTGTATAAAGTAAAAATAAAAAGAATACAATACAATACAACGAATGCTCCGGGTGGCTCGTGGAGGGAAGTTTCCTTAAACCCAAAAATATGTGAAGAGGAAGAAGAAGAAGAAGAAGGAAGAAGAAAGGAAAAAAATGGAAAAGGAGAAGGGAACTACGGTTGGGTTTGTGAGGTGGGAGGAGAAAGAAGATGGGTGTAAGGTTTTCAAGGCTCCTTGAAATTAGGGCCTGCATTGGGAAGAGGGAAGAAAGAGACACTTTATAGGAGAGGTGATGGGGGGTGTGTGGTGATGATGAGCCCTATTTTGAATGGGTGGCCAGGATTCGTCATAGAGAAAATCATTCATGTAAGGAGGGGGGTTGGTTGACTAGTCAAATATTAGGGCTCTCCATTTGGTTTGAACCAATGGGGTGTTGACACCTAATGCAATATTTGCCAATGAGCCCCCTTAAATTTGGATATTTGCACAAATACATGAAATATAAAAAATTGGTGGGCGATTTGGGTGTTTGGTTTTTGTAGGATGAGGGGGTGTTGTGTGTTTTGTATGGGCTTAATGAATGGGGTATTTGGATTAAATTGGATTAAAACGGGATTAGTCAAAGTTGGTATCCCCAATTTAATTAGAATAAATGCAAGCGGTGTTCTAAAATTAATTAGGAGTACATGGGGCCAAAATTTGGTTGGGACACAAATATCATTAGTGAAGAAGACTCAGAACAAAATATTACCCTAATTTGGGTTGCACGAAAAATGGGTCAAGATTGTCTCCAATTTTGATTGGAACGCACAACGATACAAAGTCTGATTTTATTTAGAAATTAAATAAACGTCCGCGACGAATATATTGCGGCTAAAATAAAGCACAAGAGAGCATAATTATAAGTTACAAAAAGGTCAGAATGGAAGGCGGGCACGTCTAGGACAAGGTTATAAAATTTGTTGGAAGACAAAAGCTAGGGTAGCGCTCCAAATATCGAAGCAACGATAAGGCACAACAATTAAATAAAATTACGGTATAATTAAATTCTAAATAATACAATTAAATTCATCACCCTATTGTTCGGTCAGGTGTTCATCTAGTGGGCCTCTAGGTCAAGTCTACCAGCTCAAATATTAATGAACACTGTGTATATATAATATTATAAATACACATCTCACATAACTATTTAAATTAAATACACGCAATATTAAATATATATAAAAAGTCAAAAATACCCCTATTTTTGGAATGTGGTAGTAACAAGTCTACCCTCCTTAAAAAAATTTTGTCCTCAAAATTTAAGTTCCTCAATGGTTGTATTTTTCTCATTATATTTTTTTTCATCAAAATTCAAATGATCAAACCCCATAATTACGAAGTAATCCCACATTGTTATTTCACAAACTTTCATAATTCTACAGATATCATATTTCTAAAAAATCCTCAAATTTAATTATCGAATTCCATTCGTATCATAATCTCCTCAAAATCTGAGGTTAGTAATTAAAACCCAAAATTTAATATCCAATCCTCTAATTTTAAATCCAAACAATGCATTTATAAAATTAAAAAATCTCATCCAAAGAGTTTGTATTTAAACACTAACCCATTAATCATCTTACTCCTCAAATTTTGGATAAATCACTAGATACAAAATTTACTATCCAATCCTGTAGTTGAAGTCCAGTCAATGCATGTTTATAAAATTTAAATCCTCATCCCAAAATTTAAAATCGAACACTAATCCGTTAGTGATCTCAATCCTCGATTTCTTTTTTCACACAAAAACAAATAATGTAATAGTTATAAAATTTTCAATACCACATTCAATATAAGTTCATAACTTGCAGGCCAATGAATATAATGATAATCTCCTTAATTTTCTCAATGTTAGTGACATTCAATCATACCATAATCTTCATAAAATTTATGATTTAACAAATCGTCAATTCTGCCATGTTAGTTTTTTACTCTTTATTTAAATTAATATTTTATCCTCAAAATTTAAGGCACATTGTCTCTCTTTGTCGAATCATAACCCTTTCATTAATTCCTTTACTACGGTCAACTCTCAACAATCAAAGTCTAAGAGAATCCTACCTATAGTCATACAACACGCAATCTTGATAAAATATGCAATCTAGATGAAACACGCATGTCATAGTCTCTTTTGTCATGGTATTACAGTCTCTGTCTGGGTTTACTACTAACCATATCCTAGCAAGAAGATCTTTGATATAAGTTACGGTACTAAAGAATAAATCAATCAATCAACAGACGGAAAAGGAACAAAAGGAAAGAATAGAACATAGCCTTCTAATACATTACTTGGATATCTTCATCCTCTAATATACACTTAACTCTGGCACATTCACTAACTAATTCCTATCCTTGTATACTGGTACCCATATCAACTAATCATTAGTCCACAACATCCATGAATACATCCTCATTGCACACACCTGTCTATTAATACCAAAATTTGATACCAAGAAACTCTAAGACAATCATAGGTCAATGATGCATTCAAGGTTTGATACTCCTATCCCTTTAGGTACCTCAGTTCTACTACAAGTACACCTACTGCTAGTTTTTTTCCTACTACAATTGTTCATACTAGTTGTTCTTATCACTCAAGTGCACACTAAGTGCAACACACCATATTAAGTACTGTTCTCTCTAATACAACTCTAGATGGACACCCCAGTCTGTTTGCAGTGCCATCTCAATCATGCCCAAGTCAACAAATCCTTACGTATGCACTTCACCCACTCATATACTAATATATATTTCTTACCCACCATAAAAAATTTAATCCTCCAAATAAAATCATCAAAGTTTACTTCTCGAACGATTTAAAGTAAGAGGCATATACTTCCTCAAAAGTCAAATACTTAATATCGAAATAAAATTTTTAATCACTTCTAAAATCTTTATAGCTTTGACTATGTTTATTGAATCAAATTTGAATCCTCAAAATTTAATAACATAGAATCTCAACTCCTTAAAATTCTTAAAAATTTGAAATTCATTTCCACTCTTCAATTTTAAATCCACAAATATACATATAAATACTCACGGTCTCTAATACTCAAGGTGCACTCAAATACACCCATTGTCTACAACTCTCAACTCTGTACTAAAATTTGTACTGCCCGAATTACGTGCACTATTACTTCCAATTGATCAAAGTTATCATCACACGTATTTTCTCCAATGAGTTTCTATCTATATCAACTGATATACTAATTTAACATTATCATACAAGGCACTTACTATTAGCACCTTGCTCAACTATTCCTCGATATAGAATCATTAGTACCCTTGGTCTGATAACACTAGCTTCATTATTGGATCATCTCATCAAACTTATTAGAAGTCACGATTACTTGCACCTTCTATAACACCCATGTTGCACTTTACTCTCATGGGCAAGTATATGGTTCCTCATCTCGATTGATGTATATGTATTTTCCTTTAATCTTTTACAGCCTGTTAAACTAGTCTGTGATACGCTTTACCACTTTCATTACCAATCCTGATATTTCTCTACTTATGACATCTCATTATAACTCTTTATGCGTATACATTTCTTTATTTTTAACACACCCGGTATCAATCATCAAATTGAATATTATGCTCCATTAATCCTTAACACAATTCCTTGATACTTAATTATTTACATAGATCATCCAATTAGATAATCATGATTATCCAGGACGGGTATGCTGGCTCTGATACTAACTCTTGGAATCATCACTGATACTCTTTTCTCCTTCTATCTATAGTGCCAATACTAACTATAACACACCTATCATAGAACTATTGCTACAAGGTACTATGCTATGGGTTAACTCTAGATTAATGCCTACTGCTCACATGTCCAACCAAGAAGCACTTACAAGCTCACAAGTCACACTCAGTCAACACTAATACAAGACACAGACATAATTACAAGTCACTAATTATCATACTTAACAAGGAATCCTCAAAGAATAGAAGCTCAAAAAGGAACTAGATTGAGGACTGAGGTATTTCTACTGCTAACAAACAAAAGAAGCGATGGAATAAATTCCTATAATAACAGAAATAGATAAGTGTTGAGATGATACTTTAAGAACCAATTTAAGATACAACCTAATAATTATACACGTCTGTCAGAAATTATGACACTTAGAATCCTCGCCATGCTAGTAAGCATAGGTGCGATAAACGACAGTTTTCGTAACTAAGGTATGCAACTCTATAATCATGTCATCTAGAATCTTCACCACGCCAACCGGTATGGCTGCGAGAGACTCTAAATTTCATAACTAAAGTATGTACATCCAAGTCAGGTTCCTACGTTCTTGTCATGACAGCTAATATGGCTGCGATAAGCTCAAGGTTCCATAACCAAAGTAGACGTTTTACCTTTCTCACTGTCCTCATCAATATATGTCATCAAATGATACCATAAATTTTAGCCCGTAAAATTCATCTCAATAAGAAATCAACTCAACAACGATACCAAGAATTTAAATTTAACAACTGGTCAACAAGAATTAAACTCAATATCAACAAGCGAGAACAGACAAAAACAAGGGGAAAGAAATTTAAATTGGAATTCATAATGAGATTCTCAGGAGTCATCCCAGGAATCTCTCAAATAATTCGTGATTGAGTATCCTCTCTCATACTAGTATCCTATGTCCTATATTTTATAGCAGGCACGCAGTAGTACAACTAATACATCGCACTACCACGACATCGCACAACTTGCGAAGTCTGACCTGCATGGGCCACCACTAAAAATGTGTCACGACCCGTATCCGACTTCTGGGGCACGAGTACGTGGGTACATCCAGCCTACGCCGCAGCATCGACGGTAGAACGCTGTCTAGTGTAATACCCCGTTTCGCTCAAGCGGACTGCCGATTCAAACTGCAAAGTACAAACTTCCCGACCTGCCTCCCTCAGCGAGGCAACTCGTTTGAGGCAAGGATATCCAGACTTGGTCCCCACAGGAGTTCAGCTTAGGCTTTCAGAGGCTCGCTCGCAATATCACTCGACCGAGGCGGATTATCGCTAAGGTGGGTGGCTACGGTAAACTTGTCTTTGCTTAGCCAGCACACATAAAATCTGGAATATTCATGCTAGTCGCTAGGTGAATCACCCCCTGCATGCTAATAAATCCAATGCACCTAGCTAAGGGAATAATCCCAACTTGTACTGCTTGTCACTAGAACATGGAAATGAAATATTGCTTATATGTTCAGACCCTCACATGTTACCTTTATCTCGTGCAACTGGACCCGCTATGCCTCGAGTAGAATGACACAAATATATATTTAGTAGTGTACTGTTCACTCCCTAACACTGCACAACCCTAGATAACTTCGCTCGGAAAGGCCCCGTACGGTTTCGCTCGGCTTACCTTCGGGCCCGAGCGAACTTGAATGCTTAAGTTATACAAGTGCATGCTTGCCTGCTTTTATGTATTGCCTAGTTTCAATGCTTGCTGCATAACTATGCCCAGACCGTGAAACACTCTGCTTGTCATGCATTCATTTAGGATTCTCCTCGGAAGACTACCTGATAGTCGTTCCGTGCATGAACAAACCTGAATATACCTGGGACCGTTAGGTCGCTAAGGCAATTCCCGAACCAAGGAACTTGCACCAATCCTGTGATCCAAGAGTCCCTGTTCGTTGAGCAATACTGTCCTGTACTGAATCAAATGGCTCGTGGAGCCGATACTCTACATTTAGAGTAATCCTGACCCTGCCACAACAAGTTACAAATATATATATATCCTGACTTGAACTTGTTCCATGAAGCTTGTTCTATATATATATCCTGCCCTGAACTTGTTCCTGTACCTGACCTGACCCTGAAGATTAGAGACTTGCATGGTCACAGGACAACTTGGAAACAAGGTTTTGGTTCCGCAGACGGTCGCTGGGGCACTGGCACCGATCTGATCCGGACGGAACTCCTGATAGTCGCCTGCTATAGGACGGAATGCCCTGGGACGTCCTGCTCTATGCGTCGCACGACATTCCGTACTGAGACTAGACCGTCCATTATGGCGTCGTACCAGTGACCTCATGTTCATATAGATAAGTCATCCTCGCTTAGCGGCTACCCGCGTGCGAGTTACTGCATCGCATCGAGAATAACTGAACACCTGAACGATCTTGTTATAACAACACTCATGCATAAAGAGCACTTGATCATAATATGCAACATGCCAGATATTTCCTGTAACCCGTACGCCCAGAACAGAATCTCGTACTGAAACGCTTGTGTTTGCATATGCTTTGCCCTGAATGCTTATACATGTTCCTGCTTGAATTAACTTGGTTTGCCTTGGACAGGGAAGGACAAATGGTAAGTTGGTAAGTCTCATCGTGTTTCCTCTCATGTCGCACGACGCACTGCCACACGGATTAGGCTATTCAAATCTTACATGAAACTGATCCTAAGGCAACTAGAAAGACAACTTAATAGTTGGTGCACGAAACCTGTACTACGTGTTTGGATTCAGTCGAGCGGGCGAGTAGCCTCCCCACCAGTGCATTCATGTACTGATAACCCACCAGATTGCTTGCAGGGTACGGGAGAACCTCGTTCGGTGTGGATGCCTCCCTCGTGCGTCCCAAGGCGTGGAGTTCAACTCAAAAGCCTCGGAACGCTACGTCCGGAACTGAAGCACATATACAAGACATAATGTTGGAACATCGCCTCGCCCGAATATCGCCTGAATATCGCCTGAACATTCCTATATATCATCCATAAATGTAGCCACTTGGCACGCTTTTATGTTTCAGAGAGTGCTCGAGCGACTTGTAATCTCGGCTATACGCCGCCTGTAACACTTGTTTCAATATGAATAAAAGAGCTTGCTTTACTCCAACTTGTGTTTCCATGCTTCCGCTATATTGTCGACTCAGTGAACCTGTTACCGATCGCCTATGCGTTCATAATTCCGCTGCACTCGGACAATCTGTGCGACTCTGTGGCTTAGAACTCTTACCGCCAGCCAACGAACCATGGCCTTGCACGGGCGTAGCTAACGCTCGTGCGACATCACGCCCGGATGGGTTAAAGCGATCGTTCTGCGGGAGCACTGGCGCGGTGATTCTCGCCTAGCGGGAACGGCCGATTTGCCTGCGGGAGATCGGGGCGTGACATCTAGGTCATGATACTATCTAAACAATCTCACACGAGCATCCAACTCCATAAGGAGACATAGATACCACAATATAATATGAACAACATACTCAATCACATAACTACAACACGATAAGATCTCAAAGAAAAGTAAGATGCAACACAAGTCTAAATAGAAATAATCTAACTCAACAATAATATCCAATCTTAACAAAGTATGCCGGAGACAAATCCGGTACCAAACAATCTGCTAAAAAGAACTAACTAGATAACTAGTGATTCCGGCTAGACCTTCCGGAATCACAACTGAACTACCAAGTCCAAGTCTGCAGCTACTCACCCTGTGGTCCATAAAATGTCGGACACCAGTCCTCTAAGGCATAGTCTGGAAAAATATTTCCAGTTAGGAAGGAGCAAGTACATCTCAAATAACAGTTCTATTTAATTGATAAGGACTATAAACAATAAACTGATGATGCTATATACTTTTCTAGATACTGAAATTATAGATATTATCAAATAATTGGAAACTATCAGAGAATGTACTCGCCTTGGGTCCTTAGCTGGTAACACCAATGTCCTGTTCCAGAGTATCGTCTGGATGATCCAACAGTCCTATAGACATATCATAAAATAATACAATATTGCATTAGACATTACTCTAACACACCTTTATAAATATACTGGGATCAGGGCTATGCTAGGTATGATACTGGTCAACTAGGGTCAGTGTGAGTCAAGTTGCACGGGCGTCGCGTCTGTAATTGCTGTGCAATCAGACAGTCGATGATACGGTTCTTGCCAGTCCGTTGATGAACATATGGCAGTCTGCTAACAGTTCGCAGGGTAACAAGGTCATGTGTAGTTACGGGGTATCCATATTTACACTCGGGCTACCTAGTAGAGGTATATATTTAAATATACATAGTACACTCATAATATATTACCAATTAATTACATACATAATATATATATACACTTAATGAATTTATACTATTATATATATATACACATATACATACTAATCAAATTATACTATGTACATATATACATATATTAAAAGGGTACTATGGATGCATGTACAATACGTATACATATGTATATATATACCAGTTCGAGAAATACATCATATATATATATATATCAATACATACGTATTAACGTATATTATGCTACATATATATATGTATAATTATATACCAAAATACATACTAACATATATTATGAATACGCATATACTAATATATATGTTGAATACATATATACTAATAGGGAATAGACTATATGCTAATACATATATATATATATATATATATATATATATATATATATATATATATATATATATATATATATATATATATATATATATATATATATGCATACATAAATATACTAATAGAGAAATATGTTATATATACGTATATGTATACATATGCGAATCCCACATATACTACATACATACACGCATACATACACACATACACGCGTACGTATACGCGAGGGGAGGATCGAACCTGAGCGCGTCTACGATGACGGCGAAGACATCAGCGATGATGATGATAACGAGGATGACGAGGTGGCCGGTGATGAACACGACGATGGTGGAGATGACGACGAGGTGTGGCTGTGTGAGCTAGGCAGGGGGTGGTGGTCGTCTCAGGCGAGTCGAGGAGGAGCTCAGGCAGGAGGATGGCCGGAGGGATGAAGATGATGGAGGAGGAGAAGGAGGAGGTGGTGTTGTTGGTTGCTCGGGAAGTCGGGGGGACTGTCCCGGAGGTGGATAGGGGAGCTCGGTCGGGGTGATGTCAGTCGACGGGGCAGAGAAGAGCCGAGGAAGAAGCCGAGCTACGGTGATGGTGGTGGAGCTGCTGATGATGGTAGTGGTGCTGCTTTAGGTTTTCCGCCGGCAGAAGTTGTAGTGGGAGGAGAAGTGGTGGTGCTGGGAGTCGGTTCAGGAGAGAAGGAGGAGATGATGGTCGTCCGGTGGGTCGATGACGAGGTGAACGGGAAGGAGGAGGCAGGCTCAGGTGGTCGGGTAATGGCAGCACAGCCGGGGAAGGGAGGTAGCGAGTAGGTGGAGGACTGGTAGTAATGGTGGTGGTCCGGTTGAGGTGGCTGGCCGGAAAGAGCAGCTGACCGGAGCTCGTAGGAGTAGTTGGAAGCCGCAGGGAGTTGGGCACGCCGGAGATGATGGAGGGAGATGCGGCCGGGGAAGAGAGACAGGTCGGAGAAGATGGAGGAGGAGTGGGCGGAGCTGTGTATTGGAGGAGGCCGGCGGGATGGAGCTCGGTGGTCGGGGAAGGAGGCTGGTCGAGGAAGAGCAGGGTGCAGGAGGAGCCGGGGAAGAAGCAGTAGTAGCCGGGGTCGGGCTCGAGGGTTGGCCGGGTCGAAGGGGATGTCGACTGGAGTAGGGGGCTGGCCGGGTGGCTCGTGGAGGGAAGTTTCTTTAAACCCAAATATATGTGAAGAGGAAGAAGAAGAAGAAGAAGGAAGAAGAAAGGAAAAAATGGAAAATGAGAAGGGAACTACGGTTGGGTTTGTGAGGTGGGAGGAGAGAGAAGATGGGGGTAAGGTTTTCAAGGCTCCTTGAAATTAGGGCCTGCATTGGGAAGAGGGAAGAAAGAGACACTTTATAGGAGAGGTGATGGGAGGTGTGTGGTGATGATGAGCCCTATTTTGAATGGGTGGCCAGGATTCGTCATGGAGAAAATCATTCATATAAGGAGGGGGGTTGGTTGACTAGTCAAATATTAGGGCTCTCCATTTGGTTTGAACCAATGGGGTGTTGACACCTAATGCAACATTTGCAAATGAGCCCCCTTAAATTTGGGTATTTGCACAAACACATGAAATGATAAAAAATTGGTAGGCGATTTGGGTGTTTGGTTTTTGTAGGGTGAGGGGGTGTTGTGTGTTTTGTATGGGCTTAATGAATGGGATATTTGGAATAAATTGGGTTAAAACGGGATTAGTCAAAGTTGGTATCCCCAATTTAATTAGAATAAATGCAAGCGGTGTTTTAAAATTAATTAGGAGTACATGGGACCAAAATTTGTTTGGGACACAAATATTATTAGTGAAGAAGACTCAGAACAGAATATTACTGTAATTTGGGTTGCACGAAAAATGGGTCGAGATTGTCTCCAATTTTGATTAGAACGCACAACGATACAAAGTCAGATTTTATTTAGAAATTAAATAAACGTCCACGACGAATATTGTGCGGCTAAAATGAAGCACAAGAGAGCATAATTATGAGTTACAAAAAGGTCAGAATGGAAGGCGGGCACGTCTAGGGCAAGGTTGTGAAATTTGTTGGAAGGCAAAAGCTAGGGTAGCGCTCCAAATATCGAAGCAACGGTAAGACGCAACAATTAAATAAAATTATGGTTCTTAATTACAATCTCCAATAATTAAATTCTAAATAATACAATTAAATTCGTCACCCTATTATTCGGTCAGGTGTTCATCTAGTGGGCCTCTAGGTCAAGTCTACCAACTCAAACATTAATGAATACTGTGTATATATAATATTATAAATACACATCTCACACAATTATTTAAATTAAATAAACGCAATATTAAATATATATAAAAAGTCAAAAATACCCCTGTTTTTGGAATATGGTAGTGACATATACTCAATAAATTGAGCACATTTCATATAAAATTATGTATAAGGCCCTAAAAATCTCCCATGGCATTTTGACCTCTTCCTCATTATATATCACATTTCCAACATCAATGTATATAATTCATAACCTAAATCATTGAAGATTTAAAGCATTCATAACCCTAAAATTTCCATGCATATCTTTTAATTTCATTTTATATACTTATGAAGAATAAACCCTAAACTCACTTTCATTTATCCTCAAACCCTAACTCCTTGTATATCCATAAATTCAATTAAATGCTCATGTACATAAACCCTAAATACTACATTAAACCCTAATCACCTTTATTAAACACAAAGTCCATTAGCACTATACTAAAATTACACAAACAAATATACAACAATAACCCTAACTAAATACACAAACAACTTATATATCAAAATAGAGAGGGGGGAGTGGTATACCTCGACGGCGAGGTGGTTGCTCGTCGGAATGAAGCGGAGTGCCAGAGAAGTCAGAGTGTAGGTGGTCATGGTGGCTGTACCGCTCGAAGAAGGAGGAGATGGCACAGCGGGTGGAAGTCGGCCGGAGGGACTCGGCCGGGGTGAAGCTCGGGAGAGGAGGTTGAGGGGGCTCGAGGGGAAGCTCAGCTGTGCTCGGCGGTCTAACCCGAGGTTCAGTCGTCGGAGAAGCTGGAAGCGAAAACGGCGAGGTCGGTGGCAGGCGGTCGAGGGATGCAGTAGCTCGCCGAAGTTGGGCGGAACCGGTCGGCTGCTGGTCTAATGAAGAAGGAGGTTGAAGATGCAGTGGAAGCGGGGGGGGGGAGGGCTCGTGGTGGTACGGGCGGAGGAGATAGAGGCGGTGCAGGCTCGTGGGGGTGAAGTGCTGGTGGCGTATGGTGGAAACATCGCTGTGGAGAAGTCGAGGGTGCGGGGGAGCTGTTGTGGAGGTGGCCGGAGGATGCAGCTCGGCTGAGGGAGGTTGTGGCGGCAGTCGGGGATTCAGCGGGTGGAGGAGTCGAGGGTAGGTGGTGGTGGTTGCTGCACCGCCCAGAGAAGGAGATGGCGAGCAGGTGGTGATGAGAGGTGGTTGATGAATGTGGAGGTAATGTCGGGTAGAGATGGAGACCGGAGCAGGTGACGGCCGGCCGGAGTTGGCTAGGCTTGGCCGGAGTGTGATCTTCTCAAGGATGAAGAAGAAGAAAGGAAGAAGAAGAAGAAGAAGAAGAAGAAGAAGAAAGGAAGAAGAAGTAGGAATACACCAACGGTTGTGAAGGAGGGAGGAGAGAGAGTGGGGGTGGTTCTCTAGGATCCTTGGGATTATGGCCGGCATTGGGAAGAGGGGAGAAAGAGACATTAAATAAGGGAAGTGTGGGTAGAATGGATGGTGTGGATGAGCTCATTTCAAATGAGTGGTGGAGATTACATATGGAGGAATTTATTTCTTCATCCAAATGAGAGGGGGAGTGAGGCTTGACCGAGTCAAAGGAGAGGGGGCTTCTCCATTTGGCCTTGACCAATGAGGTTTTGACACCTATTTCACCAATTGTAACTAAGCCCCTTAAATTTGGATAATTGCACAATCATATGAAATGATGCAAAAATTGTTGAAGAAATGGTGTTTGGTGTTTAGTAGGGTGAGGGGGTGTTGTGTCACGCCCCGATCCTGAAAGGGTCTTTCGTCCTCGCCGGATCCTTTACGGAACCGATTCGTCCTCGCTAGGGGCGTGATGCCGTGCGAGCCTGGGATTGCGCTCGCACAAGGCAAGAACTTGCAGTTTTAGGAACCCATTTTGAAACGCAAATTATAAAACACATTCACAGAGATTTGAACACAAATGCGGAAGAAACATGCTTTTTCATTGAATATTCAGAGTAATTTACATAGAGTTTACATTGATGCGCCTTCTCGGCTATTGAATTACATTACAAAAGATAACTCAAAATGCAGGGCACGCTCCGTCAGATAGTCCATGTCGTTTGCATATTACGCCCTTGTATAGATTGAAGTCTCTGCCTCCAAAATGAACTGACTCCAGCTATACTTCAAAATAGAGGTGCTCCTAACGCCTCCTCGCTAACGCACTAGCGTTGCACCGTCTGATTGCCTGAAATAGTTGCCCACAACGTGGGTCAGTACTCAACTTGTATTGGTGAGCAGGATGAATCCCACTTGACTAAATCGACATTAGCTTGTTAGGGGCGAGCATGCATTAAGATAGCTTCTATAAGGAAGCAAGTAAAATCAATTCATATCACTTGCATGTTTTGATAGGAATGAAAATAGCATTTAATCCAACCAGTATACCGATTGCTTACTCAATCGATGCACGCCTTCCCTGAAACAAAACACAAGTATACTTACCATCTGCACAAGATAATAAGTTAGCATACGTTCTATTCTATGCGGTCATTGGTGTGATCGACACCTTAGGGACATATTTCAAGCTTAGCGGCGCGCCCTATCAGCCCGGGTAGCAAGCCCTGCTGGAGGTTTCGCTAGGCATCGTGACGAGCACGAATCAAATATTTCCCTCCGGATCGATACGGTTCCAGTGCCCCGGAAAGCCGTTTCGAGGAAATGCCAAACCCTGTGCACAAGTTGTCCCAGACCATGCAAATGCATGAAATAATTCATATTATATACAATGCATCGAATTAAATAGAAGAAGTTAAGCAGCAACATATTTATATATATCTCATGCAACAGTTCATATTTTCTCAAGCGGTGTTCCGATTCAGTTATCCCATAAGTCCAACTCTATCCGAGGCACCAGGCCGCCACCAAAAACCAACTCTTCCTTATAAACAAGCTTAAATTATAAGGTGTGCAAGCATATAATAATATTAGTCTACAAATCCTATGTTCCTTTCTTAGTGGCTGGCATGCCTGTGGCTAAGGATTTTTTAGGCGTCCAATCGGGCATCATCGAGTGAACGATTGAAACTTAAAGATGTTGGCATGAAGAAGTAGGAAAGAAGGGACCAAACCACTCACTGGTAAAGGGAAAAAGGCTGAAACTAGGAAATCTCGCTAGCGACGATCAAACGTCAGTTACGCGGACCTGAAATAGCACAAGCACCGAGTTAGAAATCTTGCCTATCCTTCCTTGTCGAACTCCCCAGAACCTCAAGTTCCAAACGATAAAACCAGCAGTAAAAACCAAGCAAATCGAAAGAAACAACAAATCCAAAACCTCAAAACGGCAATCAAGAAAACCAAGCAACCAAAACACGAAAACTATTGGACTCGTTTCAATAGAGGCCTTTCCATGAGTTGGAAAGGATCATCGTATTTTGTCTGTGGCAAGAAGAAGTCGAGATCTAAGTTATGACTCAGACGGACTAGCCACACGTCCAATTACATAGTGCTCGTCCCGGTCGGATCGGGATTTGAGGCACTACATAATATACCACTAAGAAAAAGTTTTAACCCGAAACTTAAGAACAAGGCCTATCTCCGACTCAATGAACAACAAAGGATACTTCTCCTTCATCTTCGATTCGACTTCCCAGGTTTATTCTCCAACTGTATGATTCCGCCACAGCTCGCGAACCAAGGACATCGTACGATTGCGAAGTACTTTTTCCTTTCGATCCAGGATCTGCGCCGGCTCCTCAGAGTATGACAAATCCGTGCTCAATTCTAGCTGTTCGAAGCTAACTACATGACTCGAGTCATGCACATACTTTCGTAGTTGAGAAACGTGGAATACGTCATGCACTCCAGCCAAGGCGGGAGGTAGTGCAATTCGGTATGCCACAGCTGTCACCCGTTCTAGTATTTCAAAGGGGCCGACAAACCTAGGACTCAGCTTGCCCTTTACGCCGAAACGCATCACTCTATGCATCGGCGTCACTTTCAAGAAGACATGATCCCCGACCATGAACTCCAAGGGCCTACGATGAGTATCGGCATAGCTTTTCTGTCGGCTCTGTGCAGTGCGGAGTCTTTCCCGAATCAAGCAAACTTTCTCGACTGCCTGCTCCACCAGCTCTGGCCCGAGTACCTGCCGCTCGCCGACTTTGTCCCAACAGATTAGAGATCGACACTTCCGCCCATAGAGTGCTTTGTACGGTGCCATCTGGATGCTCGATTGGTAGCTGTTGTTGTACGCAAACTCCGCCAACGGAAGGTGCGTGTCCCAACTAGTCTTTAAATCGATCGCACACAGCCGTAACATATCTTCAAGTATCTAATTTGTCCTCTCTGTTTGGCCATCAGTCTTGTAACACCCTATTCCGCTCAAGCGGACTGCCGTCTCAATCGGCAATCGTGCAGCTATCCTGACCTGCTTTGCCTCGATCAAGAAGCAAAGGATATCCAGACTTGTCCCTACAGGAATCCGGCTTGGACTTTCAGAGGCTCGCTCAGACGTATCGCTCTACCGAGGCGAATCATCGCTAAGGTGGGTGGCTACAGTGAACTTGTCTTTGCTTAGCCAGCACACATAAAATCTGGAATGTTTATGCTAGTCGCTAGGTGATTCACCCCCTGCATGCTAATAAATCCAACGCACCTAGCTAAGGGAATAATCCCAACTCATATTGCTTGCTAGAACATGGAAAAGGAAATACTGCTTATATTCAGACCCTCGCATGCTAAGTCCCTTAACGGTTTCATCTCTCGGACTACCTTCGGGCCCGAGCAACGTGCCTACATATGTACCTAGAAACGCATGCTTGTCTGCTTGAATGTTGCCGTGTTTTCATCCAACTCCGGAAGACTACTACGTAGTCGTTCCGTGCCTGAATGAACCTGCAAGTATCCGGGACCGTTAGGTCACCAAGGTAGCCTCGAACCAGGGGAATGCATCAAGACAAGTTATTGTACAGAACCAAGATTCAAGTATCCCGTATACTCGTGTACTCGTGTTCCCGTGCACTCGTGTTCTCGTGTTCTCGTGTTCTAGTGCACGCGTGTTCTCGTGTATCTCGTGTAATCGTGTTGCCTGAGATTGGTTAAATCGTGTTGCCTGAGATTGGTTAACCCTGACTTGTATGTCGCGGACAACTCGGACCCGAGGTAAGTTCCACGGACGGTCACCGGGGCACTGGGGCCGATCCGGTCCGGATGGAGCTCGTGTGTAGTCTTCGTGTTCGGGACTGGGTAGCTTGCAGCTCATCGTGTACTCTTGTAGCAAGCTATCCTTGTCCCTGGCTACGTCCATAATGGCTTTGCCAGCGACCGTGTTCTTATAGATAAGTCATCCTCGCTTAGCGGCTATCCGCGTGCGAATCACTGCATCGCATCAAGAACGACTGAACACCTGAACGATCATGTTAAAATGACCCTCCTGTTTGCATATGCTTGCCTCCTGAATGTTTATACATGCCTCTGCTCGAATTTATACTGTTTGCCTCAATGTTTGCCTTGGACAGGGAAGGAGATGGTAAGTTGGTAAGTCTCACCGTGTTTCCTCTAATATCGCACGGCGCACTGCCCGACACGTTAGGCTATTCAATATCTGCATGAAACTGATCCTAAGGCAACTAGAAAGACAACTTAATAGTTGTGCACGGAACCTGTATTACGTGTTTGGATTTGTCGAGCGGGCGAGTAGCTTCCCCACCAGTGCATTCAATGTACTGATAATCCACCAGTTTGATATGCAGGGTCCGGGAGAACCTCGTGCGGTGCGGACGCCTCCTTCGTGCGTGCTAAGGCCAGGAGTTCCCTCTGAAGCCTTGCAACGGTGCGTCCGGGACTGAAGCACATATACAAGACATAAGTTATGAATATCGCCTGACCATCGCCTGTACAAATCATTCCACAGTTGTAGCCACTTGGCACACTTTTACTGTTTCAGAGAGAGAGGCTTGAGCGACTTGTAATCTCGGCTATACGCCGCCTGTAACACTTGTTCATATCAATAAAGAGATTACTTTACTTGTTTCAATGCTTCCGCTATATTGTCGACTCAGTGAACCTGTTACCGATCGCCTATGCGTTCATGACTCCGCTGCACTCGGACAATCTGTGCGACTCTGTGGCTTAGAACTCTTGCCGCCAGCCAATGAACCATGGCCTTGCACGGGCGTGGCTCACGCTCGTGCGGCATCACGCCCGGATGGGTTAAGCGATCGTTCCGCGGGAGCACTGGCGAGGGTGATTCCCGCCTAGCGGGAACGGCCGAGTTGCCTGCGGGAGATCGGGGCGTGACAAGTCTGGGGGTGGTATGCTGTACTGAACTGTAGCTTGGTTCCCAAAGCAGACTGTAGGCTAGTCCAGAAACGAGATAAGAAACGTCCATCACGGTAAGAGACGATAGAAGCAGGCACTCTGTGTAATCGAACAATCTCGTCTATGTAGATATGTGCTAACCGATCGACGTTCCACGCAACTTTTATGGGAAGAAAGTGGGCTAATTTGGTCAAACGATCAACTATGACCCAAATCGCATCGTGCCCCCGTGGCGTCTTCGAAAATCCCACAATGAAATCCATAGTGATGTTGTCCTATTTTCACTCGGGAATAGCGAGGTTCTGTATCTCCCCGCCGGGCCTCTGATGTTCAGCTTTCACCTGTTGGCAAGCCATGCACTGTGACACAAAGGTTGCCACATCCCGCTTCATACCTTGCCACCAGAAGGTACCGCGTAAGTCCTTGTACATCTTAGTGCTCCCCGGATGCAAAGAATACTTCGCGTAGTGCGCTTCCGCCATAATTTCCCTTCAGAGTTCAGGGTCGCTCGGGACGCATAGCCTTCCTTTCATTTGTAAGGCCCCATCTTCGCCTGCCACAAAGTCAGATGTCTTCCCTGCCGAGATTAATCTGCGTACTTTTGCTAGGAACTGATCGCCCTCCTGAGCTGACTTGATTCTATCCCGTAAACTCGGTTCAAGATGGAGTGGTGCCAGCTGCACGCCTTGATGCCGAACTCGAAGCTCGATGCCCATCGCCTCAAGATCTCGAAGTAAATGGTTGTCTATAGATAATGAGCCCACGTGCTTTTGACTTAGAGCATCAGCAACGACGTTTTCCTTGCCCGGAATATACGCGATCGTTAGATCATAGTCCTTAATAAGTTCTAGCCAACGCCGCTGCCGGAGGTTCAATTCCCGTTGGGTGAAAAGATACTTGAGGCTCTTGTGATCTGTGAAGATTTTGCAAGCAACACCATAAAGATAATGCCTCAACAACTTCAATGCAAATACAATCATCGCCAATTCCAAATCGTGTGTCGGGTAGTTTTTTTCGTGCGACTTTAGTTGCCTGGAGGCGTACGATATTACCTTGTCCCGTTGTATGAGTACACATCCCAATCCGAGTCCTGAAGCGTCACTGTATATCTGAAACTCTTCTACCCCATCTGAGAGTGCAAGAATCGGAGCTGAAATAAGATGCCGCTTCAATTCACTAAAGCTGGCTTCGTATTCTTCACTCCAGTTGTATACAATCCCTTTCTGAGTAAGGTGAGTCAAAGGCAAGGCCAGTTTAGAGAAATCCTTCACGAACCTATGATAGTATCCTGCTAGGCCGAAAAAGCTTCAAATTTCGCTGGCTGACGTAGGTTATTTCCAGTCCACCACCGCCTCTATTTTCTTCGGGTCTACGGCGACGCCTTCTGCCGAGATGACATGTCCAAGGAACGCCACGCTGTTCAACCAGAACTCGCACTTACTGAGCTTAGCGAACAACTTATGTTCTCGTAATGTCTGCAACATGATCTTCAGGTGTTCCTTGTGTTCCGCCTCATTCTTGGAATATATCAGAATATCGTCAATGAATACGACGATAAACTTGTCTACGTACGGCCGAAACACGCGGTTCATCAGATCCATGAAAGCTGCAGGGGCGTTCGTTAAGCCGAACGACATCACGAGAAACTCATAGTGTCCATAACGGGATCTGAACGGAGATTTTTGAATGTCTTCTGGTCTGATTTTCAACTAGTGATACCCTGACCTGAGATCAACTTTAGAGAAAACTGTTGCACCTTGCAGTTGATCGAACAAGTCATCTATCCTTGGCAAAGGGTACTGATTTCGAACGGTCGCCTTATTTAATTCTCGGTAGTCAATACACAGCCGCATGGATCCATCTTTCTTCTTTACGAACAGTACTGGAGCACCCCATAGAGAAATGCTTGGACGTATGTATCCTCGGTCCAACAGATCTTGTAACTGAACCTTAAGTTCTTTAAGCTCTGCTGGGGCCATACGATAAGGTGCCTTCGATATCAGTCGCGTATCCGAAAATATGTCGATGCTGAATTCGATCTCACGATCAAGAGGCATTCCAGGCAGCTCGTCCGGGAATACGTCAAGGAAATCTGTTATAACATCAGCCTGAGCTGCATTTGCACTTTCCTGCCGGGTGTCTCGAACTGAAGCTAAGTACCCTTCACAACCCGAATGCAGCATACGCCTAGCCGAAATTGCTGATATCACTATTGCCGTCTTCAGTACAGCGCTGCACGAATAGTAGAAGTCTGCCTCACCGGGTAGACGGAATACGACTCGCTTCTCCGCGCACTCGATTGTTGCATGGCAAGCACCCAACCAGTCCATCCCGAGAAAAATATCGTAATCCTTAATGTCTAGTACAATGACATCTAAGGAAAGCTTTCTCCCTCCGATGCAAATATAACCATCCCTACAGATCACATGGGCGGGCATGTCGACTCCCGAAGGTGTGCTTACGCAAAGATTCATAGTTAAGGGAGTAGAAGCTAATTTATGCTCAACAGTAAAATCAGCAGATATGAAACTATGCATAGCACCTGAATCAAATAAGACTCTAGCGGGCAATTCTCTGAAAAGTAATATACCTGTCACGACCGTTTCAGAGACAGATGCCTCATCCAGAGTCAATGCATAGACTCGGCCTTGAGCACCCTGACGTTGCGGGTTTACTGGCACATTATTGGCATCACTTGCTGGAGGCCCTTTATTCTGATTATTCTCGTTGTTTTGATTCGGCTTACCCTCTCGGCAGTTAAATTGTTTATGGCCCAGACGACCACATTTGAAACATCCAGTAACCTGACATTCATTTACTCGATGCCCTGCCTTGCCGCACCTGGTACAGTTCGGTGCCTGAGTCTGACCCCTGTTATCCGACGTGTGCTGACGCTTATGTTCTCCAGACCCTCCCATTTCCTGAGGTCGTTTATTGTTATTGGTACGGGGGTTTGCACTTCGGCCTTTGGGGGACAGCGCCCAAAGATCCGCTCGCTGCCCAGGGCTGCTTCATAGCATTCCCTGTAGGTTTGATATTTCTGATTGATGACGTCTCTATGCAACTCATCATTCAAATATTTTTGAAAGCGATAGCACCATGCCTGCTGGTTAGGCAGGAAGTGTCCCGCAAACTTGGCCAGCTTAGCGAACACAAAATCATAATCGTCCACAAACAAACTTCCTTGGACCAGATTGCTGAAGTCGTCTTCCTTTTGTTGACGTACGGCCCTGGGAATGTATTGTTCAATGAAGGCTGATTTAAATATTTCCCAAGTTATTTTGCAGTTGGGATTGGCAACGTAAATCCCTTGCTTCGTTGCCACCCACCAATCATGCGCACGCAGTTCTAGCTAAACCGATGCACAGGCAACTCGCTTGGATCCCCGGATGCCAACCAGGTTGAAGAGTCCCTCCAGCTTAGCAATCCATCCCAACACAACGTCCAGTTCCGCTCGTCCGTTGAACGTAGGTGGATGCATTTTTGTAAACTCTGCTGCTCGGCAGGTGTTCCTAGCTGAAGGTTGCATCTCTTCTGACTCATCCTCTACCGCCACGGCCGGCGGTGGGGAAGGAGTCACAGTGGCAGTCCCGTTGCTCGGTACCAAGGATGCAATCAGTTGCATCATGGTATCCATTTGCTTCTGCTGAGAAGCAAATTGCGCCTGTTAAGTAACGGCTTGTTGTTGCTGCACCTCCATGAGATGCATAAGCCGTTTCGCCATACCGGTTGAACCCGCTCCTCCGGATTCTCTAAAACTTGTCGGATCGCTCTGGATAGGCTGAGCACTACTTGCAGCGACAGTATTTTTCTTAGCCATCGCTACAAAAGAGAGTAGCTTGTTAATACTCCAAAATCGATAGATTTTATATCTACGGGCTCATTGTATAGGCGACTCATCTGATGCAGCGGACGCCGAACGCAACTCAATTGAGAGGCGCATCAAACTCCTTTATATTCTTTTGAAATCCCAAGGAAGTACAACCTGGCTCTGATACCAATATGTCATGCCCCGATCCCGAAAGGGTCTTTCGTCCTCGCCGGATCCTTTACGGAACCGATTCGTCCTCGCTAGGCGCGTGATGCCGTGCGAGCCTGGGATTGCGCTCGCACAAGGCAAGAACTTGTAGTTTTAGGAACCCATTTTGAAACGCAAATTATAAAACACATTCACAGAGATTTGAACACAAATGCGGAAGAAACATGCTTTTTCATTGAATATTCAGAGTAATTTACATAGAGTTTACATTGATGCGCCTTCTCGGCTATTGAATTACATTACAAAAGATAACTCAAAATGCAGGGCGCACTCCGTCAGATAGTCCACGTCGTTTGCACATTACGCCCTTGTATAGATTGAAGTCTCTGCCTCCAAAATGAACTGACTCCAGCTATACTTCAAAATAGAGGTGCTCCTAACGCCTCCTCGCTAACGCACTAGCGTTGCACCGTCTGATTGCCTGAAATAATTGCCCACAACGTGGGTCAGTACTCAACTTGTACTGGTGAGCAGGATGAATCCCACTCGACTAAATCGATACTAGCTTGTTAGGGGCGAGCATGCATTAAGATAGCTTCTATAAGGAAGCAAGTGAAATCAATTCATATCAGTTGTATGTTTTGATAGGAATAAAAATAGCATTTAATCCAACCAGTACACCGATTGCTTACTCAATCGATGCACGCCTTCCCTGAAATGAAACACAAGTATACTTACCATCTGCACAAGACAATAAGTTAGCATGCGTTCTATTCTATGCGGTCATTGGTGTGATCGACACCTTAGGGACATATTTCAAGCTTAGCGGCGCGCCCTATCAGCCCGGGTAGCAAGCCCTGCTGGAGGTTCCGATAGGCATCGTGACGAGCACGAATCAAATATTTTCCTCCGGATCGATACGGTTCCAGTGCCCCGGAAAGCCGTTTCGAGGAAATGCCAAACCCTGTGCACAAGTTGTCCCAGACCATGCAAATGTATGAAATAATTCATATTACATACAATGCATCGAATTAAATAGAAGAAGTTAAGCAGTAACATATATATATATCTCATGCAACAGTTCATATTTTCTCAAACGGTGTTCCGATTCAGTTATCCCATAAGTCCAACTCTATCCGAGGCACCAGGTGTCACGCCCCGAGGCATCCCCCGAGTCGTGACCGCCGTACGGGCCTGGGGTTGCGCCCGCACAAGGCTTTAATGATTTGCATAGCAAGCACATATTCAGAGTACGCAGATAAATTGAAACACAGATTTGAAACATAGAAAAGTTCTCTTTATTGATAATGAACATCTATTACAAACTCCTGAACGAGTCAGCTAATATGCCGAACGGCTTACAAAAGGGTTGACTCAAAATGAGATAGCAGTCCTGTACATTACATCCCTTTATAACCCAAACGATAAAGACCTCCAGGCTGGAGGATAGCTTTGCCACGGAGCTGCATTTGTGTATGAAGAGTTGCAGCTTCGGACTTCAAAAGGCTTCGAGGGCGCGGTGAAGATGCGCCAACAGTTGGACTGGATCAGGTAGACGACTTCGGCTCCTCGCTCGGTTCGCCTTGGTGCGGAGAACCTGTTTCAACGAGGGTCAGCATATCGAAACATGCTGGTGAAGGCGAGCTAGCCTGACTATACCAATCAACAAGTTGTTTAGTGAAGCATGCATATTTGTGGGTTTCTATCTTGCCTTAGTTCATTTACAAGTAAGCAGCATATTGAATTTACTGAAATGAACGTGCCACCGTTAGGTGGATTTTATCTGACTGTCTGAATTACCTGCACAATACTTACCATACCTTCCCTGCCACGAAGACACAAGTTAGTATACAACAGGTTTAAATATACACGATGATCACTGGCATGGTTGCCATAATGGACGTAGCCGGGGACAAGGATAGCATGCTACGAGAGAACACGATTGCGCTGCAAGCTATCCGGTCCCGAACACGAAGACTACACACGAGTTCCGCCAGGATCGGATCGGTGCCAGTGCCCCAGCGACCGTCCGCAGAACCAATACCTTGTGCACAAGTTGTCCATGATCGAACACGATGAACAAGTTAACAGTCATGCATTTGAGGCAACACGAGTGCAAGAACACGAGTACACGACAAGCAGTATTGCATGATTTATTTGTATAGCTTCCCTGAACAATTATGCATATACAAGATGTGTTCTACTTAGCACGTTTTATAGAACATTTGCACGAACAAGCATACGATAAGGCAACAGTTCACAGGTTTGATTGACAAGCATAATAACCAAGTATATTTGTCTTTTATCTTGGTTTCTTTTATTATTATTTGGTATCGTTTGATCGGGGCAAGGAGAGTGCAGATTGATTAGCTGTGAAGCTTGGAAGCAGGACTAGCTAATCGGGTTGGTAGCCACTCACTTAGATTTTGGAAGGGAGAAGGAAAGAGGCGCTTCACGACTCCGTTCTTTGGAATGGAAAGTATTATATAGAGCAGGAGGAAGCTTCGTTCACCTGCATTACGAATAGCTCGATCAATACCTCTTCCCCTTTTCCAAATCTCAGAATTGAAGTACAGTTCAATGAACGAAAACAATGAAAACCATCGAAACCGTTCAAGGAAAACAAGCAAATCCCAAAACCAACTCAAAGCACGAAAGCAACAAGCGACATCGAAAACCGAGGCAATAAAAGATAGCAGCGGAGAGGTCCCTCCTGACTCTGCCGCTAAGCCGATCCTTGGGGCGCAGTCCACTGAATATGGGAATCGATTCCGAAGAAACAAATCCATAACGAGGACGAGTTCTTAATTCAATCTATCCCGATCGAACGATACCGTCTTGTATTTCTTAGCCGCGCTCTCCGCATCGGGAGAACGGGGCGCTACATCCTACCCAACTAATTGGAAGTTTCGTCCCGAAACTTAGGGTAGAACTTACCGTTAGGGATTATTTCGTTGGGGACGACGATCAGGAAGGTTCGGACAGGAATTAATAGCATGGCCTGATCGTCCACAAGCGAGGCATAATCCAAGTCTCAAGCGGCAGTCCTTCTTGTCGTGTCCAGTCTTTCTACAGAACCGACACGTAATGTTCCAATGCTTTATTTGTTGACTACCGTCGTTTCGACGCTTTGCAGCGTTGTTTCCTCTGTCGTTGCTTTGGCGTTTGTGACTGGATGTATGCACAGCGCCGGCAGGAACGTGAGGATAGTGTGGTTCGAGCGACAGGGCATGATTCATGACTTCACGTATTGTCCGATACTGAGGAACGGCTACGTGCGAATGGATGACAGGGCGTAGTCCACCTTCAAACCTTCTAGCTCGACTTGCTGTATCAGGTAAATAGGCCCTAGCGAATTTGGAGAGTCGGTTGAACTCGGCGGAGTACTCTTTAACTGTCATGCTGCCTTGCCGCAGCTGCACAAACTCGTTCTCCATCTGGCGTTGGACTGGAGGGGGTACATACTCCTCTTCGAACGCGGCACAAAAAGTCGTCCACGAGATTGCCTCCTCTCCGTGATCAAATTGGAGAGATCGTCGATGCACGTCCCACCAATCGTGTGCGTTGCGGCGGAGCTGTAGTTGCGCGCAGGAGACGCGCTTATCTTCGGGGACCTCTAGCAGAGCGAAGTGATCTTCAAGTTCGGCCAACCAATCTAGAGCTACGACTGGGTCCTCAGTCCCGTTGAATGGGGTATTGCAGACTTTCTTGAAGTGGCCAAAGTCGAAGGCAATCACGTCCCTCGCTCTTGGAATTTGCGGTGTCTCTACTTCAAGCACGGGCTGCTCCACCGGAGTCATCGTTGTTGCGGCGGAATGGTTGGCAGCCAAAGTCTGAACGATCTGATGCAGGGTATCTACCTGCTTCTGTTGGACTGAGAATCGTGCTTCTATATTGTCTTGAAACTTGAGCTGACTCTCTTCCGCTCGCTTCTCGGCCCGTTCATGGCGAGCCTCATCCCTTTGTTGGTTTTCCCCCAACATCCACAATATTTGCTGAACGGGATCGATGCTTGGCATGGCTCGCTGGCTTCTTGAACTTCCCGAAGTGCCCGAACTACTCCCTTGGCCTTGCGTTTCGTCCGGGACTTGCGCTGCAGATTGCGAGGGTACCATTCCTTCAAAAGAAGATAAATTACATTAGGATCATAATGTATTATGGACTTATTGCATGAATGTATCTCATTTTGGTCTAGCGAGTTCAAGAGTTCGTACAGGAATTTGATCGTTAAAGGAACTTTTCCAGCACGAAGTCTAAGGAACTTTGAATCTGTGCTCTGATACCACTTTATCACGCCCCGAGGCGTCCCCCGAGTCGTGACCGCCGTACGGGCCTGGGGTTGCGCCCGCACAAGGCTTTAATGATTTGCATAGCAAGCACATATTCAGAGTACGCAGATAAATTAAAATACAGATTTGAAACATAGAAAAGTTCTCTTTATTGATAATGAACATCTATTACAAACTCCTGAACGAGTCAGCTAATATGCCGAACGGCTTACAAAAGGGTTGACTCAAAATGAGATAGCAGTCCTGTACATTACATCCCTTTATAACTCAAACGATAAAGACCTCCAGGCTGGAGGATAGCTTTGCCACGGAGCTGCATTTGTGTATGAAGAGTTGCAGCTTCGGACTTCAAAAGGCTTCGAGGGCGCGGTGAAGATGCGCCAACAGTTGGACTGGATCGGGTAGACGACTTCGGCTCCTCGCTCGGTTCGCCTTGGTGCGGAGAACCTGTTTCAACGAGGGTCAGCATATCGAAACATGCTGGTGAAGGCGAGCTAGCCTGACTATACCAATCAACACGTTATTTAGTGAAGCATGCATATTTGTGGGTTTCTATCTTGCCTTAGTTTATTTACAAGTAAGCAGCATATTGAATTTACTGAAATGAATGTGCCACCGTTAGGTGGATTTTACCTGACTGTCTGAATTACCTGCACAATACTTACCATACCTTCCCTGCCACGAAGACACAAGTTAGTATGCAACAGGTTTAAATATACACGATGATCACTGGCATGGTTGCCATAATGGAGGTAGCCAGGGACAAGGATAGCATGCTACGAGAGAACACGATTGCGCTGTAAGCTATCCGGTCCCGAACACGAAGACTACACACGAGTTCCGCCCGGATCGGATCGGTGCCAGTGCCCCAGCGACCGTCCGCAGAACCAATACCTTGTGCACAAGTTGTCCATGATCGAACACGATGAACAAGTTAACAGTCATGCATTTGAGGCAACACGAGTGCAAGAACACGAGTACACGACAAGCAGTATTGCATGATTTATTTGCATAGCTTCTCTGAACAATTATGCATATACAAGATGTGTTCTACTTAGCACATTTTATAGAACATTTGCACGAACAAGCATACGATAAGGCAACAGTTCACAGGTTTGATTGACAAGCATAATAACCAAGTATATTTGTCTTTTTTCTTGGTTTCTTTTATTATTATTTGGTCTCGTTTGATCGGGGCAAGGAGAGTACAGATTGATTAGCTGTGAAGCTTGGAAGCAGGACTAGCTAATCGGGTTGGTAGCCACTCACTTAGATTTTGGAAGGGAGAAGGAAAGAGGCGCTTCACGACTTCGTTCTTTGGAATGAAAAGTATTATATAGAGCAGGAGGAAGCTTCGTTCACCGGCATTACGAATAGCTCGATCAATACCTCTTCCCCTTTTCCAAATCTCAGAATTGAAGTGCAGTTCAATGAACGAAAATAATGAAAACCATCGAAACCGTTCAAGGAAAACAAGCAAATCCCAAAACTAACTCAAAGCACGAAAGCAACAAGCGACATCAAAAACCGAGGCAATAAAAGATAGCAGCGGAGAGGTCCCTCCTGACTCTGCCGCTAAGCCGATCCTTGGGGCGCAGTCTACTGAATATGGGAATCGATTCCGAAGAAACAAATCCATAACGAGGACGAGTTCTTAATTCAATCTATCCCGATCGAACGATACCGTCTTGTGTTTCTTAGCCGCGCTCTCCGCATCGAGAGAACGGGGCGCTACACCAGGCCGCCACCAACAACCAACTCTTCCTTATAAATAAGCTTAAATTATAAGGTGTGCAAGCATATGATAATATTAGTCTACAAATCCAATGTTCCTTTCTTAGTGGCTGGCATGCCTGTGGCTAAGGATTTCTTAGGCGTCCAACCGGGCATCATCGAGTGAACGATTAAAACTTAGAGATGTTGGCATGAAGAAGTAGGAAAGAAGGGACCAAACCACTCACTGGTTAAGAGAAAAAGACTGAAACTAGGAAATCTCGCTAGCGACGATCAAACGTCAGTTACGCGGACCTGAAACAGCACAAGCACCGAGTTAGAAATCTTGCCTATCCTTCCTTGCCGAACTCCCCAGAACCTCAAGTTCCAAACGATAAAACCCGTAGCAAAAACCAAGCAAATCGAAAGCAACAACAAATCCAAAACCTCAAAACGGCAATCAAGAAAACCAAGCAACCAAAATACGAAAACTATTGGACTCGTTTCAATAGAGGCCTTTCCATGAGTTGGAAAGGATCATCGCATTTTGTCCGTGGCAAGAAGATACCGAGATCTAAGTTACGACTCAGACGGACTAGCCACACGCCCAATTACATAGTGCTCGTCCCGGTCGGATCAGGATTTGAGGCACTACATGTTGTGTGTTTGGCATGGGCTTAATTAAATGGACATTGGAATTAAATGGGGATTAAAATAGGATTAGTCAAAGTTGGTATCCCAATTTAATTAGAATAAATGTGTTCCGTGCTTTTTAATTAAATGGGGACACTTGGGGTCTCAATTTAGGAGTGACTCAAAGGTCAATAATGGTGTAGGCTTGGTGTCATCCTTGGACCCTTTAATTGGTTCGGCTCAACGGGTTAAGATGGTGGCTCAAAATAGACGGCAATGACACAGGTGCACGACACGGGATTAAATTTAGGATTTTGGATACGGGAAATTGTGCAATTAATTTAGAGCACAAGGAAATATAATTTTGAGCGACGGGAAGGTCCAGCCCCTAAATTGGCATGTCAAGTCAAGAGTGCAATAATCTGTTAGAATTTATGGGCTATTGTTAGGCTCCGAATAATTCAACAACGGTAGGGCGCGCCAAAGGTTTAATTTAAAAATAGACATCTGCAACCTTACTCTAAACCTCAATCAACGGTTGCTAAACCAAAATTTTCTAATCCATACCAGACTATTTATAAAAATAAATGAGGGGGTTTACATAGAGTTATAATCAAATATTTATAACTTAATCTTGGCTTGGTGGTCTACACTTAGAATGGATACATGGACCCTATCAAACATACTTGAGGGGATAGACTATGCGAATTGCTAGGCTTGTCCTGCATCTTGGATATATTATGGATCTGACTGAGCAAACTCGAACCCTGTATATACAAATATGTTAATGTGTGTAGGATGATCTGTACTCGATGTTTAAAAATTTGAGTGTGTCACTACCACATTTTCTAGGAAAGGATATTTTGGTAATTTCCTATTTAAATAAATATTGTGCATGGTAAATAATTTTTGTTGTATTATTTAATTATTGTTGGATGTTATTTAATTATTTTGGACTTATTTTAGTGGACCCAACTAGTTTAGTTTGGACCCATGGACCAACATGAATTAATTAGTTAGACTTGGCCCATTTAGAAAGCCCATAGTTAAGGAGATGGATTAAATTAATTAAATGATTAGACTAGAAGCTTCCTTCCTTAATTATTTCTTCATGAGAGGCCCCAAGGGGTACATTGGACATTTTACAATTGCTTGGGGGAGGGGCTATGGCCGGCCTATTAAAGAGGGGGGGAAATTTCTCTCTCCTCTCATCTCATTCCAAATCTAGATCTAGAATTCTCCCACTACCAAATTCCCTCCATTCCCAATCCAATTCCCTACCAAATTCATTCCAAATTCTTTCCAATTCACCATTAGAGAAGAAGAAAGCAAGGATCTAGAAGAAGGACGCAAGGATCTACAAAGAGGAGCAAGGATCTACAATTTGGAAGCAAGTTCATCTCAATTGGAGGTTTCGTTGGGAATCCATCTCCCAATAGGTATAATTCAGATTTTCCCATTTAAATAGCTTCTAAATCTGAGATTTAATCATGTAAAATCAACCTATATGTATGTACTACCCATAGGACTTTGTTTTGTGTTCATAGGAGACCCATGGAGAAAGTTATGGTGCTTTTTGTGTCAATTTTGTTGGAATTCCGAATTTATATTTTGTTGTGTGTGTCAATTGATCCTATAGATCAATTAAACATGAGATTTGTGTTTGAGGCTAGTGTCGTGTCCATATTGGGATACTTGTGGTTCGTATCCCAACTATTTGGTGATACGTGTCATTTGGGGGTTTTTCTCCGACACGGGGCTTTGAACATGTCGTATTTTGACACGGACACATAGATCTACTTTTGACGCTTTGATTTGTTCATAAATATTATTTGTAATTTGTTTGTGTCCTTCGGGGTGCATTTGGTTGTGTGTTGGACTCGTGTCGCATGCGTATCCTAGATCTAGTGGGATACGGTGAGATACTCTCCAATTGTGTGTATTTTTGCATAGATCTAATTAATTGTGGTTCAATTCTTTATTTATAATTAGTATATATATATGGATATTAAATATTTATTTTGTGTATTTATTATAGTAATTATTATAGCATAGATCTATATTTTGGGTGTGCTAATATAATGTACAATATAATATGTAGCTTTCTTGCATGCAAATATATATGTTACTACTTGTTAAATAATATAATTTATACATAAAATGTTTTATAAAATATATTTGTATATTTAATTGTGTAATTATATTATTTATAATTATTAGGTAATTATTTGGATATTAATGTAAATATTTTATGTGTGCTTCTAGCCATGTAAATTATATGTTCTTTGTTAAATATTTGAAGGTATAAGTTTATGTGTATATTAATATATATATGTACATTTTTGTATTAATGGTTTATATATATATATATACTGTTTTATACATTCTGTTTATATATATATATACATTATTTTATATATTCTGTTTTTATATATATAATTATATATATATATAACTTGTTTTAGTGACAGTGAATTAATGACAGTAAAAACTGTCATTAATTAGCCGACTAATAGCAGCCGCTGTAGCCTTCGGGCAATTAATGACAAACCTGTCATTAATTGTAGCAGCGGGAAACAGCAGCTTTTCTGCGACGCTTTTCCGCGACAGTTTAACTGTCAGCGAAAACCAAAGCAGTGGCAGTTTATTATTTGGGTTTCGGTGACAGTCCTTCGGTGACAGTCCCGACTGTCACTATTTAAACTGTTTTGATTTAATCCTATTTTATTCACTGTTTTTCAATGACGCTTTGACAGATTTAATGTATATATTATATATTATAATTGTATATATATATATATATGTATATATATATGTGTTTTGTGAGGAATAATAATTATAATAATATATTATGTTATTTATATAAATATTGGGTTGTATATATATTATTTTAGGGTATATATTAATTATATTATTAGTATACTTTGTGTGAGTTCTTTTTGAATCTAATTTGATTCCTAAATTATTGTAGTTTATCTCTATATTATTTTATAGATGTCTTGTGAGGTTGACTTTAGAGTTGACCATAGTTGACTTTTGACTTAGAATTGACTTATTGACCTAGAAATTGCCTAGTTTGACTTGTTCTCTTTCCGGGATCTTGTATTAATGTGGTATTCCATATCTAGGTCTTCGAGGCACCGAGTCAGACATCTGTGAGACTGTTCATTGGACTTCAGGCGAGTACATTCTCTGATAGTTTCTCATTTATGATATCCTCTATGTTCGTTGTATCTAGTATAGATATACATGTTCTCTTGACACTATGGTTACACGGATTGGTATATCCGGATCTCGTCATGAGATGTTATTCCTTGGTATATGGTGTATATGGTGCAAGTATTGTTTCATTGGTTATCTTCTACATGTACAGACACTGATTCCCGGGGAGACTAGCTATCTTCTTGGGGAATCTCGTGCCATAACGTACCGTGGTTGGATCTATTATACCAGTCGGGGGTGGGGAGTATTTTAGTGTAGATATGTGATCATACCCTCCTTGTGCATGTCTTGTTTCTTGTGAGTGTTGATCATACACCGCACGTATGATTAACCAGGCCATTATACTCTTGTGCAAGTTCCCAAGCCGATCACATGTTAAAGCTAGTACTCACACACTTAGTCATTAGTATTCTTATTCTATCAGCATATTGTTCATTATTGTATTTCTTTCCAGTACTTCCTTATTGTCTATATATTTCTTGTATCTATTTATGCATCTTGTTTATCCACAGCTATTTACTGTTACATAGTTTTTATCATTATTTGAGAACTGCTGTTAGGGTTGTACTCTGCTCCTTTCCTGACTGGATATATTTTTCCAGATGACACTGAGGAGTACCCTACCTATTATGGATCCCAGGATGTTGTGGGTTTAGATTCTGAGACCCTGGCTCAAGAGGGACTTATCCCAACTGAGACAGTTGACCCTGGAGTCGTAGCTTTATAGTTTTGTAGTATTCTTTTGTACTGGATTTGTCTCCAGCATATTTCTGTGTTCTTTCTTCAGACTCATTGATGTATTATTTTAGACTCATGAGTTGTATTGTGACTATTCTATTCTTATCTGATTCGTGTTCATTCTATCTTAGTTCTGTGATTGAGTACACTATCTTTTGGTGGTTCATTATTAGATAGACTTTCTAGACAGCGTTCTACCGCCGATTCTGCGGCGTAGGCTGGGCGTTGTTTCCGACTAGTACCCTTACCCCGGGTGCGGGTCATGACAGAGTGAAATGAGCTTAGGTAGAATATCCCGTACAAATGAACAATTGTTTGACCTTAGGAATTGGGGCGAGTATCGTACGACAAATTTGTACGATGAATCATGTGCTTGAACTTGTACCTATGATCTTGTGAGCTGATATAGTAATTAGGCAGACGATCATATGCCGAGTAAAAGAACTTGTATAACCAACTTTAGAATATTGCCTGAGCAAGCCAAAACTGGGGCAGCAAGACTTAGAGTTAGACTTGGAATGGTAAGTGTGTGTTATGTTTGATCCTAACGGATGAACGCTAGTCGATTGATCGGATAGATCGTGCTTAACGGTAGTGCAAATACTTGATTTGAGTTGGAATAGAAAATAACTTAGATTTTGATTGACCCTACTGGAAGTATTCTTATGATTTATAAGACGTGAACCCTTAAGATTTTCGCAAGTAGCTTGTCCGATTTCACTATCACTAAGTTTGGTCGAATGTATATGTTTGAGGGATGCCTTGAACTTATGCATGATCCAAGAATCAGTGATATGTTGAACTCAAGTGCAGAGACATCGCTATCGCTAAGTTGGTTGATATGCATATGTTTGAAGGACGCTTTGAAGATGTGCATGATCCAGACTCGCAATATGATGATCTCGAATGCTAGTACAAGTGAAAATGTTAGTCTCGCATGGACAAATATAATGACTTGTATAAGTTTGCCTCAGTCTTAGATTGTTATTCACGATAAATTATAATGTACCCCGCGTTAAGTGATATGTTCCACGCTAAGGAGCAATAAAGGCCGAGTCAGAACTTGGATTGAATAATAGAATCATTCAATGAGATTGACCCAGCATATACGTGGCACGGTATAAGAAACAAGTAGGATATTGCGTTCAAACGGATCTAGTGGTACCGATTGCTATGCTTGAGATAGATTCAATAGTGCGATAGAATGGCTTAAGCTTAGGAAGTCTCGAGGACGAGACTTTTTCTGAGTGGTGTATAATGTAACGACCCATTTCGTACAAGCGGACGGCTGATTCAAACGGCACAAGTGTAATGATCCAACCCGCTTTGCTCAGCGAGAAGACTCGTTTGAGGCAAAAGATTTTCAGACTTGGCCCTTCAGGAGTTCAGACTTAGACTTTTAAAGGGTCGCTCGGAGTATCGCTCGACCGAGGCGAATCATCGCTAAGGTGGGTGGCTACGATAAACTTGTCTTTGCTTAGCCAGTACACTTAAAATATGGATGATACATGCTAGTCTCTAGGTGAATCACCCCAAGCATGCTAATAAAGAATACAACGTACCTAGCTAAGGGAATAATCCCAACTTGTATTGCTTGTGTTAGAACATGGAAATAAAACTTTGCTTATAAATTGACCCTCGCATGCTACCTTTGTCTTGTGCAACTTGAACCTGCTATGCCTTGAGTAGATCATTGTATACTCTTTATAGTATACTTTTCACTTATTTACACTGCACGCCTATGGATTATGTCGCTCGATATGTTCCTTTACGGATTAACTCCTCGCACTACACCATAGACGGTGCCAACGTAAATGCTAATGTTTACACAAATGCAATACTTGCTTGCTTATATGCTAACTTGTACTCATTGTCTTGATTTACTGTTTGTCACTTATATGCATACCATAATACAATGCTCTTCACTATCTGTGATTCACTCAGTTGAGGCAGGAAGGCTATCAATATAGTCGTTCCGAGCCAAGTATAGAATATTAAAAATATTTGGGACCGTTAGGTCGCCAAGATATTTTTCGAACTAGGGGACTACATCAATGGACAGTTAAGCAAGATAACATCACAGCATCTCTAGAAATCAATACTCTTTCTGTACTGAATCCAACGGCTCGGGGAGTCAATATTGTAGACTGAATAATCTTGACTCGAATCCCGTACCTGTACCCGAATCTGTAACTATATTTGTACCTGAAAGAATTTGAAAAACTTGAGGATATGAATGGTCATGGAAAACTTGTGCACAAGGTGAGTTTTTGAATCCAGTTTTACGGATGGTCGCCGGGGCACTGGGGCCGATCCAATCTAGACAAAACCGTTTAGTATTTGTCTGTTATGGATGGGATGGGTGCAATACCACTTGTTTTGCTTGCACACCATCTTTAGCCTTGAGACTACACCGTCCTTTATGGCATTATGCCAGTGACCTTCTGTCATATAGATTAAGTTGGCTCAATTGCGGCAACCCGTATACGAGTTATTGCATTATAGGCAACTGCTATGTGTAACCCACCTATACCTATAACTGTACCTAAAATACCTGAACGGATGTGAATACAACATACTTGAACATCTTCTGCAACACTTTTAAACAATTAGTGTAAACCATATACCTAAAACAACACCTCGCTCAGTACACTTGTGTTTGCTTATGATATTGCCCTAGATTTCATTATATAAATTCGAGCTTGATTTAACTTGGTTTTCCTTGGACAGAGAAGGACAAATGGTAAGTTGGTAAGTCTCACCGTGTTACTCACTGCCACACGGGTTAGGCTTTTCACTATGCCATAAAACTGATCCTAAGGCAAGACTAGAAAGATAACTTAATATATGGTGTACGAAACCTATATAATGTGTTTGGATTTATCGAGCGGGCGAGAAGCCTCCCTACCAGTGCATTCATGTACTGATAACCCACCAGTTTGCTTGCAAGGTGCGGAAAAACCTCGTTCGGTATAAATGCCCTCCTTCGTGCATGCTAAGGCATGGAGTTCACTCTGGAGCCTTGGAATGATACTTCTGGAGCTAAAGTACATATACAAGACATAATATTGAAACATCGCCTACGCATCATTCCACAATTATAGCCACTTGGCACACTTTTACTGTTAAGAGAGAGGATTGAACGACTTATAATCTCGTCCTTGCGCCGCTTGTAATACTTATTCAATATCAATAAAGCGATTGTTTTACTTCTATACATGTGTTATTCAATGCTTCCGCTATTGATGACTCTGTGAACTTGTTACCAATCGTCTCTGTGTTTCTTATTCCGCTGTACTCGGACTATCTGTGCGACTCTGTGGATTAGTCATCTTACCGCATGTTCGGATCTTGGCCTTGCATGAGCAATGCTTACGCTTGTGCGACATCACGCCCAGGTGGGAAAGATCGTCCTGCGGGAGCGTTGGCACGGTGATTCGAGCCCAACGGGGATGGTCGATTACCTGCGGGAGATCGGGGTATGACACATGCTGTATATGACTCTAGGCTGCATATGAAGTCAGGGCCGCATGAGAAGTCCTGGCCGCATATGAAGTCAGGGACGCATGAAAAGTCCTGGTCGCATATGAAGTCAGGGCCGCATAAAAAGTCCTGTCCGTATATGAAGTCAGGGCCGCATGAACCAATTGGCCGCATATGGAGTCTAGGCCGCATGCTCAATTTTAAATCTACTCGGGACAAGTATTGAAGTGAAGGCCAATAAATAAAGTATCAGTGATGTGACATAAAGTGATTGATGTGACAAGCCATAAAGTGTGTCAGAAAGAAAAGACAAAACCATAGAAAGATGTGCCATAATTCAGAGTCATGTGTCCAAGAAATGGTGGTCACATACTCTCCAGGCCGCATGCTCAGCTTGCCGCATAAGCATGCTTGTCGTATATGGGTTGTTACAGCATGGAGGTCTCTTGGACTAGCAAAATTTTCATTCATCCAGCGAGTGAAAATACAAGGAGTTCAAGGATAAGCTCCAGAACACTTGTGTGATGGCAGTCATGCGTCCAATAAGATGGACGCATGCTGGTCAATATGCGATAAAATCTCAGGCCGTATAGCACTCTCGGCTACATAATTCGCTGGCCGCATGAAGACTTCGTCTTCTCCAAACAGCAGGTTCGGATATGGCAAAACTCCAAAAACTAAAATTTTGTTTTGTCCATAAAATTCTCATTTTAAGTCCAAATCGAATGAAACAAAAGCCAAAATATTTAAAATTGAAAGCTCCATCATGTAGCAAAAATTGGTCTTCAAATATACATGTTTAATGGATCAAAACCAAGAAAAACTCATAAAACCCGTAAAACCCTAAGTTAGAAATGTAGATCTACTCAAAACCACCCATCAAAATAGAAAACTCCAAGTACTAAAAGTGCTTAAAAACACATAATAAATATAATGAACCAATAATATGGAGGGTTTCTCCATTTCTCATGTAATATGTACTTGTCTATGGAAAGGGAGAGAAAACACAAGGAGAGAAAGAAATGAAGTAATAAAGAGAGAGAAGGAAAAGTTTGGGTTATATATAGTAGGGTTAAGGGTTGAACCAAGGATTCTCATGACTTGAACTAACACACACAATGAACCATAAACAAGGTTAAACCAAAGAATGGGTCTAGTCTCTATGCACATGCAACCATGCTAAAATAAAATACGTTCCAAATACGTATATCGGGAACGGGGAGTGACAAGACTTCTGGAGAACCCTAGACTCTAATAACCGCCCTAACTGCCTCCCTAACCAATAGGGCCTAGAAGCTTCTCGGAGTTTCCCATCGGCAATAAAGAGGACCCGACCTTCTCTATTTTCTCACCACGGCTTCATCGGCGAAGCCCTGTCGAACTCATCCCTCACCCTTTATTCTTTCTCCTCGAGCTCGTACTCCAATCGGCCATGGCAACCTTGACTTTGCTGGCGATCAAACTTCTTCACCAGTAAGCGTCTCCTTAGCCGCGTCTTCCTCGAGCTCCGCCGCGAATATGCCAAACAACTTGGAGCTATCGTATTCTTCGATGCAAAATCGAACTCAATAAAGACCCGGTGAGTTTCTCATCCTTGTTTTATTCTTCTTTGTTCGTTCTTCTAGATCTTTTTCTAATTTTTGAGTAGCTTCTGGGATCAAGCACAGGATATCGAGCTTGGCAGAGATCGCGTCAGGATCGAGAGCTCGATCTATTCATATCGATGAGTTTCTTCTGGTTTTCTTTTATTTTCTTTCGAACGATTTCCTGCTCGATTTTGATTTAAACTTTAGTCTTCTTTATCCTTGAATCTTTGTTTTAGCCGATCGATCAATTAACGATGAATAGACGCAGTATGGTATAAAAGACCATAATTCGATCGATCGATCTTGACCTAAAGTTTGAATTGAATCTTCGATCAGTAAGTTCTCTCAAATATCTGATCACATTAATTCATTTTCTTTAAAATTCAAAAGTAAGGGGATCAGATCAATCTCCTGAAACCCCTAGATAAACTTGCCTATCATGTGTTTGTTGTTATGTTGCAAAAGGAGATTTAACTCATTAAACTACAAGAGCTTCCATAATTGATCGTTCTTGATCGTGTCCATGAGATCATTTTGGATACGTCGACTCTGCGGTATGGATCACCTACTTCTCATTCCTTTTACCGATCTGTGGGATCCATAGTGTACATCGATACTAGTGACACAAAAACTGTGTCTGAATACTGGACTCAAGAAGAGTTATGTCTGTATACAAACATGTGACTGAACGACACATGGATTTGTGTCCAGTATGGACCCATGACCAGTATGACACTGTCTAGTATCTGATTTGCATTCGGTGTCAGGACACGGTAATAGAGATTGTGTCCTAACACGGTGGCAGGATAAACCTTCAAAAGAAATATTTTACTCTTTTCTTGATTTTAAATATTTGGCGAGATTTTAAGTTAAAATTAAATTAAGCTATTATGAGGGAACATCATCTGTGGATAGGTTAAACCATTACGGAGTACACAGTTCGAAAATTTGAATCTAACAGAGGGACTCTGTTTTAGTTCAGATGTGTTCAAATATTGAAAACAAACATTCAGAGTTGAACTGAACATTCAAATTTTGTGTAGGTTAATTCTAGCCAATTCAAAGGAATTGATGAGCCAACCAATGGTACCCTAGTAAAAACAGACTTTACTTTAGCAAAGAGCAGTAACAGTTTTGTAACTAAGAATTAAGGCGGGCTCATAGCCCAGTGGATCTTGGACTGGACCATAGTCCAGTGGGTTGTTGTACTGTATTCAAGGGAGTTCAATATTTGGGTTCCGGTTGGTGCATAGTCCAGTGGACTAGTCACTAAACCATATTTTGGATTAGGGTCAGTTAAATAGTTATTATTCAGGTTTAGTAATTATTAATTGATAAGTTGTTTGAATAATAGTTAGTAGAACAATTAGTGAATTAAGGAAATTGAGAATTTATTGGGTTAAATTAGAGTAGTCAAGGAATTAAGGGAGTTTAGGATTAGCTAAATTTTAAAGGAGTAAAATAACCAAAGACTAAGGATATTTATGTCTTTTAGCACAGATGTCGAGGACTTGGATTTAGCTACTTGTGGGGATCCAGGCAAGTACTCTACATCTGTGTTTCTTTACTTCAGTCATGTAGTATAGAATTCATGTTAGACACAATTTAGTCACGGTTTGACTTATACTTCATGTGCCCATTATTATGGTTCTGGTACTCGTGGAGGGGAATGCTAAGTAGATATGTAACCACACCCCACGCTAGCTAAGTCATGTGTCGAGCCTAACCACACCCGACATATATGGTTAAGTCGTACCTTATTATTCATATACTTTTACCAGTCGGTCACATATTGAATCAAGCATTTCAAACACTTGTCATGATGTTTTCGTTCTTCATGTTTCAGTACTTGCATAGTTTCTGGTTTATCATGTTAGTTTATTTATTTGTCATATTTATTTACTTGCACATGTTGTATTGACTCATAGTTGTAGATTGTTACTTTGTTCTATTTCCTGACTAGATAAGTGACAGGTGAGTTAGAGGACCTTTGTCCTACTTTCTATAGCACGGAGCACACTTTAGAGGTTGTCGAGGATGATGACCAGGATATGGACATTGTTGTTGAGATGTAGTAGATGTTAGGTTTACTTTCAGTTGTACTTGTTGTATTATGAGGGATTCAGATTGGATGGCTGTATATATAGATAGTGTGAGATTTTGTCTTTACGATTTGTCATGACTCACACCATGATATTAGGGCATGAGCACCTGAGCAACGTCCAGCTTACGCCATAGCAACGACGGTAGAATGATGTCTAGGTCGATAATACTATTTATCTATCTAACACAATAATATATAACCTGTCAATAATATCTCAACTCCATACAGGGGACAAGATGACAATGTATAATGATAAATCAATACTTAATCAGAATATGCTAGAAGGTAGATAATGGCACGATATCACATAAGGGAAGAATCCCAAAGTCAAGTCTAGAATAGCCACAACAATAACCCAAGTCTACGAGTCTAGCAACATCATCATAAAGTCTAAGTAACAAATAATAACTCAAAATGTCAAAAGGGATGGAGACAAATCCAGTACAAATACTAAGTAAAGATAACTAGAATAACTCGTGACATCGGCTAGTCCTTCCGGTAATCACTCCTGAACTACAGGGTCCAAGGCTGCAGCTACTCCCTTCTGCGGTCCGTAATGAGTCGGACACCAATCTTCCAAATCAACTGAAAAATATTATCCAGTCAGGATGAAATGAGTACAACCCAATAACAGTTCTAGTTTAATTGATAATGACTATAAATAGTAATAATGAATGTAATACAAGATGAGAAAAGCGGTGAGTAGATATCATAGTCTGGCAGAAAAGAGACACAAGTAATCTAGAGTAATAATACAATATTTTTACGTAATGAAATAAAATATATAGAAGAACTGAAACTCTACTAAGTATTTTGAAATACTGGTTAGATATGTGATCGACTTGGGTTAATAGTTGTCTACTTTCATGAAGTAACACAATCATACGTAAGAGTATGGTTGGTTGTTGTCTACAGAGTAACACACTCATAGGTGAAGTATATGATTGGCTGTTGTTTACGGAGTAACACAATCATATGTGAAGTTTATGATTGGTTGTTGTCTACATTATACAATACTTTAAACATTGATTAAGGTTCTTGATCACATATCTAGCAATCACTTCCCCGCCCTGACTAGTACAATGGATCCAAATCACGATACATCATGACACGGTAATCACTATGCATGGTCTATAATATGAGCACTATGATCACGATCTATATAATCACGAAGAATATCAAGGTAATCACTGAGTAATATCTCATGATGGGGATCCAAGTATACTAATCCGTGTACCATGGTATCAAGAATCAGGTAAAATATTACTAAATACTTGTATTATAATAATTATCAAATAATAAAAATGATCAGAGAATGTACTCGCTTGAGGTCCAGAGCAATGAATATCAAACAGTGTCTATACTGGAGTCCAAGTGACCTATATATGAATTATCATGTCAAACAGGTATTTTAGAATCATAAACATGTTCAATTAACTCTATGTGAGGTTTCTAGGTCAAAACTAGGTTATTAGTGTCAAACTAGGTCCACACCCAAATTTGGGTTCCAAAATACCTACTTGGTTGGTTTATGAAGCCATACTAGCTAATACTAGTCAATACTAAGTTATACTAAGTTATTCCTAGGCTTCTAGGTCATTATACCCTATTACCTACAATACATATTAATACTTTGGCCTATGAGTAATTACCTTGGCTTTGGGCCAATACCTTACCCGTATCCTAATATCTCAACCCATATCATGATATCTACTCCATACCTTAATATTAATCAAATACTCTATAGTATCTTTAAATACCTTAACCCATGTGTCATATCTTAACTATACTACAATTAGATTCCCAAAACCCGTACCTTAGTCTATAACTATACCTTATTATAATTTAGTATCTAGATACTCAATATTACCTTATAGTATCAACCTTAATGATACTCTACGCATAATTGTCTCCAACTTATTTGCACTTGCACACTCATAAGCTTCCCTCTCACTCACATACCTTGGTATCATGTACTACCTTAAACCTTAACCATGAACTTAGTATAATAGCTAATACTTAATTATCTCCTCGATACTCATCATACTTACCCATTGCACTATACTAGGATATTCGAACACTAATACTTATGACATTCTACCTACTCATATCTACATGTATATATATACTAATGGATACCTTAGCTATCTAAAACCCGCCACTAGTACTCATAGTAATACACTCGTATCAGTCACTAACTTATAACGCAACCCACCTGTTTACCATATCAATCATCCCCTTATACTCACTTGCACACTGCTTCCAACCCTCTTGCACACAGGTGTTGATACTATCCTGTACTAGATCCTGCACTCACAGATATCAAATATTGATGCCCACAACAAATGCACATATACAAATTTATACTTAGACACTAACCTCTATACTCCATTAACACACAAGGTGCTGCAATAAGGTAGTTCCACGTACTGTCTGTACTACAGGAACGCTATTGTATTCTGCCATTCAAAGTATGAACAATGGGCTACAAATACCTTATGTATACCCATAACCCAAATTATAACACTCGAACACACTCAAGACTCTCCAACCACTTCAACACACGTGTCTGATACTCGCTCAGACATAGAATACTTGTTCTAAATCTCCTACACTGCCACTGGTACACAACCCTAATTGCTCTGTATAATATTCCCTTTCCCTACTATTGCTCTTGAATGTGTACAGAAACAACACCCTACCTATCATGCCCCAGTCCCAAAATATGCGGGACCAGGCCACGTGGCAATAGCCAGCTGTCACATCTCTGAGGATATCCTAATTTAATGAATCCAACGAAGAGTGATACGCTGTCCTAAATAACTGACAAGTCCAATATCAACATCAAACATATAATCTAATCTCATCCACAAAATAAATAGCAAGAAGTACTAAAATAAATACCGGAAGATAACGCCAGTCTCAAAATATTATAGTACCACCAAGAATGTCCGGTGGGGACAAACCCAATACTATGACGAAATAAAAGTACTGAATGACAGATAAAAAGAGTAATAACTAGGGCATCGGCTGGCTAGATAAGGATGCTCCCAATCCTAGGCAGAAGGCCTACCAACTGATCATGGAAACTCTGACAGTAGCACCTCTAGCTCCTCAGCTGTAGCGTACCTAGTCGCCTATCCTGGGCCGTACACTGTGGGGTAATATGCCTCGTCCAAATCTGGAAAGGTACCAGGTCCTCAGAGGGACGTAACAAGATACATAGAAGCATGCCATATATATAAATACTGAATAAAATAAATATAGGGTGTGCTAACCATCTATGTGAATGCAATATGGGGACAACATTGGTATGTATGGGTAGGCATAGGCATATAACGTCCACACTCCGAAGAGAGTGGCATCTGCATAATATAACGTCCATATCGCTCCGAAGAACATGGTATCTGAATAATATATCGTCTATATCGCTCCGAAGAATGTGGCATCTAAATAGTATATCGTCCATATCGCTCCGAAGAACGTGGCATCTGAATAGTGGAAGTCATTGGATCTGTGGCTCCTCTGAATACTATGGATTCTAATGTGTGTATCCCATACGCCTACTAGTTGTCCTCCCCGCCCAATGTAGATACACAAGTGGAATACTCGACGTGCATACCATGTATCTATATGCCAAGTCTCTACAAATAAAATAATCCTGAGTTACGTACTAACCGTGATGCATGTCACACGTACCGATAGCTAGTCCAGTACGCGAACCCGCATCCTAATATGAATTTGTCACAATGATACGTGTAAGAGTGTCAGGTCTCGGAAGATATCAGAGTATCCTCCCAACTGGGGTGAGTCTACTAGTGACTAGGTCAAGTACACTACTCATCGACGCATCCGTCGACTGCACCCGAGTCAATCTCGAACGCGCACAGTCATATAAAATAAAGCAACCAGATATCATATAATATATGCATAATTTAAATTAGACAGTAAATATGGCAAGGTATCTTGTCTGGGTCCTCAAGCTGTGAATGCCAATAGCCTGCTCCTGCAGTCTCTCCTGGCTGGTCCAAAGACCCTAAACACACAATATAATATAGCAAATACTGTAATCAGACACTAAAATAGTACATACACAAACTATGACGCTGCACTTAGGTACTGACGCTAGGGTCACTGCTACTCGACTACAATGGCGCGTGTGTACATAGCTAAGGTGCACACATGTCCTATCCTCAGTTACCGTGTACCTCACGACAGTAAAATACTAAGTTATGGGTCACAAAACTGTTTATGTTTAGTACAATTATATGTCCTTATTTCCCATGTCTAAGCATACTTATCGATGTCTAGGTTTTTAGGTGAAATACAAGTCTTTATAATCGAGTTATATCATTAAAGTAAATGCTAGTTATTAAATAAATGTTAAATCTTGTTAACATACGTACATTCATATATATAGTTTAACATTAACTTGGTTTGTGTCCAAGACTACGACACTCGACACGACGAAACGACGACACAATAATACGAGAAAAAAAGAGAGCTAGAGGGCGAGTACCTAGTTGGCTGGACGAGGGGTCTGCTCGTTGACTGGTCGTCCTCCGACGTGGGGCGGAGCTCCGGTCGACGGCGGTAAGCAAGGCAGCAGCGACAGTAACTGCAGTAGTTGTAGCAGCGGTAGCAGCGGCCTGGCAGCGGCAGCAGCGGGCTGGGGACGGTGCTGGGATGGCGATCAGGTCGTGGTGGAGGTCGGAGTTAGGCTGGTAGTGGTGGTTGGCGGTGCTGGAGGCGGTGGTCCGGGCTGGGGACAGTCGGGATCTGGGTAGTCAGGTTGGTGCTCCGTTTTGAGGGTGGTGGAGATGGGGAATGGCAGTCGGTGTAGGCGGTGGTACGGTGATGTTGGGGTGGTGGAGACGGTGGTCAGGCGGGTGGCAGAGACTGAGGTGGTGGCGGCTTGCGGTGGTGGATGTCCGATCGGGGAAAGAAGGGGGCTCGGGTTAGATGAAGGGGGATCAGCTAGGGTTATTTGATGGTGGTGGTGTTTATGATCTAGGGTTTCGATTAGGAAAAATATGTATTTTATATATGAGTGGGTTATGGGCTGACCTCGGGACTTGGGCCGGTCTGGACTCCTTGGGATGGGGCTGGTCCACATGAAATGGTGTACATGGGCTAGGTTAGGTCTCGCTTTGGGGTGAGTCTGGCCTCCAATTGAATTTAATTAAAAATAATGTGCGCGATATTCTTTTGTCAATTGAGAACACATGGGATTAAAATTGGGTGGAACACGAGAGTCATGGGCGTAGCAGGCTCAGAATAGATTAATAACCTAATTTGGGTTATATGGAATGGGGTTGTGTTTGTGCCTCAAATTCAAATAGGAATGGCCAATTATGAGAATTTGGATTTATTAGAATAATACATGAACGTTTGTGACGCATATTGCGCAGCTAAAATGAAGCACAATATTGGATTTCTAAAAGTTACACAAGGGTCAGATGGGTAGCCTGGCATGTCTAGGAGATGTGTATGAACTTGGTTTGAAGGTAACTACTAGTGTAGCTCTCCAAACATCGAAGCAACAGTGAGGTGTATTAAGTCATATAATTATTGTACATTAATCCTAATTGTATTCAAATTAATCCTAGTCATAATCCTAAATTTGGTCGATAGGGTTTACAATCTAGCCTCCTTAGAGCATTTCGTCCTCGAAATTAAAGCATTCTATGGTAAGAACTACTGACTGAAATTAAAAAATGCTATTACGTACCTAGTCCTTCGAAGAGATGGGGATAGCGCTGTCGAATATCCTCCTCACATTCCCAGGTCGACTCGCCTGGTGCATGATGCCTCCATGCGACACGGACTAAGAGGATAGTCTGACCTCGCAATACCTTCTCACTTCTATCCAGAATCTCAACAGGCTTCTTTTGGTATGATAAGCTCAGACCGACTATGATTTCTGAATGATCAAGCACATGACTCGAGTCTGGCATGTACCTCCTCAGCTGAGATACATGGAAGATGTCATGGACTCCTTCCAAAGTCTGCAGTAAAGCTAACCTGTAAGCAACCTCTCCGATGCGTTCCAACACATCGAATGGTCCGATGTACCTCGGACTCAGCTTTCCTCTGCCTCCAAATCTGATAGTCCCTCGAGTAGGTGAGATCTTTAGAAATATATGGTCTTCAACCTGGAACTCTAGGGGTCGTCGATGCGTATTTGCCCAATGCTTCTGTCTGTCCTGTGCTGCTCGCAGGTGCCCTTGGATCTTTTTTACCTTCTCCACTGTAAGGACAACCAACTCTGGCCCAAGAATCTATCTCTCGCCTATATCGCTCCAACATACTGGGGAACGATATTTTCTTCCATACAATGCTTCATATGGAGCCATCTGGATGCTCGCTTGATAGCTGCTGTTGTAGGAAAATTTAACCAAATGTAAATATTCCTCCCATGATCCTCCGAAATCAAGCATATATGCTCTTAACATGTCTTCCAATGTCTGAATGGTACGCTCGGACTAGCCATCGATCTGCGGATGATACGATGTGCTAAACTTCAGGCGGGTACCGAGACTCTTTTGCATATTCCTCCAAAAGTAAGATATAAACCTCGTATCCCTGTCAGACACGATACTAACTGGCACTCCATGCAGTCGCACAATCTCCCTCATGTACATATCTGCCAAGATCTCTGTAGATTGCCCAACTCTGAAGGATAAAAAGTATGCAGATTTGGTGAGTCTATCCACGATTAGCCATACTACATTGCGACCACTAGGACTCCTCGAAAAGCCCGTAACAAAGTCCATAGTGATATGCTCCCATTTCTACTCCGGTATCGGGAGCAGTTGAAGTAATCCTGCAGATCTCTGATGCTCAGCCTTGACTTGCTGACACACCAGGCACTTCGCCACAAAGCGTGCTATCTCTCTCTTCATTCCATGCCACCAGTAGTACTGTCTCAAGTCTCTGTACATCTTCGTGCCTCCTGGATGAATAGAGTATGTTGAACGGTGTGCCTCTGACATCAACTCCTGACAAAGTTCTCCATTTGGAATATAGAGACGATCTCCATATCTTAAAGTTCCGTCTTTATGTATATGCAGTCATGTCTGTATTCCAGCCTCTGTCCTCTGTCGAAGCCTCTGAAATCTGGCATATGTCGGCAAAGCAGCCTTGATCCTTTCCACTAATATCGATTGCAACTGGAAACTCGACAATTGTCCGTCTACTCCGGGCATAACGACCTCTATACCCATCTGCTCTAGATCTCTCAACAGATATTGTTGGGTAGTCAAGAAGAATGCCATGGGTCTTCTGCTCAACGCGTCAGCTACTATGTTGGCCTTTCTCGGATGGTACTGTAGCTCGATCTCAAAGTCTGTCATCACCTCGAGCCAACGTCTCTGTCTCTAGTTAAGGTCCTTCTGGGTGTAGACGTACTTTAGGCTTTTGTGATCAGTGAATATCTCTACTCTTTCTCCATATAGGTAGTGCCTCCAAAGCTTCAAAGCAAAAATTACTACAACAAGCTCCAAGTTGTGAGTGGGATAGTTCTTCTCATGGGTCCGCAACTGCCTAGAGGCATAGGCCACAACCTTTTCATGCTGCATCAAGACACATCTTAAACCTTTCCCGGATGCATCGCTATAGATCACGAATCCTCCGGGTCCAGAAGGTATGGTTAAGATAGGTGCTGTAGTCAGACGCTTCTTCAGCTCATCGAATGCTGTCTGACACTCCTCTGTCCAGGTGAACTCCTGCTCCTTAAGGGTCAAGCGGGTCAGCGGCTCTGCGATCTTTACGAAATTCTCTATGAACCTCCGGTAATATCCGTCAAGTCCTAGGAAACTCCTCACCTCTGAGACATTGGTAGGGGTTGGCCATGTCTCTTATGATGAAATCTTCGTCGGATCTACTGAAATACCATCTCCTGAGATAACGTGTCCTAGGAATGCAACACGATCTAGGGAAAACTCATACTTGCTCAGCTTGGCATAAAGCCTCTCTCTCCTCAGCGTCTCTAACACTAGTCTCAAATGCTCCTCGTGCTCCTCGTGGCTCTTCGAATACACCAAGATGTCGTCTATGAAGACTACCATGAACCGGTCTAGGTATTGGTGGAAGACTTTGTTCATCAAGTTCATAAATACATCAGGTGCATTCGTCAGTCCAAAAGGCATCACTAAGAACTCGTAGTGACCATAATGAGTCTTGAATGCTGTCTTTTGAATGTCTTCTCTTCGCACTTTTACTTGATGATAATCCGATCTCAAGTCGATCTTTGTGAACACCACTGCTCCTATCAACTGGTCGAATAAATCATTAATCCATGGTAGGGGATACTTGTTCTTGATACTCAAAGCATTAAGGGCTCTGTAATCAATGCACATACGTACTGTTCCATCCTTCTTAGGTACAAACAATACTGGTGCTCCCCAGGGTGATGCACTAGGACGAATAAATCCTTTGTTCTGCAACTCCTCTAATTGTATCTTCATCTCATCTATTTCCTTCTTCGCCAATCAGTATACGTTAGAAGATATCGGCGCTGCTCCGGGTACTAGCTCAATAGTGAACTCCACGTCTCTATCTGGCGGTAAGCCTGTCAATTCTTTAGGAAAAACATCCTCAAATTCTGTAACTATTGGTGGGGGTACCATCTCTATAGCCATGTAAGCTCCATCTATATGTCATACTCCTTGCTCGATGGTCCCTCACATGTACTCGAACTCCGGTTGATCTGGCGGTCTAAAAGTGATACTACCTTTCCGGCAATCCAGTACGGCATTATACTGGCTTAACCAGTCCTTGCCTAGCACAACGTCAAAGTATGGCATGGGTAATACCAAGAATCATGCTCTCATCTCTCTACCACATACGACTACCGAACATGTTCTAATAGTGCTGGTAACAGGCACAATACCTCCTCCGGTAAAAATCTTCCAACTCTTAGGTAGGGGAGAAGTAGCTACTCTATGCATTGCTACAAATCTACTAGATATGAACGATAGTGTAGCTCCAGAATCAAATAATACAGTTGCAGGAAATGATGCAACTAAAATAGTACCTGTGATAGCTTCTGTCACGACCCGTACCCGGTGTAAGGATACTAGTCGGAAACAACGCCCAGCCTACGCCACAGAATCGGCGGTAGAACGCTGTCTAGATAGTCTATCTAATGTAATAAACCACCAATAATGATAGAATACTCAATCACAGAACTAAGATAGAATGAGCACGAATCAGATAAGAATATAATAGTCATCATACAACTCATGAGTTTAAAATAATACATCAATGAGTCTGAAGAGTAACAAATAAGCTGGAGACAAATCCAGTACAAAAGAATACTACCATACTACAAAGCTACACTCCAGGGTCAACTGTCTCAGTTGGGATAAGTCCCTCTTGAGCCAGGGTCTCCGAATCTAAACCCACAATATCCTGGGGTCCATAATAGGTAGGGTACTCCTCAGTGTCATCTGGAAAAATATATCCAGTCAGGAAAGGAGCAGAGTACATCTCTAACAGCAGTTCTAATCCATGATAAAAACTATGTAACAGTAAATAGCTGTGGATAAACAAGATGCACAAAATAGATACAAGAGATATATAGACAATAAGAAAATACTGGAAAAAAATACAATAATGAACAATATGCCAATGAAACAATAATACTAATGTCTAAGTGTGTGAGTACTAGCTTAACATGTGATCGGCTTGGGCAAGATACAATGCGGCCTGGCTAATCATATGTGCGGTGCATGATCAACACTATTCGCTTACCAATACTTTATTCAATAGGGATTTAATCACATATCTATACTAATACTCCCCACCCCCAACTGGTATAATAGATCCAACCACGGTATGCTATGGCACTAGATTCCCCAAGAAGAGAGCGACTCCTCCCAAAAATCGGTGTCTGTACATGTACAAGATAACCAATGAACAATACTTGCACCATATACACCATATACCAAGGAATAACATCTCATGACGAGATCTGGATATACCAATCCGTGTAACCATAGTGTCAAGAGAAACATGTATATCTATACTAGATACAACGAACATAGAGGATATCATAAATGAGAAACTATCAGAGAATGTACTCGCCTGAAGTCCAAAGAACAGTCTCACAGATGTCTGACTCGGTACCTCAAAGACCTAGATATAGAATACCACATTAAAACAAGGTCCCGGAAAGAGAACAAGTCAAACTAGTCAACTTCTAGGTCAATAAATAAATTCTAAGTCAAAAGTCAACTATGGTCAACTCTAAAGTCAACTAAAGTCAAACATGGTCAAACCAAGGTCAACCTCACAAGAAATCTATATAAATAATATAGAAATAAAATACAACAATTTAGGAATCAAAATTAGATCCCAATTGATACCCACACAAAGTATACTAATAATACAATTAATGCACACTCTAAATAATGTATATACAAACCAATATTTATACAAATAAAATAATATATTATTATTAGTATTATACCTCACAAAAATACCTATATACATACATATATATATATATATATATATATTCAAATATAATATATAATATATAAATTAAATCGGCCAAATCGTCACTGAAAACAGTGAGCTAAAATACAAATTAAATAAAATAGGCTTTCAGTGACAGTTCCTACTGTCACTGAAACCACCGTCGCCAAAGCCGCTGTGCAAACTGCACTGCTGTTACCTATTGGTGACAGTTCTCAACTGTCACAGAAAAGTCCGTCGCTGCTGCTGCGAATCCCGCCCACTGCATGGGTTATTAATGACAGTGGCGGCTCTGTCATTAATAACCCGCCGCCACTATTACAGCGGCTGCTGCTGTAACCGCCTAATTAATGACAGTTCTCTGTCATTAATCCTACTGTCACTAAAAATACAAAAAAATATATATATAAATATATAAATCTTTATATAAATCAAAAAATATATATAAAAACAATTAGATAAATATATATACTTATATATATACAATTAAATACTATTATTTATAAAACACAATGCACATATTAATGTACGTATTTTATATGGCTAGAAGCACACATAAAAATACATTCATTAAATTAACAATTAAATATATAATAATTATAAATAATATAATTATACATTTAAACACATAAATATATTTTATAAAACATTTATGTATAATTTATGTTATTAACATAAGTACATATATATTTGCATGTAAGAAAGCTACATACATATATTTATACACCACATTAGAACACATAAAAATATATAGATCTATGCTACAATAAATACCATAATAAATACACTAAAATAAATATATAATATCTATATATATTTACTAGTTATAAATGAAGAATTTAAAGCATAATTAATTAGATCTACACATAAACACACCAAATTGGAGAGTATCACACCGTATCCCACTAGATCTAAGATACGCATGTGACACGAGTCCAACACACAACCAATTGCACCCCGAAGGACACAAACATGTCACAAATAATATTTATGAATAAATCAAAGTGTCAAAAGTAGATCTATGTGTCCGTGTCAAAATACGACATGTACAAAGCCCCGTGTCGGAGGGAAACCCCCAAAATGACACGTATCACCAAATAGTTGGGATACGAACCACATGTACCCAAATATGGACACGACACAAGCCCCAAACACATAAGCACATGCCCAATTGATCTATAGGATCAATTGATACACACAACAAAATATAAATTCAGAATTCCAATAAAATTGACACAAAAAGTACCATAACTTTCTCCATGGGTCTCCTGTGAACATAAAACAAAGTCCTATGGGTAGTACATACATATGGGTTGATTTTACATGATTAAATCTCAGATTTAGAAGCTATTTTAATGGAAAAAACTGAATTATACCTATTGGAAAATGGATTCCCAATGAAACCTCCAATTGAGTTAAACTTGCTTCCAAATTATAGACCCTTGCTCCTCTTTGTAGATCCTTGCTTTCTCCTTCTAGATCCTTGCTTCTCAACTTTCTAATGGTGAATTGGGAAGAATTTGGAATGAATTTGGTGGAAAATTGGAATAGGAATGGAAGGAATTTGGGAGTGGAAAATTCTAGATCTAGATTGGAAATGAGAATGAGAGGAGAGAGAAATTCTCCTCTCCTAATATAGGCCGGCCATGCCCCCTTCCCCAAGCAATTGTAAAATATCCAATGTACCCCTTGGGGCCTCTCATGAAGAAATAATTAAGGAAGGAAGCTTCTAGTCTGATCACTTAATTAATTTAATCCATCTCCTTAACCATGGGCTTTCTAAATGGGCCAAGTCTAACTATTTAATTCATGTTGGTCCATGGGTCCAAACTAAACTAGTTGGGTCCACTAAAATAAGTCCAAAATAATTAAATAACATCCAATAACAATTAAATAATACAACAAATAATTATTTATCATGCATAATATTTATTTAAATAGGAAATTACTAAAATACCCTTTCCTAGAAATGTGGTAGTGACAAGTCTACCCTCCTTAAAATAATTTCGTCCTCAAAATTCAAAGACGAAAACTACCCCCAGAAAATCACAGAACAGAACTAAAGAATCACAATTAACTAATGAACAGAACATAACTAGAAAATAACATACCTCAAGGTACAAACAAATATGGATAACGCTCTCGCATGTCATCCTCTCTCTCCCAGGTAGACTCTCCCGGAGAGTGATGCTTCCATGCGACGCGTACCAAAGGAATAGTCTGGTTCCTCAGCACCTTCTCTCTCCGATCCAGAATCTCAACTGGCTGCTCTGGATAGCTAAGAGTAGGGCCCACCTCTATCTCTGAGTGATCCAATACATGACTAGGATCTGTCACGTATCGTCTCAACTGCGACACATGAAACACGTTGTGCACTCCCTCCAATGCAGGTGGCAAGTCTAGTCTATAAGCAACTGCACCAACCGTCTCTAGAATAGTGAAAGGTCCGATGAATCGCGGACTAAGCTTTCCGCCTCCACCGAAGCGAATTGTGTCTCGTGTCGGAGAAATCCTCAGAAACACCAAACCACCCACCTAGAACAAAACACCATCTTAAGAACTTAATCTATAACAAACAAGAACAAGCACAAACAAAATCTAAACTATACCTCAAACTCCAAAGGTCTCCGATGGCTATCGGCCCAATGCCGCTGTCTGTCCTGCGCCACTCGAAGTCTTTCTCTGATCAACTGAACCTTCTCCGCTGCATCCACAACCATTTCTGGCCCAAGCAAAACTCTCTCTCCAACATCGTCCCAAGACAAAGGAGTACGACACCTTCGACCATATAGAGCTTCAAAAGGTGACATCTCTATACTGGCCTGGTAACTGTTGTTGTAAGCAAACTCTACCAAATGGAGATGGTCCTCCCAAGAACCCCCAAAATCTAGTACACAAGTGCGTAACATATCCTCGAGAGTCTGGATAGTCCTCTCTGACTGCCCATCTGTCTGGGGATGATATGCAGTACTGAACTTGAGCTGAGTGCCCAAACTCTCCTGCAAACTCCTCCAGAAATGAGAATTGAAACGACTATCCCGATCTGAGACTATGCTGACGGGAACTCCATGTATCCTAACGATCTGCCTCACTTACATCTCTGCCAGCTTCTCCATAGACAAACCCACCTTGAAAGGCAAAAGGTGGGCCGACTTGGTCAACCTATCAACAATGACCCAAATCGCGTCTTTCCCTCCTGGAGATCGTGGAAGTCCGGACACAAAATCCATAGTAATGTGTTCCCACTTCCACTCTGGAATGGGTAATGGCTGAAGTAACCCTCCTGGCCTCTGCCTCTCGGCTTTCACCTGCTGGCACACTAAGCATCTGGATACAAACTATGCCACTTCCCTCTTCATGCCATACCACCACACACTCTCTCGCATATCCCGATACATCTTGTTAGCACCTGGATGTATGGAATACTGAGAGCGATGCGCTTCCTGCAACACCTTCTCATGCAACTCCCCACTAGGCACACACAATCTAACTCCATGCCTCAAGGATCCATCCTCTGAAATAGTGAAATCATCCTCTAATCCTGCTCTCACCTGAGCTCTGATACTCCTCAAAGATACATCATCGTACTGTGCTGCCTTAATCCTGTCCATCAAATCTGAGTATATCTACAATCCCCGTATCTGCATAGCACACCCAGGAACAATCACCTCAATGCCCAAGCTCTCCAAGTCCTCCAACAAATATCGATCCTGCGTTAAGAACATAGCTACCGGATACCTGCTCAAAGCATCGGCAACTACATTGGCTTTCCCAGGATGATATTGCAAAGAGATATCAAAATCCTTCATCAGTTCCAACCACCGACGCTGCCTCATGTTCAACTCCTTCTGCGTGAAAACGTACTTTAAGCTTTTGTGGTCTGTAAAGATCTCCACACGCTCTCCGTACAAATAATGTTTCCACAACTTCAGGGCGAAGATGACGGCTGCCAACTCCAAATCATGGGTAGGATAGTTCTTTTCATGAGGACGCAATTGACTGGATGCATAGGCAATCACTTTCCCATGCTGCTGAAGAACACAACCTAAACCCTTTCCCGATGCATCACTATAAAGAGTGAAACCTCCGGACCCTGATGGCAACGTCAAAATAGGAGCAGACGTCAACCTCTTCTTCAACTCTTCAAAAGCAACCTGGCAATCCTCCGTCCAAACAAACTCCACATCCTTCCTTGTGAGTCTGGTCATCGGCTCGGCAATCCTCAAAAAATCTTGCACAAACTTCCTGTAGTAGCCTGCCAATCCCAAGAAACTCCTGATCTCTGCTATCGAACTCGGAGTCTTCCAAGATTCCACTGCTGAAATCTTCTTCGGATCCACTTAAATACCATCACCAGTTACAACATGCCCCAAAAATTCTACCTAGTCCAAGAAAAACTCATATTTGGACAACTTCCCATACAACTTCTCCTTCCTCAGCACATCCAACACAATCCTCAAATGCTCCTCATGCTCCTCCGGTATCCTCGAGTATATGAGTATGTCGTCGATGAACACCACCACGAACTTGTCAAGGTACTGGTGGAACACCTTGTTCATCAAGTTCATAAATACCACCGGTACATTAGTCAAACCAAACGGCATCACCATAAACTCGAACTGACCATACTGAGTTCTAAAAGCAGTCTTCGGTATGTCCTCCGGCTTCACCTTCACCTGATGGTAGCCTGATCTCAAATCAATCTTAGAAAACACCTTCGTACCACTCAACTGATCAAACAGATCATCAATCCGTGGTAAAGGATACTTATTCTTGATAGTGAGATTATTCAAAGCCCTGTAATCAATGCACATACGCACCGATCCATCCCTCTTCGGTACAAACAATACCGGGGCTCCCCATGGTGAAGAACTCGATCTGATAAACCCCTTATTCTGCAATTCGTCCACCTGCTTCTTCAACTCGACCAGCTCGCTGTTGTTTACTCTATAGACATACTGTGAAATTGGTTCTGCACCTGGCACCAAGTCTATAGAAAATTCAATATCTCGATCTGGTGGCAATCCTGGCAATTCCTCAGGAAACACATCCAAGAATTCTGCTATCAACGGATGCGGCAACTCCTTGTCTTCCACCATAGCTCCACAAATAATGCCTCCCCCCTGCTCCGCAGCTCCTCTAGCAAACTCGAACTCTGGAAAGAGAACAAGTCAAACTAGTCAACTTCTAGGTCAATAAATAAATTCTAAGTCAAAAGTCAACTATGGTCAACTCTAAAGTCAACTAAAGTCAAACATGGTCAAACCAAGGTCAACCTCACAAGAAATCTATATAAATAATATAGAAATAAAATACAATAATTTAGGAATCAAAATTAGATCCCAATTGATACCTACACAAAGTATACTAATAATACAATTAATGCACACTCTAAATAATGTATATACAAACCAATATTTATACAAATAAAATAATATATTATTATTAGTATTATACCTCACAAAAACACCTATATATATACATATATATATATACAAATATAATATATAATATATAAATTAAATCTGCCAAATCGTCACTGAAAACAGTGAGCTAAAATACAAATTAAATAAAATAGGCTTTCAGTGACAGTTTCTACTGTCACTGAAACCACCGTCGCCAAAGCCGCTGTGCAAACTGCACTGCTGTCACCTATTGGTGACAGTTCTCAACTGTCATAGAAAAGTCCGTCGCTGCTGCTGCGAATCCCGCCCACTGCTTGGGTTATTAATGACAGTGGCGGCTTTGTCATTAATAACCCGCGGCCACTGTTACAGCGGCTGCTGTTGTAACCGCCTAATTAATGATAGTTCTCTGTCATTAATCCTACTGTCACTAAAAACACAGAAAATATATATATAAATATATATATAAAAATCTATATATAAATCAAAATATATATATAAAAATAATTAGATAAATATATATATTTATATATATACAATAAAATACTATTAGTTATAAAACACAATGCACATATTAATGTACGTATTTTACATGGCTAGAAGCACACATAAAATTCATTCATTAAATTAACAATTAAATATATAATAATTATAAATAATATAATTACACATTTAAACACGTAAATATATTTTATAAAATATTTATATATAATTTATGTTATTAACATAAGTACATATATATTTGCATGCAAGAAAGCTACATACATATATTTATACACCACATTAGAACACATAGAAATATATAGATCTATGCTACAATAACTACCATAATAAAGAAACTAAAATAAATATATAATATCTATATATATTTACTAGTTATAAATGAATAATTTAAAGCATAATTAATTAGATCTACACATAAATACACCAAATTGGAGAGTATCACATCGTATCCCACTAGATCTAGGATACGCATGTGACACGAGTCCAACACACAACCAATTATACCCCGAAGGACACAAACATGTCACAAATAATATTTATAAATAAATCAAAGTGTCAAAAGTAGATCTATGTGTCCGTGTCAAAATATGACATATACAAAGCCCCGTGTCGGAGGGAAACCCCCAAAATGACAAGTATCACCAAATAGTTGGGATACGAACCACATGTACCCAAATATGGATACGACACAAGCCCCAAACACATAAGCACATGCCCAATTGATCTATAGGATCAATTGACACACACAACAAAATATAAATTCGGAATTCCAACAAAATTGACACAAAAAGCACCATAACTTTCTCCATGGGTCTCCTATGAACATAAAATAAATTTCTATGGGTAGTACATACATATGGGTTGATTTTACATGATTAAATCTCAGATTTAGAAGCTATTTTAATGGAAAAACTGAATTATACCTATTGGGAGATGGATTCCCAATGAAACCTCCAATTGAGATGAACTTGCTTCCAAATTGTAGATCCTTGCTCCTCTTTGTAGATCCTTGCTTCCTCCTTCTAGATCCTTGCTTCTTAACATTCTAATGGTGAATTGGGAAGAATTTAGAATGAATTTGGTGGGAAATTGGAATGGGAATGGAAGGAATTTGGGAGTGGAAAATTCTAGATCTAGATTGGAAATGAGAATGAGAGGAGAGAGAAATTCATGAGAGAAAAGAGAAATTCCCCCCTCCTAATATAGGCCGGCCATGCCCCCTTCCCCAAGCAATTATAAAATATCCAATGTACCCCTTGGGGCCTCTCATGAAGAAATAATTAAGGAAGGAAGCTTCTAGTCTAATCACTTAATTAATTTAATCCATCTCCTTAACCATGGGCTTTCTAAATGGGCCAAGTCTAACTATTTAATTCATGTTGGTCCATGGGTCCAAACTAAACTAGTTGGGTCCACTAAAATAAGTCCAAAATAATTAAATAACATCCAACAATAATTAAATAATACAACAGATAATTATTTACCATGCATAATATTTATTTAAATAGGAAATTACTAAAATACTCTTTCCTAGAAATGTGGTAGTGACAGCTTCCCCTTATGTTTTCTCCTCAGTAGCTGCTAGTGCAAAGGACTTTTCGTGCCTCTGTCCTCCGGTCTGCTGTCGGGCTCTATGAAATTGTGCCTGCTATGGGGCCAAGGGTGGTCCCCTCTAAAATCCTTCGGGTGCTGGTGGACGCTGGCCTCCTGGCGGGGATAGTATCCTCGGAACTGGTGCTGCTGGCCTCTGTCCTATCTGCGGTGCTGTGTCTCTGTGCTGTGGGCAGTCTCGGGCTTGGTGCTGGTTTGCTCCATAAATCATGCATGTCCCCAGTCTCTTTCGACAGTCCTTCTCAAAATATCCTCACTTACCACAGTGGTAGCAAGTCAGAAGATCTCTTCGTTGGTATGGTGCTGTCCTCTGCTGTGTCTGCGCTCCGGAACGACGGATCAGTCCTCCTGCTCCGGGCTGGGCTCTGGCTGGTGTGGTCGTGCTGGAACGTCATGCTCCTCTGTCGATGGCCTCCTGGATCCTCGCCTCTGCAAGTACCCCCTCATAAGAAATCCTCGCCTATGTGGTGGTATACCTCTGTAGCTCGAAAGTGAGGCCGTGATGGAATCTCTGGGCCTTCTCTAGATCATTGGGTATCAGGACGGCACCAAATCTGCTAAGACGGCTAAACTTTGCGTTATATGCGTCAACAGTCATATTCCCTTATTCTAGATATAGGAACTGGGAGTACATGGCATTTCTTACTGTAGCCGAAAAATACTTCACATTGAAGTACTCTAAGAACTATTCTCAAGTCTGGTTCTTGCCTACACTGCGCTTAATAGAATCCCACCAATGATGGGTGTTGCCTTTTAGTTGGGCCCTCACTGCGGTCATCCAAAGGTCTGGATACAGTTGTGAAGCCTCTAGTAGCATCTCAGTATTGGCGACCTAATCGGAGATCTCCTCTACAGTCTCGTTGCCTGAAAAAGTATCTGGTCCCATCTGTCGGAACCATCGAACAGTGCCACCTGTCTGAGCTAGTGGAGGTACTGGTACTGGTGCTATGAAAGGTGTCCTCTCTAGTACTGCCATCAAACTCTGTCTCAACGTCTCGGTCTGATGCCACTGTACTTGTATCATAGTCTGGAAGACCTAAAAAAACTGTGGCTGTCCATCTGGTGGTGGCATCTGGGGTGAATAAGGTGGAGGTGGTGGTAATGGGACCTCTGGCTATGCGGTAGGTGTCTCCTTAGATGTCAGCCTCTCGGTTTGCGGCATTGGCGTAGCCCCTGAAGTCTGGCCCTCGAAATGCTGTATGGGAATCGTCTGGGAAGTCTGTCCCTCGTGCTGTTGTGTAGGATCGCCCTGAGAAGTCTCGTGCCAATGTATTAGCGGGGTCTGTAGCGGTGGTTGCCCTCCAGGTAGTCCCTGGGTTACCTCCTCTCTTTGGGTGGTATCGGTTGGCACCACGGCACTGGGTGCTCCTCGTCCACTGCGCAAGTTCATCTTGCTGCAAGAGATAGAACTTCATTAAAAAGAGTACGGAATCAAGCAAACAAGATGCAGATATTTAGAAACAATACGAAGGAAGTTCAAAACGTAATCAAAGTGGATGAGACCTAGTAATTTTTATCCTATTGCAGGCTCGCTGGGCATGTTACCATACCACAAGCAAAAAAGTCGACCTACATGGGCCACCATTAAAAACATGTCACACCCCAGTCCCAAAATACGCAGGACTAGGCAAAGTGGCAATAGTCAGCTGTCACATCTCCGAGGATATTCCAATTTAATGGATCCAACGAAGAGTGCTACGTTGTCCTAAATAACTGACAAGTCTAATATCAACATTAAACTGGTAATCTAATCTCATCCACAAAATAAACAACAAGAAGTACTAAAATAAATACCAGAAAATAAACGTCAGTCTTAAAATATTATAGTACAACCAAGAATGTCTGGTAGGGACAAACCCACTACTATGACAAAATAAAAGTACTGAATGACAGATAAAAAGAGTAATGACTAGGGCATCGGCTGACTAGATAAGGATGCTGCCAATCCTAGGCAGAAGGTCTACCAACTGATCACGGAAACTCTGACGGTAGCACCTCTAGCTCCTCAGCTGTAGCGTACCTAGTCTCCTGTCCTGGGCCATACACTGTGGGGTAATATGCCTCGTCCAAATCTGAAAAGGTACCAGGTCCTTAGAGTGACGTAATAAGATACATAGAAGCATGCTATATATATAAATACTGAATAAAATAAATAAAGGGTGTGCTAACCATCTAAGTGAATGCAATATGAGGACAACATTGGTACGTATGGGTAGGCATAGGCATATAACGACCATACTCCAAAGAGAGTGGCATCTGCATAATATAACGTCCATATAGCTCCGAAGAACGTAGCATCTGAATAATATATCGTCCATATCGCTCCGAAGAATGTGGCATCTGAATAGTATATCGTCCATATCGCTCCGAAGAACGTGGCATCTGAATAGTAGAAGTCATTGGATCCGTGGCTCCTTCGGATACTACGGATTCTAATGTGTGTATCCCATACGCCTACTAGTTGTCCTCCCTGCCTAATGTAGATACACAAGTCAAATACTTGACATGTATACCACGTATCTATATGCCAAGTCTCTACAAATAAAATAATCCTGAGTTACGTACTAACCATGATGCATGTCACACGCACCGATAACTAATCGAGTACGCGAACCCGCATCCCAATATGAATTTGTTACAGTGATACGTGTAAGAGTGTCAGGTCTCGGAAGATATTAGAGTATCCTCCCAACTGGGGTGAGTCTACTAGTGACTAGGTCAAGTACACTACTCATCGACGCATCCGTCGACTGCACCCGAGTCAATCTCGGACGCGCACAGTCATATGAAATAAAATAATAAGATATCATATAATATATGCATAATTTAAATTAGACAGTAAATATGGCAAGGTATCTTGCCTAGGTCCTCAAGCTGTGAATGCCAATAGCCTGCTCCTGCAGTCTCTTCTAGCTGGTCCAAAGACCCTAAACACACAATATAATATAACAAATACTATCATCAGACACTAAAACAATACATACATAAAGGTGCACACGTAGCTAGTCGACTACAGTGGCGCGTGTGTACGTAGGGTCACGGCTAGTCGACTACAGTGGCGCGTGTGCACGTAGCTAAGGTGCACACGTGTCCTGTCCTCAGTTACCGTGTACCTCATGACAGTAAAATACTAAGTTATGGGTCACGAAACTGTTTACGTTTAGTATAATTATATGTCCTTATTTCCCATGTTTAAGCATACTTGTCAATTTCTAGGTTTTTAGGTGAAATACAAGTCTTTATAATCGAGTTATATCATTAAGGTAAATGCTAGTTATTAAATAAATGTTAAATCTTGTTAACATACATACATTCATTTATATAGTTTAACTTTAACTTAGTTTGTGTCCAAGACTACGACACTCGATACGACGACACGACGACTATATATAACACAATGATACGAGGAAAGAAGAGAGCTAGAGGGCGAGTACCTAGTTGGCAGGACGAGGGGTCTGCTCTTTGACTGGTCGTCTTCCGGCGTGGGGCGGAGCTTCGGTCGACGATCGCAAGCAAGGCAGCAACGACAGCGGCAGTAACTGCAGTAGTTGCAACAGCGGCAGCAGCTGCCTAGCAGCGGCAGCATCGGGCTGGGGACGACGCTGGGATGGCGTTCAGGTCATGGTAGAGGTCAGAGTCGGGCTGGCAGTGGTGGTTGGCGGTGCTGGAGGCGGTGGTCCGAGATAGGGACAGTCGGGATCTGGGTAGTCGGGTTGGTGCTCGGTTTTGAGGGTGGTGGGGATGGGGAATGGCAGTCGGTGTAGGCGGTAGTGCGGTGATGTTGGGGTGGTGGAGACGGTGGTCAGGCGGGTGGCAGAGAATGAGGTGGTGGCGGCTTACGGTGGTAGATGTCCAGTCGGGGAAAGGAGGGGGCTCGGGTTAGATGAAGGGGGATCGGCTAGGGTTATTTGATGGTGGTGGTGTTTATGATCTAGGGTTTCGATTAGAAAAAATATGTATTATATATATAAGGGGGTTATGGGCTGACCTCGGGACTTAGGCCGGTCTGGACTCCTTGGGATGGGGTTGGTCCACATTAAAGGGTGTACATGGGCTTGGTTAGGTCTCGCTTAAGGGTGAGTCTGGCCTCCAATTTAATTTAATTAAAAATAATGCGCGTGGTGTTCTTTTGTCAATTGAGAACACATGGGATTAAAATTGGGTGGAACACGAGAGTCATGGGCGTAGCAGGCTCAGAATAGATTAATACCCTAATTTGGGTTATATGGAATTGGGTTGTGTTTGTGCCTCAAATTCAAATAGGAATGGCCAATTATGAGAATTTGGGTTTATTGGAATAATACATGAACGTTTGTGACGCATATTGTGCAGCTAAAATGAAGCGCAATATTGGGTATCTAAAAGTTACACAAGGGTCAGATGGGTAGCCTGGCATATCTAGGAGATGTGTATAAACTTGGTTTGAAGGTAACTACTAGTGTAGCACTCCAAACATCAAAGCAACGGTGAGGTGTATTAATCCTAATTGTATCCAAATTAATCCTAGTCTCTCCATTTAAATTAAATAATCCTAAATTTGGTCGAGAGGGTTTACACTACTTGTGTGACCAAACCATACTACTGGGTTTATACTTGGGAGAAGTAAGCAAGGGGTAGCAGTCAACTGATGGGACTAAGATGTGCAGATCATTAGTCATGCAAGCAAGCCTGATATATGGTATCAGAGGCAGTATGATTGGGGGTTCAGTGAAGGAGTCTTAGGTTCTTTGAGTGTTCTTAGATATTGGGGTAACTAGGATGAGGTACAGTTCATGGGGAGACTGATACACAAGTATATCGGTCCTCATATATCAGATATGTGTACAAGGTTCAACTGATGGGGTACTTAAGAGTTTAGTTATAATAGGTAAGTTAATGTTAGTTAAGTTATGAGCTTTAGCTAAGGGGATAGATATATACATAAGTATCAGTCATTCAAATATGGAGAGTATGTGCTTTATGTGAAGTTTGTGTATCATCAAAAAGTATTAGTGTATAGTACCAAGTGTGTGTATTCATGTGCTGTAAGGTGCAAGAGTATTCAAGTTTTAGTAGGGTATGAGGTACTTGTGTACAGTGGACAGATGAGGAAGGGAGAGTCTGAAGTGCTTTGAGCAGATGTGAGATTAGTATCAGTGGGTAAGAGTGTGCCAGTGAGGTTCAATTGCTAATATTAGTGGGGTTAGTGAGTTAGGAGCCTATGCTTGTTGTATAGTGTGGTATCAGACTTCCTAGTATTTTTTAAGTGCTAAGTGAGTGAGTATTTGAGTGTCCAAGTATGGTGTAGATATGTGAGGTAAGTAGAGTGCTTAGTATTAAGCTTGGGTGTACCGTTGATTAGGTGTATATGTTAAGTTCAGATATTTGGAATGGCTTGAGGAGTTTGCAAACTTGAAAGCCTATATGCACTGCTTTATTGCAGATGTGCCAGGTCAGATTTTCCAAGTTAGTATCTAGTTGGGTATGGCACAGTTGAAAACAATAGAGGATTATAGGTGTACAGTTAGTGTCAAGAGGGTGTTATTGCCAGTGAGTGTTGGTGTATTAGATTGGGTATAAGAGTGAGGAATTATATGTGTATAGCTAGGTAATGAATAATGGTTAGGTAATAGAGTTGGTTAAGGTATTGGTGTCTAGATACTAAGTATAGTTAAGGTACTATAAGATACCAGTATGAATATATGGCTATATAGTATATTATGATATTTAGTATATTATACTAACCAGTATGGCCTAGAAAACCTATGAATAGGATGATATAGCTAGTGTGAGTTAATATGCCAACTTGATAGGTATTTTAGAACCCGAATTTTGGTATTGACCTAGTTAGACTAGTATAACCTAAAAATGGCTAAGAATTCATATATTAGCATATTTTAACATGTTTATCACTTTATTACACCCAAGTGACATGGTATTCCTATATAGGTCTGTGTGACACCAGCTCGGACACAATTTGACATTCATTGTTCGGGATCCCAGGCGAGTATATTCTCTTATTGTTTCTATTATTTGATAATTACTATAATACAAGTATATAGAAATATATTACTTGATTCCTGACACATTGGTATACGAATTAGTATACACATGGATTTTCAGTCATGAGATATTATTTATTATTTTATTGTTTCTCGTGTTCTCATATGGTTTAGATAATATTTAACACTAGACAATATTTAATATTAGACAATGTTTATTGAGTATCTTGCATCGTAATGTGTCATGGTTGGATCCATTGTACTAGTCGGAAAAAGGAAAAGTTCTAGCAAGGTATGTGATCAAATCCTAGATAATGTTCAATGTTTAAGTTAGACAATATTTGTCCAAAGTTTAAGTAGACAATATTCAACCCAAGCCGATCACATATCTAACTAGTATTTCAAACACTTTGTGTAGTTGCAGTCCTTCACCATATTCTATGTCATTGCCTTTATTCTACTTTTATTGTAATCAATGTATACCATATTGCTCTAGTTTATCTGTCTCTTATCTACCCTTCTATGATATTGTTCATTGATTCTCATCTTGTATTACTTTCTCTATTTCTGTTTATAGTTATTATTAATTAATTGGAACTGCTATTGGGGTGTACTTTGCTCCAATTCTGACTGGATATATATTTCAAATGATTTGTTAGAGGAGATGTGTCCCACCTTTTACGGGCCACAAGATGGCGAGCCGCCTGAGGATTTAGTGCCAGTTATTGAGGCAACTTAGATTTCTATTAGCATATTGTATATATATTTTGGTGTTAGACATTGGTATGTATATATTATTTAAGACTTGTGTTGTAGCTAGACTATTTGTCTTGGATGTATTGTATTGTGACTTTGTGACTCTTTCTTCTATTTTATATCTTGCCTTTATCTTCCTTTAGTTTTATATCGTGATTGAGTATTGATTATAATTATACCAACATATTGTCCTCCAATTGGAGTTGAGATATCATTGACAGGTACCATATATATATTCTGTGAGATATTTAGATAGTATTATTGACATGAACAATGTTCTACCGTCGATGCTGCAGCGAAGGATGGACGTATCCACGTACTCGTACCCCTACACCGGGTACGGATCGTGACACATTTTAGTGGTGGCCCATGCAGGACAGGATTCACAATTAGTGTAATATCGTTGTAGTGTAACGTCTTAGTTGTACTACTGCGAGCCTGTGATAGGATATGATATCGGATACTAGGATAAGAGAGCGAATACTCAATCATAACTAGGAAATAATTCTAATTAATTGATTCTTGCTAACTTATTCAGTGTGAATATTGCTTGTTTTGAAATATATTATCCTCCTTTGATGATATCGTATCTTGTGCTTTATTGATTCCTTATTTTTATCTATCTTCAGAATACCATCGAAGACTAGATCGTAGCGCGCTGGCACAGTTTCTTCGAGGTCGATGACTTCTTCATCTCCGGTGCGAGCAACAACAGCCACTGCTTCGCCTTCTTCCGCTCAAAGGGTTGTCTCACCAGTCCAGGTAGGAATTTTAGCAGCAGCATTTGGGGGTGCGCCACCACCAATTCTGAGGACTGTTCCAGCAGTCACGGAGGACCTTCCACCCCCCACCACTCATGCTAGCAGACGGGACATAGGTATTTGCCCTGTTCTGGGAGATAATGGCAGCAAAGTAAAGGCAGATAGATATTCCGCATCAGGGCATCGAGAGTGCTCACCAGTTAGCGCTAATAGTTGTGAAGAATGTAGCGTATGTCTAGTCGTAAATCGTACCGCCTCATCCCGACCCACAGCAGCCAAGGTCAGGTACCATTATTTATTTCAAGAGGATGGGGCCCAAGAAATTCAATTACATCGAGGGGATCTTGTACGTCGATGATTGGATTAAGGACATTGAGAGGAACTTGTGGTTGGCACAAATTCTGAAGAGTCTATAGGTGGAGGCAGCGAGCAGCCAGATATTTGACATTGCCCTGACATAGTTTCTTATAGACCTGAGGATCGCGGTGCCAGGATTGACTTAGGAAGCTT